>OY747715.1:23172738-24535238 GCA_963556495.2 Valencia hispanica
ATATATATATATACACACATATATATATATATATATATATATATACACACATATATATATATATATATATACACACATATATATATATATATATATACACACATATATATATATATATATATATACACACATATATATATATATATATATACACACATATATATATATATATACACACATATATATATATATATATATACACACATATATATATATATATATATACACACATATATATATATATATATACACACATATATATATATATATATACACACATATATATATATATATATATACACACACATATACATATATACACATATACATATATACACATATACATATATACACATATACATATATACACACATACATATATACACACATATATATATACACACATATATATATATATACACACACATATATATATATACACACACATATATATATATACACACATATATATATATATATACACACACATATATATATACACACACATATATATATACACACACATATATATATATACACACACATATATATATATACACACACATATATATATATATATATATATATATATATATATAACACACATATATATATATATATATATATATATATATATATATATATATATATATATATATATATATATATATATATATATATATATATATATATATATATATATATATATATATATATATATATATATACTGTGCCAAAGACAGACGTGAGAAGAGGAGTTGTCTAGAAATCAGAAAGTTGTTGGTTCAATTCCAGCTTCTTCCTGCAGCATGTTGATGTGCTCCTAAGTCACTTAAGTTGCGTCCCAATATGTGTGAGTGTGGCTAGTTTAAACAGCTTTGAGTGTACAGTAAGAATAGAAAATACATCATACATTCAGTCATTAATTTATACAGGATAATCCACACATTCACAAATGTAATATTGATAACATCTGAATTACAAGCAATTGCTAACAGAAAGTTGTTTGGTTCATAATACAGCAGCTCACTTCAATAGAAGACAGTAATTGCATTATATACATGCATTATATACATTTATGAGAGATTACCTACTGACTGTAATAGCATAATATATATTTATAAAAGATTAACTACAGACAACAAATGATGTCACGGTCATAATTTAATGGCTGTTTTGTTCAGCTTGCCTCTTCTGTAAAGCTTCCTGATAGCATTCCTCACTTCTTCTGTCTTCAAGGAGTAGATGATAGGATTAAGCAGAGGAGGAACTGTGAGTGTCAAGCTTGAGTTTATCATCCTTTCATTGGGATGAATATAGGAAGTCAATACAGCTATGTTGGTGCCCACAAAAGGGAGGAAAAAAAGAGCAACAAGAATCAGGTGAGCGGTACATGTTTTCAGAGCTCTGAGTCGTTCTTCTCTTAAAGTTGTCTTGGCCAGAGCGATGGAAATGCAAACATAAGAGCCAGCTATCACAATCAGGGGAATGCACATTATTACAATTAGGCCAGTAACAGCCATTATGTGACTGTAAGATTTATCATTACAGGCCAGCTTATATATTGGTCCATGATCACAGAAAAAGCTTTTAATCTCCAAAGATGCGCAGAAAGATAGGCGATTAATTAAACCAGCCAAAGTTGATATGAAACTGATCAAAAAAATCCAAGAACACAGCAGTATCACAACAACAGATTTTGTAGTTACAATGCTGTGGTACCTTAATGGGAAGCAAATTGCTATTAATCTGTCATATGCCATTGTGACAAGCGTCCATGACTGTATGCTGCCAAAATACAAAACAAAAAACATGTAAGTTAAGCACTTCTCATAAACAATGTACCTCCTGTCAAACAAAAATGTGTCCAGCAGTTTAGGGATGAGAGCTGTGCTCCCACACAGATCTGTCAAAGCCAAGTTCAACACTATTATGTATTTGGGTGTGTGAAGAGTCTTCACCAGGTAGATAACAGAGAGGAGAAAACCATTGCCAAGAACAGTCATGATGTACACAAAGCACAAGAATACATAGTAATACTTAATATGAGGGATGTTGTAAAACCCGCCAAGATAGAACTTTGCAGGTCGAACAAATGTGGTGTTAAGTATGGAGGTAAGTATGCTCTCTCTGTACATCACTATTATATATTCACCAGGATATTAAGATAAAGTAAAAAAAAAAAAAACTTGACACAGTCACTTGAAAGAAGTTTCTGTAACCCAGCACACTGGAGAATAGCATGCATGTGCTGCTTTCTGGTCTGTTCCAGGATTATCTTTCTCATATATATTGCCTTGTGATGATCTGAAGGTGTTCCCACATCATTGTCACAGTCCAATGGTTTTTGTCCTTCATGACATAATACAAGCGGTTCCTTACTGTTACCATGATACTATGATCAGCAAAAATAACTCTCACAGTGGACAAATAAGACATTGTTACATATAATCCAGAAAAAAGTCTGCATCTTGTCCTTCAAACTAAAGTCATTGGAAGACGTATTTAAAAAGTAAAAAAGTGATGGGGTTAAAACGTTTTAAAAAATAAGACATTTCACTTTATAAACATCCACTTTAGAGATCACCATTACTCTTCACTCAATCTCAAATAGAAGGTGGTAAGCTACATTGTAGCCACAGCTGCAACTGACAGAAGCAGGGCTAACATACACAGGCACCACCAGGCCCTCCAACCAACACCAGCAGGCAAAGCGGATGAAGTTAATTGTTAGGGTCTGGTCTTTGTGTAGGGGTTAAGATCAGATATGATAAAATGATCAATGTATGACATAAGCAAAATTTCTAACATGTAATATGGTTGGTAAATGTCACAGTCACGATATAACTTGCCATACATACTGTAAATATTTAACAATGTCAAGGTCTATCTACTTTAGGTTTTTTGCAAACATAAATGTCAGATAAGAGTTATTTATGCAGGAACTGTAAAATAATGATTTTCTTGAAATATTTAATGTATGGACTTAGCTTATATTCATATTCATTGCAATCCAAGTAGTTTTTGGGATATTACGTATAGTGATATTTTTATCATGATAAATTTGTGATAGATTGTTCGGCTTTAGTTTAGATTTTTACTTTAAGTGATAAGTAACTGAATAACAGTTATTGAAGGGAAGCTAAAACAGAAGAAACGTGATCTCTCTTTTTAATATTCATTAGAACTCTTGCTGCAGCATTTTGGATCAACTGAATACTTTTAATTACATTTTGTGGACTTCCTGATAGTAAAGAATTACAGTAGTCGAGCCATGAAGTCACAAATGCATAGACTAGTTTCACAGCGTCACTCCTGGACAGGATGTTTCTAATTATATAGGAACTCTTCATCTCACGAGACTTTCCCTTAATATCTTTTAGAGTGTGTATCCATATTTATGCATATGATATTGGAGCACATATTTGGAAATGCATATTAAAATAGGTCTAAAAGTCTAGCATGCCAATGCCGAAAAGTTGGGGGATGTAGATTTCAAGAGTTAAGTAATGTATTTTAAATTAACTTGTTTCTAAAATCAACTAAAAATTCATTTAGAACATTACCATCTTTATCTAATAAAGAAATTCAGATTGAAAACCTTAAGACATTTTTGTTTTTTTTAATTCTGATTATTGGTAACAGGGTTGCACCAAGCATAGCACATAACAAACAAAACCTACAATAAAAAGTACAATTTTGGTGTCTGAGCTGTGTTAAACATTAATTTTGATAGTTTAATACCTAGTGTTCATGAAAACATTATACACAACTGAAAAAGTGAAGATTTATTTTTAACATTAAAATGAAAAATATAACTTTTACATGACAAAAATAGAAATGGCACTATTTGTTCCAAACGGTGCCAAACTGGACACCTCTTCTGACTTGCCTGTACTAAAACCTATTTAGTTTTGTCCTGCTTAACATACTCAGTATCAAATTTTGCAGAGATAATGTCCACATGTTGTATTTACATTTTATTGAATAACCACTGCCATTCAAGCAATATCCATGGAGTTCTTCAATATAAAACATGTTTGTTTTTTTAGGCGGAGCAAAAAAAAAAGAAAAAAATTCTGCTGTGTTCCATCTTCAGTTTCTCCTAACCCGTAACAGATAACATGCATAATGATACATCTATCAATTCTACTTAATGTTACCTTTACAATGACACCAAAATGGTTCAAATATTCCTTTTGGTTGCTGAAATATACTAATATTTCATGGGTAAGCATTTTTTGAGAAACAGGCTTCAAAATAGGCCTAGGTTATAACAAAAGTCTCAAAGAGATAAGGCCAAATAACCTTATCAAAGGCCTTCTCTGCATCTAAAGTAATCATTGCCAAAGGGAGGCTCTTTTTCTGGGTTTCTTCCATAATATTTAATGTTATCAATCAGATGCCTCTGGGGGATAAACCCGGTTTGGTCTGGCTTTATCAGTTTACTTATACATTGATTTACTCTTGACACTATTATTGATAATAAAGTTTTATGATCTGTATTCAAGAGACTAATTGGTCTATATGATGAACAATCTGTTTGATCCTTCCCCTGTTTATGAAGTACTGTTATAATAGCTGTGTTCCATGTCTCCACCCAAGTTTCATTTTCCAATGCCCAATTAAATGCCTTACATAGAAGGGGTACAAGACCCACCTTAAACTCCTTATAAAATGTGTTAGTGTATCCGTCGCTCCCAGGAGATTTATGTGGCTTAAGTTTTTTAATACATTTATAGATCTCCTCTTCTGTTATTGGCTTTGTGAGGTTAGCATTCTGTTCTTCTGTAACTTTGGGTAGATTGATGCTTTGAAAAAAAATACTGAACTTCACTTTGTCAATATGATTTGGACCAGCATCATAAAGTTCTTGATAACACTTGGCAAATTGATTTGCCACCTCTTTTCTGCCCCTTATCATTACATTTCTATGTTTATCTCTAAGTTGTGTAACTGCTGCCTTCTTTTGCTGTTTTTTAAGTTTATATGCCAATACCTTAGCTGCTTAAAGGTCCACCATCATATGTTTGTTGCCTTATAATAGAGAGAGATCTTTCAATTTCCATGTTTAAATATTCATTCATTGCTCTTTTTGCCTCTAGAAGATTATTTAATACTGAGGCTTCTCCTGAAGCTTTATGCACTTTTTCAAAGTTTTACATTTTTCTCTCCAGGTAACTTCCTGCCAAGTCGTCCTGTATTTTTCCTGAAAGACGCATAGGCTATTATTTCCCCCCTCCAAACAACCTTTGCCCCTTCCCACAATATTACTGGATTCACTTCTTCAGTATAATTGAATATAATATACTCTTTTACTACGTCATTTAATTTGGTTTTAAATTAATTCATTTTCTATAAGAAGAGAGTTGTTAAATCTCCAGGTACCCCCCCCTCTCCTTAACCCATTTTAACACCATTTGTAGGGGAGCATGATCAGATAAATAAAATTGGCCGATTTTTATACTCGTGACCAACGAAATATCTCTTGCAAACATAAAAAAAAAATCAAGTCTTGAATAAAATCCGGTAACTGCTGAATAGAACGTAAAATCCTTTTGGTTTGGATTTAACGTTTGTCAAACATCAACCAGTCCTATATCTTTGGAGAATTTCCTCATTAAGAGGGCATATTTTTGGGCCTTATGTTATGTTAAATGTTATGGACCAGATCCTACAGGGTTTGGAGCATGTGACCGGTTTCCTGGACGACATACTTGTAACGGGAAGAACCAGAGAGGAGCACCTGAGGAACTTAGGGGAGGTGCTGAGCCGTTTGGAGAACTATGGGGTGAGAGTGAAAAGAGAAAAATGTACTTTCATGCAGGAGGAAGTTTAGTACCTGGGCCATCTGATTGACAGAGAAGGACTACACCCAACGGAGACAAAGGTGGCTGCCATAGTAAATGCACCCCAGCCCTCAAACGTCACAGAGCTACGGTCATTTCTAGGACTGTTAAATTACTATGGCCGTTTCATGAAAGACCTATCAACCGGTTTACAGCCGCTACACCAACTCTTAAAGAAAGAAGTCAACTGGGAATGGACACCAGAGTGCGCGGCAGCATTTTTTTAATGCGAAAGAACAATTAGTGAAGAGCTCAGTAGTGGTTCATTATGACACAAAGAAACCTCTGAGGCTAGCATGCGACGCATCCCCTTATGGAATAGGTGCGGTCATGTCGCATATAATGGAAATGGAGACGAGAAACCAATCGCTTTTGCATCACGCACCTTGACTGAGGCAGAAAGCAAATATAGTCAAATAGAGAAAGAGGCATTGGCCATTATATTCGGAGTGACCAAATTTCATAAGTATCTGTATGGTCGAAAATTCAGTTTAATAACTGACCACAAACCACCCCTTGTATGTGTATATATATATATATATATATATATATATATACAAACATACAACAATACAATGAAAAATCAGGTTACATGTTTCACAATCTATAAAAATATTATACATTCCAAAATATTAATCTTTTTAAAACCTTGTTTTGATGATTACAGCTCTGCTAATGCAATTTGCTATACTATAAATATAGTTAACTTTTCTTGTGTTTGACACCCGTATATGACACCAGATTCAGACAGGAATGTCCGAAAAGTATCAAATCAAAGATTGCCAAGGTAATGAAAGGTCTGGGTTTTTTTAAGAAAAAAAAAAAACATATCTGTACCCACAGAACTAATCTTTATTTTTTCCAACAAAAAAACTAAATATATTTTTAGATTATACCTTGAGGTCAAAACTCAAGCGTGCACAACTTAAGTCATCACACTTAAAAGTAACAGCAGAGCTTCTGTCATTTGATCACACAAACCAGATTTAATGTCTGATCATAAAACCTTTTTCATAACTGATTCTAGGTATAACAATGTATTATTTATAAGAAATTTTAGATCAGACAATGGTGACTCTGCCAAAGACAGACGTGAGAAGAGGAGTTGTCTAGAAATCAGAAAGTTTTTGGTTCAATTCCAGCTCCTTCCTGCAGCATGTTGATGTGCTCCTAAGTCACTTAAGTTGGGTCCCAATATGTGTGAGTGTGGCTAGTTTAAACAGCTTTGAGTGTACAGTAAGAATAGAAAATACATCATACATTCAGTCATTAATTTATACAGGATAATCAACACATTCACAGATGTAATATTAATAAAATCTGAATTACAAGCAATTGCTAACAGAGAGTTGTTTGGTTCATAATACAGCAGCTCACTTCAATAGAAGACAGTAATTGCATTATATACATGCATTATATACATTTATGAGAGATTACCTACTGACAGTAATAGCATAATATATATTTATAAAAGATTAACTACAGACAACAAATGATGTCACAGTCATAATTTAATGGCTGTTTTGTTCAGCTTGCCTCTTCTGTAAAGCTTCCTGATAGCATTCCTCACTTCTTCTGTCTTCAAGGAGTAGATGATAGGATTAAGCAGAGGAGGAACTGTGAGTGTCAAGCTTGAGTTTATCATCCTTTCATTTGGATGAATATAGGAAGCCAGCGCAGTCATGGTGGTACCCGCAAAAGGGAGGAAAAAAAGAGCAACAAGAATCAGGTGAGCGGTACATGTTTTCAGAGCTCTGAGTCGTTCTTCTCTTGAAGTTGTCTTGGCCAGAGCAATGGAAATGCAAACATAAGAGCCAGCTATCACAATCAGGGGAGTGCACATTATTACAATTAGGCCAGTAACAGCCATTATGTGACTGTAAGATTTATCATTACAGGCCAGCTGATATATTGGTCCATGATCACAGAAAAAGCTTTTAATCTCCAAAGATGCGCAGAAAGATAGGCGATTAATTAAACCAGCCAAAGTTGATATGAAACTCATCAAAAAAATCCAAGAACACAGCAGTATCACAACAACAGATTTTGTAGATACAATGCTGTGGTACCTTAATGGGAAGCAAATTGCTATTAATCTGTCATATGCCATTGTGACAAGCGTCCATGACTGTATGCTGCCAAAATATAAAACAAAAAACATGTAAGTTAAGCACTCCTCATAAACAATGTACCTCCTGTCAAACAAAAATGTGTCCAACAGTTTAGGGATGAGAGCTGTGCTCCCACACAGATCTGTCAAAGCCAAGTTCAACACTATTATGTATTTGGGTGTGTGAAGAGTCTTCACCAGGTAGATAACAGAGAGGAGAAAACCATTGCCAAGAACAGTCATGATGTACACAAAGCACAAGAAGACGTAGTAATACTTAACATGAGGGATGTTGTAAAACCCGCCAAGATAGAACTTTGCAGGTCGAACAAATGTGGTGTTAAGTATGGAGGTAAGTATGCTCTCTCTGTACATCACTATTATATATTCACCAGGATATTAAGATAAAGTAAAAAAAAAAAAACTTGACACAGTCACTTGAAAGAAGTTTCTGTAACCCAGCACACTGGAGAATAGCATGCATGTGCTGCTTTCTGGTCTGTTCCAGGATTATCTTTCTCATATATATTGCCTTGTGATGATCTGAAGGTGTTCCCACATCATTGTCACAGTCCAATGGTTTTTGTCCTTCATGACATAATACAAGCGGTTCCTTACTGTTACCATGATACTATGATCACCAAAAATAACTCTCAGTGGACAAATAAGACATTGTTACATATAATCCAGAAAAAAGTCTGCATCTTGTCCTTCAAACTGAAGTCATTGGAAGACGTATTTAAAAAGTAAAAAAGTGATGGGGTTAAAACGTTTTAAAAAATAAGACATTTCACTTTATAAACATCCACTTTATAGATCACCATTACTCTTCACTCAATCTCAAATAGAAGGTGGTAAGCTACATTGTAGCCACAGCTGCAACTGACAGAAGCAGGGCTAACATACACAGGCACCACCAGGCCCTCCAACCAACACCAGCAGGCAAAGCGGATGAAGTTAATTGTTAGGGTCTGGTCTTTGTGTAGGGGTTAAGATCAGATATGATAAAATGATCAATGTATGACATAAGCAAAATTTCTAACATGTAATATGGTTGGTAAATGTCACAGTCACGATATAACTTGCCATACATACTGTAAATATTTAACAATGTCAAGGTCTATCTACTTTAGGTTTTTTGCAAACATAAATGTCAGATAAGAGTTATTTATGCAGGAACTGTAAAATAATATGATTTTCTTGAAATATTTAATGTATGGACTTAGCTTATATTCATATTCATTGCAATCCAAGTAGTTTTTGGGATATTACGTATAGTGATATTTTTATCATGATAAATTTGTGATAGATTGTTCGGCTTTAGTTTAGATTTTTACTTTAAGTGATAAGTAACTGAATAACAGTTATTGAAGGAAAGCTAAAACAGAAGAAACGTGATCTCTCTTTTTAATATTCATTAGAACTCTTGCTGCAGCATTTTGGATCAACTGAATACTTTTAATTACATTTTGTGGACTTCCTGATAGTAAAGAATTACAGTAGTCGAGCCATGAAGTCACAAATGCATAGACTAGTTTCACAGCATCACTCCTGGACAGGATGTTTCTAATTATATAGGAACTCTTCATCTCACGAGACTTTCCCTTAATATCTTTTAGAGTGTGTATCCATATTTATGCATATGATATTGGAGCACATATTTGGAAATGCATATTAAAATAGGTCTAAAAGTCTAGCATGCCAATGCCGAAAAGTTGGGGGATGTAGATTTCAAGAGTTAAGTAATGTATTTTAAATTAACTTGTTTCTAAAATCAACTAAAAATTCATTTAGAACATTACCATCTTTATCTAATAAAGAAATTCAGATTGAAAACCTTAAGACATTTTTGTTTTTTTTAATTCTGATTATTGGTAACAGGGTTGCACCAAGCATAGCACATAACAAACAAAACCTACAATAAAAAGTACAATTTTGGTGTCTGAGCTGTGTTAAACATTAATTTTGATAGTTTAATACCTAGTGTTCATGAAAACATTATACACAACTGAAAAAGTGAAGATTTATTTTTGAAAAATAAAAAGGCTGAAATGTCCTCCAATTCTGAAATGACCCATATCCTAAAATACAATTTCTCCTAGTAACAATACAGTTGTTGATATCTTTAATTTCAATTTTGACCAGGAAGAATGTATTTGTACTAGGATAAATATATTATTGCTATCTAAAATAGGAATTATAGATAGTAGTGGTCGTTGATTAAATATTAAAACTGCTTGCTCACACAGATTTTTTACAATTTTTACAAATATTTAACAAATGACAAAATAAATATAAAAAGGAAAAGGAAAAACCACAAAATACAACATACATATACAAACTAGTACAGCCAGGGCTATTATCAATGAATGAAATATGTCATATGTCACATTCAATGTGTATCCAGATATAGTCCCAAATACTTCAATTATTCTCTTAAATTCATCTAGAATTTTCAGGATCCGAAAGGTAAATTACAATGTCATCTGCATACGTTGAAAGTTTATGATTTTCTCCTGCTATCCTAATTCCCCTTATTCTTTGTTTTTTTTCTAATATATTCTGCCAGTGGTTCTATACACAATGCAAATATCAATGGGTCTCCCTGTCTAGTGCCTTTTTGAATTTTTATCATATTGGACATTAACCCATTCACTTTAATTCTTGCTGTTGGTTGTTTATACATTGTTATCATCCATCTTACGAAGGTCGGGTGAAAACCAAAACAAACCCGAGGGTCCCCCAATTGTGGGACCTAGGGAATTACTTTTTTTAACAGGCTTGAGACAACACCACCAGACAGAAAAAAGTAATAATGCACATCAAACTAAACAGAAGACCACGCGCTACAAGGCTATCTAAACTATTTCTACCAACCACAAACACAACTCAGATGCCACGTAAATAAATATTTGCGAACAAACTCGTAACATCATAGTTTGGTCAACCCAGCCGCCACATTTCAGGCTCTACCGCAGCAATCCTTTGTGCTAAATACACCATACACCCCTCAAATGAAAGCAGAGAATCTGCCGATTCCCAAGATGCATCTGCCAAGACGCTACACCAAAGCACCGCCGAGATATAAGCCAAAGCATAACACAACAAGAAATCGCTTTTCAGAATCACAGTAGTAAAATTTGCCTTACCTTTGCTGTTTTGCCATGTAAAGATGATTTCTTTGGAAAAATAAACGCTATTTTCTGATACTTCCATCTCTTATGCACCATTCAAAACTTTCCGGGCGTTTCTATTTCGACTTTTATGTTCCTAGGAAGTGTTTTTAGTCTGTTCGCTCAGAAGCCTGTCATTTCCCCGAGGCTCTGTTCTCGGCTCCCTGGTTGGCTGACAGTGTTGTCAATCTTGTTTGGCAAGTTTTGGCATTATTCTATTGGCTTCTAAGAATCCAACGAGGTATCGCTCATGCAAATTGACCAATCCGCTGCGAGGGTAGGTCTTCGCGCAAAATAAAACTACCAGCCGGCAAGACAGGCGCATTACACAAGAGGGCATACGACGCACAATACAAAAATATACATATGAACATTATTGCATTATGATCAGATTTTTTCCAAACACGGCCCAAAAGTGTTTATTTTAAGACTACTGAACACTGTGTGACATTAAAATGAAAAATATAACTTTTACATGACAAAAATAGAAATGGCACTATTTGTGCCAAACAGTGCCAAACTGGACACCTCGCCTGACTTGCCTGTACTAAAACCTATCTAGTTTTGTCCTGCTTAACATACTCAGTATCAAATTTTGCAGAGATAATGTCCACATGTTGTATTTACATTTTATTGAATAACTACTGCCATTCAAGCAATATCCATGGAGTTTTTCAATACATGTTTGTTTTATTAGGCGGAGCAAAAAAAAAAAAAGAAAAAATTCTGCTGTGTTCCATCTTCAGTTTCTCCTAACCCGTAACAGATAACATGCATAATTATACATCTATCAATTCTACTTAATGTTACCTTTACAATGACACCAAAATGGTTCAAATATTCCTTTTGGTTGCTGAAATATACTAATATTTCATGGGTAAGCATTTTTTGAGAAACAGGCTTCAAAATAGGCCTAGGTTATAACAAAAGTCTCAAAGAGATCAGGCCAAATAACCTTATCAAAGGCCTTCTCTGCATCTAAAGTAATCATTGCCAAAGGGAGGCTCTTTTTCTGGGTTTCTTCCATAATATTTAATGTTATCAATCAGATGCCTCTGGGGGATAAACCCGGTTTGGTCTGGCTTTATCAGTTTACTTATACATTGATTTACTCTTGACACTATTATTGATAATAAAGTTTTATGATCTGTATTCAAGAGACTAATTGGTCTATATGATGAACAATCTGTTTGATCCTTCCCCCGTTTATGAAGTACTGTTATAATAGCTGTGTTCCATGTCTCCACCCAAATTTCATTTTCCAATGCCCAATTAAATGCCTTACATAGAAGGGGTACAAGACCCACCTTAAACTCCTTATAAAATGTGTTAGTGTATCCGTCGCTCCCAGGAGATTTATGTGGCTTAAGTTTTTTAATACATTTATAGATCTCCTCTTCTGTTATTGGCTTTGTGAGGTTAGCATTCTGTTCTTCTGTAACTTTGGGTAGATTGATGCTTTGAAAAAAAATACTGAACTTCACTTTGTCAATATGATTTGGACCAGCATCATAAAGTTCTTGATAACACTTGGCAAATTGATTTGCCACCTCTTTTCTGCCCCTTATCATTACATTTCTATGTTTATCTCTAAGTTGTGTAACTGCTGCCTTCTTTTGCTGTTTTTTAAGTTTATATGCCAATACCTTAGCTGCTTAAAGGTCCACCATCTTATGTTTGTTGCCTTATAATAGAGAGAGATCTTTCAATTTCCATGTTTAAATATTCATTCACTGCTCTCTTTGCCTCTAGAAGATTATTTAATACTGAGGCTTCTCCTGAAGCTTTATGCACTTTTTCAAAGTTTTACATTTTTCTCTCCAGGTAACTTCCTGCCAAGTCGTCCTGTATTTTTCTTGAAAGACGCATAGGCTATTATTTCCCCCCTCCAAACAACCTTTGCCCCTTCCCACAATATTACTGGATTAACTTCTTCAGTATAATTGAATATAATATACTCTTTTACTACGTCATTTAATTTGGTTTTAAATTCATTTTCTATAAGAAGAGAGTTGTTAAATCTCCAGGTACCCCCCCCCCCCCCTTCTTAACCCATTTTAACACCATTTGTAGGGGAGCATGATCAGATAAATATATCTGGCCGATTTTTATACTCGTGACCAACGAAATATCTCTTGCAAACATTAAAAAAAAAAATCACGTCTTGAATAAAGTCCTGTAACTGCTGAATAGAACGTAAAATCCTTTTGGTTTGGATTTAACGTTCGTCAAACATCAACCAGTCCTATATCTTTGGAGAATTTCCTCATTAAGAGGGCATATTTTTGGGCCTTATGCGTCAAAGTGCTTTTTGAATCCATTTTTTCCATTCATTAACAAGTTAAAGTCACCCTCTACTGCAATTGTCCCTTTACTTTGAACTGTAACTAAATTAATGATCTTTTCAATAGTTTTCAATCCTTCCTCAGGAGGGTTGTATATATAAGTCATTACCATTTATATACTCACACACTTGACTAGCAACTATTTTCTGAAGGATTTCAGCTAAGAAAGGAAGGTTAGATATAGGTCTGTCATTTACTAAGTCATCTTAATCAAGAGAGGGTTTCTTAATAAAGGTTTAATTACAGCAACCCTAAATTCCTGTGGTACGTATCCATTTACTAACCAAATCAAACTTTATTTATAAAGCGCTTTTCATACAATAAGTTGCATCACAAGGTGCTTTACAGATGAAAATGACCCCACATAAAACCACATTCCATTCCCTACCCACAGATTTAAAAGCATAGTCAGTTATACCCCCCTCCCCAACTCCCATGCACACACACAGTTAAGAGCAACAGTAAAAAAGGACATTGGGCCGAGTGCAGATGAACCATGCAAGGAAACGCCATCAGAGAAGCCTTCTGCCCCAGCAGCGGTAGATCAACAGCAGCAGCCGAGGCGCTGACACCGGGCGCCCAGTGGAGGGAAGGCCAAGACCCTCACCTCCACCCAAGCTCCACCTGGAGAACACCCAGCCAGCCACAGCCGACCACCACTCCCGGGGCAGAGGGCTCCCACAGAGGAAACACTGGAACGGGGATTAAGATAAGTTAAAGTATAAAAATAAACAGTAAACTAATGTGCTAAGATTAAATAGTAAAACACTGATAAAAATATAATCATATAAAACATGCAGAGCAATTAAACAAACAGTAATAAATAATAATTAGTAATAAATAATAATCAGTTAAAAGCTAGGCTAAAAAGGTGAGTCTTGAGCCTGCTCCTAAAAACATAAACATTCTCCAAGGCCCTGAGGTCCAACGGCAGCCTGTTCCAGAGGTGAGGGCCATAAAACTGGAAAGACGCCTCGCTCTGAGTGTGTTTCCTGACCTTTGGGGTCACAAGGAGACGGCTACCAGAGGAGCGCAGAGACCACGAAGGCTCATATGGTAAAAGCAGTTCAGAGAGATAAGAAGGCCCAAGACCATTAAGACACTTAAAAACCATTAAAAGAACCTTAAAGTCGATCCTAAAATGTACGGGGAGCCAATGCAATGATTTTAAGACCGGTGTAATGTGCTCCCGCCTCCTGGTCTTCGTCAGGACACGTGCTGCTGAGTTTTGTAGTAGTTGTAAACCTGATATACTCTTTTTGGGACGACCAGAAAGCAAGGCATTACAGTAATCAGTCCTACTGGAGATAAAATCATGCATCAGTATCTCCGTGTTTGCCCGAGAGAGAATGGGGCTGACTCTGGCAATGTTCTTTAGCTGATAAAAACCTGTTTTAGTAATATTTTAATGTGAGGGATAAAAGTCAGTTCAGAGTCAAGAATCACACCCAGGTTCTTCACTTGTAAAGAAGGATTAAAAGACAGTGATTGTAGTTTTGGTCAAAGTTTCTCTCTCTGAGCCTCAGGACCGATGACTAAAACTTCAGTTTTGTCCTGGTTGAGCTGGAGAAACAATAGATTCATCATGTCTAAAATGGGGCCAGTAACTAAAGGGAACAATTCCTTAAATAATTTTGTTAGGATTTGGGTCAAACATGCAGTTGAAGGTTTAGACGAGGATAATGTTTTTGATCATTCTGAAAGCTTTGAAGTAAAAGGCTGAATTTAGGCTATCACATTCAGTGTCCACATGAATATTGAAATCCCCCACTATAATTACCTTATCAGTATTTAATACTTAATCAGATATTAAATCTGAGATCTGAGCTAAAAATTGAGTGTAAGGGCCTGCTGCACAATACAAAACCACAAACAAAAGTAGTTTTAATGCTTTGCAAGTTTGATAAGGAAAACTAAGGATTAGATGCTCAAAAGAACTGTAGCTATTAATTGGTCTGGGTGGTCACGATGCAACTCAGCATTCCTCCCCATCCGAACACGTTGAGTGGCGTTTATACCAAAGAGGTCTGTTTTGGTCTCATCTGACCACATGACATTCTTCCAATCCTCCTCAGGATCATCCAGATGATCTCTGGCAAATTTTAGACAGGCCAGGACATGTGATGGCTTAAGCAAGGTGACCTTTCAAGCATTGCAGAATTTAATCTATGATAATGTAGTGTGTTACTAATAGTAACCTTTGTTACTGTGGTCTCAGCACTCTTCAGGTGATTGACCATTTCCCCCGGTGTAGTTCTGGGCTGTTTCCTCACTTTTCTCAAGCTGATGTGTACCCCACGAGGTGAAATCTTGCATGGAGCCCAAGGTCGAGGGAGATTGTCAGTGTTCTTGTATTTATTCCATTTTCTAATTGCTCCAACAGCTGATCCCTTCTCACCAAGCTGCTTGCATATTGTTGATTGGATCATCCCAGTGTTGTGCAGGTGTACAATCTTGTCCCTGGTGTCCTTGGACACCTCTCTCGTCTTGGCCATAGTGGAGGTTGAAGTCTGACTGTTTGAGGGAGTGGACAGGTGTCTTTTATACAGATAACGAGTTCAAACAGGTGTCATTAACACAGGTAATGAGTGGAGGATAGAGGAGTTTCTTAGAGAAGAGGTAACAGATCTGCGAGGGGCCAGAATTCTTGCTTGTTTGTAGGTGCTAAATACTTATTTTCTGCACCATTATATAAATAAATTCTTTAAAAATCATAAAATGTGATTTTACTTGATTTTTTTAACATTCTGTCTCTCACAGTTGAAGTCTACCTATGATGAAAATTACAGACCTCTTATTTTTTTAAGTGGTAAAACTTGCACAATCAGTGGCTGCCAAATACTTTTTTGCCCCACTGTATATCTGCTGCCTTGTGATCATGAAATGCAAACGTCACAGTGATATTCCGAAGCCATTAAAGCTAATGCTTGTAAAGGACAGATTTATTTTGATGAAAGAAAAATTAATCTGAAGGGACATCTTAGGTAGTAAGTGGTTAAGCACATAAACTCTCTCTCTCTCTCTCTCTCTCTCTATACTTAGCAATTAATCCTACATTATAAATCAGAGACCAAAGTCATTAGCACACAAATCCTGAGGTCGGGACTCAAACTTCAGAGAAACTCAAAGTAGGACTCCACATGTACGCCACGCACTCCCCTGCAGTCTTTCATAGCAGTGCATGTGAATAGACCTGCATTCAGCTAATGATAACTGACTTGACTTTTCTTTGAAACTTTATATGAATGTTTGTTTTTAAAGTGTTTTTAAACAATCAGGCTAGAAGAAATAGCAAAAAACTACTTTTCTTAATGGCTATTGTACCAGGGATGGCAAATACAGTTTTATCTGTTCTCAGCTCAATGTTTAGTTGATGGAAAAAACAAAACAATGATGGGCTGTCAACTTTAGGGCCAAGATTCCCCCACCCACTTAGCAGAAAAACAGGAGATCCTGGGACTTAGTCTGGTTCATTAAAAAAAATTACACAACAACTTTCAGGCTAAGAATTAGGTGTCATCAGTTTACCTAAGGCATCGGAACCTCCCGGCCCTGAAAAATATTTCTTCTCTTTTCTCCTACTTTTTGCTCTCATCCAAAATTTCCCTTTAAATAAAAGGCAGGAATTTAACTTTCTGAAGTAAATTAAGTAACCTAATAGGCATGTTTTTGAACACTGGGAGGAAGCCACAGAACCTGGAGAGAAGCCATGCAAAAAGTCCCTAGGTTAAAACAGTCAAATGCTCAAAAAAGGCCACATTTGTTGTTGGAAATAAAATTCATGGATACTCTCAAACTAAGTTTTTATGTCTTTATTGTTCAAACACGGATATTCTTTTTCCAGATTTTGTACAGTTTGCCCCAAATACAAAACCACTTAAATAAGCAAGGTATTGTATGAGTTGTAACACAACAAGATCCATCACTGAGTCATTTAATCACATAACATTTGATTAAATTAGATTTTTGCTATTTCATTGAATCTTTCTATGAGAAAAATAAGTCACCAAAAACTAAAAGGTTTAGTGGAAACATTTTTTTCCCCAACATCTATACTCTTGTTTCTTTTCAAACATTTTCTAAAAAGGGAAAATTAAGGGGGTAGAAGAAAAACATGAAGCAATTGTTAACATTTGTTTGAATATATCTCAATTGTATCTAACATTTCAAATAAACTTTATTATCAAGAAACATTTTACCCAAGTGGACCGTAATAGGATATGTGATGTTTATGAGTTTATTCGTATCAGGGTTTTTTTTGTCTTTTTGTTACAGTCAAGTTACATTGTTGTACAATTGTCAATTTTTATTTTGATTTTAACAAGATTTTAAATATTTTTTTCATTGACACTTTGATTTCATGTGTCTGAAGAACATAAATGATTGGGTTCAACATAGGTGGCAGCACAGAGGTCAAAGACAAGTTTATGATCCTGTTGTTGGGATGTATTTTTTCCATCAATGTAAATGTGATCAACAGTGGGGTAAAGTAGACAACCACTAATGAAAGATGAGCTATACATGTCTTAAAGGCTTTGATTCCTTGTTGAAACGTTGCCATATTAACTAAAGTATAGCTAATATATAGGTAACTTAAAAGGATAAAAACAAGTGGAAGCCAAAAAATAAGAACAGGATAAAAAAATCCAATTACATCATTTGGAAAATTGTCATTGCAAGCAAGCCGGTAGATCTGACCATGGTCGCAGAAATAGCTGTTAATAACCAAAGACTTACAGAAGGAAAGTCTTGTGATAAGACCAACAGCAATTAAAACTGCAATTATAGCGAAGATCCAAAAAGATGCAATCAAAGACAACATAGACCTGCAGGTTACTTTCACTTGATAGTGAAGAGGGAATATGATGGCAACTAGTCGGTCGTAGGAAAGAGCAACCAGATTAAAAGACTGCATTGAAAGGCAAGTGTAGCAGAAAAAAAGGTACGTCAAGCAGTCATTGTAGGGAATTATGTTATGGTTAAACAGAAAGACATCAATCACCTTTGGTACCAGAGCAGAGCTGCCTAACAGGTCCACAAATGCAAGGTTAAAAACAGCAACATACTTTGGAGTTCTTAGATTATGATCTAGGTAAATTATAGCCATTACAGCTGTGTTCCCCACCACAGAAATTATATACAGAAAAAAGAGAAAGATATAGTAGTACTTCATATCAGGTAAGCCAATAAATCCATTTATTATAAAATATGCAGGACGCACCAAAGTTATATTTTTTCCTAAGGCAGAGTTGAATAGTTCCATTGTAAAACTCCTTCAGTATTTCAGAATCTAACAAACGTTTATTAACGTTGCAAAATGTTCTCTTCTATCAGCAGCATTGCCTTGTGCAGAAAAAGAGATGCTAGGGAGCTCTTATCCTGATCTCTGTCAGGCTTTGAAATGATGAAGAGGTGACTTTGGAGAGGAGCAGTGAATCCCTTCTCTCTTTATCTTTAAAAACAGATTATAACTGCTGTCTATTCCCATGTGTTCGCAAGAAAAGCCCATCTTGCTCAGCGTAATAATGCAAATCTCTTGATACTAGTTTGTATCAATACAAACTTGTAATCAAAGGTCCAATATCAGTAAATGTTATTTGCAAACACTTCCAATTTAGAATTCTACTAGTAAGCCTTATTTGCAGTGGGGGCGTTGAACAATTTTGATTGTAAAAGTATCTTCGTATTTGTATGTTAATCATGTACAGTTTAAGTATAAAGGGTCTTAGAGGGCAGGAGATTTGTCTTTTAAGCAGTTTCAATGTATAAATTCCCAAAATTGATTAAACCTCAAATCACTATTAGGCCAGGAGTTATAGAATAAAATGAGTATGGATACTAAAATGTATTGCAATCATAAAGTTATCTTAACTTTTATTTAACTTAATTTTGTCTTTATGAATGCAAAGTCAAATGAAATTTAACAAAATGATTGAGACATGAAAATAAAACTTTTTTTAAATACACAACGTGTACAAGAAACCTGTTCTCTAACAAAAAACAATGTCTACCATCTATCAATGAATATTATTAGATGGTACATACATTACAGGTATGTCTGGAAGCAGTGGCGGTTCTAGACCAAATTTACCAGGGGGGCCAGGGTGGGGCCAGTGTTTTTTCATGGGGGCACAGAAGAAAAAAAAAGCACTGTTTAATTTATTAAGTGCCAAAGAGGCATATACGGCTCCAGAGTTGCAGGTTGCAGACCCCCGATCTTGCAGATGAAAACTGTGATCCTATCTCAATACGGCTGAAGCTAAAAGTCCAACAACTTATTTTTTTAATTAACTGATTCATTAAAACTGTGAAGGTAAAAACATTAAACTGGTCCAAGGGACCAACAAGCTACGGTTTTTGTTCCAGCACATTTCATGATGAGAACCTGATTTAGTATAATCTCATCAGCACAGGGGCCAGTACAGGGGCCAAGACCTGTTCTACAGGGGCACTGGCCCCTGTCTAGAACCGCCCATGTCTGGAAGACATAAAACATGGATGACTCAAAACGTTTTGCTCTTAAATTCTGACAAGACAGAAGGTGCCTTCTTTGGACCAGAAGCTCTAAAAAAAAGAAACTGCCTAGTCAATCACTTCATTTGGATAGCAATAAATTGGCCTCCAGTAATAACGTAAAGAACCACGGCGTTATTTTTACCAAGACGTGACATTCAAATCCTATATTTAACAGGTTTCTAGGATTTCCTTCTTCAACCTCCGGAATTTTGCTAAAATTAGAAACATCCTGTCCAGAAGTGATGCTGAGAAACTAGTCCATGCATTTGTTACGTCAAGACTGGACTATCAATCAAACGTTATTTATAAAGCACTTTTCATACAACAGTTGCAGCTCAAAGAGCTTTACAGAATTAAAATTACCCCACAAAGACCACATTCCCATCATTCCCCCACGTAATTAAAAGCATGATCACAGTTATAACCCCCTCCCCCAGACCCAACCTTCATGCACACACAAACTTAACAGCAAACAGGAAAAAAAGGACATTAGGATGAGTACAGATGAGCAAGGTTAGGAAACGCCATCAAAGGAGCCATCTGCACGGGCAGCAGCACATCAACTGCAGCAGTCAAGGCACTGACCCAGGGCACCTATGGAGTGTGAAAAGTGACAGGGCGAAGGCTAACCAGACAAAGGAGAAGGCGCAGCCGAACCTTATGTCGCCGCCTCAACATCTGAAATTGCAACGTGATTTTGCTTTGGCTGCCGAACAGCCTGCTAACGTCAGATGGGCGGTGACGTGGCGGCGACGTCATGGAGTGAACGTCTACTGGTGGCGATGTCACGGGGGCGTACTTCAGAATTACGTGTCAAATTATGATCGTCTCTCACCTGACGCCGCCTCTTGTTTTTCTTCTTTTTGTTTTATTGGCGGGTGGCAACTAGCGTCAGGTGCATTTCCGCCACCCACTGTGTAGGAGTGTGGGTCATTGCGGGACAATATACTGTAGTTTAAAAAAACACTATATTCTTATTATTAATCAACTTCCTCTTAAGAATTCCAAAACTCAATAGATGTTTTAAACTCAATACCCCATATCCTTTTACATCTTCCTGCTTTCTATATACCTAGTGCAAACACCTACTACATGATCCGCCGTTTCCCTGTCCTCTCCAAAATCACATAAACCTGTAGGATGTTTCCCTATCAAGTACTTACGCTGCCACAAGAACGTGTGTATTCTACAAATACAGGAGTTTAACATTCAGTTTGAAATTTTGACATTTAGATATCCAAAATGAGACTGTTTGAAATAACTTTAAGGGGTTTTAATCTGTAGCCTCTGTGTTAAAGAACCGTTATGATTTAACAACTCCACCATTAACACTGTTTTAAATAATTAACATTTCATCTGATTTCGGTAAAAAAAAAAAAAAAAATACTGTTGATACTCTTAAACACGGACTTATGACTTTATCTTAGTCGTCAGAGGACAGTTTACTGTCAGGCAATTTATTACCTTTCTTAAACTCACAAATTAGTGCGGATATTATTATTCTTGAATAGCCTTGTCTGCAAAGTGCTTAGCATTGACTTGTGTTGGCAGTGTCTAATTGAAAATTGCAGGAGTTTAGAATGCAAGTCAAATCAAACTTTATTTATAAAGCGCTTTTCATAGAACAAAGTCCATCACAAAGTGCTTTACAGATTAAAATCATCCCACATAAAACTACATTCCCATCCCTCCCCCACAGATTTAAAAGCATGGTCACAGTCATACCCCCCTCCCCCCAACCCAACTCCCATGCAAACACAGTTAAAAGCAACAGTAAAAAAGGACATTGGGCCGAGTGCAGATGAACCATGCAAGGAAACTCCATCAGAGGAGCCATCTGCACCGGCAGCGGTAGATTAACAGCAGCAGCCGAGGCACTGACACCGGGCGCCCAGTGGAGGGAAGGCCAAGACCCTCACCTCCACCCAAGCTCCACCTGGAGAGCACCCAGGCAGCTACAGCCGACCACCGCTCCCAGGGCAGAGGGCTCCCACAGAGGAAACACTGGAACGGGGATTAAATTAAAGTTTTAAAGTAAACAATAAATGAATGTGCTAAGATTAAATAGTAAAACACAGAAAAAAATATAATCATATAAAACATGCAGAGCAATTAAACAAACAGTAATAAATAATAATCAGTTAAAAGCTAGGCTAAAATGGTGAGTCTTGAGCCTGCTCTTAAAAACATGAACATTCTCCACGGCCCTGACCTGGTTCCAAAATGACACATTAAAATTTAGCATTCCTATTTTGGCATAATCTGTTTCTCTCTTTTATTAATCAAACCATTACATACTATTATTTATCATCTAGTTCTTTATTGTAAATATTTTATATGAAATATACCAATCATTTACAGAAGATTTGTAAAATGTGGAGCAGTTCCATTAGATCTTCAGAGAAAAGGCAACAAAGTCATGACCTTTTGAGTCTATTGTCACTTTTCTGAGGAGAAAATATCGATTTTATAGAGTAGCATTTTATGAATTAGTTTTTTTTTTAATACTTCCCTTCCTTCCAATATGTTGTAGACTGCAGGTCTTCCCATTTTTAGGTTGGATTTATTTATTCATTTTGTCAATCCCTTCCCCCCAGTATAACATGGGAGGACTATAATCCTCTCTAGTCAGATCCAAATAACATGTTCACCTTGTTTTACATATTACATATTTTTTTCCCCCACTCTATTACAGTATATCATCTATCTTCACAGCATAGTGTATTAGGTGTTTACTTTCATTAATAAGAGAAATAATCGTTTTCTACTTTGGTTGCCTCATTTAAAGCATGAAAGTATATTAATAAATAGGTTTGACTCTTCTTTCAATCAATACCTCTCAAAGTCCATATGACTGGAACTTCAACGGATTCTTCCACTTTGTTTAAAAGCAGGTTTACGTCAACTTTGAAATGAACATGATATTGGTGCCAGTGCCCTGTCATGTTTGTGTATTATAAAAAGGACCCAAAGGCACAAACAATTAAACTTAAATGATTTAATAATTAACAAAAACAAGGAACAAAAACTTACAGAACTCGGAGAATCAAAAAATGCTGAGATGAGGGAGGAACAACAGGAACTGGATCAGACAGGGAAAGAATGATGACAGACCAGCGAGTAGTGACTGAAGGAGAGGTGAATATATACTGGGGAGGAAATCAGGAAGTGACTGAGAAGACCAATGACCAATTAGTGAGAGCAGATGCAGGTGAGAGGGAGAGAGCAGGTGGAAGTAATCAACTGGGACAAGAGGTAAAATGGCTGGGAGACAGAAGACTCTAAGAAACTAGAAAGGATAATAGGTCAAGGGAGGAATCTAACTGAAACAGTGGAGAACAGAAGGAAGAAATAAATAAGGACACTATCTAAAGAGGAATAAAATTGAAAGGAGCAAAGGGTGAAAAACATCTAGGAACAAGGAGAAATATGGAAACAAGAAAGTGCAGAAATAACTGGTAGAAACAAAGAATAACTGAACATGATAATAGAACTAAATAAGGAAAATAATAATTAAGAATTTCTACTCTTCCTATTTTTTAACATAGAACACCGTCATATCCAATGAGACATTGATACAGTGCATCAATATCATCTCATATCATAACATAAAAAGCTATTATTTTAAAGATAAAATGTAGCAGAAGATTTTGATTAATATGTTATTGTCATAATTATGACAGTAAAAGAAAGACTATTTATAATGATGTAGATTTTTTTGAAGAAGAAAAAAGTTTGCATTTTGTATAAACCAAATCCTATTTTCCCATAATTCTGGATTGCCTTCTGATTTTAAAAATTTTCTTCAGTGAAACTTTTATCTCTTGTGTCTGCAAAACATAAATGATTGGATTCAGCATTGGTGGACACACTGAAGCAAGAGACAAGTTTATGATTCTGGCATTTGGATGTATTCTTGCACTCATAGTAAATGTGATTATTACCGGGAGGAAATAGATTGCCACCAATGAGAGATGAGCTGTGCAGGTTTTAAAGGTTTTTGCTCTTTCCTGAGCTGTAGCAACTTTTGCCAAAACACATCCAATACAAATGTAACTAGACAGGATGAATAAAAAAGGTAGCCACAGAAGAAGTACTGGCAATAAATTGCCAATGACTGAATTAGGGAAATTGTCATTGCAGGCAAGTTTATACAACTGCCCATGATCACAAAAATAGCTGTTAATAACCAGCGATTTACAGAAGGAAAGTCTTGTAAGAAGGCTAACTGCAACTAAAGTAGCAGTTATTACAAAAAGCCAAAAAGAGGCAATTATGGAAAACATAATCTTATGAGTAACCTTCACATGATAGTGTAGAGGATACATGATGGCCATCAGTCGGTCATAGCAGAGAGCAACCAGATTAAGAGCCTGCATTGAAAGACAAGTGTAGCAGAAAAAAAGGAAAGTCAAGCAGTCATTGTAGGGGACATAATAGTGATTAAACAAAAAGATGTCAAGGACCTTTGGTACCAGTGCAGAGCAACCTAAAAGATCCACAAATGCAAGGTTAAAAACTGCAATATACTTAGGAGCTCTGAGGTTACGATCCAGATATATTACAGCCATCACAGCTGTGTTTCCCAGCACTGACACAAAATAGAGAAAAAAGAGAAAGACATAGTAATACTTCATATTAGGTAAACCAATAAATCCACTGATAATGAAATATGCAGGACGGATGAACGTGATGTTTTTTCCAAAAGCAGAGTTGAAAAAGTCCATTTTAAAATATTTTGTCTGTGTGTAGTTTCATGCGAGCTCTGTCAGGGCAACCAACAGCCCCACAGATGTCAGCACTTTTATGTCTTCGTAGTCACCTCTTCTCGTAAAGTTTTGTCTCTGTTCATGAAGTTCTGACAAGTGCCAAGGGTTTTTAGTTCTCTTGTCTTTTTATGCCTCTAATCCCTCCAGTGTATTGAGGTAAGCACTACAAACAACAGCTTCAATCAAATGGCATAGTTTGATCTTATGGAGCTTTCCTCTACAGCTTGTGTGGAACCCTGTGGAGGTAAAGCTTTTTGTTCATTATGAATTCTGTCTACATACAGTTTCTACCAGTTTCACATCAGGTCTTAGTTGGGTATTTTTTAGCATACAAAGCTATTTGTTAGGGCGGCACAATATCAAGAAAACATAATTGCGATAAGATACAATTGCTCAATAAAAGAATTGCAGTCAAACACTCGATGCAATATGCTGGGTCTCCTTAGTTATAATAATAAAACTATAATCTTCATAATAAAAACTGAAGGATTAATTGGAATTTGTGTATGATTGAATTAAAATGTGCCTTAAGAGGACGTGTTGTGAATTGGTGCTATATAAATAAACTAATTTGAATTGAATATTGTGGAGATAATATCGATTAGGATTTAACCATACTTCTCTTTTCTTTCTATTCCACCCTTGCAGTTTCCCCACCATTTTCTTTGAGGCTGTTGGGATCTTGGCATGGTGTAAGTGTTTTATAAGGAGCTGTTATAAGGAGCTGTTGGGCAATCATTCAGTGCCTGATGGTTGCTACTGGTAGTCCCAAGCCACATGTGCTACTAGTGATAAATATTGTCCATCCTAGTGTACTTCAGGAGTTTATATTGAACTAAACCTATGCTTTGTGTGTCTTCAGATATCCTGTGTTTCCTTTGTAATGAATGTTCATCAACTCACCTGCACAAGAAGATCTGGATTCTACGTCCCAATAAGATCCCCACTCCTTTGCTCCTTTCCTCCAGTGGTCACCTGCCTGCCCACTCTCCTATGAGCCGATCAGTCACTGGACCTCTTGACCCTCAGAACCGAATCCACCTGTCATGTTTCGTTTCTGTGGACTCTAGTGCGGACACACAAACGACCAGCAGAAACAGGAGGTTAGCTATAAAGCAGATGATTTATTGTTTGCCCCACATGAACGGAACGACTGGAGGTAATCCACAGAGCTCGGGGTATGATACTCGGAACGGAACTTGGGAGGGAGGCAGCCACTGATGGGGAGAGGAGATGAAGGTGAGTTGGTTACCATGAATCAGAGGGGAAGCAGGAATGGAATCTTGGCTTACTTGGATAGTATGATAGTCCTCAGCTCGGGGGGGGGGGGGGGGAGAGTCGCGGTGTGTCCAGCGTAACTCCGGCCAGGTTGTTCCGATCCCCAAGGTGGGATCCTTGGGGAAACAGGTGAGAGAACACCAAACACACACACCCTGACAGTACCCCCCCCTCAACGGATGCCTCCTGGCGGCCAAACCTGGCTGGAAGAGGCAGAAGCCCTCTCAAAGTCCGTTATGAGGGAAGGATCCAAAATGAAAGAGCGGGGAACCCAACGGCGCTCCTCTGGGCCGTAACCCACCCAGTCCACGAAGTATTGGTGACCCCGGCCCAGAGGGCGCACATCCACTATGCGGCGAACCGTGTAGGCAGGGTGCCCATCAATGATCCGGGCAGGAGGAGGGGGTTCGGAAGGAGGGCACAAGGGACTGGCAGAAACCGGCTTAACCTGGGAAACATGAAAAACGGGATGGACCTGGGTATGGGCCGGGAGTTTTAAACGGAGCGTCGAGGGGCTGATAACCGACTCGACGGGAAAAGGCCCTAGGAAACGAGGTGCCATCTTCCTTGAGACTCCTTTCAAGGGAAAGTCACGGGCTGACAGCCATACTAATTGACCAGGTGTATATTGGGGAGCGGGGCGACGGTGTAGGTCAGCGTAACGCTTGTTTTGGGCGGATGAGCGTTGGAGGGCTGCCCTGGTCAGCTCCCAAACTCTTCTGCAGGACTTGATGTGAGAATGGACAGAGGGAATGGTGGAATTGGGAATCGAGCTGGGGAGGAGAGACGGTTGGTACCCGAGGGAGGCCTCAAAGGGGGAGACCCCGGTGGCCGCTGATGTGTGGGAATTGCGTGCGTACTCGACCCAAGGAAGGTGGGAGCTCCAGGTGGAAGGGTTCGTTGCGCAGACGCAGCGAAGGGAGCTCTCCAGCTCCTGGTTCAGTCTCTCGCACTGGCCGTTAGATTGTGGGTGGAAGCCTGAGGTTAGTTGGGTCCGGGCCCCAAGAGCTGCGCAGAAGTCCCTCCACACACGGGAGATGAACTGGGGACCTCGATCCGAGAGGATCTCCACAGGGATGCCGTGAAGCCGAAAAACGTGTAGACAGAGGAGCTTGGCGGTCTGGGCTGCAGTAGGCAATCTGGTAAGTGGAATGAGATGGCAGGCCTTCGAAAAACGGTCAACAATGGTTAGGATGACTGACTTGCCATGTGATGTGGGCAGTCCGGTGACAAAGTCTAGGGCGATGTGGGACCAGGGCCGAGCTGGGATGGAGAGGGGTTGAAGGTAACCCGAGGCGGGCTGATGTAGGCTTTTGTTGCAGTTACATGTAGGACAAGCCAAAACATACTCCCTCACATCTTTATTGAGCCCTGGCCACCAGAAATAACGGCGGAGGAGTGCAATAGTTCGACCCGTGCCTGGGTGACAGAAGAATCTGGAAGTGTGCCCCCATTGGATGACTCTGGAGCAAACAGATGATGGGACAAAGGTACGATGCGGAGGACCTCCCCCAGGGTCAGGCTCGTTGACTTGGGCGTGCTTGATAAGGGACTCGATGTCCCAGGTGAGTGATGCCACGGAGCAGGAGGGTGGGAGGATGGGTGCAGGAACGTCGGGATGGTCGTCAGATGACTGCTGGCGGGACAGAGCGTCAGGTTTGATGTTCTTGGAACCTGGCTTGTAAGTGATATTTAGATTAAAACGAGAGAAGAATAGAGACCAGCGGTATTGACAGGGGTTTAATCTTTTGGCTGCTTGGATGTAGAGTAAGTTCTTGTGGTCCGTCCATACTATGACCGGGAGCTCCGAACCCTCCAGCCAATGCCGCCACTCCTCCAGGGCCAACTTGATAGCGAGGAGCTCTCGGTCACCTATGCTGTAATTCCTCTCCGCAGGGGTGAAACGCTTTGAGAAAAAAGCACAGGGATGCAATTTCTGATCCTGGGGAGAACGCTGTGAAAGGACAGCTCCGACTCCGGTATCCGAGGCGTCAACCTCCATAATGAACTGGATCTTTACGTTGGGGAAAATGAGAATGGGTGCTTCGGTGAATCTCACCTTTAGATGTTGGAAGGCCTGGTCTGCTGCTTGGTCCCAGATGAAAGGTCGCTTAACGGTGGTGAGGGCGGTTAGAGGGGCTGCGATGACGCCGAAATCCCGAATGAAGCGTCTGTAAAAATTAGCGAACCCCAGGAACCGTTGCAGCTGCCTTCTGGACGTGGGAATGGGCCAGTCTTGGACCGCCTTAATCTTACTGGGGTCAGCCTTCACCTGTCCACCCTCCAAGACATAACCCAAAAAGGAGACAGATGACAGATGAAATTCACATTTTTCAACTTTAACATAGAGAGAATTCTCTAGCAGCCGTTGAAGAACTAGCTGGACATGCTGGCAATGCTGTGGCAGATCCTTGGAGAAAATAAGGATATCATCAAGGTAGACGAAAACAAAAACATTTAGAAAATCACGGAGCACATCATTCACCAGATGTTGAAAAACGGCCGGGGCATTGCAAAGGCCAAAAGGCATGACCAGGTATTCGAAGTGCCCGATGTGGGTCTTAAAGGCCGTTTTCCACTCGTCACCACCGCGGATCCGGACAAGATGGTAAGCGTTCTGCACGTCGAGCTTTGTGAACACTGTAGCCCCCTGCACAGCCTCAAAAGCTGAGGTGATGAGAGGTAATGAATACTGGTTCTTGACTGTGATGGCATTTAGACCTCTGTAGTCAATACAGGGACGTAAAGTCTTATCCTTTTTCTCCACAAAGAAAAATCCCGCACCCAGGGGAGAAGTGGAAGGGCGAATTAGGCCCACGGCCAGGGAATCGTTAACATATGTCTCAAGGGCAGCTCTCTCCTTGGCGGACAGGTTGAAGAGACGTCCAGAGGGAAGAGGGGCCCCAGGGAGGAGATCGATGGCGCAATCGTAAGGCCTGTGAGGAGGGAGAGAGAGAGCCTTGCATTTACTAAAAGCTTGCTGCAGATCATGGTACTCGGGAGGGATTTTAGTCAGGTCTGGCTGATCAGAAACTGGGACTGCTACAGAGGAACCGGAACTGGGAATGGCCGAACGCAGGCAGTTTTGGTGACAGAACCCACTCCAGGACTCAACCCGTGCTTTAGCCCAATTAATGCTCGGGTTGTGAGTGGCCAACCAGGGGTAACCTAAGACTAAGGGGGCGTCTCTATTGGGAAAAACAAAGAAAGAAATCTGCTCATGGTGGTTGCCAGAAAGGACCAGTCTTAAGGGGACAGTTTGATGGGTTATCTCAGTTAGGGTCCTTCCATCAAGAGCAGTTACATTTAAGGGAACAGAAAGCGCTTCAGGTTATATTTACCCACAATCTCAGGGCAAATTAAATTCTGCTCGGACCCTGAGTCAACGAGTGCTTGGAGAGAGATGTGGATCTGGTGAACTAAAATCAAAGCGGGCAACATGGGCCTGGGGTTATTGACCCCGCCTGACAGGACCCCCAGACTCACTGCCGGACTGGATCTTTTGGACGAGCGGGGCAGGTTGAAATAAAATGACCCGGGGTACCGCAATATAGGCAGCAACGGCCTTCCATATGGCGCTGCCGTTCCGTCGGAGAAAGCCGAGCCCTGCCGATCTGCATCGGCTCGGGAGAGGGTAGACGTGCAGGAGGAGCGGGGAATGTGAAATCCGCCGAGGGGGCGGCTGACGGAGAGGAGGAAAGAAACTGCGGTTTAGATCTTGCTCTTGATCTCTCGCGTAACCTGTTGTCAATCTTGTTCGCGAGATCAATCAAACTATCCACGGACTCGGGTTCGTCGTGGTAAGCGAGCTCATCTCTAATTTGCTCGTTCAGGGAATGAAGAAAAGCAGCCTTAAGTGCCGGTCGGTTCCAGCCAGACTCAGCAGCTAGTGTGCGGAACTCAACAGCCAAGTCGGCGACTGAGCGGTTTCTTTGTTTGAGTTCCCACAGAAGCTTGGCAATCTGTTCCTCGCCCCTCGTGACGCAGAAAGTCTGCTTGAACTGTCTAAGAAACTCGTCAAAGGAGGAGCTGCTGAGGGAGTTTTGGTCGAAGCTGGCCTGGGCCCATCGAAGGGCTCTGTCTCTCAACAGGGCTATAATATAAGAGATCTTATTAGCGTCCTCACAGAAAGTTCGAGGGGAACGTTCGAATGCCAGAGAACACTGTAACAGGAAACCCTGACTTTTCGATAGGTCGCCGGCGAAGGGCTCTGGAGGTGGTGAGACTACCTCGCGAAAAGCTGGAGAAGGAGACTGGTCAGCAGTGGCCGGGGAGGGTGATGTTTGGGTAGTAAGTTTGGAACTGAGATCCTGGATTACCTTGGTTAACTCATGGAAACTCTGTAGGAGCGCAGTCTGCTGCTGCTGCATGTTCTGAAGAGCGGCTTCATGACGACCCAGGAGCATGCCCTGCTCGGAGACGGCTGAACGTAACTGTGCCGCAGAGTCCGATTGGCCAGATCGTTCTGTCATGTTTCGTTTCTGTGGACTCTAGTGCGGACACACAAACGACCAGCAGAAACAGGAGGTTAGCTATAAAGCAGATGATTTATTGTTTGCCCCACAGGAACGGAACGACTGGAGGTAATCCACAGAGCTCGGGGTATGATACTCGGAACGGAACTTGGGAGGGAGGCAGCCACTGATGGGGAGAGGAGATGAAGGTGAGTTGGTTACCATGAATCAAAGGGGAAGCAGGAATGGAATCTTGGCTTACTTGGATAGTATGATAGTCCTCAGCTCGGGGGGGGGGGGGGGGGAGAGAGAGTCGCGGTGTGTCCAGCGTAACTCCGTCCAGGTTGTTTCTGATCCCCAAGGTGGTTGAGGGTGGAACGACAGAAGAGGGCTTGGTCGAGCTCGGAGCAGGGCAGCAGGAGAGCAGCAGGAGAGCAGCAGGAGAGCAGCAGGAGAGCAGCAGGAGGATCAGGGGAAGCAGGGTGAGATCGGATCACAAAGGCTCGATGATAACGAATCGGGAAGGCGATCAGTCATCCAACAAGGTTAACGATCTGGCGTCTGCCCCCAGTCAGCGTTCCCCTTTTAACTGCCGCTCCTTGATTGCCTTAACTGCGATCAGCTGGGAGATGGCAACAAGCTGCGCCCTCTGTGGAGAAACAGGTGAGAGAACACCAAACACACACACCCTGACACCACCATAAAAAAGCTATTGGAATTTTCCCGGTTCACCACCTTTTGGATCCCTTATCCTCCAAAGCACCATTATAATCTGCAAACTCTAAGAAATCACATTCATCTTAGAATACTCAACTCTTCCTACATTCTGTCTAATCCTCTCTCCCTTTTCAGACGCTGATTCCTGAATCCTGAGAAGACTCTTTTCTGCGCATCTTTCCTCCGCACTTACATTACAATAAAATCTTGTTTTACCTTTTAAGCTAGTGTTCAGTGGTTTAGTCTACATGTGGGTTAGGAAGCTTCCTCATAATATGAGAGGCTTAGCATCTCAGCCACTAGAACACATATTAGGCGCATTTCCACTATTGGAACTTCAGGGTAATTTTACCGGAACTCTCCACTACGCTGGGCTGTTTTCGGAGCCATTTCAGGAACCAACGGAGTACCAGTCTTTGGGTATGCACTTGGAAATGGCCGGGTAGAGTTGCCGAGCAGGAGCTGTGGTTAATTCACGTTGATTGGTTGTAATCAGAGGGAAATGAACGGACGACACCAAAGAAAATAGCTTTGTAAAATAAGAGTTACTGGCAAAGCAGTTTATAACAATATAGCAAAGAAACACAGGATGAATCTCGGCTTGTATGTCTATCTTTTTTCTTCTGCAGCTGTGGGCATTTGAGTGATGGTGCTCATTTCCGAAACTGTCTTAATATGCGGACAGATAAAAGATCTGATTGTGGAAACGCGCCTGTTCTGTGCATCAAGGGCAGTTAAAGACCAACCCAGTAGGGTAACTATATATAACTGCTTTTAGAGGTTATAGGAATACATGATGTCCCACCTAATTTTGCGATGATGATTGTGATTTGATATATTGTGCAGCTCTTAAATAGCCTTTTTTAACGGCAAGGAATAATGGTTTTAGATTTAAGATAGAACAGAATAGAAATATTTTATTGTCCCTTACTGGGGAATTTAGCAAAGTGGCAGGTACATGAAAACATGCAGATATAGATAAAAATACTAAGAAAAGAATATATAATTTATGAATTAACGCAACAATGTAAAACACATGAAGGTACTTTTCTTGTTTTTCAATCAACCCTTTACATAAAAGCAAAAACATCCTTACCCTTTAAGAGCTTGACCAACTGTTTTAAATTTCTTTGATTATGATTCTGTAGGTTTTCATCACGAGCCAGCTATGTTAGTAGTCCTTAAAACCATGAAATGTTAGGAGGGGGAGAATGTCTGGCAGTTACAGTATTATGACTTTATTTCAATAGGTTAGGATATGTTAGAAATTTCTCTGAGTAGTGTGCTAAGAAAAGGTATTGAAATGTAACAATTGGAATAAGGGTAAGGATTTTTGATGAATTTACAAGGGGATCACTGAACCAGGGCCGGGTTTATGAAGTGAGAACGCTGACATAATCTGAAACCGAAATAAAAAGTTCTGAAACCTTAAAAACCAGTGGTTGAAAATTTTAAACTGAAATAAAGTTTTGAAAGTTTGAAAATAAGTTTTGAATCTCTACAATCATAATTTTGTACTAGCATTTTTATTTTTCATAAATTCAACAAGTAAAGTACAGAGTTTCAGCCTCAGATTCAAATCGCTTGTTTCACCCTTGCTGTTTTTAGAGTATATATTTTCAGAGTTTCAAATATGGGATTGTTTTCCCACCATGTTAAGTTTGCAAAAAACTTTTGAAACCTTGTAATGTGAGAGCTGAAAAAAAATTAAACTTTGCAACATCCACTTTTCGTACTTTCGTCCACACCGCTGCAAGGTTGCCGTCACGTGATTTTTGGCAGCGGTCTCTCGCTGCTTTCTGATTTAAAACTCTGAAACTCACACTCTGAAGAAAAAAAAAACTCAACGCACCAGGGGAGAGACACCGACACCGGCTCCTTCTAACCTATCGTTTCTCTGGTCACATGTAGTCCAATCACATGTAAGGTCAAGTAGGACTGACAGCATGACGCAATGATTGACAGAATGTGCGGTTCTTGTCCCTGTTGCCGGGCACCAAAGAAGCCTCTCTGTCTGTTGGACGTTTGGGGAGAGACGGACACCGACACCATGGCTGTTGGTGTCCATACACACTATATATATATATATATATATATATATATATATATATATATATATATATATATATATATATATATATATATATTCCATGTTTAACCAGCTATAACACCACTCTTTTTCAGTTGTTTCTAAGTCATCCAGAGAACATCAGCTTCTCTGTTAGTTACTTTATTTTTATGAACATTATCAGAATTTTTTTTTTTTATATTCTTCCCATGTAACCAAACACGTAGCATTATCTTGTTACCATTAACTTGATCTGTACCAAAACCTTACTAATAGTAAACTAACATTTAGCAAACCAGCACTTTTAAAGTAACATTCACAAACCTGAATCGTAACGGATTTTTCAACAGCTCTGGTTGTCAATCTGTACTTTTTGTCTAAAAACGTTCCTGTTTTCCAAGTCAGCAAGAAGTCTTTTCATTTATGAGTCTTACAGGCAGGATTCCCAGCACCGGCAAGCAGGCAGGCTGCTAAAGTAACAGAAAAGTTTCTTCTTCAAGGGGCTCAGGCAGCCTGTATGCAGGCTATTTTATACAGCTGCTGCCTCTCTGTTGGACTCCGGAACTGCAACTTACTTAGAAAAGCTCTGGGCTTTTTGCAAAACATCCCGGGCTTAAGCCCAAGTAGCCACCCCCTAACTCCGCCCCTGATCTGAACTAACTTTCATACACCAGAAGACTTGAATCAACAGAGCAAATATAATATTTTCAATGTGGTTTTCAGAAATGTTTAAACATAACTGACTTCTAAAATATTCAAATTTTACCCCAATTACTTGACTTGCCCCTTCTTTACGCTGCAGTCAAAACCATTTTTGATTGCATATTTTTACATATAAAATACAGAAACTTGTGCAAAAGAGAAACAAGAGATTTTTTATTTTCATGTTACTTTCTAATGATCTGACAACCATACATTTATACCACAATATTTATAGCACAACTTACTTCAGTAACTGGCCTAGACAGCTCTTACCTTACTGTAATTTTGAATTGTCTCTTAGTTTTTATTATTCGTTTTAATGATAATTTGATTTCCTGTGTCTGTAAAACATAAATTATTGGATTTAACATGGGTGGAACCATGGAGATTAAAGACAGGTTTATGATTCTTGCATTTTGATGTATACTTGCATACATTGTAAATGTGATTAATACTGGAATATAATAGATTGCCACTAAAGAAAGGTGAGCTGTGCAAGTTTTAAAGGCTTTCATTCTTTCTTCAGATCCAGCTACTTTGGCTAAGGCATAGCCAATACAAATGTAACTTGACAAGATGATTACAAGAGGAAGCCAAAGAATAACAACTGGCAAAATATGAGCTAGGACATAATTGGGAAAATTGTCATTGCATGAAAGTCGATAAATCTGGCCATGGTCACAGAAATAACTGTTGATAACTACAGATTTACAAAAAGAAAGTCTTGTTAGAAGACCAATTGCTACTAAATTAGAAATTAAAACAAACAGCCAGAAAAACATTATCAAGGAAACCATCGTCTTATGGGTAACTTTCACATGATAGTGTAGAGGATACATGATGGCCATCAGTCGGTCATAAGAGAGAGCAACCAGATTAAGAGACTGCATTGAAAGGCAAGAGTAGCAGAAAAAATAGAATGTCAAGCAGTCACTATACGTGATGGAATAGTGATTAAATAAAAATATATCAATCACCTTTGGTACTAGAGCAGTGCTACCTAACAGGTCCACAAATGCAAGGTTAAAAACTGCAACATACTTTGGAGTTCTGAGGCTATGATCCAGATATATTACAGTCATTACAGCTGTGTTTCCTAGCACTGAAATGGTAAAGACTAAGAAGAGAAATATGTAGTAATACGTCATGTTAGATAAGCCAATAAATCCACTTATTATAAAATATGCAGGACGAATGAAGGTGATGTTTTTCCCAAAAGCAGAGTTGAATAAGTCCATTGTAAAATTTGATCAACCCTTTAAAGCTCTATCACTGCAGACAGCAACAGATCTCTGCCCTGTTTTGCTTTATGAAGTTGTCTTGCAGTTCAATAAGGTTTGCAAAGCTCTAGGAGCTTTTATATCCTCTATGTGTTTATGCATCCAATGTCTCAAGAGTAATTGAAACATGGGGGGGCAGGCTTCACTCAAAAAAAACAAGTTTATTCAAGTAGTGTGTAATTACAAAACTCCAAAAGGATTTGTCTGAAAGTTTTTGGTGCCACATAGTTTAAATTCTAGGCATGGCTCAACTGAGATAAGACCGCACTATGAAGGTAAAAGTAAGCCAAAATGCTGAAAGGTCTTCGAAAGCCCTTTTGGTGCATATTAAGACTTCAATAGAGCCCTCATTAAGTGTGACTGTGTGTGAGAGATTAGTGACTATTTTACACATGCACAAAACTAGTGTAGTGCAGTGTTTTATTATACTGCTTGCAGCATCTTGGAGTTGTTGTTGGTATAGACATGTATTTTAATATTATTTTGTAAATCATCGCTTGTAAAGGAGCTTGTATGTTGTTCTAATGATTCTCCGTGTATTGGTCCACTTATATACAGCTAATTTCGGTTTTTGCAAATAAAGCAAAAAGACGACTCTTTTAGGAGAAATTATTACCTCTTTACCGGGACAAAATTGGGCCAGGGTGGCATGGAGGTAAAAAAAATAATCCAGTTACACACCTTATGCTTAGAGGAGTTTTATTAAGCCTAAAAAACTACAGAACCTGTTATCTCAGTACGTGATCTCTTGTTTTGATTAACAGAGTTGCCCTCTTCTACATCTTCATTTGTTTTCTATTTATTTTATGAGAACAATTCTGGTGGATCTGGAGGGGAATGTCACCCCTTGTTGCCCAAAAACAAATGAGATTTTTGCTTTTTTTGTAAAGTATTTTGATTTCTTGTTTAGGACATGAAGCAGCAAAGGGAGGCTGAGGAGAGGAGAGGAGAGGAGAGGAGAGGAGAGGAGAGGAGAGGAGAGGAGAGGAGAGGAGAGGAGAGGAGAGGAGAGGAGAGGAGAGGAGAGGAGAGGAGAGGAGAGACCGGATGGATCGATTGTTTTCTGTTTGTCAATTTATGTTTTAGTCACATTGGTTATTTAGTCCTATGGTTGTTATTTATAACTTGATTAAAACAAATAGTAAATATCCTCAAGCCATTTTATTAACAATTACATTATTACAATTTTTTAAAGATATGAACATAAAGCTTACTTTGAACAATTTAAAATGATTATTGAAAAAGAAATAACAAAAACTGACATGAGAATAAATTATTGTGTAGTTATTTGTAGTTATTCATGCAGGATTAACCTGAATGACCTCTTCCTGGACCGTTCTTAAAGCTTTATTAGAATGAACAGGCAGTTTTCCTGGATCAACTTCATAAGGATCAGAAATGTGGATGGCGCGTTCCAGCTGAGACCTCTGGATGATCTTTTCTGGTTGAACATCGGGGCTTAGGGCAGCTTCTTCGCACTGTCCACTATAGCGTCCAAGGCTCACTCAATCGACTGCTGTCACATCACTAAGATGCGTTCAGAAGACAGTTTGTCTCACCAGAGAGCACCACTGATTTCTCCAAACCAGCCTCCTCCTCTGCTAAATCATCTTCAAGCTCATCCCCAGGGTCCACAATGTCACCAGCACTGAGGCAGATGTTCTGGAGAAGAGCTCATGCTGTTATGACCTGGAATTGTATTAAAAGCTTAAAAATGTTATGTTATTTTTGCACTGGTTGTTTAAAAAAAGCTATTCAGTATTCATTTAGAACAGGGGTGGGGAACCTTGGCCCTCATCCTGCAAGGTTTCAATTGTTCTCTGCGTCAAGACACCTTATTCAAATTAACTAGTAATTGTGCAGAACGTAATTGGGCTGTTGGATCCATTTGATTTGAGTCAGGTGTGTTGAAGCAGTGTTGCATGGAAAACTTAGAGGAATGCGGCCCTCGAGGACCAGGGTTCCCCACCCCTGATTTAGAAAGTGCAGATTTGCAGTGCAGTGCAGACATCACCAGGTTAAAAAACTCAATATATTCGAATTTAAAATACTTTATTGATCCCAAAAGGAAATTAGTGTGTGCACACAAAAATTGTATATATATATATATATATATATATATATATATATATATATATATATATATATATATATAGCCAATTTCTCCACACAATTTTTAAAACCAACTGAATACTAGAAGGGATGAGTCCTTAGAAGGATACAAAATGGACATGATCCTAAAATGACATTCTGGTCCACACTTCTTAAGTTGGTGGCAGTAACGCACCAATTCGTTGTTTGCCAGCCGTGAATAATTATCAAGAAGAAGAAGCGCGCTATTAAGAGCATGCTAACTGGTAGGGGTGGGTATCACCAGGTACCTCCCGATACGATACTATGACAATATTTTGCCTACGATAACGATAATATCACGATACAGCGATTCTGCCATAATCAATAAATTGCATAAATTTAATCCACGATACATCATGATATCTGTGTCACTGAAGACATTCAGAATTTATTGACTTCATGAAAACCATTTTAAATGAACTACAAAGTATTGTCAATCAATTTCACATAAATGGGAGCAATTCATGTGAAATTTGTAAAACAGTAAAACAAAGTGCACAGTAGCTCTTTTCAAAGGAGCATATGAAAAATAAACATTTCAGTCACTGCATTATAACTTAAACAACTGGGTGGTCTATGAAAACCTGGCCACACATTTTATCTTTTACTTACCACTGTGTGTAAAGTTTAACCTAAACCTGCACATACATTTTAGTGCTAACATTTATTTGTTGCTTGAAAACTTTAAAACATGAGAACATTTAACTTGTGCTTAGTTCTTGACTTGTGTTAGGTTTAACCTAAACATGTAATGCACATATATTTCACCTACCGCAGACGACAACACTTATTTGTGCAAAGCGCCATCATTATGGCTTGAAAAATTTTAGGTTTTTATGAGATAAAAGAGATCTGTGAAGAATGTGTTTATTGTTTAAATATCGATATTTGGTGCCAATATATCGATAATGTACCGTAAGACGAAATATCGCGATATTACATAATATCAATATTTTGGCACACCCCTACTAACTGGTAGTCATGATGTAAACATTCGGAGAAATACACGCAAGAAAGGAATTTACAAAGGTTTTTAGCGGCAGAGTTGGATTGAGGAAGACTTGCGGACTAAGTACTTTATTGAAGTACATTAACTGAACGTAAAAGGATTGTTTTTGTTCGAGATGATGGCTCTGTGGATGTGCAGACGCAGCTAAGAAGGGTGACTTGGACATTATTATTTTTCTTTCTGAGTGTATCAGGACAGTTTCAACAGCGAGTAGCGTCACTGATCAAAGCAGCAGAAAAAAAAGGTAATCGACATGGAAGAAGCAGGGCTTGTTCTGTTTGCTGTTATTAACTGGTTTGCGAGCAAATCTTATTTTTACAAACTCATTTTGATTTGAATCAGCGCAACTTAAACACAGCTCCCGCTGAGCCACAATGATCCTCTATAAAGGAAGATGCCTCACTCACATACACATGCAGATACACAGTATGATTGTGACAGTGGCTCAACCGCGGCTCATCTTGGAGAACAAAAACAAATGTTCTGACCACCGATCTAGAACAGAGCGATTGTTCGGCAAAAACTCCAGAACCTACCTCAGCCAGTCCCTTTTTAAATTATTTAGGCTATAATATGAATATTTACATAGAGTGGCAAAAAGGGCAGTTTTGACCCGGAAATATTGAACACACTGCCAACGGGAGGTAAAAACGTTAAGAGGTTAAATAAAAACTGGGCCCCCCCAAAATAAGCTGCGGCCCCCCCAGCTAAATTGCCCTGGCGCCGAGTCTGGTCCTAGGTGGGGGATGGGGCACTGTGGCAGTGTATACATTCACACATCAGTGTGGCTTAGTCTGACTACATTGGGATCATACCAAAGGCTCCAAAATCTTCACACCCAATCCAACTTGCAGTCCTCTAAACACACTGGCTATTCACATCTCATTTATACACTTCAACAAAACGGGGGTTGAGGAGCGCTTCCTGGACCTGCTCTTTGGATGGGAAACAAAATATCAAAAACCAAAGATGAACTCCAAGGCACTCTCCAATGAAAAAGGTTAAAAAGCCTTTATTGTAATGGCTTGGTCAAATAAACCTTCTAAAAAACTCCAACGCGTTTCGGCTACATGCCTTTGTCTAGGAGTTAAACAGATCTCAAACAAGAACCATTTTTTATGTACTAGCAGTCCACTGACCAAAAGTCTCCATCTGTCAACAGGTGCTCAGGTTACAATTGTTAGTACACACAAAAGACAGCAGGTGTCACCATTTCCACTTCTAAGACTAAATGAAAGAAACATACCAGTACACAAAAAGGTTAAAATACAAATATAAAATCCATAAGAAACAAAACATCAAAGATACACACTGAGGTCAAGTTCCTCATTCAGGCCTGGATATTTAGTAGCCCGTAAGCGATATATCCAGAAAGCTTCCCGTCAACTGTCTTTGCCTATTGGCTTTTCTTAAGGACAGAGGAATGTCGTCAATCCAGGGCCGGATTATGTTAGCAGGGGCCCCTGGGCACAAAATGTTCAAAGAGCCCCCTCGCCGCCAAAAAAAAATCATTTAAATAGGATTTTCACCACAGTCTTGTAAAACTACATTGCTCATCTGAGGGCAACAATATCAAGACACAACACAGTGGTGTAACTCCCTTGCCTATGTAAACACATCCTGCTTGATCCCACCTCCACCAGGCCAGGACTACAATTCAGATTGTTCCATAACTTAATCACAAAAACTCACTCATACTCGTAAATTTTTCTCTTTCCTGTCCCTCCTCTCCTCTCTCACAGCACTCCTTCAGTTCTTTTGCTTCTCAGATCTCCAATGCTGCCCTTCTGTCTCTCTGTCTGTCTTCCCCCTATTTTTTATTTCTATTTTATTGATAAAAAAAATAGTGCAATCAGTTTAAGTAAACATGACTCATACTTTAAAGCATTTGATCATAAATGGAAAATGAATGCAAAGTAAAAACAAATGCTTTTCCTTTTACATAATAATGTGTTTGATAAACCTGTATCTCTAAACTACTGTTTCTCCATCCTCCTCTACTGTCTCTTTCCTCCTCCTCTCCTGTTTTTCATAACTAAAACCATGAGAACAGGGCTCTTGAATGCACAATGTATTGACACCAACATCGGTATCTGCCGATGTTGGTCATTTTTTAACACATTGTATTGGTCCGATAAGTAAAACTGAGCCAATATTAAAAATCACTGTTTATTTCCATCTTTGTAATAGATAAATATTTATAATAATATAATATTTATAACATTGTAAATAATAGTTATTGGCCATAAGAGCATTAATATCAAATATCTGTATTGCCACAAATGTTTTGATCGTTGCATCTCTTAACTCTGTCCTCCATGATGTGCTGCCCCAGCCTTTCTGTCCACCTCTGTATGAGTTCACTAAGAAAATGACCAAACTGACAGATAAATGCCAACAAAGTTAACACTATGTGCTGATCCAAGTAATTCATCATCACCACAGAAACCTCTTTCACCTAAAAACTGACTGACAGCAACGACCCGCCTGAGCACAACCTCCCACCAGTACCACATCTCTCCCTCCAGCTGGTCCAGTTTACCTTTCTGTCCTGCTACCAGTGGCTGATGCTAGCAGCACACTGATGCTATGATCAGAGCTTTAATCAGGGTCACACACGCATTCCGAGTGTTTCCAGTCAGAGAAACCACTAATGTACTGGTTTTATCTGCTCCAAATAAGATCCAGGGGAAACAAAGCATACTAGCCTACCTGTGGTCGGTGAACATGTGATCCAGTCTGAAGAAACTTTTTCTCCACTTGGGAAGTGACAACAGATCATTAGATTTGGGTCACTTTACCGCCCAAACCTCGATCACGGGATGAAGCTGGATATCTTGTCGCCCGATTATTAAAAGCAGCAGCTCCACCATCAATAACAACAGTGTAAGCGTTTACGTTAACTTTCCCCCACAGCGCTGCGTTCCATAGCGGATAAACCCAGGCTGAGCTGCTACTACAGCTAGCCTCAGGTTGTGTTGTGTAGCTAACGCAGTCTCCTCCGAACAAGTTCATTGGCTCACCATCATCCACGATGTCTTCTTTTTCCTGATTTTCCTCCTTATGTTTTACACAGAACGTGTCAGTAGATGACAGACTTCTTAATAAACACGTCTTCTTCTCATCTTTCACTCTCTCATTTACAGAAACCACCTTTTTTTGCTCATTTTCGATTCTCTTAGGACTACTCCTACTGTCCGGTGATGGTCAGCGGAGCGCTGCTTGCTGGGGCAGAGGCGTGGCATGTTACCATGGTTTCCACAACTGCGCCTTGGGGACTATGTAACTTTTTTGGGGTAAAAAAAATGGTGTGGATCTTATTGGTTATCTCTCCCCCAGCACCAGTCTCTGCCATATTTTAAATGTGAATACCATTTTTTTTTCCTTCCTTAAACTGCTCATGTGGGCTCCCCAGTGGGCGTGGGCCCCTGGGCCTGTGCCCATAATGCCCATTGGATAATCCGGCCTTGGGTCAATCCCACAGGCCTGTAAAATAGATGGATCACTATTGTGATGTTCCATTTAGTGTCTTGCCATGGGATAGTTGATGTTTCCTGTGCGAATTGCGTACTTGTGTTCCGCCAGTCTATCCAGTAAATGCCGCTTTGTTCTTCCTACATAAAATACTTCACACATAGGACATTCAAATCTATAACTGACAAAGGTTGTTTGACAGCTTATGAAATAGTTAATAGTGAATTTCTTTTGGGAGCCAACATCATAAAAAAAATTTGGTTTGTCTTACATTAGCACAGTGGTTGCAGTGATGGCATTTGTAAGACCCTCTGGGCCTCGGGCCTAACCATGTTTGTTTATCTTCTGGTTTAAGATAACTGTGAACCAGTCTATCTTGTAGGGTGGGACATCTTCTAAAATTAATGAGAGGTGGTTCAGGAAAGACCTGACTTAGTACCTCATCACTTTCAATAATACCCCAGTTTTTTTGTATGATTTGCTTTATCTCTTTAGCCTCTGTACTGTATGTAGTGACAAAAACAGGCCTCTCTTTTGTTTGTTTCAGTGTATTCCTTTGTAGTAGTGATGACCTAGCTACATGTTTGGCTCTGGTGTAAGCTTTTTGGAGAGTGGAGATTCTATATCCCCTTTCCTTAAATTGTGCCATCATCTCCCGAGATTTACACTCAAAAACATGATCTTGGTCACAAGTTCTCTTCACTCTCTGCAACTGCCCATAAGGGGCATTCTCTTTAAGCCAATTTGGATGGAAGCTTTTGGCATGTAAAATTGTGTTTCTGTCTGTCGGTTTTCTGTACACGGATGTATGCAGGATTATCTTTTAAAATTTACAGATCAAGAAAATTAATACACACTTTGCTATATTCTAAAGACAACTTGATGTTTGGGTTGATGCTATTCAGATAACCATGAAATTCATTCAACTCTGTTTCTGAGCCAGACCAAAACAGGCATATATCATCAATATAGCACCCCCACCAGATAATAAACTTGTGAGACATATTATTTTGTTGGTTCAAAACAAATTCCTCCTCCCATTTGCCCAAGTATAAACCTGCATATGAAGGGCTATAGCATGCTCCCATGGCACAAACTTTTGTCTGTTTAAAGATCTTATCCTGGAACACAAAAATGTTATTATTCAAAGTCCATTCTGTTAATGACAGCAGGAAATCAGTGGGTGGCATTTCATGTTCAGGTCGCCCACTTAAAAAATATCTGAGTGCTGCAAGTCCCTGTTGGTGGTCAATATTTGTTTATAATGCCTCCACATCCATAGTTACAAGAAAGGTTTCCGAGCCTATACCTTGTAGCTCTTTGATCTTGTTTAAAACATCAGTAGTATCCTTGACATGGAGTGAATGCATCCATCCATCCATCCATTTTCTTCCGCTTATCCGGGGTCGGGTCGCGGGGGCAGCAGCCTAAGCAAAGAGACCCAGACTTCCCTCTCCCCAGCCACTTGTTCCAGCTCCTCGGGAGGAACCCCAAGGTGCTCCCAGGCCAGCCGAGAAACATAGTCCCTCCAGCGTGTCCTGGGCCTTCCCCTGGGCCTCCTCCCGGTGAGACGTGCCTGAAACACCTCACCAGGGAGGCATCCAGGAGGCATCCTGACCAGATGCCCGAGCCACCTCAACTGACTCCTCTCGATGTGGAGAAGCAGCGGCTCTACTCTGAGCCCCCTCCGGATGACTGAGCTTCTCACCCTATCTCTAAGGGAGAGCCCAGACACTCTGCGGAGGAAACTCATTTCAGCCGCTTGTATCCGTGATCTCGTTCTTTCGGTCACCACCCAGAGTTTGTGACCATAGATGAGGGTAGGAACGTAGATCGACCGGTAAATCGAGAGCTTCGCCTTTTGGCTCAGCTCTCTCTTCACCACGACAGACGGTAGAGCGCCCGCATAACTGCAGATGCCCCACCAATCCGTCTATCGATCTCCCGCTCCATTTTTCCCTCATTCGTGAACAAGACCCCCAGATACTTAAACTCCTCCACTTGGGGAAGGACCCCATCCCCGACCCGGAGGCGGCACCCCACCCTTTTCCGGCTCAAGACCATGGCCTCGGATTTGGAGGCGCTGATTCTCATCCCAGCCGCTTCACACTCGGCTGCGAACAGCTCCAGCGAAAGTTGTAGATCACGCTCCGATGAAGCCAACAGGACCACATCATCTGCAAAAAGCAGAGACCCGATCCTGAGGCCACCAAAACGGATCCCCTCAACGCCTTGGCTGCGCCTAGAGATCCTGTGAATGCAAAAAAGGTTTAATGAAATGGTCAATATACTTAGAAGCTGCTTCAGTTAGGCTTTCATTCCCTGAAATCACAGGTCTACCTGGGGGGTTCTCCAGACATTTGTGTATCTTGGGTACCATGTAAAAAGATGCCATTCTAGGATTCTCATTGAACAAAAATCTTAGCTCATAGTCTGAGATCCAACCAATGGCTTTTGCCTGATGTAACATCTTTCCCAATTCTTCTTTGAGAAACTCTGTAGGATTATGGGTCAGTAGTTGGTAGAACTCTGTGTTATTTAACTGACGGGAAGTCTCTTCTACATATGAGTCCTTGCTCCAAACCACAATCGCACCACCGTTGTCTGCTTTTTTGATAACTAACTCTTCATCTTTGGATAGTTCTTTCAAAGCACTTTTTTTCTTTATGAGAGAGGTTACTTTGTTTGGATGCGCTTTAATTTTTAAACAAATTCTCAATATCAAAGTTCCCTTTTTTAGCAACTGTATGTAAAGAAGCATTTTGTACCAAAGGGCAGAAAGTGGATTTTGGCTTAAAAAGGTAAAAGGAGTCTATCTGACCTGTATCTGTGGAACTTGTAGAGGTTGGGGTCCGTTGCTTGTACCAAGTTTTGAGATGTAGATTACTGTAGAATCAAAAAAGATAAATTTTTGTGTCAAATTCCTTTCCTTGGTCGGTTGGTGCGAAGGATAATCGTTTGGACAGAACCTTGATGCTCTCCTCTGACAAGACCTTACCAGAGATGTTGATTACGGCCTGGGTCTGGCTCTGCTCCGTGTCCATCTGGGTTCTTCGTGTCCTTCTACCTCTCCTCATTCTCCTCTTCCTCTGATTCTGTCCCTGCTCCATCCTCGTCCGTGTCCATGTCCGCGTCTTGATCCCCTCTCTCCTCTTGTGGGGTATGGTGGATGTTCTAAAAAATCCTCTCGAGGGGCCTGGGCTGCAGAGGGTCCCAAGTTGTCCTCTTCTTCACTACTAGTGAGATTGAAGGAGATGGTTCTGGGCTTCCTACCGGCTGGGCGACCTCCATCTGTGTTCCTTGGTACTTTCTTCTTCTAATTGTAGATATTGCCCTTATTATAGTCTGTGGCATCTCTCTGAAGTTGTCGTATCTTCACTTCTTTGAGGTTTTTGGTATATTTTAAGAGATCCGTCTCAAGTTTTTCATGAAAATCTTGTTTGACGGAATTATCAGTGTGTTCTGCTATTGTCTTCCTCACCTCAGTGATTTCCTTACGAATTTATTCTGTCTTTATTAGATTCTTCTATCAGGAGCAGCATTAAACAGAGGAGCACTTCTTTAGAATAGCTTCCCACCTGTCTCTGAAGTACTTCTTGTCATCTCCTCCATAGGCTGGGAATTTATTGATTCTTAAGCCCCAGGGAATAGATCCTTTTCTCCATTAGTCAGACAGAGTAACTGAGTTTAGGTGGAGTCTCACATCCTTCTTCAACAGGTATCTCAGTTCTTTGTGGATTTTGTGAAGATCATTTCTGGGTAACTCTCCACCCGGTAAATCAACCAACAGTGATGTTGATGTGATTATTTGTTGTCCCTCTTGGCGAAAATTGGAGAAGGTATTTTCCATCTTGCAATAGCAGGTGTCATTTATACACTGTTCTGGCATGAGCTAAAATAATTTCATTATGCAAATGCTACAAAAAAAACAAGCCACAATCTTTACACAAGTATTCAAGCACACAGCAATTGGTATCTGCAAAGAAAGTTATTGTTTTAGTCTTGCTGTGATTTACTAACAATGATCAGTGAAAGATGTGCAGATTTTGGATGTTGTGCTGACTGCACACATTAAGGTATCCTCACATAACACTCTAACAGGTTAAAATTGTTGTAAAGATAGCACAATCAATGGTTCACAGCTCTCTGTGCAGAAAACCTCGTCACCTACATCTCCCTATACTGCTGATAACTCACTATCCTTTGCAGAGGGCCGCTCACTGAGTATAGGTTTTGCTGTTTTGCTCTATTCCTGTTAAAATAGAATCATTATTTTCTACTGTCACAATATATCCATGACCAGTATAGGGGAATGCTACAAAGTTAATGACTTAATGCAATCAACTGTCCATGATTGCCACATATTTTACAGAAGCAGGATTGCTGCAACGTAGTTATCTAATGCAGTTTGATAGGCAAACAACCATGCACGCACACACTCATACCTAAGGGCAATTTAGATAAACCAATTAACCTAACAGTCATGTTTTTGGATTGTGGGAAGAAGCCGGACAACCCGGAGAGAACCCACACATGCACAGGGAGAACAGGCAAACTCCATCCAGAAACAGTGGTACCAACTGCGCCACTTTAAAGCCCTCCACAAATATTTCTCTAGAGAAATTGGATATGTTTTGTTTTGTTGATGATGATGAAAATACTCATGGTGTATCTTAAAAAGCAAGGCTGAAACTGATTTGGAAGGCGCAGAAACCTATTGTATTTATGGAATTTTGCAGAGTGTAACAATGTCAGAGAGAGAAATGCAGATGTGTTACTGGTGGCAGAAGCATGGCCTCAAAGTGCTTTACAGATTAAAATGACCCCATATAACCCCCCAGAACAAAAACATGATGACAGTTATATCCCCCTCCTCCCAACCCATCTCCCATGCATGCACACACTTAAAAGCACCAGTAAAAAAGGACACTGGGCTCAGAACAGATGAGCCAGGTAAGGAAAAGCCATTAGGGGAGCCATCTGCATCGGCAGCAGCAGATCAACAGCAACAGCTGAGGCACTGGTCCAGGGCACCCAGTGGAGGGAACGCTGAGACCCTCACCTCCACCCAAGCACTACCTGGAGAGCACTTAGGCAGCCACAGCCGAACCACCACTCCCAAGGCAGAGGGCTCCCACAGAGTAAACACTGGAATAAAGATTAAAATTACAGGGTAAAATATTAAAATAAAGAGTAGATAAATATGAGAGTTAATAGTAAAACACTGATAAAATTTTAACACTGATAAAATTTAGAATTATGTAGTGTAAACATTGATAAAATTTTATCAAGTAAAACATGCAGAGCAATTAAGCAGATATTATTAAATAATTAATCAATTAAAAGCTAGGCTAAAAAGGTGAGTCCTCAGGACAGATGACTAAAACTTCAGTTTGGTCCAGGTTGAGCTGGAGAAAGTTTTCTGCCATGTCTAAAATGCAGTTAAAAAGTGCATCCATTGGCCGTGTGTCATTAGGAGACATGGAGATGTACAATTGTGTATCATTAGCATAACTGTGAAAGTTAACTCCATGTCCTCTGATGACGCTGCCAAGAGGGAACTTATACAGATTAAAAAGCACTGGGCCTAAAATTGAACCCTGTGGCACACCACATGTGATCTTGTGTACCTTAGATAACAATTATGAACTGAACTTTGAGCGCCTTAGTCAATGAAAATAAAACATGTGTAAACAAGGTATATTTAAGTAAAACTCAAGTGTTTAATGAAACTTCATACAACAGAAATTTTATTATCAGACTTCAGTATAGTTTGCATCTTTCTTCTCTTTATTTTGAATTTACAGTGAGGAACAAAAGTATTTGAACATCTTGCAATTTTGCAAGTTCTCCCACTTAGAAATTATGGAGGGGTCTGAAATGCAAATTGTAGGTGCATTTCCACCGTGAGAGACAGTGTTTTCTTTTATTCAGGAAGTCATATTGTCTGATTTTTAAATAATTTATTTTTATTTTATTGCTGCACACATTTGAACACCTGGCATCAACAAGAATTCTGGTTCTCAAAGACCTGTTACTCTGCCTCCTCTTATTAATCTAAATTAGTAGCACCTGTCTGAGCTCATTAAAAACACCTGTGCGCCCCAAAGTCAGTCTGACTCCAACTACTACCATGGGCATAACCAAAGAGCTGTCAAAAGACACCAGCGATAAAACTGTAGACCTCCACAAGGCTGGAAAGGGCTACAGGGCAATTGTCAAGCAGCTTGGTGAAAATAGATCAACTGTTGGAGCAATTGTTAGAAAATGGAAGAGGCTAGATGAATGTCAGTCTCCCCCGGAATGGGGCTCCATGCAAGATCTCACCTGGTGGGGTATCACTGATGATAAGAAAGGTGAGGAATCACCCCAGAACTACATGGGGTGCTGGGACCACAGTTTCAAAGGTTACTGTCGGTAGAACACTACACCGTCATGGTTTAAAATCATGCATTGCACTGTAGGTTCCCCTGCTCAAGTCATCACATTTCCAGGCCCGCCTGAAGTCTCCCAGTGACCATCTGGATGATCCAGACGATGCAGGGGAGAATGTTATGTGGTCAGATGAGACAAAAATAGAACCTCCTTCCCTCAGTCAGAGCATTGAAGATGGGTTGTGGCTTGGTCTTCCAACATAACAATGACCTGAAGCACACAGCCAGGATAACCAAGGAGTGGCTCCGTAAGAAGCATATCAAGGTTTTGGAGTGGCTTAGCCAGTCTCCAGACCTAAATCCAATAAAAAATATTTGGAGGGAGCTGAAACTCTGTGTTGTTCAGCGACTGCCCCGAAACCTGACAGATCTAGAGAAGATCTGTGTGAGGAGTGGGCCAAACAGTGTGTGCAAACCTGGACAAGAACTATAGGAAACGTCTGACTTCTGTAATTGTAAACAAAGGCTTCTGTACAAAATATTAACACTGATTTTCTCAGGTGTTCAAATACTTATGTGCAGCAATAAAATACAAATAAATTCTTTAAAAATCAGTCAATGGGATTTCCAGAGTTTTTTTATGCTGTCTCTCACAGTGGAAATGCACCTACATTCTGCATCTCCGACCATTCAAAAAATTATGTTCCTCACTGTAAAGTTAGTACATTGTGCCATTGTCTGTGTAAATGTCAAACTCTTTTATTTAAACCAATCAAATCACAACAGCATGACACTGCAGCATTGTGTATTGTGGACACAATTACACAGCTTACAAAAGACTGTGACATAATATGATACATGATGGCTATCAGGCTATTGACCCACTGGAACCATGAACACCACCCTCGCCTGCAGCGCATTCTGGCTGTGGCATAAAGTCTCTCTCTTTGCCCCACCTTCTGTTTTATGTCAGACACACTGCTGCATCAATGCTCTGCCACTTGCAGCTCTTCCGTTTATTTGTGACCCCCAATTAATGTTTTGCACAGATTATACTTTTTGAAATTAGACTTAAAACACACACATTTTCTTTAAATATCTAGGAGTGCTGAAACTTATTTTGTTCTGCTGTAATTTAATTTGTATTAGTTTTAATTTGCTTTTATTTAAATCTTATTGTTATTGCTACAAAAAGTAATCATACCATACAATTTAAACTTTATATTTATTATTCTTATTTGTTTTATTGTTTGTGCTGCTACTTTTATTTTATTATTTTAATATTTTTACTCTTGTTGTATTGTTACACATTTTCTAATTGCTAACTATTTTCTTATCTATGAATGTGAAGCACTTTCTTCGCCTTTTGGGTGAGTAACACTTTATATAGCGCTCCTGAATTTCCCCTCAGGGATTAATAAAGTATTTCTGATTCTGATATAGATCAACTTTCAAGTTTCAAAAAGACCATGAATAAGCTAACATGACTGGCAAATCTCTGAGGTGCTGTATGGTCATAGGTTAAAATAAATGTCACTTAATCACTGATCTTGTCTTAAACTAGAAAAGCACTTGGGGAGCGCTTCAAAATTTCAACAAAATTGCTCTATAACTGTTTGAGTTATGTTTCTAACAAACAAAACAAAAAAAAAAACAGACAAACCCTGGCAAAAACACAACCTCCTTGGCTGAGGTAAAAAGAGTCAAAATGTTCTTCCTCTAATACTTGAGTTTATTGCAACCAAAATAATTATAGTGTCACAGTCCTGTTCTTACAAAATATGTCTGGCCATTTAATCGGTACACCTTGCTTGAACAGGGTTGGAGGTCATTGCAGTACAATGAACTATTGTTGTGTATATGTAACCATCCTGAAGTTTGTCGAGCTTCGTGACATGATGCATTATCCTGCTGGAAGTAGTAATCAGAAGATGAGTACATTGTGGGACAGACATTGTCAACAACCATACTCAGATATGCTGTGGCATTTAGATGAGCCTTAACTGATACTTAAGCCTAGTTTAAACTTCACCGTCTGTGGAGGTGCAGAGACACACAAAGCCATTATCAGCTGACGCAAGGGCTCTCCGTCACTCAGGCAAGGACGCACAGAGTAGAACCCAATTTTTTGTCGAACGCAACGGAGAGTGCACGTCTGTGATTGGCCCAACAACAGCCCAAGATCATTTCACTAGAATGATGCTCTCTACAGTCAATGTAACTAGAAGTCAATTCAGCTTTTGAGCACTAGATGCTTTATATTGCAAGGCCAGTTAATCTAATATGGTCTTTTGGCGATTTTGAACACCAGGAGGTGTAGAGAACAACCAAACAGACCACTGTGTTTGTTTGTTTACATGCATATTTAGAGTATCGATGAGCTTTCTGCAGCATAGGTCTGTGATGTCTATTTATGGTATATCCTGCGCGGACTTGACGTCAAGTCGGCCAGAAATTAAAACCACGTATTTGAGTGCGCGTGCACGTGGCCTGGTGGAGGAACCCAGGGGTAAACAAACGCTTCACTTTTAAATATCGGCTTCCCGGGCAGTGTATAATCGTTAGGCAATCATAACGTACATTTTTTCTCATGGAAAAGTGAAAATTACAGGTCATGACTCCTTTAAAAGCTTTCCAGCTCAATCGAAACTCGCTCTCTGTCGGCCATTGCTTCTTGACTGGATGTGCTTTTACAAGCTGAAGTAAATAAACTTTAGTGGACCAGAAACGTCACTGCAATGGTAGGCAGAGCCTCCAGAAAAGGTCTGCACCCCCTGCTGTCCTGGTGGGGAACTGCTTTGCAACACTGACACACCAACAGAGAAGTGTGAATGGAAAATGTCTCCGTCAGTACATGTGCGTGTTGGTGCAAACTTGCTGGCAGAGAAATATAAAATAGGCTTAAGGCTCCCAAACTGTGCCAAGAAAATATTTCTGAAATCATCACACAACCACTATCGGCCTGAATGATAACGATCTGCTACAAAACAGTTTGGAAAAACATTGGTCAGATCTCTATCATGCAATCATAATAAAATGTGCAAATCAGCAATACAAAAAACATGTACAAGACTTGAGCTTACTTTGCCAGAACTTTGGCTTGACGAGTAAATTTTAGTATTCTTTTCATTGATAATCGGATTTCTTGTGTATACAAAACATAAACAATTGGGTTCAACATAGGTGGAAATACTGAGGTCAAAGACAAGTTAACAATCCTGGCATTTGGATGTATCTCTGGACCTAAAGTAAATGTTATTAATATTGGGATGAAATAGATAGCTACTAAGGAAAGGTGACCTGTGCATGTTTTTAGTGCCTTAACTCTTTCTTTAACCACAGCTACTTTAAATAAAGCAAAGGCAATGCAAATGTAGCTGGATAAAATGAAAATCATGGGAAGCCAAAGAATAAGAATTGGCAATAGAAAACCAATGACTAAATTGGGAAAATTGTCATTACATGCAAGCTCATAGATCAGGCCATGGTCGCAGAAATAGCTGTTAATAACCACAGACTTACAGAAGGAAAGTCTTGTTAGAAGACCAACCGCAGTGAGAGTAGCTATTATAGCAAACAGCCAGAGAGATGCAATTAAGGAAAGCATGTTCGTGTGAGTAACTTTCACTTGATAGTGGAGAGGAAACATGATAGCCATTAGTCTATCATAGCAGAGAACAATTAGATTAAGAGCCTGCATTGAGAGGCAAGTGTAGCAAAAGAACAGGAACGTCAAGCAGTCATTGTAGGGGACATAATAGTGATTAAATAAAAAGATGTCAATTACCTTTGGTACCAGTGCACAGCTACCTAAAAGGTCTACAAATGCAAGGTTAAAAACTGCAACGTATTTTGGGGTTCTTAGGTTATGATCCAGATATATTACAGTCATTACAGCTGTGTTTCCGAGCACTGAAATAAAAAAGACAAAAAAGAGAAAGGCATAGTAATACTTCATGTTAGGTAAGCCAATAAATCCACTTATTATAAAATATGGAGGGTGCACAAAAGATACATTCTTTCCAAAAGCAGAGTTAAAAAGCTCCATTGTGAGAATATTATCACAACTGTTGTGTCCCAGTTACTACAGGCAGAAGTACAGACATGAGCCCTACCCTGCCATCAAGTGCGAGGCTTTGAGAAGCTTTAACTATTTTCCAGGCCTTGTTTTTCTGTGTTTGGTCCCTGGAGTGTAAACTTATTCAAATACAGTTTGTTAGTTTATTAGTTAGCATTGTTTCTGTACTAATCATATAATATAGAAGCATTGTTTTTATTAGGTCTTTTTTTTTAATTGAGAACTTTTGCATAATACTTGAAGAAACATATTTTTAGCCATTTCTTTCTGAGATATGTTCACAACATACACCTCAGCTGATGTTTGTTCCATTGAGTGGATTCCATATAACAGATTTACATTTCAAATGTTAAAGCATGTTGCACGGACGGAGTAGAGCCCAATTTTTTAACTATTCATCGAATGCAACGTAAAGTGCACATCTGTGATTAGGCACTCCAGCATTAGCTCAAGATCATTTCACCAGAATGATGCTCTATAGTCAATGTAACTAGAAGTCAATTCAGCTTTTTTTGGGCACTGGATGCTTTATATTGCAAGGCCAGTTAATCTAATATGGTCTTTTGGCGATTTTGAAAAACCAGGTATAGAGAACAACAATAAATACTGCTGTGTTTTTTTGTTTACATGCGTTTTTAGAGTATCCAATGAGCTGCACTTCTAGTTAAAAGGTTTCCAACTCAATCACAACTCGCTCTCTGTCAGCCATTGCTCCCTGAGTGGATGTGCGTTTACAAGCTGAAGTAAATAAACTTTTGTCACCCAGAAACATCACTGCAATGGTAACCAGACCCGCCAGAAAAGGTCTGCCCTCCCTGCTGTCCTGGCTGACAATTGCTTTGCAACACTGACACACCAACGGAGAAGTATAAAAGGAAAACGTTTTTGTCAATACATGTGCGTGTGGGTGCAAACTTGCTGACGGAGAAGTATAAACTAGGCATAAGTATTGTTTGAGGTGGTTCACTCAGTAAAATGCACAACTATGCAGTTTCAGCTCTTGCAATACCCAATGTAATAGCATGTCGATGCCAATAAGATGGCTCAAGTTCCAGGACGGCCTTTCCAGTGGGTGAATAATTGCTACATGATTTTATTTCCATAATCTTTCAAACTCCAACTGTATCCCGGATTAAGCGGAGGATAATGGATAGATAAAAGATGTAGATGTAGATGGACTACATCTTAATAGACAGGGTGCCCGCATGCTGTCAATGAGCCTGGCATTCCCTCGCCCCCCCCTGTCTACCACACCAGCCCCAGCTGCACCTGCCCTCCATGCCCCTTCTGCCACATCCTGATGTGCAGCTGGTCCCTGCTCCTATGAACTCAGTTCTGATTTTAACAGTAATTCACATATCGGACTTGGACCTTGCCCTAAATCATCTATACCCGTTATTATCAGCAGAGAGCGGACAAATAATAAAAAACGTAGCAAACGCAACTCTAATAATCTCAAACAGTTACCAAAAGTCCTACACCCAGTAGATCATACAGTCACTCCATCTCCTACCACTATTAATATGGCACTTTTAAATGTCCGCTCTCTGCTGAATAAAACTTTTATAATAAATGACCTAATTTTAGATCATAATATACATTGTTTATTTTTAACAGAAACATGGCTGAGTACAGATGCCCCTGTTGTTCTTACAGAGGCCTCCCCACCAAATTTTAACTTCACTTATTCCACGAGGAGTTGCAAAAGGGGAGGCGGAACTGCTTTTATTAGTTCATCAACGCTTTCTGCCAAACCTGTTTTATTTGATAATTTTAGTACTTTTGAATATAATGCAACTGTTTTTAGCACTCCTCAGATTTTATGTGTCACAGTTTACAGGCCTCCTAAAAAGAGTGCACTTTTTATTCAAGAATTTTCAGAGTTTTTATCAATTTTGTACAACTCCTTTGAAAGGATCATTTTAGCTGGTGATTTTAATCTACACATGGATAACCTTTTAGACCCTTTATCAACAGAATTTTTAAATATTTTGAATTATATGGATTTTAGTCAGCATGTCATGCAGCCAACTCACAACAGAGGACACACCCTGGACTTGGTCATCACGCATGGCCTGTCCACCCGTGTGTCCTCTGTTGTTGACTTGGCTGTCTCTGATCATTACTGCGTGTTTTTTAACATCACCAGTTTTATCCAGCAGGAGACCTCTGTGAGAACTGTCAGGAAGCGCCATCTAACCCCTGAAGTGGCTGCAGGTTTTCTAGAAGTTTTCCAAAAGTTTCCTCCTACTCTCTTACCTGCCCCCTGTGATTTTATCGTCAGTGATTTTAACAGAAGACTTCAGTCCGCTCTTGACCGGCTGGCTCCACTTAGAGTGAAACGCTCACATTCAAAACTTGCAGCGCCATGGAGAAATAACAATCTTAAAAAACTAAAGAGGGACTGCAGGGCGGCAGAGAGAAAATGGAGAAAAAATAAAACCACGATAAACCATCAATTATACACAGAACTTCACAAATCCTATAATAATGCTGTAAGAAATTCAAGAAATGCTTACTTTGCAAAAATCATATCAGACAATAAAAATAATCCTAAAATCCTTTTTTCCACCATTGATAAACTTTTTAACAGAGCTACTAATGCATTTCAGAAAACCCCCTCAAACACTCTTTGTGAGGAGTTCGCAGACCACTTCAGAGGGAAGGTAGACACCATCAGATGTAATATTTTATCTTCTCAGTGTAACATGGTTTTAGACAAATCTGAATGTGTGTCTCTACCAGAGGAAACGCTGGACAGTTTTGTCCTGGTAGAAGCTGGGACTCTTGATAAAGTTTTCTCCTCAGTGAGGCCCACCACATGTGTTTTGGACCCGATTCCCACTTCATTTTTTAAGCCATTTTATGAATCTTTTAGGGATGAGATTTTAACCATGATGAATTGCTCCCTTCAGACGGGGGTCTTTCCTGCCGCCTTTAAAGGGGCGGTAGTGAGGCCCTTGCTGAAGAAGAGCAATTTAGATTTTAATGATTTTAATAATTTTAGACCGGTATCTAACTTACCATTTTTAAGCAAGGTTTTAGAAAAGCTAGTTTTAATTCAACTTAATGATTTTATTAATGAGCACAATGTCCTGGAGAAATTTCAGTCTGGTTTTAGGGTGAACCACAGCACAGACACGGCCCTTCTGAAGATTTTAAATGATTTTAGAATAAATTATGACGCTCAGAAGGTGACAGTGTTGGTTCTACTGGATCTAAGCGCTGCCTTCGATACAGTAGACCACACTATTCTTTTAACCCGTTTAAAACAGATCGGCCTCTCTGGTGCTGTTCACAAATGGTTCACATCCTATCTCAAGGACAGGACTTTTATGGTAAGTTTAGATACCTGCTCCTCTAGGGTCCATAGGATTACATGTGGTGTGCCCCAGGGTTCAATTTTAGGCCCAGTGCTTTTTAACCTTTATATGCTCCCTCTTGGCAGCGTCATCAGGAGACATGGAGTTAACTTCCACAGTTATGCTGATGATACACAGTTATACATCTCCATGTCTCCCGATGACACACGGCCAATGGATGCACTTTTTAACTGCATTTTAGACATTAAATCCTGGATGGCAGAAAACTTTCTCCAGCTCAACCAGGACAAAACTGAAGTTTTAGTCATCGGTCCTGAGGCTCAGAGAGAGAAACTTTTACCAAAACTACAATCACTGTCTTTTAATCTCTCTTTACAAGTGAAGAACCTGGGCGTGATTTTTGACTCTGAGCTGACTTTTATTCCTCACATAAAAAATATCACTAAAATAGGTTTTTATCAACTAAAGAACATCGCCAGAGTCCGCCCCATTCTGTCTCGGGCCAATACGGAGACACTGATGCATGCTTTTATCTCCAGTAGAATTGATTACTGTAATGCCCTGCTTTCTGGTCTTCCCAAAAAGAGTATATCAGGTTTACAACTACTACAAAATTCAGCAGCACGTGTCCTGACGAAGACCAGGAGGCGGGAGCACATTACACCGGTCTTAAAATCATTGCATTGGCTCCCCGTACATTTCAGGATCGACTTTAAGGTTCTTTTAATGGTTTTTAAGTGTCTTAATGGTCTTGGGCCTTCTTATCTCTCTGAACTGCTTTTACCATATAAACCTTCGCGGTCTCTGCGCTCCTCTGGCAGCCGTCTCCTTGTCACCCCAAAAGTCAGGACACACATGCATGGCGAGGCGTCTTTCCAGTTTTATGGCCCTCACCTCTGGAACAGGCAGCCAGAGAACCTCAGGGCTGCAGAGAATATTCATGTTTTTAAGAGCAGGCTCAAGACTCACCTTTTTAGCTTAGCTTTTAACTGATTATTATTTATCACTGTTTGTTTAATTGCTTTGGATGTTTTATATGATTATATTTTTATCAGTTTTACTTTTCAATCTTAGCACATTAATTTACCGTTTCTTTTTATACTTTAATTTATCTTAATCCCCGTTCCAGTGTTTCCTCTGTGGGAGCCCTCTGCCCCGGGAGCGGTGGTCGGCTGTAGCTGCCTGGTTGCTCTCTAGGTGGAGCTTGGGTGGAGGTGGGGGTCTTGGCCTTGCCTCCACTGGGTGCCCTGTGTCGGTGCCTCGGCTGCTGCTGTTAATCTACTGCTGCCGGGGCATATGGCTCCTCTGATGGCGTTTCCTTGCATGGTTCATCTGCACTCGGCCCAATGTCCTTTTTTACCTTTTCTTTTAACTGTGTGTGTGCATGGGAGATGGGTTGGGGGGAGGGGGGTATAACTGTGACCATGCTATTAAATCTGTGGGGGAGGGAAGGGAAGGTGGTTTTATGTGGGGTCATTTTAATCTGTAAAGCACTTTGTGATGCAACTTCTTGTATGAAAAGCGCTTCATAAATAAAGTTTGATTTGATTTGATTTGAAAAATGTGCTAGCTTCTTCGGGTTACGCTTTGTAGTAGTCTAATAGTGGTTCTGGCTGGCATTCTGAAGCCTGGGTGAAAAGAAGTCCCGCAATTCCCACGCATCCTTTATTAAATGAGATTTTATCCAAAATCAACTTTAGAGTTTGTGCTTTTGAATCTGTGACAACACAGGTAAATTTTTGATGGTCTTCTATTTCTTAATCCAACAATTCTCATAATCTTAGATTTAAATTTAAAAGGGCCATATTGCTATGTCCAACCATGACAGCAAAGGCACTTTGCTTTGTGTAGCTCAACAATTCTTCCACATTCAAAGAAAAAGCCTTTTTACTATTTCAATCAGGGGTTCATGACCATTTAGAACAAGATATTGTAAAAGCCAAATATTTGTGTAGAGTTTTTACTTGTTAGGGCCATGGCTTCAAACTTCTAATCAGATGACGAACGTCCTGTCTGAGTTTAAATACAGTTTTTTAAATAATTAGCTTAATCTATCTTTAATTAGTGCTAGCTCTTGTAAGACATAACCTCACTAATAAACCGTCTAACATTTAATTTTCCAAGTCTGAAAATTTGCTAAAACTTAAGCAGTTTATCAGTTTACTCAATCAACAATAGAACCATATTTATTTTTTATCACATCTGTGAAACGTAAGAACTTTAAGGGGACTGTGTTTTTTCATTGATCTGAATTTAAAAATATTTTACTGAGTTAGTGTTCTGTAGTGTTCTGTAGTGTTCGAATTGTTCAAATTCTTCTGAAACTGTTTATAAAAACAAATCCATTTATTCTGCATATCTGCTTCTCATATAAATAATATTTAAAGGGAGAGAAAATTAAAAGAGAAAAAAGTTGTTTGTTTTACAACAGTTCATCTTGCATCTGCACTTAAACAGCTGGCTTTCCATATTGGCACAATTATTTCAGCGGGCTCATCATGGTAGATTTTCAAAAGAAATAATGAATGATGTACTGTTGTCATGTATAAAACCAGTCCAAATTCAAACATTTTCCTTTGGAAGGATGTTTCAGAGACAGCAAAAAGACTCACTCATGCAAACTGTCAAAAAAGTTGACCACAAACGAACTGTTTCCATTAAGTTTTTTAATTTAATATGTTTCAATCAAATTTTTCTCACATTTTGTCAAGTTATTCTTCATTTTCCACAGTTAAATATTGGGCAATCATTTAACCCTGGAACCTGGGACACAGAAAAACAAGAAATTAAAGTTAAACACTTTACAAGGTTTTGTAGTGTTACTTTGGAGATGAAAATGTGAAGATTTTTGTTTTTGTAAGGTTTTATGAAAATGTTGTAAAATAAACATGATATAAAACTTGCTCTATTTTGCTTTTTGTACAAGTGTTGCACAAAAATTACATATGTACACATGTTCAAGACATTGTAATGAACACCCAAAAAAATTGAAAGACATTTTAATTTCTTCTTTTTGATTAATCTGGTACAGTGAATCACAGAGGTCTTCACAGAGATCTCACTCAGCTAAGGTTTTTCTAGTTGTGACAGACTGAGCAATATGGTTCAATTTCTAAATCTTGGTTTTTTTTAAAACATGAAGAAAAGTCAACATTTTGAATACTGGGTCTTACAGAGTGAACCCTGCATTATTTCTGCACAGTGACCAAACAGAAATTCTGTATGTGTCTCCTCTGCTCTCTTTCCGAGGTGATCGCATCAAAAAGGTTCACTTATAATCCAAGCATACAGTTTGGCTGCTAGATAGATTTAAAATTTCCAATTTTGAACTGCATTCTTCTCTTTACCAGCTTGTTCAAAGATTTTTTTATTTCCTGTGTCTGAAAAACATAAATGATGGGATTCAACATCGGCGGAATTATAGCAGTCAGTGACAGGTTTATGATCCTGGCATTAGGATGTATTTTGCTTCCAATTCCAAAAACGAGTGTAACCGGGAGAAAGTAAATTGTCACTAATGTAAGATGTCCTGTGCAGGTCTTAAAAGCCTTTTTTCGTTCCTGCACTGTTGAAATTTTTGACAAAGCATAAGCAATACAGCAGTAAGTTGCTAGGATAAATGCTAGGGGAACCCAAAGCACAATAACTGGTGACAATATACCAATTATATGGCTGGGGGAAACGTCATTGCAGGCAAGTCGATACACAGGGCCATGGTCACAAAAATAACTGTTAACAACCACAGACTTACAGAATGACAGTCTTGTGATAAGGCCAACTGCAGTGAGTGTAAGAATGATTACACTAACCCACAAAAAAACAATAAAATTTATCATAAACTTTTGGGTCACTTTTACCTGGTAGTGTAATGGGTACATAATAGCCATCAGTCTATCATAAGACAGTGCAATCAGGTTGAGACTTTGCATTGAAAGTAGTGTGAAGCAGAAAAACATGAACGTCAAGCATTCATTGTACGATATATAGCGATGGTTGAACAGAAAGATGTCAAGAATCTTTGGTACCAAAGCTGTGCTGCTTAAAATGTCAGTTAGTGCAAGGCTGAAAACTGCAACATATTTAGGACCTCTCAGAGTTTGATCCACAATTATGACAGTCAGTACAGTTGTATTTCCCACCACTGAAAGAATGTAAATAAAGAACATGATGACAAAATAATAGTTAATGTTAGGTATGCCAATAAAACCTGCTATAATAAAATATGCAGGACGAACAAAAGTGGTGTTTTCCTCAAGAGCTGGGTTAAAAAAATCCATCTGCTCACTTCTCTGTTGATCAGTCATTGTTTCCTGATCACAAGTCTTGTCTTCTTCAGCAAGCTCTGTTCAGTGAGAGCTACTGAAATGGAAATGCTGCTTCTGTTCTTCAGACTTATAAAGGTTTGTCCCCCTGTGTCAACTGTATAGCTCAAAGCTCTCTTTCAGGCCACTGGGAGTGGAAATAAGTTTGTTGTAGAATCTATACACATGCTTAAAAAAAGAAAATAAAAAACAACAAAAATCAGACTGCTGCTAGAAACTTTATGCTTGAGGAACTTTCACATCAAGCACCCTTCACTGAACTCTCTCTGCAATGAGAGAAGTCTATTCATTCTCATTTCACTTGTTTTAACTTACAAAACTTTAAACATTGTACAATAACGCTAGATCATCGTATCAACTCCTTTATCACAATATCAAGGAACTTGGATAGAATGTGTTACACATTCATACTGTATGTCCCTGCAGACCTCATCAGCCTAAGAGGTGACTGCGCTTTACAATTAAGCCTGAAATTATTTATGCCTTTGCCAGATTTAGATTTTTAAGTATTGATCAAGAATTTTATTTCTAATTGAAAATTAGTCAGACAGCTCTCAAAAGATAAAAAGCAGAGTAATAAGGGCATCAGTTTGGTAGAAAATAATGTATCTGCTTTTAAGTACATGTTATCTAAAAATGGTATGTTCAAAATTACTTGTGTATTTTTCAATTACCTGTGAAAAAATCTTTTTGGGCTTTCACGCATTCAAACACTTCTTTTAATTGTTGTTTGACATATCTTGAGGATAACATATGCTACACATTTCAAACATTGTTGTGATATTAATTTCGAGCTTTTAATTAATCTTTTGAACCATTGCTTTTCCAAAAACAAACAACTTAAATGAATTTTTTATCTACTTTTACTTTTATCCAGCTAGATAAAAGGTAAAATAGCCAACTCTTTTGATATGAGAAAAAAATGTCATATTTTTCTGGAACCTTCTGAGGAGTATATACCTAGTTGTTAGTTGAGGTGTATATTTGAGCCTATAGTTGCAATTTCAATACCTGTGCGGATTAGAGAAAAGCTCAAATAAATTCAAATTTGCAAATTGTGGAATCGTTTCATGTTTTACAAATTTATTCAAGTTGTTAATCAAACAGTTTATCCTGGCAAAAATACAGTTCAGATGTATCATTAAAGCTTAAAATTAATGAGTCTGTACATACTGACCAGTACTGTACTTCGTATGTTTTTGTTACTGGCATACCATTGATCCAGTAAAGTGATGGTTCCCATGACTAGCTTCCACATACCAATGTAAGGCCCTGTCTACATGGAGATGAAACCAGGTGTAGCATCAAATATATTTAATCAAATAGGTGTCTCTTCCACAACAAAACGGCATTTCAGGACACCGTAAACAATCTTGTTTGAAACCGGGTCACAAAGTGGAGAAATCTCACAACGCCGGCTCAGTTTTCTCCGTGATTATGAGCTCTCCAGCATTTATTCTGAGTGGATGACGTCTCCGTCCCGTTCCTATATTTAACACGCATGTGCCACTCTGGGATAAAGTAAACCAACATGGTGCCATACAGTGTTGCATTCCTAAAAAAGCAAATACTGACCTTATTAAGGATCCTAGAATATGATTTACTGTCCCTCCTCTATCACCAGCAGCAAAAAATGGATCCAGGGGAACGACAGACGCCCTATGCTTTTAAATAAAGCTTTCATTTTAAGCTAGATTTGTCGTGTTTGCCACCGGGTTGACATGTGCATGCTCAGTGTTCTTTACTGTGTTTCTCTGGCAGTGTCACAGCGCCACCAGTGTACTGCAGCATTTTAAGCTGGTTTGTTTGAATTTGTGTGGACAGAGGTTTTCCTTATTGTGGTGCCGTTTTTACAGAACCTGTTTTTGAAAATATACACGTTTTGTCTCCTTGTAGAGCAGGCCTAACTCACAAAATACCAAGTGGTTTGTGTCTTGAGATAATCTTCAGAAATCAAGTGATTGAAATCAATCAATTCAGAAATATTTGCTACTTAACTGTAGTTGCAAAAAGACATAAAAAAACTATCCAATTGGAAAACTTTTTTTACACTGTTCAGATTATTGGTATTGTCATATTACCATTGATTAAATTGCTAAGGATTTGCAATGATAAAATTTTTAACAAATTATAGATATGCAAGTCTCCACCATGATTTCTTTAAACATCTGCATCAGCGATTAACCAAGAAATTGTCTGATGACTGAAATCGAACAACTCACTGATTATTCAGCCCAGAAAAGTGACCAGTAGATCTAAAGTATAAAATCCTATCTTCTTCAATCATTGAACGCACCATAAATGCTAACAGATCATGGTAAAACCACCACACATTAGTGCAGATATGTAACTCTGGAAGGAAGTTTTGCTTTTTGCTATTTAGAGTGTCATAAAGCATTTAAAAAAAGTTGGATTGTTGGTAAGTGTTGAAGCTCCTGGAAAAGAAACAATTTTCTACAGAGGCATGTCAGCAGGTTATGTTGCTCTGTTTAAATCTAGAAAACTACTGTTGAGATTTCAAACTTGGTCTGTTATAGAATAAGCTGTGATGGGAGATTTTGCAGACCTTGGAGTAAGGGAAGGATTTGTACAGAATACACAAAGATTCAGTTGCACCATTTATTTCAGGAGAAATGGCCCCAAGGTTCCAGCAAACTATAGTGAGAAATTTGGGAAGGATGCCTGAAACATTCGACCCAAGTCAGACATATTAATAGGTATTAATGACATAATTAGAAACTGTATGTAAACCTTTGAATTTTATCAGACATTGAAGAATAGAGACAACAACAAAAACCAACATTGATAACATTCGCTTTATCTGTGTAACTGTGTGTGTGTGTCTATACAAAACAAATGTGGTAAGTAAACAAACAATCACAAGTTCATGATTCATGCATTTTAAATTATAATTTGCAGTTATGTAAGTGAGATTTTCCTTTAGAGATTACAGTTTATTTGATAAATCTGAGATTCATTTAAAACAACAAATCTTTCTTGAAGTGTAACTTTTTTAGTAAACACCTTGACACAAGAAATTAAAAGACTAGATTAATTTGAAAGCAAATCAAACTGGGACTGGAAAGAACCAGAGGATATATTTCAACTGTTTCAATATTAAAACAGAGGTTAGCATTCTGTGTCAACGGAGCTAATACGATTTCATAATTCTAAACATATACTAAATTATAACAAACCATTTTCATCTTCTCTGTGTGCCAACCTATATGCTATAGTTTTAAGACAACAGGCCTCTAAAAAATTGACTTCACCATAATTTTAGATTTATTCCTGCTTTTTAGTATTCTTTTAATTGATAATCTTATTTCTTGTGTATGCAAAACGTAAATGATTGGGTTCAACATTGGTGGAATAACAGAGGTCAAAGACAGGTTAATAATCCTTGCATTTGGATGTATGCCAGAACCCATTGTAAATGTGATTAATATTGGAAAGAAGTAGATTGCTACTAATGAGAGATGAGCTGTGCAGGTTTTGATTGCCTTCACTCTTTCCTGAGCTGCAGCCACCTGAGCTAAAGCATAGCCAATACATAAGTAACTGGAACATATTACTACAAGAGGAAGCCAAAGAAATAGAAATGGAAGCAAATATGAAATTACAAAACTGGGAAAATTGTCATTGCATGCCAACTTGAACATTTGACCATGGTCGCAGAAGTAGCTGTTAATAACCAGCGACTTACAGAAGGAAAGTCTTGTAAGAAGACCATCAGCAATGAGAGTAGCTAATAAAGCAACACACCAGAAAGAGGCAATCAAGGAAAACATAATTTTATGAGTAACCTTCACATGATAGTGCAAAGGATACATGATGGCCATTAGTCGATCATAGCAGAGAGCAACCAGATTAAGAGACTGCATTGAGAGGCAAGTGTAACAGAAGAACAGGAAAGTCAAGCAGTCATTGTAGGGGACATAACTGTGATTAAATAAAAAGATGTCAAGCACCTTTGGTACCAGTGCAGAGCTACCTAAGAGGTCTACAAATGCAAGGTTAAACACCGCAACATACTTTGGAGTTCTTAGATTATGATCCAGGCATATTACAGTCATTACAGCCATGTTTCCCAGGACTGAAATAATGTAGACAAAAAAGAGAAAGACATAGTAATACTTCATATCAGGCAAGCCAATAAAGCCATTTATAATGAAGTAGGCAGGTCGGATGAAGGTGATATTTTTTACAAAAGAAGGGTTAAACAAGTCCATTGCGAGATTATTGTCTTGCATGCTGTTGTAACCAAGTCCTATCAGTACTTTCAGCAGTAGCATACAAAGTAGCCCTGCCACGCCATCAGCCTGGAAACTCTGACAAGCCTTGTCTGCTTTTAATAACTGGTTTATGTTTGTCTTTGATCCCCTGAGGCTTATTTTTTTCAAACACTGTTTGCAAATCTTTCAGCAGTGGTTCTAAAGGTTCAACTTCAAAGGTCCAAATCTGACTTCAAGAAAGAATTGTATCTTAAACTTGTTCCACTTAATTACTTTTCATTCCAAGAACAAACAAAAACGTGCAAAAAGACACTAACTTAAAAAAATCTGAAGTAAAAGTCACAAGTCGCCAGAGAGTTATAATACAGATCAACCTACGATGATAGATAGCACTTTTTGACTCTAAAGTATAAAGTTGAGAGATAGGCTTTTTTTCAGGTATCCCTTTTTATTTTTCAGAATTCCTTGTTTTAAGAAGAAAAACAAATTCTTGAACTTAAAACTCAATAATGTTGTAAATGTATAAAGTTTCAGTCTTTCAAAAGAAAAGTAATCCAAAATGCACACAAAAATGAGCCAACTTTAAATTCATTCGATAATACCTTAAAATTGAGACTACATTTTATCAGTATTAGATGTTTTACCATTTTATTGTGACTGGGTTTTTTGTAGTGATACCATACTCTTAGAAAGCTGACCTGTTGCAGCAAATACAGTACATCTTATGAAAAAAGACTCTTCAAAAGGTCTTTACTAGGCCTTAACATTAGGCTGACATCATATTTTATTCAACGGATTGTGTTTATGAGACAGTTGGGGTTATCTGGACTAGATAAAACACTATAGAGTTACAGGCCATTTACTATAAGTATTGTTGATAATTGGGCTCTTAACAGTTTTCTTTGTCATTCCAATTAATTGTGTGTGAGGAAACCTACTGAAAGTGTTGCTTTCATGCTTCATAAATGTAAAGCTTTGCTTTCAATGTTTTTAATAGTAATGAATAGCTCCATAGCAGCACGCTGTGCTGTGTAGTGTTTCCCAGGGCCGGAATATGGGCCCATGGGCACAAAGTGTTTAAAGGGTTGTTCAAAGTTATATAATTTAAACTTTCCCCTCATTTACACCACTCACAATAAGTTAGGGATATTGTTACTTACATGAGTGCTATTCCTATTTGGTCTGAATATTAATTAAATAAATAAAAGTATCCTTTGATTTTACTAATAATGAATGAGAAGAAACATAATTTTCATTAGTGTAATATTTATTACCCCAAAAATATAGACAATAACAAGGGTAGCCCCAAAAAACACAAATTGACAATGTCCTTAGCGGGTGTTTCCACCATTTGCCACAATGACAGCTTGACAGCGACATCTCATGCTCCTCACTAGCCTCATGATGTTGTCCTAAGGCAATGCATTCCACTCTTCCACAAGTCCTACACGCAGTTCTGCCAGGTCATGTGGGGGTGAGGTACGATCATCCAGTCCCTGCTTTAGCTTGTCCCAAATGTGCTCTATAGGGTTCAGGTCAGGGGACAATGTTGGCCATAACATATGAGGCACTCCGACTTGCTGAAGTCAAGCTGTGACAATTCTGGCACGATGTGGTGGAGCATTATCATCCATGAACAGAAAGTTGGAAAGTTTTGTGACCTCTCTGAGGTAAGAACGTGCAGTGACTGAGCCATCTACAATAACCAAATCAGTTTTGTGCTGAATGGTGATGCCTGCCCAGACTGTTACACCTCCTCCACCAAAGCTAACCCTGGGGACCATGTTGACCTCGCCTTCTCCAGCAACGCTGATGACCATCATTTCTGTGAAAGGTGACCCGACACTCATCAGTGAACAGGACGGTAGACCAGCTGCATTGTCAAGGTCACATGGTCTTGTGCCCACTGCAAACGTTCACAGCGGTGTCTATGGCCAGGTGGCAATGCTCATCCGTTAAGTGACGTTGTGTGTTCATGGCTGTTTGAAGGATGAAGTTGGAACAACTTACTGACAATACCAGCTTTTTAAACCCACAGAATGTTGAAATTGATGCCACATTGAAAAGGGTCGTCTTTAGTATTTTTGGGTGTCGGCCCCAATATGTAAGGCACACTCTACACAGTGAGACCATTACGTGGAAAACACTAAATTAGGTGTGTCTATCATCCCAATACAATTGCTTCCCTATCCCAAAAATCTCTGAAGTGAAACAAACACCATTAACATGATTTCCCTGACTTATTGTTAATAGTGTATGTAAAACTACATTGCTCATCTACAGTAAGTACAATATCAAGACACTACACAGTGGTGTAACTTGCTTGCCTATGTAAACACATCCTGCTTGATCTCACCTCCACCAGGCCAGAACTACAATTCAGATTATTCCATAACTTAATCACAAAACTCAATCATACTCATAAATTTTTCTCTCCTATCTTTTCTCTCCCGTCTCACAGCGCTCCTTCAGTTCCTTTGCTTCTCAGCTCTCCAATGCTGCCCTTCTGTGTCTGTCTGTCTTCCCCCCATTTTCCTCTCTTTTCTTGTCAAAAATAGTGCAGTCAGTTTAACTAAATTTGACTCATACTTTAAAGCATTTGATCATAAATGGAAAATTAATACAAAGTAAAAACAAAGGTTTTTCCTTTTACATAATAATGTGTTTAATAAACACATTTATTTATCTCTAAACTCCTGTTTCTCCTCTACCGTCTCTTTCCTCCTCCTCTCCTATTTATCAAAACTAAATCCAAGAGAACATGGCTTTTTTCCAGGAATGCACACTATATTGACATCAACATCGGAATTGACTGATGTTAGTCATTTGTAACATATTGTATCAGCCCGATAAGTAAAACTGAGCCAGTATTAAAAAGCACTGTTTATTTCCATCTTTGTACGAAATTTATGTAATATTTATAACATTGTAAATATCGATTATTGGCCACCACAGCAATAATAATATTGAATATCGGTATTCCCGCAAATTTTTAGATCGTTGCATCCCTACTTTTTCCTTCATGATGTGCTGCCCCGGCCTTTCTGTCCATCTCTTAATGAGCTCACTAAGAAAATGACCAAACTGAGAGATAAGATCCAAAATGGCTAAATGCTTATCCAAGTAATTCATCACACACAGAACACAGAAAAGCAGCCCTCTTTCACCTAAAAAGTGACTGATGGCAACAACCCTGAGCAGAGCATTACAGGTGTTACAAATGGCTTTCTGTCCCGGTACCAGTGGCTGATGCTAGCACACTGATGCAATGATCAGAGCTTTCCTCATGGTCACACGCTTTCAGGATGTTTCCAGTCAGATAAACCATTAATGAGCTGGTTTTATTCGCCCCAAATAAGATGCAGGGAAAACAAAAGATATAAGCCTACCTGTGATCGGTGATCATGTGATCCAGTCTGGAGAAAGCTTTTCTCCACTTGGGAAGTGACAGCAGATCATAATGTTTGGGCGCACTTTGATACTCAAACCTCTATCACGGGATGAAGCTGGATATTTGGTCGCCCGATAATGAAAAGCAGCAGCTCCACGATCAATAATAACAACGCAAGAATTTAACTGTCCAACGTTAACTGTCCATCAGGTTGTGTTGTGTAGCTAACGCAGCCTCCTCCAAACAAGTTCATTGGCTCACAATCATCCACGATCTCTTCATTTTCTTTATTTTCCTCCTTATGTTTGTGAAGGAATTTTAACAGTTATAGGGTCAATTTAAGTTTGTCTCATAGGAATAAACATACAAAGGTCAGTAACCCTGCAGGTCAGCTCCCAGAGAAGATGAGGGTCATTTAGGCACTGGAAGATGTCATGAGATACTTGGTTTATGGGGGAGAATAATCTCCTCTTATACAGTCTGTTTTTTACAACTGGCTGGTGGGGTAATAAAAACCCCTGCACTTCTTTGTGTTTGGATTAAATGACTGTGGGATGTGGGGTGTGACCTAACTGTGTATAAAGTAGAGTTGTAAGTCTGATTTTGTCAGACACTGACCACACTGTGCCATGTTGATGTGTGTCTCCTTGCATGCAAGAAAATAAACTACAAGAAACTGAAGAACTATCTCAACTGTCTTTATTTAAAACTTAATTCTGCCAGCACATGTTTTACAAGGAACTTGTCAGTAGATGACAGACTTTCTAATAAGCATGTCTTCTTCTCATCTTTCCCTTTTTAATTTATAGAAACCCCCTATTTTCACTCATTTTCTATTCTCTTAGGACTACTCCTACTGTCTGGTGACGATCAGCTGAGCTCTAATTGGTAAGTAGTTGGGGCGGGGCATGTTATCATGGTTTCCACAACTGCTCTTAGGAACTATGTAACTTTATTAAGGTACAAGAAAAATAGTGTGGAACTATCTCCTCCAGCACCGATCTCTGCCATATTTGAAATATGAAGACTATTTTTTTTTCTTCCTTTAAGTGCTCACGTGGGCCCCACAGTGGGCCTGTGCCCATAATTGGCTTTGGATAATTCAGTTTTAGTGTTTGGAGCCATTTGTGTCCCCATGATATAATCAAGTATAAATTGTGAAAAAATGCATTGATACTTATTTTTTATAGCTTTCTTACTAAATGAAACCATTTTCCACTACTTAATACAAGGTTTATGTCATCAGGTTTTATTAATTCTTAAATAATTATTCTGACTGTGGTGGATGCACTCTAAAATGCCATGTCCCCGGTCAGTTTCTTTTTTTACTTCAGTTACAAATATTAGTAATAGTTTTTATGTTTTTAATTATAATTGCAAATAACTATTGATAATATACCTCACCACATGCTATCTGTTAAATTTAAAATATATTTTTATATTGAAAATCTTGAAATATGGTCGGTCCCTGAGTTCACTGTCCCCCACCATTACTTTGATGAAAATCCTTCTGGACACGCCCCCTAACTCTTCCTTTAGTCACCTGACACTCAGGAAGTAGGATACATTTTTGGAGGGAAAGCAACTACAAGGAGAAGAGTGCGTATCTCTCTTTAATCAACACTTTTTTAAATGTTTTAGAGTAGCTTACTAATGTGGTCAAGCATAACATGTCCCCTACGTTACTCAGATTTATATTGGAAACTGAATTTTTTTTTGTGATTTTGAAGATTTAGCTAATTAATATACACAAAATCTTCTTGTGTAGTCACCATGTGCTGGCCTGTTGTTCATTACATGAGTAAAAAGGGCTGACTTTAGCATGATTTGTCCCCCCTCGTTACTGTCCCTTCTCATGACTCCTGGCTGTACATACAATAGGGTGATTTATTAAAGGGTTAAAGTGTTGATCAGTGTCTGACATGTATTTTTATGTTTTTATCATTACTTATATTATTAATTTTAAAAAATTAGTTTAAACAGTATGCATGTGTTTGTCAGGAAATGGCGCCATTAGCCGCAAAAGAAAAGCAGAGACGTTACAGGGCACGCCGGGATGCTGATCCAGAAAAGAGACAGGAACACTTCAGGAAAGAGAGAGAGAGGCCAACTTCTTCGAGGCCAACCATGGGAAGGGGGCTCCAGATGGAGTGGGGGGTGCCTTAAAAGATCAGCTGACCAGATTGTTCGCCAGGGAGAAGATACCGCAAATGCAAAGGCCATGTTTCACCAGCTGATAAACACGGGCACATTAGTAGACCTTTTTTGCATGGGAGAACAAGAGGTTGAGCGGAAAGTAAAGGAAGAGAATGATGAACCTGCCCTTGTTCCGGTCAAGGGAACAATGAAAATGCATCAAGTCCTTAGTACCTCTCCGGGGACAATTAAACACTGGGACATCACATGCCTTTCTCAGGCAGACAGAGGTATACTGGATTGTGTATGGGCTGTAAGAGGTGAGCATGGTAGGAGAGACAACCCCACATGGCCATGAAGAACCATCTCGACCTGAGGTCATTACCAGGGAACACATTGGGCAGTGGTGCATTGTGAATTATGATGGTGAAGCCTATCCAGGAGTTATTATGGAGCTTGAGGAAGATGTAAAAGTAAAATGCATGCACAGGAACGGCACAAATAAGTTCCACTGGTCGACTCTACAAGACGACATTAGCTGGTATAGAGAGGATCAGATTGTGTACTTCATGAAAGAGCCACAACCTTTGAATAAGAGATCCATGCAACTGGAGAAGATAGTGTGGAATTTGGAACACCTGGGTTGCTGGTCTGCTTCATACTTTTGGAATATATGAAATAAAATAAAAATGTTAATGCTATTTCTAGGATTAAAGGACTGATGTCGCAACGGGACCTAGAAAAATTAATGCATGCGTTTATCTTTAGTCGGATTGATTACTGCAACAGCATCTTCACAGGTCTGCTTAAAAAGTCAATCAGACAGCTGAAGCTGATCCAGAATGCTGCTGCTCATGTCCTCACTAGAACCAGGAAAGTAGAGCACATCATGCCAGTTCTAAAGTCCTTACACTGGCTCTCTGTAGCTCAGAGAATCGACTTCAAAATACTTTTACTAGTTTATAAATCATTGATCAATCAATCAGTGGCTTAGCATCAAAGTATATTGAAGATCTGCTGGTACTATACCAACCCACCAGAACACTCAGGTCCTCTAATTCCAGTCTACTCAGCATCCCTAGAATCAGAAACAAACACAGAGAAGCAGCTTTCAGTTTCTATGCTCCTCCAATCTGGAACAAACTTCCAGAAAACTGCAAAGCTGCTGAAACACTGAGTTCTTTTAAATCACAACTAAAAACATATGTTTAGAGCAGCCTTTGAGTAATGCTTTCATGTATCATGTTTTGTTTATGTTTCTTGCTGTTTTTACATTATATGCTTTGTATTGCCTTGATGTATCTGTGTATGCTTCTTGCTTTATTGCTGTTTTTACTTTATATGCCTTGTCTGTGTTTTACTGCTGTTTTTATTTTACCTCTTAATCATGTAAAGCACCTTGAATCACCTTGTTATTGAAAGTGTGCTATACAAATAAAATTGCCTTGCCTTGCCTATTTCTTTATAGTGTAATTCATTTCATGATTGAATGTGGGGTGGGGGTGAGGTGAGGTGAGTTGAGTTGAGTTGCCTTTCAAATATATTGTTGTTCAGGGGTTTCATGACCACCCATTTGTCCTTTTAAATGCTGTCCACCCCGTTACCAACATTGTTACCTGTGTGCTGTGTGTTTTTCTTATGTTCATGGAATAAAATCAATACATCTTTTGCATATCTTTGTTACTTGCAAAACAAGAACTGGCAAAATCAAATATCTTAAACATCTGACCAAATTCCATAGAATTTCCTATTTTCTTCTAAAACAATTGTGTGGACATTACCATCTAGTCTTAAATCAGAGTGTGTATTTTATATACAGTATGTGTTTATTAAACCGTTCTTAAAATATATTTACAGTGGCAAGGTGAGGGACAGTTGAGCTCTTAGAAAATGTAAATATTATAATCACTGTCCATTAAAAACATTCATCAATAGATGTGAAAATGTCCAGTAACGCTGGGGGACATTTGTGTATACACATGTGCAACAAATCTGATCAAAATTCTGATCTCATAACATGCTGAGCTGGCCCAATATATGTTTCTCATAGTTGAATATGTCCTTCATCAGATGAAATGATAAAATCAATCAAAATGTGAATTTTGTTTTAGGCAAGGTTATCAGCGTCAAATGGCACCATCTGCTAAGAATGACCCTTCCACACTGCTGTCAGAGAGAGTAGTAGCAGCCAATAAAACCTCTTCTTGTGGTCCTGTACCTTGTATGTCTCCATGAAGGGTACACTCACCCCTGGACTGTTAGTAGTCTCCAGACTTGTTAGATAAAATACACAAACTAGACCTCTGCCAAAGCAGGTCACCCCAGAAAATGATCCCTCAAAATCTAATCACTTGTTCCTGGTCCCATTGCAGACATTTCCTGAAAATTTCATCAGAATCCACCTAGAACTTTTTGAGTTATGGTGCTAACTAACAGACAAAAGACAAATAAACCATGGCAAAAACATAACCTCCTTGGCATAGGGAATTACCAAATTCTACAATTTTCCAGGTTTTTCCTGGTACAATTTTGCCTTGTGCATTGTGGAAATAGTAGTGCACCAAAATGAGGCTGTAGATGGGGACAGGATCCTGATCATTTTCTGGATTTTGGGAATCATCTCTTTATGGAGTGCAGACATTCAAACAGCTCTTTATTAAAACAAAATATCACAGAAACACAATATTCATACATTGTCTGGCTCAGACAGATGTAATCAACTAATGTAAAACACTCGTTAAAGTCACACAGAATGGATTTGGGCCTTTGAAGAAATTCAATTTATCACATGTTTAACTGATATGATGCTTTTTCTCTGATATAGAAATAAACCAGGATAAAAATAAATGTGTGTAAAATCCTTGGAAAGAACGTATGTTACTGTTTCTTTGTAGATTTACAAACACACTATATTACATCTATATTTATTTGTGTTTTTTTATTGAGAACCCCAGGAGCTATGATCTCCTTCATTTTCATTACAAATTATTTATTTATTTGCATAAAAACAACATACTCACAGGCACATAGACAATCAAAGTAATCCATGTGCCCAGTATGAGATCACATCTAAATATTTGTAGCAAAGTAATACATTAAAAGAAAGCACCACAAAGAAAAATTTAAACATTAATATGGGGGGAGGGGGTTTCCAAAAAGGAATAAAATACATAAATACAAAATGATGAATAAAAGTGTATCTATCAGACCACCTCAAAAACAAAACATTAAGAGCTAGGGTTTAAGTCATAATTACTGATCAGAATTCTGTGGAGCCCCTGAGGGGAGGTGGAAATAAAAAATGTGGTTTCTCGTGCGCAGCAGTTACTTTTTGGTGCACACCACTTACTAACTTGTGCGCACCAGTTACTTTCTTGAGCTTAAACAAGGGCGACATTTTTTTAATTGCTAGGGACAATAACCATAAACTTGAGTGTGGTTTGAAGAATGCTGAGGATAATTAATATAGCTTATTCATATATAACTGCTGTATTTATCCGTTTGACATTTCACCTTTATTCAATCAATAAAAGTTGAAAGCCAGACTGTTTTGTCTAGTTTTTCAAACGGCACTGAAAAGCCAGCAGGCTGTAGGCTAAGAAGAATCATCTCTGTGCTCACAGACTGACTGCTCAGACTGTAGGCTTTGTGCGTTGGGAACAGATCGTAGTCTTGAATTTGGAACTACAAACACGAAGAAAATCCCTGAAGTGAGGAGATGCTCACCAGAGAAGAAGAATGCGCAATAAAACAAACGTGTTTCCTTTGCAACCCTGGCCGTTCTGTGCAGAGAATTTCCAGCTTCGCTACAGTTAATGGCATAGTTTGAATAAACTAAGTTGCTGTAAGTTCATAGTTGAAATGTTCTTTACTCCCTGAATGAAACTTCAGCCTGTAGAGAGGATTAATGAGTTGTTTGTTGTTACTGCTCCTGCCGGGTGATGACACATCCTTAGTGAAGAGGTAAACACAGTTTCCCTAACTGCACACGAAAGTCCATGGAGATAGGAGTTTACGTTTTGTAACTTATCTGAAGAACAATTACTGCGTTTCCTTGAGAAACAAGAAGAGTTATCCCTGAATACCAGCTGTTAGTATGCCATTAAAGTGAAAGACTACCTGTCCAAAGCCAAGAACTGTGGCTTTGGACAGAGAGTGTCAAAATGTCAAACTTTATGAGACAAATATGACCGCTTTTGGTTAGAATATCTCTGCAAACTTAGCTTAGAAATTAACATTGACTACAGATAATAAAACAGTTTCTCTGTTTTAACTGTGAGATGAGCTACCTTTTAGCTTTGCTAAATCCCTGTTTCATCCAGTTAATCATAGAAAAACCATCTTGTCTTGTCTCTGAGACTAAGACAAGTGATTAATTGACACCAACGTTGGGACCAATGGCATCCAAATTTCTTAGGAGCACACCTTAAACAGCTGTTATACATGGAATCATCATTCTTATTAGTCCCATTGGGCCTAGTGTGTTGTGCCTATAACAGTATCCAAACTTATCTCAAGTGACTATTAGAGTCCCTCAGGCTTACGATTTTAAAACTGATGCATTACCATGAAAAAAGAGATATTCTACTACTCTACTGCATTTAATGAATAAAACGATTAAGGTAATTTTCTCCTAAGGTACAAAATAAATGTTTGTCCTAGAATGGCTCACTTTAAAAAATAAATAACAAGAAGGAAAAAGTGGAAATCCATCCATCCATTTTCTAACCCGTCCATCCTAATGCAGGGTTGCAGGTGCCTATCTCCAGCGGTCAAGGACAGGTCGCCAGTCCATCGCAGGGCAACACAGGACAAACAACCATGCTCACACTCATACCTAAGGGCAATTTTAGAGAAACCAATTCACCTAACAGTCATGTTTTTGGACTGTGGGAGAAAACCGGAGTACCCGGAGAGAACCCATGCATGCACAGGGAGAACATGCAAACTCCATGCAGAAAGACCCCAGGCTGGGATTTGAACCCAGGACCTTCTTGCTGCAAGGCAACAGTGCTACCAACTGTGCCACTGTGCAGCCCCTAGTCTTACTAATCAGATATGATTTCCAGCAATATGTTGGGTTTAGCTTATCCTCCAAATCTATGGTTATTGTTCTTGACTGTTTAGCTAAACTTAGGTGCCAAACCTTTTGTTATGTTATAACTAGAAAAGTACTTTGAGAACAGATGGATATTGGGATCACCCCCACAATATAATCACTTGTTCCTGGTCCCACTGCGAACATTTCCTGAAGATTTCATCAAAATCTGCAAATAACTTTCTGAGTTATGTTGCTAACAGACAAACTAACAAACAAACAACCCTGGCAAGAACATATTGTCCAACCCTAGCGGGGCAGTTGCGTGAGGTCAGCCGTCTGTGAGTTCTCTGAGAGGTGAGAGGAGTCCACAATAGCACAGCTGCTTGGTGGGTGGATAAGCGCTTCACACTGAATCAAGCAAAAAATGTAATAACTTGTTCCTGATGTCCTAAAAATTTCATCCAAATCTGTCCATAACTTCTTAAGTTATTTTGATAACAGACAGACAGACGGGCATGAAAACATTACCTCCTGGAGGAGGTAATTACTTGGTAAGATTTAGAAACAATGTTCCAACAATACTTTGAGTTTAGAAAAGAGTAGGCTTTTTTATTGAGAGTAACTCAGAACATCTGATACATTAAAAGCAGTGGATAAAAGCCCTCTTTGTGTTGATAAATGGCTCCATACACATATATAGGCCCCACTGGTAAAGATGTGTAAAAAAATGTAAAGCAAATTTATCATTAAATAAACTGTATATTCTCTCACAAAAACAATTGCTATTTTCAATTTTCTAACAATGAGCTTTGACATCGCCAACCATTCTTCTCACTGTTTATAATAAAAACTTTAGTCTTTGTTGAGGCTTGCTTGCCTCAGCTAATCAATGTTCAGTGTTAGACTGCAGATGTGATCAAGTTTAAAGGAGAAGCTTTTTTTTCTTGCTGCCATTTTCTGTCTTATGAAGATCAACAAAAATCTGAATCCCTTGAAAACCATGTTTTCTTGAACCATCTCATCCATGTAGGACTTCCAATACACTCTAATCAACTTAAACATATGTATATTTTTTGAAATCCAGTTTTATTTATCATACAGAAATTGTCAAGGATCTCAGTCAGTGCTGCACTGGTGATTTCATAAAAAAATAATTATAACATGCTTCAATGATTCTAGTTTAAATTATTCTAGATTCTTTGCTTGAAATTATGTTGCTACAGTAAAAGATTAATTTAGTTTAGGTTTCTTTGTTTATTTGTCTGGGTTTTTTGTTTTGGTTTTTTTTTTTACCAGGGAGGCAAATAAATGTAGAGGGTACTATGTGAATTATAGGGATCCTGACAAAATGATATTTCATGGCAACACAGCCTTCGTTAGTTACTTTTTCAAATAACAAATTCTGTAGAAAAATCTAATTGAAAGCAGTGGGTCACGTTGGTTGCTCTTTTAATTATAATAGGAACCTAATTGCAGCTGTGCAATCTGTAGCTTTTGTGAAATAGTGAAGTGCATAAAGAACCAACACTTTTACCACATTTTTCCAACTATTCAACATAATTGAATTAAAGAAAGAATATTATCACGGGTTTCAGGCTAACTTGCTCTTACTTTGCATCATTAAAACAGTTATGTCACTTCCTCCAAGCAGTGACACTTTGTCACTTACCAGAGTACCTTCTCATTTGGTCTCAAGAGAATCCCTTTGTTTTTATCTCTTCCCATGAGCCTTTTTCTATTCTCACAAGACCAGTCTTACTTAAACTTGTTATGACAAACTGACTAATTGACCCTGGGAGGCTTTTGACTAACACTCACAACCTTCTCCCATTTCTGTGATGGAAAAAAAAACATTTATTACTGAAATGATGTTAGTTGTTGTTTTAACATATTTCATTTAGGACACTGAAAATAGGAAGGGAATTTCTTTTAATCTGTGATAATAACAGCTGTGCTCTTTCACTTTTCACTGACTACTACATTATAGTTTTTTGTTGGCTGAAGTTCAGCTTAGTTCAATTCTGGTTATTTATATGTAGCACCAATTCACAAACCATCCCATGTCAAGGCATTTTACAAAAAAAGTCAATTCAGTCCAAACATACATACATTCCAATTGATACTAATTATTAAACAATCCAGTCAGGTTCAGTTCATTGTTCAAATAAGTTTAAAAAATGTTTTCTAGCATGTATTGAGTCATTGACTAACAGATTCTTTCCTCCTGGACTAGCATGTAGCGACAGGGGAAAAGCCTTTGCATCGTGTGGTTGACTTTGGAGCAATCCCTCATGCCGAGCATGCATGTAACAACAACAGGAAGGAAAACTCCCCTTCAACAGGAAGAAACATCAAGCAGAACTTGGCCTGAAGAGCCATCTGCCACGAATGACTGGGTGTTTGAGAAAACACATAGAAGCCCTGATCCAGCAGTACTTTCTATGTTATGAGAAAAGTAAGAAGCTAATGGCAGCAGTAGCTCCTTTAGTGGGTTTATCTAGGAGAGAAACACTTCTTAAAAAAATAAACTCTGTGTCAGTTTTCAAGGCCACAGAATGAAAGAGAGCACATACATTTAGTCACAATGAAAACTTAGCCAGTTGCTTTGTCTAAGAGAGAAACAGGTTTGAACACCCAAAGACAGGCCCAATTGTATCATCTACAGAAGGAAAATGGTAAGTTGTTACAGCTGTAGCTCCCCTCCACATATTATGTACAAAACCTTTACTATTGTTATTCAAAATGAATGATTATGTGAGAGCAAAAATCTGAATTGGAAAAAAATGGAATTAGTCAGATCTTAAGAAAGATCCAAAATCTGACTAGGAAAAGACTGTTATAGAAAAGGCTTCATTACTGTATTCTTGACATAGAGCATTTCATGGCAATGAATACATATAGCATGCCACTCTTGGTCTATTTTTAGCACTATCTCCATACATTTCAAGTATTTTTGTTTGTTTAGTTAGTTATTTTCCATTTATTAATAAAATGGTTTGGTTTAGTGCTAAGGTAGAAAAATTGACAGAGGGGGGACTCCTGCAGAAGGCTATGAACACTTGTATCTGGGACACCCTACGGTTTAGGACAAGATGTCTGTCTCAGCTTCTGATGCTGAGGAGATGTGGTATCTCACAGTGGAACTCCTGTCTGCATGGGAAGACAGCTGCAAAGACACCGAGGTCATCTAGCTGATCTCACATCTTATCTTATCTTATCTTATCTTATCTTATCTTATCTTTTCTTTTCTTTTCTTTTCTTTTCTTTTCTTTTCTTTTCTTTTCTTTTCTTTTCTTTTCTTTTCTTTTCTTTTCTTTTCTTTTCTTTTCTTTTCTTTTCTTACTTCTTATCTTCCTGCCAAAGTACACCCTATACCAAGGGTCAGCAACTTTTTCATATCAGAGCCCCTTTGGCCACCGTTAAAACTTTTAAAACTGTAAAAAAGCAGCAAATTTATTTCAAATTTCAGATTTTTTGAATAAAAATGAGTCATCTGATTTTTTACATAAGAAAAAAAGTCTGTTTTGTAAAATGAAGTCAAGTGAGTGAGCAACTTTCTACAATTAACAGCCTTGTGCCATTGGTGCATTTCCTTTAAAGGAATGCTATGCAGAAATTGCATCAAAATGTACAGAAAACTGTTAAAACCACCCTTCTCATTGCCTTTATAATTAAAAACATTTCTATTTGGTTTTATAAAGGCCACAGCGGAGAGACAAAGAGCCATATGTGGCTCTGGAGCCACAGGTTGCAGCCCCCTGTCCTATGAAATATACATAAATACTGTAGAGTCCTAATTCTTCTCAAGTTCAGGTGGTCTATTGTGTTGTGTCAACGATCATGTCAGAACTTATCTCAAGTGACAGCGCTCCATGGCTTCTGACATCAAGCTGGTGCATGGTGTACAATCCACAGGGATTTTCTATTAGGCTACTGTTGCAAATTAATAAAATTCTCTCCCTAGGTACAGTACAAGTGTTTATCCCACAGTGACTCATTTCAAGAAATAAATAACAAGAAGGACAAAATCATTTAACAAGGGTACATGAGAATTTGGAAATCAATTTTATTGATCAGATAGAATTTCCAGCAATGTGATGGTCTTAACTTATCCTCCAAATCTTAATGTAAAAAATAATCTTCTTATAATTTAATCGTTTAATCCAATTTAAAAATATCTGTCAACTGTGACTTTCTGAAAATTTCGAAATGCATATTAGATTGGAAGTATGCAGAGGTAAGTAGTAGTAATAATAATAATAATAAACTTTATTTATAAAGCGCTTTTCATACAAAAAATGCAATTCAAAGTGCTTTACAGATTAAAGAGAGCACCCAGGCAGCTACAGCCGACCACCGCTCCCAGGGCAGAGGGCTCCCATAGAGGAAACACTGGAACGATGTGTCCATGTTTTGTTTTTTTTATCCGTGTAAAACAGGCTAACATGTTAAAATACACAAATAAATAAATAAATAGATCGATAGGTAGGTAAATTAATAAATAAATTAAATTAAATTAACGAGATAAGTACAAGACCAAGTAGTAAAACACTGATCAATAAAAGCATGAAAAGCAAATAACAGCCAGTAAATAGTAATCAGTTAATTAAAAGCTAGGCTAAAAAGGTTAAAAAGGTGAGTCTTGAGCCTACTTTTAAAAACATGAACGTTCTCTGCGGCCCTCAGGTCCTCAGGCAGCCTGTTCCAGAGGTGAGGGCCATAATAATGGAAAGACGCCTCACCATGAGTGTGTGTCCTGACTTTTGGGATGACAAGTAGACGGCTGCCAGAGGAGCGCAGAGACCACGAAGGTTCATATGGTAAAAGCAGCTCTGATAGATAAGAAGGCCCAAGACCATTAAGACACTTAAAAACCATTAAAAGAACCTTAAAATCGATCCTAAGACACACGGGGAGCCAATGCAGTGATTCTAAGACAGGTGTAATGTGTTTTCGTCTCCTGGTCTTCGTCAGGACACGTGCTGCTGAATTTTGTAGAAGTTGTAAACCGGATATACTCTTTTTGGGAAGACCAGAAAGCAGGGCATTACAGTAATCATTCCTACTGGTGATAAAAGCATGCATCAGCGTCTCTGTGTTGGCCCGAGAGAGAATGGGGCGGACTCTGGCGATGTTCTTAAGGTGATTAAAACCTATTTTAGTGAGATTCTTAATGTGAGGGATAAAAGTCAGCCCAGGTTCTTCACTTGTAAAGAAGGATTAAAAGACAGTGATTGTAGTTTTGGTAAAAGCTTCTCTCTCTGAGCCTCAGGACCGATTACTAAAACTTCAGTTTTGTCCAGGTTGAGCTGGAGAAAGTTTTCTGCCAACCAGGATTTGATGTCTAAAATGCAGTTAAATAGTGCATCCATTGGCCGTGTGTCGTCGGGAGACATGGAGATGTACAGCTGTGTATCATCAGCATAACTGTGAAAGTTAACTCCATGTCTCCTGATGACGCTGCCAAGAGGGAGCATATAAAGGTTAAAAAGCACTGGGCCTAAAATTGAACCCTGGGGCACACCACATGTAATCCTGTGGACCCTAGAAGAGCAGGTATCTAAACTTACCATAATAGTCCTGTCTGTGAGATAGGATGTGAACCATTTGTGAACATCACCAGAGAGGCCGATCTGTTTTAAACGAGTTAAAAGAATAGTGTGGTCTACTGTTTCAAAGGCAGTGCTTAGATCCAGTCGAACCAAAACTGTCACCTTCTGAGCGTCATAATTTAATCTAAAATCATTTAAAATCTTCAGAAGGGCCGTCTCTGTGCTGTGGTTCACCCTAAAACCAGACTGAAATTTCTCCAGGACATTGTGCTCATTAATAAAATCATTAAGTTGAATTAAAACAAGCTTTTCTAAAACCTTGCTTAAAAATGGTAAGTTAGATACCGGTCTAAAATGATTAAAATGATTAAAATCTAAATTGCTCTTCTTCAGCAGGGGCTTCACTACCGCCCCTTTAAAGGCGGCAGGAAAGACCCCCGTCTGAAGGGAGCAATTCATCATGGTTAAAATCTCATCCCTAAATGATTCATAAAATGGCTTAAAAAATGAAGTGGGAATCAGGTCCAAAACACATGTCGTGGGCCTCACTGAAGGAAAACACTTTATCAAGAGTCTCAGCCTCTACCAGGACAAAACTGTCCAGTGTTTCCTCTGGTAGAGACACACAATCAGATTTGTCTAAAACCATGTGACTTTGAGAAGATAAAATATTACATCTGATGGTGTCTACCTTCGCTCTGAAGTGGTCTGCGAACTCCTCACAAAGATTGTTTGAGGGGGTTTTCTGAAATGCATTAGTAGTACAGTTAAAAATTTTAGCAATAGTGGAAAAAATAATTTTAGGATTATTTTTATTGTCTGATATGATTTTTGCAAAGTAAGCATTTCTTGAATTTCTTACAGCATTATTATAGGATTTGAGAAGTTCTGTGTATAATTGATGGTTTATCGTGGTTTTATTTTTTCTCCATTTTCTCTCTGCCGCCCTGCAGTCCCTCTTTAGTTTTTTTAAGCTTGTTATTTCTCCATGGCGCTGCAAGTTTTGAATGTGAGTGATTCACTCTAAGTGGAGCCAGCAGGTCAAGATCGGACTGAAGTCTTCTGTTAAAATCACTGGTGATAAAATCACAGGGGGCAGGTAAGAGAGTAGGAGGAAACTTTTGGAAAACTTCTAGAAAACCTGCAGCCACTTCAGGGGTTAGATGGCGCTTCCTGACAGTTCTCACAGAGGTCTCCTTCAGGATAAAACTGGTGATGTTAAAAAACACACAGTAATGGTCAGAGACAGCGAAGTCAACAACAGAGGACACACGGGTGGACAGGCCATGCGTGATGACCAAGTCCAGAGTGTGTCCTCTGTTGTGAGTTGGCTGCATGATATGCTAACTAAAATCCATATAATTCAAAATATTTTAAAATTCTGTTGATAAAGGGTCTAAAAGGTTATCCATGTGTAGATTAAAATCACCAGCTACAATGATCCTTTCAAAGGAGTTGTACAAAATTGATAAAAACTCTGAAAATTCTTGAATAAAAAGTGCACTCTTTTTAGGAGGCCTATAAACTGTGACACATAAATCTGAGGAGTACTAAAAACAGTTGCATTATATTCAAAAGTACTAAAATTATCAAATAAAACAGGTTTGGCAGAAAGCGTTGATGAACTAATAAAAGGAGTTCCGCCTCCCCTTTTGCAACTGCTCGTGGAATAAGTGAAGTTAAAATTTGGTGGGGAGGCCTCTGTAAGAACAACAGGGGCATTTGTACTCAGCCATATTTCTGTTAAAAATAAACAATGTATATTATGATCTAAAATTAGGTCATTTATTATAAAAGTTTTATTCAGCAGAGAGTGAAAATTTAAAAGTGCCATATCAATAGTGGTTGGAGATGGAGTGACTGTATGATTTACTGGGGGTAGGATTTTTGGTAACTGTTTGAGATTATTAGAGTTGCATTTGCTACGTTTTTTTATTATTTGTCAGCTCTCTGCTGATAATAACGGGTATAGATGATTTAGGGCAAGGTCCAAGTCCGATGTGTGAATTACTGTTAAAATCAGAAATGAGTTCGTAGGAGCAGGGACCAGCTGCACATCAGGATGTGGCGGAAGGGGCAGAGAGGGCAGGTGCAGCTGGGGCTGGTGTGGTAGACAGGGGGGGGCGAGGGCATGCCAGGCTCATTGCCAGCATGCGGGCACCCTGTCTATTAAGATGTAGTCCATCTGGACCAAACAATTGACTCCTGCCCCAGAAAATGTTAAAATTGTCTATAAAACCAATATTGTGCATCACGGTGGCAGAGGAAAGCCAAGTGTTAAGAGATAAAAGTCTGCTAAAACGACCAATACCTCTGCCAACAGTGGGGGTGGGGCCAGAAATAAAAACAGACATGTGTGTATTTTAAAAGATTAAACAAATGAATAAAATTCAGCTTCAGGAGCTCAGATTGCTGTTTACGAATGCCATTGGTTCCAGGTGAATAATAACTCTACTCACAGATGGGTGACGTTGGATATGGTCCAGGATCTGTTCAGTAATATCATTTACAGTGGCTCCAGGTAAACACAGTGTGAGGGCTCCTCTCATCCTTACATTCCTGATAATAGAGTCTCCAATAATGAGCGTGGTGGGCGGCTGGTCAACAAGTTGATGCTGGGCAGAGGATCTTTGATGGTCCAGGACCTGCTGGATGTTGGGCGGATTAGCTTCCCCAGGACTGCAGCGATGTGTAGTCGGCGCCGAGGGCTCGTTCTGTGGGTTCGGGGTGTAGTGGAGCGCTCCTCGGCGAGTCCTGGGTTTAGCGCGACGTGGAGGGCTGCTACGGCTGCTGGGTTTCAGGGCGGCCGGAGGGACAGTCAGAGGAGGAAAGTCGTGCTCCAGGGCACCGAAGCAGTTTGACAATGGTAGGCCGGGTGAAGGAGAGCGGTGGCGGCTGCTCCGGGCCACCCCACCGCGGCTGGGCCCGACCATGCACCAGACACCCTGGAGCACCGGTGTTGAGCTGATGGGGGCTTTTGGCTTAGCCCCCAGATGGAACCAGCGGTCCTCCTCTGCAGTTGTTGTTGCTCCTCCGGCGTTCAGCAGTCCGAGTCCAGCGATGGATTCCCCCTCCGCAGCTTCACCGGGCTGGCAGGGAATTGTGTCCGCCAGCTGAGCACTGTTGGCGGCGGCGAAAGTCCGGCCGAAGATGATGTCCACGTCGCGCTCGTGGTCCTGGATTTGATGGAGCGTGGAGATCCTCTGCTCCAGCTCTAGAACTTTCTGTGTTAATTTAAAACAGCCCTAGTAGTAGTTAAATTTATTTGTGTAACATTTTGAAAAAAATTTACCTTTTGGAGTAGTTTTACTACATCAAACATTTTACTTTTACTTGAGTAAAATATACAGAAGTAGTGCTACTCTTACTTGAGTGACATATCTGTATACTGTATCAAATGTGAGTAATTTCACTGAATGAAGAACAAACATGTTTTATCCAAAAAATGCTCCAGACACAGAAACAAATCTAAAGTTTATGTTAAAGTGAGACCTCGTTTGTACACAAGCTTTATTGTTCTAACGTACACATTGCCCACTATAAGTATTAGTTTATAAGTTTTATATAGAAAAAAATGGAATTGTAAAACTGTGCTTGAAACTTATGCTTGAATTTATTTTGTAATTTGTGATTTTAGTCATTTTAGTCTTTAAAATACCAGAATTTGACCATAAAATTATATAATTCTCCATCTAATCATCTAATCATCAGTTACTTAGTGGTTAAGTAGCCTTTCTATGAAATTCTTTTCTACTTTTACTTGAGTCCTTCTTTGTTTGACTACTTTTTATCTTTAGTTGAGTGAAAATATATTGAAGTAGTACTACTCTTACTTGAGTACATTTCTGTGTGCTCTACCCACCTCTGGGTGTATGTCCATCCATCATGCTAGAGCCCGGACCAAGGATCAAAGTTAGAAGAAATTGTTTTGTCGTTGATCAAACAACAAATGTACCAATTCAGCAGTGTTTTAAATGACAAAATTTTGTAAGAAAATCTGTTTATAAGTACTTTCACTACTACTTTACTTTCTGAACAGACTGGAGATGTAGAATGTGTTGGGGCTTTTTAAAGCTTTTTTTAATTTAAAACTGGCAAGATTTTTTTCAATACTCTTAAAAACAAAAGATAAGAAGATTTTTGTTTGGTTGACTTGACTGACTTTCACTATCTTTGACTTGACTAACTTTATACTCATCGTGGATTTCAGAGTTAACTTGCTGTTACTTTGCATGATGATAAACACTTATTTGAGTTTCCCTAAATAGTGACTCTTTGACATTCTATCAACATGCAACAGTACCTTCTCATTTGGGCTCAGGAGAATCCTGATGTTTTTTTCCCCCTCCCACAAGCCTTTTTTATTCTCAGAAGGTCTGAGTTTACTTAAACTTGTTATGATAAACTTACTAATTGATCCTGGGAGGCTTTAAACTAACACCCGCAACATCCTCCCTGTTCCGTGATGCAAAACAAAAGCCATCCATCCATTGTCTATACCCGACTGTCCTCGCAGGGTCGCATGGGGACCTGGTTCCTGTCTCCAGCGGTCATTGTACGAGTGGGAGGGTAGGTTGCTTGTCCATCACAGGGCAACACAGTGAAACATAGGACAAACAAAAACAAACATTTGGGCAGCCGTGGTTAAAAGTTCATCCTGTAACCGGAGGGCTGCCGGTTCAAATCCCAGCTCTGTCTGACTCGGTTGTTGTGTCCTTGGACAAGACATTTCACCCATCTTGCCTACTGGTGGTGGTCAGAGGGCCCGGCGGGGCCACTGTACCATGAAGTTTGAAACTGGTGATCAGCTAGTCAAATACTGATGAATCTCAGACTTCTTACCTAATCTATTAATGCATCAAAACTATCTACCACCGTTTTTAGTCTATTGATGCATCAACAAACAGCATGTTATTTGATGCACATTTTTTAGTTCAATGTAAACATCTACTTGGCATTTGAATCTTAGAATTCCTTCGTTTTCTGTTAGATTCAAAACCACTGCCTCTATCAATGAACCTGCACCACATATTTTCCTCTTAATTGGACTTGTCTCCCCAAGTGATTTTACAACCATTCACACCCTACAATGTAACCAAAACCACTTACATAGTGGTATCTTTTGGTGCCATGTTTGGGTTGACCATGGACAATGATGCAAACATTGAACTAGATGTAGGACAGATTTAGGGACTCATATGACCCTAACAGTCCTATTTATAACATCAGCTTCTCTATTATTAGCCAAAATGAACGTCTTAGTGTATTTGTTCTGACTGCAATTTACAGGCCCGATACTCCCAGTCTATCCTAAGAACTGAAAATGATGATGATGATGATGATGATGATGATGATGATGATGATGATGATGATGATGATGATGATGATGATGATGATGATGATGATGATGATGGGTCAGGAGGGTAGGAGTTGCTTTTAACCAGTGGGTTGCTGGTTGCAGGACCCCTGTCTGTAATTGGCCTTTCGGTATGCTTCCAACAACCCAACAGCTGCTTGTTTGGGAATCAAAGAAAAAGATGAGCACCTCTATACATTTAAAAAAAATGTTGGTTGAAACAACTCTGCTTGGGTTACTTTAGTTCTGAGTGAAATACGGAGCATTTTGTGGATTTAACCGAAGAAGGTTTGGTAATTGGCTTGACCCAGCAGAGTTAGATTTTAAAACCCCTCCACCCCCCAAGGAAAAAAAAACCCACCACGGTCTCCCTCTTAAAGTAGACAGACCCGGAGCACATAAAAAAAAGCAATTAGAAAAAAGAAAAAAAAAAACAATAACCAGCAAAGTCCATCTTGCAAGTCCAAACTGTTCGCTGAGGGTCCGGCATACTGTGTCAAACTGAGCCTCACCCGGAAAACTGGGGTACTCCTCAGGCAGCGGCAAACGCAGGGGTATTTATTGTGACTATTTTCCTGTCTGAAACTCAGACGCTGGAGAGAAAAAGAACATCCCCTATCCAGTCGGCCTCACTCGCTGAAGGCCCCATTGGGCACCAGACTGTTACAGAAATCAGTGTCTGCTTTTTTTATAAGAGGATGAGGCTGGAGTCCTGGGTCCTCATTTATCAATCGTACTTACGCACTGATCTGTGCGTATTTTGTGCATAGGAACCATTCTACACATTGTGTGGCATTTATTAATTTGTGCTTGTGCATTGAAATGTTCCTAAATATAAGAACACTTCTAATCGTGCGTACGCACAGCATCTACTGTTAGAACGGAGGAACTGCAGCACTGAGACAGTTTTACTTTGACATAATATTTCTCTCGGCAGTTTATCACCTCCGCTAAGGAGGTTATGTTGGCGCCTGTCTGTCTTTTAGCAAAATAACTCAAAGTTATGGACGGATTTGCATTAAACTTTCAGGAAATATTCAAAATTTGTCAAGAAATACATAATTTAATGTCTGGGGTGATCATTCATAGAGATCCTGTCACTCACAATCTACGCTCTCCGTGCGCAGACCCCCCCCCCATTTTATTTGTTTATTTGTCACATCAAGCGCTTCACCGTATTGGGATGTTGTTACACTTTTAATTAAAAGGTTTGCAAACTGTACTGTGACAATGGTCCTGCTTATCAATGAAGCAGGTTTTTCATTGCGTACTGATGGCAGCCACAACTGTGTCTCCAATTACCCATGGCCACACAATTGTCAAATATGATGATCGGTTTACCATCGGTAGGAGATCTCGCCAAGCTGTCTGCTGGGGGACGTTTTATTGTATTCAGTTTGATAACAAACCATGTTTTCCTTTATTTTCAACAGGAACATCTCCACAGGCATTTACTGCCTGTGTCACTTTCTTCCAGGCAGAGTTATTTTTTTATTGGTTCTCCCCAAGCTGATAGAACTAAACAGCAATGTTCAGTACGAATTTAAATTAATTTTGTTCAAAAAAGTTAAGAGTTTCCAAAGAAGTTAATAACAGCATATTAAATGATTCTTTGCCACATTTTTTGTCTGCTCTGCAGCAGAAATATAACGGCTGCGTGGTGGGGAGATAAAGTAGAGAAACCGCTGATGGTAAAAACTATGTGTGTTAAAATTGATTTGTATTAACTATGACAATTTTTCACAAGTCTGTTCATCATGAATTCTTTTTTATTGCCCCACCTATGTTTCACCTTGATCTCGCGGTGTCACTGAAATTCCATTTTTCGCTCTCTTGGCCATTATTTTAAGAAAGAACGCAAGGACCTAATGCGTGCATCAGCGTCCTTTCAACAGAGAGACCTGCCAACTTCGGCTCTCTAATTAACACGGTTTTAACTGCTTTTAAATCGTTTTTATAGCCAGTTTTAACCGACCACTGACTTTTAGCAATTTGTTTTTATGGAGGGCGTTTTTAATCCGAGCACTGACTTCTTTTTATTTCATCATGCCTTCACTCCTGCTCCTGACCAGGAGCGTGACGTGGACATCATATTCGGCCGGACTTTCGCTACCGCCAACAGTGCTCAGTTGGTGGACACAATTCCCCGCCAGCCCGGTGAAGCTGTGGAGGGGGAATCCATTGCTGGACTCAGACTGCCGAACGCCGGAGGTGCAACAACAACTGCAGAGGAGGGCCGCTGGTTCCATCAGAGGGTTAAGCCAAAAGCCCCCATCAGCTCAACACCGGTGCTTCAGGGTGCCTGGTCCATGGTCGGGCCCGGCCGTGGGGGAGGGCCAGAGGAAACGCTGGACAGTTTTGTCCTGGTAGATGCTGGGACTCTTGATAAAGTTTTGACCTCATTGAAGCCCACCACATGTGTTTTGGACCCAATTCCAACCTTGTTTTTTAAGCAATTTTATGAATCTTTCAGAGACGAGATTTTAACCATGATGAATTGCTCCCTTCAGACAGGGGTCTTTCCTGCCACCTTTAAACGGGCGGTAGTGAGGCCCCTGGTGAAGAAGAACAATTTAGATTTTAATGATTTTAACAATTACCGACCGGTATCTAGCGTACCATTTGTAAGCAAAGTTTTAGAAAAGCTTGTTTTAATTCATCTTAATGATTTTATTATAATGTCCTAGAGAAATTTCAGTGTGGTTTTAGGGTGAACACCAGCACCGCCTGAAGATTTTAAATGATTTTAGATTAAACTAAGATGCCCAGAAGGTGACAGTGTTGGTTCCAATGGATCTAAGCGATGCTTTTGATACAGTAGACCACACTATTCTTTTAACCCGTCTAAAAGAGGTTGGCCTCTCTGGTGCTGTTCACAAATGGTTCACATCCTATCTTTCAGACAGGACTTTTATTCTAAGTTTAAATACCTGCTCTTCTTAGGTAATTTTAGGCCCAGTGCTTTATAATCTGTACATGCACCCTCTAGGCAGTGTCATCAGAAGACATGGAGTTAACTGTCACAGTTATGCTGACGATACACAGTTGTTCATCTCCGTGTCTCCCGATGACACACGGCCAATGGATGCACTTTTTAGGTTTAGGTTTTTATCAACCATAGAAAATTGCCAGAGTCCGCCCCATTCTCTCTCGGGCCAATACGGAGACACTGATGCATGCTTTTATCTCCAGCAGAATTGATTACTGTAATGCCCTGCTTTCTGGTCTTCCCAAAAAGAGTAGCCTATATCAGGTTTACAACTTCTACAAAATTCAGCAGCACGTGTCCTGACAAAGACCAGGAGGCGGGAACACAATACACCGGTCTTAAAATCACTGCATTGGCTCCCCATGTGTCTTTGGATCGATTTTAAGGTTCTTTTAATGGTTTTTAAGTGTCTTAATGGTCATGGGCCTTCTTATCTTTCAGAACTGTTTTTACCATATGAACCTTCACGGTCTCTGCGCTCCTCTGGCAGCCGTCTCCTTTAGGCATGGGCCAGTTACCGGTTTCAAGGTATACTGCGGTATGAAAAAGTCAAGGTTTCAAAACCACTCAAATTTTCCGTCACACCGTCCCTGCGGTATAAGCTTTTTTTTATGAGACGTCTTGCCAGGGAGAAAGTAAAGGTCCTTCTCCCTCATGCTGTGTGAAGCTGCAGCGTAAAGCGCCAAAGAGGCTTGGAAGAAGAAGGTCGCCTGACATGCAAAACGTGCTTCAGAACAGTGGCAGCCCGAAGAAACAATACATCTAATATGATTGCGCATGTTCGGGAGCACCACCCATCGTTGTATGCTAAATTCAAGGTAAAGTTAATGGTGTCTTGAAATGAACGGGCGTATTAGCGTCTGACATTATTGAAATGAGCTTGTTACCTTGGCAGATATGGTAACTACCATATCTGATCTTTTCTTCATCTCTATCCTTAGTAACTTTTTTTAAACTGAGGCAGATATGGTAACTAGCATGCTAATTATGATTTAAATTAGCATGGAAGTAGTTAGTTACCATATCTGCCTCAGTAAAAAGTTTTTTACTTAAAAAAAAAATACAGATATTCAAAATACACATTTTAGAGCTCTAATCATAATACCGTGAAACCGTGATATTTTTGCCTAAGGTTATCATACAGTCAGAATCTCATACCGGCCCATGCCTAGTCTCCTTGTCATCCCAAAAGTCAGGACACACACTCATGGTGAGGCATCTTTCCAGTTTTATGGCACTCACCTTTGGAACAGGCTGCCTGAGGACCTCAGGGCCGCAGAGAACGTTCATGTTTATAAGACCAGGCTCAAGGCTCACCTTTTTAGCCTAGCTTTTAATTGATTATTATTTATTAGTATATGCTCAATTGCTCTGCATGTTTTACCTGATTAAACTTTATCAGTGTTTTACACTAAATGATTCTAAATTTTATCAGTGTTTTACTATTTAATCTCATACTTATTTACTCTTTATTTTAATATTTTTAAGTGATGTGATGAATATGAATATATTTTATCAGTGTTTTACTATCTAATCTTTTCACATTTATTTACTGTTTATTTTTATATTTTAATTTGTTATCTTTATCCTCGTTCCAGTGTTTCCTCTGTGGGAGCCCTCTACCCTGGGAGCGGTAGTCGGCTGAAGCTGCCTGGGTGCTCTCCAGGTGGAGCTTGGGTGGAGGTGGGGGTCTTGGCCTTGCCTCCACAGGGCACCCTGTCTCTGTGCCTCAGTTGCTGCTCTTGATGTACTGCAGCCAGTGCAGATGGCTCCACTGATGGTGTTTCCTTGCACGGTTCATCTGCACTTGGCCCAATGTCCTTTTTCACTGTTGCTCTTAACTGTGTGTGTGCATTGGAGTTGGATTGTGGGGAGGGGAGTATAACTGTGACCATGCTTTTTAATCTGTGGGGGAGGGATGCGAATGTGGTTTATGTGGGATCATTTTAATCGGTAAAGCACTTTGAGTTGCAATCTTTGTTTGAAAAGTGCTTCATAAATAAAGTTGGTTGATTGATCAGCATTTGCTTCTATTTTATTAAGAAGCTTGGCCAGGCTTATACAGTAGCCCATGTGGGCAACACTCAAACTCTCCCGCAGCTCTCTCATGTCTGCCTCCTCTGAAGAAAACTTCTGCCTCAAGCACTCACAATGTTATTTCTTCATAACAAGGTTAACCAAAACACTTCTCACTGAAGCTAGGGGTGACTTAGACCCAATTCCCACTAGATTTTTTAAGCAATTTTATGAATCTTTTAGAAATGAGATTTTAACCATGATGAATTCCTCCATTCAGATGGGGGTTTTTCCTGCCGCCTAGGCGGTGGTGATGCCCCTGCTGAAGAAAAGCAATTTATATTTTAATGATTTGAATAATTTACTTGTTTTAATTGTTTTAATTTAAGTGTCTTAATGGTCTTGGGCCTTCTTATCTCTCAGAGCTGCTTTTACCGTATGAACCCTCGCGACCTCTGGGCTCCTCTGGCAGCCGTCTCCTTGTGATTCCAAAAGTCAGGACACACACCCATGGTAAGGCATCCTTTCATTATTATGGCCCTCATCTTTGGAACAGGCTGCCAGAGGACCTCAGGGCCGCAGAGAACATTCATGTTTTTAGGAGCAGGCTCAAGACTCACCTTTTTAGCCTAGCTTTTAACTGATTATTATTTATTATAGTGTGTTTCATTGCTTTGTTTTCATTTGCTTATATTTTAACAGAGTTTTATTAGAAATCTCTGCTACTATATGGTTAACTGTTTTTACTAATATATTTATTACTACTTATTTTACTTATATTAGCTCTGGTTATTTTACATTTTAACTTTTTATTCCTTCTTCCACCGTTTCCTCTCTGGGAGCCCTCTGCCTCGGGGGTGGTGTTCGGCTGCGGTGGCCTGGGTGCTCTCCGGGTAGTGCTCAGGTGGAGGCGGGGGTCTCTACCCTCCCTCCTCTGGGCGCCCTGTGTCGGTGCCCTGGCTGCTGCAGTGGACCTGCTGCTGTCGGGGCAGACAATTCTCCTGATGGCATTTTCCTTACGTACATCTGAGCACAGCCCAGTGTCTACCAAGGATCTTACGCGTTTTGGGAAGGTGTCTGTGTGTGTCTGTGTGTTTTTGGGAAATGGGTTTGGGAAGGGGTAATAACTGTCATTTCGTTTTTATAATTGTGGGGAAGGGATGGGAGTGTGGGTTATGTGGGGTCCTTTTAAATTGTAAAGCAATTTGAGCTGTATTTTTTTGTATGAATGGTGCTGTATAAATAAAGTTTGATTTATTGATTTATTGATTGACTAGGTGAAAGGTCTCCTCTCTGACATCTGTTTAAAATATTCCTTAAAGGGGCTATATGCAACTTTTTCCCCAAAATAAACGTAACAATAGCCTTTTTATTTGATCATTTATGACTCAAACATCTCCTGATGAGCATACTGACACCTTGTCAGCTCACAGTGGGTGCACCTATAAGCCTGTATCCAATTTTTTCTATTTTCTGTCGGGTCAGATTTTCCCGCGCTGTCTGCGGATGTGACGTCAAGCGCTTTCATGTTAAATGTTTCAGATCACTCTGCCAACACCGCTAGTCAGCATTCGCAAGCAGTTCAATGGATTGTGCGAATACACAGAAGAGACCAAGGACAACTCCACATAAAACTAAAAAAGTTCAACCCTTTCGAAAAAGATCGAAGATTGAGAGCGACCGGCGTGACCTCAGCACCAGAGATTGGAGAGACCGACCCCAAGTCCCCAAACCCTGCTTCCAGATTGGAAGGCGTGCTGGTGGGATTGAGGAGGTCTTCGAAGTATTCCATCCACCGACCCAAAACGTCCCGCGTCGAGGTCAGCAGCACACCATCCCCACTGTAAACAGTGTTGGTGGAGGTGTGAGTTAAAGCTCCTTCTGACAGGAGACTCTGCCAGACGTTCCCAGCAGACCCTCACAACACGTTTGGGCCTTTCAGGTCTGTCCGGCGTCCTCCCCCACCATCGGAGCCGACTCACCACCAGGTAGTGGTCAGTGGACAGCTCAGCCCCTCTCTTTACCCGAGTGTCCAAAACATGCGGCCGCAGATCAGATGAGACGACAACCAAGTCGATCATTGAGCTGCGGCCTAAGGTGTCCTGGTGCCAAGTGCACAAATGGACACCGTTATGCTTGAACATGGTGTTTGTTATGGACAATCCATGACGAGCACAGAAGTCCAATAACAAGACACCACTCGGGTTCAGATCGAGGGGGGCCATTCCGCCCAACCACACCCCTCCAGGTCTCACTGTCATTGCCCACGTGAGCGTTGAAGTCCCCCAGCAGAACAAGGGAGTCCCCGGGAGGAGCACTCTCCAGCACCCCCTCCAAAGACTACAAAAAGGGTGGGTAATCTAATCTGCTGTTTGGCGCGTAAGCACAAACAACAGTCAGGACCCGTCCCCCCCACCCGAAGGCGGAGGGAGGCTACCCTCTCGTTCACCGGGTTAAACCCCAACGTACAGGCGCCGAGATGGGGGGCAACAAGTATGCCTACCCTAGCTCGGCGTCTGTCAGCAGGGGCAACTCTGGAGTGGAAGAGAGTCCAACCCCTCTCGAGGAGACGGGTTCCAGAGACAGAGCTGTGCGCCGAGGTGAGTCCGACGATGTCCAGTCGGAACCTCTCAACCTCGCACACCAGCTCCGGCTCCTTCCCCACCAGAGAGGTGACGTTCCACGTCCCGAGAGCCAGCTTCTGCAGCCGAGGATCGGACCGCCAAGGTCCCCGCCTTTGGCCGCCGCCCATCCTGCACAGCACCCGACCCCTATGGCCCCTCCCACAGGTGGTGACCTCATGGCAAGAGGGCCCATGTTACCTCTTCGGGCTAAGCCCGACCGGGCCCCATGGGTGAAGGCCCGGCCACCAGGCGCTCGCCAACGTGCCCCACCTCCAGGCCTGGCTCCAGAGGGGGGCCCCGGTGACCCGCGTCCGGGCGAGGGAACACTGAGTCCATCTGTCTTGTTCATCATAGGGGTCTTTTGGGCTGCACTTTGTCTGATCCCTCACCTAGAACCAAATTGCCATGGGTGACCCTACCAGGAGCAAAAGCCCCCGACAACATAGCTCCTAGGATCATTGGGACACTCAAACCCCTCCACCACGATAAGGTGGCAGCCCAGCCTATATCTTATATAGTAAATATTAAGTCTAATATATACCCTAGTAAGCTATAGTACTTTTCCCTTTGGGAAGGTACCATCTGTGCAGTCTGCAGTTCTGTCAAAAATAAAATGTTGAATCTATTTAATTATTGTAGAAAAATAATTGATTTCTGTGTTTTTGTTTTACACGTGCATTAAATGAAAGTCGATTACGTAGATTAAGCATCATGAGGCGGTGGGTGGGGGGTGGTTCCTTATTTTATTTGCTGTAAGTTGGCAACCCTAGTATGTATGTATGTATGTATGTATGTATGTATGTATGTATGTATGTATGTATGTATGTATGTATGTATGTATGTATGTACGTATGTATGGATGGATGTATGTGTACATGCATAGCTATACTTGTGAGGACCAACCTTTGACAGCCCACCACCCTTGTGTGGACATTTGTAGTTGTGAGGACATTTTGCCTGGTCCCCGCAATGTTTAACTAGCTATTAAACTCTACTAGTTAGGTTTAGAGGTATGGTGTGAATTAGGTTTAGGTTAAGGTTAGGGTTAGGCATGTATCAGTAATGGTTAGGTTTGGGGAAAGTGTCTGGGTTAGGCATAGTAAAGTCAATGGAAATCAATACAATGTCAACACAAGGATAGCAAGACGTGTGTGTGTGTGTGTGTGTGTGTGTGTGTGTGTGTGTGTGTGTGTGTGTGTGTGTGTGTGTGTGTGTGTGTGTGTGTGTGTTTAAGTATGTTGGATTTAGTTATTGTGCACTTTTTTGGTGGTGTTTTCTTTTCAAATGTTCAAATGTTTTCCACAAAATATGCAACAGCAGTATTTTCACTATTTTATTTATATAATGTGTGGGTGAACTTAAACTGTATGGCTATGCTGTGGTTCCTGTAGGCTTTGCGTAGGGGTCCTCCATGACCATTTTGCTTGGGGCCCCTAAATTCATTGAAACGGCCCTGCTCATGACACGAAGTTCACATTTTTAAACATAACATAAAATAAAGAAATTTGAACCCAATGGACTATGTCAAAGTCATAAACATGCCTTGTATAATCCTACTGAGAGCAAAAAAACGCTGCGGTGACTAGCATTTTACTACTGTATCACTTCGCACTGAGCGAGCAGAAAGCCGGAAGTGACGTTAGCGAGAGAACGCATTCTGTTTGTTGGCACATTTGACAGCGGCTTTTCAGCTGTGACTGGGACCGCTATTTTCTATTTTTGACAAAGAAAAGTGATCGCAATGCCTTCGCGTTTTGTTGGGGGATTTTGCTCATATACACACAAGGACAGTATCAGTTTATTTAAGTTTCTCAAAGACCCAGAGTTACTGTCTAAGTGGGTGAAACTGGTTAGACGCACCCATGAGAAGTGGGCTCCCTCCTCTCTTCTCTGTTCGGAACATTTTGAGCTGAATTGTTTTGATTATATGCTAAAGGAATCACTGGGTTGTTTAGTTCAACACAAGCGTGTGTTGCTGCCAGCAGCTGTACCTACAGTGTTCAGCAGGAGTGAGGCGGCGGTACCGTGGTGGGGCACGTGGACTGCCCAACACTGACAGCAACAGCGTCAGCATCCTTACTCCTTCAAGCTCGACTTCCACTGATACCCCATTAGATCTCGTGTTTCCAGAAGGGTGGATAATATTTCGTTTCTGGACAGAGATCTCTGCATTAAATTAATTTCAGATGTACAATGTTTCAAAGAAGTAAAAGGGAAATGATTCATTGTAATATAATTTACAATCACTTGGGGATTGTGTTATTTTCTGTCTGATCGGTTTTTTAAAACTGTAGCCTAATGGAAAAATGTAAAGGCCATTGTTAAAGTGCGGCAGGAAAATCGAGTGAGAAAATGAAGCAGGACATCACACAAAAATTCACTTTCTGACGGCCGGCTCAACCACTCCACTACTCCATCAGGTAGTGAGTGCATTCACAAAAAGGAACAGCATCTGAAGAGTTTTTGTGTGATGAGCTTTTGCCGTCAGTTTATTATGACGCAACCTCTATTAATTAGTACAATAATCAGAAACACCTGTGGACCCAAACTAACAGCTGTCTTTCATTGTGAAAGTTAAAAATTCACGCCACGGACCACTTGATGCAGACGCACAGTCATTTTCAACTTTAAGCACAGAGTTTAGGAAACTGAATCAATCAAAAAAGATTCTCATGAGAGCGTCGGAGCATCATCATCTCAGACCTGGACCGTACTCAATGTAACGCTATTTCATCCGGGCAATAAGAAAGTTGAGAAAGAAGTGTCGCTTGTTATTCCAGTGTGCGAGCGGAGCGGATTCAGCCTCCCTTATGCACAAGCAGGTGCACAATTCACGTCCATAGATCATGAGAAAGTTCTGAGACTGCAGGTAAAATGTTCATATTTATGGAGACTCTTTGTTCAGATTGATCGGGCTGAATATTAACTAAAATGAATGACAAATTTAATAATATTGAATATGTTTCCGATTTTTTTCAAAATTAAAAAAAAACTGTCAAAGACAGAAAATAACGGGATCCCTGATTAAATGTAAATTATAGAAGAATTAATAATTTGTCTTTTATTGCTTTGGAATATTCCATCTGCGGGTACCCGCCCCATTGCAGGACTCCGAACTGTTAATGTTTCCCCGCACAGAACGGCAATGGTTGTAAAGGGAACGCGTTTTATTACTGCGCGTATAGCCAATGTCGCCAACGGCTGAATAATTATAGGCTATATGAATAATCAATAATTGTCCCCAGAAGTTTTAAAAACAAACTGACGACCTTGTCCAGAAGAGACAGTTACATATTCAAAGCAGTTTTGCTATAATTATGAATAATTCAAACTCTATTTAGTGAGTCTGACAAAGAAATTAAATAAACGCGTTTCACCTGAAACTAATAATTTGGTACGATAATCATAAAGAAGAATTGTAATGAAGTAAGTCTTAGGCTACTTGCTTTGTTGTTTGCCTTGAATGTTTGCCTACAATATGATTTTATTTTTCCGACATCAGTCTCAGACCTTATAAATAAGTACGTCTGGATTAGTTTATTATTTTTAGTTTTAAAACTGATTTACTGTATTTACATTATGTAGGCTAATGTTTATTTTTCAGGTCACTACTAAAATCACTACACGTTGATATTATTATGCTCATTTATATCATTTTGTAAATTTTTTTTTTTTTTTTTTTAAAGAAGCCATGATTAAGTTATTTCTAATCCTTACCAACCTGTGTTTCCCTGATGTCACTTCCCCCGCTAGCTTCTCTGACCCGCTTTCTTCTGTCCCTCTCAGTCATTGTGTACGGCTCGTACCTGAACGGGTCTATGCCTCTAGAAGCACCAGAACCTGCTGCATTTTCCACCTCTAAAACCATCTCAAGGCTAAAACTGGAGGAAGAATCTTCCGAGCCTTCAAATATGAGCGCCTCCATCAGGCCTGACAGCGGAGTTTTCGGGCTATCCAGCCTGAGCGGTTCTGTCACTGATGTCATAAGGAGACGTAGTTTTGAAGCCGCGATTAAGCTAATCTAATTACAGCGTAAAATCAAGTCTGTTCAGCTCATAAATTTACACAACCACATACTTTGACAAGATGCATTATATTATAATACATTTACATGAAATCAGCTTCGTGTCATGAGATCTTTAATGATTTCAATGACCTTCATTCTGTAATATGTATCGACTATGACCAACTAATCATTGTGGGGGATTTTAACATCCATACCGAGAACCCCCAAGATAGACAAGCAAAAACATTAGTTGATACTCTCCACAACTTCGGCCTGATCCAGCATGTCAAACAACAAACACACAATAAAGGACACACTGGACTTAATTACCAGCAAAGGTTTAAATATTTCCAACATCTCTGTAATTAATATTGCATTATCTGACCATTTCTGTATTTTCTTTGAAAGTACCTTCTCTGCTAAATTATCCAGCCACAGTAAGACCACCATAAAAAAGCGTTTTCTAGGGGACAGTTCAGTAGAAACCTTTAAACGTATTTATCCTTCCACCACATCCCCCTCATCTCCCAACTCAAACTCAGTAAATAAGTTGGTAGATAATTTCCTTGCGAAAATCTCAGACATCATGGATTCCATTGCTCCAACTAAAGTGAAAGTAGTCTCAGGTAGAAAGAAGTCTCAGTGGACAAGTAATCCACTGGTACGTAGTGAAAAAAGAGAGTGTCGACGAGCCGAGAGAAAATGGCGGAAAACTCGACTCCAGGTTCATTGTGAGATCTACAAAGAGAGACTGAATAGATATCAGTTAACTTTAAAAGATGCAAGGGAATCGTTCTTTTCTGAAATCATCAACAGAAACATTAATAATGCACGGACTCTATTTGCAACAGTGGAAAGACTAACTAATCCTTTAGTGACAGTAGCCCCTGAACTAAACTCTACCAGGGCCTGTAATGAATTTGACAGCTTTTTCACTGAAAAGATTCTAACAATTAGACGGTCAATCTGTACCTCAATATCAAACCCACAACCAGTGCCATCCCCAATCAACAACAATGTAGAGAAAATGTCTGAATTCCACGAATTAAACCAGAACAGCCTTGTAAAAATCATTATCCAATTAAGCTCCTCCTCCTGCTGTCTTGCTATCCTACCCACAGCTTTTCTAAAGAAAGTTCTTCCTGTTATTGGGTCTGATCTGATTAAAATAGTGAACTCATCCCTGCTATCAGGTGTCTTCCCTCAGGCTTTAAAAACAGCAGTTATTAAACCACTGCTAAAGAAGAAAAATCTGGACAACACGTTAATGCAGAACTACAGGCCAATCTCTAATCTTCCATTCATCAGTAAGATTATTGAAAAAGCTGTGTTTCAGCAGTTAAATAGCTTCATAACAATGACAAACCGTTTTCATGCTTTTCAGTCTGGTTTCCGTGCTCACCACAGCACCGAGACTGTCCTCGTCAAAGTATTTAATGACATCCGCATAAATACAGACTGTGGAAGAACCACAGTGCTGGTTCTGTTGGACCTCAGTGCAGCATTTGACACTGTTGATCATGATATTTTATTGGAACGACTGGAGAGCTGGGTCGGACTTTCTGGTACAGTACTTGGCTGGTTCGAGTCTTTCCTAAAGAACAGGGACTTCTATGTTTCAATAGGAAACTTTTCATCAGAACGAACAGAAATCACATGTGGAGTGCCCCAGGGCTCCATCCTGGGGCCCCTCTTATTTAATATCTACATGCTCCCACTAGGCAAGATTATAGCAACCAATAGCATTAGCTACCATAACTAAGCGGATGACACTCAGCTCTACATTACAATGTCACCAGGTGACTCTGAACCCATTCAAACCCTAAATCAATGCATTGACCAAATAAATGGATGGATGTGCCATAACTTTCTCCAGCTGAATAGAAACAAAACTGAAGTAATTATTTTTGGACCCAAGAAGGAACGATCAAGAGTCAGCACACAGCTTCAGTTAATACAGCTAGAAACTACTGATCAGGCTCGAAACCTAGGTGTAGTAATGGACTCAGACCTGAACCTCCAGGGTCACATAAAGGCAATAACAAGGTCAGCCTTCTATCACCTGAAGAACATTTCTAGGATTAAACGACTGATGTTGCAACACGACCTAGAAAAACTCATCCATGCGTTTATCTTTAGTGGGATTGATTACTGCAACAGCATCTTCACAGGTCTGCCTAAAAAGTAAATCAGACAGCTGCAGCTGATCCAGAACGCTGCCGCTTGCGTCCTCACTAGAACCAGGAAAGTAGAGCACATCACCCCAGTTCTAAAGTCCTTACACTGGCTCCCTGTAGCTCAGAGAATAGACTTCAAAATACTCCTACTAGTTTATAAATCATTACATGGCTTAGCACCAAAATATGTTGAAGACCTGTTGTCACAGTACCAACCACCAAGACCACTCAGGTCCTCCAACTCTAGCCTACTAAACATCCCTAGACTCAGAACTAAACATGGAGAAGCAGCTTTCAGTTTCTATGCTCCCCTTATCTGGAACAGACTTCCTGACGAGTGTAGAGCTGCTGCAACTCTGAACTGCTTTAAATCAAGACTAAAAACCCATCTGTTTAGAATTGCCTTTGAGTAAAGGCTTGATGTCATATGTATGAAATGTGTTCATGCTCTCTTGCTTTTTTTGATCTTTCTCTTGCTTTGTGTATCATGTGTAATGTGTGTTTCTTTTATGTGTTTTTAAAAAAATCACCAAATCATGTAAAGCACCTTGAATTACCCTGCTGTTGAAAGTGTGCTATACAAATAAAATTCCCTTGCCTTGCCTATAAAATCACACAATTGAAAATAAATTGTTGTAATAAATATATAAGTATACGATTAAAAATAAAAAAATAAGTAAACGAATAACAATAAATCTCTCATTAAATATAATAAATATTAACATTAAATCATCGCCAAACGCCGATTTAAAATTAAATGCATAAAAATGACCTCAGATTAGCATGTAATAAAGACTAAATAGAACTAAATAGGATTTATACACAATTTACAAAATAGTAAATGACAGACTGTCTTGTTCTGACACACTGTATATGTCCCTTGTCTGACGTTGGAGTATAATTTCTAATTTTATATTTTTTTTAAAAGCTCCAGCTTTACCTGTTCAGTCTTTAACAATGATGTTTCAACCTCCGCTCTATAGATCTATTTTCTAGTAGGATTATCTGAAGACACTCCTGTGGCCTTTTTGGGAGCTCCCCCTGCGTCACTGGTGTGGGGCTTTCTTCTTCCTGTCTCTCATTTGAATGTACAATATTTTAATATTGTTAATAAAATGTAGGTCTAACGATTATTTTGGGCGTCTTCATGAATGACCTACCACTGGTAGTTGTAAAGTCTGACCTTTCCTCAGCGCAGCTCTCATCCTTCCAGTTCCACAGAAGCAGGTGAATCCTATAAAATCCTATAAAACTATAAACTATAGTGCTGTATGGTATGGCGAAGCTTTTGGAAGAGGACCCCCGCCAGTCTTGGGATTTTTAAGAGCAGACTGGTCTTTTTTGCTCTTGGTAGGAGATCTTTCCATTTTGTTCTTACCTCCTGAACTGTACGCACTCCACCGTTACACTTGTTATTGATGGCAGCCGTGATCATCTTCCAAGCTGTGCTTTTTTGTGTTTGTATTTATGTTATTAAATTTGGTAGTCAACACATCTTTCTGCTCCACAAATAGTTGTCAAAGTTTCCTAATCTCATCATTGGTCAAATTTTGTTTGATCTTTTTCTGAAGAAAAGTGCCTCCGTCTTCCATTATTGCTGCACTTGGGGTCGATGCGTCGCCAGGCAACGAGCACAGCGACGCTTGTATCCTCGTGAGCGCTCACGATACGACCAGGCACAGCTGCGAGTGGTCCTAGTCTGAGTTGGTGCACTCGGTTCTAACTCCAGTTATTACGTCTTACTTAGCTAAGTCTGGTGTAGGAGTTGGGTTAAGGACTGGCTCAAGTTAGGACCAGCTGGTGCACTCCCCCCAGCCCATGTGCATCATCATTGTCAGCCTGGCTCTCTCAGATATTGGTGAATATTTTATAGTTTTTAATGGTTCTTTTGTAGGCCTTTGTTGTCGTTGTTTTTCTCAGGCTTTACCAAAACTTATTGCTCGCTACTGGTGGAATGACGTGAGTATTGGATTTTACACATGCCATTTCCAAAGATACATGATCCACTATATTGGCAGTTTGAACTCCTTGATTTTGCTGACCATGGCTGTGGATCATAATCTGGCTGTCTGTTTTCCTCGCAGGTGCATAATAATCGTTTGTGTACATCTTGGGCCTATGCCCTATAAGAAAACATCAATCACATTCTCACTTCACTTTTGATCTTTTCTCAAATACCCTATGTTGATGACAGTCGCAACTATAACCTTTGTCACTGTTTTCTCCTGGTTAGTGGCACACGTCTTCCCCTGGTTAGTGGCACACGTCTTCCCTGGTGTCACCTCCATTAACTTTACCCAGATGTCTTTTTGTGGTCCAAGTCAAGTTATACAAGTCTTTTTTTGACACCATATCTCTTACTGCCCTTGCATGTGAGGACAAAATCCATCTCTTTGGGGTATGTTATGCCATGGCAATGTTTATCCTTCTTATTTATCCTTGTTATTCCTTTGGGCTTTGTGATATCTTATTTTTGCATCATAATCTCAGTCTTTCAAATGAACAATGGGCAGGTGAGCTGCACCTTCTCATGGTTTTCATCCTTGTTTCAAAATTAACTAACCATAATCTGCTGTTCTTTACAGGGCATAAAGAAGACATTTTCTAACTGTGCCACCCAGGGATACATCATTTCAATCTACTACATACCCAGTTCTTTATCTACTCCGCACCACACATTCCTAACATGACGATGATCCCGGACAGCCAAATAGTCGCAACATTTTTCTACAGCTTCTTCCCTCCACCGATAAACACGTTTGTCTACTGTCTGAGAACCAAGGACATAAATGCAATATTCAGCCGTTAGGTTCAGAGACTACAGTTTATTCAGCCTAAATCTAGCAAAACAGCCACTGTCCCCAAATTAAAATGAAAAATCGTAAAGCACAATGTTTTTGGTTGATGCGTCTTTCTGTAGTAATATACGTACATATTATCACCACCTTGGTTTCCACAATTCTATGCCCATAGTTATACAATTTTAAATTATTCAAGGATGCATTCAAAGTTTAGTAAACCATGATGGTCTATATGATTGTTTTATTTGAAATACACTTTGAAATACAGTTACTTGCCAACAAATCCTTTTACGCATACTTTCAAATTCTTTTAAAAAACTATACTGAGGGAAACCTGATTTTATTTTCTAGTTTGAGAATTCTTTTGAAATTAGTTTAAAATGTATCTGTCATTCCCAAAAGGTCCTTTTGAGATATTACTTTTCAAACCTTTTTTGTTTTGTTTTTTGCTTATTTTGATGAAAATTGTATGGATCATTTTATGTGGATCTGTCCTTCCTCTTTAAAAAGTCTCTTTTTTGGCTTTTTATTTTGCTGCTTAGATTTTATGCTATCAGTAACTTCTATTCATTGTTGAACAGGAAGGAAGACATGCACTAAAAACCCAAGCTGGGAGTCAAATCCAGCAACAAGAGCCTTGGCACGTGTTAATTGCTTTAAAAAATGTCAGAAATATTTAAAAAATAGAAGCACAAAGAGTTTTTTTGTACCTTTTGTATTTTTTATCATTTATTTTATTCTTTAAAATATGTTTTCTCTTTTCATGAATGTCAAGTGCAAATAATAATAGAATATAAAAATTTTAAATGGAAGCAGGTATGATGTTTTTCTTGGAAAGGGGAAAATATGGACACATTTTCTAAGATATAACAATATTTATTAGCTTACTTAAATTTTCTGAAAAGGGTTACACCAGTGGATTGCCTTGCAGGAAGAAGGTCCTTTAGAAAGTAATAACTTTTATGCAGGTACTGGACATACATTTCATTAAGCCCACCATATTAAAAATGTTGTCAGCGGATTTTTCCAAGGGTTTAGCCCCAAATGTTTTCCGTCGAGCCCTGGATGTTTTAAGTTCGGGGTTTTAGTCGCCAGCAGCAGGCTCACTGCTTCCTCAATCACACAATGGGCCAGGTGTGGTCTACTCTGACTTGACTCGGTGTCAAATTACAGTCAGTTATGGTAAGCCATCAGTATAAAAATAAGCTGTGTATTAATGCCTTATTACGGTATTAACGTCCATGGGTATGTTAATGCCTGGCCATTTACCTTGGCTTACCATAGCCAGTATGTCGCTACCATTGACACATGGCCCCTCCCCTCTACTAACGAGGCCACTCTGTACAAATGCAGGTGCAGAAAACTGCATAGAGCAAAACCAGAAGATATATTACGATTAGCAACATTTCTAAGACTAACAGAAATCAATGGATCATAGAAAAATATACGAAAAACACTGTTATAACTCCTTAGCTTTTTCTAGAGAGAGGCCAAGAGTAATTATTTATCTTTGTTAAATGAAGTGATTCCAAAAGGCAAATGCTGGCTTATGCATAATTTTCTTCAGCTGTCCTGTTGGTAGAAAACTAGTTATCCTTAGTAACCACATTGACTAAGGAAATTCACTAAAATAACTAATACAAAAGTAACAAAATAACTTTAAAACAGAGCACAGTCCAAAAAAGAAAAAAATATCATTGCAAACTTCATTTGGGAAAGACTAACATAGCAATGTTGACCATAAAATTTGATTTATTTTGTTCTTTTCTGTTGATTTTTATATATATATATATATATATATAATGATCATTTCTCTAACTTGCATTCCTCTTGCAGACAGGTTTCCCCATTTGAGAACTGCTGCTTTAGACAGTTTGGCAGAATGCTTCCATAGTTGTTGAGCTTGTTGATTTGGTTCTGTTGTTGGCTTGTTTGTATTACATTATTGTATTACTATGTGTGACTTGTTTTCTGCACACTGTGATTTGATTTAATAATTTTCTAGAAGGACGCAAACATGACATTGACAGAGCCAAACAGACTATCCAAGACAGAACCAATGATGAGAGAAGAAACAGTGATGAGAGGGAGCATAGGACAGATAACAGCTAGAGATAAAGACAGAGAGACAGCAATAGGTGAATAGTGTATGAATGATTGTATGTGTGCAATCTAATTCGAAAAAGAAAATTGGGGGATTTCACTGGTGGAAGTAGAGAAATGGAATAAACAAAGACAAAGGGACATTTAAGTAAAGAAAAGAAAAGAGAGACCAACAGAAGCAAGTGAAGAAAGATTAATCGAATTAAATTGTTTGCTTTTGCTGTTTTCAGATGTAATTTTCCAAAACACAAAACAATGTTCATTAAATTGAACATTATATATAAAATTATGAGCCATTGTATATTAGATAACATTACATTGTTTTGACATGCATGCATTGAAAATAAATTATAATTTAGGCACCTTACTATGTATGCTATAGTCTATAATATATTGTAACACTTTCTCATCTTGTCTGGGCTAAGCCCAGGTACTCCTTAAAGGCTGGAGACGCCCCTGGTCTGATGTAATATTCTAATCCCAATTGTCACATTTACATTAGCTGTAAGCAGACTATCATAATAGTTACCTGAAATAAAGGCTTGAAAACATCAGCTTGTGTATAATTAATATATGTAATTTGTTTTATGCAGTCAATAGAGTTACTAAAAATATTATTTTTCAGTGTTTATATTAACTGAATATATTACAATTAAAATAACAACACTTTGAAAACATGTAAAAGCACAGTTAGAAAATGTTTTGTAATATTTGCACACATTATGAAGATACTGGTAAAACGTTGAACCCACTTACAATAAACATACAAAGTAATTTTGTTCATAAAATGTTTAATTTTATCTTGGAAAACAGAAGCTTCATGATAAAAGTGCAACATAAAAGCAGTGTTCGTCTTCAAGATGACCTAATGGTATTAAGCCAGAAGATGGCAGCACCCTCTAACAATCCAATCTGCAAAGAAAACATACTGTAAGTGACTATTTATTCGACAATGTTGACATTGAGAACCCACCCATGATACCAGCTGGTTTTCACACAAATGGGATATTGACGGGTGTGTTTCTATTGCCGGTCTCCACAAACTATATCCCAGTTTCCTCCAGTAAAGAGAGAATAGCTTCTTTCATATCTGGCACCTACTATAACTTTGTAGACTCGGTTGGTGAGAAGGATGAGAGGAGGAAGGGAAAAGTCTACACAGGAGATACAGTCATCACCTGGGAATGAATTAGCCTTTTAAAGCTGCCCTCTTACTATTTTGACAGTCTTATTCATAGGAGCTGTTTCTTTCATTTAAAACAACACACACGGTAATGAAACCTTGTTTGTTCCCCGTGTCATTAACTTAGTTGATGGGGCATTACATGTTTGCAGAAATAGCTGGCAAGAAAGCAGGCCTAGCTGTACTCTATTCAACACGGCTCTGATCCCTGAACTTTGGCCTGTTCACTGCTTTGCAAACGGGATACAACCTAACAGCAACATATATTTGTTTGATTGATGTTGTCTTTTTCTCTTTGTCTTGTAACTATACCAGCTGAATTTAAAAAAATGAGTGAGGGGAAGAGTGCTCTCTTTCTCAAAGGCTGCTGCTATTTGTCACATAAATTGGTTGTTCATAAAAGGTTTTTCTTATGACAATGGTAAAACTTTGTCATGCCTTTACAGGCATTCCAAGTACTGTAACAGGCATCATCTAGTAAGAATGTCACTTCTTAAAACACATACGCTAATACAAGATTGGAAATGTGACTCGTGTTCAAATCTTGGCAACCCGTTCAGCATCCTACTCACAGGTTTGTCAAGATTTATTGACCAGAGTTCCAAAAAAAACTACGAAAAAAGAATTTCCTAAATACTCTGAACATTTGAACAAATAAATGTCTTTTTCAACTTATACAAGAAAACAAGTGCTCAGAAATTAAACACCAACCAAGTTCTGTCATTTTCTTTAGTGTTAACAAAAAATCTGAGTTAATTGTGTCTGAATTTTTATTTCTCTCATACGTTTCAAAGTGGGGTTTTGTACCTATTCTTTCCATATTCTTCCTACCTGTTCCTCTCGTAGAAGACTTCAGTTTTTTTAAGATTGATGGCCTTAACTGAGTAGGTGGACTGCAAAGTCAAGGGCAAAAGTGGCAGCAGTTTTACCTTTCAGGATCATCCATTAAGGATTTTGATGTGTTGGAACCAAAAGGTTCTGCACGTTTTGTTTGATTATTAGACAGTGTTAATAGATTTCTTTTCAGAAAATTATTTCTATCCTTTTTTCCACAAAGCATATATCCAAGAACTGGATGTTTTCGAAGTACATGTTTCTAAACTGTTTAATTGCAAATTTTAGATTTTTGAAAAGGGCAAAGGAAAGATTTCCTTTGTCATCACCAACATGATTGTTCCATATGAATTATGCAGGTGTGGTTTCACAGTTGAACAGTACACTACCAACTGCAGTTTTTTTTTTTGGGGGGGGGGGGGTTGTATTACAAGCTGAGAGATCAGGTACTTCTAGTGTTAACCAAATGCCACTGCATCAATAAATAGATTTTGCAGGAGACCCACCTGAATTGTGATTACCCTCCAGCCCACTAATAGCCTACACACATTTCAATTCAAAGATGAGCCAATGTAAGCAGGAAACAAAGAAAACTGAACATTGCTGGAACACATGAAGCCTGACATGGCTTTAACTTTCAAACAACTTTTGAAAACTTTCTAGACAATTCTTTTATAAGAAATGGCAGCAAAGTTTAAGCTTCACTTGTTTGTCACCAAAAAATATACCTATTGCTAGGCCCTGTGCTTCATATCAAAATGCCAGTTTTTAGTATGAAAACTACATTTTGTTTTTGGCTTATCTTCTAAAGTATAAGTCCAAAACCTTACAATAATCTTGTTCAATATATATTCACAGAAGTCAGGATTTAAATACAAAAAAAATAAGGAAAAACAGATGAAAAATGGACAAATGGATAGAGCAATGGCTTAATTAGTAGATGGATAGACAAGCGGAACGATGAATGGAAAGAATTAAACACACTGATGCATTGATGATTGAGAAGTGGATGGAGACAGAAATGAAAGGGGGAATCAAGTAATTTTAACATTCAAGTGTTTTTTCTGACTATTTTGTTCATATTTATCCAGATGTGAAACCTCAATGCATTTCCAGAATGTAAAGTATACCTGTTTGTAACTAACAGTTAATGAGACATGACAGAAGTGCACTTCAATAACCTTTATTTAGTTTACAGATGTATTCCATTTTGAAGATTTGGAGGCTAGGGGACAGGGAGCATTAGTGCTATTTACAACTGGTTTCAAAACATTTTTTTTTCTCTGTACAGATTTAAACCCTGATCAATAAACAATATTTTTAAGACCTAGTGCTGTTACAAAGCAATCCTTTAAAGCAAAAAAAAAAAAAAGCACAAAAATTGATTACATTAAATTACAGATAAAAAAAAAAACTGGACAGAAGAAAACAGAATAAAAACCTATCAGTCCATGAACAATTAGAGAGGATTTGCTGTTAAAACACAAAGACGTCGTCAGTGAGTGCCTGTGAACTGGCTAGGAGATAACCATTTACACGATCGGCAATTAAACACCAATATAATGGACATCACCAAGATCTAAAATGTCCATTTTCTAGATAAAGATTCATATTAAATATATTCTACATCTGTTAACCTTACCTTGGAACATTACTTCCATTGGAAACATAAAATAAAACCCATTTCATACATTTGCTTTAATCTGATGAAAGAGCACATGCTTCTATTGTGCAAAATAGACTCAATAATGCTGAAGGAAAAGTAATAAGAAAGACTTAAGACAAGGAGGGTGCATTTTACGGTGAAGTCTCAAGAGCGAGCCTCACAACACTGAAAAGTGATGAGATCAGGATGTTGCAGAAGTGGGAGAAAAATTCAGATAATGCTTTATTAAATCATCAGTGTAGCTGGTCAGTAATAAGCATGGACTGTTCGAATCCAGTCTCCAAAGACAAATGACCACCAGCACCAGTTGATTCTATATTTGTTTGCTTGTTAGGCTTTATTTTGCTAAAACAGGATTATTTCTGTACAGGTTTGAGATTTCTGTCCTGCGACCTATAAGGGCACATGTAGATGAGGGCAGTTAAAAAGGACACAGATGTGTTCAGAGCGAGTGAGTGAGTCCTAGTTGGAGTTCTCTGATCAGGCACGTTTAACACTTCTTCTGTTGCACTGAGGTGCTTTCATACAAACACATAAGGTTTTACACCCAGCGTCACATTGAGGTTTTGATTAGCTTAGTAGTTAAAACTCTTAGCTGGTCTATATGAGATAACAAGGCCACACACACAAACTTGGCCACTGTGTTGCAACGCGAAGCAGCTAGAACAAAGAGTCGGCCGAAAACAGACTCCACCGACCAGCCGAAGATGGTGAGAAGAGGTGTGACACTGTATGGCAGAAGGCTTAGGAAAGAGGGAAAAAGAAAGAGAAAAAAACACATGCAAATCCAGTTCCTTCCTCTACTTTTCAGTTATAAGAACAAATCAAGTATAGCATATGAATCAAATCTATTGTTAATCATCTTTCTGCTCCCCAATTCTGTCACGGATTAGCCCGAGCCTTCTATCATCCTATTTTACGTGTGAATAAGGGTGTGGGTGGGGACAGGGGGGTGGTTGGAGTTGGTGCATCCAGGTAGCAGACAGGCTCCAGGACAGAGGGGCGAGCTCATCGGGTCCAGGACATTGATGGTGTGAACGGACTAGAACAACGGAGGGCTGGCAGCGTAGGTGTGTATTTACAGAATGACGCAGCAGTTACTCTCCCCAGTCTTCTCTCTATTCCTTTGACCTAGACCGACACACACACAAGCACACACACACAGGTAAAGTGTTGTAATAAGGACAAACAATGGCTCTACAAAGTGTCTAATGAAAGTGATCTGGAGGGCAGTTTAACCAACATAGTTAACTCTTCTACCCAGGCCTTCTTAACTAATGGAACAAAAGCAGACGGTTCCTCCAAGTAAGAAATGAGACTGCATTTAATGTATTTTGTTCATAACTAGGACCTTTTGTTTAATGAACATTGATGTGTCTTGTGATTTTTCACACTTGAGGCAAGATTCAGATAATTTTAGAACCTGACAAAATGTTATTTACACATTAAAACCCAGATATACAAAAAAAATTACAGTTCATTATAATTTTTTAGGAAAATTCATAACCAAGAGTGCTTTTAGGAACTGTGATGTTTTTCTATCAAAAATCTATTTGATTCCAGCTAAAATCTGCAACTAATAGATACATGTTTTAATTGGGCTCAGTCATGATGATATATTTCAAATTATGGATTTGTTGGATCCAATCTACAGTAATTTACATTTTATATGATTTATATCAGATCCATAATCTACACAATATGCTGTCTTGGGGAAAACCAATAAGTGTCAATTATTTGCACTACTGGCTGTTCCTGAAACTGAAACCATGTGTAGAAATACACAATGCATGGAAGTGGAATACTTAAAGGTTCTACAGCTTGTGGAAAAGCCCTCTGAATGGAAACAAGGGGGATGGAGAGCTGGTTACCTTGGGAATTTGGCTCAGGCAAAGTCTCTCTGGCAACTAAATGCATCACCGTTGTCCTCCCCAGGGGCAGCTTGAGCGCTAGTGAAAGAAAAAAAAGAAGGATGTAAAGGTCATTTTCACTCATTGCAATGTCATCCAACATCAGTATCATTTCACTCCTCAATAAGCAACCCAGAACTGAGGACAAATTAAAACAGACTAAAAAGAGTTGTGCTGCATTGTAAAGAAAAGTAAGTTGTTTATGCAGGCGTCTAAATACAAGACTGGCAGGTAGGTCTGTGTTTGAATAATAAACTCTTACATTCTGAGAGTGAGTGAAATGGATGCAATACTAAAACCACATAACTAAGGGATTCATACAGCAACACCTATTGATTGACTCGGCTTCTCTTTAGTTGCTCAGTTTCTTATGTTGATTTTTTAAAATTTGAATGTAATATCAGATTGAGACTTACTTTGGGCAAATCTCTAATCCTAAATTGGTGGTTCTGAGATAGTCAAGCTTTGGGAGCAACATAAACCCTCCATGAGAAGTGGCAACCCATGTCAGTGATATTTTTGTACCTTCTAATTAGGGCTGCACAATATTTGAATAAAACCCGACATTGCAATTTTCTCTAACCCTGCGATAAAGGGATATGGAAAAATACATGAATTTTCATGTACTCAAACAGCACCTAATTGCACCATGCTGCACTCCTGCCATCTGGTTGACAATCAACTTGAACTGATCTTACCTCTTTTGTGAATGTCACAAGTATGGTTTTTGTTTGTATTTGAGAGTTATTCTTATTGGTAGGGCTGCACAATCTTGCACCATTGACAATGTTGGTAAATATTGCAATGGCACTATCAGTTGCTCTGTGACCTTTAGCAATTTGAGCAACGCCATTAGTGTCCAGTGTGAACATCCGCTGCCCTGAGACTTCCTAAGCATGTTAAAGGGAAGTTCCGAACACTTTTATATTAGCCAACAATTATTGCACTCCGAACAGTCTTTTGCGATGTGAATATTGCTACTAATATTGCGATGCCGACATATTCATGATATATTGTTCACCCCTACTTCTAATTCCCATTTATCATCAGTTAAAGGCATTGAGATTGGGTCTTGAACACTTTCAGCCTTTTTATAATAGACTCAACAGTACTTTTGTAGATAAACAACTTCTGGGAATTAGTCTCAAAGAGAGTTAAAATATGTAGCTTTAGCTGAGTACCTTTCAAATAAATATATAACCAGCTCCTATTAAAAACAGTTACTCATTCAAGCAAGCACCATAAGGCTAACAAAGAGTTAAAAGCCCCTTTTCGCAGACACATTTGGTGCTTGCTTTCAGAATATGTTAAATCAACAATGCAACCACTTTTAAAAGGAAAACTCATATCTTGTTTATAGTCTTTGTTGCATCTGCATGCTCAGTTAGCATATGTAATCAATATTTCAGGTTTTCTTCAGTGGTATAAAATTGCCAGCATCAATTCTTATTGCAATATCACCACCTACTGTTAAGATATACAAATAAATAAAAATATGGGAGATAAAATAAGTAATTGCAAAAATATTCACCCCTTCAAGTCAGTATTTAGTAGCTGTACCCTTGGCTGCAATAACACTACAAAATCTGCAGAACATCCACCTCGTCTTCAAAACATTTCTTCAGCTGGATGTTTCTGGTTATTGTCTTGCTAGAAAATAAATGTTCTTCAAAGATGTAGTTCTCTTGCAGATGGAAACAAATTGTCTTCCAGGATTTCCCTATATCTTGCTGCATTCATTTTACCTTCTACAAATATTTTCTTTATAGGCACTGTATAGATAGACAGAAATTGACTCCAATGATTGAGAATAACCTTAAATAACCCCGAGTTGCATTGGATACAAAAAAACAACAACTTGTCTAACCCATCCCTCTAATAATAATAATAATTAAATCTTTCATCCTGTGTTTGCATTTTAGAACCCCTGAATGATTTGGCTTAGAAGTAAGAGGATTTCGTATTGTCGTCTTAACATTTCACACTAGCAATAAAACCATGAGATATGTAGGATGAGTATGAAAGTATTATATGAAGGCTTTACTCAATTCCATTTTTTAACATCTAGCTAATATAAAGAACGGGTGGTTAAAAAAAGAGGTCTTAAAGCTGAAGGGAAGTAAAGTGGGGCTGCCTTAAAAGTGGGCATCCTATCTTTTTTTTTCACTTGTGGTTTTCATTTTGAAGCCACCATTCCCTCCCTCCTCTCTGTCTTCTTTGTCCTTCCCAAGGTCTACTCTGCTGCCAGTCTACCTTTTTTTTCCTAAATTTTCCTTGTCTCCCCCCCCCCCTCCTCCATCAAATCAGGCTTGTCCAGAGCACTGAGGTACCTCTGTTCTGTGGCTCAGGAAAAATATGAGAACAGCATAGAAGTTTCCAGCAGCAAACTGCTGTGATTTCTGTGTGCATGTCTGCAAGCGCTCAGGCGTTTTTCCCTGGGCGGCAGCAGCTCCGTGTTTTCTCACCTCCTAGTGTTACGTTGCCGTGTAGAAAACGTCCCTGGTAGATCAGCCTCAGGATGTTTGGACTGCTGACTTGCTCCTCGCCCCAGTCTGACAGAAACAGAAGGAGAAAAACATTATGGAGACAGGTGAAAGGAAATATTTGCATGTGTGCTACACTCCTTTTTAGATCTTCTCTAAATCTTTCTGTTTCTCAAAACTTTCCCACCATTTCACAAATTTTCACCAACCCTGCATAACGCATTGGATATCAACTAAGTAAAGGTTCAGCCAACAAACCATGCAGTCAAAGAAAATTAGAAGCAAATGGCAACATGGTGAAAATTAAAGTGCTGTTCAGTCATGAAAATGACCCAGAAGCCAGTTGACCAGACATAATATAATTTTACACATTTGCATATCCATAATTTACTGGTCATTTCCAAAATGTTAAATATTTTCCTTTGTGAGATGGCCCGCAGTACTGTAGAAAGAAAGGCAGTGAAAGTAAAGCCTACGGTGTGGATTTGGAAAAGCGGAAAGAGAATTAAATGAGAGAAAAACAGTGGAGGGGTTTTCACAGCAGCAGAGTCTGGCCTCCAGATGTTTGTCTCTTGCTGAGTCGAGGGTGTTGTTGCTAACCGACTAATCTGTTGTCTGGGAGGAACACGGGCCACTTCCCAAACAGAAGACTCCAGTTGTCGAGGAGAATCCAACATCATCTGGGAAAATGTGTGCATTCTTTTTTCTTTCTAGCCCTCTGGAAGAACACTATACTCCCAGCTCTGTGGGAAAACGCCACATTTGGTTAAGTTCAGGATCAGGAGTATCAAATGCATTCTATCTCGGGTGCAGCAGCAAGAGCAGCATTTAGAGGGTGGATGTTATTACTAAGATCCCACATTCCTGGATGCAATGATAATCAAGGGAAAAGCAGTTCGCTTCTGTTACTGAACACCAAAGATCTGGATAGATTCTCATTTACCTATACAGACGGAAATTTAAAAATAGTTTCTGCTTATACGACAGTGTGCGTAATTGAAAACAAAATTTCACTTCATCAGCAAAGTGCAGCCTATGTGAAAATAGCTGATGCATAAAGCCTAAGAACAACAAAACCTGCAAAACTGAGTTCTACAGTCTTCAAAAGGAGATCTGAGAAATCAATGTTAAAACAGGAACTGTAACCATTAAACACTTGAATAATTCTGTGATTCTCTGTAGAGATACCTATATATTTCTGAGTTATTTAAGAAGAACTCTGTAGACTCGGAGGCCTTTAAAAGACTTCGATCCCCCTTTATGTAACGGCGAGATCAAACAGATAATGATATTTGAATTTGAAGCTATGAGTGCAACTTCAAACAACAGGATTTTTATATGGAGCATAGTTTTCTATTAAAAACAGTTCACCGAATTTATTGCTCCTACCTTAATTTTTTCAAAACTGTCTCGATACAATTTTGTGTGTGTGCTGTTATCTGAGGGTTTTGTTAAAAACATATCAAAAACAGTTCTAAGATTGCAGTGCATCAAAGACTTTTGGAACATAATGTCAATTAAAAATACTACAGCCTTTTTTTCCTGAGAGCCAATATTCTAACACTTATCAATTCGCTGCAGTCCATTTCACTACCATGTGCTGACCTATCGCATATTAGTGTGTTTCTCATATTAATTAAATATTTTGATGATTACAGAATTTTTTTATAATAAAATCCTCCCATATATTGTAATTCCATGTATTTAATATTCCAAATACTTTATATCACATCTCTATCCTCTGATTGTGGTTCTGACTCCTAACTGGTAACAGGTATGAAAGATCCCCAAGGTGAGTACGAACTGCAGTCCGGTTGGTAGAAAACATAATGCTAGACGGTTCTTCTTTGCATCGGAAAATGTCAGGTACAAAAAAAATCAAAACGTCCAAAATGGGAAGTGACGAAGGGGCGATATGAGCAGCATCTATCAGCCGCCAAAATTCAACTGTTAAATGTTATGATATCTAACTTAATTCTAAGACATTCACTACTAAATGAAAGAATAAGATAATATTGGTCAGTCTTACCAGATCATTTTATGCTTTACCAATCCCAAAAAAGATTTTGGGGCCCTCCTCCTTTACTTGGAAACAGCCTAAAAGTCGGTGAGTTCATCACAGCTGAGCTTTTCTATGTCCTCCATGTAACACTTCCTTTGATAATTAGGCTTTGTGTAAACATCAGTAAAACAGGACATTACTTCCTTCCATCTGATGATGCAAATCTATGCATACAGACCCACAAATCACATGAGAAGTGGACTTGTTAATCTGCCTTGGTGCCTACCCATAAGTATTTTTTCAAATTTTGAACTCCAGTTTGCACATAATGATTCGGTGCTGCTTCTGTTGGTCTGTTGGAATTGATGCTTTAATTAAAAATGTTTCTGATGGTGTTCATGAACTGTTAAGTTTATTTTTTGGTTTGTTTAAATTGGGACCTCTAAATAAAAATGCTCTTTTGGAGTGCAGGCCAAAAGCTCCATCAAGCTAACCTAGAGGATTGGGATCATTGAAAGACAGTGGTGTCTGATGGCAGTCCTCGAGGGCCTTTCACCGACATGTTTTAAATGTGTGCCTGCTTCAACGCACCTGATTTAAATCAGGGGGTCTTTAACAGATCTCTGCAGAGCTTGCTGCCATGTTTACGAGGTAATTTGACTGATTAAATCTGGTATGTTGGAGCAGAGATGCATTAAAAACATGCAGGACACAGACCTACAAATCAACCAAAAATACTACCATATGTTTTATCTACAACAGATAGCATGATAAGGAACCAATGTCTTTTGCTAGTTTGTCCCTAAACACCCATTTCAAAGTTGGCTCTTGTTTCTTCGTTTGTTTGCAAACAAAGACAAAGGATAACATAATTTTACGGGCATCATAACGCAACTTTTGCACTATCACCGTCTCAAAGAAAAAAGTCTACTTCCTTAGCATGCATCACAGCCTGAAACATTTTCAGAGAAAATCAAACCAGTGGATAATAGAAAAGAAATGTCAGTGGCTAATGAATAGCTTCTGTTAAGTCTTAAAGATCTGACACCGGACCTGAGGGATGCATCATTTTGCGGTTGATCACCAGATTTTCAGGTGGCAGCATTTTGACTATTGTCTTGCTGTTGCCAATAAACTGTCAGGTCTGTCTGACTGTATACTCTTTGGTATTTGTAATTGGCTTTAAAAATAAGAAATGGATATGGTAACAAAACTGCTCAAAGTGTGGTCAGAGATCCTATCTGTTATGAACTCTGATTAACTGTCTTAAAATGGTCTGGTACAAATCAACAGTCAGTGCTGAAACCAAGTGAAAAAAATAGTTAATGTCTAGATTGCACCTTGAAAGGGAACTAGAACTGAAGCCTGTTTAAAAATGTTGCTTTTTGTTTCCTCTGAAAGTTTAGACAGTACAGATTGCTGCTTGAATTACACTACAAAGCTAAATCTAACACTACATGTCTGAAAGACATTATATGACACATGCATCAGTACAAAACTGCCATTACGATAAATAAAAAGGGAAAAGAAAGGGCTACTCACCCATTGGCCAGTTGTCATAAACATGTTTGGCAATGTCTGCAGCCGAGTCGTTGGGAGAGAAGGGGAACTCTTTCGTCTTCCCACTGACCAGAATCAGTCGCAGATTTATCTGCAACACAGAGCAAAAGACATACAATATGTTAGAAATGAGCAAAGGGTTCAATAATTGAAATGTTAAAAATGAACGCCACAGTTGAAAACAGATATCTCATGGCTATAGTTGAATCAGCAGGCATACAGGTTCAAGCAAAGTAATTTAATAGGAAACAGGAGGAGGATATGGAAAGCCTGTGGAGCATCCTTCCGCTGAATCAACTCCCATCTGTCCACAAACTTCCTTCTCCTGTCACTATATATATTTTTTAAACTTTTGGTTCACAGCTTTGTCTCTTTCTGGCAGTTCAACAGATTCTTAAGTTAAGCATGGACAGAAAAAGAGGGGCTGTAATAACATGTTTGTTAGAACATGAACATTAAAAAGGTTCGGTAAGACGTTTACACCATCATCTTAAGCCATTAAAGTCGCAATATTATTGTCCTTTTCATGATATTCAAACGGTTACTTTTTCCAGAATGAATGACTCTACATGGAACTGGCGACGTGGGCAGCTGCACATTTCCATGGACGTTGCAGGTCTCAATTTTATGCCAGGGGCCTTAATCTTGGTCTTCACCTTTCAGACCAAGGGGATGTAAAACTGGTACGCTGTGGGCTTGAGCTCAAAGTGTTCCACAAAACAAATCAGATCCGGTCAATTGTGACCTTCAACAAGAAGTCTGTTTGCTTAAAAGGTATCCCAGAATTTTCAGCACTAGTTATGAAAGGATTTAGGTGATGTTAGGTGCAAGTGTAAATCTGATGAGAGAAAATGTATATGATCATGTTTATGCATTACAAAAGAGGATATAATGCAGTTAATATCAAACCTAACAATAAACTACTTAAAACTGTTCCCTTCTGGTTCCACAATCAATCAATCAGCCAGCTTCTGCACCTAGTTCTTGTTTTTTTCAATGTTCACCAAAAATGTATGCAGTCAAGTCATTCCGACCGCGAAAATAAATGGTTGAAATAAGTCTTTAAAAGCCCAAATGTGATAGAACATGAATGTAAACTTCTTACTGTAACTCTAGCTAGTGTGTGACAGCAGAAGTTGCTGCAATGTCAAGCCTCTCATTAATATCTACTTCAGCAGCCAGTGGTGGCAGACTTTAAGTGCAACACTCCTGTTCCAAAGAAAGGTCAGAGGTCTGGGTCAGATTTTGAGGAGAAGCACTGGGTCATATAGGGATGTTTCACAAAAATACATTACAGAAGTAGGTAGAATTTGAGCAAGGATGGCATTTAATAGAGATTGGATTTAATTCAAGCATTAAACTACTTAAGAGCCAGATTTTGAACCTATTTTTAACAGAAGTAGGTTTTTTTTATTACTCAAAGTACATTTCTGGACAATTTTAGCTTTCTTAAAGGAATTTTAATCAGACCAACTTCTATTTAATCAGAGTAACTCTGCCACAAATACCCAGGAACAATTAAATGTGCTAAAGGTTTCCTTAAATTCAAAATCAAATGTACTTTATTAATCCCAAAGGGAAATTAAATGTTGTTGTAACTCATTATCCAAGTTTCTTCAAAGATTTGTTTTAGATGCTGATGGCTGTGGGCGGGGATGATCACCTGCAGCACACAGATCTGAAGAAGCCTCCGACTGAAGAGGCTCTGTAGTTGTATGACAGTCTGATGCAGAGAATGCTCAGGGTTGTTCACAATGTTAATCTCATGAAGAATCCCATGCATCATGGGATTCTTCATTCTTAATGGAATCAACGTCATGTCTTCATATGTCTCAGCTTAGACATTAAAAAAAGCTAACTTGGATTTGCTATATTTCACATTATTTGTGTGTAGTATTGCACAGCATTGTCAGATTATGCCCTAATGAGTCCTAACAACAGCCACATTCACTGATCTGTTTCCTTTTGCATGATGTATATGTGCGTCTGGCCTGCGGAGCACACATGGCGAAAGCACATGTGTCATTGTCAGCAGTGTGATTCAATGTGCTGCGGCCTCAAATCTACACCCCCCTGCCCCGTTCAGCAATGCACACGCACACGCATGTGCGTGTAGAAATCATATACAACTTCTCCCGCGCAGTGATGTAACAGGGCTAACACCAACGGATTGAAACAGAGATCTCAGTAAACACGTTGCCAAATCAGCTTATAAATTTAAGCTCGGACGAGGCATACAGAGACGTAAACAAACCCACCCACTCACAAACAGATTAAAACAGAGGCTCTTACTCTCATTTTAAAACACTGCAGTGGACAATCAATATATAGCGATTCCACTTATATTCTTTGCCATTATCAGGCATAAGCTTATCTCATAGTGAACATCCTTTAAGATAATTGAACTAAGTCTGATTGGCTTATGATGAAACAAAAATTTTAAGTTTGGGTTCAGACAGAAATTGCTCAGTAGAGTCCAGATAAGTTTGAAGCATCCAGCTTATCTTGATACATCTGAGTATAAACCCCACGCTGTCCAAGAAGCAAACAGATATTTAGGTAACAAGCAAAGGTGCACAAATGCTCCATACAAAATGTTCAACCTCCTTTAGTTCTGTCCTTGGATTACCAGAAATAATTGGATAAAAAAATGCAACTACAATAAAAATTCACCTGTCTCCTGGAGTTAGGGATAGGGATTGAATAACATTCCAAGGTTCAACATCATTTGAAAAATGAAAACTGCCAACCTACCAAGACATGGCAATAAACTTAAACTGACAAGCCTTTCAAGGTGAGCCTTGATCAGAAGAGCAGCCAGGAGGCACATGGTGACCCTGGAGGAGCTGCACAGATCCACAGCTCAGGTGGGAGAATCTTTTGACAGGACAACTATACGTGGTCATCATGCATAATGCTATGTGCACGGAAAACATACCCAGCATCACAATGAACACAATCCTTGTGTGAAAAGCGGTACTGGCAGCATCGTGCCACAGGGGCAGGACAGGGAACATAACCAAAGTTGAAGGGATGATGGATGATGCTAAATACACAACAGATCTGGAGGAGAGCCTGTTAGAGGCTGAAAAAGACTTGAGACTCAGACAGAGGTTCACCTTCCAGCAGGACAACAACCCTTAACATACAGCCAGAGCTACAGTGGAATGGATTAGATCAAAGCACCTTCATGCATTACTATAGCCTAGTCAAAGTCCAGACCTAAATCTAAGAGGATATGTGACAAGACTTGACTGCTCTTGTTCCGAGATGCTCTCCATCCAATCTGACTGAGCTCCACATTTGGCTGGTGGTTTCACATAACACTGACTTAAGGAGGCCTAGTAAAAATTAGCATTGGACAGCTATATTAAATTCCCCAACAAACTTAAATCTGTTTTATGAAATGTTAAAGGTTCAATGGGCAATAACGACTTTCCAAGACACTCCATAACATGTACACTTTGTTGATTTGCTTCCAAACGATCAAAAATAAATTTATGAAAAAGCAAAAATTACAAAACACTCTCCCGCTTCCTGCTGTAGTTCGTGAAAGAAAGCTTCAACTACAAACATGACAAAGGTTTACTTCTAACAGTTGAATTATGGCCCCCAGTGGCAGACATAAGAACAAAGAAAGTCACTGAAGATGGGCTTTCACACACTTGCTTCTTCCTAGCTGAACACCTGGTCGTATCCATGGAGTCACCATGGCGACAGGCAGTCGTGGGAGGCTTAACCTGATAACACCTACAAGATAGCTTCACCAGTCCCTTCCCCACACCGAACATCCTTTGCCCACTTTCCTTGTTGTCATTTCATGCTTGCTTCCTCTCCTCGCAGTGATCTTTGCATCCTTTCACTCGCTCCGTCTCCCTGCTTCACCCTGAAACTCACTCCGCCTCGCTCTGTCAGGCTCCGAGTCTGCACAGCGTACAGTAGAGCGACGTGCAAGACTGGAATATCAAGAGGCACAGACCTGGGCTCAGACACTTACTCTCCTCGAAGCGGACTGCACAACAGAGCATATGTAACTAAGAATATTACATTTGCTCCCATTATTGCTCAGTGTAGTTGTTTTTTTGCTTTCTTTTAACAGTCAGTTTAATAAATACCTTAACGAAGAGGTAAAAGAATAATTGCAAAATGGTTTCATACCTAATTTGCTTTGCTGAGAGGTGGGAGGTAGGTTTAGTTTTCAGTTGAATGCAAATGTAATCCAAACCTAGAGTCAGTGCTGCTGTCTTATGCTGGATAAGATTTTTTGATTTCACCAGGTTGAATCTACAAGTGAGAGCTCCACTCCTGCACATCTAATTGTGTCCTGAACCGAATGTACTGTTCCTTGTAATGTAACTTTTTTAACCTTTTTACCTTACGCCTGGTTACAAGCACAAACTTTATTGTATTTTATTGGGAATTCATGCTATAGCTTTTACAGAAAATGGCGCATAACTTCAAAATGTAAGAAAAATGATGCATAGCTTATAGTCCAATACGAATAGTAAACATTTAAAAAGTGTGATGTTTTTTTACGTTTTGCTGCTATGAGTAAAAACTTTGTAGAACCACTTTTCACAGCAGTCACAGCTGTAAAAGTGAAAGTCTCTACTACCTTTGCACATCAAGGGACTGAAATTTGTATGCTTCATTCTTGACAAAATATCTCAACCTCAGTCAGATTGGAGGAAAGACATACATTTTCAAGTCTTGTCACAGGTTCTCAAATTAATTTAGGTCCAGACATTGACTGGCCGATGCCTAAAGCATGAATATCCTTTCAACTAAACCACTCCATTGTAGTTCTGGTTGTATGTTTAGAGATTGAGTGTGCACTGTCCTGCTGGAAGGTGAATCTCCAGTCAGATTTTCTTCCAGAGCTGGATTGTATTCAGCTTAATCCATCATCCCATCAACTCTGACATTCTTCTCCATCTCGGTTACAGAAAAGCTTCTTTCTTCCAACCACTTAATCACAATATTAATGCCAGATTTGAGAGGTACACGAATAATAGTTGTCCTGTCTACAGAGTCCCCCATCAGACTGTGGATGTCTGAAGCTCCTCTAGTTACTATAGGCCCATACTAACGTTCTCCAACAAAGCTCTGAGGCCTTCACGGGACTGCTGGGATCGCATTGAGAGTAAATAAAACACAAGAGGAAAGTGTTTAATAGTTAGGTGACTTCAGAAGGGAATTGGTTAAATTTCCCTTTACTCAGGGTTATTAGCAAAACAAGGTCTTAATGCAAATGCTTTTTAGATTTTGTTTTTGTATTCATTTTCTTCCACTTTACAATTATGCTACAGTGAACCACCGGTATTGCAGGTCTTAGGGTTCAACGGCCCTCGACTAGTTGAAATTCACAAATACTTTGACAGTCCCCTCAAAAAACGCTTACAACTGCCTATTTGAATAGTACAAACACCAAATATACATTATTATGCATTTATACGTACAGTGGAAACCATTTTAGCACTGCAGCAGCAGAAAGCTTACATTCATGTCTACCTTGGATTAACTCTTGGGGGTACACCCAATTAGCGCAAAGGAAAATTAATGCCACTTCTGGATTGGCTGCATCACAAACGGCAGTCAGTACCGCATCAAGTAGCATTGTGCCTAGGTTTTATTAACTTCCTTCAAGCTGCATTTTCTTTTGAACTTATTAAGACATATTCTAAGGGGAAAAAATATCCTTGAATAGGTGAATGTCTGCAAAAACGTTGGAGTCACGTTGCACAGAAAAATCCCCAAATAAGTGAATCCGCAAATAGGCGAGGGTTCACTGTACTTACACCATTTTGTGATTGTCTATTATATAAAATTCCAAAAAACGTATAGGTTTTCTTTTGTAAAGTGACAAAATGTGAAAATATCTAGAAGTATCAATACCTGCCTGGTACTGTACTTCACTCAAGCTGCTACTCTTCTCCTTCCTCCTCCTCTCCCTGAGGGTCACTGAGCCTTCTTCCTGGATTCTCCTCAGTAAACAGGCCGGTAATGAGGTTTCAAAGCAGTCGAGGGAAGGATATTCAATTAGAATCTATTTTCTCTAACAAATATACAAGCTTCGAGTATTGGGTTGGTCACCACTTCATGCTTCAACACATGCATATCTACAGTACAGACAAAATGCTAATTAGGAAACACTTCACCACTTTGCAGAGTTTGTGGTGGGTTTTAAAAAAGGAGGAACAGAGTGTGTACCGCTATGTTGCAATGTGAGGATATGAAAGTGTGTGCAGCTATAAACTGTCCGAATGCTGAAACACCCTGCAGTCTCCACCCCTAATTCTCAAACCATAAGAGTAAAAAGACACGTAGCTTGTACAAGGAAAACTGGTGACACAGCTCTAGAGGTCCTCAGACCCCTACACTGCAAAGCATTCAGATAAAACGCAATGATGTGCCATCGAGCGCCACACCGTGTGAACATGGAAAGCAAGCAAGCCCCTTTTCTGCTAAACACTGTTTGCAAAACGAGGAGAGCAGGAAATTCAATGCTGTCTGTAATTATTCCAGCCCGAGTACAGCTCTCAACTCTTTCGAGGGAACAGATTGTGTGTATCTGTGGGCCTGTGTTTACAAGTGCATTAAGGAGTATTGCTGCTCTTTAGACACTCTGCAGCAGTCAACAAATTATAGAGTGGGAAGCCTTCCTGTGGGAATATATTAGAGCGGCCTAAGCAGTCAGTGTGGATGCCTAACAGTATGAATGAATTTAAGAGCGAAGGAGTAATAAGCGAGGCACCTGGATTCCCTTGCACATCATATTGGAAGGCTATTAAGCTGTAAACGTAACAAATATAGCATGATGTAGGTTGATTTTGCACCTAGTTAGCACTTTTTGTTGTCTGGCACTGATGTAACGCTGTTAGCTTATTATTGTTTGCTGTGGTTAAGCAGTGCCGTTTGTGTGACAAAGTGTGAACAAACTGTTAAAAGAAAAAATGAGCATCCCGGTTGCCATTCTGTGTTACTGTGATAACACCGCCATTCACGAATAAATGTGATGAAGGGGGTCATTGTTTCTTTAATTAAAACACATTAGAAGGCAAATAATTATCTTTAGCAGCTGGTTGTAAAAACTCAAATATGCCGCATCGCTTCCTCAGAAGTCACAATTGTGAGCATCTTCAAGAGAAAACGACTTGATTAGTTTTAATTAAATATTAGGGCTTTTTTTGTGTATGTTCTCTTCCTTCTGCACATGTATTTACAGAATAGTTATGCAACAGGGGATAAATGATAACAAAATAGATTAAACAAAGCTTCAGGCAAGGATTTGTACTCTCAGAGCCTCTCTGGGTATGAGCTTGTGTCTGGCAACATTGCGGGGAATGCACTGCCCCATCAGTTTTTAAATTAGCTTCACAAAGCTCATCTTTGTTTCTCCATTAAAAGTTGTGCCATAATTAGTTATTTGAGGCTTAAAACATGAGTAAGTACAGCTGACGACACGGTCATTTGTGATCTAAAGAAGAGCAGAAATATCCCAAGACATTGCTGAATGTATGAAATGAACAGTTTTTTCTATATTTTACCTCAATTCAAACTGTACCTGTCTTGCTTTTAAAATCATTATGTTTAACAAATTACAACAGCTTTAAGGCTGATCCGTCACAAGATGAGTAAGGTCTGAGGTGCCTATATAGAGTTTGAGCAATTAAATTTATATTTAAAAAGGAATAAAACACAGATGAGTATAATGTGCTGCAGCCACTCAGATTGAAGTAGTAGTTTGAATTAAACAACCCTAACTTTTATCTCAATTTTACTAAATAAAAAAAAATAAAAGAATCAAAGCACATGCAATGATCTGATGTATTTGTAGACCATATTGTAGCAGTTCCCCAAAAAGCCGAACTTCCAATATGATGATATTTTTCAAAAGGTAGCAAACACAACTAGATCTACAAGAGGTATTGAAACAGGGATCGTGATTCATTTTCACATAAAAGTTTGACACCCCATTTCCCCGTTTCATTTCCATCATTAACTTCTTCAGCTTACCATTTAAATTTAATATACGCCACCAATTGATTACTGCATCCTGAAAAACAAATTAATTTCTCTACTTTCTCTACTCTAAAAAAATCTGTCAACTCTTTTTGGGAGATCAGAAATTTTTTTTTCAAAAAATACCAGCAGGAGGCGATAAAGCTGATAATACTAACATTAAAACTCCAAAGAATAATAATAGTCAGCTTCTTCAGCTTACATTTTGAAGTTTAATAATGACAGTCAGGTTAAAGTATGAAAGATATGGGGAAAAACTGATGAAAACTGTTAATTCTATGTCTATACCACTAAAATATGTTTGCGCATGGACTGGACAATCTCACTCATGCAAAATCCTTGTATTAGTGTTACAGTGCTTCAATTCATTATCACATACAAAACAGAATCAGAGCTGCAACATATTAAATTATAACCCTCATCCTATTAACATGATTTTTGCCACAATCACAGAGGTATGTTTGGATGCAGTTGTTATTAGGCTATCATTTTTAAGTGCTATGCATTTACACCCGGATTGCCAATAATATATTTGGCAACTTGATAGGACCCCAGCAGCTCTTGATGCCCGCAAATGATTCAGATTTGAGGTGAATAAAATTTAACATCTAATATCCTTTTCATGCTGTTTGTTTATACTGGACACAGAATGAAATGCAAACTTGTCTTCATAACAAAGTGGAAACATGACGGGAGGGAAAAGTTAGTATTTTAAGCAAATGTTGAAATGCCTTGTTAGAAATGGTATAACAAAGCCACTTGTGACCCGAGTAAAGCTGGAAGGATTAAAGCTATTTTTTTACGGTGCCAGCCTCATTTTAGTGTGCTGACGGGTGCAACAGAGAGTGAGAACCTTGACCTACATTGTTTGTTTATTTATAACCTCACCCTGTTTATACGATATGTACAATGGCTCATGTGCTGTTTCCAACAGGGTTATTTCTTTACCAAAGTGTAATTTTAAGCACTTCTAAGTCAATATTTAGGATGTTCTAGAAATTGTACAGTTTTTGAAATTACCTAAACGCAAAGAACTTAAGTTCCTACTCTAATTAAAGCAGTTCCTGTTTTGCTGGAAAGAACCAAAGTGATGATTCGTGATAGTAAAACTTTACTGTTTGCTTCAGCACTGCTTGATCTCACAGGAGTAGCTGACAGCAGCTTTTTCAGAACTTCAGACATACAGTATATATACAGTGACAGAAATTGGTATTCAATACCGATTTAAGTTTATTGTTAATCTCCCTCAGACTGGGGCTCCATGCACTCAATCAATCTGCAATCCGCCCTCATGGTGCATCAATTACCATGAGAATGATGAGAGATCAGCGCTGAACTACACAGGACGACCTGGTCAATGACCTGAAGACAGCTGGGACTACAGCCTCAAAGGTTACCATTAGTAACACACTTCATCATCATGGATTAAAATCCTGCTTCGTGCGCAAGGTCCCCCTGCTCAAGCCAGCAAGATGACTGTCAATCCCATCTGACGTTTGTCATTGACCATCTGGATGATCCAGAAGAGACATGGGAGAAGGTCATGTGGTCAGATGAGATCAAAACAGAACATTTTGGTATAAACATCACTTGCTATGTTTGGAGGAAGAATTAGGATGGGTACAACCCAAAGAAGACTATTCCAACTGTGAACTATGGGGGTGGAATCCTTCATGCTTTGGGGGTGCTTTTCTGCAAAGGCGACAGAAAAACTCCACAGTATTGAGCTGAGGATCGATGGGGCCATGTACAGAGAGATTCTGGGAAACAATCTCCTTTCCTCAATAAGAGCATTGAAAATGGGTTGTGGCTGGGTGTTCCACAATGACAATGACCTGAAACATGTAGCTAGGGCAACTAATGATTGGCCCTGTAAGAAGCATTTCAAGGTCCTGAAGTGGCCTGGTCAGTCTCCAGACCTGAACCCAATAGAAAGTCTTTTGAGAGAGCTTAAACTCCATGTTGCCCACCAATAGCCATGAAACCTGAAGAATTGATGGAGGAGTGGGCCCAAATCCCTGCTGCACTGTGTGGAAAAACCGGGTCAAAAACTAAATGAAACTTACGATCTTTCTGTTCGCAGTCCAAGTTCGTCAGGTCTGAACCTGTTGATGGATCCCGAACACGCAACAAGACCTCGTATCCGGTATAAACTTTTGTTGTCTCTACATTCCCTTGACTCTGTTGAATCCTTTAAATAGCAGCTGAAGTCTATTTTCTTTAAAAAAAAGCTTTTTCAGAATGAGCAACTGGATTATAAGTAGGTGTGTGGTTGTACTTTAGTCATTTTGACTGGCTCTATTGTTACTGTGTTCTTATTGCATTATATTCTTATTCTCTGTTGTAAAGCACTCTGACATTTGTCTGTGAAGAGTGCTTTATAAATAAAGTTTACTTACTTACCTCTGTAATTGTAAACAAATGTTTATCAAACAGATTAATTCTTTTTATTTCATTTCTATTCTTATTTCATGCAATGCAGTAAAATCCAAATTAAAGAAATGCAAATTAATTATTTAAAAATGTTTTATCTGGATTATTTTTTCTTTTTAAGATTCTGTCCTTTACAGTTAAGGTGTACCCTCGATCAGAACTAAAGACCTTTCCATTCTTTCTAAGTGGGGAAACTAGAAGCATCGGCAGTGTATCAAAAACAAATTTTCCCCTCTGTGTATACTTTAAAGTTAAAGGGATAGCTGTCTCACTAAATGGAGTAGCAGAGGTTACAGTTTCAAGCATTTTCTAAAGTTTTATTCTAAATTTAAGCACTTTTATAATCTTCACAAGACAACACACAAAAAAAACAAGAATTTGTCCCATATTTTGGATACCAACATGAACCCTGCCCTATAAAATATAGAACATAAAGCACCTAAAATGTGGTTATGGAAATAATAAGAGATAGCACACTTTCATGATTATGTTTACATACTGAATGAAAAGTCAAAGAAATAAAAAAGTGACACTGGACTTTGAGAAAACAATACTTTCATATTCCATCAACTTTACATCTTTGAGGAAACTGTTACTTTAAAGTAAAAAGAAGGCTCCAGTCAGGCAGTCTGACTGATCCAGGCTTTATCTTTTTCCTTTTCAGTACTGACAGCCATGCTCTGCTGGTTGCCATGCCAACACTTGTGATAACCATGAAGCTAGTTAGTCATCTGTGGCGTTTTGTCCTTTTCTTCTCTGTGTGCACTGTGTTCTGTCAGAACTCCTGGAAGCAAAAATAGTAATTTTACAACAGAAATGTTTTGTACTATGATGTATTTGCTGATCCGTCCTACCCTGAATGTCACTTGAGACACTTGTACAAAATGTACAACAGAAAAAGGGCGCAGACCTTTATAGTTTATATTATTAGAAATTAGCGATATCAGGTGAACAATTGTACAACTTCGGCAACGAGGGTTATTCTTTTGAGCATGTTCTCGAAAAAAAATAATAATAATCTGAGCTCCGATTGTGGATCTGTCACTCCAATATGATAATAGGGTTTTTCTAAGAGTCATGTTGCAGCTGTCATTCAGAGCCACTCAAGAAAAACTATTGTCCTCAGATTAGCAAAAGCATGTTTGCATTTTGCTCCAAAAACCTATAACTGAAATGACGATGCTAAGATGCCAGTTTTGTCAGGGTTATGCTACAATCGAAAACTGTTTTAAGGAATTTCTGTAGTGTTGAATAATCTATTTCAGGTTTGCTCAGTCTAAAGTTACTGTTACACGGTTGCATCTTGCTGTGTATGTTGGTGCATAGAAAATGTGTTGTGCAGGTCTAAACATGAGAAAATGAAGTGGATTTTGTGGAACTTCAAATCCTGTCACATGTTTGAAGTATGCATGCTATTTGTGATGCCTTCCTAGATTTTGAAGTGCGTATGAAGTTGGATCAAGCTTGTAAAATTCAAAGTGTCCAACTGATTCGGGATGGAATATGTTACTTTTGCTTGGCCTTATTGTAATTACACATACCATATCTTATCTTAAACACAATGCCTTGTCAGAAGATTTAACAACAAACAATTAATGGATGAACTGAAAACTATTACATCTGCAACATTTCTATCTGTAACAGAAGGATATGGTGGAGATCTGTATTGCTCTATATTTTATTTCTTATACAGTCCGTATTGTCCTCAGTGTCCATAAAACACAACTTGTCTTCCTGCTAAGCATCTAGCAGGGTTATTAATCATTAAAAAGATAATCTACTTCAAGAGTAATGGAAAGAAGCAACACCAAAGAGCTTTATCAGATGCACTTTCTGAAGCTCCCTGACAGTGTCCTGTTGCAAGCAGCTAATAGCCACACTGCATTTTGAATTGTGTTAAATTATGTTTTCTTATCTTCATATAAGCCTCAGATATTCTGAGGCATTTAAATTAACATAAAGAGACGAAAATATGAATTAATAGGAAACTATTTTGTAATATATTTCTTTTCAGAAATTAACCAATGCTTTTGTAAAAGTGCCAGGCTTGCAAAGATCCAGGTTTTCTGCTTTTAAACTTGTAGAAGAAAGAAAGTCTGTCCCGTAGCTCATTATTCCATTGCGCACTGTACCTCTCACTTCTCTCTCCAGGCCCCCCTTTTTTTCCCCAACAGTCATTCAGATAGGCACATCCTCTGATACAACATCTGAGACACCTTCCCGTCTCAAGCAGAATCAGCGGTTTCCTGCCCTTCAGCTGCAGCTCTCTCGTCATCCTTCCCCTACTACATGTTAACATACAAATAACCCTTTAATCCATCAGCTGCTCCTCCTCTCTCTATAGAGGCAGATAGTGATGCCCGTCATCTCCCTCCTCTAAAGACTCACACGTCCAAACCATGACTAGCACAGGCGCCAGGTAGCTGCCTTTGATCACACATACTGCTTCTTGCAAGCGACCAGAGCTGTCAGAAGGGCTAGAGGCAGGTTCCCCCTTCACAGCTGCCTCTAGCCTCATCCTCAATACTCTCTTCAGTGAGAGACTTCACGCTTGAAAAAAAAAAGGCTTTTCAAACCCCTCCGGGCCAGATGAATTAACATGCCAAATGGGAGCTACACTATAACAAGAAAAGTCCTCTTTAAACCCTAACACTAAAAAGGACACAGAGTGGTGATGGAGGAAGATGAAATGGATCTCTATCTACTGTTAATGCGGCTTATTAACCGATGAGATGATGTGAAGATAATAGTGTGGGACAGTTTCAAACACTGATCTGTTTACCAAGGTGGTGAAAAATGACAGCAGACTGAGAACTACTTAAATCGGAGCACTTATGTTTTATTTCCTCCGTCTGAGTCCATTTTGTCCTCTTTCCATTCAAACACACCTCCACAAAGTCTTTCCCAAGAGGCCTAATCTCTGCCGTTTATTTAATAAGGGGTGGGTTTGATAAGATAAGTCTGAACAGAGGAATGTCACCAAGGCACGCTTCTCCCTGCACAGCTACACGTCTCATTGCTCAAGTCAGTTGCCTTTTTTTGCCTTTAGAAGAGAGAAATAGAGAAAGACTTATGGTATTACTCAAGGAATTTTATATTTCTTTCCCAAATCTTGATATATTCACTATACTATTCTTTGAAGAAAAACCCAAAAGTAAGACGCAGTTACATAATTCATCTGGTGAACATTTAAGCGCCTTTTTTTAAAGCTTTGAGGAGGTGTTGCAGATTTTCGCCAATTCCAATTATTGATTAAAAGTGACATTTCAAAATATTTTATTCTTTGTGTTGAAATCTTTTCGAAATTTCGTGTTTTACCGTTTTCAACAAAGTGACAATAAGTCTTTGTGGACCATTACCAGCCAACTTACCAATTTCCATATTTGGGATGAGGGGGAAATTGAGAAATTTAAACACCTTTTGAAAACTTTGCACAAAAAAGTAGATTGAAATAAGTGTTGATACACCCCGATTCAGATACCTCCACATTCTTGAGGGTTTGGAGGTGCTCGAAGTGAATTTCCAAGTGGGGAAAAAAAATAAAGATTGTGTTTTTTGTAAAAGGAGTGAGTTTGTGGATTGAAAATGTATGATATAAGAGCAAAAACAAAACTGCAGAGTCCAACAATAACACCGAAGTGCTGACACTGTACAACGGCACACTGAAAACATTGTAGGGATGATGAGTTCTGATGTTTTGTTAGGACAGAGGAAACACTGACTACTGGAGGCGAGCAGCAGGGACCAATGTAGAAAGAGAAAAAGCATGAAAGGAAACAAGAGACTCAAAGAAGGGACAGGAAAGGTCAATGAGAGGCAAAAAGAAGAGGAAGGATGACGTCAAACAAGGCATTCAAATTCAGAGTCCTTATCTGTTATCTGCTGAGTAGTTGGTGTTTACATTTGCACAAAACGAGCAAACATGTTATAATTTTTTTTGCAAGTGACTGCTAGAGATTGCTGCTGAGGCTCTGTTTTTGAAGCCATGGGCCAAGATGTAAAATTGCTTTTGTATGCTTCAGTCGATTCCTCTTTCATCCTTTGTCAGCGTCTAGACTGTCCTTCTCTCGCAGCTAGATTTAAAGCCAGAAATGAGACAAAGCATGAATACAAAGATACCAATCAGTGGGACAGAGCTGCATTAGGGACCATTAGTTGCAGCTAAGAATGAAACAATATAGTATAATACAGATACTAAACCTATACTTTCCCTGCTTTGCCAGAGTCAGAAAGGTGACCTAAGAAAGCACATCTGGATCTGATAAGGATTTCTGCAACACGTTAACCTACATGGTGATTTAAACCGACCTCCTTTTCATCCCTTTCCCCAGGAGCTCCTGCTGTGAAAAATGCCTATAGTGGCAAACTGTAGAGTAGGAGCAGTGAATGTTAGAGAATTTTATGGGACTATAATAAAAAGTTTGTGACTAAATGCACAGTAATATCAACTAACAAGTGTAAAGTAAGTGCATCTCTGGGCTGACCTAGTTAATAGGCTACTGGCGCACATTCATTGACACAGTGGTGCACTGATAGATATTCAAATATGAGAAACAGAGAATAACATAAGAACCAAGCTATATGTTCTGGCTTCCAATAATGATCAAAAGTATTATTGCATGAAATCAAAAAAAAAATGTTGACAGTGATTAACCTAAAAAATAAGTGGTCAAATTTGACTTTGATTAAAAAAAAAAAATATAAAGCCATTAATAGTCTTCTATGCCTCATATTGTAATGCTTTTACTTTTTGTAATAGAGATGTCCCGAAATCAGTGGTCTGATTTTCGGTTATAGTGACTCAATCTGGACCTAGCTGCAAAAAACTAAAAACATTCTACGTTTTTCAAAATCAGTGAATGCAAAATACCTAAATAATGCCAGGTTGTGCTGACAACAGCACTCTTCAGTGTGCATGTGGTTACTGACGGACCAAGACTCAAAGTCAGCATTTTATCAGTGAAGCACAGAGATGTAAAGAGTTATTCAAAAAGAGAAACTATTGTCAACAACAAGTTGAGAAATGTGTGCAGCATCACAGTTCAAAAGGAATGTTTAGATGGAACATTTGATAGATTATATTTTAATTGCAGTTCGTGCTAATTCTGCATGGCAATAATATATTTGACCTGTTTAATAACTTTCACTACCTTCAACACCCACACCACTTATGTCATTAGTGGCTGTGATGGCAAACCTGGCAAAGAAAATGTTCTGAACATTACACTGAAAAAACATCATGCAGAACTCATTTAACAGAACTAACAGAGAATGTTTAAACTATTTATGTGACCGACTTCAAAATTAATGAAATTCTTGGTTTACAAACAGTGAAGGGAACTCTTGCTTTGGTTCCCAAAAACCCCAGAAGTTCCACCTGATTGTCTGAGTCTGTTTGTTTAAGCATCATAATGACAACCAGCCACCAGCAAAAACACAAACTCAAAGGCCAACGTCCCACATAACAGCATGCTGCCAGTGTGAAGGGGCCACACAGAGGGTTGATGATCACACTAAATAATAAGACCTCCTGTCCTTCCCCTCACTAGTCCTACCATTTGCTCCCTCCCTCCCCCACGTTACTCCCCTTCACTTCCATCACTGGGTGTCTCACCAATGTGACTTCCTCCTCTGTGCTTTTCTGCCCCCCTGCTATGTGAAAACCCAGGAGTCATGTAAAGCATCTCCATGCACAGTAATGGGTGACCTCTTCTTTCCCCAGAACCCCCATGCTTCCTCCCTCCAATGTTTCTAAAAACCCCACGTGTTTTCTTTCCTAGGTGGTCTCTCCACAGCAATGTGTAGTCAATTCCCTGCTGTCAAGATTAGCTTGTTTGTGACCTTTTAGGTTGTCATTTTAAAGCACGAGCTCAACCCTCTACCAAAGGTGAGAATATCTGTTTTTTTCTCTCTGTGTGCATATTTGAAGATTATAAATATTTTTCAAGAAAAATTATTATCTGGAAGCTTGTATTTGACAATGGAACTAAAAGGCGCAGATTTCTATCTTATTTTACAGAAATTCTGAAATATAACACGACAGAGGAGACATCCGTGACTAGGACAGGAATGGCTGCAAGACAGCAGTTATATCCACAGCGCTGCATTTTCCTTTCTCCTTCAGAAAAGAGCACTGCCCTGTAGTCACAACTCGCATGATGATGAGTGTGTGCAGAATAGAGAAACAGAGTGTGTGTGTGTGTTGATGTGAGAGTATTATTGGATGTCTGAAAGTGTGCAATACACACACGCACACACACATAACTGGCAAGCTAAATTGCCCTCTGTGCTGGAATTTACCAGATGGCAGTGGACACAAACCGGGACTATTACTCACGAGCTCAACCATAAGAAGAGGCGGAAAGCCAAATGGCCTACTGCTCTTTCAATTTCAACCTGCTACTTTACTATATCACTGAACATTTAACAACTAGACTAGTTCAAAACAATGAAAGAAATTATGAGATGTGACCGTCTCTGGGCCAGCTCAGAAGTTAGCTTGATCCTGGTGACCGCCCAAAGTCATCTAGACTGTTTCAGAGCGGTTCATGTCTGCTAACATTTTCTCTGAACACATGGAAATATTTAACTACAACATACGCTTGCCCTACTTAGGCACCTGCTGTCCAAAGAGTACTTAAAAACAAAATCAAATTATTATTCCTAATGTTTACTTTAAAGTACAAATCTCCACCAAATCAACTTTTTTGCTGACAAACTGTATAAATGAGTGTCTAATAGGGCCATCTACATGTCTGGTCATTACTTATTGTATTTTAGTAAAAATATTAATTTTCTACTAAAAACCATAAGTGTGGCACGTTCTTTAGGTTAAAACTTTACACTGCACTTGAATTTCAATCAGGCATCAACTGGCTCAGTCACTATGGCTATAAAACAAGTCCAATCTCCACGCCACGTCTCTGTAGCATGTTGGAAGCAATGAAGTGTTGGGCTGTCCTTTATGCTGAGTAAGCTAGATTTTTAGTGATTTTTCCACTTATGACTGGCATTTACAGTCAAAACCAGATATTTAGATAAACCTTTTAAAATGACTTACATTCAATCCAACAATAAATCAGACTTTTTCTGTTTTAAGCTAGCATTACCAAAACTGTTAGCATTAGCTAAATGCTACTATAATAAACAACATATGTTTAGATATCTTTTTATAACTTTCTTTGAAATCAGAAGTTTACATACAAAAACATTACAGTCTAAACAATTTTGGAAAGCCAAGAGGATGATGATGTAATTTGAGTTAAATAGAAGCACATCTGTGGAGGCAAGACAAATCCTTATAGCTTAAAACAGATCACATGTAAGACAGAAAACATTAGATGTGTTAAAATATGATAAATAAAATATATTACGACCGCTTCTTGAAAAAATGCTTCAGTACATTTGTATTTACAGCAGGCTAAACTAATTCTCCACAGACATTAGGCGTTTCTTACCTATTTATGTTGGCAAAAAAGCATGGATAACAAAATTAATTGGGAACCCTTAAATATTTATGTTAAGATACTGTAGATACACTCGTAAACCTGTTCATAAACATTCCTGAGTTTCTGGTCATCCTGTATTGTGCACAACAGGAAAAGGGAAGGTCTGTGTGGATACAGTAGAGGCTTCCAGATAAAGAGTCAACAACAGGAAGAATCAGAGCAGCGATAAAGGGGGAGCAGGGCACTCAAGCTCTGTGGCAGCGTTCCATTACAAGGCAACTAAAAGTACGGAAACATACAGAATGAAATTAGCCTGGAGCTAAATCTGGTACAATGCATGTTCTGTGCATGGACTCTCACAGATAAATAAACAAAATCACCAGCCAGGTTGTGTGCCAGATGGGGAGGCTGTCTTTTACTTAATGATAGCTGAGGCATTTCAAAAAAAATGTAGTTCTATTGCACCCATTACTGTGAAAATGAGAAACTGACAAGTTACAAGCAAAGAAGTGTGTTTTGTAGGTTTTCGGTTTTTCCATATTCTTTCTATTTTTCAATGATGTGGATTGAACCAGGCTTCATAAGACATTTAAAGCTTGGGGATACTTAAAAAAAAATCCAACTCTGCTTTAAACTTCCCCATATCTTTATTCCTGACCTGTTTCCTGTTCCTCGGTCGTCATGATGCTGTTTGGTCTCTAACAGACCTCTGAGGCCTTCACAGAACCGCTGTATTAATACAGAGATTTAATTATCACACTACTTACTAAATAGGTGATTTCTGAAGGCAATTGATTGCACAGGATTATTTGATAGTTTGTGTGAGTCTATCAAATTACTGAGATAAAATGCACTGTAGTTGTAATGGAATAAAAAGTAAAATACTTTTGCAATGCCCTGTAGATAATCCTGCAGTTATCCAAGGTTGGGTTAAATGTGTCAGCTTTAAACACCCACAAGCATCCAAAGCCTAGAATGCCAATTCTAGGACAGGGAAAGCTGCAGAAACTCAATATTGGGCTTAACCAGATCTATTACTTACTTCAGTTTAAGTCCCCCATGCCCAAGTTAACATTCCGCTGCTTCCCTTTGGATAAACAACTGTTCCTCATTACAAGAAAATGAAAAACATGGGCAGTTTAAAAGCCCTCAATCATTCTAGTCCAAGGTCCGCTGCTTCATTACAGAGAGCTAGTTCAGATAAGGAGGAACACACACACACACACACACAAAAGCCCTGCCGGGATCATTATAGATATTCATAGTCAAAGTGCTCCATAGCATCCAATATGCAATGACAAATTTGTGCAAGACAGCATGAAGGCCAAATATACCCTCTGTCCATGTTCCCTGCTACCCAACACACAGAGAGAGAGACAGAGAGAGATCCCTCTGCTCTGAATCTTTTCAACTTATCTGTGACCTCAGCTTCTCCATTCCATAATGTCTATTTCATCAGTGTGTCCTTAAAACAAAATGGGCAAGGAAAGAGAAACTGTTAGTTTCCTCAAACTAGACAGCCAAAATGGGACAAAAACAGTGAAATTGGATTAAAGTAGGAAAATAAACTGAAACAATTTGATTCCATTTAGCTTTTTCACCCTCAGACTGATGCACAAAAAACAAAGTTTCAACAAGATTAGTGTTTTGTGCTACAATACTATGCAGTGCCTGGTAAAATTATTAATATTCCTTGAACTTTTTCACATTTTGTTACAGAACCAAAACGTTAAATGAATTTTATTGCAACTTTATGTGATAGACCAACAAAAAGTAGCATATAAATAAAGTGGGTAGGCAGAAGATTTGTGGATTTAATTTTGTTTTGCCTACATTTCTATCCAGCTTCTTTTACTTTGATACCCCTAAATAAAAATGAGTACAGAACCTTTGATTTAAGTTTTAAGAAAAACAATGTAAAACTTAAACTTTGCCCACTAGGAAGCTTGAGGTTTCCCTGTGCTGCTCTTCAAATCACTAAATCCACATCACAATAAACAAAACAGACACTGATTGGTCCAGAAAAACTATCAATAAGCTCTGCGAATAGTAAACAGACTCTTCTCTTTTATTTTTTCTTTCCACAAGGATCCAACCTCCCTCCGTCTCCTTTTGTGTCTTAGTCACTCACTGAGATGTATATTAGAAACAGCAGTGAGAGCCAATCAAAGTCTTTATTAGCATTATAGCTTCTTACTTTTTATTTAGAGTGCATTTAAAAAAGCTATTCTGTCAGTCAATGTCAGTCAGCTGTTCTGTCTTTGTCAGTAACAAAGACAGCAGAGTAAGAATCAAGGAAAGGAAGGTTAGTGGTGATGAGTGGTAGGTGGAGGCCGGTAATGCTTGACCATTACATGACTGTCTTTGTAGTTTACGTCTGCCCTGTTTCTGGCTCCCTCTATTTCTGTCACTAAACAAGTACAGGACGTTCAAATTTCAAGACATATTTAAGTACCAATTTAGAAGTGACTACTTGTACCAAAAATCGGTCCGAAAGGGACATTTGATTCATGTCGGCTGGTCTGTTCTGAAGCAAAAACCCACACAGAGCATGTCCAAGCAGAGTACAGCTTTAATAAAAACGTCCCCTCAGCTGGAAATTGTTTCCAGTGCAGCTGAAAGGCCCCTTTTATTGAGCTGGTAGGACACCAACCCCTTCCCATCCTCTACTTTTCCTCAACACAAAAGGTGCACACACACACTGTTCTCCATTCAGCGTTATACTTAATCAGAATAGGCGGTTCATTTGTGTATTTTGTTTAACATTTAAATTATTACAGCTTTAAAACTATATTTTAATTTCCTCTTTCATAACCTTGGTTGCATCCAAAGGAAAAAAAATGGCCATAATGAAAGTAGGTCATGGTGTAAACATCTTTTGAATGCATATTAAACATATCAGGTGAGTGAAATATTTGTGCTGAATTTTGAATATAAATCCTCTTCTGAGAAAAGGAAAAACAAAACCTTTGAGGACAACTTCCAATTTGCAGTAAAGACTCACCCTGATATAATGATTACTTGGAACAATGTCAATTAACAGGCGATTAGTAACATTTACTAAGTAAAGACTTTCTGAGAAGCGGGGATAGAGTACTCGAGTCCTGGACTTGGACTCGAGTCGAGCAACACGCCAATGACTTGCACTTGGACTCGGATTTGCAATGGTAGGACTCTTGGACTAGGGACTCCCTCATGTGAAATTGCTATTGTTGGAATTAGCCTGTAGCGATGCTAATGTTAGCTCGTTATATTAGGTTGGATTATTGGACAAACTCAATAACAATGTAAGTGTATGGCTGACATGTCAATTATTTATTGCTTTCAAATTTATTTTAAGCATGTTTTATTATTTTTCACATGCTACTATGTTAGATTGGTGATAGCATGGGGGGCATTATTCTAGTCTTACAATCTACACACTGCTTTCTTATTTTTGACTTGCTCTCAGGTAATGACTTGATTTGGACTGGATGATTCTTTTTGGGATTCAGAGTAATCCTGTGTGACTTGGACTTGCACCTAACCACGACCAGTTGCTGCATGCCATCAGGAAAATATACAATTGCGATACCACTGCTGAAATGATAATGATATTGATTATAAATAACCCACACTTGTACAATCTTTATTTACTTTTCCATTACACAATACCTCCACCAATTCCCAGGCGCTCTGGCACATACGTCACCTAAAACATACATAAGGCAATTAAGTGTCCACCCAACTAGCCAAAAATAGTATCGATATGCTGAATTCGAAAGCATGATTCTTGAAATATAACAACCTATTTAGTATTTAATCCAAATACTCATTTAAAATGGCAATATTGTATACACCAATGTATATATACAAACATAAAAGATTGTACAGTTTTAATCATTTTTTTAAACATGTGACTTTGTGACCTTTACCTAAGTCCAGTTTCTGTTCCCCCTTTCAAATCCAGATTATCTCCAACTACTTTCTTTACTATTAAACTCTTTTTCTCTCCATTTTTTTGCAAAGAAGCTACTGATTTTGAGAAGTTATAACAGATAATAAATAGCGTAATATAAATATAAATACATATTTTAAAGTATTTCTAATTTAACAGGAATCAAATGTTACAGCTACAGGAGCAGAGACGTATCCTCCTTTATGGGTCCAATACATTCTCCAATTTAAAATTACAACTGTTCCAAGAATGTTAATTTACTTTTTGTTTTTGTAACATTTTGGACGTTCGGATACAAATATTTACTTTTCATTTATTAGCTGTATACTCCACAAATTCTGAAATAGCACTAAAGTTGGCTTCTGACTTGGTATTGTGATGTAAAGGGTTATTTCCCAGCTTCATTGACATCTGAACTAGTTTAGATCAGTTCTACTTCAAAATATGTGATGAAAGAAATATGCTGATGTAGAATATGAGTCATTTAGGGCTTGAAGATCATAGGTGCTTAAGCAGAAGGCAACTGGACAAGAGAAGTCCAGCTGCCCTTTACTTAGACACTTAGGATGAAAATTAATATTTAGAATGGAAAAATGTCTGAAAACATCTTTACATATATAAGTTTTGCTTACCCATATTTAACTAGATCTAGAAGAATGATACTTTTCAAGGCTGAGCAGTTCCATCCAAACACTTGGATCCAGCTCAGCTTGTACCGGGATGTGGAGCAACAATGAACCAGTGTGGGTGTTTCCACAGCCGGCGATGCCGACAGCAAACACGTCACGCTCAACAGGAAGGACAGGTTGTGCTTTGGCTGTGTTTTCATGCAAATGTGAACATGCATAAATGTGTGGACAAAACACACACACACACACACATGCAGGGAGGCAGATCACAACAGGCTGTAGGCCTAAAGGGTTTAGTAAGCAAGAGTGGGCGTGTTAAAGAATGCCTGAATATCACTCACACCCACTCCCACTCATGTATGTCACATTCAAGCTCTAAAATCTTTGGTGTAAAAGCTAAACTATGGTATAAATTTTATTTCCTTCATCATTGTCTAGAATATTAACAAAATGTTGCATTTGAAAAGTGTTTATTTACCTCTTAAATAAAAACTAATAGTCATAAGGGATCAGGACAAGAATCTGGAGAGTATACCAGACGTTTCCTCTTAAAAGCTTTTTTCCCCTCACTTCACCACATTCCTTAACCTTGGCAAAGACGTTAGTGTCAACACTTCTCTATTGGCTTATGAAGCAAGATTTTCTAGAGGAATAGCACTTTGTTTTAACATTTACACACCAACCTTGCTTAGGAATGATCCGACTGGGTCACAGAGGTATTCAGTTTTCAAACTGGGTTTATCAGAAAGGCAAATTGACAAAAAGTGACTGACTAACTTTCAAGACCAAGGAATGAGACTTAATCTTGGTCAACGTTAATAGCTTGCATTGGGAAGTCTGCAAATTTGAATGAACTCTAAATTATCATGAGAACTAGAGTTCCAAACTTTGACTTGATCATTTTTAGCAGGAAACCAATTTAAGGTAATAATACACTCAACAAAAATATAAACGCAACACCTTTGTTTCTGCTCCCATTTTTCATGAGATGGACTTAAAGATCTAAAATTCATTCCAGATACACAATATTACCATTTCTCTCAAACATTGTTCACAAATCAGTCTAAATGTGTGATAGTCAGCACTTCTGCTTTGCTGAGATAATCCATCCCACCTCACAGGTGTGCCACATCAAGATGCTGATCTGACATCATGATTAGTGCACAGGTGTACCTTATACTGCCCACAATAAAAGGCCACCCTGGAATGTGCAGTTTTATGCTTTATTGGGGGTCTGGGGACTCAGAACCGGTCAGTATCTGGTGTGACCACCATTTGCCTCATGCAGTGAAACACATCTTCTTCGCATAGAGTTTATCAGATTGTCAATTGTGGCCTGTGGAATGTTGGTCCACTCCTCTTCAATGGCGGTGCGAAGTTGTTGGATATTAGTGGGAACTGGTACACGCTGTCATATACGCCGGTCAAGCACATCCCAAACATGCTCAGTGGGTGACATGTCCGGTGAGTATGCTGGCCATGCAAGAACTGGGACATTTTCAGCTTCCAAGAATTGTGTACAGATCCTTGCAACATGGGGCCGTGCATTATCTTGCTGAAACATGAGGGGATGTTCATGGATGTATGGCACAACAATGGGCCTCAGGATCTCATCACGGTATGTCTGTGCATTCAAAATGCCATCAATAAAATGCACCTGTGTTCTTCGTCCATAACAGATGCCTGCCCATACCATAACCCCACCACCACCATGGGCCACTCGATTCACAACATTGACATCAGCAAAGCGCTCACCCACACACGCTGTCTGCCATCTGCCCTGAACAATGTAAACCGAGATTCATCCGTGAAGAGAACACCTCTCCAACGTGCCAGACGCCATCGAATGTGAGCATTTGCCCACTCAAGTCTGTTACGGCGACGAGCTGGAGTCAGGTCAAGACCCCGATGAGGACGACGAGCATGCAGTTGAGCTTCCCTGAGACGGTTTCTGACAGTTTGTGCAGAAATTGTCTGGTTATGCAAACCAATTGTTTCAGCAGCTGTCTGAGTGGCTGGTCTCAGACCTTGGAGGTGAACCTGCTGGATGTGGAGGTCCTGGGCTTGTGTGGTTACATGTGGTCTGCGGTTGTGAGGCCGGTTGGATGTACTACCATATTCTCTGAAACGCCTTTGGAGACGGCTTATAGTGGAGAAATGAACATTCAATGCATGAGCAACAGATCTGGTTGACATTCCTGCTGTAATATTGTGTATCTGGAATGAATTTTAGATCTTTAAGTCCATCTCATGAAAAATGGGAGCAGAAACAAAGGTGTTGCGCTTATATTTTTGTTGAGTGTATAAGTGAGACACCACAATAAGTGAGACTCATCCAATAAACCAAAAGTTTAAGCCAAAGCAAGGCATCTCTAATAGCCTCTAGAAAACGAGGAAACGGTCTTTGAGAGAAAAAGATTTTTGGAAAAGAAGTAGTTTAAATGTCGTTAAAAAGTTTGATAGCTGTAAAACAGGCTCAGAGCAATTATCAACCCCCAGACTCAGGAGGAGCATGTGGCTTCTGTCCAAGTTGTGAAACAGTGGACTAAATCTCAGGTCTCATCTTTCCTTTTGGCAGTTTAGGTCGTTTTGTTGGTTTATTCAGTCCATGACCTTCGATGTGCACTGGAGCTACCAGCAGCCGGGCAGAGACTCAGCTCCCCTTAAACCGAGGTCATGGTTCGCTAAAAGAAGGTGAGCTGCTCCCTCTGGTATCTTGGCGTGTTGTTTACCAGTGATGGTAGTATAGAGCAGGAGATAGATTGAAGGAATGGGGCCTCATTTTCAGTAATGCATGTGCTTCTCCAGTCTGTCGTGGTAAAGAAAGAGCTAAGGCCAACAGGCATAGCTCTCCATTTAATAGACCCTCGCCTATAGTCATGAAATATGGATTATGACCTAAAGAAGAAAAACCTGGTTATAAGTGGTTGAAATGAGCTTCCTCCATAGGGTGTTTGGACTCAGCCTTTGAGATAGGTTTTGGACCCCCATAATCTGAGGGAATGTCAGAATAGAGCTGCAGCTTCTCTGCACAGAAAAAAAAATGAGTCAGATGAAATGGTTTGGGCATCTGCTCAGGATTTCTCCTGGGCGCCTCCCTTTTGAGGATTTCTGGGCATGTCTCACAAGGACAAGACCCTGGGGCAAACCTAGAACTCGATAGAGGGACTATGCATCCCTTATGGGCTGGGAGTGCCTCGGGTTCCTGCTAGGTTGAGCTGGAGTGTGTCATCGGGGAAAAGAATGTCAGAGTTCCCACCTGGGCTTCTGAAAACCGCATTAATCTTAAATCATTTGTCTCATCTTAACACCACATGTATAGATCAACCAAAAATAAAGGTTAACAATTTTTGAACATAGATTAAAGTAAGAGAAGCCAAGCTCTTTGACTGGAAGAGTTAAAGAAAATGGACAATGCTGAGAGGTCTCTAATAATACATCATGGCAGCCAAGGTTTCATTTTCCTGAAGAACATAAGACAGGATGCACATGCTGCAGCACATGCTGATATGACCATCACAAAGACAAACATATGTGAAAATAACTATTGCACAAGCAGTCAATAGACCAGACTGTCTAAATGGGACTCCCCTCGCTGGTGCTACGGACAAACATCAATACAATACGGATTTAACTCTGAGCAATTACAGAGAACTGCTGGACAGATACTGTCCAGCAGTTTGACGTATATACTGACAAAAGATTTGTTAATAATGGCTACTGTTGATACAAAAACTCAATGTAATGCAATCATCTCGTAAAGATGCAGCATGGCCTTAGCCAAAAAAAGATCAACAAACCTCACAGATGATACCCCCCCCCATTCACATTAATTAAAACAAACCCACTGTGCGGCCGCCTGGCCGCATCTGTCAGTGTTTCAACATCATGTCACTGATTTTCTAACACATTTTTGATTAATATGAATCAGCTCCTACCCCTTCAGAGCTGCCAACAAGACTATCTGTGGCTCTGGGAGGTCTACATGTGACAGTGTCAGAGTCAATATATCAGCTGCGCCACCAGGGCAGCTTGATGTAATCCTGATGTGTGACTCAGACTGCCAACACATGGCATCAGCAATACAAGCACATCCACCAACATGCTTCGTCCAACTGGCACTCTCGTGACCTGGTTGATCTCCAACGCCCATGCCTCTTTGAATGTGTCAATCAAAGTCCGGTCGGCAGTGCAGGCCCGTAGCTGGAGACCTCTCCCTGTCTATGGCTGCTCAGCGTCGGGCATGCCGAGTTAAGCTGAAGTTGCCATTCAGGACACGGAGAGCTGTTTTCAGCAGTAAGGATTCCCCGTCCCATTGTTCTGTCAGAAGAGACCAACACACTGCTCACCTCTGACCCTGACCTCTGGCCTCTTTGTGTGCGTCTATTTAGCATGGGGGGGGGTCAATATGGGAATGAGCCACACACAGAGAACCTTCCAGCCTCACACTGATAGTAATAAATGGTAATCTGTTATCAAAGACAGATTTTAAGTTAATTGAAGGACATCGAAGTAAAACTTTATAGTAATTTTAAAACTAAAACCAAAAAAGGTCCTTCACGGAAAACAGAAAATCAGGCAATAAACATGTGGCTACATAAAAAAAATATTTAAAGATTCTGGAGTTGAAAGTCGGTGTTGCCCAGCAACAGCCCAAAAACAGCACAGCTCAATAGATCTGCATGGAGGAATGGGCCAAAATACCAGCAACCGTGTGTTTGTAATGTAACCTTGATTGGCAATGACAGAGGTCAAACGTAACAAAAATTTTTGGTGAACTTTTGTTATTGACCAAATACTTATTTTCTGCAGGATTATAGAAATAGATTCTTTAAAAATCATACGAGATTTCCTAGATTTTCTTTTTACATTCCGTCTCTTACAGTTGAAGTATGCCTATGATGAAAATTACAGACCTCTCTCAACTTTTTAAATGGGACAACTTGCACAATCGGTGGCTGTCAAATACTTTGTTGCCACACTATTTCAATTATTCAGGAAGATTTGATCTTTGACTATCTTCTCTCTGGCTTCTATTTATTAGAGCATAAGCGTCCTTCTTGTACACACAGCATGAAATAAACTGTGCAGTCTCTTTTTGATTGCTCTGGCATGTACTTTAACAGCAGTAGCAAGAGCCTGCTATAGATCCCATGATGACATTTGAAAATAACATTTTCAAGACTTCTTTTAGTATCTTATTGTCTGCTGTCAGATTGAACTTGTTTGGATGACCACAACTGTGAATGTTACCAGTTGCGTTGAATTTACTCCATAGGCAGATTAATTTCTGGACATTAGAACAGGTGATTTTTTTTTTTCATACCTCTGAACTCCTTACCAGACTAATAAACTGTTTCAATCTTCTGTCTTAAGGCATCAGACAGCTCTCTGTATCTCGCGGAGATGTTCACTCTTACTTCAGCGGTCAGGAGCACACCTGAGGTTTAAACAAGGCAAACCTCCTTTAAAATGCAGAGTAAAGAGATTATCATCATGTGTACCTGATTTGATCTCCATTTTCTAACTATTTTAGGATGGAACAAAGAATAAAGGTGAGGGTCTCTTTGCTTATTCCTCTTATTGATCTCAATTTATTGGTCTACAAGTAAAAGAGAAAAAGATCTTTGTTCTACAAGCTTGGTTTGCAGATTTAAAAAAAGAAGACAATTTGCAAACTAGTAATGGAATCAGATTAGAAATGTTACTAAACCAAAAAAATGATTTAAAAAAAACATGGCTGTGGTCAACATAACAAATCTCTATTGAAGTAGGCTTTCATTGATGTCTGAAGGATCAACTCTGAAGTCGATCATGAAAAGGATATATAGTGTTTGGCTCTCAGTCATTGCACACTCAGTGGGTAGTAGTCAGACACTGTCATTTGTGCAGTGGTGAGAACATGTTCATTCGTGTTGATGACAGCAAGAGCCCTGACTCAGTCAGACCAGGAGGTACGACAGAACATTTTAGCCCCTCAAACACAGGGTTTTGCCAATGCCAACTATATAATATCAGCAGATTTACAGTCATAAGAGTTTAGAGGTTTGATAAGAAATTTCTTTTTATTAAAACAACTTTTATAATCAGTGGTTCAGAGGTTAGTGTACTCACATTTTTACCCACGTTTGTAAGTGAAGTTTTGAGATGCTGCGTCTGCTTGTTGCTCTTATGGAAAAGATTGAATATGTCCACAGAGAACACCATATTAAGAATCAAATGCAGCCGTTTGCAGAGCTGCTGATGTTGTGTTATTGTGGTAAGCCAACTCGTTACTGATGTAGACCATGTTGGGTTTTCTTTTGTTTGATATTGTCCCAAGCAAATGCCATTTTTCTCTTTTTCTCTGATTTTGTGGTTAATAACTTCATCACATCAATCTTATCAATAGCAAATTCAGATTCATGGTAAAATTTGATTTTGCTACCGTTTACAGTAAAGGCTAATCATTTTCCATATGCCATTTTTAATAAAATGTAAATAAAAATTGAGGAATTGTATTTTCAAAAAACATACCCATTGTACATTGCCTTAGTATCTTTTGGGAGGTGCAGCTGTCATTTCTTGTCAGAAATAAACTTATTAGTTATATTTAAAAAAACATATATATATATATATATATACATACATATATATATATATATATATACACATATATATATATATATATCTGGGTCATAAATATTTTTGGGCATACCTATAAATAAGATGACATTAAACTAAAATTTTAAACCAAATGGCAGAAGTGGAATTATCATCAGTCTCAATCTGGGTCTATGAAGCCGATTCTCCTTGTCTTATCGGCTGCGCGGAACACTAAATATACAGTTCAATGCAGGACAAGTGATGTCACCTGTTGGTCCATTCACCAGGTTCTATCCAAAGTAGACGTACGTTATTCCTCTGTGTGCGCACTAGTCCGGATCTTTTCTCTCATACTTGCTACATACCTGCAGTGCCCCCTCTACGTCCTCATCTTCAGACCTGCGGTCCAGGCGACCTGCTTATACCATGGGGAACATTTCAACCCTGTCAGCACTTCTGGGATATGCCCCCCCACCTCCTCCCTCTTATTCTTCACAGTATTTGTATCCTTTCACCCCTCCCTCTTTTTCACTCCGTTGAAACCCATCCTCCATTCTTGAGGGAAACGACTGCTCCTTCTCTCTCTCTCGGATTCATTCACCCACAGTGTTTGGCACCAGCAGTCCTCTCTCTCCTCCTACTCTAACTCCTACTCCATAGAGTCTTTCTAAGAATGTGTATGCAACTAAGTCCCTCCACTGACTGACAGAGCTTGAGGAAATTGAAAGAGAATGTGCATCTGCTGCCGATTTTAGCTGCACAGGATCAGTGAGATTCTGATAGCTGATTATTGCCTAAATTTCCTTAGGGAACACAAGCTCATTTGATGTATAGACAGAGCTCCACTGCGGAAGGAAGTAATTGTTCTGGAAATTACAAAGCCTTAAATGTCTTACTCGTGTGCAGAACTTGACCTTTATGTTTCTGCCACAGGCATGTTAACAGCACGAACCAGGTACAGGATGATCTGGAGTGAATAAACCCCATTACAACGACATTTGAAATTAGGAAGTTGGATAAATCTGGAATTTACCACCAAGTAAATTAACTTTACACTGGGGGTTTATGGTAAATTCTGTAATAATATTAATTTGATACTTCCCCTCAAAAGTGAAAATCTCAAGACTACAAATCTAGCTGAGAGAGATTAAGAGTGATTTTTTTATGACATGCTAGAGGCTCAAACTCAAATCTTCCTCCACGATCACCACCTAAACAGTTTTTCTATGAATGTTAGGCCTTTATGTCTACACAGGTCAGAATTTAAACATGGACAAAATAGAGACCGAGGGAAGGAGAGAGAAATGATGGATGAATGGATGGACCAACGGACAGATGGGTAACACACTCCAGTTTTCAAGATCCTGATTAACAATCAAATACTGAGGCCATTAGCAAGACTAAGCTAAATTCAGCTAAGTTGGAGCACAGATACAAGAAAGTGTAACAAGACAGCAGCCCACAGAACTGGACTGGATTATTTGACGAAGAAAAAGAAGTCCTGAAAAGCAGATATTTTTCCAAACTCTACTCAACTGGAAATTGGAAATCCTTCAATTAAATCCTATACTTCTACAGAACCTTCTATAAATGTTTTTGTAGAGTCACTGGGATTAGTCTGCCAGTCAGGACGGATAAGAAAATGAAAGATTCAACTCATAATCTGTGGGAATTCCAAACGCTTTGCTATTGATGGCCTTGCATCAACTAGACTGTGAATCCAAATGGTCAGCTCTTGGCTATGGCAACAAAACTGACCTGCTGTTCAGTGGGAGTTTTGAGGGGGGGGGGGTCGGGGGGGGGGGTCGGGGGGGTCAGCTGAGTCTGGATGGGCAACAACACATGCACAGCTGGGATAGCTGATCTTGACATAGGGGCACATTACGCGGTTTATCCTTTCTAAACATAGACCTGTCAGTATTCTCAGTGCCAAACGTCTCCTAGGAGCAAAGATGACGGACATGCTACTCCCAGATTGGAATTAGTTTACCTCAATCCAGTTTGATGCCTTTTATGACAGAATTTTGTGGAATTTCTTACCCATGTGAGTCTGACAAATCTTTATGACAAGAGTTCATAAAAACCAACCACTTTTAGTGAGCTGGTGTGACATAAGATAATTTGTCACAAGATGGAGATTAAAAGAGTCTGAAAAGGCTTATTAGGTCAGATGATGATCACCATGGTCTGACAGGGCCTCTATGTAACTTGTCACGACATCACTTTGTCTTACTGGTAACATGGTAGCTGAGATTCAATCACCCTTCAAAGGTCAGGAGAAAAATAAAGAAAGGTCCGTCTCTTCTCAGATTGTACTCGACTGTCACCCTGGACATTCATAACAGGTCAAAAATAAAACACAGAAAGAAATCCTGGATATGATAAAAGACTGCTAATGTTGAATAAGTAGCCTATTTAGTTCCAACCTGTTTAACTGAACTTCACCTTTATTAACCAATCTTTACATATTAATTTTAAGTTGTATGGTTCAATTAATAAAATATATATTTAAAATATATATGAATCACTAAAATCCCACACCTTTATTAGTGTCTAATTACATCAAGCAAGAGCATGCACACTGATGCACTTAAAGAAATTAACATCAGATAAAAGTTTAAGACATTGGCTTTAATGCATATTGGGGAAAATCTTTGGTAAACATTTTATCCTGTAGCATGTTTTTCACTGTTACATGTTACAGTCCTTTAGAGAAAACTCCCCTGAATTGATCAAAATGGGGAATGGTCTGTCAGGTCTCAAAGAGATTCTGAAATGATTCATGGCTGGTTAAAGCCTGAAAAACTCATAGCTAAATCCTACATTTATTTAACAAAAACTAAGCCATTATTTAGAAGAGATGTGTGAAAAATAAAAACAGGAAATAACATCCCGGTGCCGCGTGTGCACAAAATGTCCGGATGGAAAGATGACAGCAATGATCATAGAGAAGCAAGGGTTTCTCCGTTTGGCAGGAGTTGAAAGGTCGATTCCAAGTGGAATCGCAAATTTTCTCCATGAATAAACATCCCATCTTGCAAAGCTAAGAGAAAAAGTCAAAGAAGTCCATCTCAGGCTCAACAGCTCTCTGATTGGCATTTTAAATGTTAAAGTGCAAGGTACTGTAGTACAACTGGAAAAGAACTAAACAGGTATGTCTTGTTCAATAGTTTCCAGAGAAAAGAAACTCCTCTCAGTAAAACAACAGGGCAGCATATTTTATGCCACCAAAAATACCTATGACAACTGTCCTTTGGATATTGGAAAGAAAACTAGTTATACTGTTAATTCAATTATAGTTTTCCTATGCATTCTGTTTTGTGATGCTAAAAATGACAAAAAATGACACCTAATTTGTTAGTGAGGGCGTCAGTTAGACTTGCAATAAGCTTAAATGTTAAATCACAAAGTCACTTATTAATCTTTCTAAATTACTCATTTAACCAATAAAACAAAAACATTTCAAAGATAAATCATTACAAAAGCAGCTACTTTAGGCGCCAAGCAGTTCATAGTTCACAGACAGGGCTTTGTGAAAGTGTCCATACTCCTGGAACCTTCCCACATTTTGATAAGGAATTAAAATTATGATTTTTTTTACTAATTAAAATCTGAAAAGTGTGGATTCATTTTTAAGCATTTATTCTCATCCCTTCCTGCGTCCATACAGGAACTGCTTTTCACTATAGCTGCTAGCCCTTTCAGGAACTTCTCTGGCAGATTTGCTCATCAAGAGACAGAAAAGCAGACTTTTGCCCATTTTGGCTGCAACATCGCTCAGGTTCAGATTGTCTAGAAAGCATCTATGACTGTCAGTTTCCAAGTATTTCCACAGATTGTAAGTTGTACTTTGTTTTGGACTTTGACTAGGTCCCTCAAGCTCATGAAAATGGTCTGTTTTAAACCATTCCATGGTAACTCTGGCTGAGTGTTCAGTGCCATTATCCTTCTCCAAGGTAAACCTTCATCCCAGTCTCTGAAAGCTTTCTGCTCCAGGAACGCCCTGTACTTAGTTTCATTCATCCTCCCCTCAAGTAATAAGAAAAGCATCCCGGCAGCATGATGCCGCCATCCCCGATGTATTTATGACGAGTGTTTTCTCACATATACAGACTGCTGCATGGAGGCCAAAAAGTTCACTCTTGTTCTGATCTGACCACATTCTTCCCCATGTTTGATGTGTTCCCTGCATAGCTTGTGGTAAACTGCAAACAGACCTTGTGGGTTTCTTTCAACAGTGACTTCTTTCCTGCCAGAGTTCAGACGTCTACAACTAATAGTCCTGTCAAATTCTCCCACACGAGCTGCAGACCTCTGCAGCTCCTCCAGAATGACCATGGACCTTTTGGCTATTTTTCCAATTATAGGTCTCCTAACCAGGCCTGTCAGTTTAGGTAGGCGGCGACTTACTTCTTGGTAGGTTTGCCATAGTCTTCTAGCTTAATCCTGCTTTAAACTTTTCCACAACTTCATTCCTGACCTGCCTGGTGTCTCCTAAACACATGACTTCTGAGGCAATCAGTTCTAATAAATTTCATTAAAGGCTATTATAGTGAAGGGGACCGATCCAAATGCAAACCACAATTTACATGGATCTTTAATGCTTGTATAATGTTTTGTCAACTTCAAATTTACACTGCCAAGTTTTGGTCTACCATGTAAAATCCAGATAAAATATGCTTAAGTTTGAGGTTTTAATGCGACATGGAAAAAGATAAAGAGGAATAAACACTTTTGAAAGGCAAACACATATTCGATTTGCAGCTGTTTTAAACAGAAGTAAAAGCCAATTGTTTGAGGAACTGTAATTTTTAAATATATATAAATGTGTGCCTCTTGTAGATTGTAGGCAGGATGAAGTCCAACCAAAAGTCTATTTCAACATCATAAATAATAGAACAGAAGACTTGTGGAGTGCCTTACAGCTAGAATCAATAGCTGCTTAAAACTGTACAGGGTGGCTACTGTTATTATAAAAACACAGAAACTATTACTTCTCCCACTGGTCAAGTTGTGAAAGTCGTGTTTCTTTTACAAGGAACTATGTGCAAAAAAAAAAAAAAGACCAATCCAAACTTTGAGCCCAACAAGGAAGTGAAGTGACAAAGCTGAGCTATGTGCTGAAAATCAGAGTAATAAAACCAGATCCATGAGCCCTGCTTCTGTTGTCAGGAGCCCTGTGGAAATTAATCCCTTTAAAAGATACAGAACTGACATGCAGTCATTTATCTCACCGTGTCCGCTGAAGGGCTGCCCGACATCCTGAAGGTTTTCTGCTGCTCACACGTTCATACACCCCGCTCTCACACAGACAAATGTCCCCTCTTTTCCTCGGTGTTCCTCGGAGAAGAAAAGCGTCCTCTGTGGGGTTTATGGCAGGAGACAGACACACAATGTATTATTCCTGCTGAGTTCTACTGTCTCTCTCTAGCTCTCCAGTCACAACACTGAGGTAGTCAAGACAGGATACAAAACCTCCTTCCTCAATATGATTGCACAATCATTTCGTTAATTAATCCGCCAATTGGTGTCTATCGAGGGGAAGTTCACGTGAACGTGGTTAGTTGTCGACCCGAGGGCCTCCTTCGACCCTCCAATCACCAACAATACTCCGCTGAAGGAAAGGTGTCTACGCCATGCGAAAAAAAACAATATACTGCTGGTACATCCGGATCTTTTGCTCTCTCTCTCTCTCTCTCTCTCGGCAAAGAAAGAGAATAAAAATATCCTGAAGAATGACGGCGGCTGTCCTCTGTTTCACTCTGAAACGCCCGGCTGGAGGCAGAAAAAGACCGTGAGAGGCTTAAATGTTGTCGTTGCTTGTTACTAAAGTGCGTGGATAATAGTCTGTGGTGTTACGGACCGCAGTGCTACACCTTTACAATGCTCTCTCAGCTGTCATTCTGCCTCGCTCGAACCTTACGTCAAGTTCTGTACGTAACAACACACAGCGCTTCCGGTAAGGACTTTCAGAATAAGGTAGAACAGCTTTTAATTTAACTGAAAAGTTGACAAAAAAGTCGCACAGATTAATATGATTAGAATATTTATTATGAGCTGATCCAACAAATTTTTATCTGCTTTATTAGGCTCTTCACTGCTTGTCATTGTTTTTACTGGAGAATTGTAGCATATTCAATTAAACAAAATCAAAAACTTAATGTATTTTAATGTTAAATAAAATCAATCAATCAAACTTTATTGATAAAGCACCTTTCATACAAAAAATGCAGCTCAAAGTGCTTTACAGATTAAAATCACCCCACATAACCCAGATTCCCATCCCTTCCCCACAATTATAAAAACGAAAAGACAGTTATTCCCCCTTCCCAAACCCATTTCCCAGACATACACACAGACATCTTCCCAAAATGCGTAAGATCATTGGTAGACACTGGGCTGAGCTCAGATGAGTCAAGTAGGCTACTTAAGGAAAACGCCATCAGGAGAACCGTCTACCCCGACAGCAGCAGGTCCACTGCAGCAGCCAGGGCACCGACACAGGGCGGCCAGAGGAGGGAGGGTAGCGACCCCCGCCTCCACCTGAGCACTACCCGGAGAGCACCCACCCCGGAGGCAGAGGGCTCCTACAGAGGAAACTCTGGAAGAAGGATTGATAAGTAAAAATGTAAAATAACCAGAGCTAATATAAGTAAAATAAGTAGTAATAAATATAATAGTAAAAACAGTTAACCACATAGTAGCAAAGATAGCTAATAAAACTATGTTAAAATATAAGCAAATAAAACATACAAAGTAATGAAACACACTGCAAGTAATAATCAATTAAAAGCTATGTTAAAAAGGTGAGTCTTGAGCCTGCTCTTAAAAACATGAACGTTCTCTGCGGCCCTGAGGTCCTCTGGCAGCCTGTTCCAGAGATGAGGGCCATAATAATGAAAGGATGCCTCCCCATGAGTGTGTGTCCTGACTTCAGGGATTACAAGGAGACGGCTGCCAGAGGAGCGCAGAGGAGCGCAGAGGCCGCGAGGGTTCATACAGTAAAAGCAGCTCTGAGAGATAAGAAGGCACAAGACCATTAAGACACTTAAAAACCATTAAAAGAACCTTAAAATCGATCCTGATATATACGGGGAGCCAATGCAATGATTCTAAAACCGGAGCAATATGCTCCCGCCTCCTGGTCTTCGTCAGGACGCGTGCAGCTGAATTTTGTAATAGTTTTAGACCTGAAATACTCTTTTTGGGAAGACCAGAAAGCAGGGCATTACAGCAATCAATTCTACAGGTGATAAAAGCATGCATCAGCGTATCCGTATCGGCCCGAGAGAGAATGGGGCGGACTCTGGCAAAGTTCTTCAGGTGATAAAAACCTATTTTAATGATATTTTTAATATGAGAGATAAAAGTCAGCTCAGAGTCAAAGATAACACCCAGGTTTCTCACTTGCTGAGAAGGATCAAAAGACAGTGATTGCAGTTTTGGTAAAAGTTTCTCTCTCTGGGCCTCAGGACCAATGACTAAAACTTCAGTTTTGTCCGATTAAGCCTATTTTAAATATTTAATTTACACACAACTTATCATTTATCATGTATTTCTGTTACATTTGACGATTTTGAAGACCCAAAATTGTGTTTGCCGAAATGTTAGACTATAATACCCTTGCAAGCCATCCTATATAAATAAATATATAGTCTGACCACGACCCATAAGGTGTGTTTCCACTAACGGAACTTCAGGGTTATTTGACCCAAGGTCAAGAAAATCCGGTCATAATCTATTTTAACCCGTCAATTTTTAAATATGATAGTATTTTAACACACATTCAATAGTATATTTTTTTTATTAATTTTAAATAATATACACATAAAAAATGAAATTAAACGATCACACTTGAAATACAAATACCTGCTGTGACCTGAACACACAGTCTCAAAAGTTTCTCCTGCTCCGCATGGAACTGAAACACACACCCACTTGTCTGTAATCAAATAGTGGGATTGCTCCAGAAGTTATTGTCATGAGGTTTTGGATTTTTGCCTCTTATGGGAGTTTACATGTTGTTCTGAAGGCTGAATCCACGCTCCATTGCCACACTGGGAACTGGAATTAAGTGCTACTTCGGCCAAAGTTTTGAAATGAGGAAACATTTCTTCAATTGAAGCGATCAGAAGTTGAAAAGACTCTCTGAACAAGTCGTTTCCTGTCCCATAAACTATTGCTTTAGCAGGAGGAAAGCCTGCAGAAGAAAGGCAGCAGCATTCGCCAGTGTGTTGCACACATCGGGCTCTTTGGAGCGGGTCTAACCAGCCGCACCAGCCACAGTTGCACTCCAAAGCCTAAGTAACTTTTCAACTTGCAGTCAGCTCCCGGTTAGCGAGATGCATACAGATGAATATGGTGTCTGGGCCTGAGGTGATGCTCAGATGCTCTCATGGGAATCTTTTCATTAATTGATTTAGTTACCTGGACTCCGTGCATAAAGTTAATAAATATCTGCGCATTTGCACCAAGTGGTCAGAGATGTAAATACTAATCTGTAAAAATGACGGCCAGCATTCAGATTTTTCCGTCACCATTCTAAAAACCTGTCAAGTATGGAAAATATTTGGTTTAAGCGACCCCTGATTTGACCAGATCTTTTTCGGAAGGGTTATTCTGTTGGCCCGCTCCTCTCAGTTTCTATGCTCCTCTAATCTGGAACAAACTTCCAGACAACTGCAAAGCTGGTGAAACACTGAGTTCTTTAAATCACAACTAAAAACGTATCTGTTTAGAGCTGCCTTTGAGTAATGCTTTGACGTGTCTTATGTTTTGTGTATGCTTCTTGCTTTATTGCTGTTTTTACTTTATATGCTTTGTCTATCTTTTACTGCTATTTTTATTTTAGCCCTTAATCATGTAAAGCTCCTTGAATTACCTTGTTGTTTAAAGTGTGCTATACAAATAAAATTGTCTTGCCTTGCCGACATAGAAAGTCTGCCGTGATCAGACCAGTTTGGTGACCTAAGAATCTCCATAAAACTATTAAACAAGCTTTGCCCATAATCTTCTATAGGCTGTAGCTTGACCTGTTGTCTCTGAGCCTTTTTCTACCACACTTTTCCTTCCACTGAACTATGTTTAAATAAAAACCACTCTGAACAGCCAGCATCTTCAGCAATGACCTCTTCATCATGCTTGTGGATGACTGTCTGCTGGACAAGTGTCAAGTAGAGCAGCCTTCACCATGATTGTGTAGGTCATAGCATAACATCTCTGTGTACATTTTTAAAAATTATTATTATTGGAAGTATAATGTTATGTTCTACTTTTTGGGAGAAACTGAACTTTGAGATTTGATAAATGATCATCGAATTAACAAGAAATTAATTCTCAGGATCATTCTGGATAAGGAATGAAGTATAAACAAGATATTCAATTTTAAACTGAATTATAGAACTAAATTAGCTTTTCAAAGATAAAGTCATTGTCGAGATGCACCTTCATTATTACCTTGTTTTTACAGAGATAGCTACACCTCTTGTAACTGATAAAAAAATCCAAAAAATTTATTCCAGGAAATTTAGCCAAACCAATTCAGGTTATTAAAATGCATTTTGTGATGCAAGTAATTGCATCCTTGCTCATTTCTCCACATTTTATCGTCAAAAAAACACCTTGACACTGCACAGCAACAAGGCCCACCATTCTATTAACCTGATTAAGCTGATATGACAATGAAAATATTTAGATTTGCATTCAAGGTTTATCTTAACACATTAAAAAACTGAAAAAACTTAATAAAAGTTGAATAATCAACTAAGTCTAGCATGTGAAATATTGGGAATAAATACAAGTTAAAGAAAATGACCTTTTATGTTATTATTTGTTGTTTCTTTGCATTTGAATCTCACTGAATTTTTCAACACACTACAAATTATATATATATATATATATATATATATATATATATATATATATATATATATATATATATATATATATATATATATATATATATATATATATATATCCAAAACTATTTGGATTATACGTTCTCCACAATTCTGATTTAATTTTACTTTTAAAAACGTATTTTATTTTGAAGTCGACCCTCTACATCCTTGTTCGGTGTTTCTCTTTATACTGCTTTACGTAGAAGAAGATGGCGTCAGTCCACTAAACTGAACTCTGAAACAGTGTTGTGAGTGTTTAAAGCAATGGGACCATGAATGGAGGATAGTACTATTCATGATCTACTGAGGAGGGGGCAGATAATTAGATAAAGTTAGATGACAGGAAAGAGGTTTTCTCCATATGAAAACTAACATCTTTCAAGGAAAGGGAAAGAGGGTTTTATTTGGACACAGGATGGATTTAGTTTCTCCAAAAACTCAAGGATGAGGAAGTTTTCTTGTTTTATGTTAAAATTCCTATTTGTTGAACTTTTGTCAAGCTTTTTTCAATAGCAAAGAATAGAAATCCTCTTAATGACTAAATCTGAAACTTTTTTAGATTTTCTCCTCTGGGGTGGTGAAAAATCAGAGTAGCTCAGCGAAAACTGGATTCAGTAACTTAATTCTGTTTTGAACCGGAAGTGGTGCTTAACAACATAACATTATTCTTATATTAATACCTATCTCAATGTGAAAAGATTACCTCTTGTGAATCAAAGTGAAAAATCAATAAATGAGCCAGTGCTCTAGCAGAGTGAGTGGAGGATTTCTTTCAGAAATGAGACACTAAAGGTCTTTGTTGGGCTGTCTGATCAGAGCCAGATACTGCTTTTAATCAGTATTTTTCCCAAGTTCTAAGATATTACAAGCAGTTTGTGAGAAGCAACACAATACAGAACATGATAATCAGTATATTTATGAAATAAACATAGCGCGATTTTAATAATGTTTGTAAAGAACTATGTGTTTGTGGTTTTGTGTGTGTTTGTTTCTGCCTGTGTGAATAGGGGGTCGGGATACCTTTCAACGGCAGGTCCATCCTCTCCCCTGTGGACTGATTGAAATCTATTGTGGCATCAGGAGAGGCTTTTTCTATGAGGTCTACTGGATTAACGACCTAATCTCCACACCATAAAGGGAGAGTGGAAAGGGGGGTAGTGAGTCTGACATGCACACATGCTCCTGAGCACACATACACAGACAGAAACCTAACGGAACGTGCCTGCAAAAACACAGTGAGGTGTGAAAGTGATTTTATTGCTTGGTTCACCAAATTAAGGTCAGTGATGAACAAAATAGGGCAGAGTGTAATTGTCCATTTTTCAAGACAAATAAGGATTTCATTTCTAAAATGGAAAAAAGCCATTGAAACAAACCATCTGTTTGTTAAATTGTGAATTAGCTGAAGTAGAAGCTATTAAAATTAGTCCAATAACATGTTAACGTTCATCCAGGAGGTCACAAAAAACAAAAACAAGAATCTAACCAAGATTTAAAGCACTCAACATCATACCTTCAGTCTAACATGGTAGTTATATTGTAGGTAGCAGGACAATGAACCAAGGCATAACAGCAAAACCCTAAAGATCTAAAGAAAGAAAAATATCTATAAAATTTTTGAGTGGCCTAGTAAAAGTTTGAATGTAATACTTTTGAGACCATCACCCTCCAATGTAGCTAAATTTAAAGAGAAATCTGCAAAGAGAATTCTTCCATAGTGATGTACAAGCCTCATTGTTAGTTATCACAAACACCAAGAGGCATACAACCAGGTTTAGAGCCAATTATTTGCCCTTTTTCCCCCTAATATATTACATTTTCATTTTATATATATCCACCACAATTACAGTAAAATAAAAAGCAGAACAACATTTTGTATTTACTAATGTTATCTTTTTCAGATATAAAAATTTGTTTCATGACCTGAAACATACTAATAAGTCATTTAAAGTTCTTAACAAAAGTATCTAGAACAGCTTTCCAACCATAATAAGACAATGTATTGATTTTCACAACAGAAGTTTACAAAAACAAAATATGTTTTAAAAGCTCTGTGAATTTCAGTCAATGACATTAAACCACGCAGAATTTTTTGAAAATAAAAATAAATTTAACTGATCAATTTTCACAGATCAAAATGTAAGTGAGTAGATTTTTAGTGGCTTTGGCTCCATTTGCATTTTCCCCAATCCCAGACGACTGCAAAGCTGCTGAAACACTAAATTCCTTTAAATCAAGGCTAAAATCCCAGCTGTTTAGAGCTGCCCTTGATTAATTGATTAACATTAGCTGGATTGTCATAAAGGTAGTATGTTTTAATGTTATTTATGTCTTTGATGTTGTGTTTTCTGTTTTTGTTGTTATTTTATTGCTGTTTTTATCTTTCCCCTAAGCACCTTGAATTGTTTTGGTGCTGTTGAATGATTTATGTTGCTTTGAATGACAAGTTGACTCCATTTTCTGCTGTTTTATTGTTTTAAACTCTAAATGTTTTATAATTATTGTGTTGATTATGACTATAATAGGCAAAAAGAATTAGGTTGAGTAGTTTAGATTTAAAAAGAGGAGGCTTGCAATGTCCTGTGATGGGACTGTATGTTATTTGTGATTTTATTTTTTATTTTTATTTTACTTTAACAGAATGAGATGCAGGTATTCATTTATCACAAGATTTCATCTGTCATGCATTTCATCAAAAATGCATGTGTAGAACTCGTTACTGATATTTCTTCTACACTTTCTTGCCATAAATGTATTCAGATTACAGCGTTTGCATGTGTTCAGAGTCTGTGTGTCTGTGTGGGCAGCTGATGTTTCCCTCCTCAGCCCTTGTCTGTACTTGTTTGACAGTGCTGCTCTGTGTAATATGAACTCCCAGGTCACCTTTACTACAGTTTCCCAGTTCCTCTCAGTAAGGTCTGCTGATCAAATATAAATGTTACATTTAGAGTTGAGACAATATGGCTCTGTGTCCCTCCCAGTCGGCTGACTGTGTTCCTGTTTGGATTTTCTTCTGAGCACCTGCCGGCCACAGACGTGTTGTTGACATGTAGCACATATTCAGAAGCTGTTGGTTGTTTGCTGCAAAGGTCAAAGGATATGATTAGAGTTGAAGCATCATCCCCTTTCAGAGAAGACCGAATATTGTTGCCAGTGTAACTACAAAACAGTTGCGGCTTTTTGGCTTTGAAGGGGCGGCACAGTCACTGCTCCACATATAAACACCGACTCCAAGAACCTCCTCCATGGGTTTTTTCTGCCGCCTCCCCACCTTTCCCATATTTCAATAGCATTCACTGTGTGTCATCAGCTATTCTTAGATAGGACAGACAGACTTTGAGATTTTAACTGTGGTTCAGAGGTTTGTGCTGACAGCCACCAGCAAAACACCCAGCATGACGTTTCATGCTCTCTGTCAGACAGGGCCATCCAGTTTGGCTCTCCCACAAGAGGCGTGAGCAAATATTTCTCCACCATAACAACATAAAGTGTTGTTTTGTGATGCTGCTCTGCTCATTTGTAGCTTCCCCTATTTAGCAGTTAAAAAAATAAAACATTGTTTTAATGTATTTTGCAGTCCCTTGCAAAAGTATTCATGCTCGAACTCTTTCCAATATATATAGCTTTATAACCACAAACTTTAGTTTAGTATTATTCATTCTTTTTAGTAATAGATGACACAAAGTAGTGTTTGATTGTAAAGTGGAATGTAACTGATACATAGTTTTCAAAATCTGAGCAGTTTTCCCAAGTTTGAGAAGGATTCCTACAGCCTGATGCTGCCACCACCATGTTTCATGATTTGATCCCAACTGACCAGAGCATCTTCTTTCACATGTTTGCTGTGTCTCCTGCCTAACTTGTGGCAAACTTGAAGTAGCACGTTTTTCTAGCCACTCTTCTATAAAGGCTGTATTTTTGGTTTGGATCACCAATAATTGCTAGACAAAGTATCACATAATTGTGAAGTGGGGGGAAAAGTTGCATACTTTTCTAAGTCATTTGTAAACAAAAATCTTGTGCCAAATTTATTACAGAGTATCTTTAGATTTTTTTTAACAATACCTTTTTCTCCCTTCAGTCTTTTATAAAATCCAAATTTGGACTTTGAATAACCTATTCTCTGACCTGAACCTGTGTCTCTCTACCTACAGAGTTACAATGGGCCTCTTGGCTCCTTTTTTGATTAATGCTCTCAATAGTTTAGGTATGACCATGTTTTGATAGGTTTTAAGTTGTGCCATACTCATTTTTGGATGATAGACTGAACAGTGCTCTGTAAGATTTTCAAAGCTTGGGATTATGTTTTATAACCTACTCCTGTTTTTTTTTAAACCTTTCCACAACTTTATCTCTGACCTGCCAGCTTTGTTCCTTAGTGTTGTTCATACTTTTTGCTCACTAATCTTTTAAAGAAAATATCTGCATTATTAACAGAACTGCTAAATTTATAGTAAAACTATACATAGGGTGAGTTCTGTTTAATAATTAGGTAACATCTGAGGATAATCAGATTTTATTTAGGGGCATCAAAGTGAAGGGGGGATGAATACCATTGTGCGTCTCACATTTTAGATTTTTATTTGGGTAAACAACTAAGAAGCATGCATTAATTTACTTTCATTTCACAATTATTTACTGTTTCGCTTTGATCAGTCACATAAAACCTTGAATTAGACTGAAATTCAAATACTTTCTCAACATGTCATTGTCAGTGAAGTCCTTCCTGGTCTTCCTGGTCAAATCTCTCAAGCCCTCAAATAACTGCCTTCCTTCTCAGGATCAGGTCCCTCTCCAAAGCAAAGGTCTAAATATGAGTTGGATTTGGCTCAGACTTACCTAGAGACACTCTAAGCCAGAGCTTATCTCTGGTTAACTGTTGTTCTGTGGATCAGCGGGAGGTGGGCGCTGCTCTAATCTGCCCACCTTTCTGTCAAACTCATTCACAGATGGATTTGTCTTGGGATTTCTTTGACATCCTTTTACCTAGAGATTAAAACTTCAGGTGTTGGTTATTTCTGTGACTTCTTGTTACTGTGTTGGACTTTTGAAGATGCATGGAGAACAAAAACAGTCTACACACACTGTGAATACCATTCTTCTGGAAAACATTTGTCATCTTTGCATCTTTTCAAATAAGCATGATTTAGAAAGAAAATGTAGTTTCGTTTTGTTTTTTCCTTCGGTATAATATTTTACTTCCCTTTGTGTGTTTTACCAATGGACTCTGCTCGACTGTCTAATTCAAACTTACCTACTTATATATCTAAGCTGACTTTGCATATCAGCACTGAGATGGGAGCCATTGTTTCCAGAAATAATTGCATTTAAAGATGTTTGACTACAAATACACTCCTCACCTTTTTGATTTTTTAATCAATCAATCAATCAAACAAACTTTATTTATAAAGCACTTTTCATACAAAATTGCATCTCAAAGTGCTTTACAGATTAAAATGACCTCACATAAAACTACATTCCCATCCCTCCCCCACAGATTTAAAAGCATCGTCACAATTATACCCCCCTCCCCCCAACCCAACTCCCATGCACACACACAGTTAAAAGCAACAGTGAAAAAGGACATTGGGCCGAGTGTAGATGAGCCATGCAAGGAAACGCCATCAGAGGAGCCATCTGCACCGGCAGTAGCACATCAACAGCAGCAACCGAGGCGCCGACACAGGGCGCCCAGTGGAGGCAAGGCCAAGACCCCCACCTCCACCCAAGCTCCACCTGGTGAGCACCCAGGCAGCAACAGCTGACCACCTCTCCCAGGGCAGAGGGCTCCCACAGAGGAAACACTGGAACGGGAATTTAGATAAATTAAAATATAAAATTAAACAGTAAATAAATGTGATAGGATTAGATAGTAAAACACTGATAAAATTTTAACACTAATAAAATTTAGAATCATTTAGTGTAAAACATTGATAAGGTTTAATCAGGTAAAACATGCAGAGCAATTAAGCAGATACTAATAAATAATAATCAATTAAAAGCTAGGTTAAAAAGGTGAGTCTTGAGCCTGCTCTTAAAAACATCAACATTCTCTGCGGACCTGAGGTCCAACGGCAGCCTGTTCCAAAGGTGAGGGCTATAAAACTAGAAAGACGCCTCACCATGAGTGTGTGTCCTTACTTTAGGGATAACAAGGAGACAGCTGCCAGAGGAGTGCAGAGACTGCGAAGGTTCATGTAGTAAAAACAGTTCTGAAAGATAAGAAGGCCCAAGACCATTAAGACAATTAAAAACCATTAAAAGAACATTAAAGTCGATCCTAAGACACACGGGGAGCCAATGCAATGAATTTAAGACAGGTGTAATGTGCTCCCGCCTCCTGGTCGTCATCAGGACATGTGCTGCTGAATTTTGTAGAAGTTGTAAACCGGATATACTCTTTTTGGGAAGACCAGAAAGCAGGGCATTACAGTAATCAATCCTACTGGAGATAAAAGCATGCATCAGTGTCTCCGTATTGGCCGGAGAGAGAATGGGGCTGACTCTGGCAATGTTCTTTAGTTGATAACAACCTATTTTAGTAATATTTTAATGTGAGGGATAAAAGTCAGCTCAGAGTCAAAAATCATGCCCAGGTTCCTCACTTGTAAAGAAGGATTAAAAGACAGTGATCGTAGTTTTGGTAAAAGTTTCTCTCTAAAATGCAGTTAAAAAGTGAATCCATTGGCCATGTGTCATCGGGAGACATGGAGATGTACAACTGTGTATCATCAGCATGGATAACATGGATCATTTGCTATCTGCTTTACGTAATTATGCACTACTTTGTGTTGGTCTATCACTAAAATTCAGAATAAAATTATTTTAAGTTTGTGTTTTTAGTTTGACAAAATTGGAAAAAGTTCCACAAAAAAAAGTGGGAATACTTTTTCCCTCTGTAATCTTTCTGTTTTACAATCACTCCTTCTGTTGTTTCGATTCTGCCTTCCCTTCCTCACTTCAGTAGTTAGCCTACAGCAAGGTAATACAAATTGCATTACATGTACAGGCATATACGCATTAACAGTTTATGTAATGCTTCACAAGGGTGGGACTGCACAGCAGTGGCTTTAGAGCAAATACCAGGCGCTGCCAGCATTTCCTGAGTCAACCTCTACTTCTTTTCCTCAGTATTCTTGTCTTTCACTCCTTCCTTCTTTTATTTGTCTCTCAAGATTCAGGAGGTTTAAACTAAAGGATTAGGTGTCCTTATCAGCAGCATCTGAAAGGTGTTACTGCAAGAATGTGGACATGAAGAAATTATCATTGTACAATTTATGAGCCATGATCCTCCATTCACAACTCAAGACAAAAGCAGCTGTGAGACATGATCCTCTCCAGGGGGATACTTTAGTCACATAACAGAAAAGTAGATTATGTCACAAGAATAGAGGATCATCTCCTGCATTCAGCCTTCGTTTAATGAACACATGTAACTTTGCAGAGCAAATAACAGGATTATGGGTTATTTTTGCCTCATTGTTTTCCAGGTGGTGACTGGTTTGTTTGTGGACCTGGAGAGATGAACAGTGAGAGAGAGGACTAACCAAATTCAAGATCCTGACGAAACTCTAACAAAACAAAAAATGTATAGGCACTCCTACAGGAATGTGAGAGGAATATATCAGCAGAGTTCTTGTTCAAACCTTTCCCAAATGTACTACAAACATACAATTAAAACTTGTTGCAGCTGAACTATAAAAATTAATTTTGGAGCATGTGACATATGTATTAAATCAGGCCTATTAGTTTGAACATGAAATCTGTACAACAGTTCAATTCTAATATGCTATTTAAACCCTTTGATTAAACTTGGAAGATGGTTGTTCAGTAAACATTATTTATTTTTGTCATGAGATACGAGGATGGTGTGGCTGAGAGGCTCATGTCACATGGATTATCAATAAATATAACAACTTCCAAAAGAACTTGCAGTTTAAAAAGTTTCATTATTGAAGCCAAAAATTAAAATTTTTGTCCAGGTTCACCCAGCTTAGCCACAGGCCCTAAAGATAATGTCCAACTTGCTACCTAGTTTAAGTTTTTTTACTTCCAAATGGCACAGCTAAGCTGTGATTTTCAAGAAAATGTTGAACATGCCACCTTGTTAGAATAGACTTTAAAAAAAATATATATAGCTTTTACAAGTTTAGCAACAATGCCAATGCTAAGCTCATTATCAAGCCAGGCTTTTTAAATCTGAGGCGATTGTTATCATTGAATATCATAATTATGGTGCTGAAAACGTTTACATGCCCCCTTGTTAAAATTGATTTTAAAAGAGTCGTATCCAGCTTTTACGAGTTTTCTTACTGACAGCACTAACGCTAAAATAACATTTCCAAGCATGTCTGGAAATTTAAGTTACAAACTTTTATGAGGAATGCAATTCCTCTCTAGACTCTTTTTCTGCTGCCAGTTGTTGTTTACAGGTAGATTTTATGTTTATCGAAATCTACTGTTTCAAATAAAAACTGCAGCACCTTAACTCGCTTCAAGCAAAACTATAAAAACCAAGACAGCTTTTTCTATAGCTGAACTCTCTCTCGCTTTAATCCTGACCTTTATACCTTAGCTCTATCTCTTACGTCATTCTCTCCTAGGCCATTTCCTGTCCAAGTTTAATAAAGGTCAGTAGCCTACTGTCAATAGGTTAATAGTGCAACAAAATGTTATCAAAAATTGCAAGTAACTGATATTCTTTACCCCAAAGCAGTTGTTGCCATTGAACAGCACATCTTTAAAAAAAGTAGCATGTCACTTTGTGAGAAAAAATGGAAAAGAATCCAACTTTTATAAGTTTAGCAACATTGTTAATGATTAACTTCTTAACCGTGAAACAAATATTGATGTAAATAACGTGGTAATGCTTAAGGCAGATTTGCTAGCAAGCTGAGGTTGACCCTAAGACACTTATTCCCAGTTTAATGGCTAAGCTGTGGTTGTCAAGGAACGTGCCACATGCCATCTTGCAAGAATACATTTTTAAGAAATTGTTTTTTTTCTTCAGTTTTAACAATGTCTTATGGCTTAGTCACAAACCAGTTCTTATGTTTTATAACTTTTTGCCATTGCAAAATGATTGCAACAATAAAGATGCCTTTTGTTCTGTTTTCTTTCTAAAAAGATGAGTAATCATTCATCTTGGTTGGATGGATGATTTTAAAACAGATTTTCTTGTATTCAGAAGAATACATAAAGGAAATACAACAGTGAAAATTGCATTGCTTTCATGAAGTAGCTGACCCTAAATATCACATGTAGAATTTTACTCTGCAACGTGTCCACACAATATATTAAAGTCAGCAATTCTGTATTGGAACTGCTTCATGAACTTAATATTTCACCCCTGGTAAAAAAAAAACACAACCATATTCCTGGTATTTCTTTAACGCGAAATCATTGTGTTCATATTGATGTTCAAACAATATTCAGTCAGGTTGAAATTTTTAATCAAATTGATGATTTTAGCTGATAACCAATCCATTAATGAATGTGCGTGCCTGAGTATGTGTTATAATCCAACAGAGTTCTACATGCTCCCACTAGGCAAGATTATAGCAACCAATAACATTAGCTATCATAACTACGCAGATGACACTCAACTCTACATTACAATGTCACCAGGTGACTCTGAACCCATTCAAACCCTAAATCAATGCATTGACCAAATAAATGGATGGATGTGCCATAACTTTCTCCAGCTGAATAGAAACAAAACTGAAGTGATTATTTTTGGACCCAAGGAGGAACGATCAAGAGTCAGCACACAGCTTCAATTAATACAGCTAGAAACTACTGATCAGGTTCGTAACCTAGGTGTAGTAATGGACTCAGACCTGAACCTCCAGGGTCACATAAAGGCAATAACAAGGCCAGCGTTCTATCACCTGAAGAACATCTCTAGGATAAAAGGACTGATTTTGCAACACGACCTAGAAAAACTCATCCATGCGTTTATCTTTAGTCGGATTGATTACTGCAACAGCATCTTCACAGGTCTGCCTAAAAAGTCAATCAGACAGCTGCAGCTGATCCAGAACGCTGCCGCTCGCGTCCTCACTAGAACCAGGAAAGTAGAGCACATCACCCCAGTTCTAAAGTCCTTACACTGGCTCCCTGTAGCTCAGAGAATAGACTTTAAAATACTTTTACTAGTTTATAAATCATTACATGGCTTAGCACCAAAATATGTTGAAGACCTGTTGTCATGGTACCAACTACCAAGACCACTCAGGTCCTCCAACTCTAGCCTACTAAACATCCCTAGACTCAGAACTAAACATGGAGAAGCAGCTTTCAGTTTTTATGCTCTACTTATCTGGAACAGACTTCCTGACGAGTGTAGAGCTGCTGAAACTCTGAACTGCTTTAAATCAAGACTAAAAACCCATCTGTTTAGAATTGCCTTTGAGTAAATGCTTGATGTCATATGTATGAAATGTGTTCATGCTCTCTTGCTTTTTTTTTATTTTTCTCTTGCTTTATTGTGTATCATGTGTAATGTGTGTTTCTTTTATGTGTTTTTTTTAAATCACCAAATCATGTAAAGCACCTTGAATCACCCTGCTGTTGAAAGTGTGCTATACAAATAAAATTGCCTTGCCTTGCCTTGCCTTGCCTTGCCTTGATGTCGTGACCTTACTCACACACTGGATTATAATAGGCTAACCTTTTCAAAGAGCATTCTTTGATTTTGTGGAAGCTGAGTATGTTTGGTTTCCTACAAACAAGGTATTGAGATATCTTAATATTGAAACATGGTTTCAAGACAAAAAAAATTGAATAACTGATCTGTTAATGACTGAATTTCATTAAGTAGAAAAGCATAATTTGTCAGACAAGTGTCTACACATTTGACTCAAAAATACTTTGGTGTACAGATGGGTTTGTGGTTGACTCAATACTGACAACAACATGCCCACTTCCTGTTGCTGCAAAACAAGCCCAAATCATCACCCCTGCACCACCTTATATGACAGTTGGTATCAGATGCTATTGTGCTTAGTCTAGTTTTTGCTCGACCTGATACAGGTACAATCACAGATAGTTAAAAGCAGAATATTTTTACTTTGGGCTGTCCATCTGTCCTAAGTGCATTGCTGCAGAAGTCTTATGGTTTATTCAGGTTTGAACTTTTCAAATCAAAGTCTTGCTGCCTCATTCTTTTTAGTGAAGAGAGCCTCAAAAGGGTCTCATGGCAAAGAAGCCTACTATTTGTCTCTTGTTTTCACCATCCTGTCCCGAACCTTAAAATTGTACATGCTAACTGAGTTCTGTGGTGCCATAAATGGGGATATTGTTGTTTTTATATGATAAATTCATTGATTTGCTAGGATTTCCAGTTCTGTGGACAATGGGCACTGTCTTAAACGTTTGCCATTGGTGATAATCTTTCTCACTGTGGAATGAAAGGCTTTTGCTTCTCATTTTGGCATGGTGTTTCTATATGCTTCAGAGCAAGAAAACTCCTGCTTTTATGTGTGGTCACACTAATGGTAAACAAGTAATCAAGTTTATTTGATTAGCAGAACCTGACAGCTACAATACTTCCTAAATCATATGAAAGCAGCAAGAGTGTATCTGTTTTCTTTTTAAACATAGGCTCTCTACTTTGACATGTCTTTTGCACAGGAAGTATTGACAGTGTAGAACCTGTTGTGTGTTTCTGTGAACTGGAAGTTAGATTTAAATAATTTCATAACCTAGAATAGACCAAATGCATTTGAAAAACAACTAAAAGAAGGAGTTTTTTCCCTCATGACTTTATATTGCTTTTTTTGGAATGGGTGGGTTGTACTGAAAGAGGCTCTTGATGAGTTGAGTATCTAGCCAAAGTCAGAGGTAAAATGTAATATTAGCTCACCCATGAACAAACTCGGAAACAGGAGGAGTAACAGCAGCTGAGCTCTGAGTAGAGAGACCTCTGCTGCTCTGGGAAGGAGTGACGAGCATCTTTGGTGAGAGCTGAATGTTGCTCTGCAGGGGACACCAGATGATAATGTCCAGTAAAGATCAGAGTGTGTACAGAGTGGTTAAATGCAAGCTGGTCTAGGTCTAGTGAAGTCTTAAGGCCCTCAGCTATTCCCAGTCTGACAATTGCTGAGAAAAATCGATGAAAGGCCGTTAGTTTCTCCAGAAGATAAGAAAAACAAAATTCTACACCATCTGTGCTCCACTAAACTCCTTAAAGATAAATCTTTTCTCAAATTGCTCCCAAAGGTAAGTTAAAGCTGGCAGAATGGAGGATTTGTTGCCATGAACACAACTGAATCACTTGAAAAAACACATTAAAAAAAGAGCAAAACAAACACTAGAAAGAGGCTGCCACATAGCACAACCGGGCAAAAAAACCGAAGTAAATACATATACTACATAATAGTGGAAAAAATTAAATACAAAAGGAATTGTTGAACAATAACTGAGGCGGAAGCAGGAAAAAATAGGGATGTATCATGTTTCAAAAAAAGCATCAAACAGAATTGCAGAGGATATACCATCTCTAATTTCGTCTGCCTTTTATGTGGTGCAGGTCATGTCGCATATCTATGGTTTATTTGTTTTATTTCTATTTATTTCGATCATGAAAAAAATATTTTGAAAATGAAAACAAAATTCCAGCAAAAAGGATAGTAATAAAATTTAAAAAACAACAAAACACACACACAAAAATTAGCAAAGAATTCATAATACATACAATAAGTACAATACATTGTTATAATTCCTTCATGTCGAAAAGGAGTGGGAAGAAGCATACACTTAGATAATTCCACCTCTTCACTGTAGATTCTCTGTTGCTATTTATTCGTAGCCCTTAATAAAACAATCAGCAAAAATATGTTAAAACATTTTGTTAATTGTTTACATAAGGAGTCCATGTTTTTTAAATAAGGTCCATCCATCATACTTGATAATTACCAAGTTTTGACAATCACAAAAGATCATTAATTTTCTCTCACTATATATATCTCATAAAAATTATTTCTTCATAATTCTTCTTGAATTCTTTTATACTTGCACATTGCTTCATCTCCATACTTGAACTTTTCCACAGCTTCACTACACACACATAAACAGAAAAGCACTTTCTGGTAGTACACACATTGATAACATTATAAAAAACCCATAGGTTATAATTCAGTTCTTTAAAAGAAAACCTAGTCTGGATGTTTTCAGGTAAGTCATTATTTTTTGCCTTATATGGAATTTGGACTGTAATATATTCAACTAAATCAATACATTTTAATAGTCCATACTGCAAGAAAAATGTATTTATGTGATCCCACAACCTTTTTAAGTATAAGAAGTGGGTGTAATATGCTTTTATAAGCATTACCCCATGTTTCAACACAATAACTTAAATAAGGGGAAATTAATCAGCAATAAAGAGTATGGAGGCATGCACTATCCAATACTTGCTTAACCTTATTTAGACACTCATTTTTATCAGAGTAAAGGTTAAAGTAAAAGCTAAATATTTATTAAGGTTTATTGTGTTTACTATATTGCAAATGTTGACATAAGGTGTTTTTCAAAAGTATTCATTGCTCTGTAACTTCTACACATTGTGCCACATTACAACCACAAACTTCAGCGTATTGTATTGAGATTTTATGTGATACACAAAATGTAATTGATAATGGTTTTCAAGACTTGAAAATAGAAGCTCACAGATGCTCTCTGTCCAATCTATCTGAGTTTGGGCTCTTTTGCAAAGAGCAATGGCCAAAAGAAAATTGGCCTATGGATGTTCAAAACTGAATGAGATGTACCAGTTTGAGACAGTTCCACAAAACGTATGGATCAAGGGAGGCTGAATACTTCAGATTTTTATTAGTACTTTTTTTTTTTAAGTAAATCCAAATACGATACTTTAAAGTTGTCCATTGTAATTTTTACAAACTGGAAAAACTTAAGGGGTATGGATACTTTTGCGAAGCACTGTATTCTGGTCACAACAATTGCCTTCCTATAACTATTATAATGTATACTATACAGTGGTAATGCATGTTGCGGTCTGGAATGCTCTCTTAACCAGTGCAAAGAAGCTTTCTTCATACGTATTCATGTGAACAGCCCCTGCTGTCTTTGGTAAAAGTGATAAAGTTCCCATTGCTTTCTCTAATGACTTGTTTATTCATCCTTTAAATGCAGCAAGTAAAAGGGATGGGTCATTTTTCTAATTTAGAATGCATCAAGGGCTTAACTGCAGAAACAGCTCATTTACTCCTCCCAGATGACTTATATTTGCATACAAGCACCATGATTAAAATATGATCAGTGTAAATCAAATCTATAGAGTTTTGCTGTCAAGCGCTGTTCTGTCTAAACAGAATAAGGCACAGATAAATCTACAAGCTTTTACACATCAGTGTAGGCTAAGCAAATAGACATGTTTCCATGTCAGCTCATTTTCTTCTGGTAATGTCATCTACTGTGGTTTCTCTCCAAGAATTAAATCAAGATGCTCCTCGCCAGCTACTTTGACATTTCAATTTCAAGCTTGATATGTTTGTCTGAACAATGATGGCTCTCAATAAAACACAAACTGATGGAGACGAGAACACAGAAACACAACCTGATTTTACATTGTAAGGTTGACAATGGCATTTAAAGCCAAATTTTCATTCTTTCTTTGACCTGACTGGTTTTATTTTTTATGTTAATAAATGCTATTGTCCCTGTACCCATATTCTGTTTGAGATTATTATGATCTAACTTTAGCTTTGATTTTTACACATTTTGTAGGCATCTATCAGAAGCAAAAACCTAGCTGAATCTCAACCATTTCATACATATGGGATTCATCTGTGGTTTATCAAGGCAGAAAGCCGACAAGGTGAAGCAAACTAGAAAATAAAAACTTCCAAGGATGGATGGGTAGGGGCTTCAGTCCCACTTGATAAGAGAAAAGCCCCAAATCGGCACTAAAAGTACAAAGTAGCAACAAAGGACACTGTATTTTTCATAGGCAGAGATGGTAATGTTCACTCTGTTGTGGTGGTGAAGAGAAAAGAAAATAACACAATTAAAACCAAAACTTTTTCAAAATATTTTCTGCACGCATATACTAATGTTAGTGCGCACCACAGCTAGCTCCTACAGCAAAAATAGACAAAAACTTCCCATGAGCCATTGCTTCAAAAGTCATGGGGTCATTTAATATTTATTTAGTCCAGATTTGACTTTTTAGTAGATAATTCCTGGGATTTTATTCAGCATTTCTCAACACCGTTATTGCTGATGGATTCTAGATCAATTTGACCTAACACCACTATCTACTGCCATTTTGGAGACTGCCGGGAGCATGTTCTTTGACTTCTCCACCGTGGTCAACACCATCCGGCTGGCACTGCTTCGAGGGAAGCTAGAGGATGTGGGAGTGGATGAACATCTCGCTGCATGGACCATCGACTACCTCTCTGACTGTCCACAGTAAGTGCGACCGCGAGGCTGTGGACTGTCAGAGGAGGTAATTTGCAGCACAGGGCCCCCCCAGGGGACTGTTTACTCACCCTCCCTCTTCACTATCTGCATGACTCGGCCATCGTTGGCTGTGTGTCTGAGGGGAGCGGGCTGGAGTACCGGTCGGTCATCATAGACTTTGTGGACTGGTATGAGAGCAACCACGTGTGCTTGAACACCAGTAAGACAAACTGGACTGGTCCCACAACACCACCGCCACAAGAAGGGTCAAAGGTTCCTCCATCTTCTGAGAAGACTGAGGTCCTTCGGAGTGTTCAGGCCTCTGCTCTGGACATTCTACGACTCTGTGGTGGCCACTGCTATCCACTACTCTTTGGTCTGCTGGGTCCCTGGCAGCACAGAGCAGGACACTGAACAAACTGGTCAGGAGGGCTGGTTCTGTTCTGGGCTGCCCACTAGACTCTGTGGAGGACTATATACAAGCTGAGCAGCTTCTTCAGTGGCCGACTGAGGCACCCTCAATGCAAGGAGGATGTCCTTCATCCCCACTGCTGTGCACCTTTCCAACTTTCTGCACCCCGCTGTGTGCTACAATTTAAGCTGTTGTAACAAGTTAATTTCTCCACTGTGAGTATCATGTTTTTGCTGGAATCAGGACTCAAATGCAGCGAAGTTAACAAATGATTTAATTAAGAAATGTACACGGAAACTGACATAAACTCAGGAGGAACCAGAACAAGTAGAGACAAGGGAACATGAACAATAGATGGGAATCTTTGACAAGGAACCAGCGAGTAGTGAGTGAATGAGAACTGTTTAAATACTGAGGGGGGGGGGGGGTGAGGAAATGGCAGAGAAACTTGAGGACCAACTAGTGGGAAGCAGTTGCAGGTGAGAGGGAGAGAACAGGTGGAGGCAATTTGCAGCTGGGGCAGAGAGGAAAAATGGCAAGGAGGAAACAGAGACTAGACAGAGAACTATAATGAAGAGAAATGAAGTATAACAGAACTAACAGGACTAGTAATGAAAGGAGGAAAAAGCAAATACGATTAAACAAGGAAGCAAAAGGTGAGAATATCTTAAGATAGGAAGTGAACATATAGAAGGAAGACAAAGCCCAAAATAAGTAACACAATGAACCTAAAATATTATTTAACAGAATCTAACACCAAGGACTAAACGAAAATAATAATGTGAACAGCTGCACAGTGGCACAGTTGGTAGCACTGTTGCCTTGCAGCAAGAAGGTCCTGGGTTCAAATCCCGTCCTGGGGTCTTTCTGCATGTTCTCCCTGTGCATGCGTGGGTTCTCTCCGGGTACTCCGGCTTCCTCCCACAGTCCAAAAACATCACTGTTAGGTGAATTGGTCTCTCTAAATTGCCCTTAGGTATGAGTGTGCATGCATGGTTGTTTGTCCTGTCTGTCTCTGTGTTGCCCTGCAACGGATTGGCAACCTGTCCAAGGTGTACCCTGCCCCTTGACCACCAGAACCAGGAGGATATCTCCAGTGTCATTGGACAAGAGATGGGGAAAATGCTCAAGTTTTATGAGTAATTTCATTTAACTGAATATCATTATCTGAGAACGTGTATTGCACTCTTTTCTCATTAATGTGTTTCTACTGCCCTATTAGACAACTTGACTCAAAATATGATAGATTATGAGAACTGAATCGAGTCAAACTAACTAACTTTGGCAGATAAGATTTAGACCAACAACATTCAATATTAATTTTTATTATGTACAATTCTAATTGTAAATTTGAAATAACTATGTGTGCCATCATATGAAGAGGAGAAGCTTGCTGATTTACCATTCAATTCTGTTTATTTATAAAGCACCAATTCAAAACATATGTCGTCTCAAGGCACTTTACAATGTTAATAGAAGTTAATTACAGTACATTATAATTGATCCTAGATATCAAACACTGCAGTCAAGTTCAGTTTGTTATTCAAATTAGTTAAAAAGAAAAAAAATCTGTCAAACAAGCAAAAATCTAATTTGACACAACCACCAGTGGCTAAAAATAAAGCAATAGCTTGAAATGAATTACTTTCTATGACATAAGAGTGCTTTTAATGAGTTTTATCAGATAGAAAGCTGCAGGTGAAAGCTCTAGGAACAGCTTCACAGAGGTGTCTGAAGTTTTGCTGCCAAAATCAGATGTAGACAAAACAGGATAAAGGAGAGCTCTTGTTCAAGACAGAGAGAAGGCAGAAGTGGAAGTGAAGCCAAGGTGTCCTTTCCATTACATTAACTGATTATTCTGCATGCACTCCTCCAGGGACCTGGAAATCAATCTACAGCTACCTTCTCTAGACCACAGGTCAGGCTGTTTATGGAAGAGCTTAGTGCAAGTAAACTTTGAGCTGTATTTTGTGCGTTCTGCTTCTAAAACATTGTAGAGGCACGGTGAAACAAAGGATCTCTCGGCTGTTCTCATCCTCACTTCTAGAAGCAAAGGAAGGAAGGAGATGCATGTGGGAAACAAGAAGACAAGTCAGCATAGAAAGATTTAAACAAGCTTATTCAAATGAAAAAGTTATGGTTACAAAACCAGACATCCATTTGCTGACCCAGCAAGACAACTGACCAAATCAGAGAGAGAGCATATTCAGAGGACTATAGTTCAAGCACAGTATTTCAGATTATGATGTTTAAAATATAGGCAAATGCAATTATAATTATTTAAAATTTTCTGTATTAATTTTCAGCATTAGCTTGGTTTGTTTGGGCTGAATTCTAACAACTTCTGACAGCTGGATCCAGTAATCAGAGATTAGCCTAATCTTTGTTACCTTGAGTCACAAAGGTTATGCCTTCGATTATCTAAAAAATGAGCACTTACTTTTGGAAACATAACTTTTCAAAAAGAAAAAGGTCATCATACACCAAACAGCTGCAGTTGAATTCATTCCTATGTAAAAAATACAAAAAAGAAAAAGAAAATAAAATAGGTTAAGTCAAAGTCTGTTTCAAAAGACAAACCATGGTGGCATATCAGGGGAATACTGCCGCCACGGTGTGTCCTTTGAATGCACCAAGGCGACATGGCAAGGCGAGAATATTGCGCCATTCGTGCCACCAAGCTTGATAGTGATATTACCACAACACCAGACTTAATAGCTTATGAATGACCACAGGCTCCCTGATGCCACCTTCACTTTGCTCCAATGTGTCGCCATTGTCTTCTGAAACAGCCAAGAGCTTAAATCTATAGAGAGAGGTAAATGTTCAAGCAAAGGTCAGTTTTGTTCTATTGGACACACATTTCCAGGATAACATATTTTTATCCAACCAACACTTTAGTTTTGATAGTTCTTAGTGATGTCATATGCCATACAGGAACAACAAGCTTTGTGCTAGGATTATATTCCCCCGTTTACTTAAACAAACTAGTTTACAGAATTCTCCCTGGAAAAGGGTTGAAAAATCGTTAAAAATAAATAAATCTTTTATTGTAGAAGAATTAAGAAATTACAGGGTTTTATCATTGAAGTCACAATTACTGTTACTCCAAACAACCATTGCAGCATTCTTTACAATTCATACTTTACGTTTCAAGTTGATCAGTGTGTGTAATCATGAGTTCTTTTTCCCCTGTGGGCATAACTATGACATGACAAAGAATCGCATTTATGTGAGACAATCTTCAAATAAATAAAACAAATTGATTCCAAAAAAATAATCTGCTAAAGTTGCTCATGTCTGCATGCAGAGTGATTATTAAAAGCTTTAAACAACTGCGACTCTGACAGAACATAGCCAAATAAGGACCCAAGTGTGACCCAAGTCAGTGATGAGTGGTGTTACAAATATTAATGCAGATATTTGTCTAGTGGCTAGTTATTTATTCATTTGAGATAAGAAGTCATGCTGGTTTCTTAAGCAAGCCCCCTGGTCCTTGAGTTGTGACAGACACTGCTCCTTCATTCAAGTGCTTTTTGATGTTGTTGATCTAAAGAAAAGAATAAGACTAATTTTTTCATGTTTTGATAAAATAATTGTTACTTGATGTTATGTTTATTTTATATATTTAATGAGGAAAACCTTATGGTCAGCAGAATTTTTAAGGAATTTTAGAGAAAAGATAGAAAAGGTTCCATGCACAATAAAATTGTGAAATGGCTTTCAGATGGATGTAGCAGTCTTAGTATAGTGCTGTATTGGATATTTGGCAACAGGACAAGAAAATGTGGGAAATATGAAGTGTGGAACACGAACATGGAAAAGAAGGCGACATTATGACCACAACTAGTTATGATACACAGGTCAAAGTGTGAAGATGAGGTAAGGAAATACCAGGGGAATAATTTTCAAATGTTTAGGAAAAAAAGATAAAATTAGAAATGTTCCTGATGGAGCCAATTTCATGAGTCTCCGGCTGCATCACTTAATGGACACAGGACACCACCTTCCACTGTGGGAATAAAGATAAAACAAAAATAATCTGTGCATAATCCAGTACAAATAAATTGCACTCTGTAAGAACGTGTTTGAGCAATCCTCCACTACTTAGCTGCCAGGAAGGACCTTGGGGAAAACTCGAACCCCTAAACCTGATGTCTCATTAGATTTGAACTCTGCTGTAAGCCTGTGGGCCTCGTTGGGCAGGATGAAAACTTACTTCTTGGGTAAAAACTGTCAACTCCAGTAACATGTGCTCATAGTGATAATACAACTTCAAGAGATAAAACAGGGTTATTTATATACAACAGAATGAAGTGACTAATATTTTTAATCCTTTATTCCCTTTTTCAAAATGTTTGATTCTGAACAAATACTCATACTCGGGATGACATTTCAGGAGGATTTACTGTCAAAGTACCAAAATACAGTAAGTGATCATTTTAACTGCACAGAGAGAGCCAGAGGTGACTCATGCAACAGAGCAAAAGGTGCAAGATGGCAAATCTAATTTCTCAAGAACGGAGCTTTTGTTTCACCACCTACTCAACCGTTTGCATTTAAAAGAGGAAGAGAAATCAAACTTACTCTGCTACTACACAGACGCATATACAAGAAATGCTGCTGTTTTTGTCTCTGTTTAATAATGATGTTCTGTTTTTTAAACGGAACCAATATTGATCTTTTTGGCCTAAATGTGTTAGTGGAAAACTAACACTGCACATCACCCTTAACACAACATCCCTATGGTGAAAGATTGGAGTGGCAGCATCATACTGTTGGAATGCATTTCTTCATAATTACAGCTAAATACAGGGCAGTCCTGGAAGAAAACATGTTACAACCAAAACCCCAAACAACCCTAAACATCCAGCTAGAGAGTTTGAGGGGGTAACAAGGGAAGGATTAAGATAAAACCCTATCTAAGTCTCAAAATGTCCCATTCAAAGTCCAGAACCAAATCAACTGAGAATCTAATGGATACTTGAAAACTAATGTTGATAAATGATTTCTATCTAGTCTGATTGACCTTCGTTTCTTTTCCTAAAGAATAAAGAGATAATTTTTTTAGTCTCTTATCCTCCTTTCCTGTAAATGTTCTGTTTTCAAATAAGGAGAAGATGTTAAATAATTTTTAAATGACTAAGCAAGACTTCTTAAATTCTGGAGGTTCTAGTTCTGTTTTTTTCGTAAGGTGACTCAAATATCAAACAGATTTTATAGCATACATTTTAAATCTTGTTGCATGAAACGTTATACGGCTGAAGAACCTATTGTGTACCATCCTCTGTTGTTTCCAGATTCCAGAACAAATAGTAAAGAAGATACAGATGCATGTGCTCTGTTTATCCTTTTGTGACAGCGCCGCCCAGTGGAAATAATGTATCGCAACATCTTAACATACTGCAATTACAGTAATTGATCATGCAAGCATGAAGTAAAAGTTTTGGCCTCATTTGTTCCGTGCTTCACAGGATTTCTTCATTTTTTACTGTTATTGGTTAATATTAGTACGGGCAGTCTCTATTATTCCATCCTGTGCTCCAGGGTCCTCCAATTTCTCATTGATTTAAACTTAAACTTAAGTGGCTCTTTGGTTTTTGAACTAGACAAATCCCCCAAATAAATTAAGGAATACTGACCAAAAGCTGTTTTTTATTCATGTTTTTTTTTTTTGTATATTCATTCCACTCGGTAAAAAGAACTGTTCAAATTAATAACAGCTCAAAATTAAAAAGATATTCAGGTCAATGATCAGTGTATGTAAAGTGACTGGCACTGAACAACGTTATGGAGAGAATGTCTATTAATCTAGCTTAGATTCTAGGATAATAGGAATATTTGGTCATCCATCCATCCCTTATCAATACCCGTCCATCCTGTGCAGAGTTGCGGGGAGGCTGGTGCCTATCTCCAGCAGTCACGGGGCGAGAGGCGGGGTACACCCTGGACAGGTCGGCAGACCACTGCAAGAATATTTGGTTAACTAATGCCAGAGGTGTCAAAAGTATTCACATTCAATACTCAAGTAGAAGTATAGTTACTAGGGTTTAAAAGGACTTCCGTAGAAGTTAAAGTATAAAAGTAAAAGTAATGTATTTTAAAAAATTACATTAAAGAATAAAGCTTAAGCCCCCCCAAAAGAAAGGCCATAATTATTATAATGTTATATAAAAATGTTAATTTTGAAACACACTAGGCTACCTGTTTCAGCTGCATATATGCCCATCCATCCTAAAGCAGGGTTGCGGGGGGGGGGGGGGGCGCTGGTGCCTATCTCCAGCGGTCAGGGGGCAGGGTACACCCTGGACAGGTAGCCAGTCCATCGCAGGGCAACACCGGAATTCCGGAATTGCGCCGCTCAAGGTGGCAGCATGTTGGAGTAGCTCTGTTACTTTGGTTCATATTTTTTTCTTTTTAAAACTTTAATTCTTCCATTTCTGGTAGAAACATTGTTTTTGTGGACAACCGTTCTCTCTGGTTTTGAATGCTGTGCAGCTGGAAGGATTTTTGCTGATAATTTTTATTTTTGGACATTTGTTATGATGCATAACCATGGCAACAAGGTGGTTTACAACTGGCAGCAGCTGATTAACATCACAAAAGCTCAAATAATACCTCAACTACAGCCACAAAACCCTGATGAGTTGAAAAGAAGACGCCATAGATCCAGAGCATCGTCTATATCAGACTGTCATACAACTACAGAGCGTCTTCAGTCAGAGGCTTCTTCAGATCTGCAGAGCACTACAAGAGATCATCCCTACCCACAGCCATCAGCATCTACAACAAATCTTTGAAGGAACTTGCATAATGAGTTACAACAACATTTAATTTCCCTTTGGGATTAATGAAGTAATTTTGAATTGAATTTGAATTGAACACACGGACATACAGTACAAACAACCATACAAACACACACCTAAGGGCAATTTAGAGAGACCAATTCACCTATAACAGTCATGTTTTTGGACTGTGGGAGGAAGCCGGAGTACCTGAAGGGAACCCACACATGCACAGGGAGAACATGCAAACTCCATGCAGAAAGATCCCAGGCCAGGATTTGAACCCAGGACCTTCTTGCTGCAAGGCAACAGTGCTACCAACTGCGCCGCTGCACATATATGCCCATTAAAATGTATTAATCTTGGCAGACATGTGGACTACTGAGCATTAATATATATATATATATATATATATATATATATATATATATATATATATATATATATATATATATATATATAAATTAAGAATAGTATCACCAAAAGTCTTACAACCTCAGCACAGACAAGATCGTGCAGACCCCTGCGATCTCTAATGACCCCCTTGTGGCACACGAACCTCATGTTGGGAACCACTGTTCTACAGGCTGAATCCTCGCTGACGCACTGGAGACTGGAACTAAAAGCTCCACTTCAGCCAAAGTTTTGAAATCAGGGATAATTTCTCTGATTCAAGTGATCAGAAGTCGGAAAGACTCTCTGAACCCAGCTTCATATGCTTCAGAAGCAGCAAATGTCGGAGCATGCGCTGTTTCGTGTTTGGCACAACACCGGGCTCTTTCAAGCTGGTCTTTAACCAGCCGCACCGGTAACAGTCACGTTCCAAAGCCTCCTGGTCTGAGATGATGCTCAGATGGCTTCATGGAAATCTTCTTATTATTAATTTATTGATTCAGTTACTTGTACTCCGCGCTTTAACTCAAACCAAAAAATTTCCGCGCGTCTGCACCAAATGGTCAAGGGTGTGAATTATAATCTGTCAAAATGACAAGTGGCCTTTGGATTTTCCGTCACCGTTGTAAAAACACACACAAAAAACGGACTAATATGGAAAATATTCGGTTAACGGGACCTCGTGTGCACAGTACGCAATGGATCGCGTACAAGCGGGGTGTCCGAATGGTAGATGTTTAAAATTATGATCCAACCGCTGTGAAATTCTGTCCAGTTGGCGCATTTTTAGATCGTTTTTTGTGTGTCTTCTTAATAAAAGACTTAATGAAGCAGGAGTAACGAGGCTATTTTTAAAATGTAAGGAGTAGAAAGTACAGTAAATTGCGTGAAAATGTAAGGAGTAGAAGTAAAAAGTAGGCCCATAGATAATTACTTCACTAAAGTATAAATAACTAAAAGTTCTACTTAAGCAAGGTAACGAAGTATTTGTACTTCGTTACTTGACACCTTTGACTATTGCATAATTAACAAAGCATACAAAAACTTTTCTCAAAACATGAATAAATACAAAGAATATCAAAAATGAATATCAAGTCGCCACAGATCAAAACAGTGTCTTATTCAGAATAAATGCTGGTAATCAAAATATTCTGCCTCCCTGCTGCATTATTACTGTGATGTACTTTTTTATGTCATGGGCTTTTCAGTCAACATTAATAAAAAAAATGTAAAACTTTTTTTGGTTTTCAACATTTCTTTTGACTTTATTCAGTTCTGATGTTTTTTTATTGAATTACAAAGTATTGCTTTTCTTAAAAGGGAACTTAAAGTTAGTCAAACCTTTGTTTTTAAATTGAAATAAAATCCATTATTTTTACATAAATATCAAAACTATAAGTAATGATAACAAAGTTAACTGTGTAATACTGAAACTATCAGCACTATCAGCATCTCAATATTCTGTAAATGTCCTATAAAAAAAATTTGACACTGTGATTTAAGCCCATTTTTGCGCCCTCTGACTCCAAACACATTAATCTTTATTCACAAATGCTTCAAACCCTAGACCCTACAGAAGATCCGCACACATAAAACAGACAGTATTTTGTTACCTAAAGCATGGCCCAACACATCTGATATGGATTAAATAGGTTAGTTTCAAGAGCAAAACAAATTTAAAAAGACAGAGTAGCCATAATAAGTTAAGATAAATAATATTCAAAAATATTTGTTCGTCAGAAATACACATTTTTGAAAAATGCTTTTGCAAACTTCTTACACTAAAACAATAATACAAGAGAATGTGTAATTGATACACTTAAATGTAAGTTCTTTAGACAATAACATCAGGCAAAGTTAACCTGGTAAATACAAAAAAGACCATGTTAGGTTTGTTTGTTTTTTTTTGTTTTTTTTGTTATTCAAAGAAGGACTTGCTAGTATGTTTTTGATCATTATTCGCTGGATAACCCAGTTTATTGTCATAAACTGATGGTCAGACATTCTGCTTTAGGATTCTCTGCTTGAGAGCAGAAGACATGGTTCCATCTATCCTGGCAGTTCGAAGAGGTCCTGAAGATGTGCAGCAGGGCCAGACCATCACTGCCACCATGTTTGATCATAGGTGTATTGTTGCTTGTTTTTCCTAAATGCAGTATTAGAGTTGCACCAAGTGTAACAAGAAGCACAACCTTCCTAAAATACATCACATCCTCCTTTATTGCCAGTTCACAAAATATTTTACCAAAAATCGTGGAGATCGTCAAGATGTTTTTGTGGGAAATGTGGAAAAGGCATTTTGGTTCTTTTTTGTCAGCTGTGATTTTCCACCATAGTTCCCACTGTGGTTTCCTGGGGTCTAAAGGTCTTAAAAATGTCTGCTACATAAATAAACGGAACTGAGTTGTTTTGTTGTAATATAATGTACTTTCTTTGTTCTGTCATTTTGGACATTCTGCTTTAAATACTATTATATAATTTTGTTTCAAGAGTTTGTTTTACTTGTGTTCTTATCAAAAAAGACATGACTTGATGATAATCGAACTTCTTATAAGATAATATTACAAAATAAAGATTATTATCTTCTTATAAGATAATAATTAAGAGACAAACAGTTTTGCAAATCAGAAGGGAAAAACATAAGACAACAAAAAAAGATCTGCTTTTCCTTCTTCATATGAACCAAAATTCTTACTTATTGGCATCTGAGTTGTTTTAAATTTGTTGACAAATTATAGTTTAGGTTATGGTTTATTTCAAATACACTTACATAATATTATTGAAGTCACATCTTTACAAATTACATTTCATTCTTCCATGTTTGAAAAGGAGTAGATAGAGGTATACACTTCTACAATCACTTGTACTAATGGCTAACAATAGCCTCCATCACTTTCTGCACCGTTAACATGTCAAAGCCTTTTCAGTCTGGGATGGTTTTATTCTTGAACCGTTCACAATGTCACATATTTCCTTCTATTCTCAACATTATCTATTCAGCACTCATTGCCTTTGACAATTTTAGTCCAATATTTACAAAGAATTCAATAAATTTATTGACTATTTCATACTTTTAATGATGTTTCAATTTTCTATAGGCAAGGCAAGCCAATTTTATTTGGATAGCGAACTTTTAACAACAAGGTAATTCAAAGTGCTTACAAACAACTGAGGATAATTTTTACATGTCTTTACATTTGTTATCAAGCTATTGTGTTTACTTAATGGAGCACTAATTTATTGGATTGCAGGTCTACAATTCTGTTTCTGGTGTCCTTTGACAGTTCTTTGGTCTTGGCCATAATGGAGAATGGAGTACGAATGTTTGAGGTTGTGGACAGGTGTCTTTTATACTAATAACGAGTTCAAACAGGTGCCATTAATACAGGTAACGAGTGGAAGACAGAGAAGACTCTTACAGAAGAAGTTACAGGTCTGTGAGAGCCAGAAATCTTGTAGGTGACCAGATACTTATTTTCCACCATAATTTGCAAATAAATTCTGTAAAAATCAGACCCTGTGATTTTCTGGATTTTTTTTCTCAGTTTGTCTCTCATAGTTGAGATATACCTATGATGAAAATTACAGGCCTCTCTCGTGTTTTTAACTTTCTCAATTCATGGCTGCCTACATACTTTTTTGCCCCACTGTATTTGTAATGGTTGGTGTGGATGATGCTGTAGCTACAGAATGTGACCACTAGGTGTCACCACGAGACCATTTATTGCGCTGAAGTGCATTCAGTCGAGTACTAGCTGGCAGTAAGGTAGCAGTATCTAAACCTGCCTGGTTCACAGTTTGCCCGCTTTTGATCCTGAACAGGTCCACACAGAAACTGATCAACAGCTGAATGAAGGCACAAGCCATACTATGGGTTTCATTTTAACCCCCCTCCCTAAAACCCATCATTATCAGCTACTACAATATAGGAAGTACAATCTGTTGGACTGTTTGGAGTGTAAACAACATGGACTTCTCTCAGTCTCTAACTTTAGGCGCATTGCTAACAATGAAGGGTGCTGATACCAGCAGTGACGGTAGCTTGCAGCTGCCAAATGTCTGGAAACTGTATTTGCCTCAAGTTAGCTTTGAGGAACAATAACAAACACTGTAAGGCCAACAAGTCTAATCTACAGGGGAGAATTGAGGAGATTTCTCCATGATTCCGTTCATTGATTAGATTATTTTCTTTTTTTATGAGAGAATTAATAAGGGACAGAAAGAGGAGGTGTCACCTTCAGGGTCACACGGGGCTTTATCAAAGCAGTGCAGAGGTCAGCTGCTGCCATGTGTGTGCGCCTGTCTCTTCGCCTACTTTGCTATCGAGGCTCTGTCGCAGGGCCAAGGACGATCTAAGACAGAAAAAAACAGAAGAGCATCCTTGTAATTCACAACTGAGGTCAAGCACTTATAAAATGTAGGTATGTAAATATTTCCTTTTGTTTATGTGGCTTTCAGGGTTTGTAGTGGCTTGCACAGACGTGTCATATACTTATGTCACTGGGATTTCAAAGCACATAATCCTTCTTATATAAATGGCTTTTTTATTTTTTTTTATCCTGGAAGGGACCTGGAGAGCAGATGAGAGATGAAGTGGCTGCAGATAAATAAAACAGCAAGCCAGCGATGCATGCTGGCATGCAAGTATGCTGCAACTTCCATTACCCTTCAACCAACCACCCATCATGGCAGGGAAGAGTGGTGAAGCTGCGTGTTTGCATACAACCACAGAACGCTAAAACACAGGATACAGACAGTTGTGGTGATGAGTCATGCTTCATAGGAGCAATTTATCAAGGCCTGAGTCGTTAGATGCTTTCCCGCTCCCTTTAATCTTCCCCAGGCTTTAGGATGTCAGACCCATTTTTCTTCATTGAGCAGTTCATTGTAAAAGTTAAAACACATCAGGAACTAAATTAGAGCTGGATCTTGAATATTTACAGTCCTATATATTCACATTTCCAAACCAGGACAGAATGTCGTGTATCCATCTTTTAATTGATGCTGAAATGTAGAACTGCACACTGAATTGACTTAATTCTTTCAGGGGTGCCCAACTCCAGACCTCGGGAGTAGCCATCCTGCAACTTTTAGATGCATCCCTGCACACAGCTGTCATTCAGCTCTACAGGTGCCTGGTAACGAGTAGTTCGACTGATTCAGCATCAGATGCATCTAAAAGTTGCAGGATGGTAGCTGGTGAGGACTGGACTTGGGCACCTACATATATAGCATAGATTGAACAAGGTATTAGAAACAATTTTCAGGGATTTTGGTTGTTAGTGAAATTATTATATCCTGCCACTGCTGTAGATTTGTCAGCAGCGCATACACTGGAGTACAGTGAATGAACTCATTCTCATGCAAGCATTAGCCAAACATGAACAACTGACTTGTAAATCCCTCTTAATGAGCAGATTTAGTTATGGAGTACACCAGGGCTTGGACCAGATATCTTTGTTATGCACAGTGTATTGGATTGCAGACAGTCTAAGTTTCACTGTGCGAAATCAGAACAGAAAATGAGTTGGATGCAAAATTTTGGAGGCAATAAGGGTTCAGGTACCATGCATTGAAATTCTGCTTGCTAATATTGCATTTGCCAAGTTTGATGGAGGGGACTAGTCATTCGCCTCTTTGCTGATCCATACTTTTGTAGTCTAGAGAGTTTCAGACCTAACTTTTTTTGGGTACATTCTCAGCTTCTTACTGACCATGTTTCAGTGCGTACCAGCCGGGGAGATGTTTCATGCCTGCTTTTACAGCCAACGATTTAGAGAAAAGTTCTATACTCTACTGAAAGGGAATGCGGTTTTGTGACTCCTATTAATATTATTTACACTCATGGGGTTGCTTTAGTTGGATTAGGGATCTTTCAAACATACCACAAGAGGGGGATTTTGTACCCATTTCTGATCGATGACCTGAATTGATCAATATTGTACTTGGTGTGTACCGTTAGAAAATGTGGTCTTATATTACTCCAGTAAGCACTACCTACCAGGAGGGGGTGTCTTAAGAGTTATTCTGGTTTGAACGGTCGCCATAATCTGTCATTTATATGTTGGACATTTATACACAACAAAATAAATGGAAATAAAATATAATTTAAAAAGAAATTCAGGAAACAATAAACTAGTATGAGATATATGCACTTAGCCATTTATCTTCATAGTTCATGAAAACACCTATAAAGAAAACTATGGAATTTACTTCTATTGTATATTTAAAAACAAGTTTACATTTAAACAATATCTAAAATAAATGCCTAAAAAAGCCATAAAGGAAACCTAAAATCAAAACTTAAGGTCATACACTAATCAATTCAAAGACTAAAGTGTATTTAACAGACATTTAAATGGATGTATAGTCTGAGGGTAAGGACATGTAGTTGTGAACTATTCCACTATCTTGGCCCACCCACAGCTGGGTCACCTTCACATTGTAGTTGGGATCTCAGAACATTGAGGAAAAACTGGCTGGTCTACTGAAGTGCTGTTTACAAGCATGTAACTTATGAGATCACAAAGATGGAACCAGACTACATGTCCACAGCTGATATTAATGACTAATATGCACTCAGGAAGAGTTATAAGAGGAACAAAATGAGGTAAATACGTATTTTAAGAAATTATCAGCGTACTTTTTCAATACATCATGCCACACCAAGTTAATGTGTACTTTACTAAAGGTCAAACTAGATACGATTCTCCCAAAACACAATACAAACCCATTTTATTAAAAAAAGTTTATTGACATCAGAAGCAATTTAAAGTTCAACAATAAACAAGGCTTTTTTTATTGTTTTTTTTAGAATTACAGTGGTACATAAAGATCAGTAAAACTGTGATACGTCAATTCTGATAACATGTTTAAAATAAAAACACACGTAAAGAAAAATAAAATTGAAGGAAACACTCAGATCTAACTCCGATGTTTTTACGTGCTGTGCACTGCTAGCTAAGGGAAATACTGTAAGCCCACCCCTTTCCACTGTACCAGGCAGGATAGTGGTCTAGAAAAACTACCACTGGGAAGAAAATAAGACTGGCAGAAGGATACAGACACCATACTTGTGTAGTGTTAACTATACAAAAAAAAAGGGAAAAAAAAAACTGTACAGCATAAAAACAACTGATATACACAGCCTTTATGTTGGCATTAATTTTTTTTTTGTTTTATTTATTTTGTTGTTTTTTTTACCCCTTTGTTACTATTGTATTTTGTTTTAGCAAGTGAAGTGTGGACAAGGGGGTTAAATGCTTTATAAACAAGAAAATGACCACTATATATTGCCCGCCATTCTAATCATCATCCTCATCATCGTCGTCCTCTTCTTCCTCCTCGTCATCTTCATCATCATCGTCGTCATCCTTCTCAGCCTTGGCGGGGGCCTTTGCTGGTGCGCTGCTGCCCGTTTTTCCCTTGGCGCGGTAAGCTGCGATGTCCTGTGAAGGAATAAAATGCATGTTAAACTCATGGCTGGACTTTGGTTAGGAGAGCGAATCGAAACAAGAGATTTTTGTCTATTTACCTTCTCATACTTCTCCTTCAGTTTAGCTGCCTTCTTCTCATAGGGCTGCTTGTCCTCAGCAGCAGTGCTGTTCCACATCTCACCCAACCTCTTGGCAACATCTCCAATGGAGAGACCAGGGGTCTCGCCTTTTACCTTGGGGCGGAACTCTGCGCAAAAGATGAAGAAAGCAGATCTGTGGGAGAGAAAAAAATAAAAGTAAGAGATTGAGCCAGTTATTTAAAAAAATAAAAATAAATTTTAAAAAATAAATAAATTACGGCTCAAACAAGGTGGCCGAGTTAAACTTTAACAAAAGGTACATACGGGGGTCTCTTGGGAGCATTGGGGTCCTTGAACTTCTTCTTCTTTCCACCCCTTGCTGGCACGTAGCTCATCATCTCCCTCTCGTAGCGAGCCTTATCTTGCTTCGCCATGTCTTCAAATTTGCCCTTCTCCTTGGCAGACATCGTCTTAAAGCAGAGAAGTAACTTTAGGACTGACCCACTTTCTGCACAAAACTAATTTCTCATGTTTTCCTGAAGTTATGTTGTTTAAATGCAAACAGTAACACAGGTCACTATGAATTTGAACTACCTTCCATCGCTCAGAGCACTTCTTGGAGAACTCTGCAAAGTTCACTGAAGCATCAGGGTGTTTCTTCTTATGCTCCTCTCGGCAGGTCTGGACAAAGTAGGCATAGGAGGACATCTTCCCCCTCGGTTTAGTTGGATCTTTCCCCATCTTGATGGCAGTATCTAAAAAGGAATGAATGAAGGAGGTTCAAATTAACTGTGCATCTTCAAATGCCAAAGATGCACTGTTTTTTTAATTATTAAAAACAAAAAAAGATATATTAAAGCACATGGTGTGGGTTAATTTTTTATGCATTTAATCAATAGAATAAAGAAATATTTCAAACTAATTGACCTGCTGATCAAGGTAAAATTAGCGAACGGCACCTGTATATGCTAGAAAATGCAACAAAGCCTTTTGAAAAGCTGTGGTTAAATATTAGATTGAGTCATTTTAAGCAATAAATAAAAATGCGTTATTGTTTACAGCCTCTGAAACGCCCTATCATAAAGAAAGAGCATCCGCGGACCCCCCCTCCCGTCCCTGCTGTCAAGCCGAGTTAGGACCACTTAACGCAGCCCACTAAAATAAACCGCCCAGCAATGACAGAGCTGGTGCGATGAAAATGACTTTATTTATTGACACAATCAGCACGGTGGCCCCCAAACATTAAACTCACTGACCCCCGCGCTTATTGTGGTGGCTACCAGGTGCCTTGGAAACGTCATATCACTCAAAATAGACCGTAAATGTTTTTATTGGAGATGACTTTCCGCTCCCTAAAAAGTTTTCCCCAAACTTCCAGAGAGAGGTATTAAACCCCGACTCAATATTGAACTTAACACAAAAAATGTCAAATAGACTAAAAAGAACCCGTCTGTGACATGAGATGTTTTTATAAAAATAAAAAAATAAAAGTTCGGAAAAAAGTGATTTTTTTTTTAAAGAAAATGTGTATTTATTCATGAGATTATACGTAAAATTGTGCTGTTATGAGACAAGATAAGTCTCCTTTAAAAGTCCTATTTATTTCCTTCTTTTTAAATAAGCTTAAAATTGTGTTAAAATCGTCGTTTTCCGCCCATTAAAACCTACTGTACGTCCCAACTAAGCTGCGCCGAGCGGAGTAGTAATGGCGCATATAAGGCTCTCGTTGAGGAAAAGGAGGTCAACAACGACAGCAATATTTCTTCTTCCATTTTGTGAGAATGCCTTGTTCATGAAAGAAAGTCCCCCTCAAATGTCTCCTCCCGCCTCCCAGTTCGGTTTGCAACGCGACAAACACGTCCAAAAAGCCGGCGATCCTGACAAAATATTTCCCCCGATTGAATCCTATTGCACTAGCCGCCTTGTATAGTAATACATTGGGTCTGTGCTGTGTCTATGAGCGGTATGTGCTACTGACTGGGTTTCTATGAGCTCCTAAATGGCCGCTCGTCTTCATCCACTAACATGGAGAATATGGCTCCTTCTCTTTGTGTCAGCGCACAGCCATTGCACTGCATGCAATAGAGGGCAGAGCGACCGCGGCGACTACTTCATTTCAAGCCCCGATTTCAACCCTTTGCAAATGTCGGAAAAATACCCCCGCGGCGTCATTCGATTCGGGAAAGATTGAACTTTATTTTGCCGCGGTTAAATTTAATAGTTGCCGGTTTATTTCTCGAGAAAAGCCGGCTGGAAAAGTTGAAGCGAACTGCGCCTCTGTCCCTGGCTTCCTATTTGCCTCGCTGCCTTGTTTCCTATGCGAATACAGTCAGCCATTACAGTAAAGCGCAGACCGTGAGGTTATTTTTTCACTGTTTTCTCGGGCGAAGTTTTGCAAATAAATAATCATCCAAACATATTTTGACACAGTCTCCATTTTTCTTGTGCTTTTATGATTTTTTATGGGTTTGATTCTGACCTGTTCTCTACTCAGTCTTCACATGACAGGCGTTCAGCTTCGCAATGCACTGCAATGGCTAGCTAACGGTGAGTCTTCTACCATTGTCGCCTATAGTGTTGTCCGCTAGACATTCTTGAATTTTTACACGATAACTACAAATTGTTCCGACTTCCTTTCTTTCGAACAGGACGACTGTAATATACAAAATTATTCGTATTGAACAAAATAAGCAATTTTCGTCGAATTTAACCAGGGTTAATTTTTATTTCTTCCTTCTTTTAAATAGAGCGTCTGCCCTGCACTCTCAAGCAGAGTAATGTGATGTTACCCGATTAAAGCCGGCTATTTTGCTCTTATTTTTAAAGCTCTCCTGCAATATATAATTTAAAAAAAACAACAAGATCGTTTCATGTTTGATCAAGGCAAACCCATAAGTAAGATGTTTGGGATTGTTATCTCCATCTTCATCATTTGAAACACTTAAAATATTCGTGTGTACGATACTTACCAACTGACTATCGCTGGATCTCAATGCTCTGCAATGGCTGTCTATGAGGGAACACAGGCGATACGCAGTGTCTTCAGTCTTCAGCTAGCTCAACATTACTCTCGACGGCGCTTGCAAACCATTGGCCAGCGCCCGCTCTGTCGCTCTTCGGATTGGTCGGAAGCTTTTCATTGTCCTAATAGAAGACGATGTCCCATTGGCTCGCTTTTGTGAAACGTCACCGAAGTTTTGCGAGGCGGGTGGATACAAAAACATTGGAGTTCCGAGCATGCTGCTGGAGCTGGTAGTAGTGTAGTGTGTTTGCCATAGTATTGAATTCACTACGTTGAGCACAGTGTACAGTAGGCGAGTAAAATGAATGAGAGAACGCGGAGCGCTTTGTGGTTGATGAACGGGGCGACTGCTGAATGTTTCGCGGCTGTGTTGGAGGGACATTACCCCTCTCAAGCTAACGACTCCACGGTGCATTCCATTCAGTGCACCTGAGCTTATTTGCAAATTATGCTATTAAAAATGCATATAAAGAGCATTGCGTTTTCTAATGTAAAGGATGCAATCAAGCAGTTAGTCCTCCTGTCTGTGATAGCCATTCACTACATAAAAAAACAATTAGATGATTTTTGCTCTAAAATGAAAGAAATATTTCTGTTTATGTCCCTGAATACTTTAAACACCATGTTCCTAATTTATAGCCCATCATATAGACAAATTTAGCACCGCGGCTGAACTGGGCAGCAGTTTCCTATCTTCTCTGAAGCAAATACAGCATATTTAGTATCAGCTGACATGTATTTAGTCTTTGGAAGTCTTTTACCTATAACCATGTATTCAAATTAATTCAAATATATAGCAGCAAATATCAAATAGTGATAAATATATTTAGTGGGCAAACATTCTTTAAATCAATTTTTCTGAGAATGAAAAATATTTTGTTTGATATTTTGAGCATGCTTTGAAAAAGTATTCATACCCCTTAAACGTTTTCCACATTTTGGCAGGTTACACCAACAAACTAATGTATTTTATAGCATATTGTAGTTTGTGTCAGAGTAACAAAAAGTTGCTGCATGATTTTGAAAAGGGAATAAAAATGGAAAATGGTTTTCAAAATATAAAAATCTGAAAATGTGTGCCATGCATTTGTATTCTACCCCAGTTAGCAACCCCACTTGTAATAAAATGTGCTAAAGTTCAAAAGGGAATGAAAACTTTTGCAAGGCAATGTACAGTAGCTAACTGAGAGATGCCAGAGTACTTATTCCTGATTGTACAAGTCTCGAGACTGAAGAGTAAATAAGAAGTAAAACTGATGTACATGGAAGGAATAAATCTGACAATGAGTCTCACGTTAAGGAAATATTTTTTTATGGAGCAAACTGATTTATTTTGGATGCTGTTTTTGTTTATATCATTACCTAAATTTAAGCTTGTTAAACAGGTTTAACGGAAAAGTCTTATCTATTCTGAACCATAATATTCTGTGCAATTCAGATAATTTATTGTGATTTAAATTGCATAAACTTATATACAGTTAGGTCCAAAATTATTAATACCCCAGCAGATTTATTTTTAAAGTGATGTTTTAATTTTTCCAACACATTTATTCTGACTAGAAGTAATATTTATATTTTTCAGTGGACAGCAGACTACTAACTTAAATCTGTTGAGGAAGTGAAAAATTAGGGTGATGGCAAAGAAGATGTTCAACCTCAAAAATTTAGAGATCATCTTAAAAGACAAATTGTTTAGATACCAGTGGAAACATGCAAAAAGCGATTATAAAAAGGGTTTGATAATGCCAGCCATGATTTACATAAAATCAACTTGAACAAGCGATTACAACCCAATACATTAGAACATAAGCTACTTTTACCCATACTCTTACACAAATAAAGCAGATTTTTAAATGTATTTATATAGGTTGTTATTAAAATTTGTGAATGATTTAATAACAGTATAACTCTATTATATATTTTAATACATGTTGCCTCAATACTATAATATATCATGTAATATTTTCATCAGGGTTCATCCTTTTATTATTCAGAATGTCACAGTTACAACTTTTTTAAAACAACCACAAATCAGAAATTGATACACTGCTGTTACACTAGTTGAATTAATTGCACAATCAAGAGGTACTAAAAAGGTCATGTTTCTGTAGTTGTTTTTTTGTGAACAGCAGATGTCAAAAGCAATACATAATACATAAATTATGCAGTGGAGCTTTGCATGAACAAAAAAAATGCTAACAGGTTTTGTCATGTTACTTTAGCTCCTGCAATTTAAATGTGCATTCACGACAACCTGTCTTAAAAGTCTTACACAGACAAAAGGACAAAGGAGCTTCCATTTATCAGTAAGGTTACTGAAAAAGCTGAGTTTCAACAGTTAAATACCTCGTTAACAATGACCAGTCGCTTTGATGTCTTTCAGTCAGGTTTTCATGCTCACCCTTAGCACTTAGACTGCCCTTGTTAAAGTCTTTGATAAAATCCTCATAAAGGCAGACCTCCATGCAGCATTTGACATTTCCTGATGGTATATTAGAGGAGTGACTGGAGAACCTGGTTGGAATTTCTGGTACAGCACTGGTGCAAGTCTTACCTAAAGGACAGTAACTTCTTTGTGTTAACAGATAACGTTACATTGGAGTTGACAAAAATCACATGCCGGTTCCCCAAGGTTTCATCTTGGGGCCCCTCCTATTTAACATCTGCATGCTCCCACAAACTCAGATTAGGCCAAATAACAGTGCCTATAAAAAGTATTCTCCCCCTTGGATGTTTTACCCTTTTTATTGCTTTTACAAATCAATCATGATCAAGAAATGTAGGCTTTTTTGACCAAAAAAATACAAATAGTCCCTTTAATGTCAGAGTGAAAGCCGATATCTACAAAATAATGACAAGTGAAAATATGGAACCTAGAATACGTGATTGCATAAATATTCACGCCCTTCGAGTCAGTATTCAGTAGATGCACTTTTGGCTGCAATCACAGCACAGAGTCTGATTAGATAGTTCCAATTCAGGCTTGCACATCTGGACATTGCAGTTTTCCTCCATACTTCCTTGCAAAACTGTTTAAGCTCCGTCAGGTTGTGTGGAGATCAGCTGTGAACTGTTCTTTTTAAGTCCTGCCGCAAATACTCTTTCTGATTGAGGTCTGCACTTTGACTCGAGCACTCCAAAACATCCACCTTGTTGTCTACAAACCATTTTTTTGTAGCTTTAGCTGGATGTTTCTGGTTATTGTCTTTAAAAGTAAGTTTTATGTAAATTTTCTTTGAAGCCATAGTTCTCTTGGAGATGCAAGCAAAAAGATGCCTATTTCCTGAATGGATTTCCCTATATTTTGCAAGCCTTCCAGGGCCTTCTGCTGAGAAGCATCACCACAGCATCATGCTGTCACCACCATGCTTTACATTGGGGATGATGTGCAGTGTTTGATGTTCCCCAAACATATAGTCTTATTCAAAGGCCAAAATGCTCCATACTAGTATTGTTAGACCAAAAAACTTACTTCCACTTGACTATGGACTCTCCTACATGCCTTTTGGCAAAGTTTATATTATATTTATTAATTATTATTTTTCTTTATTATTATTAACAGTGAAAACAAATAACGAAAATCTAGGTGTAGTAATGGACTCAGACCTGAACCTCCAGGGTCACATAAAGGCAATAAGAAAGTCAGCCTTCTATCACCTGAAGAACATTTCTAAGATTAAAGGACTTATGTCCAAACAGGACCTAGAAAAACTCATCCATGCGTTTATCTTTAGTCAGATTGATTAATGCAACAGCGTTCTCACAGGTCTACCTAAAAAGTCAATCGCGTCCTCACTAGAACCAGGAAAGTAGAGCACATCACCCCAGTTCTAAAGTCCTTACACTGGCTCCCTGTAGCTCAGAGAATATATTTCTAAATATTTTTACTAGTTTATAAATCATTGAATGGCTTAACACCAAAGTATGTTGAAGACCTACTGTTACTATACCAACCCCCCAGACCCCTCAGGTCCTCGAATTCCAGTCTACTCAACATCCCTAGAATAGAATCAAACATGGAGAAGCAGCTTTCAGTTTCTATGCTCCTCTAATCTGGAAAAAAAACTTCCAGGCAACTGCAAAGCTGCTGAAACACTGAGTTCCTTTAAACAACTGAAAACGTGTCAGTTTAGAACTCCCTTTGAGAAATGCTTTAATGTATCATATGTTTTGTGCATGCTTATTGCTTTATTGCTGTTTTTACTTTATATGCTTTGTCTGTGTTTTATTGCTATTTTTATTTTAGCCCTTAATCCCTTAATGTAAAGCACCTTCAATTACCTTGTTGTTGAAAGTGTGCTATACAAATAAAATTCCCTTGCCTTGCCTTGCCTTACTGTCTGGAGAGGTCTGGCCAGAAGTGGTCTTCATTGAAGAGTTGCAACCAAGAAGCCATACCTCTGACATGGAAACAAGGCCATGTGACTCAAGTAGCCTATGCATGAAAGCATAGGAACTGGGGTGCAGGAAAATGGCAGCAGGTGCTCTTGACTGATTAGGGAAGGCAAGGCAAGGCAATTTTATTTGTATAGCACACTTTCAACAGCAGGGTTATTCAAGGTGCTTTACATGATTTGGTGATTTTTAAAAAAAGCAACAAAAAACACATGGAATATAACATTGGATATTAAAAGTAAAAGAAACACACATTACACATGATACACAGTAAAGCAAGAGAAAGATCAAAAAAGCAAGAGAGCATGAACACATTTCATACATATGACATCAAGCATTTACTCGAAGGCAATTCTAAACAGATGGGTTTTTAGTCTCGATTTAAAGCAGTTGAGAGGTTCAGCAGCTCTACACTCGTCAGGAAGTCTGTTCCAGATAAGGGGAGCATAGAAACTGAAAGCTACTTCTCCATGTTCTCCATGTTTGATTCTATTCCAGGGATGTTGAGTAGACTGGAATTCGAGGACCTGAGGGGTCTGGGGGGTTGGTATAGTAACAGTAGGTCTTCAACATATTTTGGTGCTAAGCCATGTAATGATTTATAAACTAGTAGGGGTATTTTGAAGTCTATTATCTGAGCTACAGGGAGCCAGTGTAAGGACTTTACAACTGGGGTGATGTGCTCTACTTTCCTGGTTCTAGTGAGGACGCGAACGGCAGCGTTCTGGATCAGCTGCAGCTGTCTGATTGACTCTTTAGGCAGACCTGTGAAGATGCTGTTGCAGTGATCAATCAGACTAAACATAAACGCATGGATGAGTTTTTCCAGGTCCTGTTGCAACATCAGTCGTTTAATCCTAGGAATGTTCTTCAGGTGATAGAACTCTGACCTTGTTATTGCCTTTATGTGACCCTGGAGGTTCAGGTCTGAGTCCATTACTACACCTAGGTTTCGTGCCTGATCAGTAGTTTCTAGCTGTATTAACTGAAGCTGTGTGCTGACTCTTGATCGTTCCTCCTTGGGTCCAAAAATAATTACTTCAGTTTTGTTTCTATTCAGCTGGAGAAGGTTATGGCACATCCTTCCATTTATTTGGTCAATGCATTGATTTAGGGTTTGAATGGGTTCAAAGTCACCTGGTGACATTGTAATGTAGAGCTGAGTGTCATCCGCGTAGTTATGGTAGCTAATGTTATTGGTCGCTATAATCTTGCCTAGTGGGAGCATGTAGATATTAAATAAGAGGGGCCCCAGGATGGAGCCCTGGGGCACCCCAAATGTGATTTCTGTTCGTTCTGATGAAAAGTTTCCTATTAAAACATAGAAGTCCCTGTTCTTTAGGTAAGACTCGAACCAGCCAAGTAGTGTACCAGAGAGTCCGACCCAGCTCTCCAGTCATTCCAATAAAATATCATGATCAACCGTGTCAAATGCTGCACTGAGGTCCAACAGAACCAGCAGTGTGGTTCTTCCACAGTCTGTATTTATGCGGATTTCATTGAATACTTTGACGAGGGCAGTCTCGGTGCTGTGGTGATCACGGAAACCAGACTGAAAAACATCAAAACGGTTTGTCATTGTTATGAAGCTATTTAACTGCTGAAACACAGCTTTTTCAATAATCTTACTGATGAATGGAAGATTAGAGATCGGCCTGTAGTTCTGCATTAACGTGTTGTCCAGATTTTTCTTCTTTAGCAGTGGTTTAATAACTGCTGTTTTTAAAGCCTGAGGGAAGACACCTGATAGCAGGGATGAGTTCACTATTTGAACAAGATCAGACCCAATAACAGGAAGAACTTTCTTTAGAAAAGCTGTGGGTAAGATATCAAGACAGCAGGAGGAGGAACTTAATTGGATAATGATTTTTTTCAAGGCTGTTCTGGTTTAATTCGTGGAATTCAGACATTTTCTCTACATTGTTGTTGATTGGGGATGGCACTGGTTGTGGGTTCGATATTGAGGTACAGATTGACCGTCTAATTGTTAGAATCTTTTCAGTGAAAAAGCTGGCAAATTCATTGCAGGCCCTGATATAATGTTGTCCAGGGGCTACTGTCACTAAAGGATTAGTTAGTCTTTCCACTGTTGCAAACAGAGTCCGTGCATTATTAATGTTTCTGTTGATGATTTCAGAAAAGAACGATTCCCTAGCTTCTTTTAAAGTTAACTGATATCTATTCAGTCTCTCTTTGTAGATCTCACAGTGAACCTGGAGTCAAGTTTTCCGCCATTTTCTCTTGGCTCGTCGACACTCTCTTTTTTCACTACGTACCAGTGGATTACTTGTCCACGGAGACTTCTTTCTACCTGAGACTACTTTCACTTTGGTTGGAGCAATGGAATCCATGATGTCTGAGATTTTCGCAAGGAAATCATCTACCAGCTTATTTACTGAGTTTGAGTTGGGAGATGAGGGGGATGTGGTGGAAGGGTAAATACGTTTAAAGGTTTCTACTGAACTGTCCCCTAGAAAACGCTTTTTTATAGTGGTCTTACTGTGGCTGGATAATTTAGCAGAGATGGTACTTTCAAAGAAAATATAGAAATGGTCAGATAATGCAATATTAATTACAGAGATGTTGGAAATATTTAAACCTTTGCTGATAATTAAGTCCAGAGTGTGTCCTTTATTGTGTGTTGGTTGTTTGACATGCTGGATCAGGCCGAAGTTGTGGAGAGTGTCATCTAATGTTTTTGCTTGTCTATCTTGGGGGTTCTCGGTATGGATGTTAAAATCCCCCACAATGATTAGTTGGTCATAGTCGATACATATTACAGAAAGAAGGTCATTGAAATCATTAAAGATGTTAGAGTTAAGTTTTGGTGGTTTATATAAACTTAGAAATAAAGCTTTGTTAGGCCAATTTATCTGGGTGGCTAGGTATTCAAAAGGATCAAACGTGCCCAGGGTTACCTTTTTAAAGTTCATTGAGTTGTGAAAAATGGTGGCTACACCTCTACCTCGTCTGTGTTTCCTGCTCACGCTTAATAAATTGTAATTTGGAGGAGTAGATTCTATCAATGCAGTTGTTTCGTTATTTTCATCTAGCCAAGTTTCTGATAAAAAAGGGCATGTAAATTATGCTCAGTGATGAAGTCATTGATAAGAAAAGACTTCCTGGATAGAGATCTAATGTTTAATAAAGCTAACTTAAGTATTGTGATGATGGGCAGCTGAACCTTCTGACAGGTTATCAATTTAAGATTTTGTTTAATATGAGAGCGTGTGGTTAACGGTTTATGTTTCCTGCTGCTGATAATCACTGGTATGCTAAGTTCGGGGGGGATTAGTCAAAATTTGAAATATTTGGCTGTACCAGAAGGCAGTTTGTTTTGTTTTTTGAAGGGCTTGAGAGCGGTACTATAATGAGTGTCTGCAGGCAACAGTGAAGCATGGTGGAGGTTCCTTGAACGTTTGGGCCTCCATTTCTGCAAATGGAGTTGGAGATTTGGTCAGGATTAATGTTGTTTTCAATGCTGAGAAATACAGGTAGATACTCATCCATCATGCAATACAATCAGGGAGGCATGTAATTGGCCCCAAATTGATTCTGCAGCAGGACAACAACCATACAGCCAAAGTCATTAAGAATTATCTTCAGCGTAAAGAAGAACAAAAAGCCCTGGAAGTGATGGAATGACCCCCACAGAGCCCTGATCTCAACATCTTGTGTCTGGGATTATATGAAGAGACAGAAGGATGTGAGGAACCCTACATCCACAGAAGATCTGTGGTTAGTTCTCTGAGATGCTAGGAACAACCTACCAGCTGATTACCTTCAAAAACTGTGTGCAAGTGTACCATGAAGAATTTATGCTGTTTTGAAGGCAAAGAGTGTTCACTCCAAATATTGATTTGATTTAGATTTCACTTTCGTTCATTCACTGCATTTTGTTTATTGATGAAAATAAGTGATTAACACTTCAATTTTTGAAAGCATTCTTTGTTTACAGTGTTTTCTCCACACCTGCCAGGAACTTTTGCAAAGCACTATATATATATATATATATATATATATATATATATATATATATATATATATATATATATATATATATATATATATATATATATATATATATATGCAGTGGCTTGCAAAAGTATTCGGCCCCCTTGAACTTTTCCACATTTTGTCATATTACAGCCACAAACATGAATCCATTTTTTTGGAATTCCACGTGAAAGACCAATTCAAAGTGGTGTACATGTGAGAAGTGGAACGAAAATCATACATGATTCCAAACATTTTTTTACAAATAAATAACTGAAAAGTGGGTTGTGCGTAATTATTCAGCCTCCTTTGGTCTGAGTGCAGTCAGTTGCCCATAGACATTGCCTGATGAGTGCTAATGACTAAATAGAGTGCACCTGTGTGTAATCGAATGTCAGTACAAATACAGCTGCCCTGTGAAAGCCTCAGAGGTTGTCTAAGAGAATGTTGGGAGAAACAACACCATGAAGTCCAAAGAACACACCAGACAGATCAGGGATAAAGTTATTGAGAAATTTAAAGCAGGCTAGGCTACAAAAAGATTTCCCAAGCCTTGAACATCCCACGGAGCGCTGTTCAAGTGATCATTCAGAAATGGAAGGAGTATGGCACAACTGTAAACCTACCAAGACAAGGCCGTCCACCTAAACTCACAGGCCGAACAAGGAGAGCGCTGATCAGAAATGCAGCCAAGAGGCCCATAGTGACTCTGGACGAGCTGCAGAGATCTACAGCTCAGGTGGGGGAATCTGTCCATAGGACAACTATGAGTGGTGCACTGCACAAAGTTGCCCTTTATGGAAGAGTGGCAAGAAGAAAGCCATTGTTAAAAGAAAACCATAAGAAGTCCCGTTTTCAGTTTGCCACAAGCCATGTGGGGGACACAGCACACATGTGGAAGTAGGTGCTCTGGTCAGATGAGACCAAAATGGAACTTTTGGCCAAAATGCAAAATGCTATGTGTGGCGGAAAACTAACACTGCACATCACTCTGAACACACCATCCCCACTGTCAAATATGGTGGTGGCAGCATCATGCTCTGGGGGTGCTTCTCTTCACCAGGGACAGGGAAGCTGGTCAGAGTTGATGGGAAGATGGATGGAGCCAAAATACAGGGCAATCTTGGAAGAAAACCTCTTGGAGTCTGCAAAAGACTTGAGACTGGGGCGAAGGTTCACCTTCCAGCAGGACAACGACCCTAAACATAAAGCCAGGGTAACAATGGAATGGTTTAAAACAAAACATATCCATGTGTTAGAATGGCCCAGTCAAAGTCCAGTTCTAAATCCAATCGAGAATCTGTGGCAAGATCTGAAAGCTGCTGTTCACAAACGCTGTCCATCTAATCTGACTGAGCTGGAGCTGTTTTGCAAAGAAGAATGGGCAAGAATTTCAGACTCTAGATGTGCAAAGCTGGTAGAGACATACCCTATATATATTTTGAATACCTAGCCACCCAGATAAATGAGCCTAACAAAGCGTTATTTCTAAGTTTATATAAACCACCAAAACTTAACTCTAACTTCTTCAATGATTTCAATGACCTTCTTTCTGTAATATGTATCGACTATGACCAACTAATCATCGTGGGGCACTTTAACATCCATACCGACAACCCCCAAGATAGACAAGCAAAAACGTTAGATGATACTCTCCACAACTTCGGACTGATCCAGCATGTCAAACAACCAACACACAATAAAGGACACACTTTGGACTTAATTATCAGCAAAGGTTTAAATATTTCTGACATCTCTGTAATTAATATCGCTTTATCTGACCATTTCTGTATTTTCTTTCAAAGTACCATCTCTGCTAAATTATCCAGCCACAGTAAGACCACTATAAAAAAGCGTTTTCTAGGGGACAGTTCAGTAGAAACCTTTAAACGTATTTATCCTTCCACCACATCCCCCTCATCTCCCAACTCAAACTCAGTAAATAAGTTGGTAGATAATTTCCTTGCGAAAATCTCAGACATCATGGATTCCATTGCTCCAACTAAAGTGAAAGTAGTCTCAGGTAGAAAGAAGTCTCCGTGGACAAGTAATCCACTGGTACGTAGTGAAAAAAGAGAGTGTCGACGAGCCGAGAGAAAATGGCGGAAAACTCGACTCCAGGTTCACTGTGAGATCTACAAAGAGAGACTGAATAGATATCAGCTAACTATAAAAGATGCTAGGGAATCGTTCTTTTCTGATATCATCAACAGAAACATTAATAATGCACAGACTCTATTTGCAACAGTGGAAAGACTAACTAATCCTTTAGTGACAGTAGCCCCTGAACTAAACTCTACCAGGGCCTGCAATGAATTTGCCAGCTTTTTCACTGAAAAGATTCTAACAATTAGACGGTCAATCTGTACCTCAATATCGAACCCACAACCAGTGCCATCCCCAATCAACAACAATGTAGAGAAAATGTCTGAATTCCACGAATTAAACCAGAACAGCCTTGAAAAAATCATTATCCAATTAAGCTCCTCCTCCTGCTGTATTGATATCCTACCCACAGCTTTTCTAAAGAAGGTTCTTCCTGTTATTGGTTCTGATCTTGTTCAAATAGTGAACTCATCACTGCTATCAGGTGTCTTCCCTCAGGCTTTAAAAACAGCAGTTATTAAACCACTGCTAAAGAAGAAAAATCTGGACAACACGTTGATGCAGAACTACAGGCCAATCTCTAATCTCCCATTCATCAGTAAGATTATTGAAAAAGCTGTGTTTCAGCAGTTAAATGGCTTCATAACAATGACAAACCGTTTTGATGCTTTTCAGTCTGGTTTCCGCGCTCACCACAGCACCGAGACTGTCCTCGTCAAAGTATTTAATGACAGCCGCATAAATACAGACTGTGGAAGAACCACAGTGCTGGTTCTGTTGGACCTCAGTGCAGCATTTGACACTGTTGATCATGATATTTTATTGGAACGACTGGAGAGCTGGGTCGGACTCTCTGGTACAGTACTTGGCTGGTTCGAGTCTTACCTAAAGAACAGGGACTTCTATGTTTCAATAGGAAACTTTACATCAGAACGAACAGAAATCACATGTGGGGTGCCCCAGGGCTCCATCCTGGGGCCCCTCTTATTTAATATCTACATGCTCCCACTAGGCAAGATTATAGCGACCAATAACATTAGCTACTATAACTACGCAGATGACACTCAGCTCTACATTACAATGTCACCAGGTGACTCTGAACCCATTCAAACCCTAAATCAATGCATTGACCAAATAAATGGATGGATGTGCCATAACTTTCTCCAGCTGAATAGAAACAAAACTGAAGTGATTATTTTTGGACCCAAGGAGGAACGATCAAGAGTCAGCACACAGCTTCAATTAATACAGCTAGAAACTACTGATCAGGTTCGTAACCTAGGTGTAGTAATGGACTCAGACCTGAACCTCCAGGGTCACATAAAGGCAATAACAAGGTCAGCGTTCTATCACCTGAAGAACATCTCTAGGATTAAAGGACTGATTTTGCAACACGACCTAGAAAAACTCATCCATGCGTTTATCTTTAGTCGGATTGATTACTGCAACAGCATCTTCACAGGTCTGCCTAAAAAGTCAATCAGACAGCTGGAGCTGATCCAGAACGCTGCCGCTCGCGTCCTCACTAGAACCAGGAAAGTAGAGCACATCACCCCAGTTCTAAAGTCCTTACACTGGCTCCCTGTAGCTCAGAGAATAGACTTTAAAATACTTTTACTAGTTTATAAATCATTACATGGCTTAGCACCAAAATATGTTGAAGACCTGTTGTCATGGTACCAACTACCAAGACCATCCCTAGACTCAGAACTAAACATGGAGAAGCAGCTTTCAGTTTCTATGCTCCCCTTATCTGGAACGGACTTCCTGACGAGTGTAGAGCTGCTGAAACTCTGAACTGCTTTAAATCGAGACTAAAAACCCATCTGTTTAGAATTGCCTTTGAGTAAATGCTTGATGTTATATGTATGAAATGTGTTCATGCTCTCTTGCTTTTTTTATTTTTCTCTTGCTTTATTGTGTATCATGTGTAATGTGTGTTTCTTTTATGTGTTTCTTTTAAATCACCAAATCATGTAAAGCACCTTGAATTACCCTGCTGTTGAAAGTGTGCTATACAAATAAAATTGCCTTGCCTTGCCTTGCCTTGCCTAAAAGACTGGCAGCTGTAATTGCAGCAAAAGGTGGTTCTGCAAAGTATTGACTCGGGGGGCTGAATAATTATGCACACCCCACTTTTCAGTTATTTATTTGCAAAAAGTGTTTGGAATCATGTATGATTTTTGTTCCACTTCTCACGTGTACACCACTTTGTCTTGGTCTTTCACGTGGAATTCCAATAAAATTGATTCATGTTTGTGGCTATAATGTGACAAAATGTGGAAAAGTTCAAGGGGGGCGAATACTTTTGCAAGCCACTATATATATATATATATATATATATATGTACACTGCTCAAAAAATAAAGGGAACACTTAAATAACACAATGTAACTCCAAGTCAATCACACTTCTGTGAAATCAAACTGTTCACTTAGGAAGCAACACTGATTGACAATCAATTTGACATGTTGTTGTGCAAATGGAATTGACAACAGGTGGAAATGATAGGCAATTAGCAAGACACCCCCAATGAAGGAGTGGTTCTTCAGGTGATGACCACAGACAACTTCTAAGTTCCTATGCTTTCTGGCTGAAGTTTTGGTCACTTTTGAATACCGGCAGTGCTTTCATTCTAGTGGTAACATTAGAAGCAGTCTACAACCCACACAAGTGACTCAGGTAGTGCAGCTCATCCAGGATGGCACATCAAAACGAGCTTTGGTAAGTAGGTTTGCTGTGTCTGTAAGCATAGTGTCCAGAGCATGGCTGCGCTACCAGGGGACAGGCCAGTACATCAGGAGACGTGGAGGAGGCCATAGGAGGGCAACAACCCTGCAGCAGGGCCGCTACCTCTGCCTTTGTGCAAGGAGGAACAGCAGGAGCACTGCCAGAGCCCTGCAAAATGACCTCCAGGAGGCCACAAATGTACATGTCTCAAACGGTCAGAAACAGACTCCATGAGGGTGGTTTGAGGGCTAGACGTCCTCAGGTGGAGGTTGTGCTTACAACCCAACACTGTGCAGGACATTTGGCATTTGCCAGAGAACACCAAGATTGGCAAATTTGTCACTGGCACCCTGTGCTCTCCACAGATGAAAGCAGGTTCACACTGAGCACATGAGACAGACGTGACAGAGTCTGGAGACGCCAGGGAGAACATTCTGCTGCCTGCAACATCCTCAAGCATGACCGGTTTGGCAGTGGGTCAGTAATGGTGTGGGGTGGCATTTCTTTGGGGGGCCACACAGCCCTCCATGTGCTCACCAGAGGTAACCTGACTGTCATTAGGTACCAAGATGAGATCCTCAGACCCCTTGTGAGACCATAAGAAAAAAATGAAAAAAAAGAAGAAAAAAGAGCCTTCAGGGTAGGAAGACAGGGAATTACTGGGGAGTATACAGAAGCAACTTACGGTCAAGATCAGAGACAGCAAGGATGCATACAGGAAGAAGCTGGAGAACAAACTACAGAGGAACATTATCAGAGATGTCTGGTCAGGAATGAGAAAGATCACCGGCTTTAAGGACAGGAAGGATTGGATAGAAGGAAGTCTGGACAGAGCCAATGAACTGAACACATTCTTTAACAGGTTCAGTTCAGGAACTAGCTCAGCATCCTCCTCTCCTGTTCCCAGCCAAACAGACATCCCACTCTCCTCTGATCAACAGCTTCCCTGTTACACCTCGGATGTTTTATCCTTCACCTCAGCCATGGACTCTTCTGATTCCACAAGTTTGATGTCAACCAAGTCAGGAAATGCTGCTACCCCCTTTGCCTCCCCCTCCCACTTGTCTGTCTCCAAAAGTCAGGTGAAGAGGCAGCTGGAGAAACTGAACCGGAACAAGGCTGCAGGGCCAGATGGTGTCAACCCCAGAGTCCTGAAGGCCTGTGCAGAGCAGCTCTGTGGGATTCTGCAGCACCTCTTCAACCTTAGCCTAACTCAGGAGAAGGTTCCAGTGTTGTGGAAGACATCCTGCCTTGTTCCAGTACCAAAGAAAAATCACCCATCAGTCATCAATGACTATAGACCCGTTGCCCTGACATCCCACATCATGAAGGTCCTGGAGAGACTCCTGTTGGCACCCCTGAGTAAGCAAACAAAAACGTATCAGGACCCGCTGCAGTTTGCTTATCGTTGTGGAGTTGAAGATGCCATCATCCACCTGCTTCAACCAACCCACTGTCATCTGGACAAAGCAAGCAGCACTGTGAGGATCATGTTCTTTGATTTCTCCAGTGCATTTAACACAATTCAGCCTGATTTACCTTGTCAGAAACTCTTGAAGACAAAGGTGGAGCCCTCAACAATCGCCTGGATCAATGACTACCCGACCAACAGACCACAATTTGTGAGACTGAAGAATTGTGTGTCAAACCAGGTGGTCAGCAGCACAGAAGCACCACAGGGGACCGTACTCTCACCATTCCTTTTCACTCTGTACACCTCAGACTTCCAGTACAAATCAGAGACCTGTCATCTGCAGAAATACTCAGATGACTCTGCAATTGCCGGGTGTATCAGAGATGGACAAGAAGCTGAATACAGAGAGCTGGTGGACCGCTTTGTGACATGGTGTGGAAACAATCGTCTCACCTTGAATGTGAACAAAACAAAGGAGATGATTTTAGATTTCAGAAGAAACAGGGATAAGTCAAACACTGTTTCCATCATGGGAGAAGAAGTGGAGGTGGTTGAGGAGTATAAATACCTCGGAATTCACCTTGACAACAGACTGGACTGGAGGCGCAACAGTGAAGCCGTCTACAAGGAGGGACAGAGCAGACTGTAATTCTTGAGGAAGCTTAGGTCCTTCAAGGTTTGCAGCAAGATGCTGCAGATCTTCTGCAAGTCTGTTGTGGAGAGTGTAATCTCTTCAGCCATCATCTGTTGGGGTAGCAGCATCAGAGCCAGGGATTTAAAAAGGCTTAACAACCTGATAAAGAAGGCTGGTTCTGTTCTTGGGACAACTGTGGAACATCTGGAGATGATAATGCAAAGAAGGATTCTTCATAAAATCAAAAAAATTATGGACAACCCTGAACATCCTCTTCATGAGACAGTCATACAACAACAGAGCGTCTTCAGTCGGAGGCTTCTTCAGTTTCGCTGCAATACAGACCGCTACAGGAAATCCTTCCTGCCCACAGCCACCATCATCTATAACAACTCCTTAAAGAATTAATTATATGAGCTATACCAACACTTAATTTCCCTCTGGGATCAATAAAGTATTTTTGAATTGAATTGAATTGAATATGCTGGTGCTAGACCTCATGTGGCTGGAGTGTGTCAGCAGTTCCTGCAAAAGAAAAGCATTGCTCCTATGGACTGGCCCGCCTGTTCCCCAGACCTAAATCCAATTGAGGAAAAACAAAAATAGTGCAGTCTATTTTATGCTGTTCAAAATGGTTATTGCAGATGGGATGAATTACTTCTTGTAAATGTTTTTTCCGGGTCAGGGAGGTTATAAATTACTGTCGCATTGCCACTCTCCCATAAAGCTTTGACTGGTGAAGAACTCGGGCAGCTTTTGTTGAATGTAGAGTCTCTCCCATCTTCAGCTTGTAACTCCTTCAGCATAGTCAAAGGTGTCCTGGTGGCCTCGCTCACTACTCTCCTTCTTGTACAGTCACTCGGTTTGTGAGGACAGTCTTATCTAGGCATGTTTACACATGGGCCGGATTCCTTCCATTTCTTGATGATGGATTTATTTGAACTCCAGGACATGTTCAGTGCCTTAAATTGTTTGTATCCATTACCTGACTTAAATTTTTCAATAACCTTTTCTCTAATTTGCTTGAAGTGTTCTTTTGTCTTTGTGTTGTATGGTGGACAGGGATTCTGATTTACCAGTGAATGAACTTTGGATGTGCACATGTCTTTATACTGCAGTCACTTGAGACACAGTCATTGCACTTAGGTGATCTCCATTCCACTCATTGTGAGACTACTAGCACCAATTGACTGGACCTCTGTTGAATTAGGTTAGTCACTTTAAATAAGGTGAATTTTTATTCAATTACTTATGTTAGATATTTTTAATTAATTTTCTATATTTTGTAGAAATCTGTTAAATTAAAAGTTTTTTTTCGGTTTTTTTTGTCAAAAAAGACAAAGGTTGTTGATCATGACTGATTTGTAAAAGGAATAAAAAAGATTCAACACAAAGGGGGTGAATACTTTTCATAGGCCCTTTAAGTTACCATAATTATACAGAGTATACACAACTCTTCTTTTCATTGTCACCAGTTGATTATGAACCTGTTCAATCGTTGAGCAGATGCATAGAAAAAATCAATGTGTGGATGTTCTATCACTTTTGAAGTTGAATAAAAACAAAACACAAGTATTTATTGTTGGATCAAAGGCTTCGGTTATCATAGCTAGAATCTACTGATCCGGCCCAAAATCTGGGTGTAGTGATGGACTCAGACCAGGACTTTCAGTAACGCATAAATACTATTATAAAGTCTAACTCAGCAACAAAACATTTATTATGGTGCTAGGCAGCACACACCAACAGGCTCCATTAAAGTTTCATTAGGAATTTTGCTAGTTGGTTTCGTATTACAAGTACTGACTTTGATTTGTGAATGTTAACATCCATCCACCTCCTTGTCCTTGCAGGGTTGCAGAGTAGGTGGTGCCTATCTCTAATGATCATTGGGCAGGAAGTGGGGTACACACTGGACATGCATCTAGTCCATCACAGGAATGGTTCTATTTAGAGAGCAATTTACCTTTCAAATAAATGTTAAACACCTTTTTTGCAAGTTTTGCAATGTAACAAGGCACTGGTAATTTTACCAATTTTGCCATATGGTACCTTTACAGTATTAGTTATTTTTTACCCAACCTTTTAGTCTACCACTAGTTTGTTCAGTACAGACCATGTGTCAACTCATTACCGTCAGGAAGCATGGCAGCTGAATATTTTTGTTTACTATGAGAAAATGTTTTTATATCAGTAAATAATATTTACCAACAGGGGGTTACTTATTTTTGTATCACTTGGAGTTCTACATTTTGCATTCTACAGACTTAATTCGTGATCAAAACCAAAAATAAGGTAAAAAGAGCTTTTAAGTAATAATTTACAGCTCAAATTCATTACTTATTTAATTTGATTATTTATTAAAAACAATTATCTTATTTCAAAAAAATACTTTCTTCAGCAAAATAAACAGAAGTACCATGGTTTAAGTACATAGGTAAAAACTTATCTATTCATAGGTACAAAGTGGAAGTAGCAAGGAATGAAAGGACACTCCTAAGTTTTGAAATGGGGATATGAATTTGCAAAGGGGTGAACTGATCAGAAATGACTTTAACGTATTAAATGTTTCCGCTTTGTGTGTGTGTGTGTGTGTGTGTGTGTGTGTGTGTGTGTGTGTGTGTGTGTGTGTGTGTGTGTGTGTGTGTGTGTGTGTATATATATATATATATATATATATATATATATATATATATATATATATTGATATAGATACAGATATAGATATAACTGCGTTATATACATTATATTTGGGTATTTGCTCTCAAGATCTGAAATCGAATACAAATGTAGATTTTTTAAATATGAAGCTCCAACACTAGTTAAACTTCAAATAAATAATTAGGGCCGACTGCATTGTTTTCTTACTGCTTAACCTTCCTAAATAATGAGTTTAGAGCCTTGTCTCTTTAAGCAAGGAAGATAGTCAGTCTATAATTTCTAAATATAATCACGTTATTTTTGTTATAAGTGTTCAAAAATGATTCTTTATATGCATTTTAATAAACAAATCCAAATGGATGTTATTCTTCCAAACAGCATATATAGGAACAAAGAAAAATGGCTGACAAAGTCTTTATCCATATCCTCGAATTAAAAATGAGAAGGATGAACTGATTCCAAATGCCAATCACAACCCAGACTCAGGCCACATGTCTTCCTGCGATGCTGCCTGTCTGTACCTCTCTTTGCATCAGGAGACGCCACGGCAGAAAGCTATAGCTGGCTCATGTTTATGCATTCTAATGAGCACTCCCTGGGAAAAATATGCAAATTAATTTTGTCATCAAGAGGAAAATAGAGGACAGGAGAGCTGCAGATACAGGAGGGGCTTAAGGGAGGAGGGCGAGAGCAAGAGGCGGGATTGGGTTAAGGGAGGTGTTTGTGTGTGAGTTTGCACGTCTGTGAGTGTGTTGTAAATGTGTGATGGGGGTGTTACGGCACAATGGAAGTAGACACACAGTGAGCGACATATGTAGACCCCCATCCCACCCCCCGCCTAATCACTCTTCTAAAACAGATTCCATATAAATAAAACCTACAATATTCATTCTCATTTACAAAGCCAGGAACATATGGAGTGGATACAGGGAAATTCTACATAAGAGTTTTTAAATATAATTCTTAATCCTACAATTTTACAAAGTTGAAAAGCATTTGAACAGTTGAGCTTCTATTCAGTCCACTGGTTCTGATCTACTTTGACAAGATGTGATCAAGGAACAATATTTGTTTTATTTTGAAAGTATGCAAAAATGTAAGATATTACTACTGTTGTTGTAAACGATTTTGGGGAATGTTAGTACTTTTCTATTTCACATTTAAAAATGTAAAGAAAATCTATAGCATGCTCTTATAAAACATGACGTCAAATAATCAGTTTACAATAGCAATAATTCATTGCGTGATTAAACGTGGTGGAGGCCTTTTAATTCAGCTAAACCGGTTGGCGCTGGTTTGATATGCCGGGCTGTGTTAAGTTGACATGAACAATAAGTTGAGCTCCTGCAGTTGCAGCGATCCACCAGGTGGGGTCCAGCTGACGCCGTCATTCACCGAAGGGGGAAGACAAAGACCGACGCACAACACCGGTGGCGGGCGGAAGGAGAACGTTTCTGTTACGAACTTGTCAGGAGATGCACATGGAGTCGCTGCACCGGTGGGCAGAAAAAGTTAAACGCTGCGTGTATGGGTTTACTCACCGAACATCGCCGAATTAAACCCTATTCGACGCGAGTTCTGGTAGGTGTTGCTTTGATTGTTTGAAAATGAAAAAAGAAAACTCAAAAGGCTATAGTGGGTTAGCATTGTGCTATCCGTCAAAACGGTATGGTCAAAGGTATTTGTTTTTGTAGAATTGCGTTATTTTATCATTTTCATTACTTCTTACTTATTTCCAGTAGATTACGCTACATCATTAGGTGTCCAACACGTGAAAATACGTGATTTTTGAGTCTACCAATCCCTCTTGTGTGCTGGGATACAGTAAATGTCATGGATTTATGACAGGTGGCTAAGTGTAGTGGCCCCGATCTTCAACTCGTCATCCCACAAACAAGTCAACACTTCAGGTAGTGTGTTCCTGTAAAGACCTATTAGTTCATCTGGCAGCCTTGTTATTATTCCCAGCATGAACACAAACTGCTTTTCTTGTAGTTTGAACGCTGTGTAAAGAGTTTTATATATAATTGTTACAGGTTTAAATGGAAGTTATGTTTTTGTGGTCTGACACACGTGATTCTGAAAAAGCAAGCCTTTTATTCAGTGTTTAAAATAGTTGATAGCATATCGATATTGCCTTTCCACTCAGTGGAGTCCTGGCATGGGCCGCTATACCGGTGTTGTGCCGAACATATTAAAGTCTGTGCATAAAATGTCGCAAAGATGGTATTTAAGACTTTAAAGGTAATATTAAGTACCTAGACCATTTTTACGTTATTTTGCTGTTTCATGTTAATTTTATTAAATGATAAAACCAATAATTAGAAGCTTCTAAAATGATCCTAAATAATAGCTAATAATACCCGTATGTCTTAATTGAGAGATTATACTATTGCAGCATCCTGGAATAGTATTCTTTTATTTATTTATTTTGAACAAAGAATTATGTTAAAATGACCGTCTAGAACCATGGACAGCAGCACCCTTGGTTTATAGTTCACTTACGTAAATTTAGACTTTGTCACAATTTTTACAACCCTGGAAGTCACTGTTATGATGGAAGTCTATTAGAATAAAATCAGCGGATCAGGTAACATTTTCAGGCTTATTCAGTTACTCTGTATATTCCAGGGCTTTGTTAATGACAATTAAGAAGACTAAAAAGGGGAAAAATAAACGTGTTAATTACTAGAAAGTTTATGTTAAGACAGTGTGAGAGTTTTGGTCAGAGGTAGCCATTTAATAAAACCAGTGTACATCACCACTCTCCTATGACCTTGCAAGGATTAAGCGGGTCTAATTATGAGACCTACCGGTTGTTAGATGACCCTTTATGGTCACTGAAATAAAACAAGCAACAATTATTAGAGCTAATCTGTGTAATTTGTGTAACAAACACATTTCTTACACACATCTATACATATGTTTCATATGTAAACGCATTCACTTGTAAATGCTGAATACATGACATGATTAAAAAAGGCAGAAGAATAAGTATCACTGATATACAAAATTGGACAACAATCTCATTTAATTACCTACCAAGTCAGATAAAAATAATGGCCCAATTATTTAGGAATGGATAGCACATTCAAGAACTGTGGTTAATTATAAAATATATATGATTTGTTTTTATTCAGTGGAAATAATCATGTGTACTACTTAATTTGAATGCACCATGTAGGTAAAAGAAGGGATTATATCTTACATAGAGGTTCAGCATTTTGGAAACACATTTTGGCACGGAAACTCATTCTATCCTCGGTATGACGGTATACCAACATTAAAAAGTTAGTTTAAAAAAGCACATTTCTTTTTTTATACTGTTGATGAGGTTTAAAGCTGTTTTAAAGGGATACCCCCTCCCCCCCGTTGAAATTGTGTCTGTTTCTATATTCTCCAGAGTTAGATAAGTGATAAAAAGCATTTTGTAACCAGCCCAGTCATTCTCTTAATCTGGCCATAGTCTCTTTGCTTTAGCTTAGCATAAACAATGTAAGTGGATGGAAACGGCTAGCAATGATCCTAATTATTCCTGGTGACCTCAATAATCATATTGATTGGAAATAAAATAAGGAACATGTACGAAATACAGGAGCCGATGTAGACTTTGGACTACATTATGACAAAGCACCGCTGTAAGCCGCTGCTGCCGCAGCACCAGCAGAAGCCACCGCCGTTTTTAGGGTGAAATGTTGTAAATATTATACAGTAAACTTTGAGGTGACAAGGTCAGCCAGACGTCACAGTTATAGTAATTCATAATAACCCAGCAACCCAAGGAATTGGAGTGAATAGAACATTACTATCAGCCATCAATGATGCACTTCGTTCAGTAACTGTATAAAAATCGAATGGGACGTAGTATCTTTCTGGTAGAAAATTGCATTTTTTCTTTGTAGTCCTCTGTTATGAAATGCTCCTTTCAAACCAGATATTGATTTATTTTCTCCACAGGTGTTGTTGGAGGTATTCCCAGGTGTTTTTCATTCCTCATTAGATGAAGTCCTCTGAAACATCTTGTTGCTGTTTGTTTTCGGCTTGTTTTCGTAACCCTTTGCTACATAAGCAAGAACCATTTTCTTGCTTTAGACTTATAACGTACTCAAACTACAGCAGTAAAAACTCAGTGCAGCTCACGCATTTGTGCTTATGGAAGTAGGTGTCTTTTGCTTGCGCTGCGTCATGTCCTTGCGCCTTGCAGCTGCGGCTTATAGTGGTGCTCTGTCGTAATGTAGTCCCAAGTCTAAATCGGATCTTATAATTCCTTTGTTACTTATTTTAATTTGCAATCGATATGTTTATTGAGGTCACCAGGAATTAGTGGTGCACTGATCCAATATTAGGATCGGATATTTGCGGAGATACTGACAAAATAGCTGGATTGGGGATCAGAAAAAATGAACAGATCCATGGGCCGATCCAGGTTTTTTTTTTTTTGTCACAGCAGGACCTACGTCATTCGTCAGCTTCACGTGTGTCGCATGCTAGAAGCAACATCCTTCTAGTCTAAACTTCTTTTCCATGAATCCTCATAAGTTTTTTTTAATCTGTGCTCTGTCCTCATTTGTATCCTTCAGCTCCTCTGAACGTGAGCCGGGCTGCAGTGACATGGTGATATGTGTTGACCGGCAGCGGCCAGCCATGGAACCAAGGAGCAACAGCTGTTTGCCAATGACTGGTGAAGGCACTGGTTTGGAGGCTTTGGCCTCACCGCAGGCGGGGTATTTGGGAAAAGTCAGTGGAACTCATGGTTTCCTCTCATTGTCGTCACTTGCGCAAAGCTGAATTGTATTTGAGAAAGACACTGTGACTGGGCAGTACCAATCCAAATTAAAATAAAAAATGAAATGAAGCATAACTGGAAATCTTTGGTTGTAAAAGGCGAAAGTATTGTTGTTTAAAAGATGTCTGATGTCTCTCTTTCTGTTTTACTTGTTTACTTTTCCATACTTACATGCACATAAAATATTCCTATCCAATTAAAACCACAAGAGTATGAGCCAAACCCATCTTTCAAACCTCCTCCTTAACCTAACATCTTTGCTTCCCTGTGAGATTGTGAATGTTTTGTTTTGTAGGTTCAGGAAAGAGCTGCTTCACTGGAGCATTGTCCTTGGTGCACTTCAAAAGGCTTGACCTATGCTCTACGCTCTTACCGCGTCAATCTCCAGGAATCCATTACCCTGTGCACAAACCCACAGGTAAGTCCCAGTACTGTATTCCCACAAACACACCTACAAAGACCCGTGTATGTTGCCACCCTGGTAAGGTTGAGTAAAAAGCTTTAAAATAGTCAACTATTTTGACCGTAGAGTAATCTGACAATGCATAATTCAATCTTTGGGTAAATTTATGCTGTAGAAAGAAAATCAACTTGCATAATATTTTTTTATTTTATAATTTACTTTATATTAATAGTTTCTAGGAAACTTCTTATTAGTAATCCATGACTATATTTCACTGGGAGTTTCAAATACGTTTTGACACAGAGACCTACTTTATTTTTGCCACTGGTTACAAGGCTGGAAAAGGACCGATATTTCTCTTGCTTCCATGCACAATGAGCAAGGATAGTAACAGAATTTTTTTTTCTAATGTTGGAGAGCTGTAGCAGAGTAAAAGAAGGCATGACAATAGGAAATTACACGGTGCACAATTGTTGATCCTGCATGAAAATCCAAATTTGCTGCCTTTACTTTGAAAACTCAGCAACCCGCTATTTAAGTAGCATTGTTATAGCTGACTCTGCCCCAGCAGATAGACAGAGATCCAAGTTGTCCTAAGAAATGTCAGCTCATCCTTCAAAAATGAAAGAGAATGTTGATTTATTTATAACTTGGCATAGACTTCTGTATGTTTTTACTAAAGTTGAAGAGATGTGCTTTGTGTGTGGTAAACAGTGTTTCTCAGGAATTAAGATGTATTTAAATGATTAGATTAATCAAACTGCAAAATAGAAGACTTTGATTGACTTTAATTCTTCAGGTATCCCCAGTGCTCATGTTGGTCTCTTGTCAATCTGCACATCATGTCTGATGTCAGTGTTTCCAGTTGGATTGTAGATATGTTCCTCCATATGGTGATAATGGCCTTAAGTAAGGCCTCCAACATCTGGAACTGATCCCTGTTTTTATTACCCTCTCCTACCATTCGTTCTTAAACATTTTCTATTTAGATCAGGGAAACTTTAAAACCTGTCTTAAATAGGGACGTTATTCCTCCTGGAAGCAGTGCTTTGTCAGGCCGGTGTTGTAAACTGGAGTCATCTAGAGAAACTCCATCACTGCACAGATGAAGACCCCTTAGTCGAGAGGAATGTACTCTGCAACATCTCCAGATAATCAGCAATGTGGTCCTTTTCAAAGCCTTTTGTCTTTGCCGTAAGGGGTCATGACAAGGTGAATGTCTGACTGGATGAAATTAATACTAGATACAGTGTGGCAAAAAAGTATTTGTCAGTCACCAATTGTGCAAGTTGTCCCAATTAAAAAGATGAGAGGTCTGTAATTTTCATCACAGGTACACTTCAACTGTAAGAGACAGAAAAGAAAAATCTAGTAAATCACATTGTATGATTTTCTTTTAAAAAAAGAAGAATTTATTCATTTAATGGTGCAGAAAATAAATATTTAGCACCTACATACAAGCAAGAATTCTGGCCCTCACAGACCTGTTACTAGTTCTTTAAGAAGCTCTTCTATCCTCCACTTGTAACTTGTATTAATAGAACGTTTGAACCTGTTATCTGTATAAAAGACACCTGTCCACACTTTCAAACAGCCAGACTCCAACCTCCATCATGGCCAAGAGCAGAGAGCTGTCCAAGGACACCAGGGACAAGATTGTACACGTGCACAAGACTGGGTTGAACCACATGGATTAAAATCCTGCAGTCTCCATGTTTAAGCCAGCACATGTCCAGGCCCGTCTAAAGTTTATCAGAGACCATCTGATGATCCAGAGGAGGATTGGGAAAATGTCATGTGCTCAGATGAAACCAAAATAGAACCCTTTGGCATAAACGCAACTCGCCGTGTTTGGAGCGGGGCAAATGCTGAGTTGCATCCCAAGAACACCATACCCATTTTGGGGGTGGAAGCATCATGCTTTGGGGCTGCTTGTCTGGAAAGGGGACAGGACGACTGATCCCTGTTAAGGAAAGGATGAATGGGGCCATGTATTGTGAATATTTGGGCAAAAACCTCCTTCCATCAGTTAGAGCATTGAAGATGAAACGTGGCTGGATCTTCCAGGATGACAACGATCCCAAATACTTATTTTCTGCACCATCATACAAATTATTTTAAAGTCATACAATGTAATTTCCTGTAATTTTTTTCACATTCTGTCTCAGTTTGAAGTGTACCTATGATGAAAATTACAGACCTCTCATCTTTTTAAGTGGGAAAACTTGTACAATCGGTGGCTGCCAAATACTTTTTTTGCCTCACTGTATGTGCCCAGATCAACTTTTTTTGCTTCTGGTCTTAAACTTTTGATTTAGTGATGAACAGGCTACATGAGTTTAGATATTTTTGATTATTTGCCTACCTTGTTTGTTTTATCTCTTGCTGTTTTGTCTTCTTTTTGCTTTGTAAAGCTCAGTTTACAACATTGGTATGATCCGCCACCACATATGAATACTTTATAATTTATTCCCAAGTCTTCAAATTTTGGTCAGGAGTATACTATAGTTGACTACAAAGGGTTAACCAGAATGGCATCAATCATTTCTGATGCACCTGTTTTTCTCCTCTAAAAACTGACATTTTAAAGGATAGATTTTTCTAAGTTTTCTCAGTGTAAGATTGTTGCTGCAGTAGCACATTATTTAATTTTCAAAATCTTTGGCATATCTTTACAAGGAATGCCATCATATTTGTATACGTCTGTATAGTCCATATCCTTCGTTAGTTTTTTTTAGCTGTTGTTAATACACGTGCATCTGTTCTCATATAGTGTCTTTTCCCACTGGTGACTCGGCCCTTGGAGGATGTTTTGGCCAGCATTGATCCTGTGGAGCCTATGGTTGGGAACAAAAGGAAGATTGCCTTGGCTCTGGAAGAGGAAGAGGCGAATAAATCGCCGGTGAAACGGCAGCGGCCAAGCGAAGATGACGATCTCCGACCACAGAGTGTTTCTTGCGTGCCTTTCAGCTCCTTGGAGCATTTCTCTTTAAACCACGTGACAAATGGCCACAATGGAAACCCAAACACTGAAAGTGAAAACGTGAATAGATACCACAAGGAAAGTCCAGATGTCGAGACAGCAGAATGGGACGTTCAGAACAGGGATGATCCTGCTCCTCCTGCATGCTCCGGCTCCATTGGACACTCCTCAGAAGTTTGGTCGACTAGTAATGGAGCCGGCTCCCCAGATGTCTCAAAGCAGAACAATGTTCCAGCACTGAACAGATGCAGCAGACCCAATTCCTGTCAGGTCGTTTATTCAGCTAATATCCAAACGCCATATCCTTTCTGCAATGAGCAAAGAACGTCTACAGAGAAGGAGTCATTCGTTTCGGACCTCCCACCGGGTCAAGGCGTTAACGGGTTCCATTTGGAGAGTCGGGATTCATCTGACAAGCTTGTTCCTGTTCCAAAACAGCTTCTGTGGACGAACTGCGACAACCTGTGCTGGTTGGACTCGCTGCTGGCTGTGTTGGTAAACTGCAAGAGCTTAAGAAAACTAAGACCTGAAGATGAGCCTGAGCGCTCGTCTGTGTGGCGGCTCCTGAGAGAACATGAAGACATCTGCGCTGCCTTCCAGGCACACCAGCAGATTGATGGAGGTAATTTTATTTAGTGCATATACAGTTTGTTAGTTTGGGAATTATACTTATAAAAGATATGTTTTAACTTATTTTATTTTACCTCATTCAAAGGACAGAAAGACAAAAGTTTGATTTGACTTGAGGTTAATTTCAATGCTTAGGGCGCATTTTTCTTCTTGGGAGGATATAAATTTTTCCAGTGTTTGTTACCAAACATCCTTTAAACGTGTTGTCTGTATTGACTGAAATTGGTTTCTGGCTAGATGGTGTTCCCAGGGTGCCAAGTCACCTGCTGCAGAATACCTCCGTTGACCTGCAGAGTCTCAGGATGTCTGTTTTTAAGCTCCTGCAGCCCAAACTGCACTGCAAGCTGGGTAAGATCACGTCAGTTTTCATCAGTCGATAACAAACGTCCATGTTTTTTGTGTTTATCAGCTGAGCTGCTTCTCAAGAACTCAATCTTTATGGTCTTTGTGCTATAAGATGAGATTTTTAGAGATTGTGGTATAGTATTGCTTCTATTGATACATACAGGAACCTAAACGAGTACAGTGGCCAAATAAGCCTTCTTTGGTTTTCACAGCAGGAGCGCATAGAACCGTCACACATGCTTCAGAACGTCACTGGACTTGATGTCCTCCAAAATGTCCTTTATTTCCTCACATTTACACCGACGTAACAAGTGTGTTTTTTGTGTGTGTTTTTGTTCAAAACGCCAGCACACATGGCAAAATAGGAAGCGGTGTAACAAACAGCCTTAGTGTATTTTTCTTTTTCTTTTTTTTTTGCAGGCTCCATATTTAAAGCCTGACCAATGTAGAAGTAGCTGCCACAAATTCCAGACATTTTGTTTATACTTTAAAAATGTGCTTTAAAGGATAGCTTCAGAAAATTTCAGCCTGGATAAGTATGGCATTTTGAATTAAGGAAGTTTAGATGTTTATCATGGTAGGACTCTGAAGGCTCACTACGAAAATCCAAAGTGAAGTAAATCTATTGACTCATTGTCTTCACATTACTCTACATTGCTGAGAGTCCTGAGTCACCCTTCCAAGTGGTTGTATTCTTGTCTTTTCGACTGACTGTAGAGGCATTCTCGACTAATACCATCATTTTCAGTTCAGTTTTGTCTGGATGGTGTTCAAGGCTTTTTGTGTGCTAGAGTAAAAATTTTGATATACAGTTGAAACCAGAGGTCTTCATTAGGCATGGGCCAGTTACCGGTTTCAAGGTATACCGCGGTATGAAAAAGTCAAGGTTTCAAAACCACAAAAATTTTCCATCATACCTTCCCTGCGGTATAAGCGTTTTATTTTATTTTTTATGTGACGTCTCGTCAGGGAGAAAGTAAAGGTCCCTCTCCCTCATGCTGCGTGAAGCTGCAGCGTAAAGCGCCACTCCCCGCCCCCCTGCGTTTGTTGTGAGTGACAAACAGGAAGCTCTGCAGGCTGTGTGATGGCTGAAGGAGGTGGGCCCCCAGAACTTTTTCCACCGTCTCTAAGCGTATGCTTGGGAATACCGTATAAAGCCAGACGTTTACGGCTTGGAAGAAAAAGCTCGCCCAAAACATGCAAAACGCGCTTGAGAACAGTGGCAGCCCGAGGAGGCAACACATTGAATATGATGGCGCATGTTCGGGAGCACCACCCATCGTTGTTTGCTAAATTCAAAGTAAAGTTAATGCTTTCTTGAAATGAACGAGCATATTAGCATCTGACATTATTGAAATGAGCTTGTTACCTTGGCAGATATGGTAACTACCTTATCTTATCTTTTCTTCATCTCTATCCTTAGGGACTTTTTTTTAAACTGAGACTGATATGGTAACTAGCATGCTAATGATGATTTATCTTAGCATGCTAGTTAGTTACCATATATGCCTCAGTAAAAAAGTTTTTTCCTTAAAAAAAAAAATACAGACATTCAAAATACACATTTTAGAGCTATAATCATAAAACCGTGAAAGCGTGATATTTTTGCCTAAGGTTATCATACCGTCAGAATTTCATACCGGCCCATGCCTAGTCTTCACACACCACATAAAAAGACACATTTTCTCTATGTCAGAGGTTAAATCAAACCAAATTTATTTTGTTTCAGGTCAGTTAGAATGACCAAAATAATTTGTATTTGCTAATTGCCACAATAATGAGGGAAAATATGTCAGATGTATTAATATCTTCAAAATCAGAAGATTTCAAACATTTCCACAGTATTTGGTAGCATTGCTTTTGAACTGTGTGACTTGCTTCAAATGCTTTGGGTTTCCTTCCACAAGCTTCTCACAATAAATTGCTGCAATTCTGGCCCATATCTCTTTACAGAAATGGTGTAACTAGGTCAGGTTTGTTGGCCTTCTCACTTGCACAAACCTTTTCAGATGTGCCCACAAATTCTTCATAGGATTGAGAGGATTTGTGATGGCCAAGCCAAAATGTTGATTTTGTTGTCCTTAAGCACTTTATAACCCCTTTGTTTTTTTATTATTGTTTTTTTATGCTTAAGGTCACTGTCCATTTGGAGCTTGCTGGTAGATGTTTTAAGATGCTGCGCCAATATTTACAAATAAGGTTGTCTCCTCATGATGCCATCTATTTTACGAAGTGCACTAGTTCCTCCTGCAGCAAAACAACCCCACAACATGATGCTGCTACCCCCATACTTCACAGTTGGGATGGTGTTCCAGCCTGACAAGCATCTCCTTTTTTTCCTTGTTCATTATAGCCAAACTATTTCGCTTTAGTCTCATCAAACCACAGAACATGTCTCCAAAAAAAAATTAAGGTCTTAGTCTCTTTGTGCATTTGAAAACAGTGATCTGTTTTTCTTTAAATATTTCTTTAGGAGTAATGGCTTCCTCCTCACTGAGTGGCCTTTTAGCACAAGTCTGTGCTTGGTCTTTGGCTTTTCTGGAGTCTGTTTGCACATTTCAGACCAAAACACGTTCACCTTTGGGACACAGAACCCTTCTCTTTCCTGAGCGGTATGATGGTTGGAAATTCCCATCGTGTATAAACTGCCGTGTACCATCATTTTCAGACTATTGAGCACACCTAAATGTAAACTGCACGTTTTCCCGATTATTTTTAAATTCAGTGTATGTAAACTTCGGGTTTCAATTAAATGCAAGAAGCCGCCAACAAATCCACTTTGTTTGTTGCTCTTCTTTTCTCTTAGGCTATCAGAAGTAATACCAGCATTTGAAGTTTTCTCACAATAAAACAGACATAATTTTAAAATGGATTACACACAATAGAGGCAAATATATATTTGCCTGGACTTTTGTTTTCACCAGCCGGTAACTGTGTTGAAAGCAGTGATTTTAAAAATGTCCCATTTTCTTTTTATTTCTGTGAAAAGTAAATCTACTATACAAATATGAAAATCCCTATTTTAAGAGGTCAAATGCATATAGAAAACAAACTTTAGTCATCACAATTCATTGTGACATTGTGAAAGGCTGAATTTGAGCTTTTAAAGCAGCCTTTATAAAACGAGTCACATCTTGACGTGCTTTATGGGGAGAAGTCAGTGCTTTTATTGAATAGTCCAGGTAAAGAGAAAAACATGCTGATGCAGAAGGGAGGGATTCACTCTTTGTGTTTGGCTTTAAGATGTTGAGGATCACTTCCTGTTCAGATTTGTTTCTTTTAAAATATTCAGAAAAGGTACAGAGCTTCTGTTTGACTTACATCTTTAACATGCAGTCATTTTCTAATCTGTGTGTTTCAGGTCAAAGGGAAACTCCTGTTTTTGCAATGCCTCTTCTGCTTACATTGGACTCCTGGGTGGAGTGTCTCTTCCAAACAACTTTCCGCTGGGAGTTTAAGTGCAGTGAATGCAAAGTTATCACAAAACAAAGGTAGAGGATGGTTTGTTTTATGCACTAAATCAAACTGAAGCCTAAAAACAAAATGTCCTTAAGCTTCAAACTCTTTAAATTAATCTCTTATTGTGGTAACATAATCTTACAGTAAAATAATAAATATTCTAACCTGCAATTTTAGTACATTTATTCAATTGAAGAAACATCCCACTGAAAGAAATAATGCTACAACTATTGGAACCCCTGATTTAAAATCTCAAAAATAAATTCAATTTAGGTATTTATTTCTTCTTACGTTCATCAGTGTCTGACACGTGAACAAGGAGCCATATTTATCTTGCAACTAATCACATTGAGGAGGATCCAAACGGATGGAGGAAAAATGTCTAAACCTGTTGGAGAACTGCAGCAGGGCGTTGGGGTCACCACGTTTCTATAGCAATTGGATGCAGAAAAAGTTTTTTGTGTCCTTGCACTAAAAATGTAAACATGAAGTTTTGCTACACTACTGGGATTTTAACTAGAACAGTGTCAGACTAAGATTAAGCTTTGGAGCAACAAGCACTTCATGTGGATTTCACATGAAACAAAGAGTATGTGGAATAGCAACCCATGTCCTCTGGGGAGTATGATGGAGGTTCTGTGATGCTGTGGGCCTGTCACTGTCCCGTAGGCTTTAAGAATCTTGTTAGTGCATTGCAGTGTGAATATGTAAATGTTGGACATTGGAAATAAAAATCTGGGGCATCAGATTATTTTTTTTTAAACTATGGATTGTTGAAACATGTTTAGAAGTGGCTTAAACTGACCTAAAATAATAAAATCTATTTGCCTGATGTAAAGAACTACTTTCCAGCAAAGTAACCTGATTGTTTTGTAGCAACTGGAACTGATTTTAATAGCTTTGATCTTTAACTAGTACAGTAAATGATGGCAGGTAATAAAAAAAACAAAAAAAACATCTAGCTTATTCTTCTAAAGTATTAATGCTATGTAGCCAGATGTTTTTGGACAGTTGGAATAATCTCCCTCGCACTCCTCATTATAAATTATATTTTATGATGAATGTTTGTACTAATTTGGATATTTCCAAATATTTTAGAGAGAAAGTCTTTAGTAGAAAACACACTTCTGCTCGTCAGCCCTGCAGATTAACTAATTAATTTACTGAACTTTATTGTCGTAACTAAATGGATTATTTAATTTATTTTAAGTTTTTGTTTTTGTTTTGCTTTTCAGGGTTGTAAAAACTCTCCCGACTTTCACAAATATTGTGCCTGATTGGACTCCTCTCAATGCAGTTCATTTTGCTCCATGTAATGTGTGCAGCAAGAGGAACCAGAGGAGGACAATGTTACTGGAGAGGTAAGGTTAAGCTCTACACTTATCAAATACTGTATATCTAAGGGTATTACTAACTGAAACACACAACACTTTGTTTTAGAAACTTGATTCAGTCTCAAGTTCGTTGTGGAGACATGTTGCCAACCTGTTCCCTCTTGTCTGTTTGCAGTGTAGCTCCAGTGTTTGCAGTGCACTTTGTGGAGGGGCTTCCTGACAACAATGTCAGAAGTTACACCTTCAGCTTCAAGGGGAAACGCTACTCGGTGACCGCTGTCATACAGTACAGCCATCAACTCAAGCACTTCATCACCTGGATTTACAATGAGGATGGTATGTTTTAATTAAAGATTAGCGGTCATCATGGAATCTGAGAGTTACGAGTTAGATTCCAGCTTCACTCAGTTCTTAAGGCTTTATGTTCTTGTGCGTTGAACATACTTTGAATACACTTTTATTATTTCAACCCTACCCCATGTGTAATTGGCATGTTTGTTTCTCCAGGATCATGGCTGGAGTATGATGATTTAAAACACCCTGTGTGTGAGACCTATCAGCAGTTGCAGATCGCTGCTGAGGAGATCCACGTTGTCTTCTGGGAGGTGGAGGAAGATGCGCAGCCCTCCTTCTGTTCTCCGTCCAGCTTGTTACCAGAACCTCCTGCAGCTGAGATTGAAGAGGTTCTCAGTTTAAAAGACCTGAGCACAGAAGAACCATCAACTCAGACTCTGGACAAGTGTCTTCTTACCTCTCACAATGATACCGACATTGTGTGTGCACTGTCAGGAGACTGCAGCACTAATGTTGTAGACACTACAGTTACAACTGATGTTGACACATCAATAGGTGCCTCCACCCTGCTGGACACTTTTGAGGGCCTTACACATGACGACATAATCACACTCACTCTGGTGGAGTTGCCGCCTGATTCACTTCAGTCGGAAATGCAGCCTTTAAAGGAAATCCAGCAAACGGAAGACATGAGTGCTCCTGTGAGGACTGAAAAAGTAGTCTCTTCACCGGACAGCTCCATCCCTGCAGCAAGTGGAGACTTGTGTTTCAACTCTGATGCTCAGTCTGCTCTAAGCAGCAATCCATGTGACTCAGAGTCCGGGGACAACTCGGCGAGCGATCCAACATTTGTGCCCAATGCAAGACAAGGTAGAAGACCTAAGCCTAGGAAAACTGTCGGCAGGCAGAGAGGTAAAAAGGCAGCTTCATCCAAAGATGCTCCACAAAGTGCACCACCTGAACCCTCAGAGCCACCCAAACCTGTTTGTTCTGTTCAAAATAAAACAACTCCTATTACAGAGCAGACATCCATGGTGTCTTCTACCAACAACTCGCCTCCACTCAGCACCCAGAATGATCGCTGGTCTTTCATACTCAGCAAGCATCCTCTCAAAAAATGCTACAAAGACATTTCTCATCCTCCTCCTACCCCAAACAGTGCAAGGACATCGGAAGTGAAGCCATCTTTTCCTGTTCACTCCACTCCCAACCCTGTGAAAAAGCAGCCCATCCCCTCAGTAGTCCCCAAAGCGCCGCTCATTACAGAGGAAGGTACGGGTCTCCCACCAAAGCCTGCAGAGATGTACGGTGGCTTTGGAATGAAGAACTCCAACCGCGTTATTCCTCTTCCATCCCCTTTGTCCATACCCCCATTACCTCCACCTGTCCCTGCTAGACACCCAACACCCCTCACATGGACATCTAGTAAGTCTCCTCCATTGCTCACTGAAATCTCTTCATTTAAGAAACCGGGCAGCTCAAAGGTTCCTTTAGTTCTCAGCGACACTGAAACCCTCCGGTACAAACTCTTGAAGAAACTTAAAGCTAAGAAAAAGAAGCTGGCAAAGCTAAACCAGATGCTGGGAAATGGAGGAGGGGCCCACCTCAGACCAGACAGCACCGACCTGAGCTCTCCAAGCACCGTGAGCTCCAGCACCTACTACAGCTCCACCTGCGACGACATCTTGTCCGACTTGCTTTCTCCGGTAACGACTGCCAGCAACCTTTCTCCGGCAACAACTGCTAGCAACCTTTCCCCGGACAGCACCGGCTTCTTGGAGATGTTGGCTGGTGGTCAGGACGGGGCGAACCAGCTGGACCATGTGGTGAACGGTGCAGTTGCGTCTCAAACTAACTGTCGAACAAGCCAGCATGAAGATCAAAACTTCCTGGAGGAGTTTCTCTCACAGCTCTAACAAATCTGACTCAAACCAAGGGCATTAGTGAACTTGTTAAGTTTTTTTAAATGGACCACTGCAAGCTACAAGCACAACTAACTGTAGAAACAATCACGTAAAACTGTTTTGCAAGTTTACTGCCCGTTTCTGCTCATTTATGTAGGAGTCCTCAATTCGTTTACTACTACAGTTTAACAGCAATGAAGTTCTATCATGATTAAATGTTTTTTTTTCTTTTACTTTTTCCAAACATGGCACTTTGTTTTTTCTATGTACAAATGGCTTATTCAGAAGCCTCGTTAAAAGGCAACTGTTTGTTTATTTTTTTACAAATTACTTGAAGCTGAGAGGTTTTTACTGTCGTTCATTAAATATTTCAATTGTTTTTTCATTTGTAAGTTATAAACAGAGCTACTGAGATAAACCGACTCTTAATCCTTTATTTTTCACGTTAGACCTTCTACGTTTTGTCCATGATGCATATGTTGGTTTTTGTTTTTGTTTTTTTTGCAGTAAGAAAAATGATTTGAGCGAATGACTGAAAGATATGAAGAAAGAGGAAAGACGATTTAATATGTAAAAAAAAGAAAAGCCTCATTCCCATACCGGGAGTCGAACCCGGGCCGCCTGGGTGAAAACCAGGAATCCTAACCGCTAGACCATATGGGATCTTACAACATTTTGTGTTTCTCTCTTACTAACTTTCTTCCTGTTTTGTTATTTTGTTAATCTTCAGTTGCTTTATGTGCCGGGATCTTTTGTTGAGTTGGGTATTATACATCACATTTATTAGCTTTAAGCTTTAAATTCGTGATGAAATCTTACTGGGTATTTAGTGGGATTTGTTTTACAGTACGTCAAGGCTGTTTAAGAATAGTAAAAACGAAGGGAAGCAGTTTTTCCACATGCAGGCGCTGTTTTACTGAAATTAAAGCTAAACCAGCTTACTCACGCAACGTATGTCTTCGTTGCATTACAACTGATATTTAGTTTGCAGTCTAGATAGATAGATTAAGGCCTAAAAGGGTTAGGAGAGAACATTGGTGACAAAACATTATGAAGCAGATAAAAAAACGAGAATGTTGTTTAATTATAGCTAACTTATTAAACAATATCCCAAGCTTTCAGTATCTCGCGGTGCACTGGTCAGTTCGTCATCTAGGACTGGAAAGATTATAGCACAACAGCAAACTTTCCCAATTACGGCAGTCCACCTAATCTGGCAAATTGGGCAAGGAGAGCATTAATCAGACAAGCAGTCAACAAACCATTGGTAACTCTGGAGGAACTGCAGAGATCCACAGCTCAGATGGGAGAATCTGTTGATAGAAAACTATTAAGACATGAAGACTGTTGAATTGTGAAGGAAAAGTCATTGGAATTCCCATGTGGGAGATAGTTCAAGTATGGGAAATTAGTCAAGCATGCTGTATTGGAACTCTATGTAAATGAAAGCACATCATCTCATTTAAAAATAATTGCAAATCCAACATAAGGCCTGCCCCATAAATATAATCACTATTCTCCAGAAATTTCTCCAGAAATAAAAAAAAAACCTGTCATGACATGAATAAAATTTGCAAAGTACGAATAAACAAGTACATGCTCATAAACTCTATACAATCTCTCACACACATATATACACACACATCCCTCCTTGTTGAGCCAGAGGATCATTTACATAAATAGGAAGCCAGAAACTGTGTTTGTTGGAGGTGAGATAGCAGCATACATATTGCCGCAAAGGGAGAGCATATGTGTATGGATTTAAATAGACGGTCCTGGATGTGAAAGAGAAGCATTGTCTTCCCCAGCCTCAGTGTCCAGCGAGCTCACACGATTTTGTCATGGAGTCCTGCAAAGTGGTGGAAAATATCTACCTCTTGGTCATCATCACACTCATCAGTGTTCTTCAGAATGGTGAGATAAAGAATATATTTTATTAAAGAACTTAAAAAAATTTTTTTGCAATAGCAGTTTTCTGTTTTTGTTTTTAGTATTTTTTGCTCAAAAGGTTGAGAGGGAATGCAAGAACCGTGACATGAGCACATCTGGTTTTGAGCGAGTGTCTTGTGCAAAGTGAGTGCCCTTTACTCATCTCTAATTTCTCTGTTAATATAAAGTAGCATTGAAACCAGGAATAGTATAAGATTACAGAAAATGTCTTCTTGTTATGCTCTGTTTTTAATTTGATTTTATATTACACCTAATCGTACCCACTACAGGGAGGCCATTCCTAGTTTCCTAAACAAAATGAAGGGGGAAATGACAGTAAAGAGCTTGTTTAAATGTCAGAAACAGAAACAAAATGTATTATTCTGCTTTTCAAGTAAATTAACAATTTTGTTTAAAAAATACCAATGCCATACGTATATTCAAAGTTAGTTTAAACCTTGCATTGGCTTTGGTAAATGGTAAAAGCATAATTAAAAATATGTTTTTATTACTAACAAAGTTTGAATTGTAAAAAAATCCTATTTGGGACATATAATTTTTCTTAGATTTTGTCTATAGCTTGAAGTTTATATTTGCTATTTGGGAGTGAGTTTTATATTAGCCTATTGTTCAGTTACTCCATTAGTTCATAAGCAGCAACACTTCCTGTTACAACAGAAAATGTTCAAGCCACATCCTCTTTTCTCTCTTCCAGGCAGGATTTCAAAAAAGAAATTGCAAATCTTTCAAAATGTTTTGCAAATGTCAAAGGATCGTTTCAAGAAAAAACATTTTTACTGAAGTTTGGAGATTGCATACACCAATAATAGGCATTGATTTACGTGATTTTCATGATAATGCTTTAAATTATGCATTTAAACAGTTCCTTTGAGATGACTCAAGAACTAAAGAACTAACATCAACGAATTTGCTGCACAAATGGGAATTCATACATGTAGGCTCAAAGAAAATGGTGTGTATATATATGACCTTGTTTCAAAGATATTCTACAAAATTTCTTATATATAGTTGAGGTCTAGTGATCTAAAAGCTTAGTTTTATTTTTGCTTTATCCATTGCAATACCAATTTGGATCCATGCATTATTGTCCTTATGGAAACATCTGTGCAAAGTTAAATTACCCAGCTGTTTGTAAAGTTTGCAAATTTGGAGGAAGTCCTGCTTCTTTTTATTCATTCAGCCTTCAGCAAGGCATCAGAAACACAGACAAGAAATTAGCCCCATCCCACACCACTCCATGTTAATGTAAAACCGGTTTCGTTGTGGACAGTCACAAGGCAAAGCAAGTTAATTTGCATAGCACCCTTATACAGGATAATTCAAAGTGCTTTACTGGGAAGCAAAGGAAGGAGATATGAGAAAATAAAAACACAAAAAACCCCCACAAAAAACAGAAACTAAACTTACATGACAAAGCATCATATAAAAAGAAATAATGAAAAATTAAGCAAATCAAAAGTTAAAAAATAATAGAAATTAAATTATTTAGAGAACGTTGGCCTGGTGTTGAACCAGTTTACATGTGGTGTAGAAATTCTTCCAAGAAGATCAGTCAAATGTGAAATTTTGTTCTTTTGAGATTAATTGCGTAAACTCCCAGTCAAACCTGTACACACAACTTCCTATTGAATGGATTAAGGCAGTGGTTCTCAATTATTTTCTGTCATTTATTTTCCATTCTAACCATATTTAATAACAACAAAGTGTATAATTATGTAGTGAATAAAAAATTACTTAAGAAATCAATAGCCAAAGAGACCCTTATTTACTTTTATTCATAAATATTTTCACAAATAACTGTACTGGTGTTCAAGCATTTCCCTGTCATTTTTAAAGAACTAAAACATTATGTGCAAAACAAAGAATCTAATCTTTTTCACGTTTTATAAAAGAAAATCTCTCTTTAACAAAGCTTTAGTTGAACTCTGCATTGAAACAAGTCTCATAAGGAGACCTGGAAAAAGTTAATCCTCTTGCTCACTTCAATAATGATCTGGACCTTTGTTCATTTTTATTTTCTAACTCTGTCCCAGACTGCACTGAAATACATGACATGTCAGTGTTTATTTGTTTTGCTGCAGACCTTTCACTTTGTGAACTGAAAGAACTTATAGAAGGGTTGTTCTCCTGATTCATAAACATTGCTTGCCCTGAGCCTTACACTGAGCATCGAGTTTTTTTATATTTGGCTGTTTGGAGGACGTTGGTGTTTCAGTGAGTTTTTCGCTATGGTGTATTCTGTCTGTGTGGAGAGGAGGGCCGACCCAATCCCCACCTGATCAGGTAGCAAGAGGTACAGGACTGCAGTCACTGACTGACTGCAGTGTGTTCCATTTTGTGTATCATTCAAGCATGAATAAAGACAAAAGTCCTTCTGTCTCTTGCGCCCCCCTGGCCACCTGATGCACTGGATTAAAGTGTGTCCAATTTTTGATGGGTTGTGCATGTTCTGCAAATCTTTGATCCACAGGTCAATCTATTGTTTTATTGCTCTGGTTGGCTAACATTTAAACAGACTATTCAATCTGAGCATAACAATGAAACTGTAACTTTTCACTTCAGGATTGGCCATAATTAATTGGTCACAGACATAAAATATTAAAGAAGCAGATAATCTAAATAGAAAATATACAAATCTAATCTAACTAATATGGTTTTCTCTGCTGACCAACAGAGTAGTCTGTTTTTCCTTCAAACTCTTGTCTGCAGCCTTTGACTCAATAGCAATTACTTTTCTTAGATACTATCACTGATCGGTAAAAAAGCATTTTCCTACTGTCAAAAACTCACTGTTATTGTTACAACTATTTTCTCCAACCCCTTAGTGATTTCTTCAACCTATCATTGGGAATGATTTTCCCATAGTTAATTATAGTTTTTGCTAATACCATGTTCTCTGATGTAGTAACATGTCCCCTCTTGATCTGTCTCATTGTCTGTCTTGTCCAGGGTACTCTTGAAAAATGGTTGTTTTTTATTTTTATTTCAATTATTATCTTTTCCTTTGGTTATATGAAGACTAAATTAACAAATACAAATTGCTCAATCGTAGCCGTAACTGCATGGATGCCTACCCCACTTTCCTGGCAGTGATGTGGTGTGCTGGAGTTTGTCTCAATCAAGGTAATGATTAAACCTGGTCAACAGGCACACTTTTGTCCTTCATTTTCATAGACATGTGGTCTGATTCATCAGAAAGCAGCTGTATTAATAAGGAATACTTATGATGTTTACTGAAATTATATCAATCCACAGTTACAGCTGTAACAAAACAGAATGTACCTTTTTTAGTAGGCTATAATGTTTGGGTGCAAACACTGAAAAACATCATTTGGCTATGTTTTCTAGTATAAAGGTCAATGAATTGTGTGCTGCTTAAACAAAAATATTAAAATCTGATTGGAAATTTGATTTACAACACAGTATATTACACACAAATTAGCAGATCAAATAATTAGCTAAATTTCCAGTGACACAAACAAGGGAGGCAATAGCTACCTCATATTTCTTTTAAAAGCATGATTATAAGAGGGGGAAAGAACAAGCTTTGAGGATTTGCAACATTCATTTAATCAATCAAATGTGTTTTATTTTTTATCTTCATAGTACACCTTTTTGAAATGTTGTTCGTTACTCAAATGACACTCAGATCACTCATAACAGAGATGTGAAAAGTCACAGAATTTTAAAGTCTAGACAGCAATTGGCCAAATTCCAACATATCACATCAGTTGATTTATTTATTAATCAGACCTACATTTTAATTTCCACGATACCAGCATACTGACAGAAAATTTCTAAAACTCTATATTGGTTCAAGGTTTGGAATACTTGTGGCCCCCATCTGTTACCCCGTACAGAACTTTCTGGAGGCACGCCTGCAACTTGTGTAATAACTTAATGTTTTGGATGAGTGCTACTAAAACATAGATGAAATAAAATGCAACAATTGTTCAGACTTCATAGATTTCCTATAGGCTCTCAAATTGTACACTTGTCATTACATCTACACTACATTAATAGAACCTAAGTAGATCATAAAGGTGTAAAAAGTTTGGTTAAGTTGATCACGCAGTGTATGATAAACCTTCTTTGACCAATCTCCTCCTGAAGCTCCTGCAGCCTTCGCTGGGATCATCTACCTTCTTGTCAGGCAGAAGTACTTCATTGGATATCTGGGACAGACCTCTCAAAGGTAACCCAGTTCACCAACTTATTTATTTTGTATTCAGAAGCCATTTTTGACTAATTATCCTATTACACAGCACACCTGGGTACCTGTTTGGAAAACGCATCATCTTCTTCCTGTCCCTGATGTGCATCGTGGGCATCTTCAACTACCTGTTGTGGCGCTTCTTTGGCAGTGACTACAAGGAATACGTAGAAACCATCACAAGTGCCGCATCTGCTCTCCTGCTCCTCCCTTAGCTCAACATGTCGCATATAGTGAGGAACATAAGTACTGAACACATTAGTATTTTTAGCAGTAGATATCTCTAATAAGGCTATTGACATATTGGTAGAAACCCTTATAATACACACATACAAAAAAATAAGTTTATCATTTAAGTTAGTTGTAATAAAGTGTAATGGCACAGAGAATAACAATTGAACACTTAAAAGCTTAAAAAAGGCACAGACACCCAAGAAAACTGTGGAAATCTGTCAGTGTTTAAAAATCAAGCCAACTCTATATTAGCAACACATATCAGCTTGTTTAAGTCTAATTTATATATCCTATAAAAGGATTCTCATTTCAAGAATATCACACAAAAAGCAAGACCATTACAAATTCACTGCTCCAAAACATACAAGAGGCTTAATTAGGAATTTCTTACTGTTCTAGAAAACACATTGTGGGCCACAACCTTATGGTAAAAAAAAAATCATTTTATCATAAACCAGCCACAACTGGGTGATCCTCACAAGATTTTAAGCAGCAACATTCAAAAATAATAATCTGGAGAGTTGCTCAAGAGTCAAGAATCGACCAAGACCTGGTATTAGCAGGTCCTGTTTGTCCATGAGAACAGTAAGCAATAGACCCTATGAATGCTCACTGCACAAGACTCCATTCCTGAAGAAAACATGCCAAATTCGGTGGAGAAATCTAACTCTACAACACAAAAACACCAAAGCTTGAAGGTCTGAACATCTTAAACTCAAATGAAGCTGGATTTTAGGTAATGGTCCCAAACACAGCAATGAAAACTTTAAAAAGGAAATAAAGCTGTTTGAATGGGCCAGACTAGAATTAAACTGAAAATCAATAGGCAGAATTGTAAATCAGGGTGTATAGAAGAAGTCCCCAGAACCTTCTGGGCATCAAGAGATTTTATGAATGGTCAAACCCCCTCCTAAGCAATGTAAGAGACTAGTTTATTTATAAGAGAGGTATAACAGTCATTAACAGAGGCCTTTCTTACCACCTTTTTTCTCCAAACATTTTCAAATATCCTTCAGTGTCATTCCATGTATTTAAATTGTGGACCACCTTGTGATGATTTCTATGTAGTACTACTTGGGTTGTACTACATCTGAATTTCATGCCAGTATCTTTAGTAAACACCCATATTTATATATTCACAGAAAAAAAATTAGCTTGTTCAATACTTGTTTCATATTGCACTTTTTCCCCCACATTCACTCTTTCAAACCACTGGATTAAAAAGCTTCAATCATGTGTAAAAAATGTATTGCATTTTATTCACCACATAAAAATATTTCACATATTTACAAAAAAAACAAAACAAGTGAAATAATAGTGGAAAAGACTCATAACATAACCTCTGTTCTATCAACCACTGTACAGCACAAAAAACTGGTAACCAATTTGGGAAAAAAAATATTCATGTTCAAATTTTTTTAATACACACAATTTGACTGGATAATCTCAAAGGCATTTATATTTTTTCTTTCCGTCCTTGGTGGTGCTTTTCTGCCCACTGAACAGCAGATGAATTCGGAACCAGCAACTCAAATACCAAACTCCTGGTGAAGCAACAGAGTTCTTCAACTGATTGGGTTCTCATCCACTAATAAGAAAACTCCTGTTCAGTTTTCTTAAAGATGCAGCAACAGATATTGCTGGATAACTTGGCAGATAAGATCTTGTCTCCCTCATGTATTTTTTATCAGTCTCAGCTGTAAAAATCAAAAAGTGGGATTAAATGAATATACTCAAACATAAATTTTTTTAATGAGGCGTTTATAACAGCTGACTTGCCTTAAATGATCTTTTGCTGCGACCAAACCAGTGAGGCAAGTCAAACAGAGCATCAGAGCAGTACTGGAGGGTGAAGGAGGCTTCTTTCCATGTTGGATTATATTTCATTCGGTTCTCAGCACTGAGGCCTTCAGTAGCCAAGCTCTGCAAGATTTCACTCAAGTCAATCTGAAATGAAAGACAAGTCATGTTTAATTCCTAAAATGATTTGCACCAGCAGCTGTCAATCAACGACAAAACAAGAGCTGAGCTTACCTCAACCCTGTAGCTCTCTCCAGCCACAGAGGAGATGGTCCAGTCCAGGCCTTTCTCCATCTGCCATTTGATCATCGGATTCCCTCCGTCGATGGACAACATCATGTACTCCTGTAGAACTAAAAACCACACAATACATTTTATTAGGAGATAAGTAAGAGTTTGCAGTTAAAAACACAAAATGTCAAAGTGACCTCAGTTCTGTGCTGCTTTTCTGTTATGACTACTCCACCCAGCTGCAAGCAGCTCATGAGTCATCTAAACCAATGGTACATGCAACCAAATGAAAAACTGGCCGAGCTGCAGGGTAAATAGGATAGTTACCTCTGGGCTCTGTGGGTCCCTTCTTGTTGGTCTCTAGCATGGTTTGATCACAGAGAGAAACCAACACATAGATCCTCTTGGACAGCAGACGCTTCCTGATGCTGGTATACTCCCACAAATTGTGCATTTTAAACTTCCTAATACAGGAAGAAAGCATACACGAGTTTCATCTTTGCAGATTTAATGAACATTTCATTGTGTATAATGAGCGTGTCTCTGTTCCTCACCTCCCCATTGAGTTCTGGAAAACTATATCAAAATCCCCGGAATGGAAGTTATCGATGAAAACCAGGTTCTCCTCCCCGCACTGGACCTGGTAATAACCCGAGCCGAAGGCCTGCACGGTGAAACCCTCCGGAGGGGTTTTCAGAAACTGATCCAGTTTAGTCAAGGTGATCCCGTGAGGCAGCTTGTTTCTCGTCATGATGCCCTGCTGTCTGTTTCTAACCTGCCCCATGAAAACAACTGCTGCTGTTTACAGGATAGCTGCTGGCTGAAGCCCGAAGAGCTTTTATATAGCTACTGTCAAGCGTGTTGCAGTGCAACTTCCGGATTATCCCTAACAAAATAAAAGCGTGTAATCACAAAAATAGCCTCACAGTCTTGGTTTACTCACAGACTAAATAAATAAATAAAAACAAAAACAGAGACAAGATATGAAGAGGTGTTTGAGACAAACCTTCAAAAAACTAATTGTAATGTTGAGTAAAAATGTGGCTCTACAAAATATTGTCTCAGGGGAACTAATTCCAAAAGAACAACTGACTTTTCCAAATATTCAAAAAAGAAATAACTAATTCAATGTATATGTTGTCAAATTTAAATATCGTATGTATTTTTGGTTTATCTTAGCTTTTTAATTGTTTAATTTGCAAGTGCAAATGTTTTGTTTTCTCAAATGATGTTCATGCTTTATTAATAGACCAGCATGATTCTAAATTTGTTTAGTCAATCATTGGTTAATTTTGTGCTTCAGAATCACAATAATTTTTAATTAGTGGCTGAATAAAACCTGGGGCTCCATTAAAATCATAAACCTTCTCACCCTTTAACATGTACATACAACATGACAACACACACAATATTATTTAAAAACAATTCACTACAGTGCAAAATTATTAAAAGAGTACTGAAGAGTGTGCTTGGTTCAGTGAACTGCACAGAGTTTCCTATAATTAAATACAATATTAAATACTGTGAGCATGTAACAGAAGTGCTAACGCTTTTATTTTGATTCCTCATTCTTTGCACTTCCTATTTCACTATGCATGATTAACACCATTGATAAACACCCTTGAAAGTACATGCCACGTTTTTCTGACACACGTTTGGTGAAACTTCCCAGCAGCCTCTAGGAAACAAACACCAAGTTAACCAGTTTGTAAAACTGAAATATATGGTCTCACTTCACACAAACAAATGCATACTACTAAGAAAAGATGAACAAATAGAGTAAACCTTCACGTGATCTTGTGCTGTTGCAGAGCAATGGTTCACGAGTTGCATATTCAGTTTGAATAGCTAGATGGATTTGGGAATCCTGTCTTTATAAAAAACAAAAATCGAGTCCTGTGCGGTGATGTGAAAAATCCACTTAAACAGGATCTACAACCCTATCTTATGTTGCAAAACCTATGGGAAAATAGAGCATTTAAAAAAATACAGTTTTTATTTTATAGCAGTTCATATTTGCTTCAAAAAAACATTTGATATGTTGGTGCAGCTGTTTTTTTCGTAGATTGCTTCAGGTTGCAGCTCCCAGGAATACCCTGTAGTTTCTCAGATGTCCAATTTTAGGTATTTTATTTCTATCCTGAATGTAAGTTTTAGTTACAGAGTTGTAATTACCTAGCTATTCTTGTTCGTTCTTACAAGAGGACTTCAAAACCTTTTTTTTTCCTTTAGCCATTCAAAGGTGGACTTTTTGGTATGCTCAAGCATCCTTCAGTTTAAAGATACAAACTGATGGCCAGACATTCTCCTTCTGGGTTTTCTGCGAGAAGGCAGAACACATGGTTATTAAGCAGGCTCTAATTGGGTGGTTTATTGATACTACATGTCAGTAATCAAAACATTGACTGGTTTGAGAAATTTAACATAAACAAGAGTGTGGTAAGTTACAGTTATTTCAAGATTTATCAATGGGATGAATATATTTTCACATACAGCTCATCCCACAGTCTATAGGATCTAAGTCACAGGACTGAAATGGTCATGAAGGATGGTTGATTTTGTGACAAGTAAAGCACTTCTAGCATTTGGCAATTGTAGTGAAAGAAACAAAAGGGAGTCCTATTTTCAGTTTTGTAAGAGATGCCACAAATTCTTTAGTTAGTTTTTGTTTAAAATACATGTACACATATATAACTGCACACTAACAAGGGGCCTAAGGGAAGAGTAGGCCCGTAGGATCACAGGTCCTCCTCCATATCAAACAGAAAACATGAGAGACTTACTTATATTCATCCTTTGTTCCCTGCCAGACCCATCTGGAGTGTCTGTTGCGAAAAAGTGCAATTTGTCTTGTAAATTTAGTCCATTTATGTGAACAGTCGTTCAGTGAAACGTGATTTTCTGGTCACGCTGCAGAGCCTTCTACTTTTATATCTGTAGTCACGTTTAATGCCTGTTGTATTGCCAACAATAATGAAACAATAACTGTTTGACACCTCACCTGTTTTTGGTTATAGTCTGCCCTTGTGCACACACGAAAGACTTATTTATAGCTCCTTCACCTAGCATGCTCTCTTTGGATCTCCAGTCCAAATGTTTGTTTTTTATTTGTTTTGTTCTGTTCTGATCTTTCCATTGGAGGTTGTTGATATGAGCAATATGGCTGTGCGCTAAGGGCAGCAATAAAATAATAATAAAATCTGTTTTTAGTTACTCTCCAAAGGGTTTTGCTTTTGATTATTCTATTATTATAAAATATGGCTGTAAATGTGGCTGGATAATAGAGCTGAAATTGCTATGTAACACGCAGCTGCAAATCAAAAGATTTTGTTGTATTTGAAGGAATCTGGACCTCACTTAAGCATCAGGCAGTTATGAATTCAGTTTAAAATTCAAAGAATTTTATTCTATTCTAAAAAAGCTTTTTTTAGCACTTAATTTGTATTTGGAAAAGTGTGAAAACACAAAACAGACTGGTCAACCTAGACTAAATTATTTGACACTAGTCATAGATTCTTTAAAACAGACGGCTGTAGATGGCTGCAAAAGGGGGGTCTCGCCTTGAGCACAATTACTGACGGAATCACCATCATTATTTATATTGTGTCGATAATATTGTGGTTTTTATTGTTGCTTTCAAATGTGTTGTAGGGATAAATTTAGAAGTAGGCTGTCTTAACAGTTACTGATGTGTTTTTATCCTAGATCCACTTGGTTTTAATTTTCTATGTTATTGTGGTAAACATGAAGTTTAAACATTTAATGTGGGACTCTGCCACTTTGCATGGACAGCAGCAAATGCACCTTGACATTTTTTATCTGTTCATTTCCTTGTGTCGGACTGTCCAGGATATCTGCCGTTTATTATAAGGAAGTAAAAAACAGCCTTTGTTTGATCTAGATTTGTAGATGTTACCTTGCAGATGTACCTTATTTATAGCTTTTATTGTTATAATTACTTTTTAATAAGGTGTAAGAAAAACACGTTAGACAGCATACAAATGCTCACCACCCCCAACAAGTTTGGTGTGTTTGAATGGGACATCCAAGCATACCAGTGCTCCCCTTCTTGAGGAAATCAGTAACTGCATCCTGTAGGTAAATTTTATAGTTTCACTTTTAATAAATTACAGCATGGAGACCTTGAAACAAGGAGGGACACTTTTAGGGTATAACTTTTAAGGAATGAGTCAGGAAAGTCTCTGGTTGTGTGGCAATACACAACTAATATTTTATGCAAACAATCTGTTCCATGATACGTGATCTAAAGTGACCAGCCACACTGCTACCTCACCTGTTAGTTGTTACAGCCTAACCTTGTGTAAACAGTCTAGATGCTCTATTGCTCTTCCACTTCACATATACACAAATATAGAATACTCACAATAGACTGTTCCTGATATCTACCTTCAATGAAAGGAAAGGAAAATCCATGATAGTTTGATACACATTCTGTTCATATTTAGAAAATACAATAAAGATGCTTTATTTTTTCCTTGGGAGAAATGTTTTGCAGAACCAACAGCAGTCACAGACATCCAGACATCATAGCTTAAAGGAAACAGAAGTAAAAATAAAAACAAACTAACAAATAAAAAGTGTCATGTAGTGTCATAAAGGAGGACCCAAGTGGAGAGATGATGACAGAGAACAGTTTTAATAAAAGAATGAACAAATGATAAGTTACAGGAAGTCACAACTGGCTGGCACTGGACATGGAACAGTGAGCAGAGAGCGGGTGTAGAAACAGGGGGAATGATGGAATGTTTTTAGAATGGAATATTGGAAGGAGCCAGTGAAGAACAATGCATACAGAGAAACTTGAATACTGAGGAAGATGTGGAAGAGAAAAAGGATCCCGAAGAGCTCTTTTTTTTTTAATGTTTAGCTTCTTGGTACTCTAGGCTCCTCAGTCCAGCCGAGCTTCAAGTACCTCAGGGTAGTTTTTGACTCTGCCATGTCCCTTGAGCAACACTCCAAACAGCTAATCAGAACATGCTTTTATGAAATATCTCCAAACGGCAAACCTTGTTGACCACACCTGAAATGGAAATTATTATCCATTCTTTTATCGAATCTCGTTTAGATTATTGTAACAGCCTTTTTATTTGTTTGAGTAAAAATAATCTTAACCGTCTTCAGTCAGTCCAGAATGCTGCTGCAAGGCTTTTAACCAAGAAAAGAGAGGACATTACACCTGTTTGATCCTCATTACATTGGCTTCCAGTCCATTTTAGAATTCAGTTGAAAATGTTAATTTCTGACTTTTAAAGCTCTGTGACGCTCCTGCTTATATCCTATCTGTTAGAACTTCACTACCCTTCTCACAACCTAAAATCAACCAGTCAAAGGCTGTTGGTAGTCCCACAAACTTGTTTTAAGACCAGATGAGACAGATCTTTAAGAGCGGTGGCCCACAGGTTGTGGAATGCATTGCCTCCATTTTACGTTGTCTGGACTGTATTTATTCTTTCAAACACCAGCTGAAGACACATTTATTCACACTGGCTTTTACCTAAATTTCAGCTGTTATGTTTTATCAATTTTACGTTGCTTTGATGTTTTTCATCTCTTTGGTTTTATTTACATGCTGTTGTTTATCAATGTAAAGCACTGTGTGGTTTGTATCCTGTGAAGAGTCCTATATAAATAACATTTACTTATGTACTTACTAATCAGAGAGAAGTGAAGGCAGCTGAGGGAGAATGCAGGCAGAGGAGAGATGAGAAGATAGATGGGATGGAGCTGGCAGACAGAAGGAAGGGGGAAAAATAAACAGAGCAAGGAAAACTAGTGGAAGTAGACCAGAACTAAAGGTGAAAACCTGAAACTAACATTATAGATAGAAAGGAACACTAACCTAAAGAAACGAGTCCAAATGTGCAGCTTAAAGAAACTGACACAATGGAACAAACTAAAATGGAAAGCGCTAGCAATGAAAAAACAAAGAAAAGATCTAAACAGCTACTCAAATGTAGCTTCACAACAAATAGTCAAAGTGCTTTGTAAAAAAGAAATACAGGATAACTTTCCAATAGGCTCTACGAGATATCAAAGATTGATCCAGATCCTGCCAACATTCTGGATACTGGGATCCAGAAAAAGATCTGCCACTTCCTTAGCAGAGCCTGCGCTCTCCGAGTGCTTTTATAGTTTTTGATGTTTTCTTCTGTTATGCTCATAAAAAAATATTCAGATTAGATAAATATATCCTTAGATGAAACACGTCACATGATATGCTGCACTGTCATACCATGTTTGGTAAAAAACAAAACAGGAATCCAGACCCGGTGAGTAAATATAGGTACACCCAATGATTCATCAGGTTGAACTACCTTTTACCGATTTTGACAATCAATTTTACTGGAACTGACTGTCCTCTCTATGACCTGACTGGTCTTTTACATTGTTGCTAAGGTACAATAGTGTCCCTATAGAAACTTTTATTAGTCCTTAAGGTCCAATAAGATCCTGTTTGTTGAATAAAGTCAATGTGATATCTGGACTTTGTTATGATTTTTCATTTTCAGCAATTATATAGATGTGCAGCTTGTTGGTGACTTATTTGTTTAATCAATCAATCAAACTTTATTTATAAAGCGGTTTTCATACAAGAGTTTCAACTCAAAGTGCTTTATGACTCCACATAAACCATATTCCCATCCCTCACCCACAGATTTAAAAGCATGATCACAGTTATACCCCCTCCCTCAACCCAACTCCCATGCATACAAACACTTAAGAACAACAATAAAAAGGACAGTGGGCCAAGTGCAGATGAGTCAGGTAAGGAAATGGCATCAAGGAGCCATCTGCGCTGGCAGCAGCAGATCAACCGCAGCAGCCGAGGCATGCAGGGCGCCCAGAGGAGGCAATGCCGAGACACCCACCTCCTAAAATAACAGAATAAAGTATAAAATAACAGGAGATATACAGTATATGATAAAACTACGCATTGAAACACTGAAAATATAATCGAGCAATAATCAGTTAAAAGATAGGCTAAAAAGTTGAGTCTTGAGCCTGCTCTTAAAAACATGAACGTTCTCTGCAGCCCTGAGGTCCTCCGACAGCCTTTTCAAGAGGTGAGGGCCATTATAATGGAAAGACGCCTCAACATGAGTGAGTGTCCTGACTTTAGGGATAACAAGGAGACGGCTGCCAGAGGAGCGCAGAGACTGTGAAGGTTCATATTGTAAAAGCAGTTCAGAGAGATAAGAAGGCCCAAGACCATTAAGACACTTAAAAACCATTAAAAGAACCTTAAAATTGATCCTAAAACATACGGGGAGTGAATTTAAGACTGGTGTAATGTGCTCCCGCCTCTTGGTCATTGTCAAAACACGTGCTGCTGAATTTTGTAGAAGTTGTAAACCTGAGATATTATTTTTGGGAAGACCAGAAAGCAGGGCATTACAGTAATCAATTCAACTGATAAAAGCATGCATCAGCGTCTCCGTGTTGGCCCAAGAGAGAATGGGGCGGACTCTGGCGATGTTCTTTAGTTGATAAAAACCTATTTTAGTAATATTTTTAATGTGAGGGATAAAAGTCAGCTCAGAGTCAAAAATCAGGCCCCGATTTTTCACTTGTAAAGAGGGATTAAAAGACAGTAATTGCAATTTTGGTAAAAGTTTCTCTCTCTGAGCCTCAGGACCGATGACTAAAACTTCAGTTTTCTCCTGGTTGAGCTGGAAAGTTTTCTGCCATCCAGGATTTAATGTCTAAAATGCAGTTAAAAAAAAGTGTATCCATTGGCCGTGTCAGGAGACACGGAGATGTACAACTGTGTATTATCAGCATAATTGTGAAAGTAAACTCCATGTCTTCCGATGACACAGCCAAGTGGGAGCATATAAAGGTTAAAAAGCACTGGGCCTAAAATTGAACCCTGAGGCTTATGTGGAAAAATAATTTCTGGATCTAAAGTCTATGATATTGATCTAGTAATTTTATCACAGTAATTATTAGAGTCAGGGAAGAGGCCTTTCACCCACTCTGATCTAACTGCTGACTACTCAGCAGTGACGAGTGTTTTGGTTAACCTTGCAATGAAGACATAACATCAGGGAACTGAAGGAAGAAGCTGCTGGCACAGAGGGCAGACATGAGCTGGGTGCGAGAGAGTTCGCGCTCTTGTTTAAGACTGGCCGTAATAAAATATGAAAAACGCCAATGCAGACTCCAGCCTCATGCCTATGAGGGGAATAAGACATTTCTTTCTATAACAGAGCACACCACATGCAGTCCTGTGTACCTTAGAGGAGCAGGTATCTAAACTTACCATAAAAGTCCTATCTGTGATATAGGATGTGAACCATTTGTGAACGGCACCAGAGAGGCCAATCTGTTTTATAAACGGGTTAAGAGAATAGTGTGGTCTACTGTAACAATGCAAACGTTTATATCCAGCAGAACTAACACTGTCATCCTCTGTGCAGACTAGTTTAATCTAAAATCATTTAAAATCTTCAAAAAGGACCATCTCGGTGCTGTGATTCACCCTAAAACCAGACTGAAATTTCTCCAGGACATTGTGTTCATTAGTAAAAGAAACGGTAAGTTAGATACTGGTGTAAAATGGTTAAAATCATTAAAATCTAAGTTGCTCTTCTTTAGTGGGGGTCTCAGCACTGGCCCTTTAAAGAGGGCAGGAAAGACCCCCATCTGAAGGGAGCAATTGATCAAGGTTAAAATCTCATCTCTTAAAAAAGCCAAAATTGGCTTAAAAAAAGGATATGGGAATTGGGTCCAAAAGAAATATGGTGGGCCTCACTAAAGAGAAAGTTTGATCAAGAAGTCTCTGGTAAAGACACATGCTCAGACTTGTCTAAAACCATGTTACTTTGAGAAGATAAAATATTACATCTGATGGTGTCTACCTTCCCTCTGTATGGAACACCAAACTACTCAAAATTAAATAAGTAAAAAAAACATTGTGAAATAGATATCTGGATAACAATTAATAACAAATACATAATGTGACAATGAAATTGTGAAAAAAACTGAATATATATAAAATTCTAAGTGCAATAGGATGAAATATTTTTCATTTTCCTTTAAAATCAGTTTATTAATATAATACATTATTTTAATGTACATTTTTGGCTAATAATGGGAATTATTTTTTAGCCATTTTTATTGCATTCCGTTTTTATTGCAAAACGTTATCTTTCCATAGTCAGCTTTTATTTCCTATTGGTGTTTTTCCCAGTTGCTTATTTATTTCAGAATGACACTTTTCAGCAGAATAACTTCATCTGCCAATCAGAGTCAGTGGGTGGGACCTGCATGCTCATTGGCTGGTCCTTAAACATCGATCTTCCTGGATACCCATTCTCACTCACTACAGTGACTGAGCAGCCTGCTGGACAGCTAGCAGCAACATGCTAAGTCAAGAGTCGGAGTTGCAAAACCGCACGGCGAGGAACCACGCCGTCCCAGTCCCTCTCCAAGTACTGACCACCCTCGGTTTCCTGGCAACCGGGACCTTCCAGAGGGAGGTGGCAGACAGGTCGTGAATCTCACAGCCAACCTTCAGCCGCATCATGCCTTACGTGTTGGATGGCATAATTCGTCTGTCACACAGGTACATCAAATTCCCGTACACTGTGGATGAACAGGCCAAGATAAAAAGGCAATTTGCAGCAATGTCTGATTTCCCCAATGTAATCGGTAGTATTGACTGCACCCATGTTGCAATAAGGGCACCAAGTAAGAATGAATATGCTTTCATAAACCGAAAGCATTTTCATTCTCTAAAGGTGCAAATAATGTGATGCGAAGATGTTGCTCACTAATCTAGTGGCTTGCTGGCCTGGGTCTACCCATGACTCATTCATTTTGAGACACAGCAGTGTGGGGCGGAGACTTGAGGCTGGAGTTCTGCAGGATGGCTGGCTTTTAGGTAATGCTCGTTAATTAAATATCTCTGCACGCTACATTGCTTAACCCATTCCTTAACTTTGCAGGAGACAGTGGATATCCCCTCCAAACGTGGCTGCTCACTCCCTTCCTCAACCCTCGGAGCGCAGAGGAACAATTGTATAATGTGCGCCACAGCCAGACGCGGGCTGTCGTGGAGCGGGCCATCGGGCTGCTGAAGGGCAGGTGGCGATGCCTTGATGCCACAGGAGGGAGCCTGTGTTACACACCTGCAAAGGTGTGTAAGATTGTTCGGGCATGTGCTGTGCTGCACAACATGGCACTGACCCAGAACGTGCCACCACCGGAGCCAATTATTGTCCCGGAGATCGAGCCCCAGCATCCCTTGTTAGAGCCACAGGATGATGCTCTACACCAGCGTCTTGAAGTGATGCGATGCTTATGATAAAAAACGGAAATGAGGTACAGCACAATTAAATATTTTTATTAGCAAGGGTTTTCAGTGACTCGTAGATATCTACGAGAGCAGACTTTATCTCCCTCAGCACTTTCGCGACCTCATGGATGGCACTAATCGTGTCCCTCTGTCCCTCTGCATCTTCCGTCAGGACACGGCTATGGGGAGGCGCACGAGGAGCTGTGTCACTGGCCTTCTCAACCTCAGCTGCACCACTGACCCAGCTGGAACATCCAGGAAGTATAAAACGACATAATATCGCACAGTGAATAAAATGGTGTCACATCAATTGTGTCTACACGTTCATTCTAAATGTCTAAATTAATTACCTGCATCATCAGGAGCCTCTGGCGTGTGTGGTTCAGGTAAGGACACCGGCGTGTCCGTGTCCCCCTCCGCCTCCGTCACCACACCACTCAGGAGGGACTCTCCTATGATGCCTGCCAGCTTCTCTTCCATGGGGGTGAGCTGGGGCATCAACCTTCCTCCTCCTGTGGCAGTTGCACTTCTCCTGTGGAGTGCGAGCCGCTTTTTGGCGTCCACTTTGATGTCGGACCACTTTTTTTTTATTTCGGGCACAGTCCGTTGCTCCGATGAAAAACGGCGTTGACAGCATCCGCCACCTGTTGCCACTCTTCTGCCTTTCTGGCATTTGTGATGCCCCGGCTGTGCCCACCAAATAATATCTTTTGCGATCTGTCGACGCTGTCGACCAATACCTCCACCTCGCACTCAGTGAAGTTAAGCTTTTTTGCTTTTCTCCTCTCTTGAGCCATCATTGAAATCAAATTATGAATATTTATCAGAGGCGTCCACCTGACCTTTTATAGTCATCATATGGGCGGGGAAAGGCGTTCCCCCAGGTGCGCCAACTTTAGAGTTGATTCTGATTTATAAACGGAAGCAGGTGTAGGCTGTGCGTGCGCACTGTTTCATAAATCGGAAAGTTTTTGTGCACCGCACTTCCATTTTTGCGTACGTACAATTGCCGGTAGTGTGCTTTCCTACGCAATGTTTTATAAATGAGGCCCCAGGTGCCTTCAAAGAGACAGCAGTCCAATTTGGGGCTAGTGAAAATCCAGGGGTTCCAGACTAAAACTAAAAGCCAGGGGTCTCATTTATAAAACTTTGCGTAGAATCATTACTAAAACCGTACTTAAGCTCAGCAACTTTTTTTTACCTACACCTAGTAAGTTTTGGATCTATCAAACTTGGAGTACACACAGCTGGACGCACTTTCCGTTTTATTAATCACACTCTCCCTACAAATGTGCGCAGGTGTTTTTGGATCATATCCCGCCTCCTACACACCCACTTTCTCCCATAAACGGTTGATGCAAAGTGTCTAGTGAATATTCTGCATCCACTTAAGCCAGTTAATACGGGGCGTTTCACAGGTAACCAGGGCAACCGAGAGGCAGAGAAAGTAATTCCACAGAGACAGCTGCAGGCTCGTAGAGGCATGGTAAACAGTTTTATTTCAATCAATCAATCAGCGCTTTACTCAGCCCAATGCAGCCAAAGTGCTTCACATTAAAAGACAAAAATACAGTTGCAAAAAGAAAAAGTGTGACAAGAAGAGAGTAAAAAGATTTAAAAATTTAATAATAAAAGCAGCACAAGCAATAAAAAAGATAAGAAAAATAAAGTTTCAATTAGGCCTATATGATTACTTCTTGTAGCAACACTAAGACTGGAATTTACTAAACCAAATAAAACTAGATATTTAAAGCCTTACAGAAAAGGTGCGTTTTAAGTCTACTTTTAAAAAGTATCATCCTTGCAAAATATTGATTTGGGTCACAAACAAACGGAAGAGCTGCAAGTGACGCAGCATTGATGCAGCAACGTTCCTGACATAAATAAGAAGAGCGGGGGACGGGGTGCACGGATCTAACACCGGGTCCAGTTCAGCACATAGACCTAATAAGACTGCTTTAAGGAATCTACATTGGGTCCCCCATCCAGATGTTTCCGTGGCTGATCTTCAATGAGCGCCAGCATCCATTGTGCATCATTATGCAGGGGACGCTGCAGTATTCGTACTTCACACAATTAATTCACCAATAAGTGCAATTTCTATATAATCTGAATAGATAAATACATATGAACATACTGTGATATAATTCTTATGTGCAACATATTTTCATTCAGATTCTCATTTTTATTCTCAGTTCAGAGATGGGATGGGGAGGGGGTGACTGCTGGTTGTGTGTCTGTGTGCGCAGAGCTCTACAAGTTTGAAATTGTGGCTTAAATTACCATTTTTGCCATCTCTCCTGCTGGGCTGTCAGTGTCCTCTGTGTCCACAAAGTGCGTAAGCAAAATCCTTAGTGTGCTTAAAGTTGCGTAAATTTTTCCGTCACGTTTTTTTCTATAAATCCCAAACTTTGCGTAGAAAGTTGCTTACATAGTTTTCAGTTTTGTGCATAAGCAAGCTTTATAAATGAGACCCCAGAACAGTATATCAGGAGTTTTATTATGCTGTCGTGACATAAAAGAGGCTGGGACAGGCCCAATAACATTTTTTTTTTCTTTATTCAGTCCAATGAAAAACACCAAAAATGACAATGATGTATGCAAAATAGCACATAAACAAATAAATATTCTAAGTTTCTTCAAGGACTTGTTATTCATTTTTCCTGATTTTTCCCCTCTTGAATGCAGGTTCATTGTTACGTCTGCAAACCAGTTTGTCGTCCCCATAGACATTGATGTATTTATATTTCTCCACCACCTCAAATTCTCGTTCCATGATAAAAAAATGTTTGACAGATTTTTACTTCTGCTAAAATCTGCAATATTTTCCCTTTTAAGATACATGTTTACACTCAATGCAATAAGGTGATCCTCTTGTCCATCTCTGAAACACTGCATGACAGCAGAGTCATACAAGTATTTCTGCTGAAGACAGTACTCTGAATGGTTCTGAAGTCATAGTTGTACAGAGTGAAAAGAAATGGTGAGAATACAGTCCCCTGTGGTGCTTCTGACCACCGGGTCAGACTCATGACCCTTAAGAGGAGTAAACTATGTTCCGTTAGTCAATTAGTCAAACCTGGTTGCAGGCAGAGCCATAGGGTGCTACAAAGCAGCAAGACGAGAAGAAATCAGGGCTTTTGCTGCAACTCGCACGGGGGAAGATGTAACAAGCCAGATGCCTTTTCTATCTCTTGCTTAACTGTTTTTTTAGAACTTTTGCATTAGGGCTTGACATTTTATTAAATGCACAAAGTATTTACTTCTCCAGGTTTTTGAATACTTCCACCAGACCGGATAAAAGAATTGGGTAGTCAGAGTTAAATAAGAAAGAGTATGTCTCCTAAAAATGGGGTGAGAGGGAGACCCCCTCTGACCAGATTATTCTAGGTATAATGAATTATGATTAACATCCCCTCTAAGAAAATTAAATGCAGACAAAGATAAGCAATCAACTTGTAGACAATTGTATACAATACTGGGTCCTGCTAAATGAATCAGAGCGAAGACATAAACAGCAGGGCACAATATAAATAAGAATTTATCTACAATATAGTTTAGCTACCGTTCCACATTGTCCCAAAATGACATTATCAGAATATTATTACCTTCTTTATATTTGATGGCATCAGCCACTTGCACTGGTCTGATGTGCAGGAAGCTGTATCTCTCATCTTTACCCCAGCTTCAATGGAGAAAAGGACTGCCCCCACATGAGAACACGATTCTGATAGTCTGCAAAGAATACAATTTCATATATATATATATATATATATATATATATATATATATATATATATATATATATATACAGTGGCTTGCAAAAGTATTCGGCCCCCTTGAACTTTTCCACATTTTTATCACATTACCGCCACAAACGTGAATCAATTTTATTGGAATTCCACGTGAAAGACCAATACAAAGTGGTGTACACGTGAGAAGTGGAACGAAAATCATACATGATTCCAAACATTTTTTACAAATAAATAACTGAAAAGTGGGGTGTGCATAATTATTCAGCCCCCTGAGTCCAATACTTTGTAGAACCACCTTTTGCTGCAATTACAGCTGCCAGTCTTTTAGGGTATGTCTCTACCAGCTTTGCACATCTAGAGACTGAAATTCTTGCCCATTCTTCTTTGCAAAACAGCTCCAGCTCAGTCAGATTAGATGGACAGCGTTTGTGAACAGCAGCTTTCAGATCTTGCTACAGATTCTCGATTGGATTTAGATCTGGACTTTGACTGGGCCATTCTAACACATGGATATGTTTTGTTTTAAACCATTCCATTGTTGCCCTGGCTTTATGTTTAGGGTCGTTGTCCTGCTGGAAGGTGAACCTTCGCCCCAGTCTCAAGTCTTTTGCAGACTCCAAGAGATTTTCTTCCAAGATTGCCCTGTATTTGGCTCCATCCATCTTCCCATCAACTCTGACCAGCTTCCCTGTCCCTGCTGAAGAGAAGCACCCCCAGAGCATGATGCTGCCACCACCATATTTGACAGTGGGGATGGTGTGTTCAGAGTTCAGTGTTAGTTTTCCGCCACACATAGCGTTTTGCATTTTGGTCTCATCTGACCAGAGCACCTTCTTCCACATGTTTGCTGTGTCCCCCACATGGCTTGTGGCAAACTGCAAACGGGACTCTTCCATAAAGGCCAACTTTGTGCAGTGCACGACTAATAGTTTTCCTATGGACAGATTCCCCCACCTGAGCTGTAGATCTCTGCAGCTCGTCCAAAGTCACCATGGGCCTCTTGGCTGCATTTCTGATCAGCGTTCTCCTTGTTCGGCCTGTGAGTTTAGGTGAACGGCCTTGTCTTGGTAGGTTTACAGTTGTGCCATACTCCTTCCATTTCTGAATGATCGCTTGAACAGTGCTCCGTGGGATGTTCAAGGCTTGGGAAATCTTTTTGTAGCCTAAGCCTGCTTTAAAGTCTGGTGTGTTCTTTGGACTTCATGGTGTTGTTGCTCCCAACATTCTCTTAGACAACCTCTGAGGCCGTCACAGGGCAGCTGTATTTGTACTGACATTAGATTACACACAGGTGCACTCTATTTAGTCATTAGCACTCATCAGACAATGTCTATGGGCAACTGACTGCACTCAGACCAAAGGGGGCTGAATAATTACGCACACCCCACTTTTCAGTTATTTATTTGTAAAAAATGTTTGGAATCATGTATGATTTTCGTTCCACTTCTCACGTGTACACCACTTTGTATTGGTCTTTCACGTGGATAATATTCCAATAAAATTGATTCATGTTTGTGGCTGTAATGTGACAAAATGTGGAAAAGTTATATATATACATATATATATATACATATAGTGTGTATGTACGTTTTAGGTTAAATCATGATAGCAGTGACCATTCGTTCAAGCACAACGCTTATCCTCCTATTGTAACATCCTTGTCTACGTAGGTTACTTACCCTGCCATGCAGTTGCAATGAGCTGCACTAACTTCACCATCCTCCTTCGCAATAATCCAGGTCTTCAGAGGGGTTTCACTTGATCTCTGAAAGTGGTTTACCTTGAAACATAAACGACTGTCAGGCTTACGACGTTGTTAGGGTGTGTTGGATGTTTGTTTCCATTGTTGCTACTCATAGCTGCTAATATATTTGCACATGAAACAATATTAAAAATAAACACTCACTCTGGCGAAGACAAAGCGATAATCATCACGGAGCCGTTTGGTACCGAGGTTGTGGACCCACCCGCTGACAAAAAAGTTATATTTCTCCAGACTTTTATATGCTTTCATCTGTTGCTTTGTGTAGAACGATGTCTGAAGGACCAGGTAGTTCATAATATCAACAGCCTCTACTCTAAGCAAATCCGTAAATTCTGTTGAAAACTCATTTTCAAATGCGGGTCATGTCCAACATATCTGTTAATTAAATCTGTGTACCTTTGCTTTGGAATTGGGTCTAAAGCCGCATAATACGGACTTTCTACTGCGGTTTCCTCCATAGACATATACTGTGTTTTAACTTCCTGCCCTCCAACTGAAATCCGCGCATCATCATAACCACGTGACTGAAACCCTCTTGTTCAGGCAATTGTTGAGGTCTCCATCTGTGTTTTCTGGAGTTGCTGACATATTGAATGAGAATTAATTGTGTTAAATGCCCTTGTGAAATCAAATAACATGTCACTGAGATTGCTGCCTGTTTCGTCCAGATGAAGGCAGGTTTGTTGAAGCAGGTGTGTGATGGTGCCTTTAACTCCCAACCCTGCGGTTCTTAGCTGTGGATCCTCCGAAGGTGATTTTATTCTTTCTCAGAGGGGCCAATAAGAGTCACCCTCAGGACGTTTATGCTGTGTGATGATAGGCTAACTTGGTCAAAGCCAAGGTTGAATAGATGTTGCAGAATCCCACATAGCTGGGCAAGCACAGCACTCATTTAATGGAGAAACATTTTGTCTTTACATTCAAGTCAAAATTCCTGTATGAACCATGAACCATCATTTGCTTGTATTAGGACAGAGTTAATGGCTTTCTTTTATAACCCTTTTTTTCACTTTTTGAATATCATGCCTGAACACACACACAATCAATCAATCAACATTTGACTGAAAAAAATCTTTCTGCTGCTTTTGAATCTGAGGCTTCGTTAACAGGACATTCAAACGATTCTTTTCCACAGTTGTTTTACATTTTAAACCTGTAAAACTGGAGCTGTAGTGCTTTTCAGACATGGCAGTGTCCACTAGAGGCCGCTACAGCTTAGCAGTAACTAGTCCTCGCTGTACAGGCAAGTGGACCTGCAGCAGCTCAGACCAGGAATGAAGTAAACCTGCCTCTCCACCGGTCGGTAAAGCAGCATCCGCGGCTGTCATGTCTCACCATAATGTGGTTAACTGCTGTAAACTGGTCGTTGTGTTTTTTCTTTTTGTCGGTAAGTGCAGTGGATGCTGTAATTACACGCAGTTTACCTTAGCTAACCTGCTACACCAAGCCGGAAACGATTAGGTAGACTGGCCGCTAACGACCGGAAAGGACATCGATTTGAGCTTCAAAGTTAAAGTCGTTATTAAATTAAAATTAAAATACGTCGGTTGGCAATTTTTTTTAATGGATCTTAAACAATTTTTTTAGCTTATCCGTATTAGTTTAATTCATTCAGAAGGTTTCACTGTCCTATTAATTAATTTGCAAAAACTGTTGTTTTGGTATGAAAACTGAAGAGGAAATTATTTATCTATAGTGTTTGAAAACTTAACGCATTTCCAATTTTACATACTTCTAAATATATGTTTTTAATAATTATTGTTAGTTTTTTTTGTCCTCAGATCAATTTATGAAGAACTAAAGCAACTAATATAGATGTTAAACATTTGAATAGTTGCGTGCTTGTATAGATAATTTTCCCTTGCCTGTTTAAAATGTAATCTTTCTTTGCAGTAATTTTACAGATGTTTGTTTTAAAACCATGTTCTTGAGTTAACTATTATGGCTGATGTGTTTGACCACACTCCAGGCTTTGAGTGCAGTCAATATGCTATAGCTTGATGCTGAATTCAAATAAGCTTGTTTTTTGAAGCAATATGTTAATACTGAGAATAATGTAATGCCTCACAAAAGCATATTTATAACCCCTGAACTTCAGCATTTAAGAAAATAAATCAAAATCTAAAAAGTGTGGTCTCCTGGGTATTAAGCCCCCTATATTCTGATACTCGTAAATAAAATCCGTTTCAGCAGTCACCCTGGTAAACAGAGTGTGGCTTAGTGAAGTCAATTATCAGCATAAATACAACAGTTTTTTGTAATGGCCTCAGAGATTTGTTTGAGAATTTAAATCATGGGTGTCCAGCTCAGGTCCTCAAGGGCTCGTGCCCTGCCAGTTTTAGATGAGTCTCTGCTCCAACACAGCTGATTAAAATGGTCCAACTACCTATTCAGCATGTCATCACGTTCTGCAAAGGACCGCCAATGAAACATCACTTGATTCAGGTGTGTTGAATTTAGGGGAGGACATTTATCACATTGTTTATTGTGAAAAACTAGTGATAGAAATCACTCTTCTTCGTGTGACCAATGTGCCGAAGAAGACAATTTTAAAGGGGTATGCTTTTAAAGAGCATTGTTTGTGGGACTGGGGCATTGCTGTGCCATGCAGTCAAAAGCCACACCGTCACCTAAAAAAGAAGTAATAAATAGTGTCTTATCATCACTTATTGTTATGACAATAGCAACACAAAATGACCATGATAACATTTAAAGTCCATATTGCTCACTCCTAGTTAAACTAGTTGAACATATAGGATACCGGCCCTTGATGACTAACTTTGGACATCACTGACTTAACCAGTATCATGAAGACTAGCAGCCCCACTGGACAGGTCGAGGATAATGTTGTGGAAAGCTTCAAACAGGATTAAGTTATAAAACCAAATGTGGGTAAAGTACCCAAAATGTATACTCAAGTAAGAGCAACATTACTTCAACATATTTTTACTCAAGTTCAAAGAAAAAGAAGTTTTCCAAAAAATTACTTTAAGCTGTGGTCCGTAGTTTGACGTCCTCAAGGGGAGGAGGAGGAGATCTTGAAATCTGAACGGTTATAGCTCCCACCCCTGCTCCCCCTCCTCTTCTGGAAGGAGGTGAAAGCCACGCCTCATACTGCGCAGGGAAAGCAGAGTCAGCAGAGAGAGCATCACTGCATTGACTTACTTTTTACAATGGACTTTTCTGAGATAAGGCTGTTTTTTTGTTTGTTTTTTTTTTTACCAAAAGACTAAGCTGACTGAGGCGTGCCACCCTGTTGTGAACGCTGGGCACTGGGGCGCATTCTCGTTGATTGACAGCTCCCACTTGTTGATACGCAAATCTATTGGTCAACGCTCTGGGCTCGCGTAAATGATTTGTTTTTCTGTGGAGGCCAGGGGAGGGTTTAAGGGGAGATATGAATTCAGAAAGATTACCTACTTTATATCATAGAACAGGGTCAGATAGTCAAATAGTTTAAATTACTTTAAAAATTCCAACTACGTGCCCCAGCTTTAAGCAAGAAAAAAAGAGTATTTGGTAAGAAGGCTACTCCAGTACTAAGAAACTGTTTGATAATGACAAACAAAAATATAAAGTCACGTGTAAATGTTCTTATTTTAAACTATGAAAAAAAGTAAAAAAACAAACAAAAAACATAACTACAAAACAACAAATTCAGGCGGAAGGTTTTGTTTACAAACTGTAGGGTTCAAAACCAGTATTTGTAGTAGAAGTTAGAACTGTGAAAAGTACTTGCGCTGATAATATGCTGTTTACTGTAACTTCACCTCCAAATGCCACAGCTGGCTCAACAGAATGACATTAGAACAATGAATAGTGTGTAAAAGCATGAAGTCTAGATTTAAAACAAACTACAACTCTAGATTTAAAACAAACAAAGTATGTGTCTTTGTCTGGTGAATTTTGGCTTAACACGTGTTTCATAAAGTAACTTGAGGTGGGAAGAGTAGCCAGAAGTTGTACTCAAGTAAGAGTAGGGTTACTTTGTTGTAATTTAGTTTTTATTAGTTTTAATTAGCATTTATTCCAATCTTATTTTTGCGGCAAGAAGTTATCATATAATTCAAAAGTTATATTTATTGTTCTTGTTTTATTGCTAGTGCTGCTGTCTTTTACTGTGAAGCACTTTGGTCGCCTTTTGGCTGTAAAGCGCAAAATAGATTTAAAAAAAGATAAACACTGACTGATTGCAATAAAATGTTTTTCTGTGCCTTCATTTCACCCACAAGCACCTCGATTTCATTCTCAGACCTTTTACACACTTAAAAAAACCCAAAACAAATATTCTCACCACCTCGTAAAAAAAAAAAAAAAAAAAAAAAAAACTTCATCCACACTTAACCACATAAGTGCATTCATAGACATGCCAAACCTGTAAGGGGCAGTACTTCCCCCAAATTCTATCCACTAAATAGAGCAGTAATTGAGCTTGTAAAAACAAGCAGACAAAAAGCGCTTGGACAATCGATAATGCCAACACATCTCTGAGGGGATGAATGCTGTTTCTGAGTGCAAACACAGGTCACACAAATGATGTCAGAGCATTTTTGTAGACGAAAGTGACGTTAAATCTTCACCACACAGTTTTAGTAAGAATTCTGTGCAAAGTTTTGTAAATGGGGCTCATGGTTCCAAAACACTAAACACTATGTTGGTAAAACTAGCATTGCACATGGCCTATGTAAACACCATCCTCGTGTCAAAACATGGATGCGGAAACATCATACTGTGGGGACGCTTTTCTTCAGCAGGTACAGGGAAGCTGGTTATATTTGATGAGAAGAGCTAAAAAAACAGGGCAGTCCAGGATGAAAACCTGCAAAAGATATGAGACTGGACAAATGACCCTAAACTTACAAATAGAGCTACAATGGAATGTTTCAAATGGAGGAGATGAATGTACCTAGTGTGTTGTTGTATTATCTGCAAACTGTTATTTTCATATTTAAAATGTTTTAAAGACTTGAAGCCATCTGTTTAAAAGAAATGTAAAATTTGACAAGCTGTTTGTAACCCCTGAGCCAAATTATGATACAAAATAATTTATAGGATTTATATATTGTTTATCAAAACAAAGTCTCCTTCTTTAAATTCTGTGAAATTTGATGGTTATGGTACATTATTGTATATTAAAATATCAAGTATGATTTTTGAGGATACCATTTAGTTGAACCATTTTTTTTTTATTTCTAGTTTTTTTGCCTTAAAGAAATTAAAGTGGCGGAAAATATCCTTGGAAAACAAAGTCAGTAAATTCTGGTGGAAGATAATAGCATGAACTTAACAAAAACATGTCTGCTAAATGTTACTTGTACAGGTAAGCAGTGTCCTTAGAAAATAGTAGAGACTTGTAAAATAAACAACAACAACACAGACTAAATAAATCTTGACACATACAGAGCCTTTAAAATGTATACTAGAAAAGAAAAAAAGTTTTACATAATAAAAAAATACATTTAATAATATTTGAATATACAATGAATATTACAAGAAAACACAACCCTGTTAAAGTCCCAAACAAGATCAAGACAAATCATTTCAGAACCTTAGAAGGACACTTATACTTCATTATTTAACTGACAAACACATCTGTTAGAGAGAGAAACCTATAAAAATGGTTCCATAATCTGGTTGCAGAACTCTGCTCACCTTTAAAGTAATACGTTGTTGAACTAACTTTTTATTTAGTTATGGCCTTTAGTCTTCTTGGATGCAACACCTGTATCCATTAGGGAACGTTTTCCCTAATGTTAAGTTATTCACATCCTTTTGCCAAAGCCATAGTTGACTAGTTTGCTTTGATTTTGTTATATGTGTCCTCCGCTGTTAATTTTATGTCAATAGCCCTATTGAAAATGTTTAAACTGAGAAAAACCTTGACATGTTCAAAACCTATTTCAACAGTTTTAAATGTTAAATATCTTATTCATTAAACTTTGCTGGAGTTGTAGCGGTGGCACTGATCTTCCATATTTCAGTTATTTTGTATCTGTTTTTACTCAAATCAGTTGAAAGTTGACCTTATTTCAATTTTAAAAACTGACAATCATTATATGCTCCCAATGGTTTTTCTTGTAATCCTGTATTGTCATGCAGGTATTTATGATACTAAATGCAAGAAACAGTTTGTGATGAAGATTATTCACTCTTTTGGCAGATTTTTGAATTATCAAACTGATTATGATACAATTTATTTTATTGCCAATATATAATTTATTTTTATAAATTATTTAGTAAAAGTTAACTTATCAGTACAACATTTGTCTTAATCATGTGTCATTGTGGTTTGTGTTTCATCTAACAAGGATCCTTGGGTCTCCCTGCAGGCTTCAAAGCACGAGGAGCAGCCTGCACAGAGCGCTGCTGGTGAGTTTAGGGTTTAGTTCCAGGTGATTTGATGCTTTGTTTTTAGTAAACAGTCATTTAGAAAACTAAATCAGTTTTATCCAGAGGACTGACAACATTTTAATTTCCTCATGGAATTCTGTTGGTGTGAATGTTCATTAGTGCAGGGTGGTGGGGGTTTAAAGGAAAATCTCAGTGCCATAAATTCGAAACTTAGAACTTAAAGACTAGTTTGAGGATTTGGCAAATGCACTTGTTGTCCTTGTTGCTGAAAGTTAGATTGGAGTTCATAAAATACTACTCATTTGTCTGCACAGTGTATAAAGCCTTAATATGAGTCACTTGGCACAGATGTGAGTAAAACTGGAATTATATCTTATTTTGGTTTTCCGGATTTTTTGTTTGTTTGTTTTTGGGGGGGGGGCAGAGCTGAAGGAGTTGGTAATAGTGATTCAGAGTCAGAAGAACTCCTACCATGCCCAACGTGGTTACCAAAGAAAGGTGGAGATTCTGCAGGAGGCAGCTAATCTCGGGCAGGTAATATTTTTATTAATGATTCAAAGTTTAGAACTGTGTGATGTGTGCTTCAGATGTCTATGCACCCCTCTTATAGTCTCTACTGAATAAATTTCTTATTCTTCTTGCCCATACATAACGAAAAGGATGTGGACACTCTGGTGTTTGCTACTACTTCCGGTTCAAAATTAGTTTCCACATATGTCATTAGATGTATTCTGATTTTGCTCTTGAAGTTTATATTAAATATAGTTTCTTCTGTATTCTATTCTTTCTGTTGGTGTTCTGTAGCTGAAGTAAAAATATGACTTTGATCATAGTAAAACATTTACATAAAAATGTCACTAAAATATATAGTTTACATGAAAAAGAACAGTATTTGTCCCTTTACAGACCTCATGTTCTTTGCCTTTTTGATGTGAGTAAATGCTATTTAGTTTAAAAATTATATTTATATTTATTTATTAAGGGAGAAATTATATATTTTATATATTTTCACAGTGAAATCTGTGATGTGTTTTTACACACTCAAGGTCAGATTTGAATAATTCTGCAACTTGATGAAGACCAGATCATTTATTATTCAACACCCTTAAAACTGATAGAGGGTGATTTTATTTGACTTTTTTAATTCTATGGTTAGGCATAGACCAGTTTGAAAACTTGTCTGCTCTTCACAATTGTAATACAAGATGTGTAACATGCTGTAATTTGTGATATTTTGAACCTAAAAGTGATAATTACTCCTATTACTGTTGTACACATTAAATATTACACTTATAATTAATCTTATCCGTGGAAGTTGTTATTTATTGCCAAATATTATGGCTTCTGTCTTTCTGCTATTTATAGAATAACAGTCGGGATGCCAGGTAGCTTACGGCGTCACCTGGTTGATTGTTCAGTTTTGTTTGCTCATGTATTCTATCTCTGTGCTTATAACGTGACAAAATGTGAAAAGGTTCAATGGATAGGATTACTTTTTTCAACAATACATCTTTTGTTTCAGATGGATTTATTTGTCACCGAGGCATTTGTTGCTAAACTTAGGTGTCCTGTATGCTTATAGAGTATTTCTGCCTTCGCTGGAAGGAACGTTGTGGTTCTTTGTGACCGATATGTGTCTGATGGGTGACTGTGAAAAAGTAATTTGTTCTGGTCTTTAGGGGGGTAGGTGGGCAGAAACATGGACACGACAGAGTAGATGTATTTCTTACATTTGAAGGAAGCAGATGTTGTAAAGGCCTTCATTCTTCTCTCAGTCTCAACAAGAAAGCCTCCTTGCTTGATATATGAGCAGTGGTTAGGCAGCATCGGGTCAAAAAGAAATGAATTGATGTGAAGAACAAACATGTAAAATATGTAACTCCAATGACAAGTATTTTTTTCTTTCACAATATCACAGTTCTTTTTTTAACTATTGTTTAGACAGAAACTATTTAGTGTCAAAATCTTTCTTTACAGCAAACCAGATCTGTAAAATAATCTCGTCTCTAGAAAGGAATTTGGGTGTAGTTGGTTTTTACGTTCCTAATTAACATAATAGGAAACAAAACTTGTTTTCCTCTTAATACCCTTTTATATCACAAGATTTTGAAACCTTCTCTTGGTTGTTGGAATTTTTGTTACTGTCAGAATCTCTGTGGAGTTTTAGGAAGTTATAAAAAGTTTTACATTTTGTAATCTAAATTTAGGCTCTTAAAAAGTTTTAAATACACCCAGATTTTCCAGATTATTTGAATCTTAAATTTGGGTGTTTAATTATGTATTGCTTCTTACTCAAATAATTCTTATTTATTGATTTTTCTTGGTTTTGTCTTTTTGAAAAATTTGCAAGCAACAATCATTTCTTCCTTGAGTTTTAGTTCTTACGCAGGAAAATGAGTGGTATTACACTGTAACAAATCTTCAAAGTCTATGATGTAAAGCAGCACACAGCCCTGTTAGACGGAACATGTTGCTGCTCATTCAGCAATCTGAACAAAGAAGAGTGCTTTGTTTGGGGCAGACAGGTCGAGCTCCTGGCCAGCAGAATGGATGCAGTTTTATCCAACTCGCATGATCATGTTTAATGGGTACCAAAACTGGCCTGTGGCACATTACTTAAACAGCTAAAATGACAAAGCACATTCTGTGCCTGCACTGCAGTGGTTAAAGCCCTGCTGCCTCGGTTTGTGTTCAGCCCGAAGTGGGAACCAAATTTTGTCTTCTGTACATTTCATGTTTACGGCACAGTTTTAGTGTTTCAGTACTGATGCAGTTCCTCAACTGCACCCACGAGCTGGACCAATGATCTTTATGTGTGGGACTGCTTTTGTCATCTGATAAATCCAAACAAAAAGAAAAAGCTCCATTCTAGCCCCACTTTATATTTCCGTGTCACCACTTGACATAGTCCACCAGAGTTACGGTGTCATTCAGACCGAAGTATCAATGAGTGGATATGGCTTTATGAAGAAAAGACAGAAGTACTTGTTACTGGACCAGAAATACAAGGTTAGAAAAAGAACAAAAACATCAAAGTTTACTGAAAGCTTTCAATAAAGGTCAAACATTTCTGTATCAATTTATTTCTGTAATGTCTTAGCCTTTTTTGTTTTCAAATTTCACTTTAACATTTCTGTATTTTATAAATACAGCTGAAATATTCATTATTGTTTATTGTATTTTGTGTTTTTATTATGATTCTCTTTGGTTCTGTGGCTCAGGTGGTAGGAATTCGTCCCGTAATCGGTAGGTTGCTGGTTCAAATCCCCGCTCTGTTCGTCTCAGTCGTTGTGTCCATGGGCAAGACACTTAACCCTGTTGCCTGCTGGTGGTGGTCAGAGGGCCCGGTGGCGCCTGTGTCCGGCAGCCTCGGCTCTGTCAGTCTGCCCCAGGGCAACTGTGACTACAATGTAGTAGCTTGCCACCATCAGCATGTGAATCTGTGCGTGAATAGGTGAATGACTGAATGTAGTGTAAAGCGCTTTGTGGTCCTCTGACTGAAAAAGCGCTATACAAATGCAGGCTATGTTATATTCATAACTTCCTTTCAGCTCATCCAGTAAGGTCCGGTTGATTGTTTTTAATGCTAGATTACATGTCTTAAGAATGGTTTAGTGTATGTATTCTGCACAATTGTTTTTGACATAACATAGCAGAAAAACATCATTAATTTATGGGTAAAAATACCCCTTCGAAATTAGCCTTCAACTATGATAAAGTCACAAATAATAAAGGTTTAAATTATTGCACTCCAAAGATTTGAGATATAATTTGAGTTTTTAGGGAATATTCTTTTTTTTTTCACACGATCTTGTATTAGCTCCTTTTTCATTTGAAAAGTAGGAGGCTTTCTATTAAAACAGGTTTTAAAATCCAGGTTTCGGGTGTGAAGGTAACTTTATACTTAAAAATAACAGAGATGCATGATTGCATTTCAGAAACCATGTCTCTAATAATTTCATTTAATACACCCCTCAAAAACAGTCTGTTCAGGATCCACCATTCTGATCCATGTTCACCTTTGAGAAAGGGTTCAAGTTAGGTAATCTACTTAGTCACATGCCAAAGACAAGAAAATAAAAACAACAGAAGTTGAACATTTTTCATTTCCATCCATCCATCCATCCATCTATCCATTTTCTTCCGCTTATCCGGGGTCGGGTCGCGGGGGCAGCAGCCTAAGCAAAGAGACCCAGACTTCCCTCTCCCCAGCCACTTGTTCCAGCTCCTCGGGAGGAACCCCAAGGCGCTCCCAGGCCAGCCGAGAAACATAGTCCCTCCAGCGTGTCCTGGGCCTTCCCCTGGGCCTCCTCCCGGTGAGACGTGCCTGAAACACCTCACCAGGGAGGCGTCCAGGAGGCATCCTGACCAGATGCCCGAGCCACCTCAACTGACTCCTCTCGATGTGGAGAAGCAGCGGCTCTACTCTGAGCCCCCTCCGGATGACTGAGCTTCTCACCCTATCTCTAAGGGAGAGCCTAGACACTCTGCGGAGGAAACTCACTTCAGCCGCTTGTATCCGTGATCTCGTTCTTTCGGTCACCACCCAGAGTTTGTGACCATAGATGAGGGTAGGAACGTAGATCGACCGGTAAATCGAGAGCTTCGCCTTTTGGCTCAGCTCTCTCTTCACCACGACAGACCGGTAGAGCGCCCGCATAACTGCAGATGCCCCACCAATCCGTCTATCGCTCTCCCGCTCCATTTTTCCCTCATTCGTGAACAAGACCCCCAGATACTTAAACTCCTCCACTTGGGGAAGGACCCCATCCCCGACCCGGAGGAGGCACCCCACCCTTTTCCGGCTCAAGACCATGGCCTCGGATTTGGAGGTGCTGATTCTCATCCCAGCCGCTTCACACTCAGCTGCGAACAGCTCCAGCGAAAGCTGTAGATCACGCTCTGATGAAGCCAACAGGACCACATCATCTGCAAAAAGCAGAGACCCGATCCTGAGGCCACCAAAACGGATCCCCTCAACGCCTTGGCTGCGCCTAGAGATCCTGTCCATAAAAGTTTGGAACAGGATCGGTGACAAAGGGCAACCTTGGCGGAGTCCAACTCTCACTGGAAACAAGCCCGACTTACTGCCGGCAATGCGAACCAAACTCTGGCACCGGTCGTACAGGGACCTAACAGCCCGTATCAAGGGGCCCGGTACCCCATACTCCCGGAGCACCCCCCACAGGGCCCCCCAAGGGACACGGTCGAACGCCTTCTCCAAGTCCACAAAACACATGTAGACCGGTTGGGCGAACTCCCACGCACCCTCCAGGACCCTGCTGAGGGTGTAGAGCTGGTCCAGTGTTCCACGGCCAGGACGAAAACCGCATTGTTCCTCCTGGATCCGAGGTTCGACTACCCTCCTCTCCAGAACCCCTGAATAGACCTTACCAGGGAGGCTCAGAAGTGTGATCCCCCTGTAGTTGGAACACACCCTGTGGTCCCCCTTTTTAAACAGGGGGACCACCACCCCGGTCTGCCAATCCAAGGGAACTGCCCCCGATGTCCACGCAATATTGCAGAGCCGCGTTAACCAACACAGCCCCACAACATCCAGAGCCTTGAGGAACTCCGGTCGAATCTCATCCACCCCCGGAGCCTTGCCACCGAGGAGCTTTTTAACGACCTCGGTGACCTCAGCACCAGAGATTGGAGAGCCCGACCCCAAGTCCCCAAACCCTGCTTCCAGATTGGAAGGCGTGCTGGTGGGATTGAGGAGGTCTTCGAAGTATTCCATCCACCGACCCAAAACGTCCCGCGTCGAGGTCAGCAGCACACCATCCCCACTGTAAACAGTGTTGGTGGCAGACCGCTTTCCCCCCCTGAGACGCCGGATGGTGGACCAGAATTGCTTCGAAGCCGTACGGAAGTCGTTTTCCATGGTCTCTCCAAACTCCTCCCACGCCCGAGTTTTTGCCTCAGCAACCATCCGAGCCGCATCCCGCTTGGCCTGTCGGTACCTATCAGCTGCTTCAGGGGTCCCACAAGCCAAAAAGACCCGGTAGGACTCCTTCTTCAGCCTGACAGCATCCCTTACCGCCGGTGTCCATTTTTCATTTCACTTATGTTAAACATAGGTAATTGAGTAGTTTATTAGAGTAGGTATTTTATTTGGTAATTTGCATAGGTCTTAAATTTCAATAACTAGAGAAGATCTTAAAACATCCCTGAAAAGCCTACATTTAGCTTCTAAAACTTGAACAAACTCTTTTTATGCTCACATAACCTCTCAGTGAGTGGATGTCATCTACAATCACACTGCAGCTTGTAAACAATAAATGCGGTTTGTCAGCTGGAAACCCTTCCCTTGTGTGCATGTAAGGACATCAAAGAACCGTTCCACTGCGATGTAGTGGGAGCAGGAACTTTCACAACTTTTCATTTTACATTTTTAGTGCTTGTGCCTAATGATTGCTAAATTCCTTTGAGTTCAGTTCTATTTATTTTTCTTTGTAGCACAATACTTTACAATATTATCTTAAGAAAAACTGAAACTTTTTATACAAACATTTATTTCAATCAGACCAATCATATAGACACATTTCAAATTTAATTCATGTAGGTCCAATGTTTCACTACTAAGAAAGGATCCTAAAGCAGTCCCCAAAATTATAATTTTTTGGGGGAATTTCAATTCAGTCCATTGCCGTTTGTGGTAGCTTATTGTTTGAAAAGAAAACGTCAAACAGTCTGGTGCTAGGACAGAACTTTATTTTTAATAGGTGTAACAGGCAGTGTATATGCTTATTTGGACTTTCTGATGATAAAGATTGGCATTATGCCGGTATAGGACATTGATAATGTTGAGAATATTGCACAGATGAAACAAGGGTGTCCTAAAAACCTGTTTAATATGGTACTTGAAGGAAATATCCTTGTCAAAGATCACTGCAAGGCTTTTTACATTAGTATTGGAGAACAAGTTAGAGGCACCCAGAATATGTGAGTGACTAAAAAGTTTGCTTTTAAAATAGCTCAACAATCACATTTCTTCACATGCTGTTTGATAAATTTACCAAGTAGATGTGTGTAAATATAGGGAAAGAAAAATGCTAGACCTTCTGGCTTCAACAGTTTTAATTGCCTGGAGGAATTTTTTTTTTCTTCCATATTTTCCTACAGAGTTGTGTGTGGTGGTTATGGCTGCTACATCTTCTAGAAGTGGTTACTAGAATGTTGAGAAATTCATGAAGGGCACATCTTAAGTCTCCATGCATTGTGACTTCTAAGTCGTGTAGCTTGTTGAAGATATGCTTGGTGGGGCCATAGTTGTTGAACAAGTTGTGTGTCATGTGTTCTTTTCCTGACAGATTTACTTGGGTGTTTATTTTAACTTCAGACAGGCATTAAATGTGACAAACACTTTCTCGCTAATCTAGTTTTTCATATTTTTTCGTTGATCGCCTGTGACACTATTGTGTTAATTTTGCCACTAAAATATGCACAGCATCATCTCAGTGCAATTTAAAGCTTTGATTCATATAGTCGTCCTCTTCATATCCCAGCTTATCATTTCTAATGACATATAAAGATTTCCTCTCTGATTTATAATAAGATTATTCATGCATTACCAGCTGTAATTAACAGTCGTATTAATCAGAAAGTTTTAGGAATGTATCTCTTCAGCTGCATTATTTAGTCCTCATGTGTTTGCCAAAACCTTTTTGTGCACTCCTTAACCAAGTCATGCAAATAAAATTTAAAAAAAGATCTTTATACCTTATTATGGGATCCTATGTAGATCCCATAATTCCCATTTGTATAACTGAAATGTAATAAAATGCATCACACTTAAATCTTCACACCATAAAATTGTGTATCAGGTAACTTGCTTTTACCCAGACCAATGTAAATCTACAACTCACAAACAGATGTGGGCTGTTTGTCAAAGGTATGAAGAGAAAGTGAACACAGGACGTCTTTGTTACCTATAATGAACTTATCTTGGGTTAGCTTACCTGTTTAAACACTGTATTTTTATTCAAAATCCATTATTATTTATGGTCATGTAGTCACTTTATGTGCATCCTGTGTGTTAGTTGACCTAATTGGAATAAGGCTGAGATAAAGGCAATGTGTTTCTAAAAATATATAGGGCAAAATAGTGCATGTGTCATAATCTGCTACATTGGTTCCTCCCAGTCTTTACAGCTACATAAACAGATGTACTTGATGGTGTAATTTTGTTTTGTCATGTGCCTGTTGGGAATGCCTGCAGCCTGGAATGCCTCCTTTTATCCATGCAAATCCCAAGTTTTTGGAGTGTCGAATTGGCCTTGGCTTAAATTCACTGAGGGGCATCTTCTCTGTGCCTAGCCAGGAAAGGGGTGTTCAGTCATTCATTAGATCTATATTTAGCTGCACATGCATTATTCTATCAGATTCTGATAAATATTAGGCCTATAAATGGCTACTGGGAGAAGATTTGTGAGATTTTCATTTTGTAAGGAAGGTGATCAAATATAGTAGCTTCGGTCCAAATGACAGCATAACTGGCACAAAGCTCCACATCCTAAGCAGTCTGTTAAGATGTTGTTAATTCAAAAATTGCTGAGAAAGGATGTTAAGTGCTGTGTGTGGGAATTTCTGAAGACAATATCTGAGCTTCAGTTCAGTATGATTTGATCCAATATGTCACTTTGTTCAGAGTTCAGATCACTGGTTAATATCTGAATGTGTTGGGTTCTGTGTTAGATGTATGCAGATTGGTGTTTTCCTTCACCTTCTTTCCTCAGGTTGTGGTTGGTAGGTGCTTCACCAGCTGCTCCAGATCTGGGCTGATGACGATGGCAGCATAAAAGGGGAGCGGCTACCTGGAGCAGGTGCCAGATGGTAAACACCTACCAAGTGGTAACTAGGCCCCTACCTGAACTAACTTGCTTCTTCTAAAGAACTGAACCTTACCTGTTTACCTCCTCCACAGCTCCTGGTGAAGGCTCTCCTCGTTCCTCCCCAGACCTCATCGTTCCTGGTTCCCACGTGGTTCCCTCGTTGGCTCCTTGAGGTTCCTGTACCTACCTGTCTCATCCGAGCTCCCCTGCTGCCAGGCCTCCATGCTGATTCTCGAACCGCCCTCGTTGCCTTCCACCTGCTTACGGTGTCTGCCCCTCCAAGCCATTTCCCTGTGGGTGTCGCTCCTCAAACTGCCATCCTGAACCTCACCAACCAATCCTGCCTCGTTCACCTGCCCGTCCACCCTCAGACCTACCTGACAAGAAAGAAAGGATAAAAAAAACATCACTCTCTCAGTTTGCCAACCAAATCTGCACAGGACTCATTTACCTCTCCAAACTCACCTTCCCTCTGATCCACACAAGTTCACCGTTGCCTTCCTCCTGGGAAAACACATAAAAAAAACCCCTACAACTCAAGACTCACCTGTCATACTCTCCTTCTTCCAGTGTCGCCGCTCCCTGGTGATACCCTTTGCTGCCCTCCCTGAAGCAGCACACCTGCAAAAGAAAATAAACACATTTTTTTAAACTGTTCTCCTGTCTGAGTGTGGGTTATGTTAGCACCAGAGTCTCCCTGAGAAACCATGACAGAATGAGCTATGATCGAGACAAAATGTTGAAAGTACATTTGCTGCAGGCCTTATTTTTATGCAGGTTTAACTTATTGTTTGGATTTTACCCGTCTTCTTCTTGTCAATATTCCATAAATTAGGGTTTGTGTCTCCAACTGTTGTGCAGTTTACTTTACTTAGATGTTATTTACTCAGACTTGACAAGTTTCATTGTTAAAGACTTAATTTAGAAGTTTCTTTTTGTGACTTTTATCAATTCAAAGCCGTTAACAAAAAGTGAACCTGCATAGAGGCATAAACTTTATAAAGATAGTCCAAAGATGTAGGGTGAAGGGAAAGAAACACAAAGCACAACATGTTGTTTTTAACAGGTAAGATCAATATTAGCCACACCTCTGGTAGACTTATTCATAAATGCACTTGTGGCCAAAAGTTTTGAGAATGACACAAACATTAGTTTTCACAAAGTTTGCTGCAAAACTACTTTTAGATGTTTGTTTCAGTTGTTTCTGTGATGTACTGAAATATGATTACAAGCACTTTATAAGTTTCAAAGGCTTTTATTGACAATTACATGACATTTATGCAAAGGGTCAGTATTTGCAGTGTTGGCCCTTTTTCAGGACCTCTGCAATTCGACTGGGCATGCTCTCAATCAACTTCTGGGCCAAATCCTGACTGATAGCAACCCATTCTTTCATAATCACTTCTTGGAGTTTGTCAGAATTAGTGGGTTTTTGTTTGTCCACCCGCCTCTGGAGGACTGACCACAAGTTATCAATGGGATTAAGATCTGGGGAGTTTCCAGGCCATGGACCCAAAATTTAAACGTTTGGTCCCCGAACCACTTAGTTATCACTTTTGCCTTGTGGCACGGTGCTCCATCGTGCTGGAAAATGCATTGTTCTTCACCAAACTGTTGTTGGATTGTTGGAAGAAGTTGCTGTTGGAGGGTGTTTTGGTATCCTTCTTTATTCATGAGTGTGTTTTGGGGCAAAATTGTAAGTGAGCCCACTCCCTTGGATGAGAAGCAACCCCACACATGAATGGTCTCAGGATGCTTTACTGTTGGCATGACACAGGACTGATGGTAGCGCTCATCTTTTCTTCCCTGGACAAGCCTTTTTCCAGATGCCCCAAACAATCGGAAAGAGGCTTCATCGAAGAATATGACTTTGCCCCAGTCCTCAGCAGTCCATTCACCATACTTTCTGCAGAAGATCAATCTGTCCCTGATGTTTTATTTGGAGAGAAGTGGCTTCTTTGCTTCCCTTCTTGACACCAGGCCATCTTCCAAAAGTCTTCGCATCACTCTGCGTGCAGATGGGCTCACACCTGCCTGCTTCCATTCCAGAGCAAGCTCTGCACTGGTGGCACTCCGATCCCCCAGCTGAATCCTCTTTAGGAGACGATCTTGGCGCTTGCTGGACTTTCTTGGACACCCTGAAGCCTTCTTAACAAGAATTGAACCTCTTTCCTTGAAGTTCTTGATAATCCTATAAATTGTTGATTTAGGTCCAATTTTAGTAGCCACAATATCCTTGCCTGTGAAGCCGTTTTTATGCAACGCAATGATGGCTGAACGCGTTTCTTTGCAGGTCACCATGGTTAACAATGGAAGAACAATGATTTCAAGCATCACCTTCCTTTTAACATGTCAAGTCTGTCATTCTAACCCCATCAGCCTGACATAATGATCTCCAGCCTTGTGCTCCTCAACATTCTCACCTGAGTTAACAAGACGATTACTGAAATGATCTCAGCAGGTCCTTGAATGGCAGCAATGAAATGCAGTGGAATTTTCATGGCAAAGGAGGACAATGCAATTCATCTGATCACTGTTCATAACATTCTGGAGTATACGCAAATTGCTATTATAAAAACTTAAGCAGCAACTTTTCCAATTTCTAATATTGATGTAATTCTCAAAACTTTTGGCCACGGCTGTATATCCATATTCCTATTCTACAGAACAGTGCCTCGTAGTGGTAAATAGAGTATGAATAACTTAGAAAATAGAATTTTAATGTTTAGGTTTGATTCAATAGTTTTTGTTTTTTAATAGTACATGTATACATACATAAATGATAAATGAATTTGATAAGTTTTAGATTCCAGGTATACTCAATTATTTCAAAGAACTACAGTTTATTTACTCTCATTCATGAAGGGGGTTCCAGTGGTTCTTCTCCTCCATGAGCTGTCAGATTATGAAGGAAACTGGAGCATTCTTCCTGCGCTTCCACTGTGAGTGTTTAATGCACCAATTGTAATAGTAAACAAGTCATAAAATCACGAATGTGTGTGATTGTCCTGAATTCTATTGTAATTATTCCTATTAGAAATATAAGAATCAACTTAATAACTTCCTGTGAATCTTTCCAGTATCTCTTCTATTTGTGGAGAATCGGCATCCTGGTTTCTCTTCATAGAAGAGGAAACCATGGTCACTTTACGTGTTCTGCAAGAAGTTCTTAAAAGATATCCAGTCCAAGAGGTGAGAGTCACATACAAATCCCATGATCCCAGACATTTTCCTAACAAATGTTTAGTAGTATTTTTTTTTTTTGTGATGAAAAACTGGAAGTGCATTACAGACAGCATTTTTGAAAATCAACCGAGAAAATCTTTGTCCCATTTTGCTGTTCACAGGAATGGTTTTTGGGTCGGTGTCTCCATGACAACGAGCCCTCTATCATTCACCACTATGCCTTTTCTGAAGACCCCACTTCTTTTGGTTACCCTGACCCAGCAGCAGGTTGGGCTATAAGTGCTCCGCTGTACCAAAGGTGTGTGAAAGTGTGTCATTTGTGGAAATGTATGAAAATGTCCTGTTTCAGTCTTTTTCTCCAATCTTTTCCCCACATTAAACTTTTCTTCAAGTCAGATTTTTTCCCAGGTATTGGGTCTAAAAATGAAAAAAACGTACGTATTTCAAAATAAAGATTGAGTTTCTTCTCAAATGAAAAGTCAGTGCAAATAAATTTTCACCTTACTGTACTTGTCTACCCTCACATTGAATCCACCTTTGACCCTTATATATAAAGGGTACTGTAATATTTATCTTTGATATAAAATCATCACTAGGTCATTGATCACTCACTTACAGGATGCAGTTTCTACTTAAAGCTTAACCTTCTGATCTTTTTCACCCCTTATAGCAAATTTCTCATTCATCTCCTTTCTTTTTCACTCTTTGGTATCAGCTTCAACCAGCAGTAAAGGTGTGTGACCACTATCTTTAACTCTTTTGTGTTTCAGACTCACTGAGCGGATTCAGTATGAGAATCTGAAGTCGGATTTTACAATTGATTTGACCCATGAGGTACTCAAAGCCATTCATAGGGGTTTCATGAGCTTTTGTCATCCCCTATGTTTTTGTATCCTAATGGCATGTGGATAAAAATGATCTGTTTGATGACAAAACAGCTATGAAAAGATAGTTCTGTGTCATCTTTCTCAGACTGGCTGTGGAGATGAGGTTGTGTATTTGGGAAATCTGTTTTCATTGTAAAAAAAACAAACCTGTGTGTTGTAAAATTTCAAAATAGACACCACTGGGCAGCATTTACTGCATTTGCAAAATCATGCAGCAGGTGATTTACTAAACAGGCGCAGGGAGGACTGCGCCTGTTAAACCCACAGCAAGATGGGTGTAATCCATTTAGTGCTTTTGCACTTTGATGAATATGCAATGTGGGTGTTTCTGTCAGAAGGTGCAAAATATTGGGAGGGGACGTGCAAATAAGTAGGCATTCCATGCTCAGTGTAATTGATCAAACCTTAAACTGTTTGTGCCAGCTGTTTTTGCGCGTTTTTACCGCCTCTGCATGGCATGTGTTAACTTTGTGCCACCACGATTCAACATAAGTTTATTACTGACAAATCAAAAATGTAATTCACACACATTCTAACCTAATAGTAATTCACACTGTAATGGCCATTAACCTGACCGTTATTTCGATTGTTATTATTCCCCCTCCTCACCTTTTTTTCAAAAGGCGCATCATAACTCACGCGCGCTCAACATGTCTGTACCTACTGTTTCTGGAATACAGCGCCTGCATGGAGCAAAGAGTAGCACATGTACATCGCATGCTTGAAGTGTATTAATGACAAATGAAAAATATAATTCACATACATACTAGCCCAATAGTAATTAACTCTCTAACGGCCATAGACTTGACAGGTATGTTGTTTCTTTCCCTTTTTTTTTTTTTGCATCCACTACACCAATTCCTCTTCTCTCTGCTTGTGGCGCAGTGCATGGAGCAGAGGGCTGGCACACAGCCGCGATTCCAAAATTCCTCATTTGAATACTGCTCTTTGTGCCTGTCATGATTTGCTCACATAATCTTAGTAGATCACCCGCAAATCAGGAACATGCCTCTTGTGTAATTGTTTTTGCACCGCACGCAATTTTGCGCTCTTTTTTTGGAATATTGATAAATTAGGACCCAAGAGTTTGCACCTGAGGTTTTTGGATTTTAATTTGGATAGAAATTAAAGACCAATGTACCCTTTTTCTTTTACTTCTTGAACATTTATCCCTTTGTGAAAAAAAATACAGAAAAAGAACCACTGTACATGTCAAAATGTTAAGAGGCTAAAAGAGTTTGAATATTGTTGCAAGGCGTATGTTTTAGTTTTTTTTTTATTCAACTATATATTTATTATCTTTGTTTTTTTGTATTTATTTTGATTTCAATGTGACATAGTATTCCAAGTAAAATTGAGGAACTTTACTTTGTTGATGTCCAGACGAGCTAGAGACATTATTTCTCACACCTCATTAACTGGACTGGAATCATCTAATTGACATGCAAAGCGTGCTTTTTATAGATGTTCTACATTTTAAAGTCTTCTCCATTTTGAACATCTCTAATGACTTAAAATATGACTCAGAGAAAGTAAGTGAGTGTGCATGTGTGTGAGGAAGAGAATAAATTTGTTCAACTTTGCTTCGGTAAAGGGCAACATTAGTCACAATTAGATGACATGCAAATCGAATCCTGCTGTTTCAACTATTAATCCAAAGATCCAACATTTGTTTTTGTGTTTTTCTCATTTTTTTCTTCTTTATAGATTGCTTTGTTTATTTGGGAGGAAGGAAGAGGTCCAAAGTTGACAACAGTTCCAGAGTTTTGTGCAGAGACAAGAGACGACTGTGCAACCACATTTACAACTTACCTGCCCAACTGTGTATGTGCAAATCTTGTTAAGATTATAAGCAAATATGTTGCTATAAGGGAATCTTATTAAAAAAATAGTTCATGCATCTAGAATAAGTTAATGTGATGTTAATAACTATTTAAAATGTATTGTTAGTAATCTTAAAAAGCCACGTGAATCTCAGTAATATATGTTTAAGAGGTTTGCAGGTCATTGATTTATGTACAAGGAACACACTTTCAGCTCAGCTATCCAGTTTAATTAAACTGAGTACATTATGTACTGAGCATTAAAATATAAATAAGAACGAAGTAGGGCTGCTGATATGGATGTTTGGTGCTTAAAAAGAAAATAGATACACTAGAAAATGGTGAACCGAAGGACAGGACATGAATGATTTATAAAATCTTCAAACACATGATTTTGTTCATGATTAAACAAACTAGAATGTCTGGAGGAACAGGAATGCCAGGTTTATTAAGTTCTAGATAAAATAGTTAAACCTTTGAATATTTTCACATTTTGTCACAATTGCAAACTTTTAATGGGATTTTATGTGATAGACCAACACTAAGAAGCGCATAACTACTTACTAATGTTTCTGATAAAGCTCTGAGGCTTTCGCCCAACAGCTTCTATATTCTAAAATTAAATTACACAGAGATGGACAATTAATTTTATTAAGGGGCTGAATAAAAATAGTTGTACACTTTTCAGATGTTTATTTGCAAACCACATATCTCATTTTCGTTCCACTACACAATTATTTGCTACTTTGTGTTAGTCTGTCACATAAAATCCTAGTAAAATACATTAAAGTTTGTCGTTTTAATGAGACAATATTTGAAGAAGTTCAAGGAGTATGAATGTGTTTGAAATGTTTGGCACTGTGCCTTGATATGTTTGCTTCATGTATTGCCGTTTCCTCAGATCAGAGCAAATATGTTAAAATTGCTTGTATGCAGTGATGTGATTTTCTCCCAACAGTTCAAACGGCCTCTCCTATCCAGAGGGACTGCAAAGATAAACCAGAGGCTTTGGAAAATCAATGGATGCCTATACTCTCTGTGAACCGCTGTACATTTTTCAGATTTTTTTAAAACTAAAACAAACAGACTTTGTATTTCTCTCTCTAATTCAGGGGGATCCTGTATTAAAGAACAATATATTTGTTGCTGTGAAAACTTGTGAAAAATTTCATTCAGTGCGAGGTGAGTTTTCAATTTTTAAACTTAATCATATAGTACTAGATTATATATATTTACTGTTTTTTGGCAGTGATCGAGTGTATCAACATTAAAAAAACCACAAAGTGACAAGAAGCAAAACACATCCGGTGTAAGGATTTTAGAAAAGGAGCTTTTACCAAAGATATTGTCTTTCCAAATAAGTTACATTTTTGGGTAAAAGTCTGTCAGTTTAAATTCACAAGGCAAAACACTGTTATATGATACACATTGGGGTGCAGAGCAGGATTAGATTTGAGTGCTTTTCAAGCCCTGAGGTTGGCCTGTGAAACATTCATGTCAACAAGATGAATGGATAGGGTCACACTGGGTCAGGGGCCTTAAGGAAAAGAATCATCATTTAAGGCAACTGGCTCCAACACAACTGAATCAGATGACTGAATTACTTCTCCAGTATCCGATCAGGTTAGGCAAGCAAGTTTTTAAAATCAAACTTGGTGTGAAAGTATCATAGATTTATTTTTAAGCCATATTGCCCAGCCCTATTTGAAGGGGTTAAATTTTTTTTAATTTTTTTTTATTTTTGACCTGTATGATAGCTGTATTTGGAGCAAGAGGTAGTACTGCAAAGTACAAACTCAGGGGGGGCTGAATACAAATGTATGCCACATTTTTATCTGATTTTTTTTTTTTTTTTCATGGCCAACATTGTTCAGTCAGGTGCAGGCTACCTGTCGAAATTTACATCCTCATCTCAATTGCCAGCTCAGATTTTAGTTGCTTGTGTAATTATCCAAAACACGGATGTCTTTTTTTAAGGGTTGCAATGAGCCAATAGACATAGACAGGCCGTTTTAAAGCATTTAACATAATCAGAAGCAGAATGAAAAGTATGTCATTAACTTTTTTGTGCTTTGGTTTAAATTCAGCCCATTAGAATTGCATAGCAGAGTGTCACAGTGTCCTCTCCACATTCTGATAATACAGAGATGTGTTTAAGAATAAATTAATATAAGATCAGTCCCTCTTGTAATGGATCAAAATTAATTTTGTTTGATTACACTCTAATTGAAAGTCATCATCTTGTTGCCTTCCTGTAGAAAATGTCCTTATCCAAATCAGTATGCAGTGAGGGACCTTTTATCCTTTCTGGCCTTCAGTTAAAAGCAGTTTTCCATGATTTAAGGAAACAAGCCTTTGAGGGAGACACTTTGAGAGGTTTAGTTATAAACTGGCAACCATTAATTTGGGTTTGAGTCACTAAAGAGGGTCTGTGTGATTCTGTAGTTCAGAGAGATTAATGTTTGAGTTTAAAGGGTGGTCTTTTCCTTTTCTTTACTTCCTCACAGTACCAATCGTGAAGTCCACCTGGGAAAAACAAGCTGTTTATTTGGAGTATTATAGTGATGTCACTGATGCCTCCATACCCACTATCAACCTGGGAGTACCCAATACTGAGAGAGGTGAACTTATCAGCTGCATTTATTGTTTAGTGTAAACAAAGATTAAAGTGAAAGAGCATAGCTCATCATTTTTATAACACCTCCTCTCCAGTTGTGTTTGGGTCTATAACTCATCCTTGTCATTTGAAACAATTTTGGCAACATTCAGGTATACTATGTAATTTTTGCTATTTGTTTTACCAAGACAAACAGCACGTTTTTGCCTCTTACTCTTTTTTTTTCTAAAAGGTAATTCTCCAATTATAAATTAATACATTGATTAGCACCAAATGCAGTCAAGGTTCTAAAAACTGACATATTTGTTACATTGAGGTGTATTTAATAAATATAATTTGTACTTGAATATAAATTGTATTGGAAGCATAACTCAGTGAAATACCATTGATATTTATGAAGAACTTATTTCTTTTAATTTGCTGCAAAATGTTGTCTAAAATATTACTATGACTACAAAACTTCTTGTACAGCTACTTTGGCTACAGATAAAAATATATTTTGCCATACCATACCAGTTTATTTATAAAGCACTTTAGAGGGCAAAGTACAGTATAGGCGTAATATGCTCCCTCCTAGCAGCACCAGTCAAAAATCTAGCAGCTGCATTTTGGACCAGCTGGAGACGGGAGAGGGAAGCTTTGTTAATACCAACTAGGGAGGAGTTGGAGTAGTCCAAACGTGATGTAATAAATGCGAGTATAACAGATTCCATATTTTTTTTTACTAAGGATGGGTTTCAATTTGGAGATCCATCTTAATTGAAATAAAACGGAATCAATTTTAAGTGCCAAGTCCAGTTTGAGTCCAAGATAGGTGATGGACTGGCTGAGACATGAGGAAATTGAATATTTTCAATTCAGTTCGGTTTATTTATATAGCGCCGATTGACAACAGATGTCATCTCAAGGCACTTTACAAGAAAAGTCATTTCAATACAATCATACAGACATTCCAATTAGTTTACAGTTTTAGTTAGTTTCCTATAGATTGCATCGAGTCATTGACTTGAGGTTGCGTCCCGTTGATGCTGACTTCCAATCACAGCAATCCCTCATACTGAGCAAGCATGAAGCGACAGTGGAGAGGAAAAACTTCCCTTTAACAGGATGAAACCTCCAGCAGAACCAGGCTCAGTGCAAGTAGCCATCTGCCATCTGGGGGTTTGAGAAGACAGAGCGGAGACACAAAGAACAGAAGATCTGATACAGGAGTACTTTCTATATTAAAGAAAGTAAAAAGTTGATAACAGGACACTCGGGGATGTTCTGCCACCGAGACTACCATCCCAGTCGACGCCCCTCATCCAACAGGGCATTGTAGCTAAGCAGGATACCAGACCAGGTGTACCTTATACGGAAAGTAAAACACTGAGAGAAAACAAAGTTAACACTCAAAATAACAGCATATAATGCAACTGGAGAGTAGTAGAAAAGAAAGTAGCAGAATGAAGAAAAGTGGTCAGTCTTTCCTCCAGCAGTCTGAGTCTATTGCAGCATAACCACAGAGATAGCTCAGGATAACATAAGCCACTCTTAACTATAAGCTTTATCAAAGAGGAAAGTTTTAAGCCTGGCCTTAGAAGTAGACAGAGTGTCTGCCTCACGGACTAAAACTGGGAGCTGGTTCCACAGGAGAGGAGCCTGATAACTAAAAGATCGGCCTCCCATTCTACTTTTAGAAATCCTAGGAACTACAAGTAAACCTGCAGTCTGAGAGCGAAGTGCTCTGTTGGGAACATATGAAACAATCAGATCTCTGATGTATGATGGGGCTTGATTATTAAGGGCTTTATATGTAAGAAGGAGAATATTAAATTCTATTCTGGATTTAACAGGGAGCCAATGAAGGAAAGCTAAAACAGCAGAAATGTGATCTCTCTTTTTAATATTTATCAGAACTCTTGCTGCTGCATTTTGGATCAACTGAAGGCTTTTAATTATATTTTGTGAACTTCATGATAGTAAAGAATTACAGTAGTCCAGCCTTGAGGTAACAAATGCATGGACAGAATTTAAGAGCAAAAGGTTTAGAGTCATCCATGTTTTTATGTCTTCTAGACATGCCTATAATCTACTTAACTAGCTGGATTCATCTGGGGATTCATTTATGGATAAATATAGTTGTATATCATCGGCATAGCTGTGGAAATTTATCCCATGCTGTCTAATGATTCTACCATTTGGAAGCATGTATATAGTGAAAATAATTTGTCCAAGCACAGAACCCTGTGGAACTCCACATGTAACCCTTAGGTTTGAAGAAGATGTATAATTTACATGAGCAAACTAGAATCTGTCAGACAAATAGGATTTAAACCACCCTTGTGCTGTTCCTTTGATTCCTGCAACATGTTCAAGCCTTTCTAAGAGAATATTGTGATCGACTGTGTCAAATGCAGCAATGAGATCTAACAAGACCAGGACAGACACAAGTCCATTATCTGAGGCCATTAGAATATCATTAGCTCTAAAACTTGACTAAAACTCTTCAAACAGGTTGTTACTGTTTAGATGCTCACAAACCTGATTAGCAACTATTTTCTCAAGGATTTTGAATAAGATTAGATTTAGGTCTGTAATTAACTAAGTCATCTTGATCAAGGGAAGGTTTCTTAAGCAAAGGTTTAATTACAGCAATTTTAAATCCATGTGGTACGTATCCATTTGCTAAGGATAGATTCATCATATCTAAAATGGGGCCAGGAACCAAATGGAACACTTCCTAAAATAATTTGGTTGGGATTGGGTCCAACATACAAGTTGAAGGTTTAGATGAGGCTAATATTTTTGAGAATTCCGAAAGCTCGACTGAATCAAAACAGTCCAAACACAAATGAGGTCCTACAGTTCTCTCCGATGCTGCCTCACTTACTGAGAAAGAAGTAATCATGTTTGGGAGGATGCCAATGATTTTATTTTGAATAGAATTAATTATATTTATGAAGAATCCGATCTTATTTTTAATAGAATTCATTTGATTTATAAAGAATCCCATAAAGTCATCACTACTAAGAGCTGGGGGAATAGTTGACTCAACAGAGCTATGACTCTGTGAAAGTTTGGCAACTGTACTAAAAAGAAACCTAGAAATGTTCTTATTTGCCTCTATTAATGATGAAAAATATGCTGTTCTAGCTTGTCGAAAGGTATTTTTATACAGCAGTAGACTTTCCAGGTTAAAAAGGAATCCTCTAGGTGTGTAGAGCTCAATTTTCTCTCCAATTATCTAGTATTCTGCTTTAAAGTACTCAGTTCTGCATTAAACCAGGGAGTCAGCCTCCTATGGCTAATTACTTTCTTTTTTAAGAGGGCTATACTATCTAATGCCAAACACAATGAGGAAGTAACGCTATGAACTAGACCATCAATTTCTGAAGGGTTGGAGATCGAATTGCTGCCCTCCACTGTGTTACTCTGAGGCACTGAGGAAAGTAGGAATGGAACAGATTTAAAACTTGTTACACCATTGTCTGATAAAGCTCTACTATAATGACATTTTCTTTCAGATTTGAGATGGTCAGTTAAAGTAAATTAAAAAGTTATTAAAAAGTGCTCAGATAGTACTGGGTTATGTGGGTGGACTGTTATTTCCTCACACTCAATACCGTATGTCAGTGCAAGGTCCAAAGTATGTTTACCCAAGTGGGTGGGTTCCTGTACTTTTTGAGTAAGGCCAATTGAGTCTAACGGTGTTGTCACATCGAACAAGTTTGAAGCGTCAAGGGCGTCAGGTTTACATGTAAAGTCAATGCAGAAGCACGCTGACGCGCGTTACAGTTTCTGCGTCGCATCCCGCGCGTTTTTGCATTGCGAAAACAAATTTCTGCCTCATTCATGGGTCAAATTCACACAAATGAAGCGTTTGAGGCGCGTCAGAAAATACACGCGTCATTTTATGTGGTGCATTTTGTGCATTTGCGCGTGACACGCGTTTTTGAGTCTGTCGCTGAAGTTGAAAAATCTGAACTTTGGCTGATAACGGTCATGGCTAATCACCCGGGACTGTACGACACCAGTTGCTTTCTCTATAGAGACAGGAATAAAAAGGACCTCGCTTGGAGGATTATAAGTGAGGATATAGGGCGACCTGGTAAGTTAATTTCTCTTTTTAAAGTTTTCACATTGCTGACCCTGCAAACCTGCACAGGGTACTCTCCACAGTAAATAGAGAATGGAGACTCTCTCTTCCAATGCTAGATCGACAGCTGCCATCTTGAAAAAAACATTGTCTGGCACTAGCTCCTCCCACAAAGTTTTTTTGTATTCCGGCTTGGCAAATTTGCTTTGGACGAGCGTTGAACTGCGAATGTTCAAGCGTCCAACTTTGGCGTGCGCCACGTTTTTGACGGTTTGGTGTGAACGCACCGTTAGATAGCATTAAAGGCTGCATTTAGGCTATCACATTCAGTGTCTAATGGGGGAATAGCACAAAGTCCAAGTATAACGCACCATCTCAAGAGACACCAGCACCCTGTCCTTCCTCCACTTACGATCAAAATACCTACTCATTCTTCTGATCTCATGAGTGTGGTCATTTAACCAGGGATCTTTTCTTATATTCCGGCGCCAAGGTTTAAGCGGCAACAGAATCTGAAGCAGGCAAGCTGCCTGAAAGTCACTGATTAGGTCGTCCACACCAGCAGAGGGAACAGAGGGGCTAACAGGCCTCAAGAAAGCAGCAGAGAAATACATTGCAGTTCTGAAAGGGATGACTCGAAAAGAGCACACATGTGCGCTATTCAAATTTGACAAACTGCATAACTCAAAGTTAAATAAAACAGGGAAATGGTCAGATAAACCAGCTTGTAAAATAGACAGATCAGCAATTGACCGACCATAAGGTAGAACAAGGTCAGCGTATGTGAGCGGTGTTGGGATCCATTTTCCACGAATGAACTGAACAGACTGCATTGCCCAGCATTCCTAGCTGTGCCCCCAACACATTCACATTGGTCCTTGGCCATTGATGACATCACAATGTTTATAAAACGTCAGCAACGAGGGCAAGATTTTGTCTTTACACGCTGCTCTACCGACGGGAAGAGGATGCTCTCTACCTGTGAATTCCCTTTATTTCTTACCTGCTGGACGGAAAATAAATCCCCTTAAACCTTCGAGGTGATTCTTTACAGCTACACAGTTCTTGTAAGTGCATCCAAGAAGCTTGCTGGCAGCAGAACTGTTCCAAGACAGTTCTTTTTAAGACGGCTATCTACGATGTCGATCCACAGCCTTGGCAGCTTGCAACTGGAACCTTGTTTCTAAAGACCTTGTCGTGCGCATGGCTCTCTTTTTGCCCTGTCTTTTTTTCCCTTTTCTTCTTTGTTTTTGGCTTGGACTGGCGTAATCACTCCAGGTCTGGCAAGGCATCTCAAGTAGGATCAAAACTGTTCATTTTATTTCCTCTTATGTGTCTGAGCAGAGATATCGGTCAAAATGAGTTAGAAATTGTTCATTGTTGGTTCGATGTGTTTTTAAGCGCTGAAACCATTTGCTCACTAGCGTCACTACACGTTTTATTTGCTGTGTGTTTTTAAACTGGTTTTTATCCTGAGCGGATCACATTTTCTCTCTCTCTTTCACCTTTTCTCTCTCTCCCACACTCTAATTATATTTTGCACAGCATTCCGGGTTCTGTCCGGCCCAGAGTAGCTGCGCCTGTTAGCCAAAAGCTAACTCCATTGTTATTTGCTCCTTGGTTAAGGCCGTAGTTCCTACCCACGTGGAGGAACTAGCACATGCCCTATTGCTCAGCTCCAATGTTAGCCAAAGCTAACACAATTGTGCTTTCTCCCTCATGTGTCTTGTATTTTGTTTGAGCCCCTGGAGTGAGGGATTAAACAACCTCTCGGCAGCTACCCCCCTTTAGCATACACATCTCCGCATCCCTTGGTTTCTACCTATGGGAAGAAACTAACCCACAATTTCCCCCCTCCGCTTTTTATGATAAACTGTGTTTTGAAGTGATAATCTGATGCATATTGTTTGCACCATCCAAATATTCATTTTCTAAGATTGGTAGTAGTTTAGTTTGTATGCTTTAGAATAGATGGGATTTATTGACTAAATGCTTTGGCTGTAAGGTTGATCTGTTGTCTTAATAAACCCTCCCTATATTTTAAGGAGAAGCTTTCTGTGCTTACTTAGTGTATGCAGACAGTTATTCTCCACGGCGTTTTTGAACTTATACCTTCACAAGAGACTGGGTATCTGGTATTATAATTTGCTCCTTCACAAAAGGGAGCTGGTTCCCCGAACTTTATTGATTGATTAAAATTGAACTTCATAAATAATTATATGATTATGAAATTATTTATCATAATTGTTGATGGTTATTAAACCAGACATTAATCGCACTTGCTGTGGTACAACAGCAGTCGTGTAGGAATAATAATAGACCGTATGAATCCAAATGTGTCCAGTAGTTCCAGAAAATCTCTGACCAGAGTTTGACCAGGGGCAACATACATAGATATTAAAATGCCCAACAATGAGGATCTGCTCATAGTTGGGTGCAATTTCTGCAAGTAAAGTAGCAAACTCCTTGATATGGTCATGTTGTGCTTAGGTGAGTGGTAGATTACAGATCACAGCTGGCCAGCTCGAACGCCCTCCGTTCAAAGGAGAAGGGAGAATATAAGGGAAATAACTGTTTAGAGTTGAAGCCCAACTTGAATGCAGTCAATAGGCCACTTTCATGTATGGAGTGGAGGTGATCCACACCATAGGCAGGATTGGACATTGCCGGAAAGCATGCGAGTAGTTTTCTGCTTATTAAGTGTAATAAAACGCATAAAATATGACCTTCCATCATAATTTTTCAGCTCCGTCTGGTGACATTTTCCGTCATTATGTTTTTTATTACTCTTATTTAACGGTGCACTTTATATTAAATTAGATCCTTTTAATACCTAGTTAATGTAGAGATTTGGTAAAATATGCATTGACTGTATTACCTAGAAATGAAAGTCACTAAAACTGAAACAAATTAAAATAAATTTTAATTAAAAAAACAAAATTATTTTTAGGCTATTGTACAGTTTAAAGCCCGATGTTGCGTTATGCAAGATTAATTTTTAAAGCAATTGCATCTCCTCTTAGTAAGTCAGACTAACATACCTACCACATATTACCTTTTTGATATGATGAAATCCAGTGCACAGTGCAAATATTTATTTTATGATGACGTTTTTTTTTCTTTATTAACCTTAATTATACTTGAAAGAAATTGTATTTTATCTAATCATTCTTAGAAGAAACTTAGTACAAATGGCCACCTTTAAAGTTTGTAAAAAAAGAAAACAAACTAGTTTGTCAGTTGCAAAACCTTTAGACACGACTTTAAACTCATTAGACCAGAGGCCCTAACCTTAGGCCTCAGTCCTCAGTCCTGCATGCTTTAGGTGTTTCCCTGCTGCAGAACACTTGACTTAAAATAAATGATTAACAACTTGATGGCAGGCTGAGAAGGTAAGGCAATCATTTGAGTCAGTTCCAGATCTGATCTTTTATCACATCTAAAACATGCAGGACAGCGGGGTCTGAGAACCAGGGTTAGAAAACAAAGCATTAGACACCGGATTACAATATTCGTAACTGAATGGAACTTTAACAAGTAACAAACTCATGAGTCACTTCATGAAGTATTTAACTGCATGTTGGATTGTTGTCTTTGCAAAATACAGAAATAGTCTTAGAAAGTCAATACACAGAGCTTAAATATAAAAATAAAAACCCAAAAGCAAGAACACATATGGTAAAGTTATTCCAAGCAGGAAAAGTTTATCTGCCCTAGCTGTCAGAAACAATGAGGTGGAAATGGACATGCAAAATACAGATCTACTGAATGCTGATGCATTTGGCTGAAATATTGTCTGGCAGAGAACCTAATGGAAAAAAACATGTATGTTTCCAATAACTATTAAAAGAAGGGAAAAGCAGGTGAATATTAGAGGGGAAATGGTCAGTTCTGAGAAGCTAAAAAGCTGGAAAATAGATAATGTGAAGATGCAACCCACTGATGAATGACCCCTTTGGTTTTCAAAGCTTGTGATGAAACAGTTGACAATGGCATCTCTATGCAATAGGTTCTATATCCAGAAACAATGCATAAAAACAACCACACTGAGAAAAAGAGAGGCACATTTTTTCCCTTTAGTTACCACTGATTCCAATACAGTTCCATCAGTGTCCACTCATCTAAGGATTAGTCTAGTCTCACAGCAGGGGAGAGATGAAGTGCCAGCTGCTGTACACCTCTGTCCTTTCTACTATTATTTCCCTCCCATTTGTTTTACTTAGTTTTGCAACATTGCCCTTTTAGTTTTTTTTCCTCTTTTATTTGCCCACAGTCTTCTTTTTCCAATGATCTTTGGCCCTGTTTACCTCAGAGAGTAACAAGCAACTTGAATGAGCTGGTCACAAATAAACCAGCTTACTTAATTGGATATAAATATACACAAGACGCACTATAAAAGCACTGGAATGTAATTGCTGGCTCCACTTTTGTACTGTCTCAGTCACAGGGCCTCTTTCAGCAGTATGTGCATGTCATAATTTTTTTTTTATATTTCCCTCTCCTGTTTTTAATTTGCATGGACAGGAAGTATTCAAGGGGTCACTTGAGACATGTAAAATTATGGCAGTAAACTAAAACTTTAAAGTGACTGTTTCACAAAACACAAATGCAAGTTTTCTTAAATACATTCAAATGAACCTTAGCGCTATTTAACTTCAGGTTCCTCAGATTTATACTGCTCAGTTTCTCATAAAAATTTTTTCATCTCTATCTCTGTTGAACCATATGACGTATCTGACTTGTGATTCAGTAGCAAGTGAAGATGTGCAAATATTGCTCCATCATTGTCCTATTGATCTGATACTCTATCACATGTAAAATCGTCTTGGATTCAGCCAAACTACCACTGAAGTATTTCAACTTAAACACACCACATAAGCTGAACGTAGGCGCCATTGCTACTAAATGTACAGTAGTATGCAAATGTTTTAGGCAGGTGTAAAGAAATGCTGTAAACAAAGAACGCTTTCAAAAATGTAAGTGTCATTTATTTTAATCAATCAACAAAAAGGAGTGAATGAACAAAAGAGAAATCTTAATTAAATATATATTTGTTATGACCACTCTTTGCCTTCAAAACTGCATCAATTCTTCTAGGTACACTTGCACTCAGTTTTTGAATAAACTCAGCTGGTAGGTTGTTCCAAACATCTTGGAGAACTAACCACAGATCTTCTGTGGATGTAGGCTTTTCATGTAATCCCTGACTCACTCGATAATGTTTAGATCAGGGCTTTGTGGGGGCCATACCATGACTTTCAGGACTTCTTGTTCTTCTTTACGCTGAAGACAGTTCTTAATGACTTTGGCTGTATGTTTGGGGCCATTGTCCTGCTGTAGAATAAATTTGGGGGCAATTATATGCCTCCCTGATGATGTTGCATGATGAATAACTATCTGCCTGTATTTAACAGTCACACCATTAATCCTGACCAAATCTCCAACTCCATTTGCAGAAATGCAGCCCCAAACGTTTACCATGTTGACTGTTGCCTGCAGACACTCATTATTGTACCGCTCTCCAGCCCTTCGACAAACAAACTGCTTTCTGCTACAGCCAAATATTTCAAATTTTCTAATCAGTCCAGAGTACCTGCTGCCATTTTGTTGCACCCCAGTTTCCAGTTTTCATGCATACTTGAGGTACTTGGCCTTGTTTACACGTCGGAAGTATGGCTTTTTGGCTGCAACTCTTCCATGAAGACCACTTCTGGCCAGACTTCTCTGGACAGTAGATGGGTGTATTTGGGTCCTACTGGTTTCTGCCAGTTCTGAGCTGATGGCACTCATGGACATCTTCCGATTTTGAAGGGTAATAAGCTTGACGTGTCTTTCATCTGCTGCACTAAGTTTCCTTGGCCAACCACTACGTCTACGATCCACAACGCTGCCCGTTACTTTGTGCTTCTTCAAAAGAGCTTGAACAGCACATCTTGAGACCCTAGTCTGCTTTGAAGCCTTTGTCTGGGAGAGACCTTGTTGATGCAGTAGAACTACCTTGTGTCTTGTTGCTGTGCTCAATCTTGCCAACACATGAAACTATCTATAACAACCTCACCTTGGTATCAGAGTTTGGCTGCTCCTCAATCAGTTTTAAGCCTCATACACAGCTGTTTCTGTTTCAGTTAATTACTATGTTTCAATCTACGTGTGACATTGATGATCATTAGCACCTGTTTGGTATAATTGGTTGATCATACACCTGACTATAATCCCACTAAATCCCTGCTTTTGTGTAAGTGTACCTATAAGAATTGATGCTGGTTTGAAGGCAAAAGGTAGTAACGCCAAATATTCATTTGATTTAGATATTTCTTTTGTTTGCTAATTTTGCATTTTGTAAACTGATTAAAAACAATCATTATTTATGTTTCTGAAAGCATTCTTTATTTACAGCATTTTTTCTCACCTGGCCAAAACCTTTGCACAGTACTGTATGTAAACGCAATACAAATGCTCTTGATCTGTGTTGGCAGGTACTCTGTCTAAATATAGTTATAATTCACTCACCCCAGTGTGCCAAACGCTTGGAGGGGCTGAGATAGCAGGGGACCTGGCCTTATTTTGTAATTAATTCAGCTAATTATTGTTTGACCACTTCAGCGCACTTAAAAACCTTCAGAATTAGATGGTTAGGAAATAATGATACCACAACGAAAGGTTATAATACGGTCTTGATGCAGTAGTACGCTGTAAATTCTACAGCTCTTATTCCAGGACACACAATATAAAAAAGATGACTGTATCATTAACGATACACACACTTTATTCACAAATGAGGCATAACATTATGACTAGAGCCAAATAGTGATAGCTAGACAACTACAAACATTTCTCACTTTTGTGGGGGGTTCCCAGTCTGCAGTTCCCAGTATTGGATAAAATATAGTCCCAGGAGGGATCCATGTTAAAAAGGCAACAGTCAGGTTCAGTGATTCCCATGGGGAGCGAAAGCTGACCTATGTGCTCCAATCCAATGGACAAGCTACTATAACTCAGATTGCTGACTAAATTGATACTAACTCAGATAGAAATATACCAGAATACTCAGTGCCCGGCAGTTTGATGTGTTGAAGGCTAGATTGGCATGTGAAATGCAAAGTAAAGGAGCAATGGGAACACAAGCATCAAAACTCAACTACCGAACAATGTTGGCTTGGTCTCATGAATAACATTTATTTTTACACAAGTTGAAGGGCCACGTGTGTGTGTATTGGTCTCTGTGGAAACACAAGGCACTAGGATGCACCATAAGAAATAGGCAAGCCGACAGAAGCAGTGTAATAATTTGTTGCTATGTTCAGCTGGAAAACTTTGGGTCTTGCAATGGACATTACTTTGATGCCAATCTATTGTAGCAGAACATGTACACCCTTTTTGGAAATCGTATCCCCTGATGGCTGTAGCCTCTTTCACCACAGTAATGCACCCTGCCATTAAGAATACATGGTTCAGGAATTCCTTTGAGGAGCACAGCAGAACATTTTTCTTGGCCTCCAAAGAGATCTTAATCCATTCAAGCATCTGGAGCAGGTCCACGTCTCAGGTCATGGCTGTCCTGAGAGCAAAAGGGGGGCAGACAAACTATTAGGCAGGTGGCCCTGATGTTATGCCTGATCAATATATTTAGTGAGATTAGAAACGGCGTGACAGCAGCTTCATCGCTGAAACTCTTTAACATATAAGTGCCTCTGTGTGGTGTGGACCAGTTTATAATGACTGAACCAAGTCATAGAGTAGCAGGTGCGGGTGAAAAAGAAGAAGCTTGGCCCATTTGGATATTCATAGATCTATGCATGGTAAATGAGGAAAAGTTGCAGAGTTGCATTCTAGGTCACTGTACAGCATGGCGGGATATTCATATGGAAAATAAAACTGAAATTGTTAGTTAAATGAGATGGATTTATGGGTCTAACTGATTTCAGAATATGGTTGTTAACATGTAGAATGATATGAGGTGTTTAAATCAATATCAAGTCCTTTGGACTAAATCCCATTGTCTTGACCTAATTTTAAAACACAACAGATGTAGTGTGACTGCAAAAACACCATGAACACAGTGTAAAATTGTATCATCATTAGATCATCACATACCCCTTCTTTTTATTTGTCACTAGGTGGAATCTTTGTCACAACCATCTCATGTGACGCTCCAATGTATATGCTTAATTTAAAAACAAAACATGGCAACCTCTGTTCTCACAGTTTTGTGTGCTTGGTCTTTAAAGGACACTGTGGGAAGACATTTGCCATCATGAGGCGTTTTCTGAGTGAAGCCGTGCCGAAAGTTGATTGGCTCCTCATTGTTGATGATGATACTCTCATCAGGTAACACACAAGAGAGTTTTGGTTTATCCCCAGAATCCAAGTAAGTAGTACTAAAAAAATATGGGTCAAAAAATGTACATAACCTGAGCGTTTTCAAAACATGTCCAAATGATCTAATGACTTCTATCCTGAGATGGGATTGTATTTGGTTTAAAAGTGAAAGTTTTCCAACATAGTTTTAGAAGTCTAAATGTAGATCTCTTTTAGTTCAAGAGTAGCACGCATGAAAAAGTTGTAGTAATACAGTTTCTCTGTGTACTTGCAATTGTATACATGTGTAAATACTCTTTATGACTAGGACTTTTGTGTAGCATCCTTATTACAAATCCAAACTAAACTTTGTTCTTTATCCGTATCTGAGAGATTCTGGCATTGTTGCATCATCACTGTGTTTCAAGAAACTCTGTCACATAGGTGTTGCTGCTGTGTGTATAGATCTGGTAATGATTAATATTCAATGCTCTTTTTTTTTTTATTTGACAGCAAACTAAAAACAGTTTTTACTGATATCCAGCAAGCATCTTATTAGTTTGCAAACAGCTCAAATGTTTGATGACATTTTTGAATAAAATGGTTTTTGTTTCTATCTGGCAGTAAAGTAAAAATATGTAAATAACTCATAATGTTTACTGCTGTTTTCTTTCTTTTAGCTATAAAATAAATAAAAATCCCATCTTCCTTCACACTTTATTATTCCTACTGAATCAAATGAAGCCTGGTAGGAGTTTCAGTTAATATTTCTGCCATTTATGCATGATTTTCAGACTTTGGAAGTCTTATCCTAAAACATACGCTGGAGATAGCCACCAGCCCCCCGCAACCCTGCTTAGGATAGACAGGTATAGATAATGGGTGGATAAAACACTTTTTATAATTGCTGTCCCGCTGGTATTTTGACTATTAATTCTTTAGCGAGGAGCTCCTGGTCATTGAGGTTGGAATGCCTCCTTGCCATCACCCTAAACTTTGGCTCCCTCCAAAGATTCTTTATCAGACTCAAGTCTAAACTCTGTTTGTGCTACTCCCATTATCAATATTACAGAAAATTCAGGTGGTTTTTCACTAATTATGGAAGTTAAAATATTGTATTATTGTAATTAATCATATTTATTGCTCTTTACTTGAAAGGATCCTGTGCCTTCAAAATTGTTGTATCAAAATCATAATGGAGTATTGCGTAGTTTTCTTAATGTCGTATGAGGTATGCAACTTTTAGTGACAACACTAGTTTCTGCACATCTTACATTTTCTGTCAATGCTGAGAAGCATTGACAGTAAATGCGGCCTCACCTTAAGTTTTGAGTAAGCTGGTCTCTGATGACCTGAGGGGTCTACATGGTTCATACTTGAAAAACAGCCCAGAAATATTTTTTCAGTTTAATGTTGCGTTCACACCAAAGCGTCAAAAATGCGCCGCACGCCAAAGTTTGATGCTTGAACATTCACAGCTTGAAACACGTCCAATTCGGTTTGGACGCGCGTCAAGCCAGAAATACGCAATTTGTGGGAGCTTCTTATTGGTCGACGCGGCACAAATTTGACGCCGAAAATCAGATTTTTCAACTTCAGCAGCAGATGCAAAAATGACCACAAAAACAAATGCACTAAATGCACCACATAAAATGATGCGCGTCAAACACTTTATTCGCGCAAATTTGATGCACGAATGAGGCAGAAATGCGTTTCCGCGATGCAAAAACGCACATGATGCGATGCAGAAATCCTTATGCGCTTCTGCATCGACTTTACACATAAACCTGATGCCGTTGATGCTTCAAACGCGTTCGGTGTGAATGCACCGTAAGACTATTAGTGCTTTGTAGACCAATAGCAGCTTCTCGCATTAGTAGTATTCTTACTGTTGTTTGACTCTCAAGACATGAACTGTAGGACAAATATTTATTCTACCTTGTATTAAATCCTGAAAAGAGCTGCAACGTTTAGCCATTAGGACAGAATGTTTTTCAGTTTCTAGTGGTTCTTTAGGATGCTTGCAGAGCATGCATTAAGTTTTTTTGTTTTCTGTTTGTCTGCTTATCATTTTTTGTTTTTTAGTTTACCCCGGCTGTGGCGCCTGCTGCGATGTTACGACCCAAAGGAAGCAGTGAGCCTGGGAGAAAGATATGGGTATAGCCTGATGCAGAATGGATACAGCTACACAACAGGAGGAGGAGGGTATGTGAAGATGTTATTCTGAGTCATAATGTGCCATTAACTTGTCTTTGACCAATAAATTCCTAAGCTGCAGGGATTGTATCATGTATCTTAGTTATGCCCTTAGTTAAGTCATAAATTATCAAGGAAAAATCTATGCTCAGAGATTTTCTGTAGTGGGATAAGTTCATAAACCTCATAGTAATTATTTTTTTTCTACATTCACACGCACAAAAATACGTTTAAAAATAACCCCGAGATCTCCTACTTGAAGTCCTATTCTAGTGATTTAAAAGCAGTATTAACTCAGTGTGTAAAACAAAGATTCACTTCTCAGATTTTGTAGAGCCCTAACCTATCAATAAAGATTTCTCTTTAAGAACAATAAATTATAAAATTACTGGTCAGAAAACTCAACCATCTTAAGAATAAAATGTTTCTAGTAAAATAAAACAAAAAAATAAATGAAATAAAAAGATTAAACTGGGGTGATGGCAAAGTGGCCTTTCAGCCTAAAAAAAAAAAAGCTCAGATAGAATTTCAAAATACCAGTAGAAACTTGGAAAAAGCTAAGATGTACATTTTAAAAATAAAATCTGAAAAATCAGAAGCTACTAAGTTTAATGAACATTCTTTTATATCTAAATCTTCCAGGGATGTAAAAGATTTTGGGCTTATCTGTAAAAATAAAACAATGGTTAAAATAATAATAATATTAATAATAATAATAATTGCTTCATAACTTCTTAACCGTTATAAAATTGATTAGAGCTCAGTAACTTTCTTCTTTCTGTTTTTACACACCTGGAAATGGAAAAGTGCACCATTTGTAAAGATGATACTTACTTTTTTCTACATTGTCATCTCGAAATATCGGCTTTTTCTGCATGGTATTTAACAAAAGAAAAACTGTAATATTGTGTTTGTTAAATTATTCCTTCGTTTATTGTTATTTGTTTTGTATTCATTGTTATTTTTATTTTGATCAGAGGTGGTGTAACACTGTATAAGTTTGAAAGAGAACAGTTGATGTTAAATAAGATTTCAAAACAAAGACAAAATTACTGCATTAGAGTATTGATATACAACACATACAGAACATATATAAACTCATGCATACATTCAAGCAAGGGTAATATACAACCTATATAATACATGAGCTTCTGTGAATTTGAAATTCTTATAGTCTCCTGTTCTTGGAGGAAACATGCAAAAACTACAACAGTAACAATAGAATTTGTGCCATCTTTCGTTTCTTTGCAAAAATTTTATGATTGTTTGTTGGACATTTGGAGCACTGGGGGTGTGAATCAGTAAGACAGCTTATGTGGACCTTCTGGCTCATCTTCATCACAGAATATAGTTGCTCACATATATGTGGAGCATTCAAGCAGCTTGGAGGTGAAACTGAAGTAACAATGGATGAAGGTTTGAAAACTGTGTGGGATGCACAAAGAGGGCTTTTATTCTGCGGTTCTATGCGCCCCATATAGATGTGCACAGTAGCTGTCCTTATGTAAAAAATAATAGTTTACAAATCAGTTCTACAATTTGTTTTATAATTTTAAAGTCAGCAAATGGTGTGGGAACTCTATGAACAGCATGCTCAGTTTACCAGCAAACTGTAACAATATGTTATTAAGCTTACCTTAGCTTAACAAGGCTTTTTTAAAGCTTTTTTGTGTGAAGTTTCCTTGTGCATGTATGGATACTCTAGTTTGTCTCTGTGCTTGCCCTAAATGGACTGCTGATCTGCACATGGTCTCCCACACATCATGACTGTTCACTGCTCAAGAATGAAGAACAATATTCTGACAAGATTTGGTCATTCTAGTAAACTTTAATAAAACCTCATAGGAAAGATCTTAAACTGATTCATTAGTAATAATTTAACAAAATATTAGGAAGGACATGGGGAAAACCAAATTAAAATCCATAAAACTGAAGTTGAAGAGGACAGGTTAAAGATGAACAAACCCATCAGACTAAGAATTTAGGTCTGAGTAAATCCTGTGCTGCTTTTCTTGTGGGGAAATGACTCTTCTTACAAATTGTATGTTCATGTGCAGAATGGTACTTAGTAGGACGGCTGTGTCCAGCCTGCTTTCAAGTGGCTGCAGCTGCTACAGCGATGATGCTCCTGATGACATGGTCCTAGGGAGGTGCTTCACTTCCATTGGGGTTCCCATCACACACAGTCCGCTGTTCCACCAGGTAGAGAGCATGACATGCCACTAGATTGTTCATGACGAACTTCCTTATTTACAGCTTACATAACATAACAAAATCAAGATAATAAGGACATTTAGTTCCCCACACGATTTGATTGTAGCATAGATCCTCAATGAACAGTAACTCTTATTTATGGAGAACCCCCCCATAAATATGCGAAGAGAAACATGTTTAGGTGTGAAAGTACCATCAGCTGATTCTCTGCATGACCCTATTTTCATAACTTATTTCTCTAAGAGGTGGTCATTTTCAGGCTAAAACACACACCCTTGTGACTTCAACAAAAGAGAAAAGGCACTACATCAGTATTATGACGAACACATTTATTGCAGTCATGAGAAACCCCCAAACAGGAACCATTTTGTATCCACTGGAAGACTAACAGAGAAAACTTCTTGTATTTTTGCTCTAGGCCCAACCGGATGACTACTCGGGGACACGGATTAGCCTGCAGAATTCCATCTCCTTCCACAAGCACTGGAATATAGATCCTGTAGCTGTCTACAGAAGCTGGTTTCAGGACTCTCACCTAAGAGATGAGCTGTGATGAAAATATTTACGAGAATATCAGTTAGGAAGCCCTATTGTGTCCACCAGATTGTGTCCATCGGTACTGAAACGCAGTAAGGGCATACAAGTATAGGGCCTTGCAAGATGTGAACTTTTTCACATTTTATGATAGACCAACACAAACTAATGCATAATTGTGAAGTGGAAGGAAACAATATCAAATGATACATGGTTTTCAAACTTCCTACTAATAAATGTGTTGTGCTTTTTACCTTCACTCCCCTTTATTATGATGCCCCTATCAGGGGTTCCTATGCCATGTGGGAAAAGTATTGAATTTCATTTTATTATTTTATAGGTCTGGATAAGGAAAATGGGTGTAGAAAAATATTTGTTGTGCCAGATTTTATTCCTTATCCCAGAATTTAAAAGCTTTCTTTCTTTCTTTCTTTCTTTCTTTCTTTCTTTCTTTCTTTCTTTCTTTCTTTCTTTCTTTCTTTCTTTCTTTCTTTCTTTCTTTCTTTCTTTCTTTCTTTCTTTCTTTCTTCTAGGGTTGAGAATGAAAAAAAATGTTTACATTAGGAATGTGTAAGATTCCTGTCTTTCAAAATTCATTTAATTTGTAAATGGAGTCCACTTAAGCATAATTTGATCTCGGTGTAAATGCAGCTATTCTGTGGAGGCCTCAGAGGATTTTTTTTTTAGAGGACATTAGTTGCCAAACAACATCGTGAAGACCAAGGGATACAGCAGACAGGCCAGGAATAAACTTGTGGAGAAGTCTAAGGTGTTTCAAGGGGGACTACATTTTATTTACCTTCCACTTCAGTTATGCAATACTTTTTGTTGGTCTACCACATGAACTCCTAATAAAATACCTTGATGCAGGTGTCTCGAACTCCAGTCCTCTAGAGCTACTGCCCTGCACCTTTTAGGTTCATCCCTACTCCAACACAGCTGAATCAAATGATTGACTCATTACCAGGCCTTTGCCAAACTTGATGGCATACTGAAGAGGTGATTCAGTTATTTGATTCAGCTGTGTTGGAGCAGGGATGCATCTAAAAGTTGCAGGGCAGTAGCTCTTGAGGACTGGAGTTGTAGACCCCTTTGAACTTTGAGGTTGCTACTTGGCAAAATTGAGAAAAATGCTTTTGCTTGGTAGTGTAAAAAATAAAATGGTAATCCTGTTGCTGTGAAATTTTAGGCATTAATGCCTGTTTCTACCAGAATTTCAACACAAATATTTAATGACGGAAGTTTTTGTAATCAAATTGAATTGTTCAGGGCTTTTAGCTTTTTGTTCCTAATTATTTGGGCTTGCACATCAGCTTCATGATTGAGGCGAAGCTTAGAAAAGCAATCAGGCAATGCTGATGTTCTGTTACATTAAACACATTGGCTGTAATTATCTAAATCCCCAATATGAGAGTGGTGGTGTATGTGGCAACCCCACCAGCCAAATATCAGCTAAGGTTGTGTAAATTACACGTATCCCAATATCAAAGGGTTGGTTTTACATTAATTCAAAAATCTTCCCTAATGTTTTGTTGTTTTTAATAAAACTCACTGTGTTGTGTAGCTACTGCTATTGGCAGATGACATGATATGTTTTTATTCATCCATATTTAGTGCTGAGCATTTGTTGATGTGTTTTTGCCAAAGACCTCCAGTGTGTGCACAGTTATTAGTAGCATTTTTGAGGAATCATTTTATTGATGAACTAAAGTGCTGTCATTAGATCCAAAATGTTAAGAAATCTCAGACTGAATGATTAGGAAAATAAAAGTGTGTGTTTGGCTTTTTTAGGAGAATATATCTATTTGTGCAAATAACTTAACTATTGGGGAACAATTGTTGTGCATAATTATAATGCAACTAAATAAAAAATTAAAAACATCAGGGAAAGTAGACCAGGGAGGGCAATAAACACTCTAAGCATGTGACTCATCTAAACGTTATGTCTTTAATAAACAAGAAATAATCCATCAAAGACAAGATACAGGAACTAATGCATCTTCCTTCAGTTTCCTTTTGAAAATGCTGAATGACAAATTGGGACAGGCATTTAGAATTGCTGGAGAAATGTTGAAATTGAAATCTGTGAAACATTACCTGAAAGCAAATTAAATAGCCCGAGACTTTTGACAACCCTGTACACCAGTTCTGAACAGGGAATATCAAGTTGTCAGGATGGATTTTTTCTTTTTTCTTTTTTTTAATATAAAAAAAAAAAAAAGGATGGATTCTGCTTCCTTGATTTTTTTTTTGAGGCAGCAGATTATGATAGACATTATCTATTAATAGGTCCACTGAGGACAGGTTCAATTTAGGTCATTTCAAAGTTCTCCCTAATTGAAAAAAAGATTTCTGGTGCTGTTTCTCATAGTCTCTAATTTTGAAAAGTTTGCAAATTGTAAATGTAAAAACTTTTGTGAGGTTATTATAGTTCAACTCTTGTTAGTTTTCCACTTTCAAAAGGATATTAAAAAGTTTAATTAAAAAGTTAAACCCTAAATTATTTTATTGGTGACAAATGTGATTGAGAGCCTTTCAGGTAATTTTAGAAAACATGGACAGATAAGTGAAACCTGTGACGGAGCAACCAGACAAAAATATGCTTTAATATGAAGATGTGCCATCTTTTTTTTTATTACTAATAATAAAATAAGACATTATTACATGGAACATATGATCAATGTCAGCTTTCGCTTGTGGCCAAAGTGTCTGTGTGGCGCTCTTGCTTAAAGGCAAAATCTGTCAAATTAAATTTTCTTTATTTTGGATTAAACCAAGTAGAAAGTCCTCTCTGACTGATTACTTTTTTTCAGAGGCATAATATTGTCTAGTGCTAGAGGATTTAACATTGTTAATTAAATTGTGAGTATAAATTTGGTTGCAATCATTTGCTGTATTGCTGTGTAATGCTGAGGAAATTAACAATTAAACAGATTTTATGATGGTTTTTAAAGCATTGTCTGATTAAGACCCACTGAAATGATCTTTTTCTCTCGGAGGTAGTGTACCGGTAGTTAGGCAAGTTACACATGATGTTAATTAAATGGTCAGAGAAGATACGATTGTAAGGAAATACTGTTTTTGTACACATTTTATGCTACATGATAGGATCAAGATTACGGTGACAAGAGTTAGAAGGACTGTGAACAGTTTTGGTAAAGCAAATTTAGGGTCAAATGAATATTAAAATCTAAGGTGATTACTTTACCCATATTTAATACTAAATAAGACAAGAAATCCAAGAATTAGAAAAAAAATATGTGACAGCAGGGTGGGCAGTGATAAGGACATACTGTGTTTTATTTTTGTCTTTTTGCTTTTTACTCGGGAAAAGAAAAACAGAACATAAAAATTGGAAAGAAGTGTTCCTTTAAATTTACTTGGTATTCATCAATATACCTGACTGAACAGGGGTTGTGGTTCCTGCTGTTCCTGAGACGAATATTTTGAAAATTAGCTGGACAAAAATTTTATCCCAGCATATTATCAGCTTTTTTTTATGGGAAACTGTGAGAATTATATTTTTGACACAGTAGTTCTTTATAGAATAATGTTCATTGTAAGTTACATTTTAGCTTGGTTTGTGTAGATTGTGTTGACGAAGAAATTTGTGTAGAATATGGAAAAATATGTCTAATAGTTTAGATGATCATATGGACATTGCATGTTCTCCCTGTGCATGTGTGGGCTCTCTCCGGGTACTCTGGCTTCCCTCTACAGTCAAAAACATGACCATTAGGTTAGTTGGTCTCTAAATTGCCCTAAGCCATTAAGTATGTAGGTGCAAATAAGTATATGCATGCACGTTTTTTTTGTCCCGTGTGTCTCTATGCTGCCCTGTGATGAATTGGCAACCTGGCCTGGATGTATCCCCACCTTTTTCCTAATGTGCGCTGGAGGTAGGCACCGCTCCTTTGACCCTGCAAAGATAAACTGATATAGAAGATGGATGGATGGAGATAATAGAAATTACTGCCACAAGTGACAATGCTGCATTAAGTTAAAGGAGTCATAACCTAGTATTACCTTGGATACCCACGCTCTATTATAGTCTTTCAGGCCCTTCTAAAAAAGAAAAGTTGAAAAAAATAAACACACAGCTCCTCTGAACCTTATTTCTGAAGGCATTATTGTCTCGCGACATCTGATGCAATATTTTGGCTGTCGTGGACGGGCATTGTAATAATGCAAATGAGGGACGCGTTGATTGGTGGCAGGAAGGAGGGGGGTTGACACGATATGTCTATGGTTGACAACACTTCAGCATATCTAACCCATATCTACTACTCCCGCTAGCATACAATAGCCACATTAGCAGTTAGCTGGTGTTTGTTACACACAGCAGAGCAATAAAAACACAGCCTTACCGTTTCAATTGCAGGCAAGTCTCTGATAGTTGGAATTGCCCTTTTTTCCAAACGGAGCTTCGATGCCAACTTCGCCTGATATTGTCCCAAATTCGTAAAGGATTCCGGCGTAAAAAAATAGAAAAAATATTTCCATGTTGATTCTGGCAGTCAACAACAGAGCAACTCACGTGTGCACTACGTTTCTAGTAGAAATGGTTTTAACTGATTAAAATAAAAGGCTGACACGAATATGTCTTCTTCGTGAATCATTGCGCGAATAAACTTTCTGGATCTTTCACGGTGGAGTTCATACTTCGAATCGGGGATGTGTTGGTCGCGAACGAACCGGCTCTAAGAGCTAACTCTTTGAAGTGGACGATGGGAACCGGCTCGTCATTATTATTATTCCTGCAGGATAGGTAGGTCTGCGATGTCTATATGTGGTATATCTTGCGCTGACTTGACGTCAAGTCGGCCAGAAATTAAAACCACGTATTTGAGTGAGCGTGCACGTGGGCTGGTTGACGAACCCAGTGGTAAACAAACGCTTCACTTTTAAATATCGGCTTCCCAGCCAGTGTATAATCGTTAGGCAATCATAACATAAATTTTTTCTTGTGGAAAAGTGAAAATTACAGGTCCTGACTCCTTTAAGGTTTAATGTGTTTGTACTTAAAGAAAACTTACTTCCATCCAATTCATTACCTCTGCCAAGGAGGTTATGTTTTTTTTTACCAGGGTTTGTCTTTTTGTGTGTTTGTTTGTTAGCTAGCAACATAATTCAAAAAGTTATTTGTGGATTTTGATTACATTTTCAGGAAATGTCTACAATGAGACCAGGACGTGATTAGAATTTGGGAGTGATCCGAAAACCGCCATTACCAAAAAGGTGATTTAAGTAATAAGTGCTGAACTAATAATGATATCAGTGTGAAGCAAGTTACAATTAGATCACAACATAGGGGGAGGGGGACAGAGCAGCCTTGACAGAGGTCTGCGCTCTCCGAGTTCTTTTCTAATTTATTTTAGGTTTCTTTCTGTTTGTGGTGATTTATCAACATGACCTATTCTATCTGTGGTGATGATTCTCAGGGCCTTAAACTTTTCCCGTCACCTCAGCTGTAACCAAACATCTTTGGGGGCTTCAGAGTTGAAACTGGAGCAGAGAAAGGTCCAGCAAAAGATTAGAGCTTTATGATTGTTTTTTGTTTTGTTTTGTTTTTTGCAAATGAGTCCCGTACCTATAGATTTGTCCCCTCACACATTTCTTTCTGTTTCTGCATCTCCTGTCACAGTTGAGTGTTTTTAGATCATCAAACAAACTTTAATGTCAGGCAAAGATAACCTAAAAAATACAAAATGTGGTTTTCAAATGATGGTTTTACTATTTCAAAGAAGAAGCTGTCCAAATACACCATGCCCTATATGAAAAAAAGTAATTGCCCCTATGCTGGCAGAGTTAAGTTTTAAATTAAGACCGTTAAGACAGTTCTTTGGTTTTATTTCTTGCATGCAAGGAGAGACAGATTAAGCATTTCATCCTGGTTTGTGTCTGACAAAATCAGACTTACAACCCTGTTATATACATAGTTAGGTCACACCCCACATCTCACAGTTATTTTCCCCTAACTCTAAACTCTTAAAGTGTAACTGAACCCCATGAAAAATCATAACCCCGCCCCCCAGACAACATTTGAAAAACTCTACAAAGTAGGGAGTGCCAGGAAGCACGGAGGGGTATGGCCAAGTGTGGAGGATGAGCGGAGGGGGGAAAGTGGGGGTGTGTTCAGTGACAGCTCGCTTAATCTGACACTTAAACATGGACAGTGACCGAAGCAACGTTGGCAGTTTTGCGACTGATCGACGTTCATCTGTTTTGAACGTTAGCCTATGTTAGCATTACCACTCAGAGACTGGACCCATCCTGTCTCTCTCTCCCTCAGCAGCGCCAGGCCGGCGCTGACTGAGCGCCCTGAGCCAGTGGATCTCCTCCGTCGTCATCGGAGATAGAGGGAGGCTTTATGGGGCCCAGCGGCCACGAGCTGTATCAATTCGAGCCGCTGGCTCGGGGCGCTGAGTCAGCACTGCCCGAGGCTGGCGCTGCTGCTGAGGGAGAGAGAGACAGGATGGGTCCGGTCTCTGAGTGGTAATGCTAACATAGGCTAACGTTCAAAACAGTATGCTAGCTATGCTAACTAAGTGCTAATGTGATAATAATGGTAACCTGAAAAACGCAATCCAACTCCAAACTCGCCACGGGGCCGGTATGTCTGATAGTTTCATACCCAAACCCACGGGGCGTGTCTGTGAGACCGTGGCTGCTGTGACACAGTCGATCCCTGTGACATAAAGATGTACCGCTCTCCATCAATCAGAAAATTCAAATGCAGTAGCCACAGTTCAACCCTAAGGGGGCAGCACTAAGACGTTTTTAGACCAAAAAGTGTAGAATTAAAATAGTTTACACCAAAATGTAAAAAAATCCCCAGAAACGCAAAGATTGCATTGGTAACTACCCATTTATACAGTTTATAAAAAAAAGTTGTTTTGGGTTTTAGTTACCCTTTAAAGTCCACTGTGTTTTATTACCCCACCGTCCAGTTGTGGAAAACAGATTGTATAAAGGGATTTGTTCCCCCCTCATAAACCAGTATCTCATGACATCTTCCAAAGCCTAAATTACCCTCCTGTTCCTGGCAGCTGACCTGTAGGGTTGCTGACCTGTAAGTGTCCATTCCAGAGAACATCCTTAAATTAAGTTTCTTTCACAAGCTAAACAAGGTGAAACATACCTGTAATTGCTTATTTTCCTCCACACCCCCTAAACCTAAGAACAGCTTGTGGCACCCTTCCATCACACTTCCATCAGTCTTTTGCATCGCTTTGGCAGAATTCTGTCCCACCTTTCTGTGCAGTGATGTGGGGAAATTATTTCTAGATCTAACAATCTGATCACAGTAATTATTAGAGTCAGGAAAGAGGCCTTTTACCTACTTTGATCTAACTGCTGACTCCTTCGCTGTGAGGAGTGTTTTGGTTAACCTCGTAACGAAGACATAACATCATGGGACTCAAGGCAGAAGTTGCTTAGAGAGGGGACAGACATGACCTGGGTGCGAGAGAGTTCGAGCGTTGGCCCAGATGGGCTCATGTTAAGACGGGCCATAATAAAATATGAAAAACGCCGATGTAGACTCCAGCCTCATTCCTATGGAATGAAGAAGATACATTTCTTCCCATAACAGCAGCCACATTTTAGGTGTTTGCGGCACCAAAAGCCTATTTAGGGCTTTTTAGAAGCTCTGTAGATTAAAGTCCAGACCTCAACAACAAGAGTACTCCAAAGCCTTGTTTTGTTTTTATTCTGTTTTAATTTCTGAGGCTTTCTGATTGCTGGTCCACTTCGAATCACTGTCCTGCTGCAAAACTCAAGTGTACGCTTTAGCTCAAAGTCACAAACTGATGGCTGGACATTAACCTTTTGGATTTTCGGAGAATTCAATCATGTAAAGTTATCTCGGTCCCAAAGATGCAAAGCAGTCACACAGCACCACCATGCTCTTTTTATGAAATGCTGTATATTTTTTAGGTCAAATGTTTGAGGACAGGCACCTTCCAAAAGTTTCTAGTTTTGCCTCACAGAATATTTTCCTAAATGCCATGGGGATCATCAAGAACTTTTTAGGTGAACGTGAGACGGGCCTTTGAGTTATTTTTTTAGTCATAAAGGATTTTGACCTTCTCAAATAGATCCCGTTTTTGCCCAGTGTGTTTCTTATGGTTGAATCCTGAACACTGACCTTAACCGAGACAAGTGAAGCCCACAGTGCTTCAGATGTTGTTGCTTGTTCCTAACTGACCTCTTGGAAGATCTGCTAATGCGCTCTTGGAGTAGCTTTGGCAGGCAGACTACTCCTTGAAATGTTTTCCAATGTTCCCCGTTTTCTGAATTTGTTGTAAATGGCTCTTAGTTTGGTTTGCTGGAGTCCCAAAGACTTTGCCACCCTTTCCAGGCTGATAGATACTGTTTCAGTGACTTTGTTTCTCATCTGTTCTTGATTTTTTTTATTGTTTTTGGTCAAATATATTTTAGCCTACTTCATGTTGTCAAACAGGTTCTATTTGACTAATTTATTTTTATTCTATAGCTTGTGGAGTAATGAGACCTTGATGAGGCTGAACCAAAAATGTGATTAATCATGTTGAATTCTTTATTTAAAAAGATACCTACATTTTTACATATTTCCGGGATCCAGGTTTGAATTACGGTTTTCCCTTAATAAATCATCACTAACTTTTTGCATTTATTTTGTCTAACAAGAAAAATTTGCTTGATCTGAGACAGTTAAATCTAAGTAAAGAAGATGCTGTATCTGTAGGCGGTATATTATTTTACAGCATAAAGCTGTAGATTTATATGATTTAGAGTGGATGCTGAAAAGTTTGAATGCCCTTAATAAATGGTGGCTTTTGTGAAGCAGCTCGGAACATTTTTCTGCCCTGGGGATTGGTTTAAAAATCTCAATAAAAACACATGAACTAGTTTATTAAAGTTTGCTTTACCAAACAGCAAAACGTTGCAGGGTATATGATAGTGAGGCTTAACACAGCTGCCACATTTGAAGTTAGTTTTGTATGAATCCCTTCCCACCCCCTATTTTTTTTGCTGGCTAGGGGTGAGCTGGCTGAAAAAACTGAAAAAATGGTTTGATATGGTCCGGTCATAACTAGCTGAGTATGTGGGAAGGCTCTGTGGCTGCTGGGAGAAATCTGTCACGGGTATTCTGCGCTTTGGGAGAGAGTGGCAACATACGGGTGGAATACATTTACCAACAGTTCTAAAGTTTGTTTGTTAGAAATTAAAGTGGAAGTACCATCTGGCTGCTCATACTTCAAAGTTACACATCAAATTCAAATTCAAATTCAAATTCAAAATTACTTTATTAATCCCAAAGGGAAATTAAATGTTGTTGTAACTCATTATGCAAGATTTGTTGTAGATGCTGATGGCTGTGGGTAGGGATGATCTCTTGTAGCGCTCTGCAGATCTGAAGAAGCCTCTGACTGAAGACGCTCTGTAGTTGTATGACAGTCTGATGTAGAGGATGCTCTGGATCTATGGCGTCTTCTTTTCAACTCATCAGGATTTTGTGGCTGTAGTTGAGGTATTATTTGAGCTTTTGTGATGGTAATCAGCTGCTGCCAGTTGTAAACCACCTTGTTGCCATGGTTATGCATCATAACAAATGTCCAAAAATAAAAAGTATCAGCAAAAATCCTTCCAGCTGCACAGCATTCAAAACCAGAGAGAACAGTTGTCCACAAAACAATGTTTCTACCAGAAATGGAAGAATTAAAGTTTAAAAAAAGAAAAAAACATTAACCAAAGTAACAGAGCTACTCCAACATCCTGCCACCTTGAGCGGCGCAATTCCGGAATCATCTGATACTCCACCATTACTCCATTTACATCAACTCACCACACCTCCGTTAGGATTTGTTTTTCAATTTCATTTTTTTGTTGGCTTAAAAGTGAAAGGAGGAACAGTTTATGTGCTGTTCAGGGCTTTATTTGCAAATGTTTTGGTGCTTAGCCAGAGTGCTTTTATTTTCCTGTTTTGTCAGTTTTACTGACAGCTAAAGTACTATGTAAAAGCTGCTGCGTTAAAAAACCTAGTTGATCTAGTTAACTTAATCTTGGTCCATTATGGACTGATCATTACCTGAGTTGATCTAACCCATATCGGGTTACATTTTCCACCCAAAAATGCTTTACGTGATTAATGCAGTGGTGACCAAAATAAGTCCTCAAAGGCAGTTCTGGTGTTTCCCTAGCTCAAAAACTCCTTACTCAAATGAATGGGTCATTAGCTGTTCCTCCAGAACTCTATGATATGCTGAGGACCTAATTCACCAAATTAAATATGCTGTGTTTAAGCAGGGGTGCTTCTAAAACCCGATGGTCACAAACCTTTGAGGACTGAAGTTGGGCACCCCTAGACTGATGTCTTATGGCTACCACAGAATGGTTTTAAAAGAATAACCCATAGGTGCTGCGTGGCGTAGCGGTAAAGCGGACAACCCATAAGCAGAGGTCATAGTCCTCGATGCATATATGCAGGGTCCAATTCCCGACCCCGGAACCTGTGCTGCATGTCTTCTCCATGCTCTTCCCTCCTGTTTTTTTCTGTCAACTGTCAAATAAAGGGCAATAAAGAAAAAAAATACACAACTTAGATCAGGAGTTTCGGAGTTTTTTCCCCCTCCACCAACAAAAATGCTGTGCCCATCATCAAGTTTATTCGTGCACCGATGTATCTGAACATCACAAAACCCTCCTAATTTCATAATTTATGTTTGTAAAATCTTCCAAAAATATTCGTTTTACAGGCATCTTAATTTTTTATCCCTTCTGTCCAGGAATCAGATGTCAGGATGTAGAATGTAAATTGTTATCGGTTTGATTGGCTTGATTTTACATAAAACAGCTCTATATCAAATAAAGCAGTACATCATTAACTATTATAGCCTTCCATGTCCTTGAATTGGAAAAGTAAATTCTTGGTTTTGAATCAGGAGTCAGCTGCAGGCATAGCGTTCAACTTCACACCTATCATTAAACATCCCTTTTATGTCTGTCTGTAGCATTACAAACCTCATGAAAAGATGGTTCAACGTGTTCTTGCTCACCTCTTACTTTCACACACATGCACAAACACCACCATCATTACTGCAGCAAGGCTTCAAAGCCACTTCAGTGCTTTCTGTCATTGTCAGCCACTGTGTCAGCTCTGCAGTTCTCAAGAAAGCAGTTAGGGAGTGGATGCTTGAGCTGTAACTGCTTAGAGCTGCTGTTCCTCCAGTGTGTCCCTGCTTTTCCTAGTTTTTGTCAATGATCTGTAAATAACTGAGTCTGTGAGTTTTATTAGTGTTTATTACCAGCCCAAGGGAAAACTGTGCCATGAGGAAAGAGTGTTGGAAGAGTTGCCCCACCTTGATTATGTTTTTCTCCACAATCTAAATGGGAAGATGACAGAACTACTATAAAGCTTTGTTTAATCTTTGCACAGATCCACTGCCACACTCTAGAACCCGTTTTCCTTAGTAACATTAATCATCAATCAAGTAGAAGGAGCAGAAGGTTAATAATTGGAAATGTCTTTGTGGCAGATTGCTTAAATTACAGGGCAAACTTTCTTTATGCCACATTGAATTAAGATACAAACCAGATGTCTGTGTTTATGGGTACTTTGTAATGGAGAGAAAATATTAGTTGCTAAATAGATCTTATTAACAACAGATATTTGAAAGGAAAATACAAAAAGCCCAACCAGAGAATAGATTTCCAAAAAATGGTTTTCACTAAAAGGTAAATAATTCTAAGATAATTTGGTTGCGAGAACATAAGTGGTTGAACTGAACATGTTTAATGCCTAATCTGGTCCCCCCCCCCCCCCCCCCATTATTCTCAAATTCAGTGTCAATCGAGATTTTCACAACTTCAAATGGAAAGATTAACTAACCAACATTGAGACTGAAGGTCTGATTTTAATAATGTTGGCTTACTTTTAGATTTAAAGTGCTCAGTGGCAGAAAAGGAAAAGCACAAATCAGTAAAAGAACATTATACCAACTATGAAATATGGTGGTGGCAAAATCACGGTGTGGAATTGATTTTCTTTGGATGAAGCTTGAGATTTTGTCAAAGTGGATGAAAATGTGAAATGGTTGTAAATACCAGTCAGTTTTGCGCAGAAATATTTAGATGTTAAAACATACATGCGATTCGGACTCTGAAGTCGGTATGTCTTTTAATCAGATATTGTAAGTATAATATAAGTATTTGACATAAAATGGAATGTACAATATGATCTGCAGCTTCTGCTGCAGCTTGCCAGCCAAACAGAATTAACAGACTGGTAAGTGATGTGAACTGCAGATTGATAATTACAGTGTGTTGACACAGGGTGTAAGGCTTTACCTGACTGAGGTGAATTCCAGGGCCCTCATTTATCAACCATACCTACGAACAGATCTGCGTATTTCATGCTTAGGAACAATTTTATGCATTGTGTGATATTTACCATCTTGTACTTGTGCGTAGAAATGTTCCTAAATATAAGAACAGGTCTGAACATGCATACGCACAGTATCTAGTGGTAGAATGGGGGAACTGCAACACTAAAACAGTTATACTTTGATGGAATATTTATCTCATCAGTTTATCACTTCTACCAAGGTGCTCATGTTGATGTCTGTCTGTCTGTCTGTCTGTCTTACAGCACTTTTGAATATACTGCAACTGTTTTTAGCACTTCTCAGATTTTATGTGCAAAGTTTATAGGCCTCCAAAAAAGAGCACACCTTTTATTCAAGAATTTTTAGTTTTTATCAATCTTGCACAACTTCTTTGATCGAAAGATTTTAAAAGCTTGTGATTTTAATCTACATTTGGATAACCTTTTAGATCCTTTATCAACAGATTTTTTAAATGTCCTGAATTACATGGATTTTACTCAGCATGTTACACAGCTGACTCACAACAGAGGACACACCATGGACTTGGTCATCATGTATGGCCTGTCCACCAGTGTCTCATCTGTTGTTGACTTGGCTGTCTTTGACCACTACTGTGTTTTTTAACATTACCAGTTTTATCCAGCAGGGAACCTCTGTGAGAACTGTCAGAAAGTGTCATCTAATCCCTGGAGTGGCTGCAGCATTTCTTAAAGTTTTTCTTAAAGATACCCCTATTCCTTTACCTGCCCCCTCCTATTTTATATTCCTATTTTAACAGCAGTCTTCAGTCCGCTCTCGACCAGCTTGCTCCACTAAAAGCTAAAAGTACACACCTAAAACATCACTATGGAGAAATGAAGACTTCAAAAATAAAAAGAGGAATTCCAGGATGGCAAAGAAAAAATGGAGGAAAAATAAAATCAAATATATACAAAACTTCTCAAAGCATACAATAACGCAGTAAGAAATTCAAGAAAATGCATACTTTTCCAAAATCAACTCAGATCATAAAAATAATCCCAAAATTATTTTTTTCCACCACTGACATTTTTAATCATGTTCCTAATGCACTTCTGAAAACACCCTCACATGCTCTCTGTGAGGAGTTCACAGACCACTGCGGAGGGAAGGTGGACACCATCAGATGTAATACTTTATCTTCTCAAGGAAACATGGGTTTAGATGAATCTGAGCGTGTCTTTACTAGAGGAAACGCTGGACAGTTTTGTCCTGGAAGAAGCTGTAATTCTTGATTAACTTTTCTCCTCAGTGAGGCCCACCACATGTCTTTTGGACCCAATTCCCACATCATTTTTAAGCCAATTTATGCATCTTTTAGAGATGAGATCTTAACCTTGATGAATTGCTCCCTTGAGACGGGGGTCTTTCCTGCCCTCTTTAAAGGGGCGGTGATGAGGCCCCTGTTGAAGAAGAGCAATTTAGATCTTAATGATTTTAACAACTTCCGACCAGTATCTAACCTACCATTTTTAAGCAAAATTTTAGAAAAGCCTGCTTTAATTTAACTTAAAGGGATATCCCACCCCTAAGTAAAAATTGGTCTGTTGGTATATTCCCCAGTGTTAAATGAGTGAGAAAAAAGCATTTTGTAACCAGCCCAGTTATTCTCCTGATCTGGCTGCAGTCCGTTTGCTTTAGCTCAGCGTAAACAATGTAAGTGAATGAAAGCAACGAGCATTTTGTTTGCAAAAGTGATTAAAATTACTCAATAATGATTCTAATGAGCTCAATAATCATATTGACTGCAAATGAAAAGTAAAAAGTTACACGAAGGAATTACAGGAGCCGATTTAGACTTGGAACTACATTACGACAAAGCAATGCTGTAAGCCACTGCTGCAAAGTGCAAGGACATGACACAGCGGTCGCAAAAGCCACATGCTTCTGTAAACACAAATGTACAAGCTGCCCAGAGTTTTTATTGCCATAGTTGGAGTAGTTACAAGTCCAATCCAAGAAAATCATTGCTATGTGTGTAGCAAAGGGTTGTGAAAACAAGCCAAAGACATACAGTAACAGAATGTTTCACAGAATTGGGTTTGTTTACGGAAGAAGGGGGCTTTTGCGACTGCTGCTTCATGCCCTTGCGCCTTGCAGTGGCAGCTTACAGCGGTGCTTTGTCGTAATGCAGTCCTAAGTCTAAATTGGCTCCTGCAATTCTTTTTCATGTACAGTCGATATAATTATTGAGTTCACCAAGGAATAATTAGGATCATTATTCATTATTTAAGTCATTTTAATCACTTTTGCACCAAAATGCTAGTTGCTCCCATTCACTTACATTGATTATGCTACGACATAGCAAACGGACTTCTGCTAGATCAGGAGAATGATTGGGCTCGTTACAAAATCCTTTTTTTTCACTTATCCAACTCTGGGGAAGATGGCAACAGACAAAAATTTACTTAGGGGTAAAATATCCCTTTAATGATTTTATTAATGTACACAATGTCCTAGAGAAATTTCAGTCTGGTTTTAGGGTGAACAACAGTACAGACGATTTTAAATGATTTCTGAATAAACTATGATGCACGGAAGGTGACAGTGTTGGTTCTATTGGATCTAAGTCTTGCCTTTGATACAGTGGACCACACTATTCTCTTAACCAGTTTAATACAGATCAGCCAGCCTCTGTGGTGCTGTTCACAAATGGTTCACATCTTATCTCACAGACAGGACTTTTATGGTAAGTTTAGATACCTGCTCCTCTAAGGTCCACAAGATTACATGTAGTGTGCCCCAAAGTTTAATTTTAGGCCCAGTGCACTTCAACCGTTATATGTTCCCTATTGGCTTTGTCATCAGAAGAGTTAAATTTCACAGTTATGCTAATGATACACAGTTGTGAATCTCTGTGTCTCCTGATGACACGCGATGGATGCATTTTTTTAACTGCATTTTAAATTCTATACAATTCAGGTTATTTGGTTCAGTTTATTTATATAGATCCGATTTACAACGGATGTCATCAACAAGGCACTTTACAAGAAAACTCATTTCAATACAATCATATAAACATTCCAATCAGTTTAAAGTTTTTGTTATTTTTTTATTTAAGAAATCCCAGCAGATTGCATTGAGTAATGAGCCGCCATCTGCCACGACCATCTGGGCGTTCGAGAAGACAGGGCAGAGACACAGAACAAAAAGAACTGATGTAAGAGTACTTTCTATATTAAAGAAAGTAAAAAGTTGATAACAGGACAAGGGGGATGCTCAGTTATATATATATATATATATATATATATATATATATATATATATATATATATATATATATATATATATATATATATATATATATATATATATGCTTCCAAGTGGTACAATCATTAGACAGCATGGGATGAATTACCACAGCTATGGCAATGATATATATGTGCATAGTAAAAAGAATAGGTCCAAGCACAGCACCCTGTGGTGCCCCACAGGTAACCCTTGAGTGTGAAGAAGATTTATCATTTACATGAACAAACTGGAATCTGTCAGACAAATGTGATTTAAACCTGTACTTTTGATCCTTGCAACATTTTCAAGTCTTTCTAAGAGAATATTATAGAAAATGTAGCATTATATCAAATCCTGGATGGCAGATAACTTTCTTCAGCTCAACCAGGACAAAACTGATGTTTTAGTCATTGGTCCTGAGGCTCAGGGAAAGAAAAGTTTTCCAACAATACAATCACTGTCTTTTAGTCCTTTTTTACAAGTGAAGTACCTGGGCGTCATTTTTGACTCTGAGCTGACTTTTATCCCTCACATTAAAAACATTACTAAAATAGATTTTTATCATCTAAAGAACATTGCCAGCATGCGCCCCATTCTCACTCGGGCCGATACGGAGACACTGATGCATGCTTTTATCACCAGTGGAATTGATTACTGTAATGCCCTGCTTTCTGGTCTTCCCAAAAAGAGTATCTCAGGTTTACAATTTCTACAAAATTCAGCAGCACATGTCCTGACGAAGACTAGAAGTTGAGAGAACATTACACCCGTTTTAAATTCATTGCATTGGCTCCCCGTATGTTTTCGGATCGATTTTTAAGGTTCTTTTAATGGTTTTTAAGTGTCTTAATGATCTTGGGCCTCCTTATCTTTCAGAACTGCTTATCTTTTCAGAACTTCTTATCTTTCAGAACCGCGGTCTCTGTGCTTTTCTGGCAGCCATCTCCTTGTTATCCCTGAAGGCAGGACACACACTCAAGGTGAGGCGTCTTTCCAGTACTACAGCCCTCACAAAGAACATTGATGTTTTTAAGAGCAGACTCAAGACTCACCTATTTAGCTAAACTTTAACTGATTATTATTTATTATAGTATGTTTAAGTGTATCAGTTTTTACGACTTACTTTGATCATATTTCTCTATTGTTTATTTCAAGGCTATTCCCATTCTTCCCCCACAGATTTAAAAGCATGATCACATTTATCCACAATCCAGAAAGGCTAGTCAGAGAAACTGTCCAAGTCAGAAACAAGGCAGACAGGAGACGCAGAACAAATCCAAAGTCAGTAAACAGAATTCTTAGACCTGAGGGAGCAGGCAAGAGGCAATGGTTAGGGGGCACCAGCAGGTCAGGTACACTTTTAGGGACATGGCTGAAGGCTGGGACAGGAATAAAGACAGATGAACCCGCATGAGTGAACGTAGAGGAGGAGCCTTTATGGGTGAAACTCGAAAAATTTGAATATCTTGCAATAGTTAATTTATTTCAGTAATTGAACTTAAATTGTGTCTCAGTCTGGTTCAGTAAGAATCAAAATCATGGGGAAGACTGCTGACCTGACAGCTGTGCAGAAAACTAATCATTGAAACCCTCTATAAGGAGGGAAAGCCTCAAAAGGTGATTGCAAAAGAAGTTGGATATTCCCAAAGGGCTGTATCAAAGCACATTAATAGAAAGTTATGTGGAAGGGAAAAGTGTGGAGGAAGGGGATGACTGCAGCCTGGAGAGGAGTGTTAGGAAAAGGCCACTCAACAATGTTTGGAACCTTCACAAGTAGTGGACTGAGGCTGGAGTTAGTGCATCAAGAGCCACAACACACAGACGGATCCTAGACATGGCCTTCAAATGTCGTATTCCTCATCAAGCCGCTCCTGAAAAACAAATATCAGAAGTCTCTTGCCTGGGCAAAAGAAAAAAAGAACTGTAAAATTTGCATCTCATTTGGAAATCAAAGTCTTAAGGTCTGGAGGAAGAATTGAGAGGCACACAATCCAAGATGCTAAAAAGTCTAGTGTGAAGTTTACACAGTCTGAATTGATTTGGGAGCCATGTCATCTGCTGATGTTGGTCGACTGTGCCTTATTTATTCCAGAGTCAACACAGCCATCTACCAGAACATTTCAGATCACTTCATGCTTCCTTTCATAGATGAGCTTTATGGAGATGCTGACTTCATTTTTCAGCAGGACTTGGCACCTGCCCACCCTGCCAAAAATACCAAACCTGGTTCAATGACCATGGGATTACTGTGCTTGATTGGCCAGTAAACTCGTCTGACCTGAACCCTGTAGAGAATCTATTGGGCATTGCCAAGAGAAAGATAAGAGACATGAGACTGAACAATGCAAAAGAGCTGAAGGTCACTATTAAAGCATCCTGGTCTTCCATAACACCTCAGCAAAGCCACAGGCTGATAGCATCCATGCTGCATTGAGGCAGTAGTTGATGCAAAAGGGGACCAAACCAAGTACCGAGTACATATGCATGATTATACTTTCGGAGATCCGACATTTCTCTTTTTAAAATCCTTGATTTAGTGATTTAATTTCCTGAGATTTTGAATTTGAGGTTTTCATAAGCTGTTAGCCACAAACATAAAAATTATAATAAATAAAGGCTTGAAACATGTCACTTTGCATGTAATGAGTCTATCTATATTTTCACATTTTAAATTGAATTACTGAAATAAATGAACTTTTGAACCATATTCAAATTTTTCAAGTTTCACCTGTATAGGCCGTAGCAACGTCGGAAAGCAGGAGCAGGAGGAGCAGAGGTACAGGGGAGAGCAATTAGCTATCAGCAGATAAGGGAGGGGCTGTGAGCAGAGAAGTGGCATGAAACATGGCAGGTGTTTCCGAGAAGATTTTATTTATCTGCCTCACAATGAGTACAAGCTTTCATCCAAATCATCAAAAGAATGATCAGCTAAATGTAAGCATTTTCTGGCCGTCCATTGACTTGCACAACTCTTTTGTCTTATCTCTTTGCTTTTTAATGTACTTATTTTATTCAGTAAAACATGTGATTTAAAATGCAATAAAGTAAAATATTTGTGTAACACAGAAATAGTACATAATCTAACCAGCACAAGCACATAGTGAATACATGTGTTTGTGCAACATGTAAAATGATGGGGATTTCTTATCTTATTTCTTATTTTTTTCAAAAGAAAAATTGATTCTTCCAAGCTCAGTTTGGGAGTTTTCTGAGGCAAACGTTGTATCAAAAATTCATAAAGTGCTGAAACTGCAACAAAGATAGTTTCGGAGATATTTGTAACACTTGAACAATGGGGACAAAAGTTTAAAAGAAATCTTTTTTTACTGCTGTAGGCTTTGAAGTATAGTAGACTAATAATTCATGGCTCTCAAAGCATGCACAGATATACTCTGAGATATTAAGTTTTTTGTCAGGCGGATCCCATTGAACCATTTAATTTTCATCTAAGTTTTATGACTTCAGGGCACAGCTGCTGAGTTGATGCTTAGCTTAATCTATTACTTGTTAATGGATTGTTACTTGTGGCATTGCCTACAGCAAAAAATACACAAAGTAGGAGTGAAACTGAATAGGAGATGATTTACAAATCCATCTCTAAGTGTTTGGTTGTCACATTTACAATTTGGCAACCTAAGCTGCAACCATCTGCACCTTTTTCCATTTGGATATTTTCCTCCTCATTTACTTTCCTTTTAAGCAAATAGGACACAGTTTGCTTTGGAAAGAGGCCATGTCGCTCAAATTATACTCCAAAGTGTGCAACTGTCCTGCAGCTTCATCCTAAAAAATCTGATAAATATCTTGAAATTGAACTTCATAACTGTGGTGTCTTCTTTTTTATGTGGTGGGAGTTTGAAACTGGAGCTGGGACATATTTGCCTGCTCTGACTCTATTTTCACCCTTTGCTGCAGGGCCTGTTGTGTTCCTCAGATGGAGTATTTTTGCTCAATGACGTGCTAAAAGCACAATAGACACCCACAACTGAAATATCAGGCATAAAAAAGCCTGTGGAAAGGCTTTATTGGAAAAGGTGAAGAATAATTGAAGGAAACAGAAAACGGGTAACCTAAGGAAATTGCTGAACCCTGCTGATAACATGCAGCCCCAGCACGGTATTATAGATTGAATGTGCCTTTTCATGTGACAAAGCAGATGACCTGTTTGAGAAAGGAGTCCCAGTGGGTTGTATTATGGTGTATCCATTATTCACCTAACTTTTAAATAAGTTGTTGAGGGCATTTTTCTGTGCTTTGTTAGAACAATTGATGTAACAAAGAAAAGGGCAAAGAAAATGTTTTGTCTATGTTAACACGCATCAATTAGCGGCATGTTTTAGATATAATTATTTCATCATCTCTGTTTCAGCTCTGCTTCTTGCTGTGCTGCATGAAAATTATGCACTCCCACCTGTTTTCCAGAGACAATCTGTTGCTTTCTACCACACAGACAAAGAAAACCAGAGCTCCTCTGCTATTTTGGGAAACATAACACCTGTGAGTGGTTTGGTTCTATATTTGAGCTTTTGGAAACAGACTAAAAGATGCAGGAAACCTCATTTACATGTGAGGACAGCCTTACATGTAAATGGGCTGTGCTTGTTGTATACTGACCCCAAAGCACTTCACACTACATTCAGTCATTCACGCACTGGTGGTGACAAGCTACATTGTAGCCACAGCTGCCCTGGGACACACTAACAGAAGTGAGGCTGCTGAACACTGGTGCCACCGGGCCCTCTGACCACTACCAGTAGGCAGAAGGGTGAAGTGTCTTGCCGAAGGACACAACGACTGAAACGGATGGAGCTGGGGCTCAAACCGGCAATCTGGTTACGAGACAAACTCCTAACTCCAATTTATTAATTGCTGATTTACCTCTCTGTTCTGTTTTCTACAGCAATGCATAATATAAATTGGATTCAGAAGCCGGTTTTGTCAAACACACATTCACTTATTCTGAAATCAACTTTTTTTTAATTTTGTCCAGGGCCCAGTATTTCATGCTCTTGCCTTACATCAGTCTATGTTTGTCCTTGGTAATACTGCCTTTTTTTAATGGTCCTGTGGTTTTTAATGCTGTCTGCACACTGCTAATTTCTGTTCTCAGGCTACTGTCACCTCTCTGTGTAACTATTAGGATGGGCAATCTGAGCTTAGTTGTCTTTTTGCTCTTTGGTGCAGGTATTCATTTGTGTCCCAGTAATTTTAGAAAATGGTAAACTAAAGAAATTAATTTTCTGCAGGAAATTCTTGAGAGGTTTTGATGTGGATACAGTTTTAGTTAGATTATGGCAGTTAATTTTTAAATTATTTGTTTTGACATAAACAAAGCAGACTGTCACCTGCTGGTTTATTTACTTCCATTTGCGGTCACATTCATTCTGAAATGTCTTGTTCTTTTCCTTCTTTGGCAGCAGCAAATATTGATTTAAACAGACTGCATAAATTACTGCTACAAAGGGCAGATGGTTACATTTGAATAAGGACTTCCAGCTTTCTCAAGGAAAATCTAGTTTTCTTCCAGTAGATCATACTTATTTTTGGATGATTTATTTTACTCTTTTCATTTCTTAATTTTCCTGCCACTCATGAATCTTTCATCACAGAACAAAATACACTGATATCCTTCTTGAAAAGAGGCCCTTTTCCCTGACCTTGTACTCTTTCTTTTAGATAGCTCACTAGAATCCAATTATATTTACAAAAATTAATCAGTTAACAAGATCTTATAAAATTTTCTGACGAATAAATGTTTGTACTAAAGAAGTTAAGATATGATCAAATGCAAAGCATAGATTCCAGTGAAATCTCTCCGAAAGTTTTATTTATTACATTTTGAAGAGTAAAAGCTGATTTTTTTTTTTTTGTTTAGGCGACTGCTGGATAGTACACATTTATCCTAAAATAAGAAATTCACATGGAAGGTAATAATCAAATCAAACTTTATTAATAAAGCACTTTTCATACAAGAAATTGCATCACAAAGTGCTTTACAGATTAAAATGACCCCACATAAACCACATTCCCATCCCTCCCCCACAAATTTAAAATCATGGTCACAGTCATACCCCCCTCCCCCCAACCCAACTCCCATGCACACACAGTTAAAATCAACAGTAATAAAGGATCTTTGGCCGAGTGCAATGAACCATACAAGGAAACCCCATCGGAGGAGCCATCAGAGGAGCCATCTGCACCGGCAGCAGTCGATCAACAGCAGCAAACAAGGCACCGACACAGGGCGCCTAGAAGAGGCAAGGCCAAGACCCCCACCTCCACCCAAGCTCCACCTAGAGAGCACCCAGGAAGCTACAGCCGACCACCTAACTTTTGGGGTGACAAGGACACTACTGCCAGAGAAGCGCAGAGACCGTGAAGGTTCATTTTTTGAAAGCAGTTCAGAGAGATAAGAAGGCCCAAGACAATTAAGACACTTAAAAACCATTCAACGATTTATAAACTAGTAAAAGTATTTTGAAGTCTATTCTCTGAGCTACAGGAAGCCAGCGTAAGGACTTTAGAACTGGGGTGATGTGCTCTACTTCCCTGGTTCTAGTGAGGACGCGAGCAGCAGCGTTCTAGATCAGCTGCAGCTGTCTAATTGACTTTTTAGGCAGACCCGTGAGAACACTGTTGCAGTAATCAATCCCACTAAAGATAAACTCATGGATTAGTGGTTCGAGGTCCTGTTGCGACATCAGTCCTTTAATCCTAGAAATATTCTTCAGGTGATAGAAGGCTGACCTTGTTATCGCTGTTGTGATTGCATTTCTCATAAGATGAACTGAACAGACTTTTGGATGTCTGGGAGCTATTTCAAAGATGGACTGAGCAGACCACATTTCCCAGCAATCCTAGCAGTGACCCCCAACACACTCCTATTGGTCCGTGACCACCCACGGTGACATCAGCGATGACCTCACGGCCAAAGGGGGCTATAAGAGTAGTCGCGCCCATTTTGAATTGTTCTCCAGCTGGAAGTTCTGGGATGAACTACTGCTGAACAGAGGACATCTCACCGGTGAAGATTCTCTTTTGTTCTGACCCGCTGGACCGGGGAAGAACTCATTTCAAAGCTTCGAAGTGCGCACCCCGTCTGCGTAACCAGGGTGCACGACATCAGAACTGTTCCCAGACAGTTCTTTAGACGTCGACCTACAGGCCATCCAGCATGCCTTTGGGCCACACGGTCCTTAAAATCCTGTACAGGTTTTTTTTAATAACTCTTCCTTTTCTTGCTTAACTACGGACACAATTCGCTCTCCTCCTAGTGGACTGGACCTCCTTCAAGGCAAAGTAGGACTGAACCGGTTCATTTATACTAATAATGTGTCTGGGCGGAGATAAACAGAGAAAATAGAGTTTTAACGAGTTAGATCTTGTTCATTGTTGGTTAAAGTGTTTTTAAGCGCTATACCTGTTTGCTAATTTTTGCGTCATCGCACGTATAAGTCTGAGCTGTGAAATTGCTGTCTTTGAAACTGTCTGTTTTATCCTGAGCAGATCACGCCTTTCTTTTTTCCTTCCTCTTGTTTTCCCTCTCTCTCCCTCCCTGATAACTCCGTCGGCAGTCGGGCTCGGTCCGGCCTGCGTTAGCTGGTCTTAGCTGAAAAGTTTAACTCCATTGTCTTTAGTCTGTCGCTAAAGCAGAGGCCTACCACATGGACGCTTCCCCCATGTGCTCCTTTAGCCAAAGCTAGTTTTATGATTCTTTCTTAGGCTCCATGTACTCTCCTCCATCTTGGCACAGAGTTGAGATTTATGACTTTGTCTCCTAGGCTATCTGTGATTTGGGCTCACTGGAGTGAGGGCCCCTCTCCTTTTCTGACCCGAACCTCAGCTGTCTCACTGATTTAATTTCATGTTAATTGTGTTTAATGTTCACCTATTATTATTGTCTAAGATCTGTAGTAATTTTTGCATGCTTTAGAATAGATGGGATTTTCTATTTCCTAAATAAAGTCCCCTTATCTTAAAGAGAAGTTGTCTCGGATTACTTGGAGTGATGCATACAATTAATGTCCACAGCGTTAGAACTTATTCCTTCATCTATTGTTTAATTATCTGAGACTGAACAATTTGGCTATATATATATTTATATATATATAAATGTTCCTGGAATCCAACAGGATGGTGCCCCTAAACTTGGTAATTTTTACATAAAATTATTAATCTTATTAATAATTGCCCTAAGCAATTATTCATAATTATTCATAGCCAAATCCTACTTATCTGCGGCACAACATTGCCTTTATGTGACCCTGGAGGTTCAGGTCTGAGTCCATTACTACATCTAGATTTCGGGCCTGATCAGTAGTTTCTAGCTGTATTAACTGAAGCTGTGTGCTGACTATTGATCGTTCCTCTTTATGTCCAAAAGTAATTACTTCTCTTTTGTTTCTGTTCAGCTGGAGAAAGTTATCGCACATCCATCCATTGATTTGCTCGATGCATTTTTACTTAGGGTTTGGATGGGTTCAAAGTCATCTGGTGACATCGTAATGTAGAGCCGAATATCAAGACCGTCTCGGGGTTCGAAAAGACAGAGCAGAGACACAAAACAAGAAGAACTGATGTAAGAGTACTTTCTATATTAAAGAAAGTAAAAACTTGATAACAGGATATGGATGACGTTCAGTTACTGGGAGCATCATCCTAGTCGATGCCCCTCGTCCAACAAGGCATTGCAGCTGAGCAGGATGCCAGACCAGGTGTAGCTTCTATGAAGAGAAAAACACTGAGATAAAACGTTTCCCTTCTTCTATTCCAGAAGGATTATTTGCTGTTATTTTGACTGTTATCTGTTTTTTTCTCAGAGTGAAGTAGGTGAGTGAAGAAAAGGGCTCTGTCTGTCCTCCAACAGTATAAGCCTATAGCAGCATAACTACAGAGATAGCTCAGGATGACCGAGCCCGTTAGAATGAGACATGAGAGAAACAGATCCAGGGAGAACAGTCTGTCTCGACTGCATTCCCCCTCAATCAGCTTAGGCTATCGGCTACTACCCCTCCCTCTCTACCACTCACCCAACGACTGGCTAAATTCAATCTATTTTAACTATAAGGTTTATCAAAAAGGAAGATTTTAAAGAGGCTATATGCAACTTTTTCCCCAAAATAAACATAACAATAGTCTTTTTATTTGACCATTTATGACTCAAACATCTCCATATGAGCATACTGACACCTTGTCAGCTCACAGTGGGTGCACCTATAAGCCTTTATCCAATTTTTTCTATTTTCTGTGGGGTCCGATTTTCGCGCGCTGTCTGCGGATGTGACGTCAAGCGCGTTCATGTTAAATGTTTTAGATGACTCTGCCACCACCGCTAGTCAGGACTCGCAAGCAATTCAATGGATTGTGCGAATACACAGAAGAGACCAAGGACAACTTTGACACTAACGGTAACTCCACATAAGACTAAGAAAGTTATACCCCTGACAAGTGCCCGAAAGAGATAGAAGATTAAGAGCGACCGGCGCACGAGCGCGCGCTGCGAGAGCGAGCAGAAAGGAAGAGCAGTTCCGTTTTTGGCCACATGGGGTCAGTCGCGAGTTTAAATTTCAGAAAATTGCATATTGCCCCTTTAAGCCTGGTCTTAAAAGTAGACTCTTAGAGTGTCTGCCTCATGGACTAAAACTGGGAGCTGGTTCCACAGGAGAGGAGTCTGATAACTAAAAGATCTGCCTCCCATTCTACTTTTAGAAATCCTAGGAACTACAAGTAAACCTGCATTCTGAGAGTGAAGTGCTCTGTTAGGAACATATGGAACAATCAGATCTCTGATGTATGATGGGGCTTGATTATTAAGGGCCTTATATGTGCGAAGGAGGATCTAAAATTATATTCTGGATTTAACAGGGAGCCAATGAAGGGACGCTAAAACAGGAGAAATGTGATCTCTCTTTTTAATATTCCTCAGAACTTTTGCTGCAGCATTTTGGATCAAATGGAGGCTTTTAGTTGCATCTTGTGGACTTCCTGATAGTAAAGAATTGCAGAAGTCCAGTCTTGAATTAACAAATGCATGGACTAGTTTTTTCACATCACCTCTGGGCAGGATGTTTTTAATTTGAGCAATATTCTGGATGTGAAAGTAGGAAATCCTAGAAACCAGGATGTATGGATAAATATCATTGTGTATCATCGGCATAGCTTTGGAAATTTATCCCATCCTGTCTGTGTCAGGTTCCGTGGGTATTTTGAATTTTTCCTTCCACTTCATTTCTTTCCTCTCTGTACCTGTCACGAATGCAGCGATCAATGGACGATCACTGCTGGGAAGATGGATGTTCCAAGTGCAGAGTGAGGATGCAGCCGAACGTCTTATTGGAGCGGAGGAGAGGGAAGAACCAGGAACTCGTGATGCGAGGAGCTTGGAAAGGCTATTAGGCGTAGGGAATCGTTGAGTCTAGGATACAACTCAGGTTGGAGTCGTAGGAGCTATGCGTCACAACGAGGTTGATGACTGAGCGCCATAGAGGTGAGTGATGGGAGCTTTTGAGTGTTTGGGAGGAGGAGAATCTCATCAAAAGCAGCTGCTTCGAGTTGGGTCTGATGACTTCTTGACAGGACCCCCCCCCCTTGAGGCCCGGCACCTGAAGGGCCCAGACGATCTGGGTGAAGACGGTGGAAGTCTGCGATGAGGGTGGAGTCCAGAATGTGGCGGGATGGAACCCAGGAGCGCTCCTCCGGACCGTATCCCTGCCAGTCCACCAGGTACTGGAATCCCCTTCCCCACGGTCGGCAATTGAGGATACGGCGCACCGTGTATGCCGGACCCCCGTCGATCAAGCAAGGAGGCGGGGGACGATTCTCCGGGGGGGGGAGAGGCGAGGTGAGGTGACGCTTGAGGAGTGAGCAGTGGAAGACAGGGTGAATCCTCAGAGACGATGGGAGTCGGAGGCGATAAGTGACTGGATTGATGCAGCAGACGACCGGGTAAGGACCCACGAAGCGGGGAGTTAGCTTCTGGGGCCCCAAAGGCAGTCTGAGGTGCCGTGTGGAGAGCCAGACCAGATCCCCTGGCTGGAACGTGGGACCGGGTTGGTGACGTCGGTGGTGTTGAGCCATGTAACCAGCGTTGGCACGCTTGATGGATGCCCAAGCTCGGATCCACGCGGCCTTGGCTCGGCGGATAAGCGATCGGGCAGCCGGGACCTCTACCTCAGGTTCCTGTTGGGAGAATAAAGGAGGTTGGTAGCCGTTGCAGACCTCGAAGGGGGATGACCCTGTGGCGGAGGACACCTGCAGGTTTAGGGATAGCTTGGCCCAAGTCAATGCCTGAGGCCAGGAGGTAGGCTGCGAGGAGACTAAGCAACGGAGGTACTTGCCCACCATCTGATTGGCTCTCTCCGTCTGTCCGTTGGTTTCCGGATGGTAGCCAGAAGAAAGACTGGCGGTGGCACCGATGAGACGACAGAAGGCCTTCCAGAACCGTGCCGTGAATTGGGACCCTCTGTCTGAGACAATATCCTGAGGGAACCCATGAAGGCGGACCACGTGTTTGAGGACCAGTTCCGCTGTCTCCTCGGCTGTGGCCAGGCCAGGCAGAGGGACCAGATGGACCGCCTTGGAGAAGCGATCGACAAAGGTGGCAATGGTGGTCATGCCGTCAGCAGGGGGCAAGCCGGTGACGAAGTCCACCCCGATGTGTGACCAGGGTTTCGCTGGAACCGGCAGAGGACGAAGTACTCCAGTCCCGGGTTGAGTGGAGGACTTGGCTCTGGCGCAGACTGAGCAAGCACAGACGAAACTGCTGACTTCCCTCGCCATGGTGGGCCACCACAGGTAGCGGCGGATGAACTGAAGAGTTCGGGTTATGCCCGCATGACCAGCCACCGGTGAGGAGTGGCCCCACAAAAGAGCCTCCTGACGACAGCGGGTCGGGATGTAGAGGCGGTTGGGCGGTGTCTCAGGTGGTGCTGGCTCCAGGGCCAGGGCCAATTGAATGGAATCCTCCAAGGGCCAACGGAGGGGGGCCAGGACTTGATGCGGGGGAATTATGGGGGCGGGTTGGGATCGTGCAGGATCTTGAGAGAGGCACCGAGAGAGAGCGTCAGCCTTCCCGTTCTTTGAACCAGGTCGATAGGAAATATGGAAGTTGTAGTGCTCGAAAAGATGAGCCCACAGAGCCTGGTGGGGGTTCAGTTGCTTAGCGTTCCGGATGTGGATGAGGTTTTGATGGTCCGTCCAGATCAGGAACGGTTCTGGTGTACCCATGAGCCAGTGATGCCACTCCTCCAGCGCCCACTTGATGGCCAGAAGTTCACGATCACCAACCCCATAGCGCTGTTGTGCGGGTGTGAACTTTCGAGAAAAGAAGCAGCAGGGATGGAGCCTCTGGTCTGGACCCTGCTGAGACAGGACGGCACCAGCACCGATCTCTGAGGTGTCCACCTCAACGGTAAACGATTTGACGGGGTCAGGATGGAGCAGGATCGGCGCTGTAGTGAAGAGCCGGAGTAATTGGTGAAACGTACATTTGGCCTCTGGGGTTAGATGAAATGGGTGTGGCCGTGCAGTAGGTCTGGTGAGGTCCGTAAGTGGAGCCACTACAGAGCTGTAATTACGGATGAACCGCCGATAAAAGTTAGCGAAGCCGAGGAAAGACTGCAGCCGTTTGAGTGTGGTGGGAAGTGGCCAGGCGGTCACCGCAGACACCTTCTGAGGATCCATGGCTATGCCCTCGGCCGAGATGAAGTATCCCAGAAAGGTGGTGGAGCGTTTGTGGAAGGCACACTTCTCCAGTTTGCAGTAGAGGTGGTTCTGGAGAAGTCGCTCAAGGACAGCGTGGACATGCCGGGCGTGGTCTACCTCCGACGTGCAAGGCAAGGCAAGGCAATTTTATTTGTATAGCACACTTTCAACAGCAGGGTAATTCAAGGTGCTTTACATGATTTGGTGATTTAAAAGAAACACATAAAAGAAACACACATTACACATGATACACAATAAAGCAAGAGAAAAAGAAAAAAAAGCAAGAGAGCATGAACACATTTCATACATATGACATCAAGCATTTACTCAAAGACAATTCTAAACAGATGGGTTTTTAGTCTCGATTTAAAGCAGTTCAGAGTTTCAGCAGCTCTACACTCGTCAGGAAGTCTGTTCCAGATAAGGGGAGCATAAAAAGTGAAAGCTGCTTCTCCATGTTTAGTTCTAAGTCTAGGGATGTTTAGTAGGCTAGACTTGGAGGACCTGAGTGGTCTTGGTGGTTGGTACCATGACAACAGGTCTTCAACATATTTTGGTGCTAAGCCATGTAATTATTTATAAACTAGTAAAAGTATTTTGAAGTCTATTCTCTGAGCTACAGGGAGCCAGTGTAAGGACTTTAGAACTGGGGTGATGTGCTCTACTTTCCTGGTTCTAGTGAGGACGCGAGCGGCAGCGTTCTGGATCAGCTGCAGCTGTCTGATTGACTTTTTAGGCAGACCTGTGAAGATGCTGTTGCAGTAATCAATCCGACTAAAGATAAACGCATGGATGAGTTTTTCTAGGTCGTGTTGCAAAATCAGTCCTTTAATCCTAGAGATGTTCTTCAGGTGATAGAACGCTGACCTTGTTATTGCCTTTATGTGACCCTGGAGGTTCAGGTCTGAGTCCATTACTACACCTAGGTTACGAACCTGATCAGTAGTTTCTAGCTGTATTAATTGAAGCTGTGTGCTGACTCTTGATCGTTCCTCCTTGGGTCCAAAAATAATCACTTCAGTTTTGTTTCTATTCAGCTGGAGAAAGTTATGGCACATCCATCCATTTATTTGGTCAATGCATTGATTTAGGGTTTGAATGGGTTCAGAGTCACCTGGTGACATTGTAATGTAGAGCTGAGTGTCATCTGCGTAGTTATGGTAGCTAATGTTATTGGTCGCTATAATCTTGCCTAGTGGGAGCATGTAGATATTAAATAAGAGGGGCCCCAGGATGGAGCCCTGGGGCACCCCACATGTGATTTCTGTTCGTTCTGATGAAAAGTTTCCTATCGAAACATAGAAGTCCCTGTTCTTTAGGTAAGACTCGAACCAGCCAAGTACTGTACCAGAGAGTCCGACCCAGCTCTCCAGTCGTTCCAATAAAATATCATGATCGTGGAGTAAATCAGAATGTCGTCCAGGTAGACGTACACCCACCGTCCCAGCATGCCTCGGAGAACGTCGTTTAAGAGGCGTTGAAAGACCGCTGGGCTGTTGCATAGACCAAAGGGCATGACTTGATACTCCCAGTGGCCGGTGGGAGTACTGAATGCCGTCTTCCACTCGTCGCCCTCCCGTATACGGATCAGGTTGTAAGCGTTCCGCAGGTCGAGACGAGTAAAGATGGAGGCTTTGGACAAAGAGTCTAACACAGTGCTCACAAGAGGAAGTGGATGACGATCTTTAATGGTTATTTTGTTCAAACCCCGGTAGTCAATACAGGGACGGAGGGTCCCCTCCTTCTTCTTAACAAAGAAGAACCCTGCCGATGCCGGAGAAGTAGAAGGCCGGATGAACCCCTGGTCGAGAGCCTCTGAAATGTAGGTCTCCATTTGTGCCGTCTCCTCCAAGGAGAGGGGAAATTGGCAGCTACGCAGGGTCGCTGCTCCTGGCAAGAGGTTGATGGCCATATCGTAGGAACGATGGGGTGGTAGTTGGGAAGCCCTCCTCTTGCTAAAAACGTGAACCAGATCTCTGTAGGGAGGAAGGATCTCCTTGATGGCCGGGACCGGGATGACCTCTGGTATCCTGACGGAGGGTGGGCGGAGGCATCGGAGTGAACAGGACGGACCCCAGCTGAGAATCTGCTGCGTGGACCAGGAGAGCTGAGGGTCGTGTGTCCGGAACCAGGGATAGCCTAAGATGAGTGGTGTAGTACTGGAAGCGATGACCAGGAAGCTGATGAGTTCCGTGTGGTCGCCGACCCACATCCGAACCTCTGTGGTACGTTGTCGGATGGGGTTAGGTTGGAACGGGTGTCCATCGACGGAGATCACGGGTATAGGTTGCGGCAGCAGCTGCAGGGGAAGTTGTAATCTCTCAGCTAACTGTGTGGAGATGAAATTATCCGCTGCACCAGTATCCAGCAGAGCAGAGAATGTGTGGTGCGGATCAGGGTGGAGAAGCTGGACAGAGAGGAGGAAGCGGTTAGGAGACGTGATACCAGGTGAAATTCCTCCTACCTTCACCTGGCCTGGTCTTTTCCCGGCCGGAGTGAACATTGCCGCAGGGGATGTGCTGGCGATCCACAATAGGCACAGAGTCTCTCTCGGCGCCGTCTCTCTTTCTCCTCCGGGGGCAGATGGCCAAGATGCATCGGCTCCTCTTGATCTTCCGAGCGGGGGCGTGGCGGAGCAGAGCTGGCTTCGATGGAGCGGAACTGAAAGGGTCGGTGCGTCGGAGAGCGTGCCGGTGGTTTTGGGCGGCACATGACGCGCCGGTCGATCTCGAGAGCCAGGGTCACTGCGGCGTCCAGAGTCTTGGGCGCCTCCCGGCCGATCATCTCATCCTTGATGTAATCGGCCAATCCCTCCAGAAAGATGGATTTCAGCGCACCGTTGCTCCAGGACAGCTTGGCGGCCAGTGTGCGGAACTCGGCGGCGAAGAGGTGAACCGGCTGGTTGCGCTGACGCAAGTGAAGGAGCTGGCCCTCTGTATCGACTTCACTGCAAGGCGGGGCGAAGGTCTTCCGGAGTTCCCCCACAAACAGAGTGTAGTCGTTGCACAGAGGAGACTTCTGATTATAGAGCGCCGCAGCCCACTCTTGCGCTCTCCCGGTCAGCAGTGAGGTGAGCAGAGCCACTCCGGAGGCTGGGGCGGCATACATGATCGGCTGACATTCAAAAATCATGTCCAGAGTTGCTATCAGGCCATCTGGTTTGCCGTCCGAGCCATTCCATTTGTCTGGGAGACAGATCCGCGGTTCGACCGTGGGGGACGACCGCTGTTGGAGCATGTTGAGTAACCCGGACAGGCGAATGTGGGTGTCGGAGATGGTCTGAAGCTTGGAGTTGAGATGATCGACCATGCCTCGGAGATGGACCACTTCTGCACGAAGGGCCTCCACTTCTGCTGGAACATTTCCTGGCTCAGTCATCCTGTCACGAATGCAGCGATCAATGGACGATCACTGCTGGGAAGATGGATGTTCCAAGTGCAGAGTGAGGATGCAGCCGAAGGTCTTATTGGAGCGGAGGAGATGGAAGAACCAGGAACTCGTGATGCGAGGAGCTTGGAAAGGCTATTAGCCGTAGGGAATCGTCGAGTCTAGGATACAACTCAGGTTGGAGTCGTAGGAGCTATGCGTCACAACGAGGTTGATGACTGAGCGCCATAGAGGTGAGTGATGGGAGCTTTTGAGTGTTTGGGAGGAGGAGAATCTCATCAGAAGCAGCTGCTTCGAGTTGGGTCTGATGACTTCTTGACAGTACCCCAAGGTGCTCTCTTATTTTCTCCCTCCTGTTTGTGTTTTAACTTAGTTGTTTTCCTTATCTAGTTTTATCATGTTAGGTTATTCCTTGTCTTAGTTATTTCTGGCACTTCCTTGTTTCTGTATTTCTTCTTGCTCTTAGATGTTTTCACCTTTTGTTTGTGTCCTCATTTGTTTCCTTAGTTTATTTCCCTCTAGATAGTATCCTAATTTATTTCTTCCTTCTGTTTTCCAGTGTTTCCTTAAGATTATTTCCTAGACATTATCTTTAGTTTCTAGTTTCTTAAGAGTTTTCTGTCTCCCTAGCCATTCTACCTTCTGTCCCAGCTGTTGATTGTTTCCAACTGCTCTCTCCCTCTCACCTGCATCTGCTTTCACTAATTGGTTTTTGGTCTTCTCTGTCACTTCCTCATTCCCTCCCCAATATATATTCTGCTTTCATTCAGTCACTACTCGTTGGTCCGTCGTCATTTTTCCCCCTGTCTGGTTCCTGCCCAGTTCCTGTTTTTTTCCCCATCGCTGCATTTGTTGGTTCTCCCGATTTCATGTAAGTTAATGTTTCTTGTTTTTTGTTGCCAATTAAATCTTACGTTTTACTTGCTGGTTTTGGGTCCTTTATCAAACCAAACATGACAGTCTGATGATTTTACCAATTGGAATCGTGTGTGTGTGGGTGTGTGTGTGTGTGTATGTATGTGTATACATATATATATATATATATATATATATATATAAGTAAAAAGAGTTGGTCCAAGCACAGAACCCTGTGGTACCCCACAGGTAACCCTTGAGTGTGAAGAAGATTGATCATTTACATGAACAAACTGGAATCTGTCAGACAAATATGATTTAAACCAGCCTAGTGCTGTTCCTTTGATCCCTGTAACATGTTCAAGCCTTTCTAAGAGAATATTATGATTGACTGTGTCAAAAGCAGCACTGAGATCTAATAAGACCAGAACAGTGACGAGTCCATTATCTGAGGCCATGAGAATATCATCAGTGACTTTCATCAGTGACTTTCACCAGTGCTGTTTCAGTGTTATGATGACCTCTAAAGCCTGACTAAAACTCTTGAAACAGGTGGGTCCTGTTTAGATGCTCACACACTTGATTAGCAACTATTTTTTCCCCCAAGAATTTTAGATAAGAAAAGAAGGTTAGATATACACTACCGTTCAAAAGTTTGGGGTCACATTGAAATGTCCTTATTTTTGAAGGAAAAGCACTGTACTTTTCAATGAAGATAACTTTAAACTAGTCTTAACTTTAAAGAAATACACTCTATACATTGCTAATGTGGTAAATGACTATTCTAGCTGCAAATGTCTGGTTTTTGGTGCAATATCTACATAGGTGTATAGAGGCCCATTTCCAGCAACTATCACTCCAGTGTTCTAATGGTACAATGTGTTTGCTCATTGGCTCAGAAGGCTAATTGATGATTAGAAAACCCTTGTGCAATCATGTTCACACATCTGAAAACAGTTTAGCTCGGTACAGAAGCTACAAAACTGACCTTCCTTTGAGCAGATTGAGTTTCTGGAGCATCACATTTGTGGGGTCAATTAAACGCTCAAAATGGCCAGAAAAAGAGAACTTTCATCTGAAACTCGACAGTCTATTCTTGTTCTTAGAAATGAAGGCTATTCCATGCGAGAAATTGCTAAGAAATTGAAGATTTCCTACAACGGTGTGTACTACTCCGTTCAGAGGACAGCACAAACAGGCTCTAACCAGAGTAGAAAAAGAAGTGGGAGGCCGCGTTGCACAACTGAGCAAGAAGATAAGTACATTAGAGTCTCTAGTTTGAGAAACAGACGCCTCACAGGTCCCCAACTGGCATCTTCATTAAATAGTACCCGCAAAACACCAGTGTCAACATCTACAGTGAAGGCGGCTGCGGGATTCTGGGCTTCAGGGCAGAGTGGCAAAGAAAAAGCCATATCTGAGACTGGCCAATAAAAGAAAAAGATTAAGATGGGCAAAAGAACACAGACATTGGACAGAGGAAGACTGGAAAAAAGTGTTGTGGACGGATGAATCCAAGTTTGAGGTGTTTGGATCACAAAGAAGAACGTTTGTGAGACGCAGAACAACTGAAAAGATGCTGGAAGAATGCCTGACGCCATCTGTTAAGCATGGTGGAGGTAATGTGATGGTCTGGGGTTGCTTTGGTGCTGGTAAGGTGGGAGATTTGTACAGGGTAAAAGGGATTCTGAATAAGGAAGGCTATCACTCCATTTTGCAACGCCATGCCATACCCAGTGGACAGCGCTTGATTGGAGCCAATTTCATCCTACAACAGGACAATGACCCAAAACACACCTCCAAATTGTGCAAGAACTATTTAGAGAAGAAGCAGGCAGCTGGTATTCTATCGGTAATGGAGTGGCCAGCGCAGTCACCAGATTTGAACCCCATTGAGCTGTTGTGGGAGCAGCTTGACCGTATGCTACGCAAGAAGTGCCCATCCAACCAATCCAAATTGTGGGAGCTGCTTCTAGAAGCGTGGGGTGCAATTTCTCCAGATTACCTCAACAAATTAACAGCTAGAATGCCAAAGGTCTGCAATGCTGTAATTGCTGCAAATGGAGGATTCTTTGACGAAAGCAAAGTTTGATGTAAAAAAAATCTTATTTCAAATACAAATCATTATTTCTAACCTTGTCAATGTCTTGACTCTATTTTCTATTCATTTCACAACGTATGGTGGTGAATAAGTGTGACTTTTCATGGAAAACACAAAATTGTTTGGGTGACCCCAAACTTTTGAACGGTAGTGTAGGTCTAATTTAATAACTTATTATGAGAGAGAGTATTTAAGTAAAGGTTTAGTTACAGCAATCCTAATTCCCTTGGTACGTATCCATTTACTAAGGATAGATTCATCATATCTAAAATGGAGCCAGTAACCAAGGAGAACACTTAAGTAGCAACTCAACGCCCTACCAGAGTATAACTCCACCCACACTTCCTGTTTGAAAAATGTGCTAAAATTTGGGGTGTTGTCTTGGGGACCGAGGGACGGCAGGGGTAGAGGGCTGGGTAGCGTCAACAGTTCCTTGCTATTCCAACTCCGAGTCACTATGGAGGCGTGGCAGACACTTGGCTGCTTTTATACCTCACAGCTGGCAGTGCAGCTGAAATCATTGTTCAGAGCTCACTGCGGAGCAACTGGGGATGGCTGATTCAAATTAGTGTAGTGAAGACTTAACCTGAAGAGGGTGAGACATTAACAGTTTTAGGAAGAGAATTTTTAATATTATGCACTAAAATGCCTCAATAATGAATACACGTAAACAGTACTAGTAAACACTTATATAGTTTATCAGGAAAAAAAGTGGATTTGAGGTTGTGTTGCACTTTAAATAATTTGTTTGGGATTGGATCCGACATGTAAATTGAAGGTTTAGATGGGGCTAATATTTATGATAATTCTGAAAGCTCGACTGAATCAAAACAGTCCAAACACAAATGAGGTCCTCCAGTTACCTTTGAGGCTGCCTCGCTTACTGACAGAAGTAATCTTGTTTGGGAGGATGCCAATGATTTTATATATAATAGAAACTATTTTATTTATGAAGAATCCCATAAAGTCTTCACTACTAAGAGCTGGGGGAATGGTTGGCTCAACAGAGATAGGACTCTGCATAAGTCTAGCAACTGTACCAAAAAGAAACCTAGGATTGAAACGGTATGCTGGAGGTAGTGTTTCAGCCATGCAGTGCGAAATTAACAAAATGCAGCAAATATTTTGCACTTTAGTTGTAAAAGAAACGTCTTTGTTTTTTGTCATGTTAGCAGCAACATATTTTCCCTGTTCATGTCTACTTTAATCGGTGCTTACCGGGGCGTCCTCCCCAAGAGCAGCGCAACTCATGTTTACCAGACATCAGCCAAAGTGTAGCTTTAAGTATAAAACACGAAGGAAACTTCCTTCATTCCATCCCGGTCGTGACTAATGTGTGGCGGAGAGCACCGTATTCATAGCTGGTTGATTTATTTCTGTGTATGACAAGTGGCAAACATCAAATTGGTCAAACTGACCCAAACACTGCGCATAGTTAAAGTTCTGTATTAAATTGACAGCAAAAAAACCTAAAACAGACTCGAGTATAGACAATAAATTTATGTGAGAATGCTGCTTTTTAGTTTATATTACTTTGGATATAACAATAATACTTATCTCTGAATATAATTTCTGATTTTTGTGTAATTTTTGTCTTGTATGCCTTAAAAAGGGAGCTATTATGTTTTCTAATAAAGAGGATTAATTATTTCTATTTAGATTTTAGTCATTTCTGTAATTGACTTATAAAAGCTGATCTGAAGTTTATTTAATTGTTCTTTCCAACCACATGGAGCAGGAACACATTAAACATGCAAGTCAAAAGTATTCTTTAAGTAAACAGAGCATGACCAGGATTTGACCAAGATTCCTCTTTTATGGACATCAAAATATGGTCTCCCTGTATTATATTTAAACCACCAACACACACTTCCTTTTAGCTTTCATTTAAAATATGACCCTGATGTGATTATGAAACATATTTTGGATATGTGTTGTTTTGATTTGTGGTTTCAAAAAAAAAAAAAAGACAGGACATCAATTGGTTTGGACACTTCAATTAATGGAAACTGGAGGGATTTCAGAGTATAAATTGGCCATGGAAAGAATGAAGAAAAACCCTAAATGGGGACAAAATATGCAATAAAAATATTTTTATAATCGATCCCCAGCACCTAATACAAAATCATGAGGCACCCAAAATGGCACACCCCTACTATACTTAAACTAAGACGTAATCCGTATTTAATACAAAATAATTGAGGGTAAGGGCCTGGTGGATAATACAAAAGATGTATAAATGTTTTGCAACTTGGATGAGGAAAACTCAGGGTTGGATGTTCAAAAGAACTGTAGCTATCAATTGGTCTGGGATTAAATAGTAAATCTAAATGAAAATGGTTGCCACTCCTCCTCCTTCGCCAAGTACTTCTAGGAATGTGAAAATTTAGATCATCAGAAGGAGTTGACTTATTTATACTGACATCCTCCTCCTGCTGCACCCAGGTTTGTATGAGACAAAACAAATCAAGTCATTTACCAACAAAGTCTTTGAAGGGAGAGGTTTTATGCTCTACAAACCACTTTTATTTTTTTTCTGTTCAAAGTCGTATTTATCTTTTGAGTTTTTCTTGATTTGCTTTTGTTAGGTTAACCTTTAATCCATTTGATTTTGGGCATGGGCAATACACTGTCTCAATGGGGTAATAGTACAGAAGCTGCAGAGAGGTGGGTTAACCTACAACTCTCTTTACTGGTCTGGACCCTAGGTTGTCAGTGTTTTGGAGGACTAATAAATTCAACCAGATTCCTAGAAAGAACAACTGCTTCATCCAATGTGGGATATATGCCGTCTCTCCGGATCAGACCAGGTTTTCCCCTAAATGTTTGGCAGGTATCAATGTACCCCACATCGTCTGTAGGACACCACCCAGACAACCATTGGTGGAATCACAGCATGCGACTATACTGTACATGTCGTCACTGGTCCAATCAGGCAGGGGACCAGAAAAGATTAGAGTCCCACATTGTTTTGGCAAATTTACACGCCAAAGCAACACTCATTTTAGCCTCTAACTCCCATACCCTGGCCTCCAAAGTTACAAAAATGTTACATTTATTACAGTTACCATTATTACTAAAGGAGGCAGGGAAGTAACTAAACCTATGACACAGAGAGCAACAGAAAGGAGAACATTTAGGCAGAGAATGAGAGATAGGAGAGGGAAGAGGAGTAGCCATGGCCGCAATGAAGCTGAGCTAACTAAGCTAGTGAGACCTTACCATGAGAAAACATGAAACAATTATCAAAGTCTTTGTGTAAATTATTTGTGATTTTTAGATTTATTTATTTTGTCCTTGAAAAGAACATAATTTGTTTTAGCACTATTGAATTAAACTATCACTTACATCCCATAGTTGGTTTCAAACTGCCAGTGCTGTACTAAAAAGATGAAAAGTGACTGTTGTGGTACATTTTTATTTATGAGATCTTCTCTCAAACAGCATTGCACATCATGAAATAATGGAAATCTGTCATATCAAAAATATATTAAAACAATCCAGCAAAAGGAGAAATGGCATCTTTTTAATGTTGCATATTCTTCTTCTTTGGGAGACAGAGCACATGAATTTCAAAAATGAATGAGGCACCCTGCAGCAGTTTGTCATTTCCCCAAACAGAGATTGACTGGGTTTAAGAAGCTTCAACTTTTACATGCAGAAAGCTTTCCAGATCTGTAGCTCTCGGGCCATTGCAGTACAAAACTGTTCTTTCTGCACTGGTGGTTCAGTTTAAGCCGGACTGTTTTCACTGTCTGTGCACACTCTGTGACTGCACAATAGCCTTGTTGGTATGGTGAAGGTGGTTGCTGAGAAGGTTTTTCATGTTCCGAGTTGAATTCATTACTCATTGAAATGGAGTTGGACACATTTGAAACCAGAAGTTTACGTACACTGTAAAAAAAAAAAGATATTTTCATAAGATTAAACCCAGACACCTATACTTGATTCAGATCAGTTAGTATTACCAGAATAAGGTATGTTTGCTACGTACCAGAATAATTTGAATCAGGTGTGCTGCCGAGGGACATATCCAAAACATGGACAGTGGGCGCAAGGAACAAAGGACCACCGTTTTAAAGAATCCATTCTTAGCCCATTTCACAGTTTTCTGTCATGGTCTTTGGATTTTTGTGTAGCAAGTTTGAGTTTTTCCTTCCACTTGGTTTTCTTCCCCTTTTTACCCCAAGGTGCCCTCTTGTGTTGCTCCTCCTGTTTGTGTCTTAAGTTAGTAGTTTTCCTTCAGTGTAATTATATTTTTGTATTCTGGCACTCCCTGGGTTCTGTAGATGTTTTTCACCTTTGTCTATGTTCACCTTCCCATTTGTGTTTCCTTTTATCTCTTTATTTAATTCCTCCTTCTGTTCTCCAGTGTGTCCTTACGTTTCCCTTAGTTTCTTAAGAATCCTTTCTAGTTTCTTTAGAGTCTTCTGTCTGCTAGCCATTCTACCTTCCATCCCAGCTGCTAATCACTTCCACCTGCTCACTCCCCGTCAGCTGCAACCGCTTCCCTTAATTAGTCCTGCTCCTTCTCTGCTCCACTCTTCACTCTCCTCCTCAGTATAAATTCGGTTCTCATTCAGTCACAACTCGCTGGTTCGTCGTCATCCTTTCCTGTTCGGTCCCTCGCTTCCCTGCCGTCTTTCTTCCCCGCCTTCCTTGTTGCCCGTCTGGTTCCTGTTTCCCCATTTTGCTGCCTTTTGATCCTCCTGAGTTATGTAAGTTCCTTGTCCTTGTTTTCATTAAACCATTTTATTTTACGTTACTCTGCTGCATTTGGTTCCTTATAACCTTAAAACATGACAGTTTTCATTCTTTTCTCAATCTGAGATGGTCCTAATCCCAAGAGAGCAATGAAATGGTAAAATTTTTGGGTTATGACAATTAGAATAAAACAAAGTTTAAATAGAATTTTGCACAGTTTGGGCCTTTCCAGATGTGTAAATAGAGATCTGTTTATATCTCCTAAATCCACTTTGGAATTTACTTATAAAAAGATTGTTTTCAATAAAACAATTCAATCGTTCATTAACCATTCGTTCCATCACTTTACATACATTAGAAGTTAGAGCAACAGGCCTGTAATTTCCCGGTTTCGATGGGTGTTTTCCTGGCTTCTTAATTGGGATTGTGATTGCTTCCTTCCATGCCTGAGGGATCCTACCCACCTGCCATACATTATTATAAAGTTTCAGGAAACCATTCAAAGCCCTTACCCCTAGATGTCTAAATACTATATGACAAATTTGATCTTTACCAGGGGTGGCGTTACCAGATTTATTAATTGCTCTTTCAAGCTCTCCCATGGTAAAAGGGCAATTGATTGGATTTTCCTTTCATACCATTAACATTTTGTAAAAGTTGTATAAACTGCTTGTGTGTGTTATTTTTTCCTCTTCCCCCCCCCCCCCCCCCTTTCAGACAAGTTTCAAGAACAATGTACCTGAACAAAAGCTTCTAATTGGTTTTGGCACAAACTCTCTGACAAAGTAACACCTATAACCAATCATCACTTTTTCTGGCAGAACATCACCCTTAAACTCCAGCACCACTGTTTTTGTTTCTTTCCTGAATCCATTCACTCATGTCTTAATTCGGTAGACCGTAAGGATTCTACCTCCCTTCAAGTTGTTTTTATTTCATCAATACTTTTATTAGTTGACACACTTGAAATGACACCTTTGCGCCCCTTTCTGGCTCCGTCACCTCCCCATATCTTAATTTGCATTCGCTATTTTAATACCATTTATTTCTTTCAGGTTTAAAACCTGCTAAATCTGATCAGGATTTGCACAACCAATTAACAAATTCCCATCCTGCAGTACTCCAGCAAACTCTATATTCCCAATCACATCATTTAATATCTTTGTTAATCAAAGTGGATTGCTCCTACTCACTCCTGACTTTTGCCCAAACTAAACAACGCATTTAATAGACTGTTGTCTTTCTCGTTCCTTTCTCTTTTCTCCTAATTTTTCTCCAACTCTTTGCCATTCTTGATCTTCCTGTTCTTCATCCTCCCATTCTTCCCTACTATCATAACCCTTCTTCAACTCTTGGAAATCTTTCTCTGACCCATTCACAGAGCAGCTGTGCCTCACCGCTGTTGATTTTCCTCCTCCTGCTGAAGAAGCTGCCATACTATATCAAGTTGTTATTATTAATCTTCAGTTATTTCACTGATTACTGCTCTTCCTTCAGGGAACTCAGTGGGAAAATCCTGAGGCAGGGCTGCAGACAGTCTGGCCTCAACCAGTTTGTCTCAGTAAGTCAACGGAAACCCAATACCGGCTCGGTAAACGTCGACCCAAAGACCCCACTAGCTGTTTCCACAAGCCCAACTGGTCCTCGAGATCTAGCATTCAGCAACTTTTGGGTGCATAATTTTTTCTTCTTCTTTTGGTTTTATTGATGGGTGGCAACTAGCATCAGGTGCATTTCCACCACCTACTGTGTAGGAGTGTGGGTCGTAGCGGGACAATATACTGTAGTTTAAAAAACAAAAACAGAAAAAAACTATATTCTTCTTATTAATCCGCTTTCTCTTAAGAATTCCAAAACTAACTTGTATATATGTTTTCCCCCACTCAATACATTCTTTAAACTCAATATCCCATATCCTTTTACTTTTAACTTTTCTCCTAACCTCTTCCTGTTTTCTATATACCCAGTGCAAACACATATTACATGTTCCGCCGTTTCCCTGTCCTCTCCACAAACACATAAACCTGTAGAAACTGTGTTGGAGCTGGGATACATGTAAAATTTGTAGGATTGTTGATCTCGAGGACCAGGATTGGGCACGTCTGGTCTAAATTATAATGTATAAACAGCCCTCAAGATATGATAGGTTTCTCGTCAATCTACAGTGAAGATGTGGACTATAACAGATAAACTCACTGGAAATAGATAAAGAAGTTCAGGTAAAAATATACAAGGAGGTTGTCAATCTTTACAAGTTGCCCAATAAGGTCAGTTGCCATTGTATTCAACTGCAAAGGACTAATGGACGTCAAACATGCAGTCAAAAAGCCTTTAAAAGTGAGAGAGGGGAAGCAGGTGAAAACCTTACTCTCAGTCTATCTTTAAACAGACCGGTTTTTAATGTTGCCTAATGCCCTGAGCAGTAGGTTTCAGTCCTGGTTGTAATAGTTATAAATTGTGTGTTTAACTTATCTGAGGCCAGAGGTTTACAGAATAGTGGGTCCAAGGAAAACGTACAGTGTATATAATCCCTTTTCCATGAGCACTGAAAACTGCAATCTAAATAACTCAAGTTTTACATCTGCAAGAAGCTTTAATGAGAAATCCCTCCATTAGCAAGACAGATTGGCAGCTGAAGAGGTTTGCTAGATAACCTGAGATCATTTACACAAATGAGAATTCACCAACAGATAAAAATGGATCATTTCATGCAAAAGACCCAAGGAAGAAAATACTATGTCCCCAGCTCTGTCAATCAATGACATTATTATTTCTTTTTTTACTTCAAAGAAGGCTTAAACATGGATACAAGCTCCATCCATTTTCTTCCGCTTATCCGGGGTTGGGTCGCAGGGGCAGCAGCTTAGGCAATACAACGGTGTCAGGCTTAAAGTTTTGACATCCAGGGGTTAAAATAACAACTCAGGATTACTTCCACTATCGGAACTTCAGGGTAATTTGACCAGATCTTTTTCTGACTGGGTAATCTGTTGGCCCACTCCTCTCAGCCACTATTTCTCCATACACAATTGGCCCTTTAAGGAATCAACTCAAGGCATCTGCATATCACACAATTTCAGCAGCGAGCAGCATCACTGATCAGTGCAAAAAGGCGACCACAGCTGCGGAAATAACGAGATTTACATGAAAGAAGCAAGGCTTGTTGCTGGGTTTCTGTTTGCTGTTGTTGTAAACTGCTTCTCCAGAAACTCTCCTTATTTTGACAAAGCCAGTTGTTTGGCGATGTCTGCTCATTACCCTCAGATCAAACTACATATATTGTTATATAGTTGTTTGTTATCAGACCTCATAAACTTTTCTCACATTTTTACTTGATTGAGATTTTCTGCTTCTGAACACTTAAGTTTTTTTGTGTCCACGGATCATCTAAATAGGACAGATGGTATTACTCATCTTTGTCTTGGGGGAAGCTCTATTCATAATTTTGAAAATTTAAATTGGAGTTCCCAGGCAACAAAACGACTTCCTCTTTCGCTCTTTGTCAGGCTTTAAATGAGCTCAGGTTCAGAGAACCTCTTCGAAATTCAGCATCTTGTTGGATGTGTCTGTTTTATCATTTTCCTGTTACTCTATTTACCAAGTAAAAGGTCTAAGTAAATTTGGGTTAGCAGAAAGGTTTTTGAGAATACTATACTTTTTTTAGATGGTATTATAAACCAGAAAATGATAAAGATCAGAGTTTCGAGATGCTGGATTACATAATATGTTGTAACTTTGACTAGGTCCTACTTGAGCCTTCTGGCTTTCTGGGCTACGGTACCTGTTGCCTAAAATAGTGCGACATTGTGTGCCACAAAGGGGGTGCACGTTATTTCTTTATCTCCCAAAATGGCCTGTAAAACTAACTTAACTTTACTTTCATACAGCAGAGCGCAGAGCTTCATTATCACAGCATCAAAGCAGCATGTCCCACATTCCTTATTTGTGAGTCTTCTTTCAACTGCTCTCCTTGTTTATCACTGCATCTGCACTACAGATGAAATACAGAGCCTTCATAGCCCTACATCACAGTGAAACAGGTCTCGCATGGCTGCTCGCTGTGGAGTCTGAGCCGTCGTTGGACATCTCTAAGCAGTTAAACAATTTGATTCATGCAAACTTTATACCTGCAGAATTCAGCATCTTTTGGACTAAATGATTAAGCTTTTGTTAGGATATTAGCATAAATCTGCAATTGCAATATTTGCAGCAGATCCAGTTGGTCAAATTGTCAACAATAGGATCTAAATCCAGTGTGGCAGTGGATCACTTGACGTATGTCCTAAAGCTATAAAGCCTATTTTATTCATTTTTGTCCAGGAAATCTTAATAGTTCAAGATGGACATAACTTTCTGCAAGCATCATTCTCACATCAGGTTGGTGTTGCAGATTTCTATATTTAAAGTGGATGTAGTGTTTAGTAGGAGAATCAAAGATAAAGTTGATAAATACCTGAGTACTATGCAGAGGGGTCAAAAGTATTCACATTCATTACTCGAGTAGAAGTCTAGATACTAGGATCTACAAAGACTTCTGTAAAAGTTCAAGTATCAAGTAAAGTTTTTTTTAACTCTGCAACATATGTCAGCTGGCTGGACTATGAATTAGTTTGTATCTTGCACAATCAGAGGTCAACTGTACAAAAAAAATCGTCATTTTTAAGTCATCGGGTGTGTCTCACACATAGTTTAAATTTTTTAAATATTTTTTAATTAGTTCATCTCATTACAACAGAAAGAGAGATCAATTTCTATACAGTTTTCATTCCTTTTGTTGTCACCAGGTATATAAAATATGTGGTATTTATATTTTATGTATGTAAAAAGAGTTTTTGTGTAATAACAATTATAAAGCAGGTTGCAGGTTAGAGCCCCCCCAAACCACTGAGAGACATTTATTAGACTGTTTCTAAAATAAATTTGACTATACATAAATTATTTCGGCTTTTGGAGTCTTTTGTGATAAAATTTAACCCTCGCCAGACCGCACACGACAACCTGTCTGCTGGATCAATAGAAAACTATAGATTTTAATGCATACTCTCCCTGCTGCGCACCCCAGAGTAGAGAGAGACCAGGGGGAGAATGTATGACCAAAACCTTGCTAAGCAAAGCTAAAGGTCATTGTAGGGGGGGATTTCAATATTCATGTGGACACTAAAAAGTGATAGTCTTCATGCAGCCTTTAATGCTATCTTAGAATCAATTGACTTTACTTAAAGTACAGGGACCCACCCACTCGGGTCAACACACTTTGGACCTTGTACTGACATATGGCATTAAATGTGAGAAAATAACAATCCTCTCACATAACCCGGTTCTGTCTGACCATTTTTTTAAATAACTTTTTAATTTATTTTAACTGACCAGCTTAAACCTGAAATAATATTTAATTATAGTAGAGCCGTTGTAAAACGTTTAAAAGAATCTGTTCAATTCTTACTTTCCTCTGTGTCTCAGAGTAACACAGTGGAGGGCAGCAATTCCATCTCTCACTCTTCAAAAATTGTCTGGTTCATAGCATTACTTCCTCATTGTGTTTGGCATTAGATAGTGCAGCACCCTTGAAAAAGAAAGGGGATTAGCTATGGGAGGTTGACTTCCTGATTTAATGCAGAGCTGCTTACTTTAAAGAAGAATACTAGGAAATTGTAGAGAAAAATGGCACTCACACCTAGAGGATTCCTATTTTAACTTGAAAATCAGTCTACTGCAATATAAAAAGACCCTTCGACAAGCTAGAACAGCATATTTTTCATCATTAATGGAGGCGAATAAGAACAATTCTAGGTTTCTTTGTAGTACAGTTGCCAAACTTACACAGTCATAGCTCTGTTGAGTAAATTGTTCCCCCAGCACTTAATAGTGATGACTTGATCGGATTCTTCATAAATATAATTAATTCTATTCAAAATATAATCATTGGCATCCTCCAAAACATGACTAATTCTCTTTGAATAAGTGAGGCAGCATCGGAGAGAACTGTAGAACCTCATTTGTGTTTGGGCTGTTTTGAGTAAGCTGAGCTTTCAGAACTATCAAATATTAGCCTCATCTAAACCTTCAACTTGTATGTTGGACCAAATCCCAACCATATTATTTAGGGAAGTGTTCCCTTTGGTTCCTGGCCCCATTTTATATATGATGAATCTATCCTTAGTAAAAGGATACATACCAAAGGAATTTAAAGTTGCTTTAATTAAACCTTTACTTAAGAAACCTTCTCTCAATCAAGATGACTTGGTTAATTTTCTTTCTTTCTTATCCAAGATCCTTGAGAAAAGAATTGCTAATCATGCATGTGAGCATCTAAATATTAAGGACCTGTTTCAAGAGTTTCAGTCAGGTTTATAGGTCATCATAGCACTGAAACAGCCCTGGTGAAAGTCACTGATATTCTCATGGCCTCAGATAATGGACTCATCACTGTTCTGGTCTTGTTAGATCTCAGTGCTGCTTTTGACACAGTCGATCACAATATTCTCTTAGAAAGGCTTGAACATGTCACAGGGATCAAAAGAACATCACTAGGCTGGTTTATATCACATTTGTCTGACAGATTCCAGTTTGATCATGTAAATGATAATCTTCTTCACACTCAAGGGTTACCTGTGGAGTACCACAGGGTTCTGTGCTTGGAGCATCTCTTTTTACTATATATGCTTCCAATTGGTAAAAATCATTATACATCGTGGAATAAATTTCCACAGCTATGCTGATGATACATAATGATATTTGTCCATAAATTAATCCGCAGATGAATCCAGACAGTTAGGTAATTTACAGGCATGTCTAGAAGACAGAAAAACATTGACTCTAAACCTTTTGCTCTTAAATTCTGACAAGACAGAAATTCCCGTCTTTGGACAAGAAGCTCTAAAATAAGAAACTGCTTATAGTCAATCACTTCATATGGGTGCCATTAAATTGGCCTCAATTAATAACGTAAAGAACCTGTTATTTTTGACCGAGACATGACAGTCAAATCCCATATTAAACAGGTTTCTAGGATTTCCTTCTTTCACCTCGGGAATATTGCTAAAATTAGAAAAATCCTGTCCAGGAGTGATGCTGAGAAAGTAGTCCATGCAATAGTCACCTCAAGGTAAGCCTGCTCGAATATAGAAAACATTATAATCACAATTATTTTTGTAATAACTGATATTACGATTATTCAAACGATCATTGGTTGCCTTTAAAAAAAATATTCAAAAAACTATGCAAAGTATATTTTTTGGAGGGTTAAAAAAAATGTCAAATATATTAAACATGCTACGGTTTCTAAACTAATCTTCTATTAGAGACATCTGCTCACCTGCCTGTGATAGACTGGCGACCTGTCCAGGGTGTACCCCACCTCTCGCCCCGTGACTGCCGGAGATAGGGACCAGCCCCCCCAAAACCCTGTTTAGGATGGATGGGTACAGAAAATGGATGGATGCAGTTCTTGGCTCTAGCCCTGAACATTTCTCCTCAAGCCCCGAATGTTTGTTTTTTTTTCACCCCAGAAGGAATAAGTTTACATTAACTGAGCCCCCTATGACATTAACAAAGAAAGCAGTTTTGTAATTTCCTGGCTTCGGTGAATGCAACAGAGGCACGACGGTATGACCGATCAGAGATTTGTTGTACGGGGAATCTTCCATCTCTTATTGGCTGACAGCCCAGTGTTTAATATAACCTCTAGAGCGGTCCTGACAGAAAATGCACATCAGACTGTTTTTGACAGAAATAAGAGGGACAATTCGTTAGTTGTGGTGGCTGGCAATGGGTGAAAAAACTCTGGGCCAACACATAAAACAGGTAAACAAACTATTTATATACTTTGTCTTCAGCTTATATAAACATTAGGTAGATCCACAACAGTGTTTGCGAATACACGTCAGTCGGACATTACCAATGCAAGTTAAAATTGTCTGGAGAAAAACCTAAAATCTTCTGACATTTTGGACCGATGTGCGTTGGTCTGCCTCCCCTTTGATCTGTGTCTCACTATGGCTCCTCATCTTCCAGGAGTGCTCATTGTAAGCTTTCTCTCGGCCTGTAACTGGTCGCTTGCTTTTAGCAGCACCAGAACTTTCTGCACAAAGCTCTAAAACAAAGATTTTTCTAAGAGTTTGAATTGATAACGGTATTCATTAATGTGGGTCAGACCCTCTGTTTTTAACCCTAAAGTGAGTCTAATTCCGTACGTCTTTATTCAAAATTATTATAGGTAATAATGCTTGAATAATGTTTATATAAGCCTAAAAATACTTAATTAAAGCTGGTGAGCAGGGGTGTATCTAGGAAGTTTTTAAAGAGGGCTAAATGGGGGCCAGTGATGATCTTGGGGAGTCACACTAAAATAAAAGCTGGGCTGTTATACAAATGGGGCGGGGCCTAGACTGAGTGACAGACATCAGAATCACAACATAGGGGTTTAAAGATTGATGTAAATATAAATTCTTAAAATCCAAAAATAATTCTAACTAAAGTTATTTCTCTCTCTTTCTATTTATTAGAATATTATTTACACACAGTGATAATGTAGGCATCTTCATAAATGCAGAACTGAAGAATGCAGACTAATCACTGACTAATCAATGACTGATTTAACATTTTGACCGATGATTGTCTGGGAGGAAACAAATCAGTGTACCACTAGAATAAACTAGACTACAGCACTGATTAAATCAACAGTTTTACTTTTGTTGTGAGTGCAAAGACCGCTGTCTTGACTGGGACTGAACTGCCATGGTGGAGGTTTGTGCTCTCAGAGTGCTTTTCTAGTTAAAACTATATAATTGAGCCAATTTTTGCCAAAAAATGACACTAAAATCCTAATCATGTTGCGATAACTTCTTTTGATAACTTCTATTAAGATAAAAGAAATCTGATGTTATACTTTCTTTACAGATAGACAGGACAGAGAATGATGAAAAGAGCAGCAGACACAGAGGTCTAATATGTAACCTGACAGAACTAAACTTTGTGCTTGTCAAGAAAAAAATGAAAATAATAGTTACCTTTTGACAAATTTTATCATCCTGTTTTTACCTAATAATACTGATTTTAGAGATCTTCTTTACATTGTCACGTTTAAGTTTGAAAATAAATACATTTTGAGGTACATATCATTGTATTTGGCTCTACAATTCTCAAGAAAGCTTTAATAAAAAGCCTTTTTACTGTGTAGGCTCACCTATATATCTCTACAGGGGTGTAGGCTCAGCCCCCAATGTTTCCAGGTCCAGGAAATGCCCCTGGTACTTCGTTACTTGACACCTTTGATACTGAGCACATTTTATAAACTCAAATGTCTCTATTCTGTCGTTTTGATAGTTCAATTCTGTACATAAACAACCAAAAACTGTCCAGTGTGACAAGATTATGGAATATGTGCAGCTATAAAACAGTCTCTGGGAAGAAATTGCACCATCTGTGCAATGAAAGAAAATGACTTTCACCTCGCTGGTGCCTCCTATAAGACCTGCAGTGTTCTTTGATAGACAAACTTTCAGGGCAACAGAAAGTGAAGGAAAAGCATTGGGACACTGACAGACAGCAGGTGGAATAAATAAAAGTAGAAAAAGACAGAGCTGTTCACATGGACAAGACGTTTCACACAAACTCCCTTTAACCATGACAGGTTGTGGAAAACATTGCTGACTAATACTGTTCTTAGTTCTGTCATTAGGTGATTTGTTTACAACTCAGCTGTAAGTGGTGCTGCACTTTTAAAACTTGCAAAACAAACTTAAATGATTAAATGAAAGAAATTCAATGTTAGTCATAGATCCTGTTCTTGATTCCAATCCCTGCTTCTTGTTTTTCTTTTGTTCACATGTACTGTATAAGTCAGGGTAGGTTTCAGAGCTTGCAGGTTTTGCCAGACACTTCAGCCAGCTTGTCTGCTGGTGGTGGTCAGAGAACACAATGGTGCTAACATTGCTGTAGTCAGATACTAGGGTCTATTTGAGGAGCCACAGTAACGGTTCATGATTTTGGTTAACATTTAGACCTCTCCACAATATTACCCAGCATTTCCCAAACTTCCAGCCAATGAAGATTCATCTGAAAAGTTCTACAAGAGTTATGACTCATGGTTGCGTTTGAAGTCTGAGGACCCAAACACAGGACCGTCTGATTTACTGTTTTTTTTTTTTTTTTTTTTTTTTTTTTTTACTGAGGACCTGTGAGCTCTCAGGTCTAGTCTTTTTGATGAATTGATGCCAAAAACCTGTGCTTAAGAGGGACACACTGCCTTCAGCAGTAAACTCCTAGTTATGACCTCAACCTTCCCATGAAATGGCAAGTGAAGTCCAACTGTGAAGGGAAGGGGCTTGCATTGATTGAATTTCTTGTTGCGAGAGAACTGTTTCAACACAAAACCTGGTGGATGGCTGAAATTCTCCTCTAGTGGGGTTTGTATGTTCTCCAGTTTACAAAAGATGCCCTGACTTTCTCTACATATATTCACCCAGGGTTTGTTTGCCTTTGTGGTTAGACATGCAGTGGCTCTGCAACCTGTCAGGATCTACTTGACTTTTCGTCCAATGAAAGCTGGGACTAGTTCCAACCCTGTGGGTCCTGGAAAATGAAGGAAGGGATATAAAACTGGGAGAGAATAATTATTAGGAGCCAAAAGTCTTTCTCAGCATTAGCGTGAGGGTAAGATGAGCCATGAACTTTTTGGTATTGATTTAATCCTAATTTGGAAACATTAAACAGGAACAGACAACCATTGTCTTTTGTAATTGTTGCCTATCATGATAATTTTACATAAGACAAAAAATCTTCAATGATGCATGTGCATAATTTTGAAAATGCCGCTCGGATTATTGCAACCACTTGGATACATCATATCAATCACTGCTTGCCCTTTCACAGATTTCCTCTGTTTTTGTCACTTGTAAAGGTTTTACATTTTCATATCCATTTTGAAATCAAACAAAGGCCACTTCAGTAAATAAAAAATGCAGTTTTCTAAAGATACAGTATTTTTACTTATTAATGGTAAAAAGCAATCCAAACCAGTGTGACCCCTTTCCAAAAATATAAGTACTCTCTTGGCATCATGAAAAAACTGACTAGAAACAGTCATTGAAATATTTACACCACAAATCTCCACAAATGGAGATGACGTGGAAAACAAAACATGAAGTGAACCTGGATCCCATGATTGATAACTCATGATACCCAAGACATCTGGAAAAATATTCTGCAGACTGATCTGTCAAAAGTGGATGTTTTAGGAAAGATTGTCCAATTACATCTGGCATAAATCTAACACAGTAGTTTGGAAAAAACTAACATATTAATTAAAAAACAAATTTTTTGTATTTACTTAGGTTTTTTTCTGTTATCAAAATATTTTTGATCTCAGACATTTAAATGTAACAAAAGCACAAACAGAAGAACTCTGTGAAAGGTCAAATATGTTTTCATGGCCCAACTTGTAGCCATTCCTAGCGGTTCAATCTGGTGTAATCTATGTATGCATATGAATAACACTATGGTCAATATTGTCACATTTGAAATAATTTAGATTCTGTGACAACAATTAACCCTTTCTACTTTTGATCCCTTCTGCGTTTTGCAAGAATTTTTTTTTTCTAGAATTGTGCTGACTGAAAAACAGCTGATCAGCCTGCACTGAAATATTTAGCTTATGCCCTGTAGAAAAGTTCAAAAAGTCTTTCAGCCCCAAAAAGTTCTGGTATTTACAGATTGTATTTTCAGATAGCATCCAAGAAGATTAATATTCATCACAAGATCTTTAAGACCAGGCATAACAAGACTCTCCTATTTTAAAATCAAGCGGGATGAAAAGCCCAATGTTTTTTTCTTTTCTTTTTCTGTAAACTATAATATTAATGATGATGGAGGGAATGAGTTTGAATTCCATCAGTTTATGAGAAACCTCACTAGTAGATTTATGTCACAGGTTCTCTGGAGCACTCTGTGTATGACATTGTAAACAAAAGCATAAATTTCCGCTCCTTTCGGGCCCATAAATGATCAGTGATATGTGCTGTGTGCGAAGGGGAACTGGGAGTTCCTGATAGAAGGCCAATCTGCTGTCCAGATTATGTCTCCCTCTGGTATCTTTGTGTGCAGTCTCAATTCTGCTTGTGTCTCACAGTTGCGTTCCAAGTTTGGTGTTCTATAGGAGCCAGTTGCACGTTAGGTGGCGATAATTAACCTAAACTTACACAGATATGGTAACTTTAAGAGGTAATTTGCAGTATTTATGTAGCCAGGAGTTCCACATGTTTTATCAAAGCTTATTGAATTATCTGATATCTGGGAGAACTGTACCAGAATGCATCCCACAACTCAAATCCCATCTGAGACAGGAACAGCTGTGAGGAAGATCAGCCAAGAAAAAGGGGGAACCAATTATAGCATTTGTTTTTTTTTTCTTCTTGATTTTGTTTTTTGTAACAGAATAGTTTATAGCTACACAGCTGACCAATGTGTACACACTGGATTTGATGACAGGACAAGATTTGTCACAGCCTCTTGTCATTTCAACGGATAAAGTTAAAATAGACAGTTTTGGTATAAGTTTGTTTATTTACATTGCACGTATTCACAAAAACGTAATCTAAAGGCACATATTCAGTTATATAGATTCTAAACTGGCCCAAATGAACTTCTTATCAATCCAATCAAATTCAATAGAATAAAAGGCAAAGCCCAAAGCATGCAGTCACACAAAAATAGGAATATAAAATCAGAAAGTAAGAACAAGAGACTGTACAGCAATGGCAAATTCACAGCATAAGCAAAAAAAAGTGGAATTATTTTAAACAGCACACTGATTAAAAGAATTTTGCAACTAAGCACAATCATTTTCAGATGTACAAATGTGCATGTATATTTGTACATTAAAAGCAGACTATTTACAAAAAAGTACAATTATCTCTCAAAGGAAATCTTAACTCTTTAAAAACCAAAGAAGGAACCACAATTTTAATCCCGTCTCAAAATCAAGTTTTTCTTCAAAAATATTCTTCAATTTTTTTTAAACGTGAACTAGTTCACTATTAACCAATACCAATTATGCAACCCTGATAGCCTCGTTAGGAATAACGATAGCCCCATTAGTGAGCCATAGATTTATAAATCTGATACTCCCAATCCAGTTTTCAGAACTGAAGAAGCCTATTGGATGAGAGACGAGAAGTATTCAAGTAAACAAGAAAAGTCCAGTTGCCTTCATTTAAACTCTCAAGAATAGTTCACGATTACTTTTTAACCATTTTCTGATTCATCAAAGAAATTCCCTTGCTATGCACTTCTTTCACTTCACAATCTTAGAAAATAAGGGTTGTATGCCAAACCAAGAACATAGGAAGAAAAACAACAAGGGCACTTGTTTTGAGGAAAAGACACGAAAATAGTATGAATGCAAGGATGTGCGTGTTTGGAAAGGTTTCAACACTTGGACATGAAAAATCATGTGGATCCCCGAATGGCAGTGAGTACTTGGGGGAGAAAATGTGGTTTCAAGCTGGCTTTAAAGTACTAAATAAAAAGAGGTTATCACTCACCACAACAACCCTTAAGGCCTTAAACTAGGGTCATTTTGTGATATAGCTGCTGGAGGCTTTCATGCTTGTGTATCACTGTATTGACAAGGAATGAGCCTGCAAACAAGTGTTTGTTAAACAGCTGGCAACACGGTTGCTTCTGAGAGGTCAATAAAATGTTCATTTTGGGATAAATTTTGCGTGTCTCCCCTGCAGGGTAAATCTCTCAGTGACACTCTTATTCATGTAAGCAATGCTGTTCTCTAGCTTTTCTTCAGGGAAGGCCATTGCTAAAAGCATAAAATTGGTTTGATTTTGGATCCTAACTGAAATTCAAATGCATCGTACTTTCACAGTAACACACATGAAAACACTACTTGTCTCCAAAGGTTGTTCCCTTAAAAAAAAAAAAAAAAAAAAATCCTAACAATTTTAGACACTTGCAGTAAATGCTCCTGTTAAACGAAGACCAATTCTGTTTTAATTTGAGCCTTGTTCTAAACCATCATATTTACTGCCCTGTTTACTGTGTTGTGGCAACAACATTCCTTCCTGTTGTGATAAAACAATGGCATGCTGGTTGAAAACAAAGTGATATTCAACGTGTACCAAGATAGCTGCACACACCTGCTAAACAACTTTTTTTTATTTTATGTTCACAGTTAAGCTATTTTGGTAAAACTGTAATTTTTCCCAAAATAATTAGCCAGTCCATCAGTCCCAAAGCAATTATTTCACTCTGCTCTGTCAAAAGCAACCATATGTCAGCAAAACAGGTGCACAAAACAGCCTGGATGGCAGTAAAACTGCAGACCGTCTCCTGCATCATTTATCCCAACTCATCTGTGGGAACTTGTCAACTTGTGCAGCATCTCTGGTAATGGGAATTATGATCCAAATCTTCTCAGCCCTTTTTTTTTTTTTTTTACAATCTAAAGGACGGAAACAAAAATTAATGATCTTTCTTAAAATCATTTGTTACCAAGCCAAAGGTTTTTAGAAATCGTTGTAACAGCTGTGTGAACTAATAGATATTCATAAATCTGTACTGTAATGTATGAGAAAACTTAAAGACAGAGAGCCTTTGTATTTTTTTTTTTCTGAGGCAGCCTGAAGACCAGGTTCTTATATTGTTAAAATGTCCCTCCATGGAATATTCAGCCTTTAATGTCTTTTAATAACTAATTCAATAATATTGGTGGCTTTTTATCAAAAAATTGGCAAACAATCTTTTCAATATCAAAAGGTAAACTTTTTATTACTAAATGATTCAATTAAAAAGATAAAAGGTAGGGTAAATTATGGTATAATTCATTTCTTTAGCTTGGTATTTAGTAGATGCACCTTCTGGTTTATAATAGGACTGAGATCTTGGCTTTAATTTGCTCACACCAGAACATGCATCTTGTTGTCCTTGAATATTTTTCAAGTTTTGCTGTCAAATTGCCTTGTCAGAAAAAGTCTTCTCCTATGTCATATTTCTTTGGCAAAATGAATGAAATTATCCTCTAGGATTAGACAGTATGTTTATGCATTCATGTTCCCATTACCAATGCATGATGCTGCCACCACCATGCCTTATGGTGATGAAGGTGTGTTTTTGGTCATTTGCAGTGGTGAGATTTGACGTGGGCTTTTTTTAATTCACTCTCCCCACACACAGGGTTTGTTTGGAATCTTGAAGTAAAAGTAAAGGATTTAGCTTTTTTTCAATATAGGAGTTTATTTTTATTGATAATTATGAAATGTTTTGACTTTCTTGACTTGTTTTCTTGTGTCCATCTTCTAAAAGGCAAAAATGTAATAATACTTAACAAATCCAATGTATAATACAGGTACAAGTAAAGAAAAAGATAGATAGATAGAAAAAAAAGATTCTAACTGTTCCAACAGACTCTCGGACCTTGATTTTCAAATGAAGGGTAAGCCTTACTTTGATCTCAAAAAGAGGACTTTTGACCACTGAGCAACAGTCTAATTCTTTTTCTCCTTCATCCAGATAAGACGCTTCTTACTTTGTCACTGGTTCAGGTGCGGATTGCAGAGGTGGGTGGTGTACCCAGAAATCGTACTCAAGTAAGACTAGCACTACTTCTAAATATTTTACTAAAAAGTAGCCATCCAAGCAATAACTTAAGATCAAAAAGGTATCTGATATAGGCCACTTGAGAACTGAGTAAGATCTGATTTAATACTTTTATAATGATATCATCAGTCAGACAAAAATATAAAGTTAAGGGCAAATTCTGGTATTTTAAGGACAAAAAAAAGGTGTATGTATGTATGTATGTATGTATGTATATATACATATATATTGGTATTGGTATTATATTGAAAAAAGTGTTTCTTCTACTTAAAATGTGTTATTTTGTAATAATTTTATTTATATATATATATATATATATATATATATATATATATATATATATATATATATATATATATATATATATATATATATATATATATATATATATATATATATATATATATATTATTACAACATAACACCAAGAAAATGTGTGTGTATATATCTTGGAACAAGATAAAAGTACAGTGACAAATGATTGTGTTTACTGGTGGGGATGGTGTTTATATTCACTGGACCTCAAAATGCAACAACCTCAACAAATAGAAAATTACATTTAAAAAAACCAGAAGCTTGTGTAGAAACAGGTGGTCTAGTTTAATAAAAAAAATAAGGTGTCTTAATACTACTCTTAAAAGTAATTTTTTTTCCCCCAAACAGTTATTCAAGTACACTCTGGTGGCTTAACACAAGGAATGTAACATTTGTATTCTATGTATAGCTTCTTGAACATTTACCTTTTACTTACCCTCCTTGTGAAAGTTGTAAATGATGGTCTTATGGACATCAGTCCAGTCAGTTGTCTTTCCTATGATTGCATAGCCTACTGGACCAGACTGAGATCATTTAGAGGGTCAGAAAACCTCGTAGCTGTTTAACTTAATAAGCTGATTAGGGTGTGACACTGAGTTTCCAATATTGCACATTTTCAAAACGTTGAAATTTTCTGAGACACTGAATTTGAGTTTTTTTTTTAGGTTTTCATTATCTGTAAGCCATAATCATCAAACTTGTTGGGTCAGTTTGCTGCCCAATCCAGCACACTGATATGATGGTCCTTTGGCAGTGTGGGTAGGTAAAAAGACTTGATGAGAAGGGAAATCAGCATCTCCATGAGGGTTGTCACCACAGGGAAGCATGAATTACTCTATAATTTCCAGAGTGATGGCAGGGCTGATTTTTGACTTGATAAAAAAACAGTAGACCAAACTATACTGATGACAAGACTCTCCAAATTATCACCAACTGAAGAAAATTCACATTGGACTTCAAGAAACTTGGATTCTGAGCTTCCTTTTACTGGTTTGAATATGGATGAGATTTTTCAAATTATTTGAAAACCAACCCAAAAAAAATGAATGAAAGCCCTAAAATAATTTCACAAGAAAGACATCTGCCAAACATGATGGTCCTTTATTTGATGTTCATGGTCTGTTTTTCTTTGAATCAGTGTGATCATCCTTTTAAAAGCTTGCCCCCAAATAATTTAGACAGATGGTAGGGTGACTCTTGATTAACAAGTCACATCCTTCAAAACACAATTTAAGACATCTTGGAACCCAGTACAACAGGAAGTTTCAACAATGCACAATCGGTTAACAGAAGTGCACACCTTGAAAAAATGTTGCTGTTGCTGTTTCACAGCTTCTCATGATGGAAAAGTTAGGAGTCAAGCTCAAATAATAGAAGTTGAGAAAATTCATCCAAGCTCCAAAAATGACAAATCTCAAAGAAATGGCCAAAATTATAAGGCATCATTATGTTAATACCTTAGCTACATACACAAAATACAAGAGGGTGATTAAATGTCTGATCCACTGTGACGTCTACACTTTCTCGTGCTTCTGATCACATCTACTAAAACTGATTCATTCATAAGGGGACTGGGTTGCTTTGGATTCCAGTGTAGCTTAGCTTCAATGTCCACCTACACAAGAAAAAATCTTTATATAAACATTTTGCCTGGTGATCAATCAATGCCAGAAAGAGCTAAGTGGAAAGAGAAGATGCAGACACAGATCCAGCTCATTATCCAAACTGATAAGGTTCACAGACTGCTGAGGATGCTTCTTTATCTAATTTGGTTTTGTGCACAAAAATAGAAGGATGGGAACTTGCAAATAACATCTGACTTGTGGTTGTCCCAATGTGATTTATATCATAACATTATTGTATATTTTAAGCTTTTGAAAGAGTGGAGATTGGCAGGAAGACATTTCACTTGTACTGTGAAATTTTTTTTACAGTATCAGAGAGTCTGTAAAAAAGACAAAGTGATAAATCCTACAATCTAAACGTTTGATATAGACATCCATTGTCCATACATGTATACCCTCATGGGGTCACAGTAAGGGTACACCATGGACAGGCCATCAGTCCACAGAGACACACAGGACAAAACCCCATTTATGCACTTCTATGGGTAATTTAGAGCGACCAATTAGGCCTAACAAGCCGGTTTGTGGACTGTGGGATAAAGCTGGAGTACCCAGAGACCACCCACACATGCAAAGGGGAGAACAAGCAAACTTCATGCAGAAAAGACCCCAGGTTGGGATTCAAGGACCTTTTTACTGCATATTCGTACTAATTGAACCATGTCTTTCTGTTCTGTAAAAACACTGCATATTTACGCATCTATGAAACGTTTATTTTTATCTCCTGTTTGATATATTTAAAATGTCTTCATTGAGAATAAAGTGGAACCAAAGTTATATTCCTTGTTTGTGCGCACAAGCTTGGCAAATAAAGCTGATTCTGATTGTGAAGACAACAGTGCTACCAACTGATCCACCAGCTAGATTTGTGCCTTTTGACAAATTACCATCAAAAACCACCTCCAGCTATTCTATTTTCAAAATTATGATTACAAACCATTTACCCGTTATAATGTATTTTAGCTATTCTCTGTGAATACATGGAGTAATGAACTCAATGTAAAGATGATTCCCCACAACCTTTTCCACAGTTGTTCAAATGAAACTATTTTCTTTTGACCAGTTCTTAAAGTCTTGGCATTCCTTCAGATGGGAGAAGATGTCTGAGAGAAAAAAAAAATCCACTGACACCCAGATGGGCGAAGAAATATATTTCTGCTTTAACCAATAATAAATCTTGATGTCAGATGAGGGAGATATCGAAATGTTAATTTTGCTGCACTTTATAGCCTGCAGGAATAAGTAAAAATATCCATTCCTGAGTCCATTACACTTATTCTGTTGCTGCTTATCTTTGTTCCTTTGACTAAAACTTCTTCTTACAGCTGTCTGGACTGGTTTAACAGCTAGTGTGAAACAGTGAAGATGTAGATATTTGCCACATAAACAATAGTCTGATTAAGATTTTTTTTCTTTATTAACAAGGAAAACCTCTTGTTGTCATTGTTACTTTTACACCTTTCGAGACAGAATGACAAACATGACTTCTCTAATTATTTTATAAGTATCGGATAGCAGGAGTCAATAAAGGAAAGGGAGGAAAGAAATGAAACGTTCAGCTGTCAGCAGTCAGAAAGCACTTCTTTGGATTTCTCTGTGGACCACTTGGAAGCAGTTTTTATTGGCTCTGTGAGTGAAAATACACTCTTTTATGACCAAAGATTTCTGTGGATGTGGACTATGGGATGAATGGTAGCTATGTGTATTCTTTTTTTCATCATTCTGTTTCATTGGCACGGAGAAGCAAAAGATCTAATAAAAAATACTTACTCCAACTGCTTAAAACAGCAAATATAAACCACTTCTCACAATTTCCATTTGTAGAGACCTCCAGGAAGAGTAAATTGACAACGAATGTGTTTTTGTGTTTCTGTGCCTTAGGGTTCAGCCAACTTTTCCCCCATTCCAAAGTTCTAAAATTGCAAGAGAACGTAATATTCTCTAAATTAGTTTTATGTTCTCATCTGCACCCAATCTGGAGATACAATTTCTACCCTGTGAGATAAGAGTAAAGCAGCTTTAAGACACAAAAAGAGCCATTAGTAAAATAAAACTGCAAACTGAGATCCTTTTTAGTAGTACCAATACTCTTACTTTTGCTCTTTGTTTAATAATTTTCCGAATGCTAACCAAAAAGAAGCTGAGAGCTACGTAAACGTTTCTTTTTTTTCCTTTTTTTTTTTGTGGTGTCCTGTTTGGCAGTGTGGAGCTCAGAATTGGTGTCTGAGTACCAAGTAGAAGCCCAACAGATTTACTTTCACAAGCGGAGCACTACAGCTTTTGCTATAGTACTCCACTTGATATATGTGAAAAATCTTTTTTATGAATTGCTGGGGGTTTTATTTCCTGATGTTATGGACACGGAGACGGAAAATTAAGGGGAAGAAAGAAAGAAGATGAAGAAGAGAGGTAGGAAACAAAAAGTCATGAGAGAGGGTGAGTTGAAAATACAAGAGGAAGGGGAACAAAGAAAACACAGGAAAACATTGAAGGACGGCAGAGAGAGGGGAAAAAACTAAACAAAAAAGGAACATCGACAAAACAAACCAAACATCGTGAACTAAGAACTAAACAACCACATCACACAAAAATGGATATAAAAATACAACAAAAAAAGTCCCAGAAAAACTCATGGTACCGATTAATCAAGCTCTAGTAATGATAACCTCAGCCCAAGAATTTATCTGTAAACACCAGAGACCCCACGTCTATGTGTGTGTGTGAGCATGCTGGGGCATATAAGGTTTCTCCATAAGAGTGTTCGATAGCTGGTGTGAGCAGCCATCAATCCGTCTCCCAGGAATCGATGCAGACATGAAGGCGATCGGAGCATACAGACATACAGACACAGTCAGATGTTCCCTCCCTCTTAAACGCATACATTCTCACTAACTCACCAAGACACTCAAGAAATGACCCTGTACCCTCACTCACACACCCCATACACACTTCATGCTCCCAGGTCCAGGTACCGATGCCCCAGTAGAGCCACCAGCCCCCGAACCCGGGAGATGGACCCCCTACCTTCTAGGACGGAGACAAGCAGACCGCCAAGGGCCCCACAGTGGCGAAGCAGCCCGACAGCCTAGGACCCCGACCAGACCACCTGTTCCTCCACCGGACCCCAACCCCTGATGGCCCGTAGCGAAAAGGGGTGTGAGAAGACCCCTAGCCTCTATCCTCCCGCTCGAGTATGGTATTGATGCGTGTTGTTATAATGTGCATTTAAAACAGAGGGGTGGAATGTGGGGAAGGCAGCCACACATCCCCCAACCCCCACCCCGAGCCCTCAGTGTCTATATGTGGTTTAACAGTGGGCACCGGCACCAGAGGTGAAGCTGATTGAACCGCTCCCCCTCTGGATGCCGAAAAGTGTGCCCACCCCAAAGTCCCTACATGCTTGTCGCATGTAAATGTTATAAGTGGGGGTGTCTAAGTTGTATATTAAAATTGGGACCCAGGACGCCACGGGATAGCAAGGAGGGAAACCCCTCCTCGCACCCCAGTGATGTGCCCATGCCCAAAGACCCTATATGAGTGGTAAAGTGATGGAGCGGGTGGACAGAGGTGTTCGGGGATGGGGAGGGAAGGACTGAGAGACAAAATGTCTTCCCAGGGAGCCAGCTCCCCCACTGACCCCAATAGGCACCGCTGTTCACCGGGATCCACCAGAGGGGGGGGAGGCCATGGCACGTTCAACCCGGGGCCCACGGCCACAGCACCACCAAGCCGCACGGACCCCAAGGCAGTCCCCCCAGCCCCATCCCAGAAGGAGAACTAAACCTACCCTGACATTCGCTCTACTTTCAGAACACAAAAGACACTAGACACCCAGGTTGAGTTCGCCCCCTCCAGCACACCCCTCCCCCCGTCCAAGTGCCCTCGTAGGGGGAGAGCACCTGTCACTAGTTAGCAATAGCCTCCCCGCCAGCAAAGGAGGCCCCCGGCGCCACCTGCGCATCGGAGGCCCCCGCAGCCCAAACCCCGGCAACGTACCTGCCCAGACCAGGAGCAAACCGATGAACCGGGCAGCCGACCCACCAGGCCGACATCCACCAGCCCCATTCCCTTGTGGAGCGACCACTGCTGCTCAATGGCCCGGCAGGCAACCAAACCCAGCGCCCCACCCACCTGCCCTGCACGCCCGCTACCCGGCCACTCCACCCGCAGGTCCGACCGAACCCGGGAAAACGCCCGACCCCAGCGCCCCGCAACGCATAAAGACCAAGACCCAGGAGCTAAGTCCAGTGCGACAAAGGACTGATCAGGCCCAGAAATGCCACCCAACCGCCGCAACCACCACCCAGGCACCCCAACCAGCAAACAAGGCGAGACACCATACAGGAAATGGCGATGACAATCGGCCCAGAGAAAAAGAGAGGCGGCCACGCACGCCGGCCGGCCCCGAACCCCACAGGCAACAGAGACCCCACACCAGCCGACCCCCGGCCAGGACCACAGCTAGGGGGCACCGCGCCCCAGAGCTCCGAATCGCCAGGCCCACCCCAGACCCTACCCAGGCACAGCACGGCCACCAGGCCAGTAACCCATGTCCGTCAGTGCAACCCCCCTAAGGCACCGCATGCAGCCATCAGGAGTTGCCACCCAAAGCCACCAAAGCCCAACTCCAGGTTGGGGCCACGACGTCCAGCTCCCCGTCCTCCCAGTGATCCCACCCCCAGGGATCCCCCCCCAGATGCCTCCGACCCCAAAAACCCCCACATCAGCAACAGTATCCCAAATGAAAAAAAACCAAGTGCCCCCCACCCCTACTAGGTGATGGAGCCAATCAAAGGAGCCCAGAGAGATTGATCAGATATGGAGCCAGAGGCCGTCTCAAGACCAATATGGTCCAACAAGAGATTTCTATACTGATTAATATTAAGAGCCTTTTTATTTTTCCAGTTCAGGATGATAGTTTTCTTAGCGATGCATAAGGCAATGTGAACCATTAGATCAAAACTTTGTGTCCATGTTGACATCATTTAAATCTCCAAACAGGCAAACTGAGGGAGATGGTGGAATGTTACATTTCAGACACTTTGATAAGTCCTCACATATCTGGCACCAAAATTTCTTAACAGGTGGACAGAACCAAAGCTCATGAATATACAGGTCTTCTAAAAAAATTAGCATATTGTGATAAAGTTCATTCTTTTCCATAATATAATGATAAAAATTTAACTTTCATATATTTTAGATTCTTACACACCAACTGAAATATTTCAGGTCTTTTATTGTTTTAAAACGGAGGATTTTGGCATACAGCTCATGAAAACCCCAAATTCCTATCTAAAAAAATTAGCATATTTCATCCGACCAATAAAAGAAAAGTGTTTTTAATATTAAAAAAGTCAAATAAATATGTTCAGTTATGCACTCAATACTTGGTCGGGAATCCTTTTGCAGAAGTGACTGCTTCAATGCGGTGTGGCATGGAGGCAATCAGCCTGTGGCACTGCTGAGGTGTTATGGAGGCCCAGGATGCTTCGATAGCAGCCTTAACCTCATCCAAAGTGTTGGGTCTTGCGTCTCTCAACTTCCTCTTCACAATATCCCACAGATTCTCTATGGGGTTCAGGTCAGGAGAGTTGGCAGGCCAATTGAGCACAATAATGCCATGGTCAGTAAACCATTTACCAGTGGTTTTGGCACTGTGAGCAGGTGCCAGGTCGTGCTGAAAAATGAAATCTTCATGCATTCATCTGCTGAAAAGCTTTATGGAGATGAAGTGCTCCAAAATCTCCTGATAGCTAGTAAAGAGATAGAAATTCTGTTAATGTTGTATGAGGGTTTAATTTTGTAGTGCATGTGGAAACACTTAGAAACCGTGAACAATCAAGAGGAATGTGCTACATCCTGTGTGCCTTGTGTGAAGAAGCTGTGACCATTCTGTGAACGAAGATCTATGTGGGAGGAGTTTCCTTTTTAACTCTTGTTTCAAATAAAAACCTTATGCTGAGATAAAGCTGTGCTCAGTTACTAGAACTGAGTCCAGTGAACGACGTCTCACTGTTGAAATGTATAATTGTTGTTTGTTGTTCTTATTGCTCCTTTTTACAGAAATGAACGAGCACGCGGGAAGGTGAAATGAGAGCTCAGAGAGCCCAGGGACATAAATTAAATGTGTGTCTGTTCCTTTAAGATAGGCTTTAAATTAGAGTGAAAATACCTTCTCAACACTAGCTGCATTGACCCTGCCCTTGATAAAACACAGTGGACCAACACCAGCAGCTGACATGGCACCCCAGACCATCACTGACTGTGGGTACTTGACACTGGACTTCAGGCATTTTGGCATTTCCTTCTCCCCAGTCTTCCTCCAGACTCTGGCACCTTCATCTCCGAATGACATGTAAAATTTGCTTTCATCCGAAAAAAGTACTTTGGGCCACTGAGCAACAGTCCAGTGCTGCTTCTCTGTAGCCCAGGTCAGGCGCTTCTGCCGCTGTTTCTGGTTCAAAAGTGGCTTGACCTGGGGAATGCGGCACCTGTAGCCCATTTCCTGCACACGCATGTGCACGGTGGCTCTGGATGTTTCTACTCCAGACTCAGTCCACTGCTTCCGCAGGTCCCCCAAGGTCTGGAATCGGTCCTTCTCCACAATCTTCCTCAGGGTCCGGTCACCTCTTCTCGTTGTGCAGCGTTTTCTGCCACACTTTTTCCTTCCCACAGACTTCCCACTGAGGTGCCTTGATACAGCACTCTGGGAACAGCCTATTCGTTCAGAAATTTCTTTCTGTGTCTTACCCTCTTGCTTGAGGGTGTCAATGATGGCCTTCTGGGCAGCAGTCAGGTCGGCAGTCTTACCCATGATTGCGGTTTTGAGTAATGAACCAGGCTGGGAGTTTTTAAAAGCCTCAGGAATCTTTTGCAGGTGTTTAGAGTTAATTAGTTGAGTCAGATGATTAGGTTAATAGCTCGTTTAGAGAACCTTTTCATGATATGCTAATTTTTTGATATAGGAATTTTGGGTTTTCATGAGCTGTATGCCAAAATCATCAGTTTTAAAACAATAAAAGACCTGAAATATTTCAGTTGGTGTGCAATGAATCTAAAATATATGAAAGTTTAATTTTTATCATTACATTGTGGAAAAGAATGAACTTTATCACAATATGCTAGTTTTTTGAGAAGGACCTGTAAGTATCTGGTATATTGCTTGTGCATTGTAAGCAGGTATAAGACGACGTAAAACCCATCCTAAACATCCGTTGACCTGTATAGTGTACTCTATGAAGGATTTTGTATTGTATTAATTGCAAATTAGGATTTTTTTGTTATTTCAAAGGTTCTTAAATATATCTGAGACCAGACGTTTTGGTCAAAGCTGGCTGATAAATCCACCTCCCATTTTGAAATAGGGATGGCTATTGATTCATCTAATGTAGATAAAGTTTTGTATATTTTAGACAGCAATTTGGGGGGGTTGAGATTAAGAAAATCTAAAACTCTTGCTGGAATTTGTAATTCAACTGCCTAAATTTACCTTTTAATAATAGATTTAATTTGTTGATATTCTAAGAATTTGTTTTTATCAATTCCATATTGTGTAATTAATGTATTAAATGGGACAAAGTCTGTTCCTTCAAATATATGTTCCAGGTATTCGATTCCATTGCACCTCCAGTCTGGAAAACTTAGCATACATTTTTTTTTTTGCAAGATGTCGGGGTTATTCCAGATGGGTGTAAGTCTGCATGAGATTATTGTGGACTCTGTCATTTTTAGAAACTCCCACCATGCTGTCAGAGAGGAGCTGATATTTATGCTTTTAAAGCATTCATGTCGTTTTATATTTGAGCTAATAAATGGTAGGTCTGAAAGTTTTATCTTATTGCATAGTGTCTGTTCTACGTCTATCCAGGACTCATTTAGGTAGCTACGTTTTAACCATCTTGAGATGTATTGGAGCCTGTTGGCTAAGAAATAATGATGGAAGTTTGGTAGATCTAGACCTTCTTTTTCTCTGGTCTTCTGCAGTGTTTTTTAAGCTGATACGTGGGGGTTTATCTTTCCAAAGAAATTTAGAGACAGAGGAGTCCAGAGATCTAAACCAGTCTAGTGATGGTTTACTTGGGATCATTGAGAATAAGTAGTTGATTCTGGGCAAAACTATCATTTTTATTGAAGCAACCCTTCCCATAAGTGATATGGGTAGGGATTTCCATCTAGCAAGATCATCTTCCACTTTTTTTAAAAGTGGGATGTAGTTTAGCTTTATTAAATCTGCCAGTCTTGGTGAGACATTGATACCTAAATAAGTAATATTCCCCGACTGCAGTTGTGTATTAGTTGGATTCTGGACAGAACAATTGATTGGAAGAACTGTAGATTTTAACCAATTTATAGAATAATCTGAAACGTTTGAGTAAGAGTTTATCAACCCGATTACCTGAGAGAAAGAGGTTTGTGAATGCTGGAGAAAAAGTAATACATCATCTGCATAAAGACCGTTTTTATGTTCTATGTTGTTGCATTTTGTGCCTTTAGTATTGTGAGTTTGCTGCAGCTAGTGGTTCAATAAAAATAGCAAACAGGGAGGGAGAGAGAGGACATCCCTGCCTGGTACCTCTCTGAAGATAAAACCTAGATGATGTTTGGTTATTAGTCCTGATACATGCTGTTGGTGAACTGTATAATATTTTCAACCCGTTTATAAAAGAATTTCCAAAGCCAAATTTATGTAAGGTTGCAAATAAGAATTTCCAGTTAACTCTATCAAATGCCTTTTCTGCATCTAGAGATAATATATTAGTTTTAATGTTTTTACAGTAAGAAAAATCTATTAATCTACGTGAATTTGAGGATGGATGTCTCCCTTTAATAAAACCAGTTTGATCAGGATGTATTATAAGAGGGGTTACTTTCTCTATCCTTTTTGCGAGGGCTTTGCAGATTATTTTAAGATCAACATTAATTAGGGATATGGGACGATAGCTGGTAGGAAACACAGGGTCTTTACCTGATTTTAGTAGAAGACTAATCTAGGCAGAATTCATATTTGGTGGAAGTCGGCCATTTTCCTTGGTTTCCTGCAGCATTCTGTGGAATGTTGGTGCCGGAATATTCCAGAATTCTTTATAGAACTCTGCTGGAAATCCATCTGGGCCTGGAGCCTTTTTATTGGGCATGCTTTGGAGGGCCTCCTGGAGTTCAGCCGCTGTTAGTGGTGAATCCAGGGCCATCGCTTGACTTTCAGATAATTTAGGTAGTGTTATATTATGCAAAAAATTTTCAATTTCATGATCTGATGGGTTTATCTCTGGTGAGTATAAAGCCTTGTAAAATTCTTTAAAAGTGTTTATTCTTCCAGGGTCATATACTGTATTCCCGGTCTGATCTTTCATAGCAGATATAGTTGTTTTTCCTTTATTAATTTTAAGCTGGTTAGCCAAAAACCTTACCTTGTTCAAAGTTTTCTATCCTAAGTCTTTGAATTAAGAACCGGGTCTGTTTATTAATAATTTCATTTAATTCTAGCTTTGCTTTACGGATTTTGCCTAGTCTCTCCTCATCTAGAGAAGCTTCTAATGCATTAAAAGTTTCTTCTAATTCCTGAATACGTTTTTTTCTATTTTCTTTTTATTTGATGAGTATGAGATTATTTTACCTCTAATCACAGCTTTCCCTGCCTCCCAAAGAATGGATGGTGACATACCATGTAGGTCATTATATTCCAAATAAGAAGCGCACTCTTTTTCAAAATATTTAATAAATTCTTTATCCTTAAGTAATGATACATTAAATCTCCAATTTTTGCTTTGAGGCGTTTCTGTTTTATTTACTAAAGTTAGAGAAACAGGAGCATGATCGCTAACAGCTATAGGGTGTATCTCAGTGTCTGAAATGTCAGTCAACAATGAGCTGCTGACTAACAAATAATCCAGTCGAGAATACGAATGGTGGACATTTGAGAAGAAAGTATATTTTTTCTCATTGGGGCGAAGAGATCGCCATGCATCGCAAAGTCCATAATCGCTCATGTACTGTTTGACTATATCTATAGATTTCCAGCTGCGCTGAGTCCCTGCTGTGCTGAGCCTGTCTATTTCTTCTTTTAAACCACAGTTGAGGTCGCCCCCAAGAAAAAGTGAGCAATCCATGTGTTCAAGGAGCACCGAAAAGAAGGAATGAAAGAAGGAGGGGTCATCAACATTTGGACCATATATACTGACAATACATAACTTTCGGTTATGTATAGATGGTTTTACTATAATGAATCTACCCTCTGGATCTGTAACTGTATCTATTACTGTAATATTAAAATTTTTATTTATTAATATTGCTACTCCCCTTTGTCTAGAGTTATAGCATGCACACATTAGGAAACTCAGAGGATTTAAGATCAACTGCAGCTGAGGTAGATTTATGGGTTTCTCGTAATAAGACGACATCTGCCTTCAATCTTTTAAGCTGGTTAAAAATCTTACACTTACACTTTTCTCTCTGGTGCCAGCTCCATGAATATTCCATGTGACAAGCCTTAGAGTAGCCATAGTTTTGAGACAAAAGTTGTAAAGTCCATATCACCATAGAAACAGATAAACACAGGTGCATTATTAGTTTTTGCTTGGGGTTGCCTGATTGAAAATCCAAAAGCCGAGATATAAGAAAGAGAAAAATAGAAGAAAGTTGTGAAGGTGTTAAGGGTGAGGGTGAGAGATAAAGAAATAGTTATATTATGAAAAAAAGTATTTCTGTGTGTGAGTGATAAAAGAAGAAAAAAGGAGTGACAAAGACATTTGGTGATAGACATGTGAAGATGAGAAAAGAAAAAAGAGCCAGTATCCCAGTGCTTAGCCCTGGCCCCGCCCACATCGAGTAATGTAAACAACTTTACAGAGCTGTGCTAACATTAGATTATAGTTGACTGATAAAACAACTCTTATCTGACCAGTGTTACATGACTAATAAAGCCAAGGAGTAAGCTCGAGGTCCCTGAACAGCTGCCCATTAACATACAGTTTATCTACCGCTACTGTAGCTCTGGTGCCTTCACTGATATATTTCTTCCTGATTGGGAACAAAACGCGCCTTCTATCTAGGATTTCCTTCAGATATTGATCATTAACGCTGTAATTGGTTCCCCGCAGCTCTCTGCCCTGGCCTCTGCCCTGCTCTTTTTGCTTGTAATGCTCAAATTTAGCAACAATAGGTCGCGGCCGGCTGTTGTTGGGCTTCTTACCTCCGAGCCGGTGGACGCGGTGAAAAGTGATGTTTTTTACCGTGTCGCTTGGGAGCTTTAACTGATGTTGGAGAAAATCTCGGACGGTGGATTCAGCGTCGTCCTCAGCCTGTTCTGGGATCCCGGAAAAAAACAAGATTGTCCCGCATTCCCCTGGCCTGTATTTCCAAGATAGTTTCTTTCATCCTCTTACTTTCTCCGGACAGCTGCGTCATCCCCTCGGTGAGTTTGTTTACACTCTCCCTAAGCGTTTGGTTTTCTGCAGCGAGCGATGCTACCTGTTGTTGGCTGAACTCCAGGGATTCCCTTAGAGCTTGAAATTCTTTGTGTAGAACCTCAACCAGGGCCAGACGGGCATCTAGGCTGGTTAGTTTCTTATCTCTTGAGTCCAAGACATCGCTGTAGCTTTTCTCTGGAGAGATGGTGGAGGTTCTGGCCTCAGAACGGGTGCGTTTCTGTGATGGAGTGCTTGTCGGCATAGCAGAGGTGGATTTTTGTGGCTTGCCCATAACAATGTTGTCAAAGCACTCGTCCAAGTAGCTTTCCAGGCTGTGCAACGTTTCCTCGTCCAGTTTGTTTTATGGAGAAATACAAAATAATGGTTATTATTATTAAACGTTTGCTATATTTGGCTCGGATGTTATGGTTTGTTTTTACCCCAGTTTGTTTGTTTTCCCAGTTCACCGCCATATTACTTACACACAGCTCTCGCGAGATCTCAGCAGCAGCTCATCTCCTCTATCTACGTAACCTTCCTTAGGGTCCTCTACGTAAACATTTCTAATCACACATTTATTTTAATGTGTAATCATCAGGACAAATAATAATCTTTGAGTTTTTCCTCTGCTGATTGCAGTTTCAGGAACGTCTATCGGCAATGAAAGCTCTATCTCCAACAACAACAGTCATTGGGGCAGCTGTTGTGCCTCTTACTGCCAAAGAAAACATCCAGTGACTGGCTGACAGTTTGATTGGCTGATCAAACTGTCAATTAAAATTTTGGCTGCTGTACAGTTGAAGGCTGAAGATACAAAGGAAGAAGGAAACTCCTGCATGGATAAGATCTCCCTAGTGATCGCGCACAAGAACTTTAAGATTATTTAATTGTTTTTTAATTATAATTTCTATTTCTGGTAAGGCAAGGCAAACTTATTTGTATGGCACACTTTCAATGAGGGGTAAAATAAAAGCAGCACAACAACAATAAAAACAGAAATCACAACATTGAAGACAAAGAACATTAAAATAGACTATTGATATGACATTCCAGGTATTATAAATCAATTAATAAAAGGTAGCTCTTAAAGGATGGGTTTTTAGCTTTGATTAAAATGAAGTCAATGTTTCAGCAGCTTTGCAGTTGTCTGGAAGTTTGTTCCAGATGAGTAAATTGAAAGCTGCTTCTCCATGTTTGGTTCTGATTCAAGGATTGCTGAGTAGGCTGGAATTAGAGGACCTGAGTGGTCTGGGGTGTTGGCATAATGACAACCGATTTTCAACTAACTTTGGTGCTAAGCCATTCAATGATTTATAAACTAGTAAAAGTATTTTGAAGACTTTTCTATGAGCTACAGGGAGCCAGTGTAAGAACTTGATTTGCTCTACTTTCCTGGTTCTAATGAGGACTCGAGCAGCAGCATTCTGGATCAGCTGCAGCTGTCTTTAGTGATTGACTTTTACCTGCGGGGAAGCTGTTGCAGTAATCAATCCGACTAAAGATAAACACATGGATGAGTATCTCGAGGCCCCGTTGCCACAATAGTCCTTTAATCCTAGTAGTATTTCTCTGGTGAGGTAGTACCACTTAGGGTGCACTTCACTGAATAATCTAAAGGCCCTGACAGCTTGTCACTTATCAATGGAGCTCTATACAAATTTTATTTGGCAAGACCAAAATAAAAATGTCTCTGACTGTTGAAGGTTATTACGCTGTGTTTTTTCAGGCAGTCTCGATCAGATTATCACAGTTCAACCAGGACTTTAACTTGTTTTGTCATGCAGCCTAAACCCATGAACAGCAGTATTTTATTTACTGATATTGATGAAGGGTTACACTGATTCCAAGTTGTCGCATTTTACACGTCTCACAAAAATCTAACATTTATAAAAAAGCAATTAAGTAATCTTTGATTTGCCAAAAATACATTTGTAGTTAAATTATGAAACCTCGCGCCCCAAGAAAAAAAAGATAAACAAACATTCACTAATCGGAGACAAACTTAATTACATCATATGTGCTTGCTTGTGGGCTTTTCTGTGTGTCAAAGAAATCTTGATGCACATGAAATTAAAAGAAGAAACAGCCTCTGCAAGTTTTATCTGATCTAACAATTTTTTTCCATGACAAATTTTTTTCCCAATGTGTGTTGATGGCTGTCTTGGTTAGCACTATTTCCTAGGGTGACCATCCTTCCTCTTTTCCCCTGTCCACTTTTCATGTGCTGTCCGGGGCATCCAGGGGGATTTATAGGCTGATGTAAATGTCCGGGTTTTTATTGTCTTTCATAGAACCATACTTAAACTGACTGGTGTGATGCATGGAGTATGACAGCCTTTCTCTCATGTGACGTCCTCCCGAGCTGCTGTCTAAGTGCCTGGTTCTGATCCGTTTATTGACGGCACAGACAGTCACAGCAGGCTGTGTGCCGAGTTGCACCGCACCGCACTGGACCGCACCGCACCTCGCCACGGGTAGGGTTTTATTTATATGTATGCATGCATGCATGTATGCATGTATGCATGTATGATAAACTGCTCCTGTTGTGACTGGAAATTGAAACTTTTGTTGAATTATTCACTAAGAAGAGGGTCTGCACTGCTGGTGGCACTGTTGCCTTGCAAAAACAAGGTCCTGGGTTAAAATCCTGGCCTGAGGTCTTTCTGCATGTAGTTTACATGTTCTCCCTGTGCGTGCATGGTTTCCCTCTGGATATTTCGGGTTCCTTTGTTTTACAGCCTAAAAACCTGACTGTTTGGTTAATCTTTATAAATTGCCCTTAGGTACAGAATGAGAGTGTACGTAGATGGTTGTTTGTCCTGTGTCTCTGCGTTGCCCTGCGATGGACTATTTTCTAAGAGAAGCAAAAACAAAATGTAACCGGTTTGATATTTAAACAATAATCAAACATCTAAAATCAAGGTGAAGAAAGAAATCCTATTTGGTTTTGCTCCCTGAAGTTAACAAAATTTGGTAGCAGTTGTTTCACCAGCAGCCGCTCACCAGATACCTCCTGAATAAACATTATACTCCCAATAAGTTCTTTTCATCTCTTAGCAGAGGATTATACACTTTGTGGACGTCTGAATACAATGAAGCGCTTTAGATTCCGCATGTGTTTGTGTGTGCATGATATTTGTCTTTGCAAATGTGATCCACAGCAGATGGTGATGGCCGATTCCCTGGTGAAAGTTTATTTGGCTTTTTCTTGCTCTGTGTAATGTGTTCTGAGCGCATAGATAGAGACTTTTGTCGTGCTGCTGGTCTCTCATGGCTCTAAGCCATCTGATGGTTTCTGAGAGCCAAAGAGGTATTTTTTTCCTAATGCAGGAATTTCATCCTCATTTTTCCTTCATTTGGTATGGCGCCACATAATTCACAACTAAATGTCTGCCTTGTGAAATTCTCTGGGCTATAAGGAACAAACAGAAGCTTCACATGCATTTAGTATTCCAAAAGAAAAAAAACCACAGGAGATTTTTTGTTTTGCAGGCCAAATACAATTTTTAACAAACATGAAATAGTTTATCAAAAAGAAAAATGTTAAAAGATTAGTTCAGCTTGAGTTTATGACTAAAGAGGGCAGTTTGGGATTTTTAAAATCTACAACCAAATCAATATGTTAGTTTTTTGATAATACTTCTTTTATTGGGACGATTCTACTGGAAACTGCTGAAGACGAGCGCCAGGCTGTGAAGAATCCTCAGTGGAGCCATCTAAATCTGATATAATGGAAAAGGTTGTGTTCCTGCCAATTTGACTCAAGTTTTTTTGGGCTCAAACACAAGTATTTGTTGTAAAATACCACAATAGCAAACCTGCAATATAAGAGTTCTATTATTTGCATCAAAATATGTCGCAAGTTAGGACAAAGCTTTTAGCAGCTTTCTGTGTGCAGCTTGTTCTCCCGTGTCTCTGTGTGTTTCCTCTGAAAAATATGTTAAGAGAGTGTTCTAAATGCAGTGTGTTTATTGTAGTCCTTTGATGGACAGGTAATTTGTCTGCTCCACCTCCCATGAGCCTGCACAAAATGAAGGGGGTATTGGAAACTATCAGTTCTAGAGGACATTTCTCAGTATTCTCTTTTTTGTCATGTTTGGACCCTGAAATATTTGTATAGTAAACTGAAAAGCTGTTTATTTCTGTTTAGTATTTTTAAGAGTGTTATTTTCTCTTCAGTGCCATGCTGTTACATGCGTGCGTTATTTTTTAGATTATAAAACCCAAAACCTATGCTAAGTTGATTTTCTTTAGTGTCTGTGATCAAGAGAGTCTGGTGGAGGTTCGTATGGTTTTATATGAATGGGGAAAAATTATAAGGAGATTTTTTGTTTTTACTTTTTTAATCTGGTCCATGGTGTCTTTACTTGTTTCTGAGTATTTCACAGAGCTATTAATTAAACCATCAATCAAGGACTTGTTTAGATTTAATTCTGATTTCTTTGTCTTTACAGAAATCAAACAGTGTCAAAGATCATAAAAGTTACAGCAAGATGTGGTTCAACCAAATCTCTGCCACACTTAAAAGTGTCACTCATCAGGTATTTAGCTGCTAACTTTATGTTTTACCATCTTTTTTAATGAAACACTAAAATTGCAAATAGAGGCTGCAGCCAAATGGGGTCACAAAAAAATGGGAGTGGACTAAAAATGTATTGATCAAACTTTCTTCCTTAAAGATTGACACTCAGGTATTTATTTTATAGGTTCTTTAGATTTTAGTTTAGGTGCTGCAATTAAAAATGGTTTTCCACTTAGCTAATGGTTATAAGTGGTTTAATAGGTGGCTGCAAAGTGTGGCCTGACCTTGAAATGGATCCCAAACCCCTGTTAAAAAGTCTGATTATGATGAATCATTTTCAAACTTTTAAAATCTTTATTGAGATATACATTCTGTTAATTCCAACTAAAAAAACCAAGCAATTTCTTTCAAAATATAACTGCAATAACTTGGTTGCAGAAGTGGGCCTATCTTTAAACTCATCATTTCTTGAAGCACCTTGTGAATAAATTTTGTTTTCATTAGTCTGTTTGCCTTCCACAGCTTGACTTGCCAATATTTGTCCACTTTTGCTTGCAAACTTTCTCCAAATAGTCTGGACTCTAAACATTTTTCACAATTTCTCTACAGTTTTGGTTATTTTGTATCCATGTTTTGTGGGAAATTAAGTTTTGTATTGACCATGCATCTTTTTATTGGATGTTGTGTACTTGGTTTGATCAAAGTTTCATATTCTTCCCATAGTCTACTGTAATGTGGTTATATGACTCCAACAAAACATAACTCCTAGCAGAAGTTATAGTCATTTCAATTTGATCAGTGATCATAATTTCTGATTTTTCTTAAGCAAACTGGGCCAAATCACCAAAACCAAATAAGCAGTAATAGGGTCAAACAAATAATCATCAGAACACAATATACAATTAAATAAAATTATACATGAGTATCCAGGGATAAAAAGATTCTCTGATGTTCTTCATGCTAATTCGGAAAGTTCTTGGAACAAGAATATTCTGTCAACACAATTTTGTTTTGTTTTTTTACAGACTCTGGCGACGGATGGACTTGTTGCATAAAAGATAACACATGTTTGTAACTCCAGGCTTTTTGGTAACACTGAAAAACAAGCCAATTTATTCAAGCAACTGTCTTGCATTGTGTTTCCATACAAAGAGCATCATTTCTTCTTTTTAGGTAACAGGAACAGTCCTCCCTCCCAGCAAACATCGCGATCAGAAGAGAAAGGGCATATTATACAAGTATTTAGTTATTTATTTTAAATTATAACTTTAATCTCATTTAATTAAATAAAGCTGGTAAGGAAAATAATATTTATGAAGTCCTGCTCTTAGAGTGAATTCATGCTGTATTCTTATTTTTCAGACCCTCAAGTACATGTAAAAATGAAACGTATCAAAGTTTAAACTTTATAGAATAAAATGTTTTCACTTTTTAAAATCCTCTTATTACCCTGTGGGTCAACTCCAATTAGTTGTGCCTTTTATTCAGGCTGAGTGAGAGACTCATGTACTGTATCTCCATTATGTCCCATCTTTCTTTGGAATCTGCCCTGTTTACTTGTGCTTCAACACAACAGCTGTAATTTCAGGAAACTAATTAGGAGAGAAAATCAAAAAGCCAGTCACCCTGTGGGTATGGTGCAGAACGATCTGCTTCCCAAACGGATTAAACTATGTAATGTCTTCTGGAAAATGAAAAGCTCATCAATTGATTTCTCCTGTTGCATTTTGTTCTTTATGCAAGAGATTTGACACCTTTTTTACTATCCCATATTCTAGTAGAACCGGAGAATTCTGTGAGATGAAAGCCAACTAAAACTTGTATTTTACCATATATATTGAGTACAATGGTATTTTCTGTTGTTGTAAAGTTCACACAAAGTTTGAATCTGTTTACACAATACAGATATAAAATTACAATAAATATTTACAGAAAACTTGACTTGAGCTAAATTGTTTTTTTATGACCATTTTAGGCTGATGTTTTGATGTTGATTGTGGTGTGTATTCTCTACCTGATTTAGGATTTTCCATGTAGGCTGAAATGTTCCATTTTGATCTATCTGACCATAAAACCTTTTAGTGCATGTTTGCTGTGTTCCTTACATATCTTATGGCAAACTTAAAATTGGTACTTCTTAGGATTTTCTTGCCACTCTTCCATAAAGGCCACATTTGTGTAGTGTGTGACTAATACTTTTCTTGTCAATATAGTTAATAGAGTCTCCCACCTGAGATGTGAATTTCTGCAACTTCTTGAGTTATCATGGGTTGGCTGTGGGTTCTCTAAGTAAGGTGCACTTTCCCAAACCTGTCAGTTAAATTATGGATTACCATGTTTCTGTGGGCTTGCCACTGTGCCATGGTCTTTGTTATTGGGGTGATGGATTAAATTATATGGTTTTAGACAGATATCTGACCCACATGCAAAGAATCTCAGGAAACCCAGAATGTTAAAAACGTTTATCAAAAACAGGAAATTAATGAGATCTGGCCAAGTGAAGTTCACTTATGGTGGAGAGATCCAAGGAGGATAATGGCAGCCAAGTAAGAGGAATGGCGAAGAAACAGAGGTCAAATAATATTTATTCTAAGTAGTCTAGCTGCAGGTTTGGTGGAGATCTGACAAGGAGGAGAGGTAGCAGGATCGAGGAGCTGCTGGTCTGTGTGGCAAGTCTTAATTCAAGCAGGTATGAAATTCAAGGGAGTTTTTCACTGAGCATTAGAGGAGGTGCCAGGAGCCAGTCATGGAAAAAAATAATCCGTGTGATAACAGCTGTTGAGATCTAAGAGATTCAAAGAAAGAAAGAAAGAGAAAGAAGTTTGACCTTGGAGAAGACACTGGGAAAGCTAGGTAAACTGGAATTCATCGAGGCACAAGAAGAGCACAGAGGTAGATATTACAACAATACTAACACTCAGGTGATGAGGTACTGGAAGGCAGTTCCTTCTAACTACAGCTGATGAGGAGTGATGGAGAGCAGGTGTGACAGGTGCAGAGAAAAACATCACAGAGACACAACAGCAACCCAGAATCCTGTCACTAAAAAGTGCTCTGTGAGATGACCAACCAGTGGGATATTGCTTTATAGCCAAACTCTGCCTTAAACATCTCCATGGTTTTCTCCCTGACATGTCTGATGTGTCCCTTTGTCTTCAGGATTTTGTTTATTTAATGCTCTCAAGGAAATCTCTAACGCCTTCAAAGAACAGCTGGATTGATATGGAGATTAAATAACACACAGGTTGATTCTATTGACTAGTTGGGTGATTTCTGAAAGCAATTGATTGCACTGTGTTTTATTTAGGGATATCAGAGTAAAGGAGGCTAAATACCTATTGTATGCATGTTTCACTTCAAAGATTTTGATTTGTAGAAGTATTCTTTTAAAGCCATGTACGATTGTCCTTCAACGTTACAATTATAGGCCAACTTTCTGTCAAACACAACTTTCTAACATGGATTTTGGATGTGATTTGACAAAATGCAAATTGATACAAAGTATCAAGAAGTATGATGCTTTTGTAAGGCACTAATCATCTAATACACAATGCAAGTAGAAACATTTTTTTTATTAAGCACGTCACAGTTTCACATTAGTTTTATAATTGCAACGATTTCCACATCATGAAAAATTTGAAGTGTAATTTAAAAAAGGGAAAAAAAGAATATCTGGACAATGTGCTGTCCTCCTGAGTCTGACCCAAACAAGCTTTACAAAACATTACAGACTAAAACGTTTCTATAGTTTCTGCTCCTAAAACTAAGTGAAAAAAAGAAAAAGTCCATATTCACATGGTGAAAAAAAACATTCAGAGATCAAACAGATTCTTTCTGGAATGAGGTTTGGGGATTTTGACCAACTCATTCTAAGAAATTTTAAATCTTCCTTAGGGTCATTGTTATAAGGAACAATACATTTTTGTTCAAGACTCAGCGCTGTGAAATAAAATGTATTAGTTTGATATTCTGTCAATACTGAGCACCATTTCAAAGCATGCTGAGGAGAATGGTATATTGGTCTTTTGTGTCCTACATCCTTGACACAGCTCTGTGATGGTGCAGACTCCCACTGACTGAAGACATTAAAATTGGATTAGGTTAATATTGTCTTGATTCTGGCCTGGCTATTTAACCACGTTTATGTCCTTATTACAAACTCAGTGGTATCAACATGGCTCACCACCCAGGACATAATTCCATTAAGGGTCAGCCTGAGCACTCCAAAATAAATGTTTTTAATTGTAGATTCCCACTCAGTGTAAAATGGGAGCTTTTGAGGGCTAAATTTGAGCTTTCATGAAATCAGGGCTGCATTTCCTGTCATCCTGTATCCAAAATGCGAAATACTTGGACTGTTTACACTTGAACTGGATTATTTTCCCCAGATCAATGGTTCTTTAAAATCCAGTTTTAGAATTAATTGTATTTTTTAAATGCAAAACAGTGTCATGATCTTTGGTTTTGTTTCTGTTTTCGGACATGCACTTGATCAAACCTGAGGGCTGTTCCACGAAGCGAGCCAAAAAAATAAATAAAATCAAGGCTTATTTGAAATAGCCTCGCTTGAATTAGCCACGCCAGGTTCCAAGAATAAAGCTCAGGTGGATTTAATCCCTGCTAATTCAAGCTAGGTTTAACAAGCCAGGCTCATGTGTATCCAGCGCTACATTAAAGGCAGCCCCTGTCAAGCTATGCTAGATAAGTGATAATGGAAGGAAAGCACTGTGTTCTTCTCCCAGGCTGAGGAGGAATTATTAATGCAAGCCTATGAACATTACAAATACATCATTACCAATAAGGGAAAAACCGGCTGCATAAAAAAGCTTGTGAGGCTGCATTTTGTATTAATGTGAATTGGGTTAGAATGTGACACACAGTGAATGATGATAAGTGCTTCTGACTGTAAACTTCTAAATTCATGTTAATAAATCATATTACCTTGTTGGGTAGGGTAAGATAATCTGGAGTCTGTTGTGAATTATTTAAACCAAAATATTTTCTTTTTTCTTTTTTACATCAACGCTGGTCAGCTTTCCTGCTTATATGGCAGAAAAGCATCAACATAGAATGAGGCTGCCAGTACTATATTTTATAGTAAAGGGAGTATGTTGATGTTGTAGTACTTTTTCAGAACAGATTGTGTTTTGTATCTTGGCCAAGAAGTAAAAACATTGGTCTAATCTGATATGTATGAAGTGTCCTCACCGCTTCCTGCGGGCAGAGTCTCACTCTCAAACTTTGAAACTCTGCAACTCCTCTAAAGAGTCCCTGGACTTTCTCTTTCTCTGGTTTCTCTGAAGGATGCTCTCCTTGCTCAGCCTCGAAGTTTGAGGGGACAACCATGTGTTTTGTTTTTGGTTTCTTTTTTGATTGCAGTTGTGCCGACCCTTCTTCATTTAGTTTTGGGTTTTGTTTTATAACCTAACCCTTGTTTCAACCTATCCACAACATCTTTGTCCCATCTGATGTAGTCCTTTGTAGTCATGATGCTGTTTGGAGCTTGATACCCTAACTTTCTCTAACCAACCTTTCAGGTTGTGTTCAGGACAACTGTATTTTCACTGAAATTGAATTTCACACAAGATTACTTTTTTTAGCTGACCTCTATGAGCAAATTAATTTTTGCATTGGATTTTATTTAGTGGCATCAGTATAAAGCAGACTTAACATAAATGTACTCCACATTTTTCAGATTTAAAATAGCTAGAAAATCTTAAAAAAATAATCTACCTGGTTACCTCCACTTTAAAAACATGTATAATTAATGTTGGATAACACATAAAATACATTAATGTTTGTGACGTGACATGTGGAAAAAGTTACAATTTTCTCATCTGCAAAGTTAAATGAAGAAAGGGCATCATAGCCCAATTCAGGTAACATACCCATGAGTTTTCTTTTTTCAAAATGTCAAATTAAAATTAAAAAGCTGGCAAGAAGACATACCTGCATGATCCTATTGCAGTAAATGTGAAAGCAGCAGTTGTTATTGCCAGTCAGTTTATTTGACCCTGCAGCTGCCAACTTTATGAACTCAGGTGTGCCATACAACGGCAGCCAGGGGAGTGCGCAGCCGCTGGACTAATGCTGTAAATGTCACGACAAGGCGCACTTTGCTTGAGCAGGCATGAGCTATATGTTTGAAGAAAGGGTTTAAAGTAGGTTAGTTCAAACCTGGTGCTCTGTGCAGTAAGATACATATTGCTTGTGACGGACTGTGTGTGTGGGAGAGAGAGTGTGACTGGCTGGGAGAGGAAGAGAGAAAGCGTGACTTGTGTGAGCTCCGGTTTTACGGATGACAGGATGTCGCTGTCTTTACGCACAGACTCGCTTTGTCTGTGCTCGGATTCAATTTATTCCTCAAGTTACTGAGAGATAAATGTCGACTTTGCTCAAACGCAGCAGAATATTTTTATTTTTATTATTTGGACCGACCGGGACTTTCTGATTTACCTTTTTAGTGTTTTTTTTTTCTCTCACGGAGAAGAATATCTCCTGACTGACTTGGGCGTTTCAGCAGACAAACTTTGGAGCTGCAGGATGGGCTTACCTGTCATATTTTTGCTTCTTCACCTGACCCAAACCAAGATTAAAGGTACTTTTAAAGCTTATATCTGTAGGCCTATGTCATATTTTCTTATTAAATATTGCTGTTTCTCATTCTCGTTAAGATAGCATGTTGTCTTTTAAAGGTGAGTGTTTTAACTTCCTTTGTAAATGATTGTCTCATGTTTCAACAAACCTGTTGTGGCCCCTCTACACACTAAGCCATGAAGGATTAGAGTTGGACAGAAATCTAATTTATTTAGTACATTGTCCTGCTCCCCAGCACAGACATCAGGTGAGAAGGTGAAATTGGCTCTCAGATTGTCCCGGTTCTTACAAAAAACAAGACTGGGATGAGGTTAGCTCTGCCAGTCTAGTGATCATATTTGCACACAAATGCAAAGAAATATCCAATAACAAGAATATATTATGGAAAAGTTCCACATATGTTTTTTTTGGCTCTGGACCAAATTGATACGATGTTCAGAGGTCGCTTTTGGACCACACTTCAGAGCTTGGCGTATGTCAAGTAATTTGATATAAAACTCATGCTGTATTAATTCACATTACCCATGCCCATTCACATTTCCTCCAGCACCTCACACTCTGTGACTCATCCTCATCCTCCGGAGGAGATCCTCTGTGCTGGTGTTATGGTTCGGCTGCTGTTGCTTTTCAGTCTGCAAATCTCCGTGCAGGGTTTGGTTCAAAATAGCCTACCTAATTTAGAGATAAAATCTGCGGCACAATTACTGATTTATTGACTTTTAGACTTTAAAAACGGATAATCTACCATTAAAATTTTAGTCGATGTTTTTGATTGTGCAAAGCTTGAGCTTATTTATTTCACTGGACTCTTTTGTTTCAGTGCTTCCAACATGATTTGACACGGTAGACAGTGGAATAATCAAGACCTGGGTTTAAACAAGAATTCAAGCAGGCTGAGAGACAAACAGGATACATGATGAATAGTAAAATGACCAACAGCAAGAGCTGAGGGCTGCATGTTATTAAGAAAAAATCCTTGTTGAATATTTAGATGACCATATTGGTTGTGATTAAGCCACATTTCCCACAATGAATGTCTGAGTTTTTGGATCTTGTCCCTAAAACCTAGTGTCTCTCGCAAAAGTCTTCCTACCCTATTTGGGTTGGTTATGGTAGCCCAACACATAGTTGTGCACAACTGTGAAATAGAAATAATCTTTTTTTTTTTTTTTACAAATCTAAATCTGAAGAGTGTGCTGTGCATTTCTATTCACCTGCATCCATCTTACCATCAACTTTAACTAGCTATCTTTCCTTGCTGAAGAGAAACATCCTCACAGATTGATTCTGCCACCACCATGTTAGGGTTTTATTTTCTACTATAGAGATAATGTGTTCTGGGGCTGTATTGTTTAGCTTTTTTTTTTTTTTTTTTGCTCTTAGCAAAGGCGCCTTGGCTAAGTTTCCAGCGTGGGAAACCTCACGCTTTTTTCTTTTAAATTGTTTTCAACAAGGGCATTCTTGCCTTTAAGTCCAGAGGTGTGGAGTGCACATCTAATAGTGGTCCTGTCAATGCATTCTCTAGCTGCTATGGAATTCTGCAGATCCTCTAGAGTTACTGTTGGTCTTTTGGCTTCTTTTAATGCTTTCCTTCCCCGGCCCGTCAGTTTATGTAGTTTAGATCAAAGTTTTAATAGGCTTGCATTATGGCCATGCTCATTACATTTTGAGATGTTGCATTGAATGGTACTCTGTGAGGTGTTTGATTATGGTCTACTTTGTGTTGGTCTATTACGTAAGATCTTAGTAAGATGCACCGAGGTTTGTGATTGTAACATGACAAAATGTGAAAGGGGTAAATATACATGGATATTTTTGCACAGTTCAGTCTTTTGTGGCCCTAATTCACTCTCCAGGATCACTGAGCTGCATTTTATCCCTGTTTTATAAACCTCATATTATTTGATCAGGAAAATAAAAAAATGATTTAAAAGCTAATCAGCAAATACATTTGGACATGCTGCACGAATCCTTTGCTTATAAAAGCAGAGGACCCAGCATGTGTTGAACCATTTACTTTTGTCCAGTTTATTTTATTCCTGAGAGAAAATGAAATTGGCTTCCGTTCACACAATTCCAGTTGAGATGACAGAGGACAGGCAGAGGAGAAAGAGTTAGGATGCTGCCAACCATAAAGATTATTGGGGAATATTTTTTATGCAGTTTGGGAATCAATTGAATTTTTTTATTATTTAGGTTTTTTATTATATTTTATTATTATTATTATTTTACAGAAGTCTATTTATTTAAAAGATTGCCTCTACTTTCATGAAATCATAAAGTTGCGTAATTGCTAGTTCTCCTACTTTGAATTGTAGTTTATTTTGCATCAATTTGGTTCATCACTTTTATTCAGACACTTTCTAATATTTGACCTCCTGTCAAATGTTGCCAGCAAACCCCAAAATGCATTACAGACATGTCAGAGGGCAAATGATTTATGATGTCAGTTTACATGATTTTCAGGATGCCCTCCTTATGTGCTGAAGGTTCTGCCTCAGAGAGCCTCTTTGTCAAATTTAATCGCCTCTGTATGGCACAAGAAGATGTCATGATGCCAGTAGACTTAATATCTTTTATTGTCTCAGTGTAGGTAGAGGCTGTGCCTAGCTGTATCAGTAATTATAATATTTCCAGTCTGCAAATGAAATAGTTTTATGTAGAATACAATACACAGGTAGGTAACAGAACATGACTCCCATGATAGAAGTGGTCTGTAACTTTCGCAAACGCATACAATAATTTGCTGTGTGCTGGGAGAAGAGCTGCCGTTGACAGAACACACTCCACAGCTTTGACAAGGAAAGGAGAGTAATCGCAGGGACAATGTAAACACAAGTAAAATAAAGCAGTTAGTGTTTTTTTTCTATTAACAGCTTAAATGAGCTTATTGTCAAAGATTAGCTTAAAATAATAAAACCATCCCATCAGTGTTTCATTTAAAATGTTTTATTCCCTTTAGTGTTTTTTATTCAACCCTAAATGTGTAAATGTACAGATAATTTTAGCTTCTTCCGGCAGTTTTTATGTAATTGTGCTTCATTCATGCTGATCTACTGAGCTTAATTCTATATGTCTGCTTATATCCAGCTGCTCTTCAATTAAAGTTTCAATTCTCATAGTTTTTTAACATACACAGATGTCTCTATGTTCCTGTATATAGCCTCTTTTTGCACAAATCTAAAACGCACAAGTCAAGGAAGTACACCTATATAGGATATATAAATAATAATAATAATAAATTAACGCACTAACGCAGGTCGATTAATTTGTAGAATTAACATGATAAATTTTTTTTAAACGCAATTAACGCATGCACATAATTTCCCGTCTTTTTTTTTCCACAATTCAACCCGCGCTGCTTTCAGTGCTCGCTCGTCTCGTTAACAGCATGGCAGACCCGAACCGCATCTGTGGTTTAATGTGAAAGTCTCTAGGAGATTATCACTTCATGTCACTCCCTGCTCTGCTGCGTGTGTAGTCTGCAGAAAGAGACGATTATGTCTTGTGCTGTTGGTCACTTTGCTCAAAACAACAAACGTGCATTCCATCGACTTGCCCTTTTCAATGCAAGCAAAAACGTCTTTGGTTACAAGCGATCAGAAGAAGCGATTGGAATGAGCTGATTATAAAAAATGCAACAATCTGAGGCTGATGACCTCACATCAGGTAAGCCTTGGCTAACAAACAAGCTAACATAGCTAACCAACACTGCAACTGCAAGTTAACTGCAAATAATAACAGTGGGAACCAGAGAGTAATGTAAAAGTTCGGTGTCACACCATTTGCGCACTCATCGTGGTGTTGATAAACAAATAATCCCTCTATTATTCAGAAAAATTGAGAGAGAAATTAAATGTTGTAGCTCACTATTTAATTCTTCAAGGAGTTGTTTTAGATCCTGATGGCTGTGGACAGAACGGATCTCCTGTAGCAGTATGTGTTGCAGCGAAACTTAAGAAGCCTCTGACTGAAGACACTGTTGTCGTAGGAAAGTCACATAAGGAGGATGCTCAGGGTAGTCCATAATTATTAAGAAACGGTCAGCTTTACATTTAGAAAATGGTAAGCAGTTAGTTTGCCTTAGCAACTAGCTAAAAGATTATTAGGTTAAAAGAGCCACATGTAAATGTGATAGTGGAGTTCAAAACAAAAGTTCCATATATCTCTCCTGTATTTCCTTGGGAAAAAGAGCGCCAGCTTCCGGTTTTGTCCTTTATTTATACCAAAAATTGTACTTTTTCATTCATATTTAGGAAAGTTAATTAATCGTGGTCAATTTACAGCTATCCTGTGATTAATTAGATTAAAATGTTTAATCATTCAACAGCCATAAAATAAATATATAATGTCTTTTTCCATTTACCTCTCACTTTGCTGTTGATGCACTGGTAATTTTACCACAGTAGGGACTATTTTTTTCTATAACACAGTTTACATTTTGATATTGCTTATAGTAAAAAAAAAAGCTATCTCATAACTCTGGTGCCTGTCTGGTCTGTTGAATGATTAGTCAAGAGAGTTGCCTGAGGCAGGAGGGGATGTACAAAGGAAGAGACTTTCCAAATGTGAAAGTCTGTTTTGGACAACAAAAGATGTGATCAGAACAGCTGCCAAGCCCTTTTATTCTGAACTCACTGGAGGAATTGTAAGCCATTGTCACCTTTTTTTCTAACAAATTATTTGTGGTGTTTTAATAAGCACACTGGGTGCTTGTTTTCAGGTGAAGTTGAAAGATTGTACGTGAACAATCTTAATAACTATGTGCACCACTGGTAAAGAAGTGTAAAAACCCTTACAATAAATTCATTTTTTTTGCAGTAGCAGCATTTCTCATTTTAAATAATCCGTTTTAATTTTAGCAAATTTTTTTAGTTGGACAAAAAAATGTTAATAAAAATTGTTTTGTGCAAAGTCACTGGCGTCACATTTATTGCCACTTTGCAAGCCCTTTGTATATTTATACTTTGTGCTTCATGTTTATTAGGCATTCTAGAATTCTTTTTATTAGCTATCCATGACTTCAAGCTTCCCTGAGGGATGAACGTGGCCTTATAAACAAATGGCCATTTGTCTTAGCCATTCTTCAAAGGGGGAAAGAGACAAGAACATGACAATTATGTAAAACAGATGTTTGTTGATCTCAGAGGCTCATGAAAAGCTGCAAGAATGTAGGCATATACCCACATTTACCTGTATCTAAACCCAGCTTGAACAATATTTAAAGTTTTAAATAACTGGAACTGACTAGCAGGGCAAAGGGGGGCGAAGGAGTAGCTACCACTCAGTGAAGACAGTAGTAAGGAAGTACATTTCTAAAGCTCACTGCTGGAAAACTCCACTGTCATTGTGGAGGGTACTGTAAACATATTCAAATTACAAAGACACTTTCATAAATGGCTGTTTTGTATTAAAATGCCTTCTGGTGGGAAAGTGGTTTACAGATATCTAAAGAGTTGACACTAGTTCTTGGACAGATAGGAGCAAAATTGTTATATTCTTGTAATTTGCTTTGTGTGGATTTTTCTTTCTTCCTTATCTCATTAGCATGTCTTACTGTAGTTGAATATAAAGTGAAAGCTTTCTGCATTTAATCTGTGGTGAAAAAGCTATTCTAACCAACCTGACTGTATGGAAAAAAGTAATCGCCCCTATTTTTAAATCATGAATTTCCTGCTGAACAACAATAAAAAAAAGCTTGATATAGTTCCATACGCTACATCCAGGCCAGATGTTTTAATATCAAGAAATCACTTAAACAGCATCTGACTGACTACATGAAGTAGGCTGAAAGATCTCAAAAAGCAAAACATTATTCCTCAACCTAAAGAAAATTGAGAAATGATCAGAAACACATTAACATCCATCACTCTGGAAAGTCTTAAGAAGCCATTTTTAAGGCTTTTTAAGGCATGCGTTTAAGGCTAAGTGAAAGTAATTATCCACAAATGCAGAAAACATGGAACAGCTGTGAACCTTCCCAGAACCAACCATATTTACGCTCAGAACGAAGAATTGTCTAGGATTTATAAAAGGAATCTAAAATATTTAAAGCACTGCAGATTTCATGTGGCTCATTCTATGATCCAACATGTAAAGACCAAATAAATAAGTAAATCAAACCCATACAGGCCCTTCTGGACTGTTGCAGAAATCTGAAAGAATGTAAATCACACCACAGTTTAACGGCATTTTTTAAATGGAATCCTTCAACAGGTTAACCCTCTTCATCCTTGTACAGCTTATGATTACCAACAATGGTAATGGTTTGCATGAATCCATGCTGCTCTTGATGGACAGCTTTGGTCATTATTAAAATGAGCTGTTTGGACCTGTGTTTGTGGAGAGTTTTAGAACCTTAATCACAGGACTAAAATTCTCCACAGGAGCTACTTATTATTTGAGGGCATAAGCAAATTTGTGCAGTTTAAAAAAATACTTTCTTCATTGTTTATCAGTGAGAAATGTTTTGTTCTGTTGCAGCATAAATATGCAGATTGCATTAATTAAAAGTGTGCATTCAAGCATAGGTATGTAGATATATAGTTTTTTATATTTATCTTGGACAGTCTGTAATGCTTTTCTCTTCAGCTGGTTCCAATTATTGTCAAATTCCTGATTGGCTACATGTCTTTCCAGTTTTGCCTTTCACTGGGTTATGCTCATATGAATGACCCTTTTATGATTCATTTGTTCCTCTTTGTCTGCTTAGTGTGATGCTCGTCACTGATACCACTCAACCACTCAACCATTCACTCAAGTTTATCATTGTGTCGGTTCATTTTCTCAATATTGAGCACAAAGACTAGACTTTGAACTTTAAGAGTGCCTTTTACTGTGACAGTCAAACAGTTTGTCTTCAGTCTCCTCATTTTAAGTGTTCCATTTCTAATCAGATCCTGAGTGTAAAACGATACATAACCGAACAAAGCCACTACAGCAGAGTGATTTTTGGCCTTTACATCAGAGCGTCATAGTATATGATTACAGAAAAGTTAATCATAGGGGACCTTATTACACAAAGCATTGTTACATAATTAGATTGTTTACTGTAACATTTTCCTCTGAGGAATTTTTTTTTGGGGGTGGGGAGAGGTGGCGCGGGTTCACCTTCAAATATTTTTTCAGGGTCATCAACCTAAATGTAAAACGATTGAACTAAAATTATAAATGATGACTGATGGCCACTGATAAGCCTGGAAGAGACAAGGCAGAACAAAGGCAAACATGTAACTTCTCAAGAACATTGACTGGGTTTGTCCAGTCAAGAGTAGCCTTTTTAAACTGCCACAAAGGCTTGTGTTCACTAATATGGTGAAAAGGGAGATTTTAACTGGTAAGATATGTAGAGTAATCAAACGAAAGAGCCATTTTCCCTGGCTGCAACTAAATAAAATTTGTCTAGAGCCGCAAAACCTACATGATCATAACATATGCTATAAAGTTTTATGAACACTTTCAGTATAACATTTACTTGTTTTATGGGTCATGATTTTAATCTCTAATTTCAGGTTTTATATCAAATAAAAATTTCAGTATTCATTATTTATTGACAATAAAGCATAAACAACCAGGTTGGTAGCTTAATGACCACAAAGGCCTAAACAATAAAGATTTCTTGCCTCACTGCTGCCATTTGGCTGTGGAAATTCTAGTCAAATATAGCAAGAAAGAAGTATTGCTGTTTAAACATTGTAATTTTATTACCTTTATACTTTACACATAAAACTACTTCCGAGCCCGAATTAGGAAGAATCACCTGGTAGAGCCTTACGAGCAACAGGCAGCTCCAGAACATTGCAAAGCTCAGGGTTAGATCAAACTTTAACTTTTGTAGAAGATTGTAGTGCAGTTGAATAGTTTGCACAAATAATACAACACAAAAATAATAGCACAAATCCTGATATTTGTCTCACCATCCCTGTAAACACAAGTCCTCATGTCCCTAACACATTCTCTGAAGGCTTTTGGAAACAATATGTTTGATACTGCCTTACATTCTGATCCTCTACAGGTACCAGCAGCATTTTAAACAGTAGTTTCAAAGGTTTTAGGCAGGATTTATTAAAACTACCTGAAGATATTCCAGACCAATAATATTTAAAAACAGGGTAGATTACTTTATTCTTATATACATTTATATAGGTTTTATGAAGGGCACTAAACAACTTCACCCTAGAGTTTACCACTGTGGACAGCTGTTCAAATGTGTGAGTCCACTTCATCGGACTGTAATATGTCATTTGACACATTGCCAGCAACTGACTGTACAGTGTAAGTGCATAGAAATCTTTCAAAATCGACATGACTGGCAGTCAGCCAGAAATTCACAGAACCTTGTCAATATCTTCTGTCCTTTTACAGCAAGAGTCTTAAACTACAATCATCAAAAACTGCTGTCCTGCAAGCACTTCATTCAGATGACTAAATTACCTCTTCATCATGCAATCAGGTTGAACAAAGTCTCGCTAGTGGCCTAATTATTTAAATCACCTGTGTTCTACAGTAAGAGGAATTATCATTAGTTGTCTGTTCACAAAATTGGACATCATGCATCACTGGCTATTTTTTAAATGAAATGTTTATCACTACTGTGGACCCCCACCTATTCGCTATTCAGTATTTGCTGATTCGCCTATCTGTTGATTTTTTTTCTGTGGAACGTAACTCCAAATTATTTGTGTAAATCTATTTGCGGATTTATTTTTGTACCGCATATCTAAGGGGCTGGGTGTAGCTTCTGGGTGAACCTAATCCCTAAACTAACAAACAAAATGAACTAAGTGATAATCAAACTTACTTACAAAAAAATAAATAAACCAAGTGACCAAAACTTACCTCCATAAATAAAGATAAACAGGATAAAATAAGATGGAAAAATAAAACGTAGCTCACGCCTATAATCTCCACAGACTAACATAGTGTTTCAAAATGTTCACAAGACACTGCACAAGTGAAAGCGTGAGCTGAGCAGAGAAATGGATAACAGCAATCTGCAGCAGTGTCAATTTATACATTAGTTATTCTTAGAAAACCAAAATGGATTCACCATCTTCAGGATTCTACCAATCACGGAAGGGCACCTTCAGATGAAAAATGAGATTTCTTACAATGCAGCGTTTTACAACCGCAGTCGTAGCAAGAATGCAGTAAAGCTGACATCCAAGTAAATGAGAATTGTGGAGTTCAAGCTGCCTATGAATTTCACCCAGAAGAAAGAGTGCCGCTTGGATAATTTTAATCTTCGAGAGCTGATGTCCTGCATGTATTAGAATTTGAATTAGATTTCGAATTGAATTTTCAATTTCATACAAGCAATTGTATACAATTAGTATGTTTTTGTATAACACTGTGCTGGTAATGAAAACCCTTTTTGTAGGCCATTAGTCAAAATTAAACCAGCTGATAAGAAATAGCACATAGCAGGAATGCTTTCTCAATACTGACCAAGTTTAGCTGATTTCTTGACTTTCTGTGCCTTCATGTGTTTTATGTTTATTCCGTTCAGATTTTTTTAAACCTATAACTTCATTTGTGGACTAATTTGCTTTGATTTCTTTTTATGTGTGGATTACGTGTTGACACACCTGGTAGGAATTTCATATCAGTATCCCTATTAGACGTATCTAAACTTACACAAACAGTTTTTGTTCAACACTTCGTTATAATGCTGCTGACAAATGATGGTGAAACAGAGCAGGTCAGAAAAAAGTGGAAGTGATTGGGAACAACATAAACTCGGGGCAGGCAGAGAAGACAATTTAATGATTTCAGTCAGGTGTTGGAGCAGGGACGCATCCAGAACTGTCAGGACATGGGCCCTCCAGGACAGGAATAGAGGGTTTGGGTAATAGTAATTACTCATTGAGCAATAATTCTAGTAAAATAAAGTTTAAAAAACCCAAAGAGAGATAGTAAAAAACTTATTTTCCCACCACAACTTCTCCTGCTTCCACAGACAATGCTGAGTTTGGACAAGAATCTTTTTCAAGGTCTTGTGCTTGGATCAGTTTACTTGGACTGGTCAGATAGCTATATATTTTCTTGAAACTTTTACCAGAAGCTGTGATACTGCCTAGTTTTGAATTGAAGGTCTGATGATGAACCAGATTTGGGTCCAGGAAAGTTTTATTCTTTCATGTCGGAGGTTTGCACAGATTTAATAAAAATGTTGTTGGCAGATTATTGGATTTTACTTCAACCTGCAATGTGTCATTTCAAACAAAAATACTGTAATATCCCAGAATAACAAATTGTTTATCATATGAAATTATTGTATTTTGTTTAAATAAATGGGTTTCTTTAGAAACTGTGGATAGCTTTTAACCAAGAGAGTTATGTGATTAACTGCTTTTGACTGTTGTATTACAATTAAGATGGTTTTGGACTGTAACTGTAAGTTATTCTAAATTTACCATATTGGTTCACTGTATAGCAATGAACTGGACTGATATAAAGACTCTTTTGACTTGTTTAGTGCCTTCGGATGACAGTTGTGAAATGGTGCTATAAAATTGTTGCCCCTGAACATATGTAAAAGATTTTAAACCCTAAAATAATTTTAGTGATGGATTTACTCCCCGCCCCTGCCTGCTGGATGGTACAGATAATGGATGGATTTACTCCCTCTATCCCCACAGATGCGTAGCTCCAACAGATTATTTAAAAATGATTACATTTGAAGTTCACTGGAGAGATGAGCTGTAGACAATTTTGAACTGAAACAAACTGAAATATTATGTTAAAAAAATGTCAACCAATTCAAGATGATTAGCCCTTTCCCTATGCAGCACTTCATCCAAAAGTTCAATGTTAAATGAAAAAGTAACACATCTCTGCCAGGGCCTTTTTTAAGTGAATTTAATACACTAGTAATTTTGTTCCCCCGTTATGTCCAGTGGAAATGCAGAGTGTCCCAGAAGTCTGCCCTGGTTCCTGAAAAAGTTTCCGTTATCTGTCTATTACCTGTCCCCAAATTTTAAATTTTTCTTGTTCTTGTTTTCCTTAATTGCATGCCTCTTGTTAGTGTGATGTAAAAATGTTTTACCAAAGAGCTATTAAAATTGTATTATTGTTAAGAATTACATCTTTTTTAAATCAGTTTTTTCTTATTTTGCAATCTCATACATTATTTTTCAGCTGAATTTAAGTATAACTGCTGCCTTTGTGTGCGCTACTTTTTACTGGTGTGTTTGGCTTTGGTGGCATATTTTTACAGAAATGGTCTTCAGAAAAATGTATGAAGATTATCATTAAAATAATCTACACATAACTCAGCTTTTCTGCCTATCATTAAGTTGCAGATTTACTTCCAGCTCAAATCTAAGCATGTTTTGCTGTTCCCACCAGGGTGAGAGAAAATGAAGAAAAGCAAACAGCGGGAGTCTGTTATTATAAAAGTATTTCCAAAAATCCACTGTGAATTCCTTACACTGTGCCAAGCAGCAGACCCAGACACTTTCATATCACAGTTTAACAACTGAAAGAGTCAGAATTTTCCTTCAGGTGCTGGGGAAGGCCAGAAACGGCAATAAAATATGATTGATGTTTAATATACAAACCCTTCCTAAATTTGGCAGAACAACAGTTTTATTTGTTCCATTTACCACAGTGACCAAACCACTGGAAATAATGTCCAGGGTGTCCCCTGGCTTTGATCTGCTGACAGCTCAGATTGGCTACAGTCCTCCTACAACCCTAAAAAAAGTACAAAGTAGACCGAAAATAGAGAGGTAGGGCAATGTTATGCCAGTTGAGATAATGATATCAATTCAAAAATCCTTTATTGATCCCAAAAGTGATCCCAGAGGGAAGTTAAGTGTTGTAACTCATACTAAATATAATATAATAAAGCGGTGTGGTAGTGGCTTTACCTGCTTTTTTACCACCTTTGCAAGTCTGCTTTTAATATCAGTTCTAGGAAAAGGTTTCTAAATGTTTCTTTTATGATTTCTTTCTTTGAACGGCCATGGAAAGTTTAAAAATGATAGATGGATAGATAAGTAAATGTGTCACAGTTTCCAAACGATTTCATTATGAGTTAAAGGCTTGTTTTGTTGGATATTTGAGTCATGGTTATGTGTCCTCTAAACTGGCAAAAAAAAAAAATACAAGCAGAAATCTATTTACTAAGTAAATACATGTGCCGAGATAGCACTGTTCAGACGTTTGAGATCTTAATACCTCGATTATGCTGTTTACAAGAGTTGTGTTCCGGATATTCCACTCATATTCTTATTTACACATCTCATGGCTTAGTCTGATCAATGATTTATCAGCACATTGCATTCATCGGCACTAATTACACTCTGTGCCACATCCAAAATCTTTATTAAGGCCAAATCCTTCAAACTTGGTGCAGAAATCTTTTTCTGATGCTTTTGTTGATTTATTAGGATGAGAGGAGTGGAAGAATACAAACCTCTGTTCTTGTGTTTTTAGAATTGAAAGCCTGAAATCAACTATAACTCTGGTCCAAAATGTGTCTGATGTGTTAACTTAAAGCACAGTACTGAATACCAACAATAAATATGTTCAATTACATTTATCTTTGTTGTTCCAAATCTAAACACAAGTCTCTTCAGGACATTTTTACTTAGAAGCAATTAAATACAATTTAGATCCAGTTTAAATTTAATTTAAGATAATTACATTTACAAAAGTCATACTCAAATTAAATCCAATAATGAAGTTCGATTTAATCCAGTTCAAATGCAGTTCAAGCCACATGTTAAAACTGAAAGGCTATTAATAAGTCGACCCCCCCCCCCCACCCAAGTTAGGTGTTTTCCATTAGCATTTTTTTAAATTTATGTCTTACTAGCCAAGCTATTTTTACATAAATGTTTACTCATGGTAAAAGAGCAAAATAAAAAAATTTAAATAAAAAAACAGCTAGTTTGAAAACAAATAACTTAAAAACAAATGCTTTTATTTAGAGATGCCATCCATCCCTCTTCTTCTGCTTATCCGGGGTCAGGTCGCGGGGGCAGCAGCCTAAGTAAAGAGACTCATACTTCCCTCTCACCAGCCACTTGTTCCAGCTCCTTGGGAGGAATCCCGAGGCGTTCCCAGGCCAGCCGAGACACATAGTCCTTCCAGCGTGTCCTGGGCCTTCCCCTGGGCCTCCTCCAGGTGGGACGTGCCCATAACACCTCACCAGGGAGGTGTCCAGGAGGCATCCTGACCAGATGTCTGAGCCACCTCAACAGGCTCCTCTCAATGTGGAGGAGCAGCGGCTCTACTCTGAGCCCCCTCCGGCAGACCAAGCTTCTCACCCTATCTCTAAGGGAGAGCCCAGACACCCTGTGGAGGAAAATCATTTCAGCCGCTAGTATCCGTGATCTCGTTCTTTCAGTCACCACCCAGAGTTCGTGACTATAGATGACGGTAGAAACGATCGGTAAATTGAGAGCTTTGCCTACTAGCTCAGCTCTCTCTTCACCACGATAGACTGGTACAGCACCCGTATCACTGCAGAAGCCCCACCAATCCGCCTACCAATCTCTCACTCCATTTTTGACACGTTTGTGAACAGCCCCGGCCGGGCTCAGCCCGAAGAAGTGAAATGGGCCCCCCTTCCCATGAGCTCACCACCTGTGAGAGGGGCTATATGGGTCAGGTGCAATGTAGGATGGGCAGTGGTCGAAGGCGGGGACCTTGGCGATCAAATCCTCGGCTGCAGAAGCCGGCTATTTAGAGATGCTCTAATCAAAATTTTATGGTCGATAAATCGTTCTTTTTTTTTCAAGTTTTGGCCAGCCGTTACTGATTTTAGTCATCTCTCCCAGATAACTGTTATGTACGCTCTATAGTCATATTTAGTAAGTTAGAATAATTTTGAAAAGTTAATTTATTTCAATATCTCAATTCAGTGAGGGAAACCAATAAATATAGATTAACTACCGTACACAATCAATTATGTTTTCAAGCATTTATCTTTTCTATTACATTTTTCCGCTTTCAACTGATAAATACACATTTCAGATTGCAATATTACTTCAGACCAATAAATTTTTTTTTTTAATGCAGGAATGTGGACTTAATGAACTACATGCTTAATACCTTCTTAACGTTTATTTTCAATAGGTACTTTCAATCTAAAATACGAGCCTAATCATGTTCTAACTTTCTGAATATGACTGCCTGTGGCTGAAATTAAATGTATTTTTGAATGAGATGGATAGCACATTTCACATATATATATATTTATTTATTTTTTGCTGATTGTTGATGACTTAGTTACAACTCGCTATTGACACGAATCCACTGAGGTTACTCAAAACAATCAGCACATCTAAAGGGTACTAATTTTTAATTGAACGGTGAATATGTGCTCGCAAAAAGTAATGTTCTATTTTTGTTGTCTTGTAAATCTTTCACAAACTCACTCTCCATCAGTTTTTTTCCCTTCCTGAGTGGCTTCATAGTAGCTGTATACCCACAATCTCTGTCCGAATCCTCCTTATTGCTGCCACTGTTATCCTCATGATTAAAGTAAGTGCATGACTCAATTAAGTAATGGTAAACATGTCCATAGGTAAACATCTCAGGGATGTCCACAGACGGTAACGTGGTCCAACCGCTGTCAGGTGTTGTCACGGTAACGGGTGTAACGTGTTTAGCTAGTAAGTCCTTTCTTTTTCAGTTCATACCATTTGCCACCGTCTACTCCAGGATAAACTTGGATTTTCAATGCGATACATGCACCTTTTGAACAACCTTTCGTAGTGACATATTTTTACTTTGACCATGACATTCGAGCCAGCGCTTCAGTTCTGGCAATCGTTCATTTGCAGTGTCGCCACAAAGAAAGGCCCCTGGTACAACCTCCTCCGTATTTGTTGATTTGTCCGATACATAAAAATTTTATATACAATATTTATATGTTCGGTGGCTCGGCGGGATACGGATCCAGCGTCTCTGCTCGTTCGATCACCTGCTCTGTGCACAGGTGCTGGCTGAGCTTGGCCTGGGGATGCCGTCCGTCCGCTGCGGCTATCGGTGGGGCGCCCCGACGTGGGGCAGGGGTGGGGCTCTGGGATATTGGCGGTGAGGATTGGCCTATAGTGGTGGTGGCGGGGGCCCCTCGTCGGCCGGTCCCTTGTCGGCCCCTGCTCGGGGGTGGGGCACCCCTGGGCCCCAGCTCTCCCGGTCCATGGACCGGCCCGCCTGTGAGCTCGTCACTTCATCGTAGCCACTGGACGTTCCCCTGGGGTTCTCCTCTGCTCCTCTCCTGGGGGATGCTGTTGGCCTCGCCCGGGTCCGCCTGCGGCTCTGGGGGTCCTTTGGACGTCTTGGCTCCGATCTCCTTCACGTCTGCATCGATTCCTGGGAGACGGATTGATGGCTGCTCACACCAGCTTTAGAACACTCTTATGGAGAAACCTTATATGCACCAGCATGCTCACACACACACATAGGTGTGGGGTCTCTGGTGTTTAGAGATATATTCTTGGGCTGAGGTTATCATTGCTAGATCTTGATTAATCGGTACCATGAGTTTTTCTGTGACATTGTTGTTGTATTTTTATATCCATTTTTGTGTGATATGGTTGTGTAGTTCTTACGTCACAATGTTTGTTTTGTTTTGTTGATGTTCCTTTTTTTTTTTTTTTGTTTCTTTCCCTTCTCTCTGCCGTCCTGTGTGTATGGAGGCAGACTTCGATGCTTCGTCTAGCTTTAGCACCCAGTAGCACTTGCGCGCGTGATGTCAAATGTTAAGTAGGCTATTTGCTTTAAATTTCTGTACAGTATATAAACTTGATTGAATTGTGTTATAAAGTGCCTTGAGATGAAATTAGTTTTGAATTGACACCATTAAATCAGATGAGTTCAATTGAAAATATTTTTTCTAGTCTTTCTGTATTGAGCGCTCACTAAGTGTTTATCTTAGGAGCAGAGGTAACATCACGCAGTGTGTGTGACAGAAGTGTCTTTCTAACAGGCCTTTACTATAATTTTAAACCAAAGACTAAATGATTACAGGGTTGACATTTTAAAGTGTTTTAAGCTTCATATAGTATTAGCACTTGGGTTTCTAGCATGGTTAACCTTGGTAAAACGGCAGTCACCAAGTGTATATTGTAGAAAACGTAAACATTTATCATCTAAGATCTCCAAAAGCATGTCAACATTTTGATATCCTGCTGGTTCGGTGACAGGAGTAGAAAGCTCAAGAAAATTAAACGGAATAACCTGGCTGTGTTCCATTCAGCCTTGTTATTTGTGGTTTTGCTCTCTCTCGTTGTTATGCAACCCATATGGTATGACCAACAGGCATGCATTATAATATAATATAATATAATAACTTTGTAAAGTTTAGTAATTATTATAATAGTTTGATTTCATTTGGGTTACCTTAGTGCTCTCCCCACCAATGGAATTTGTTTTCCTATCCATGTCATGTTGCAGCTCAAAATAAAACCAAATTCCCATCTCTAATCAGCAGTTGAAATATCTCTCTCTCTCTCTCTCTCTCTCTCTCTCTCTCTCTCTCTCTCTCTCTCTCTCTCTCTCTCTCTCTCTCTCTCTCTCTCTCTCTCTCTCTCTCTCTCTCTCTCTCTCTCTCTCTCTCTCTCTCTGCTGATTTTAATCAATCATCATAATATTAAATGCTTATTAGTGGTTACAGTTGTGTTAATTTTGTTTTGATGCTGGCACAGAAGTTCATCAGAGGGCGTGATTTTTTTTTGTTGCGGTAAAACATACTTTTTTTATTTCCTGATACAAATTAAATACAAGTTACTGCTGAACAAAGAGAAAGAAGCAGGAAAAAAATTACTTTGTCTTATGCATAACAAACATAAAATATCAACAGGGGAGCCCCAAAAAGTTCACAGATGAGGTGTCTGTGGTTCTTCAGACTCATTAGGAGGAGGCAATTATGCACTAGTGTCCTCTATAGCGTTGGAATGGATGGGTGCTCAGCTGCTCATTCTGTGTTTACTCTAATTTTGTCCACACAACTAAATGAAAATGTGCACACTAAATAAATAAGCAAGCAATTTAACAAGTACAAAAAGCAAACATGTTACATTTTGTTTGTTTAGTGTAGCAAAAAGTGGCCTCTAACTAATCTCCTTTTATGTCCATAGCCCTGGAAGGGGATCTATAAAAAAAACCCATATAGGTCTGCTTTTTTTGGTATGAGGAGATATACACTAAGTAGGAAATGATGCAAGAGTAAATGGAAATGAAAACTTTAGTGTTTCTGGCTCATTTTTCCAATCCAGGAATAGCCTGATGGTATGTTTTGCACCGGAGGTTGAAAGATGGAAAATATGGTCACATAATGTGCTTATTTTAACCCTCAGGCCATCGGGCTGTCAAAACTAAATGACAAAAATAATATGACTTTTTAAATAATGCCTTAATATTTAATTCTAACTATGAAACACTTGAATACTTTTAATTTTAGTTTTGCACGTATCACAAAATAGCTTACAGGAAATCAAATTGTACTTTTTAACAAGCTTCAGAACAGATTATTTTGTATTTGTTTTACGTAAAATAAGCAACAAATACAACTTTGCAGCTGTAATAGCTTCACATCTTTTGTTAAGGCTTTGCACAAAGTTTATAATTGTTTATAGGAATTTCCCATTTTTCTATGAGTCAAGCCTCATTCCTTGACTCATAGTCTCTGCTCGACTTCATCCTAAAGATAATCTATTGGGATGATGTCAGGACTCAATGTCAAGGTCTTTCTCTCCAAATTTGCTCATCCATGACTCTATGGACCTTGTTTTGTGCATTGGTGTGAACTTCTGTTTGAACTGAAGACACTGTTTTCCCAATTTAAGCTATGCACTGCTCTTGAGCTACCTTGAAGGCCACACAAATTTTGATGATTTGTATCTATTGACTCTGCAGAAAGGTGGACTTCTGTGGATTACGACTGTCAGCATCTGTTGATTCACTTTATAAATTTACTTAGCCTACGTTGTGCCTGATCATTCCAAATCAAATTCACTTTATCATATCCCAAACGGTTCACTATGAAATATTTAGTAGCTGGAACGTTTCACAGCTGGACTTATTGCACAGGTGATAGCCCATCAAGGGACTATGCTGGAATTAACTTAGCTCCTGAAAGTGACTTATTTAAACATTTTATTGAAAGCAATCTATGTTCCTTGGTGCTGGATTTTATAACTCTGATCATGGAAGTGATTGAAACACCTGAAATCAATATTACGAGCAAGCAATTACTTTGGGTAAAAGAGAGAATATCTAAATTATGTAAAGAAAAATGACAATGGACCTCTTTTGACAATAAATTAACTACCAAAACACAAGGTGAAGACTATATACTACATATTGCTACTGTTTTTGGAAGCACAATGGAAATTAATTTTAAATTAAAAACATTTTTAAAGATTTTTTTATCCCACGTTTTTTTCCCCATTATATATCACCCAGTGCTCCTACCTAGTTCTAGTCCTGGGGTTCCGCTCTCCCTCTGCCAGCCCCAGGAGGGCCCCGCACTGAAACCCAAGCCTCCTTCATGCTTGGGGAGCTAGCAGGCCCTTCTTTTCGCGTGGAAGGATCACGTTATTCCAGCCAGATCCTCCCCATCCAGGACTAGTGCATGTTTTTGTGGGAGTAGCTCACATTAGCTGCTCAAGGGAACACGGGGAGAACATGCAAACTCCCCACAGAAAGGCCCTTTCGCCAACCCCACCCGGGGTGTGGGTGCCGAAGATGCGGGGGAACAAACACACCCTCAGCACTCACAGCATCCCCGGCGGTAATTGAACCCAGGACCTGCTAGCTGTGAGGTGAGCTGCTCCACCAGCTGTGCCACCGTGCACCCCTTAAATAACAAATAAAAGCAATCTTAAATGAGGTTTGAAAAGGAGATGATTACTAATCAAAAGCTAAACATAACCTTTGGCGTACCACAAGGCACACTTTTTGGCCACAAAGCTATTTTCATCAATTACTTATGTAACATCTAAAGCACAATAAAATTAGATATTTGCAGATGTTACAAATATCTTTACTTCTGGGGAAAATTTGCAACAACTTGTGGTGTTGGTTTCATCTTAGAAAACAAATAGCTAGGTTCTCCTTTGACTAATTTTTCTCCTTTTGATCTCTTTCAGCCCTGGTGGCCAGTGCTGCGGAGGAAGACGTGAGATGCCCACTTGGCCAGTTTCCATGTGGTAACATGAGTGAATGCCTCCCTCAAGCTTTGCAGTGCAATGGACAAAAAGACTGTCCCAATGGAGCGGATGAGTGGCGCTGTGGTGAGTATGTTTATCATCTACATGGAGGGTGTGGTTGGGGTGGCCAAAAAGTGATACCTATTCAGGTTTTTATTTTATGTTAAAATGTTGTTTATGAATAGTTAAATTCAAGCTTCACTCTTGTGTATGTGTAAAAAAAGCAAATGACAGATAACTAGATAGTTGCACTTAGTTGATAACTGCAACTAAATCCACAAAGTAGACAGTCCATACAATCCCTTTTCGGCTTTCATACTTCAGGTAAAGTATGCCAAGGTTCCAGCTTGTTACCTAATTTAAAAAAAGAAGCCAATTTGAAATTTTCTGCAGCTCAAGTATTTTTTGTCACATTGCTCATTGCCTAGCCAGAACCAATGATTCTTAGCTTCATTTTAGTGTTGGCCCATTAGCAGGTTGCAACTGTCAGTGGCCACATTTGATTTTCTTTTTGCTTTTATGGCTCAGGTGCCCTCTGCATAGGTAGGAAAATATTGAGCTTATCAGTCCTTGAGACACATAAAGAGTCTTCTGGTTTGTAGTGGGCTCAGGTTTTGAAGAAAAACAATCACACATGAGCATGGAGTCAACTTTGGGTTTCCTTTGTCATATCCAACTCTAAAATAAATTACATGGGGAGGTCACTCGTGCGCTGTAATGGAGTAGACGTGTTTTGTTAGAGCTCTGTGTTGCTAGCTCCATTTTCATAAAATATTGCGCTTGAATGTGGGTTTTTTTTCGCAGCCCTGTCATAGTGCTTCATCATAATCTGCTGTACTTTGTGTTTACACTATGCCTAAGAAAGAAGAAGCCAAAAAGTCGCAAACCCAGGTGAGCTCCGGTGACGGCCCTATATTAGCCAGTATTGCTACCCATGGCGTTGAACTCTATAAGATTTGCACGCATGTGGATGACATGAAGAAGTCGATTGAGGAACGCTTTGACTCCATTGAAGCATGCTTATTCACCCTCCAAAAAGAACACCGTGAAGCCAAGCACCATCTGGATGACATGGATAAAGCACTCTCGGCTGCTGACAGCCGCATCACATAGCTGGAGGCAACATGCAAAAAGATAATGGCGGCCAACTGGCTCCTCAAAGCTAAAGTGAATGATTTGGAGGCCCGCTTTTGTAGGCTTAATTTCAGGATCGTGGGCATTAAAGAGGGAGAAGAAACTGGTCGCCCATCTGAGTTTGTTTCGCGGCTGATATTGTAACTTCTGGGCCAGGAACTCTTTCCCAGGCCTTTCAAAATTGACCTGGCCCACCGCATCCTGAGACCCAAGCCACTCGCTAACGAGCGACCGCGCATCATCATCGCGAGAGTACATAACGACCGTAACCTGGTCAATATTCTTCGGCTTGGTCACCAACAAGCCCCGCTACAGCTTCACGGTGAGAGGGTCTCAATATTCCAATATTACACTGCTGAGGTATCATCTCTACGCCAGGCATTCAGTACTGTGAGAAAGAAGCTCATTGATGCCGGCGGTAAATGTTCTCTGCGCTTTCCAGCCAAACTTCAGATTGTCCACAACAACACGGTGAAAATCTTTGAGTCACCAGCAGATGCTGAGCTGTTTGCCATTTCACTAGTGGACAAAGCATGACTGTTGGAGTTTCTCATAGAGTAGATGTCTACTTCTTGATTTAATGCAGTTTCACTACTGTTGCTTTGGATTAATATTTTGCCATTCTTAATGTTTGAGTGTTGAATTCTCTGCATCTAGCTTTCAGCCTGGAAGTGAGTTGTGTCACTTTTTTCCCCGCTCGTGGTATTGATACCCCACCTGGATTCTCCAATTCAGTACCTGTCCATCTCAACCTGGCTTACTCCGGTGTGATTCTCATTTACGTTTTTTCTTTTCTTTCTATTATTTATCCATCTGTAACTCACTCCCTCAAACATTCCCAGTTCAGGCTTGACTTTTATAACTATGCCCCTGCAGGTGCACCTTATTGTTTAATCTACAATTTGGAGGCGCACACGGTGCTGTTTGTATAGGCCATTCTGTTGCTGTAAGGTTTAGCTGTCTCTACCCGGCAGCCTCCACAATGGATATAGTGTTTTGCGGCTTTTGGTTTGGTTTTTTTTTTTTTTTTGTGTGTGTTTCTAACTGCCAGTTTCTTATCATGTTTATTGTGCCAGCCATTTTCTGTTCTTTTGTTTCTTAAATCCAGGTTAGTCATGCGGCCAAGGGAATGAGTCCTATTACTTTTACTTCTTGGAATTGTAGAGGTCTTGGAAACGCACTTAAGAGGAGTACAGTACTCTTGCACCTAAAATCTTTGTCATCTGATATCATTTTTTTGCAGGAGACCCACATTCAAATTACTGAGCAGAGACATTTGAGATCGCTATCGGTGTCACAAGTGTACCAATCCCCTTTCTCATCCAGGGCGAGAGGTGTTGCTATTCTTATTTGCAAAACTATTCCATTTGCATTCAACTCTACAGCAACAGATCAAGATGGGAGATATGTTCTTGTCTCTGGTGCAATCAATTCATTCCCCTTAGCTCTTTAAAATATCTATTCCCCGAATTTTGACTGCCCTGATTTTTTTGTAAAGTCTTTAATTTTTTTGTATTGGTGGCAACTTTAACTGCTATTTCGACCCTCAGCTGGACAGTTCCTCCAATAAAGCTGCCCCATTGTTGAGATCTGTGCCAGTTCTCAACGATTTAGTGAAATTGTTTGATTTAATTTATATTTGGAGACCTCAGCACCCTCTGGAGAGGCAATACTCTTTTTTTCTCTCCTGTACATGGTAGTTTCACCAGATTGGATCATTTCTTAGTTGACTCCAAACTAATCTCGCACACGCTTTGTTCCACATATAGTGTTTTAGTCTTTGATCACACTCCGCTTTCAATCCAAATTAATTTCAGTCTCCATACACATTCATACAGTTGCAAATTTAATCCCTCTCTAACTTTGGATAAAACATTTAATGACTATATCTCAACTAAGATTTCAGATTTCCTGCTTGATAATGATAATGGGGCAGTCTCCGGCTTAGTTTTGTGGGAGTCACTTAAGGTGGTACTATGGGGTCATATCATCTCATATCAATCGTCCATTAAAAGGTCCAGGCTTAGGCGTCTTTTAGTAATTGAGGATGAGTATGCAGTGTTGGAGGGCACTTTTGCAGTACAAATGATGATGATACCCTTAATGCCATCCTGAAGATAAGTATGAGTACAATAAGATGTTGGGAGAACAGTTTGAACACAATATTTGCAAACTTAAGCAGAAACATTTTGAGCTAGGCGATAAATCTGAGATATTACTTGCTAGGCAGCTAAAAGGCATGCAGGCTGACAGGGCAATCCACAACATTTCCTTTGTCACTGGTCAACTGATAACTGATCCCAAATTGAGTAATGACACATTCTTAGATTTTTTTCAGTCAGCTGTATACCTCAAAGGCTAAGCCGAGTGTCTCCGTCCTAGAGGATTTTCTGAATTCTTTGAACATTCCAACTCTTAATGAAGCCACTAAGCTAGAATTGGAGTCTTACCTCACCCTGGAGGAAATAAAACAGCCATTCGCTCCTTCCCCAATGGGAAAGCATGTGGCATCCGATGGCTTTGGAATAGAATTCTATAAAAAAACATATAGATGTTGTCCTCCTATCAGAGCAGGATAAACTGCTGTGTGAAAGATGGAATTTTTCCTAGAAGTGTGTATGATGGTCATATTTGCCTTATTCTGAAAAAAGACAGGGATAGCACTAATGTGGTGTCTTATCTCCCTTTAAGCCTCTTAAACAGCAACCAAAAGATTGTTGCAAAAGTTCTGACTAACCCATTAAAGGAACATGTTGGCTCATTAATCCACCCTGACCAGTCTTTATCCCAGATAGGTTTTCTTCTCCAATACTCGCAGTTTGCTAAATATGACGTATTCCACAAATTTATTGCACTCTGCTGTTATTTCATTAAGGCAAGGCAAGGCAATTTTTTTTGTATAGCACACTTTCAACAACAAGGTGAATTAAGGTGCTTTACATGATTAAACATTAGATAAACATTAGATGCTAAGAAAGCATTTGACCAAATTGAATGGAAATATATGTTTGCAACACTCAAATATTTTGGTTTCGGTGATAAAATCATGACTCTTTTAAAAACGCTTTATGCTTGTCCCAGGTCCTTGGACTTGGCCGACCATGACAGATCACCTCCTTTCTTGTTGCATCGTGGAACTAGACAAGGAGCCTCTCCCCCTTGCTTTTTAACTCTCTTTAGAGCCCCTTGCTATCTCCATCAGATCTTGCCCTCAGATTCCGGCATCGGGTGTGGTGCATCTGTTAGTCCTATTGGTCTGTACGCAGATGATGTGATCCTGACTGCCCTGTCTGATGTTAGGATGTCCCTCACACCACTTATAAATCTTATAAAGAATTTTGGACAGCTCTCTTGTTTTACCATTTATTGGGAAAAAAGTATTTTTATGCCTCTGTCTGATGGGCTCGACTCTGCCTTTCTCAATAACATATTTAAAGTTTCCACTGAGTTGTTTGTCTATCTTGGGTTCAACATATCCAGGAACCCAAAACTTATTTTTAAGTTGAATTACTCTGGTCTGACTGGTAAACTCAAAAGAATGATAGATAAATGGAAACGTCTTCCTCTCTCGTTGATTGGACGTGTCAATATTGTCAAGATGGTAGTTCTTTCCAAATGTATGTATCTCTTCCAAAACATACCCTTATTTCTCACAGCCTCTTTCTTCAAGTTGATAGACTCTATCATTATTCCCTTTATCTGGGCTCATAAAGCCCCTTGTATCTCAAAGGCACACTTACACAAGCCCATAGCTGATGGAGGTCTCGGGCTCCCTGTCTTCCGTCATTACTACTGGGCCTGTAATGCCAAAGCATTGTTTTTTTTGAGTCACTGCTGCAGCCGGGCAGAGAGTTTCCCTCTCCCCTGGTTGGCCTGAAATTGAAGCTTGGGTAGCTTCAGTTCATGCAGGTGCCTCCTTAGCAGCCATGCTATTCTCAAAATTAATTCTACCTTTTAGATGCTTTAAGGATGATTTTGTTATGCGTAACACTTTTAGAATTCTGAAACAGATTAGGGGTGTTCTGAACCTCCCCGGAGTGTCTACCCACGCTCCTATTTATCGGAATCCTTGTTTTAAAATCAGCATGATGGATTCCGCTTTTATGGTGTTGAATTTGTTGATTTGTTTGATATTTTTATATTTAAGGTTAGATTAAAATAAAAGTGAAACCAAAATATTATTATTATGTAGATATACATATTTTTAAAATTAGATGTAGTTTAACTTTGATGCTCTGTGTAAGTTCGTTTTCATTTGGCCAACACAATTATGATTAGACCTTTCTATTTTTTTGGTCAGAGCCAGTGAGTGCAGATATTAAATTGGCCAAAATTGAATCTGAAATATTTTAATTTTGGCTGTGCATTGGTGCCTTAACTCTACAATACCACTTATTAGAAACATTTCTCAACATGTAGAGCTCTAGTGACCTCAATCCTACAGCCTCCCTTTGGATCACCTGCTCTGTCAGTGTCCATCCTCTCAGTAAGCCCTATAAAAACATCTTTTGACCTCCACATATTTGATCAGTTTAAGGTTATATAGGCAAGTAATTGTAAAGTCAAGCAATTACCTCTCAGTGTAAATACATAATTCAATTTGTTACAGTTTCTATTTTAATTCATAGTCTTCCTGCCTTATATTGGGTATATTTCTGCATTGATTTGTAGTAGGAAAACAATATTATTGTTAGAATTGTAGCAGGGCTTAAAAACATTTTAAGGAGACTGCATCCCCCCTTATATCCCAATGATGTTGGGGGGTATCCAAACAGAAAAGCAGTTTCCATTGTCTACCTTTCTGGCTCTCCCAGGTGTAGTTTTAGTTACAATTGTCCCTGCTTCTTCTGCTCATGATGGCTGTCCAGGAAAAACGTCAGGTGTCAGTCACAACAGTGAGCCTGGCTACAGTAGGGTTCTTTGGTAAGTACAGCTACACAGTTCAGAGTTAGGGAGGTTTTTTTTAAGGAAATGCAATATTGCCATTGGTTTTCAGTCTCCACACAAGGTTTCCACAGATTCATACCTGCTACTGCATATAGGAGAAGAAAACTTATTACTTTAAGATTTTTCACACATATATATCAAGTGGAGTACTATAGCAAAAGCTGTAGTGCTCCACTTGTGAAAGTAAATCTGTCAGGCTTCTACTTGGTACTCAGACACCAATTCTGAGTGCCACACTGCCAGACAGGACTAGTTTAAAAATAAACAACAATTACTAATCCACATAATGCAGTAATTATTTTCTCTTTGTACTACCTTAACCAGAAAATTTAACAGGCAAACAGAATGCATAAAATGCAGCAGTAAAGATGTATTTATATTGCACACAAATTCCTTTTGACAGTCAGGTGGGAAGGTTTGTGCACACACATCAAGTGAAACAGAAGATCTCTATAATTTTAAAGGCAGTCTCACAAATCTAGATCTAAGCTTCTAAAATACATTTTTAACCCCCTTTCTACTATAAATGGATATTTTCCAGGATGGTGGGTGCTTTTAGACAAACTTTACTTAACAACATGACCCTTCAGTGAGAAGCTGTTCTGAAAATAGAAATAAGCTGGTTGTGAAATGCCAGGCACATAGGTATAGTTTCTGCTAGAAGGTCCTGTTTCATAAGAGCCTTGAGAACAGGCTTCAAATAAATCTGTCAAAGCACTGGCCACAAAGTCAAGTTCATTTACAGCCCATTTATGATATTTACTCACAAAACAGTATGCCATTAGTATTCTTCAAAATGAGCTGTGGTTCCATAAACATTGGAAAAATACGGGTTTGATGCATCAAACCCAGCCAAAACTGGCTCCCTCCAGTCACAGATGAAAAGTGTTCTTTTGAAAGTTTTTATGCCAGTTGCTGACAACATCAAAGCAAGCATGCTCTCTTAGCACTATACCTGGCATAGTGTTGTTTATAAAAGCTTTCCACCAGAGTCCTTTGGGTCACAGTATTATAATGTCAGCAAGGAAGGCCATTATCACACACTGCAGATCAAATTATAATGTGTTTACAACTCACAGCTCATGCTGTGGTAAATTTATCAGAGGTGTAAAGGTAAATGTCCCATGATTTTTTTTTCAAATGTGCATTCATTTATACTCTTTGATCTTTTTTAGCTCGTTATGCTTGGGTATTTAAGAGTAAAAGCAACTTGTTACATCAGGTTTCATAAAATAAAGTGAGACACAAGATGTTTTTATTTGTCTATAGTTTTAGTATAATGAAATTGTAGTTGGAGCACAGTAAATTGAGGGTGCAACTCCCATTTTAAATCCTTGAGTTTTTCTCTATGGAAAAGGGGAGAAAACACCTACTTTGTACACTTTATGGCTAACTGAGTAACTGAGTTACAAAATAGGCGATTGGACATTAGTACAGAAGCATGAGTGGTGAAGATTAAAAAAATGATAAAGAACACAATCTGTTCCAAAAACAACCTCTCTTTGCTCATGGCTAGACACAGAAATGTTCTTCTTTTTTCACATTTTCCCCAAGCCCAAGCTCTTTATCTATTATACAATGAGTCTACTGTGTCAGCTTTGTAGTATTTACATTTTTAACATTGCTTTATCAAGACTCCAACAACCCGTCAATGGGAAGATGGGGTCATTTTGAACCTGTGTCAGAGGCAGAGTTGGGTAGTAACTTGTAACATTCACTCAGTTACATTCACTCGAGTAACTTTTTGGGAAGCAAATACATTTAAGAGAAGTTTTGCTACATTTAACTTCTTACTTTTACTTGAGTAATATTATAAACTATTGCTACTCCTACTTTGTAAGATTTCTGAATGCTCTACCCACTGTGAGTAACTTGACTAAATGAAGAAGAAGAACAACAACGTTTAAATAGAGATGCACCAGACAAGGATACAAACTTTAAATTTAAGTTAAAGTAAGACTTGTTTTTACACAAGTTCTAATGTTATTTTCTATCTCCTGAGCCATTTGTAGATCAAGACTTTACAGTAAACACTAAATATTGTCCCTGGGTGTACATTACAGTATTCTAACATATATACATTACCTACTGCATAAAATCGTTTCATATGTTTTATATTGAAACATATTATTTGGAAAAGTGTTTCTTCTGCCTAAACTTGTTATTTTGTTTTCATTTTAGCTTTTAAAATACCTAAATCTGCACATAACTTTCTTTGTTGCCCTGCGATGGATTGACGACCTGTCCAGGGTGTACCCTGCCTCTCGCCCAATAAATGCTGGAGATAGGCACCAGCGCCCTCCGCACTGCATAGGATAGACGGGGATGGATGGATGGGTAGATGGATGAATGGATGGATGGAACTTTCTATTTCTGTTTGTCTAACATAATTTATAAGTATATCAGTTGTTATGATCAGTTATTCAGTACTCGGATAGCTTTTTTACAAAATATTTTCTTACTTTTACTTGACTTATTTCTTGAATGGCTGCATTTTACTGTTACTTGAGTAAAAATATGTTGAAGTAGTGTTGCTCTTAATTGTGTACAATTTTTGGGTGCTCTAACCCCCTCTGGTCAGATCAGCCTTAAAAAGGACAAACATGACATTTAAATAGGCCAAGTTTGGTTTCTTTCTATCAGGTTCTGAACTATTAAATTATTGATTAGCAATTTACGGCATTAACAACAGGGATGCGAAAATGTGGAGAAAACTAATGGTTTATGATGACTTGCCAGATGTCTCTGTGTCACAATGTTATTGTCATGAAATGTGTTGTATAGAACCCGAACGCAGGCTGTAGTTTTGCAGTCTTTATTAGGCAGTCCCTAAGGCAGAGGAGGATCAAAGGAAGAATCCGGGAGGCACTAGGAACAGGAACAGAACAGAGTCAAAAGGGGACTAAATGGAAGAAAAAGCAATGGATGAGAGGAGCATGGGGATTTAAATACACATGGGGTAATCAGGGAAACACAGGACAGCTGGGAAGTCAAGGAACAAGACACAGGTGAGACAAAAGACCAGGAAACAGGCAGGTAAGGGCAAAAATCATAGACATAATAAAGAGTAGACCCCGCATTGGATGCTCAGAGACAAGAAATGTGGCTGCCATCTTGGAACAGTGTTCTGTCATATTCCCATCCGCCGACCTTACTCAAAACAGCAGCAGTTAATACAACATGCCTGAATACTGTGTGGCGTATTCCTGTTCAAATAAGCGGACTGTTGAGAGAAAGGCTCGTGGGCTAGCTTTTCACAAGTGAGATTGAACATTTTTATTGTTTGTATTTTGTAAATATAATATTACTGTGCTGTATTTATGTCTTAACTAGCTAATGTTAGGTACGGTAAAAAGGCTGAGACTTTATAAATCATATATTTTTAAACCACTGACTTAGATTACAACTGACACAAAAATGCTACTGTAGAAATAAATCATTTTTTACTGGTGTAAAATGTCTCTTGTCCACCCATCCGACCACTGAATAGTTTGCAAACAAGCTTACTGATCATTTCAGCAGCTTTGGGTCATCATCAACAGAAATGCAATTTTTTTGTTAAAGAAAAGTTCGAAGAAAATAGAAGGAAGAAGAACTAAATAGGAAAATATGAACAAAATGTGATATACTGTTACTATACCAACCCACCAGAACACTCAGGTCCTCTAATTCCAGTCTGCTCAACATCCCTAAAATTAGAACCAAACATGGAGAAGCAGCTTTCAGTTTCTATGCTCCTCTAATCTGGAATAAACTTCCAGACAACTGCAAAGATGCTGAAATACTGAGTTCTTTTAAATCACAACTAAACCCCCATCTGTTTAGAGCTGCCTTTGAGTAATGCTTTGATGAATCATATGTTTTGTGTATGCTTCTTGCTTTATTGCTGTTTTTAACTGCAACTGTGGAAAATCTGGAGATGATAATGCAAAGAAGGATTTTTCATAAAATCAAAAAAATTATGGACAACCCTGAGCATCCTCTTCATGAGACAGTCAACAACAGAGCGTCTTCAGTCGGAGGCTTCTTCAGTTTCGCTGCAATACAGACCGCTACAGGAAATCCTTCCTGCCCACAGCCATCATCATCTACAACAACTCCTTAAAGAATTAATTATATGAGCTATACCAACACTTAATTTCCCTCTGGGATCAATAAAGTATTTTTGAATTTGAAGTGAATTGAATTACATTATATGCTTTGTAATGCCTTGATGTATCTGTTTATGCTTCTTGCTTTATTGCTGTTTTTACTTTATATGCTTTCTGTGTTTTACTGCTATTTTTATTTTACCCCTTAATCATGTAAAACACATTGAATTAACTTATTGTTGAAACTGTGCTATACAAATAAAATTGCCTTGCCTTACCTCCATTTTCTCTCTGCCACCGTGCAAATCCTCTTTTGCTTTTTGAGGCTTTCATTTCTTCACTTCGATGCAAGTTTTGAGTGTAAACATTTAACTTTAAGTGGAGCAAGCAGGTCGACAGCGGATTGAAGCCAACTGTTAAAATCATTGACAATAAAATCATAAGGGGCAGGTAAAGCAATAGGAGGAGTCTTAGCAAAAACTTCATGAAGACCTGCAACCACTTCAGGGGTTAGATGACATTTCCTGACAGTTATCACAGAGATCTCCCGCTGGATAAAACTGGTGATGTTAAAAAACACACAGTCCAGGGTGTGTCCTCAGTTGTGTGTCGGCTGCATGACATGTTGACTAAAATCCATAAAATTCAGAATGTTTAAAAAATCTGTTAATAAAGGATCTAAAAGGTTATCCACATGTAGATTAAAATTACCAGCTAAAATTATCTTTTCATAAGAATTCTTGAATAAAAAGCATGCTCTTTCCGGGAGGCCTATAAACTGTGACACATGAAACCTGAGAAGTACTAAAAACATGTGCAGTATATTCAAACATGCTAAAATTAGCAAATAAAATAGGTTTGGCAGAAAGCGTTGACAAACTTGTAAAAGCAGTACCGCCAGACCCTTTGCTACTCCTCGTGGAAGAAGTGAAGTTAAACTTTGGTGGGGAGGCCTCTTTAAGAACAACAGGGGCATCTGCACTCAGCCAAGTTTCTGTTAAAAATAAACAAGAGTATAGTCTAATTGATGATAAAAGTTTTGTTCATTTTAGTATTCAGCGAGTTATTATTAAATAAATGCGCCTGTCAAACAGAATACAAAGTGGAGTGGGGCATGCCGGTCCAAAATGGCGGCCGCTCGGCAGTAGCAGTCGATGTGGCGTCTATTTATATATTTATTCTATATATTCTCTATTCTATATATCTATTAGCATTACAACAATGAAACCTTTTTTATAATTTCTGACCAGCTGTTTGCATATTTACAATGGTATTTAGACAATTTGTCTTTGGTGACCATTCTTTGAAGTTGGACTTCATTAGCATCACCCCAATCTTTAACTCCCTCAGATTTAAGTTGGGGCTGGTACATCCAAAACAAACAAACAAGAAAAAAAGAATAACAGTATGAAAACATATAAAGTATTAACAATCAAAAAAATTAAGGTTATTGATACCCTGTGGAACACTTGTTACATAAAAACAATGTTAACAGGAGGATCTTAGCAAGAGTATATCTATATAGGGGAGAGTGGTAAAGTGAGTTTAATTGACTAATGAATCACAGCTGTGATTTGTTAGGAAACTGGGGCAACAGAGGGTGAACTAACAGAGCCAAATCCTCATAATACCACAAAAACATCAGGGAAACGTGACAAACTCATAGCTGAGCAAAATAAACAAAATCAAAGAACACTGTTATGACACAGTAGGTAGGTTTTGGCATTTAATAATTATGAATTATTGCTTAGGGCAATTATTAATCAAATTTATACTTTGGATACTATGTTAAAATTACCAAGTTTTGGGGCACCATCCCGGGATCCAGGAAAATAAAAATAGCCAAATAGTTCAGTCTCAGTTAATTTTTATGATTACCTGCCTGATAAGGCTGAGGTAATTCAACAATAGATGAAGGAATACGTTCATAAGCAATTTTATTTGTGTAGCACACTTTCAACCACAAGGTAATTCAAGGTGCTTTACATGATTAGGGGATAAAGTAAAAACAACAATAAAGCATAAAACACACACAGATCACATGGTACATACTCAGAAGCAGACATGAATTTAGGATAAAGTAAAAACAGCAATAAAGCATGAAGCAGACACAAAACATATGAAACATGAAAATATTACTCAAAGGCAGCTCTAAAAAGATGGGGTTTTAGCCCTGACGTAAAATAACTCAGTAGCTGCGTTTACATGGACACAGGTAGTCGGATTAAAAGCCTGATCGGAATAAAAATGCTTCATGTAAACACCTCAATCGGAATGCTCTGATCCGATCACACTCATTCAGATCAAGATTTCATTCCGATTGAGACGGCTGGGTTATTCCAATTGTTAATCCGATCGCTGTTCATGTAAACACTTATTCCGAATGTCGGTCACTACTGCGCATGTCTGTTACGTCATGCGTAGACGTACATTATCTCGGCGTAAAACAATAAAAAGATTCGGATTAGAAATTGACTGTGTACACAACAATAAAGGCTTGTAGATGTAAAACCGTGACCAGAAAAAAAATAAAAGCACGCTCTTAAGAACTTCCTACTGTTCATTTTAAACACTTGCGGCCATGTTTGTTTACGGCGGAAGTCTGCTACTTCTTCTTCTACGGCCTTTTCCGGTATTTTAGACCGTTCTGCGCATGTCAAAATGATTTATTCCGATCGAACGTGTACCGGATGTAAACGGTTGCTATAATCGGAATCATTTTTTCAGAGCACATGTACACAGTCAAATTCTAATCCGAACTATGACCCGATTAAAGACATTTTGCACATGTAAACGCAGCCAGTGTTTCAGCAGCTTTGCAGTTGTCTGGAAGTTTGTTCCAGATTAGAGGAGCATAGAAACTGAAAGCTGCTTCTCCATGTTTGGTTCTAATTCTAGAGATGTTGAGTAGACCGGAATTAAGGACCTGAGTAGTCTGGGGGGTTGGTATCGCGCCGGTAGATCTTCAACATACTTTGGCACTAGGCCATTCAATGATTTATAAACCAGTAAAAGTATTTTGAAGTCTATTCTCTGAGCTACAGGGAGCAAGTGTAAGGCAGTATTAACGCTAGTGGTCTGCAAAAAGCAGGCTGCTCTAATCATAACAAGAGTGTGGGGCTAAAGTATGTAGTGCAGCATATAGCCAGTCTGTTTAGCTTTGCACCAAAGAATAAAGGAAAAACTCTGGTCGGATGGAGTAACTCATGTTGTATGATTTAAAACGACTCTTTCTATCAGTCAGAAACCTTTGAAAAACACTGTTTATACCCAAACAATTGAAGAATGAAATCTTACAAATGTAGCAAAAACACAGTGAAATAGACAATCAAACAATCTTTAATTTGTTTATCCTAAACTAATTTATCTCTGCCCAGACACAACCTTACTCGAACGATTCTTAGATCTCCATTGAAGGGTGGCTCCGTTGTCTGGAAAGACCGGCATTAAGGCAGAGAAACCAGCTGTTATAAGTGGTCAGGGCTAGCAGTGAGGCTTTGGGATGCTGGCTAGCTAGCCACCGTTAGGCAGAATTCTGGTCCTCTAGTTCGTCCTGCTCAGCTTGGCTTGGTTCAGTAGTCTTCTCCCACGGAACGGTCCCTTTCACAGGCAGCCTTCAGCTCAGCAGCTTGGGTGAGTGGCTCTGGGTTAGCATCTCTTGGCTAGTGTAGCATTGCAGTAGCATGTCAGCGAGGCTCTCTCTCCTTCTCTGGTGGAGCCTGTAATTCAAAGATTCTTTTTTTAGGGTTTGAACAAGTCAGGTTCAGGACTTATTACATCGGCCGGATACAGTTTACCTGATTGGTTAGCAAGCTGTAAAAGTATTTTGGATCCAATGAGTTTCTTCCAGAAACTTGCTTCCCTCCCCTCACCAGCGAGGTGGGAAGCCCACAGTGCCGATCTCTCTCCTGATTTGAGCTCAGCGGACTCACAGACAAAAGAGAAAGAGAGTGGACACTCCGTCCACTCTCGTTCTCGTCCTCTATACTTTTATAGGAGTGATGGTGTCCCATAAAACCCTCCTCTTCATGTTGAAACTGAAATGCAATGTGGGATTAGTTCTTACGGCTGGAGGTCTGTGTTTTGGTCCAGTAATCACAGCTGTAGTCCAACAACACGGACAAGGAAAAACAAACAATAACTATACAAAATATTCACCAACACCTGATTAATCCTAAAAATACAAAAACACAAAACTCTAACAAAACTCATCATGACAGTAACCCCCCATCATGACAGTAAACCTCCACCATTTCACAGATCTGGACGTCACATAAAAGAAAGTCCAAAGGTGGTTTGGAGAGAAAGATCAAAAAGAAGTAGTCAGAGAGGGTGGTCTAGGGGTTGTTAGGACTAATCAAGAGAGTTCAAAAAGACATATATCCACAGAGATCAGCAAACGAGCTCTGTAATTTTCCATGGGCCCTTTAGAGACCGTTAAAAGAGCACCAGTGGAAAGCCAATGGAGACACACAAAGGAGTTGTTGATGATAACCTATAGACTCAAACAACTGGCAAAGAAGCTCAGAGCTCACAGAGACTGAAGAAAAGCTGCTGCAGAGGCAATCAAAGAAGCTCAGTGGATAGCCAGGACTCCATGGAGACTGACAAAGAAATTTAAGGATGTAACCAGGATTCGAAATCAAATTGAATTCAAAAATACTTTATTGATCCCAGAGGGAAATTTAGTGTTGTACCTCATATAGTTAATTCTTTAAGGAGCTGTTGTAGATAGTGATGGCTGTGGGCAGGAAGGATTTCCAGTAGCGGTCTTGTTTGCAGCAAAACTGAAGAAGCCTCCGACTGAAGACTGTTGTATGACAGTCTCATGAAGAGGATGCTCAGGGTTGTCTATAATTTCTTTGATTTTATGAAGAATCCTTCTTTGCATTATCATCTCCAGTGGTTCCACAGTAGTGCCAAGAACAGAACCACCCTTCTTTATCAGGTTGTTTAGCCTTTGTAAGTCCCTGGCTCTGATGATGCTACCCCAACAGATGATGGCTGAAGAGATTACACTCTCCAAAACAGACTTGTAGAAGATTCGCAGCATCTTGCTACAAATCTTGAAGGACCTAAGCTTCCTCAAAAGTACAGTCTACTCTGTCCCTTCTTGTAGACGGTTTCACTGTTGCGACTCCAGTCCAGTCTGTTGTCAAGGTGAACTCCATGGTATTTATACTCCTCAACCACATCCACTTTTTCTCCCATGATGGAAACAGGGTTAGACTTATTTCTGTTTCTTCTGAAATCTACAATCATCTCCTTTGTTTTATTCACATTCAAAGTAAGACGATTGTTTCCACACCATGTCGCAAAGCGGTCCACCAGCCCTCTGTATTCAGCTTCTTGTCCATCTCTCTGATACACCCGATAATTGCAGAGTCATCTGAGTATTTCTGCAGATGACAGGTCTCGGATTTGTACTGGAAGTCTGAGGTGTACAGAGTGAAAAGGAATGGTGAGAGTACAGTCCCCTGTGGTGCTCCTCTGCTGCTGACCACCTGGTTTGACACACAATTATTCAGTTTTATAAACTGTGGTCTGTTTGTCAGGTAGTCATTGATCCAGGCGATGGTTGAAGGCTCCACCTGTGTCTTCAGGAGTTTCAGACGATGCAAATTAGGCTGAATTGTGTTAAATGCACTGGAGAAATTAAAGAACATGATCCTCACAGTGCTGCCTGCTTTGTCCAGATGACCATGGGTTGGTTGAAGCAGATGGATGATAGCATCTTCATCCCCAACTCCACAGCGATAAGCAAACTGCAGCGGGTCCTAATATGTTCTTGTATGCTTATTCAGGTGGGCCAACAGGAGTCTCTCTAGGACATTCATGATGTGGGATGTCAGGGCAACAGGTCTATAGTCATTGTTGACTGATGGGTGAGTTCTATTTGGTACTGGAACAAGGCAGGATGTCTTCCAAAACACTGGAACCTTCTCCTGAGTCAGGCTAAGATTGAAGAGGTGCTGCAGAATCCCACAGAGCTGCTCTGCACAGGCCTTCAGGACTCTGGGGCTGACACCATCTGGATCTGCAGCCTTGTTCTGGTTAATTTTTTTCTGCTCCTTCTGCGCCTGACTTTTAGAAACAGACAATTGGGAGGGGGAGGCAAAGGGGTATTTCCTGACTTGGTTGAAGTCAAACTTGTGGAATCAGAAGAGTCCATGGCTGAGGTGAAGGATAAAACATCCAAGGTGTAACAGGAAAGCTGTTGGTCAGATGTGGGATGTCTGTTTGGCTGGGAACAGGAGAGAAGGATGCTGAGCTAGTTCCTGAACTGAACCTGTTGAAGAATGTGTTCAGTTCATTGGGTCTGTCCAGACTTCCATCTATCCAATCCTCCCTGTCCTTAAAGCCTGTGATCTTTTTCATTCCTGACCAGACATCTCTGATATTGTTCCGCTGTAGTTTGTTCTCCAGCTTCTTCCTGTATGCCTCTTTGCTGTCTCTGATCTTGACCTTAAGTTGCTTCTGTATACTCCTCAGTAATTCCCTGTCTCCCTCCCTGAAGGCTCTTATTTTCTTGTTTAGCAGTTCCATCAGGTCACTGGTGATCCAGGGTTTGTTATTAGGGAAGCGTCTCACTGTTCTGGTGGGGATGATGTTGTCCACAGAGAAGTTTATATTGTCAGTCACAGACTCAGTCATGGCATTAATGTCCATGTCCATGTGCTTGGCAAAGAGTCATCCAGTCTGTGGTCGCAAAACAACCCTGCAGGGCTTCTTCAGCTTCCTGTGACCATTTTCTCACAGTTTTCTTTGTAACAGGCTGCCTCTGAACAAGTGGATCATATTCTGAACAGAGAAAAACAAGATTGTGATCTGATTATCCCAGAGGAGGTCTTGGTTTAGACATGTATGCATCCTTTACATTTGCATAAAACAAATCCAAGGTCCGGTTTTCTCTTATAGAGCAGCTGACAAAATTTTGGAAGTGTAGTCGAGAGCGAGGGATGATTAAAATCACCAGATATTGCCACATAAGCATTATCTGCAGAAATCTGCAGATATTGAGCATTCTGAACCCTCTAACTGGAAATGGACATTTGTGGAGGCTGGAGGTTCTTAACAACCTCAGAGAGCACAGAATCAGACAGATATTCATCCTCAACCCTCTCACTGGAAACATGAAGTTGTGGAGGCACTTTTTCCTCAAATCTCTCAGCACAGTATCATGCAGTGATAGGCCGACCTCGACCTCTTGGGTAAGAACTCATGTAGTCATTCTGAAGTTATCTGTGAGGCTCAAAGATAATAGGCGAGATCATATAGCTGCATCAATCTGGAGTACAGGTGTAAATTCTATAAAATATACAATAATTGTATAAATAATTAACTCAATAAACCAAATCAGCCAAGATTCACTTTATTTTGAAATTCTAGATCCCTGTCAGTTGTTATTGCTATAAAAAGCAGTAAAAGCACAGCTGATCCTACATAATGTTGATATTGTAAAAACTACCTGGTGGCTCTACATGTTCCTGTTTAAAACGGCTAAACTTTAGGCTTGCCACAAGCCAAAAAGTTGACAAAGTAAAGATGAGGAAGAATGTGTTCTAGTCAGATGAGATGAAAAATTTACTTTTGGACCTACGTGCAAAACGTTATGATGGGAGGAAAACTGACACTGCACATTACCTTGAACACACCATTTAAATGGTGACACAAGGTGGTGACAGCATCATACTGTGGGAATGCTTTTTTTTCCACACAGTCAACGAAGTTGATCAGAATTGAAGGGAATATGAGACAATGTCCGAAGAAAAATTGTTAGAGACTGCGAGACTTGAGAATATAGCAGAGAGTAGTCTAAAGCAGGACAGCCACCAACTTCAACAATCAGCCAGAGCTACAGTGTAAAGGTTTGGATCAAACTATATTTATGTTCCAGATTGATCCAACGTCTGAACCAAAATCCAAAATTTTCTTTTTGTTTGTTTTACTTGGAAGACTTGAAAATTGCTGTTTACCTCCCCCGTTTTCCACTAGCATTGCAATCTACTGACAAGAGGTAATGATAAAGAAACCTTAACAACGGAAGCCCCCATGGTATTGTTGTCATGCCCTTGTGAATGCATGTCATGCACAGCTCCAACACCAGTTCAAAATGATACTGGAGCTGTATAGCTGATAAATCTAACAACAGTAAGGCCAGAAGGAAGGGTTGGCATGATGATGTAAAAGAATGCATCTGGACCTGAATACTTCCCAACTAAATAGATGGTCATGGATTACAGAAAGGAGAAGCAGAGGAATCACCCCTCGGGATAAATGAAACACTGATGGAGATTTTTTTTTCTAGTAATACATATCTTGGATTCTACATCTCTGAGGATCTAACAAACCTAGGTGAATGGCCAAGAGTGAATGAAAAAGGCAGTGCTTGTTCCACTTCAGAAGAATGAGGAGGTCCTATACTTCATCAGAACTACTCAAAACCTTCTTCACTGCTGCTTTTGAAACCATGCTCTCCAAAATTATTGTCAATTCATGTGGGAATCGATGGAGATTTTAGCTTTCAAGACAGTAAAGGTCTCATTCATCACCAGATTGATAAATGCCTGCAACCTTAAAAACATATTCAGTAAGCTATTTAGATCCAGGATACATCAGATAATGAATGACCTTAATCAGCCTAACCACACACTTTTTCAGTGGCTCCTCTTGGGCAGACTTCTGGCGTACATTCCAGCAGAGGGAATAAGAAACCACTTCTTCCCCGAAGCAGTGCAGTGATCTTGGGACACAGAAACAGAACGTCACAGTTGCCCTTTTAATTAGAATAGCTTACTGTGATGAATAAAGTAATCTGGGTGTAACCTGAATTTGTAGTAATGAAGAGACAGTACTTAGAAAAAGTATATATAACCCTTGAACTTTTTTGCAATTTGTCACATTACAACCACAAAATTCATTGTATTTTATTTATTTATTTGAATGTGTGATAAACCAAAACAAACCAACATGAAGCGAAAGAAAAATGTTTTCTATATTGTTTATATGTACAAATCTGAAAAAATATGACATGCATTTGCATTCAACCTTCTTGAGAGTTTGTAGAACTACCTTTCACTGGAGCTTGGAACATCTGGAGACCAATTTTTTTCCCAATTTTTCAAGCTTAGGTAAACTGGATGGAGGATAGCAGCTTCATTTTAACCCAAGAACATACTTTAATCCATACTGTTCAACTATAGCTCTGGCTGTATGTGTAGCATTGCTTTTCTGCTAAGTGAATCTCTCTCCCTGGTGTCAAGTCTTTTACAGCCTGGAAAAGATTATCACTCATCAATTCCCATTAATCCTGAGCCATTCCCAACACCTTGTAAAGGAAAGCATCCCACAAGTATGAGCTGCAAAGAACATGTGACATCATGAGAATAGTGTCTTTAAGTCTTACACACACATAGGGTTTTACATGTAGCTCAAACAGTTTTATTTGGGTGTCAAGAGGATCTTCCACATGTCTTCGCTACATGCCATGTGACAGACTGTAAATTTGATTTTCAGCTCTTCAATGGGATTTTCCACAAAGGCCAAACTTGAGTGCAAAATTGATAGTTCTCCTCTCCTCCTCCTCCTTTACCGCAGGAGCTCCTCCAGAGATACCAGTGAAATCTGGGATGTATCTTTGATTAATGGCCAGGTTTATCAGTTTAGGTGGATTTTATCTTCTCAAAGTAACATGGTTTTACACAAATCTGAGTGTGTGTCTCTACCAGAGGAAATGCTGGACAGTTTTGTCCTGGTGGAAACTGGGATTCTTGATAAAGTTTTCTCCTCAGTGAGGCATATGTTTTGGACCCAATTCCCACTTTCTTTTTTTAAGCAATTTTATGAATCTTTTAGGGATGAGATTTTAACCATGATGAATTGCTCCCTTCAGACTGGCGTCTTTCCTGCCGCCTTTAAACAGGCGGTAGTGAGGCCCCTGTTAAAGAAGCGCAATTTAGATTTTAATGATTTTAACAATTTTAGACTGGTATCTAACTTACCGTTTTTAAGCAAAATTTTGGAAAGGATTGTTTTAATTCAACTTAATGATTTTATTAATGAGCACAATGTCCTGGAGAAATTTCAGTCTGGCTTTAGGGTGAACCACAGCACAGAGATGGCCCTCTTGAAGATTTTAAATGATTTTAGATTAAACTATGATGCACAGAGGGTGACAGTGTTGGTTCTACTGGATCTAACCGCTGCCTTTGATACAGTAGACCACAGTATTCTGTTAACCTGTTTAAAACAGATTGGCCTCTCTGGTGCTGTTCACAAATGGTTTTGATCCTATCTCACAGACAGGACTATTATGGTAAGTTTAGATACCTGCTATTCTACGGTCCACAGGATTACATGTGGTGTGCCCCAGGGTTCAATTTTAGGCCCAGTGTTTTTTAACCTTTATATGCTCCCTCTTGGCAGCGTCATCGGAAGACATGTAGTTAACTTTCACAGTTATGCTGATGATACACAGTTGTACATCTCCATGTCTCCCGATGAGACACGGCCAATGGATGCACTTTTTAACATCAAATCCTGGATGGCAGAAAACTTAATGGTCTTGGGCCTTATTATCTCTCTGAACTACTTTTACCATATGAACCTTTGCGGTCTCTGCGCTCCTCTGGCAGCCGTCTCCTTGTCACCCCAAAAGTTAGGACACACATTCTTTCCATCTTTCCAGTTTTTTGGCCCTCACCTCTGGAACAGCCTGCCAGAGGACCTCAGGGCTGCAGAGAACGTTCATGTTTTTAAAAGCAGGCTCAAGACTCACCTTTTGAGCCTAGCTTTTAACTGATTATTATTTATTATTGTCTGTTTAATTGCTCTGCATGTTTTATATGATTATATTTTATCAGTGTTTTACTATTTAATCTTATCACATTAATTTACTGCTTATTTTTATATTTAAATGTATCTAAATTCCCGTTCCAGTGTTTTCTTCTGCCCTGGGAGCGGTGGTCGGCTGTAGCTGCCTGGGTGCTCTCCAGGTGGAGGTGGGGGTCTCGGCCTTGCCTCCACTGGGCGCCCTGTGTCTGTGCCTTAGTTGCTGCTGTTGATCTACTGCTGCCGGTGTAGATGGCTCCTCTGATGGTGTTTCGTTGCATGGTTCATCTGCACTCGGCCCAATGTCCTTTTTTACTGTTGCTTTTAACTGTGAGTGTGCATCAGAGTTGGGCTGGGGGGAGAGGGGTATAACTGACCAAGCTTTTAAATCTGTGGGGGAGGGATGGGAATGTGGTTTATGTGAGGTCATTTTAATATGTAAAGCACTTTCTGATGCAATTTCTTGTATGAAAAGCGCTTTATAAATAAAGTTTGATTTGATGATTTGTCTTGACAGACTGCCATATGTTGAGAGGTTTGCAGATGTGCCATATGGCTTTCAATTTCAGATGATGGATTGAGTAGTGGTCTTTGTGTCTGTACCAGCTTACCCTTGCTGGGTTGCAGGGGGACTGATGCTAAAATTTATCATCACTTTTGACAGGTCAATCATCCACCTCAAGGCAACATTTAAACAGCTAGGACAAGCTACCATGCACACACACACTCATAACAAAGAACAATTTCAAGTATCCAGTTAAAATAAAAAAAATAATTTTTTATCTGAAGTAACCATGAAAAACCATGAATTCACGAGCAGAACATGCAAGCTTGATGAAAAGAGATTCCAGGCTGGGATTGAAATTCCACCTTGCAAGGCAACAGTGCTAACAAGTGCACTCCCATCCAACCCCCCAAACGGAACTCCTCGTGGCTTTTTTTCAATAGTGGACACTCTTCCATAAAAGGTAAATTTTTGGAGTAAACTACAAATAATTGTTCTACCAACAGATTCTCCCATCTGAGCTGTTGATTTCTGCAGCTCCCCCAGTTCCATGCTCTCCTTGTCCAGGAATTAACTTTCGATGGAAAATACACACAGATGGAGAGTCTTCACTAATTAGATGACTTTTTAAGAACTGTTGCTTTAAATTTAATTTAGTGGCAACAGATTAATAAGGGGTGAACAATGTATACACGGCACAGTTTTTTCTTATTTAATTACCATATATCAGTTTACTTCCACATCATAGTCATGCCCTACTTTGTATTGCCCAATCACATAAAATACCAATACAATACATTGATGTTTCTATTTCTGTAGTCAAAGAATGAAAAAGATTAAGTAGTATGATGAATTTTACTTTGTGTATGTTGAAATTTTTTTAATTTCTAAACACAAAGGTTATTTCTTCATGTTCTTATAATAGATAAACAAGAGTAGATGTGTTGGAGTCGGTAAAAACTGATGTTTCTGTCTAAACTAATTCCAGTGCAAGAAAATGTTTCTTTCTGTTAAATCCACTTCAGTCATCAGTCTGGTTACAATCTTCCCTGAAAATTCCTTTCTGTTATGGAAAAACATCAGCAAGTGGCATTCCCACCCCAAAGATGGAACATATTTCTGGTATACGGGTATGTGTATTAGTATCTGTCATTTTTCTCTCATTTAGAAAGCTGTTTTATTCCTACTAACTAAATATTACCAAGATAATAAACACAGCTTTTCAAAACTATAGTTACTTCATACTTTTATGGTTATTTTTCTATTAATTATTTCTCAACTTTCAGTGTAACAGCATGTACGATGAAAAGAGATTGTTTATTGTAGCACGGGGGTGGCACTTTTTTCATGTCATCCAGATCAGGATGGCACTTAATGGTCTGACTGTGGTTCCATCTAGTCAGAGAGCCATCCTGTGCTGGATTATTTCTCACCACGTGGGCTGTCCTTCTTTTACACTGTGCCCCACTGCCAAATAACAAGGATTATGAAACACAGCAGGCTATTCAACAATACACTGACATCATTTTCAAACCCATCCTGTTACTTGTTATTAATGTCAAAGGTCGAACAGCCAAATACCATCTTTTTCCATTGTGGATATCATTATGTTTTAACCCATCTGTGGGACTCCATCTTTGGGCTCCTCATACTTTAAAAAACAACAGGAAAAGCTTCCAGTCCTTTTGTAAAGTATGAATATTCTAAAACTGTAGGTGTGGGCTTTGAGCTACAAGCTTTTACTTTAGGTTCTAGTATTTAGAGATATCTTATGTCACACTATGCTGCAGTGGCATTCAGCTGTTCATGCAAAGAGAACGCTTGCTTCTATTATAGTATTTATACCTCTTAAACTTTTACACATTTTGTCACATTACAATCTCAAATTTCAACAAATCCTGTATTTTGTTAACAATTTTTTTGTGATAGACCCACTTGTGCATTTGCATTTAATTTAAAGATGGTCAGTTTATTTTTTAGTATGAAAACAAAATAGGATGATACAGTGACATCACTGCAGAGATTAGGTACTCTGTTCGAACACATCTGATGAGTGAGATTTTTATGTTCTTGATCCAAACACGACTTGGGAGTGCTTTAGAAGTGACACATATGAGTATTTTACAGATGTGACAGGACTTAAAGTTTTCACAAAATCCCTCATCGTTAGATGGTGTGACATGTTTTTTTCAAAACACCAACATGCAATGCAAGATAAAACGCTCTGTACATCGCCTTGATCATCTCATCCTCATCGTGAAACATGGTGGTGGCAGCATTATGGTGTAGGGATGCTTGTCTTCATTGAAGACAACATAGCTTTTTAGTGCTGATGGGAAGATGCTTGATATATGTTGCAAAGTAGAATGGTCAAAAATGTAAGTTTCCATGTGCAAAGCTAAATGGTAAAAGCTTGTAGAAACATACAATAAAGGACCTTCAGCTGTAATTGCCAGTGAAGGTTATTCAACAAAGTATTACCTCAGAGGGGCTGAATGCAAATGCTAACCAAACTATTCAGATTTTATTGTATTATTCTCCTTCTGCTTCACATTTATGCTCTAGTTTGCATTGGTCTCTCACATAAAATCCCAATATTCTAATTTGAGATTGTAAAGTGAAAAACCATGAAAAGCTATGAAGACTTTTGCAGGATATTTTTAAGTTTTACTGTTTTTAATTTTCTTTTTTGTTCTATTGAGCAAATAAAAAGTGTCTGTGACCTTACTGTGCTTCAAGACCACATTGAAGGGAATTAATTTTCCTTGCATGTTCCTTGCATTCCTTTATTGCATTTGCACTATTTTTTTAATTATTATTTTTAAATTATTGTGTAGACATGTGTTTTTCTTTATTTTAACTGTTTTTATTTACATTTATATCCTAACATAAGCACAAGAGAGAGAGAAACAGTATCTTAGTTCCTCTGTCTGTTGAACACACAATGAATTGACAATAAAGATTGATTGATTGATTGATTGATTGATTGATTGATTGATTGATTATTGTTGCTTTGGAAAAAAAAAAGTTTTAAATCTTTCCAGCGATATAGTTATTTTTAATGGCCCCTACTGTTGTTTGCGTATTGCATTTCTCAAAACCAGGTATTCAGTCCAATAGGAGTTGCTCTGTGAGGAGGCTGTAAAGGCTGTAACAAAGCATCTCAAATAAAACAACCAAACAGGTGGGTTAGCACTGGAACTCAGGGTATAGGAAAGAAAAGTAATAATTAAAAATTTCATTGACCATGACAAATTAAACTTAGCAACTTGGAACAGACTCACTCACTCTTTAGTTTAGCATTCAGCGCTCCTGCCGATGCAAAGATGTTTGCATCTCTACTCAGAAACACACCAGTCACAAATCCAAATGAAGCTTCACAGTACTATAAACAAGGTTTTACTGGCAAAAATAAATCTTTGTGTCAAATTTAATGTTTGTATCCTCCTCTGTTGTGCCTGGGTGTCACACATTTAATCTATACTTCTTGCTGAGAAAGCTGATGTACCAAGGTTTTCCATTACACCTGTTTGTCTGATTGAAACAGCACATAAAGGTACTGCAGTATCATTTTTCTTTATTTTATATTGAAGCATGACAACAAATTCTTACACACAACCTAAAAACACAAGTTTTTATTTATAGTTTGAAAAGCAGGCATATAAAATCATAAACTAAGGAAGGTTCATTAACTGAGGGGACCTTGGTAAGATGATGGGGACCCTCGGGAGGACGGCCCTGGGGACCCTTGGGAAGACGGCACTGTGGATGCTCGGGAGGAGGGCGCTGGGGAACCTCGGGAGGAAGGCGTAGAGGACCCTCTGGAGGATGGCGTAGAGGACCCTTGGGAGGATGGAGTAGAGGACGTGGGCGTGGTGCGGAAAACCCACGGCATGGTGCATAAGACTCACGGCGATGGCGAGGCATAGAAGACCCACGATGTGGCGCTGAAGACCCACAACGTGGCGCTGACCCCGAGGTTGTGTCCCTTTGGAGACCCTTGGCAGAGTCAGGAGCCAGAGGCGTGTTCTCCGGAACACCCCCTCGGAGTCAGGAGCTAGAGGTGTGTCCTCCGGAACAATGACAGTTTCACCTATCCACGAGCCACACCTGACTCCTCCTGAGGTGTTTAAAGGGGAATCAGATCAGTGTCGGGCGTTCCTGACCCAGTGTGAAATACACTTTGAATTACAGCCTTCCTTGTTCCCTACAGAGCATTCCAAGGTAGCTTTTGTTTTTTTGTTTTGTCCGGTAAGCCCAAGCTCTGGGGAACTACAAGAACTAGAACGAAGGTTCGGCAAGAGGTTATGTTTTTATTGTGAAGGGGAAGAACATCAGTTCATCAAGAACTACAGTGCTGTGGCTTCACCCCTGCATTCCCTTACATCATCAAAGAACAGGTTTAACTAGAACAGACAAGCAGATCAAGCCTTCACCAAGCTAAAGAACTGTTTACTTCAGCACCAGTTCTCCATTCCCAGATCCTACTCGCCAGTTTATAGTGGAGGTTGATGCTTCTAACACAGGAGTTGGAGCTGTGTCACGCCAGAGGACCCGTAAGGTAGCTACTCACCCATGTGCATTCTTTTCTAGAAGCCTGTCAATGTCAGAGTGAAATTATGACATGGGGGATCAAGAGCTGCTGGCTGTCAAGCTCGCCCTGTAGGAGTGGAGGCATTGGCTAAAGGGGGCCAAGGAACCATTCATCGTGTGGACTGACCATAAAAACCTCCAATATTTATGTTCTGCCAAGAGGATATATCCCAGGCAGGCCGGGTGGGCTTTATTTTTAGTCTGTTAAATTTTTCCTTATCTTACAGACCACCATGAAAAATACCAAGCCCGATGCCCTCTCAAGGATCCATGAGGATCAGGAGCAGGATCATGTACAGGAAGGACAGGATTTTATCCTTCCTCATTCTGTGCGGCTGGCAGTTTCCCGGCTCGAGTTGGAGGAGAGAATAAGGGATTCCCGCCAACGAAACCCGGTTCCAGACGAGTGTCCCAAGAACCACCTCTAACCATCTAGTTCCTGAGGTACTTGCTCTGTGCCATTGTTCTCGTCTCTACTGTCACCCAGGAATGAGCAAGATTTTGTCGGTGGTTCGGGGTCACTTCTGGTTGAGGACCATGTCTCAAGATGTCAAGGACTTTGTTTCCTCATGCAGAGTGTGCTGCCAGGCTAAATCCTCCCGGCGACTGCCATCCAGGTTCTTGCAACCACTGCCTGTTCCTCATTACCCATCGTCACACCTCTCAATGGATTTTATCACAGGTCTGCCGCTTTCTGATAATTTCACAGTGCTTCTCACTATTGTTGATCGTTTTTCTAAAATTGCTCATTTGGTTCCCCTTGTTAAACTGCCCACGTCCAGGGAACTGGTGAGTTCCTGGCCTGAGAGGTGTTCAGACTTCATTGTATTCCTGTTGACATTGTCTCTGACCAGGGCCCCCAGTTCTGGAGAGAGTTTTGTGGTCATCTGGGGATCCAACTGAGCCTCTCCTCTGGTTCTTATCCCCAGTCCAATGGGCAGACCAAATACATTAACCAAGAGGTAGAGACAAAACTACGCATGCTCTATGAAAAGGACCCCACAAAGTGGTCACAGAACTTCCCCTGGAGTGACCATGCTCTCAATTCCCTCCCTTTCAGTGCCACCGGGTTGTCTCCGTGTTACACTGCTTATGGTTTCCAACCCCCAGTTTTCTCTCTCCAGGGAGTTGCAGCGAGAGTTCCCTCTGCCCATGCAGCAGCCAGGAGATGTCAGAGGGTTTGAAGACAGACTCGCAGAGCTCTCGATAACACCTCTGCTGTTTATTCCAGATTTGCTAATTGTCAGAGAACTCCTGCTGGAGCATACCAGGAGGGGCAGAGAGTGTGGCTGTCAACTAAGGACCTCCCTCTTCGTGTTGAGTGCCGCAAGTTGGCTCCCTGTTTTATTGGCCCGGCTTATTTTTTCTGAAGGCAGCACTTGGCGTAAAAAAAGCTTGAGAACCACTAATTTGGAAGACTGGAGTGACTGCAGGCATGGGAGTACCCTGCCAGGACAGAAACACAAGCACAGAGGGTAACAACACATGGTACCAAGAATAAAGGCAACAACAGGGGGAGAAAAGACAGGAGACGTGTTGTGAACAAGGAGAAGACAGAAATGGGACTATAAGAAATCTGTTCTTCATGGCGGGCTGATTTATTACAACCATTTTAAGAAGAAGTTTGATCTCCTAGATGATGGCGTAATGCATGATATGTCAGGATGTTTCTGTCTCTTCAAGTCATTGCCAGTGATTTCCCTACGACCTAAATATAACATCAGGGATGCTCAGTAAAAGATGTGGTTGGCAGGAAACAGAATGTGTAACAGCTACATTACCATGGATGCTAAATCTGGCTTTCATTAAATCAATCAGTGGCTCATTAGAAAATCTGACAAGTAGTTAATTTAAGCCCTGTATTAAATAAACAACAAAAAATGTAATTGTAGCTTCATGGGATTTTGGAAACCTGCATTAAACATGGAGAAAATTCAGATTGATCAGATAAAAGTGTGTTTTTTTCTCATTACAATAAATCTTAATTAATCTGTGCAGGGCTAACCTTAAAATGTTGCAGCTTGTAAAACCTCACCTAGAAAAAGAAAATATTCAGTTAAAGCCCTGTCATGAACATTTACTTAAACAAACTCTCTAGAAAATTAACTATAAGGTTTCACACCACTATCTGTGAGCTAAATTGTAATCCATTCACACTAAGTGTCAATAAATCTTAAGAAGGCTCTCCAGAGCAGTTAAATTTTAGATCTTATCCTACATTTCATATTAAAAACTCCTGCAGGCTATACCAGGCTAAACTCTTCAATAAAACATATGTTGGCGATGCAAGATTAACCAGATTAGCTGGTTAGCTGGAGGAAAATGTGTCGTCTTCAGTTCAAATTCAGTAACTGCTGCTCTTCAATTTGATTTACAGGTGACAACATTGGTTTGGCAGACTTCATCGGAGGAACCCTTCAGAAACGACCAGTGATTCCTCCTTTTCTCAATGAATGTTGTAAGTAATTCTAATTGTTTCATTTTGTGCTTTCTTTGTGCATGAAGTCAGAAATTTGTCAGGTGAGATTTTTTTCTCAATATTTGTTGAAATCTGTAAATCCAGGTTCTGTCACAACATTGTCTGTGGAAATCAAACATTTTACCCTCTGCACGGAAAGCACCGTGGTTAAACCTGCTGCTAACATCCAAACCCCACTACAGTGGAGCTTGTGAAACAGGGTGCAAATGACAAATTATTATTTGCACATTCTAATGCCGCCCAGTGCCACTGCCCATGTGGACCATGTTAAAAACTACCACTGAAAAGAACACCCATATTTTAGGGTGTGATTAATTATTCCCAGTACACTATTGATACTCATCTATCACAGCGGCTACTTAAAATGCTGCATTGATGCACCAAAACATTTTGTTGGTTAACTGTGATGCATTTAATTTTAACCACTTGAACACACAGTATGTAAAAAATCCTGCAAATGTGCAATTAGTCTTGCAGGAGTACCCAGAAAGTTGTGACTGCATACAAACAGACGTTGAGTGTGTGGAGGTCGACCTTGAGGATGTCCCCCTGGTTTCATCAAATGTAACATGGCTGTAAGTTTCACCCTCCTAATTCTACTAAAAACATGTTCTTAGAAACTTGATTTTCTTAAGCGAGTTATCTGTTTCATGAGCAGAATGCTAATGAAGAAAGTTGCTAGATACACTGTCTTTAAGGAGAGGAGACATTTTTGTTTTCTGTTTACAAGCAGTCATGAGAATTTGTGCCTTTGCTGAAAAGGTTGAAACAGAAATAGATTAAGATAGTTTAGGCTATGTGTAGGCTGCTGTAAAAGAATCTATCCCCGTCACAGATTTCTTTTATGTTTTAGCTTATTTTCTTCCCACACTTAAATGTTTAATGTCCTTAAACCAATTCTCTTATCAGTTGAATATAACCTGAATACATTTAAACATGTTCAAATAAAGATTTTATTCATGAATGGAAAAAGGATTTCCAAACCTGCTTGGTACCATGTGAAAAAGTAAGTACACGCTAAACCTAATACATACTTGTAGCACCTTCTGTGGGACAAACTACCAGCACTCTCAGTCCTTAAAAATAGGAACCAGAGAGTATTTTCCAAGGGTACTGTAATGTTTCTCACACTGATTAACATCACGACTCATACTCCGCTCATGCAGTCATCACCATGCTCTTTAATTTCCTTTTTTTCCTCCCCTTCTCCTCTTCCACTCATCACGTACTCTGACGTCATTACGCATACACAACGTGAGTTACCAGACACTACATCCCTCCCCTTCTAGATAATGACTTACAATACAATAACTCATTATGAAACCATTAACACTAATTACATTGTTGACAATGCACTAAACTGTAATAACATCTGTAACTTTATAATACTGTTTTCTTAACCTGTTACACTTAAAACAGACACACTTTTAGCTTTCTTTGACACATCATCGTGTTCAATACATTTGCACAGAAAACATAAATTCCACTTCAATGTGCTGTAACCAAAATACTTTTGTTAAGGCAAAGGATGTATTCAGACTTATCAATTTAACCAAAAACCTTATTACAACCATAAGCCCGATTTCACAAAACCTTCTTCAGTTTACTTGAATAGAACTACCAAGTATATAAAAAGAACTCTTACAATTTGTAAAACTTAAACTTCCGCCCTTTACACAAAATGTATCACAACAGTATTCTTTATCTCAGAGTTATAACTTTTCCAATTACTTCAGATGCATTTTAGGTTGTGTTTTTCTTTTTTTCTCTCTTTTATGTTAATAACAGCCTGAATAGCGAGGGGTGGACTACCCTACCATTAAGACATGCGCCTGGGGATTATTCTGCCCCTTTTTGGCACTGTCTGTCTAAGTAACGAAGTGTGTGAGATGAGTTGGCAGCCTCCTGGTTCTTTGAGGTCTACGGTCCTGCTGGGGAGAATCATAAGACACTATTTCAACAGGCCCAGTTACACGATTTGGCTCAGCAGTATCTTGTCCGGGCTCAACCCACAGTTTCACAAATGATACATGACGCATTATCTTCTTGCCATTCTTTTCAATAATGACTGATTAACCTTTCCGATTTATCACTGTATAGGGTTAACGTTCAAATGGTGTTGACAATTTGTTTTGCTTCTGCTGCCGTAAAAGTACTTTGTCACCCTGTTTCACCACTCTGACTCTGTTTGCATGTATACATCCCTTCTCCTTTCTCGCAGTATCAGCTGTGCGAACAGCAGCATCCTGTCTTGCATGTCGCATCTGAGATTCTGACAGTTCAGGAAGTTTCGTTCTGATCTGGCGGTTGAATAGACACAATGCGATAAGCCAGAAGAAAAGCGTCTAGCTCGGTGCGCCAGTATTTCCCTTCTGCGTGAGCTGCACGTATGGCCTTACAAAGTGTTCTGTTCTGCCTTTCAACTTCGCCATTTGCCTGAGGCCAGTATGGCGTGACCCGCCGCTGTGTTAGCCCATGTTCTTGCAGATATGTTTGGAATTCCTTTGACAGAAATGGAGTGCCATTATCTGTCACTATGCATTCTGGGAGCCCGTGTATTGCAAATGAGTTTCTCAAACGATTTATTATGTTCATCGAGGTGGGGTTCTGAAGAATATCAACACTCACCCACCTGGAGTAATAGTCAGTCAGTACCAGCAGATGGTTTCCTGATGGAAATGGTCCACACAAATCCATAGCGAGCATCTGCCATGGTTTGCTGGGAGCTCTGTCCTGGTGGTAGGAACCTCCTGTGAAGTCGGCCTGTTAATTTGGCAAGCGTGACATGGCCTCACTAGCTCCTCTGTTTCTTGATCAATTCCAGGCCACCACACTTTTGTTCTCAGTCGCTGTTTTGTTTTTACTATGCCTTGGTGAACTTCATGTGCTAGCATCAGTGTTTGTTGTCGTGCAGCCTGAGGAATTACAATTCTGGAACCTCTAAACACAATTTTCCCCACAGTCGAGAGCTCAGATTTAACTGTCTGATAAACAGGTTCACTTTTGCTCCAGTCACCAGTTTTGATAAAGCTCCGTATAGCAACCAGAGTGGGGTCTCCTGCTGACAATTCCTCCATTTGTTGTGCATGAAAGCATGCGGCACTGCATGCTGAGCCACGCAGTAAACATGTTCCTCCAGTGTTCCTCGGTTTACTGACTGGTTGACTGTTAGGCGTGACAGCGAATCAGCTGCATTCTGTGGGCCTGGCTTATACACGACCTTAAAGCGATAGGGCTGCAGCCGAAAAGCCCATCTTTCATTCCTGGCAGGCGGTTTGGACTTTAGTGAATAGAACGTTTCCAGAGGTTTATGGTCAGTGACCAACACAAAGTCTTTTCCATAGAGAAATATGTGAAATTTATCACATGCCCACACGATAGCGAGGGCTTCTCTTTCAGTTTGGGAATAGCGACGCTCTACATCTGACAAGGCTCGGCTAGCATAGTAGACAGGCTTGTGTGTTCCGTCACTTTGTTTCGGGCTCAGTATCACTCCTAGTCCCACTGGACTAGCATCCACAACCACGTGTGTCTCTGCATCTTGTTTGAAATATGCCATCACATGAGAACTGGCTAGCTGTCTCTTTAACTCTACAAATACTGTTTCCTGCTCAGGTCCCCATGTCCATTCACAGAACTGCCTTGTGAGCCTCCTAAGTGGTTTGGATATTGTGGCTAGATTAGGAATGAACCTGCCACAATAGTTCACAATTCCCAAAAAGCTCCTCACCTCAGCAGCATTCGTTGGCCGACGTGTATTTTCCACCGCCTCGATCTTAGACTGAGCTGCTTCTATTCCGTTTTTGGACAATACCCAAAGACCCATGAATTCCAGTTGTGAATTCGGAATTTGCACTTTTTGCTGTTGACTGTCAGATGTCTCTCTTGCAACCGTTGCATGACTATGTGCAGCCTCTCATCGTGTTGTTGTATGGATTATCCTGATACAATGATGTCATCTGATATGTTGTGCACTCTAGGAATGGCTTGTAGTACTTATACAATGATGTGCTGATATATCTCAGGTGCAGATGAGATACCAAACATCAGTCTCTTATAACGCCATAGCTCTGTGTGTGTTACAAAAGTGGTGAGCGACCTGGACTCTGGTTCTAGCTCTATTTGATGGTATCCCCACTTCAGATCAATTTTCAAAAATACGATGGCTCCTGTCATGTCCTCCAATATTTTGTCAGGGATAGGGTGCCTTTCTCCCACTATGGCCTTGTTTGCTCTGCGCATGTCCACACAGTCTAGGCTCTTTCTTACCATATACCACAACCAGAGGTGACACCCATGGGGTTGGTCCATTTACTCTTTCGATGACATCAGTTTCCTCCAGTTGTTTCAATTTCTCCTCCACCTGTTTTCTCACACTGAAAGGTATCCTGCGAACAGGCTGTGCAACTGGCCGTACAGTATCATCCACATGCAGCTTCAGCTGAAAATCTTTCAGTTTTCCTAAGCCTTGAAAACAGTCTTTGTATTTGTCCTCTATCTCATTTCTGAAAGCTGTCATGTCCTGTGGCTGGACTGAGTTCACATGTTCAATAGGGCCGATGTGTAAAAGTCCCAATTTCATTGCAGTGTGTCTGCCTAACACACAGATTTGCGCCTCTTCAATCACTTGGATTGTTGCTGTGATTGTTTCTGATGTTTCATTTGCTTTGAATCCAGCAGTGAAAACACCTTTTACATGGAGTGGTGTTGTAGAACCGAATGGATAGACTCTCTTCACTGGAGGTTGTAGTTTGATGTGACTTTTTGACTTCAATTGCATAAACTTGGATTCTGTCACAATATTACATGAAGCCCCTGAATCTATCAACATGTCTACTGGTTTGTCATTTAATAATATGGACAGTGTACTGTAAACATGTGGTCATCTTCGCTGTCGCTGGGCCCCTGGTGTGTTACTGCAGTTGTGACTCGGTTTACTTTATGTGCTTTCTTTGTCTTACACATCTTTGCGAAATGTCCTTCTTTTCCACAGTTATTACACTTCTTGTTCTTTGCTACTGTGCACTCACGGCTCATATGTCCTGTACGCCCACACCTGTAACACTTGATGCTGTGCTCCTCACGTAGTGACTTACTTTGGGTTTTGGAGAATCTGGATATTACAGATTTATCTTTACTTTTGTCATATTTCTTTTCCACAGCATTAACTGTTAATTTTTCCATCCTCTCGGCCTGAAAATCTGCTGTCTCCATCACGCTCTGGGAGTTTTAAATCTTTTTCTCGCAGCAAGCGCCTGCGCAGTATGTTTGACGAGCATTTATCAATCACTTGATCACGTATGAAGTCATCTTTGTTGTCCCCAAATTCACATGTAGCTGCAAGCTTCTTTAATCTACGCACAAAACTGTCTTTGGACTCTCCTTGTATTTGTTCTGCTTGTCTAAGCACGTGCTTTTCATAGGGGATATTTTTCTGTGGCTTAAAATATGCATTTAGCTTGCGCACTGCACCATCATAATCACCGTCATTTGCAGACTCATCCATAGTGAAGAAGATGTCTTGGACTTCAGCTCCTGCTAAATGTAGCAATAAAGCCCTTTTTCGTGCATCGTTGCGGATTCCCGACGCGACTAAATAGAGTTTAAAAGAGTTTAAAACTATTTAGCCATACTCCGCTCGTCCAGTCATCACCATGCTCTTTATTTTCCTTTTTTCCTCCTCTTCTCCTCTTCTGCTCATCACGTACTCTGACGTCATTACGCATACACAACGTGAGTTGCCAGACACTACAGGTACCTTATCAGTTTTGGAGCTTTAAATTTAATTTTAGTCAAATGCTCTGCTTTGCTCCATGTCTCTGTGTATCCCACCACACTATAAATTGAGATTAATTTGATTTATTAAATCATTCCTTCTTTTCCACAAAGTGGAGGCAATTGTTCAGAAATAAAGTTTGTCTTTCTTAGAAACATTTCCTTCTTAAAGTGTAACTGAACCCCCTGAAAAATCATAAACCCGCCCCCAGACAACATTTGAAAAATTCTACAAAGTGGGCGGTGCCAGGAAGAACGGAGGGGCGTGGCCAAGTGTGGAGGAAAAGCGGAGGGGGGAACGTGGGGGCGTGTTCAGGAGGGCAGTGACAGCTCGCTTACGGTGACACTGAAACATGGACAGTGACCGTTGGCAGTTCTGCGACTGATCGATCTGATCAACATTCATCTGTTTTGAACGTTAGCCTATGTTAGCATTACCACTCAGAGACTGGACTCCTCCTGTCTCCCTCTGCCTCAGCATCACTGAGCTCGGGCGGCGCTGGCTCAGCGCCCTGAGCCAGGGGATCTCCTCCGCCGATTTCGGAGATAGAGGGAGGCTTTATGGAGCCCAGCGGCCGCGAGCCGTATCAATTCAAGCCGCTGGCTTGGGGAGCTGAGTCAGCGCTGCCCGAGGCTGCCGCTGCTGCTGAGGGAGAGAGAGACAGGATGGGTCCAGTCTCTGAGTGGTAATGCTAACATAGGCTAGCGTTACCCCTAACCCGTAGGGTAACGTTCAAAAGAGTATGTTAGCTATGCTAACTAAGTACTAATGTGATAATAATGGTAACCCGAAAAAACCAATCCAACACCAAACTCGCCACGGGTCCGGCCCGGTATGTCTGATAGTTTTATACCCAAACCCACAGGGCGTGTCTGTGAGACCATGGCTGCTGTGACATAGTCAATGCCTGTGACGTAAAGATGTACCGCTCTCCACCAATCACAAAATTAAAATGTAGTAGCCACCGTTCAACCCTAAGGGGGCAGAACTAAGACGTGTTTAGACCAAAAGTGTAGAATTAGACAAGTTTACACCAAAATGTAAAACAATCCCCAGAAACTGAAAGATTGCATTGGTAAAGACCCATTTATACAGTTTAGAAGCAAAAAAAAAGTTGTTTTGGGGTTTAGTTACACTTTAAGCTTACACATAATTCATTTAAATCAAAGTTTAGAAGAAAGGCTGGTTTTATTTGACCAAGGGAAAAAATATGTTTGTTATTAAATATGATTAGTGTTATCTTTATTTTAATCTTGTGTTTACAATGACAATTCTTTCAGTCATTCACTTCTAGTTCTGCCCTCTGTCACAAGTGCAGTTTGTTCCTCAGAGTGTTATTTCTTGACTTGGTGTTGTGAGCTGAACGAACTTAAAGTGAATGATAAGTCATGAGGGTGTACCACAGTTTCACAGTTGCAAGATATATTTTTGAGGATGTAGTTTATTTCTGCAAATCTACAGATCTTCAAGTCAATCCAAAATGTTACTGAACCTCAAATCTTAATATTTAAGGAAGTGAATGTCCGTTTTTTGTTTACTTAAAAGGCCATCTATATAATTTTACATTTCTTTCTTCTTTAAATAACTGCGCAGTATTATTGTTCTTAAGTTGTACATTTGTCCTCACTGTACAGTCTCTTATTCTTATTTTTACATTTTTAGCATTTGTGTAAATATACTGTACATGTTCCCACTTACCTTAAGTTGGTTCCGGACAATAAAGGATATATCTATTACATTCTACACAATGCATACAATTTTATTGGCATTACAGCAGTCAAACCTCTTTTATACCACTTAGATTGGAGACAGTCTTGAATATGACTAAACAAATTCTCCTTAAAGCCTGTTTGGCTTGCCATGCAGTGAAGTACATATTTATTGTGGTCTTGTTTTGTTTTTTTGGAACCTTGGCTTAAAGAAAGTGTCTTCGAAAAAACCAGCAGTGGATTTGGGAGCCCATTTTTAACAAGACAAGTTTGAACCAGCTCATCTTCAATAATAGTATCCCATACCAGTAACCCACATCCATCTTACCATTGTCTGAGAAATGAGGCTATGTGCCCATTACTGATCCACTCATTGGCCCCTCCATTTAGGATTTCCAGAGTCACTTTCAGCTCATTCACATATTAAAGCTTTGAAATATCTGTCCTCAGATTTTTCTTGGCCCAGTTTTTATATTTTAAATTATGAGTCTTCAGTGTTGGTCTGGTTTAAGCCTTCCCTACCCAGTGCATGTTCCGGAGCACTGAACACCTTGTTTTTCTTGGTACTCCAGATCGGTTACAATTCTGGAATATAAAACCACAGAGGGAGAATGGGTTCCTGGTAGCTTCACATTGGCATCTTTTTTGTTTCTCAACACGTTTCTTGCTACTCTGTTGCAAGAAAACACGAATGCTACTCTGTTGCAAGAAAACATATGACGGTTCTCTGATCACTCCACAATATCTAAAGACATTTTACAGCTTTTGACTTGGACTCTTTTTTTGGAAGTATTTTGCTTGTGGAACACAAGTTGCCATATTGCACGTGCACTGTTATGCTTAAATCCAATATGCATTCATGTTTATACAGCTTAGAGTTGGACAATATGCATACAATTGATAATATGATCAAAGTACTAATTTCCCTATTAGTTTTGCACAGAATTAATACCACCCCAGTTTGATGGTATATTCAACTTAGTAAAAATGTCTCATTTTGCTCCTTTAGATACAGCACAGCACAACTCCTTTTGAACAAATTATGCTGCTCTGTGCTCTCCAACCTGACAAAATGTGGCTCAGGTTTAATTTTGATATATTTCCCAAGAAAGGAATCCCCAATTTATAAAGATAATTTACCTCTTATAGTCACTTTTTCTTTACTTTCCTTAAGGCATGGCAATTATTTTTGTAAAGCACACTTTCAACAACAAGGTAAGCCAAGGTGCTTAACAATATTAAGGGGTAAAATATAAATATCAGCAAAACACAGAAAGCATATAAAGTAAAAACAGCAATAAAACAAGAAGCATAAACACATACATCAAAAAATTACAAAGCATATAAAGTAAAAACAGCAATAAACAAAAAACATACACAAAAGATATGATACGTCAAAGCTAAGGCAGCTCTAAGCAGATACGTTTTTAGTTGTGATTTGAAAGAACTCAGTGTTTCAGCAGCTTTGCTGTTTTTTGATATCCTGTTGCGACATCAGTCCTTTAATCTTAGAAATGTTCTTCAGTTGATAGAAGGTAGACCTGGATGTTCAGGTCTGAGTCCATTACTACACCTATATTTCGGGCCTGATCAGTAGTTTCTAGCTATATTAGCTGAAGCTGTGTGCTGACTATTAATCGTTTCTGTTTAGGTCCAAAAGTAATTACGTCTGTTTTGTTTCTGTTCAGCTGGAGAAAGTTATGGCACATCCATCCATTGATTTGCTCGATGCATTTTCTTAGGGTTTGGATAGGGTGGTAGGATATCAAGACAGGCTTAATTCATGGATTTCTGACATTTTTCTACATTGGTGTTAGTTGGGTATAACATTGGTAGCGTGCTCGGTGCTGCGACCAACCGCCTAATTGTTACAATATTTTCAGAGAAGAAAGTTTCCCTAGCATCTTTTATAGTTAACTGATATCTCCTCAGCCTCTCTTTGTAGATCTCACAGTGAACCTGGAGTCGAGTTTTCTGCCATTTTGTCTCGGCTCATCGACACTCACTATTTCACTATGTACCAGTAGATCGCTTGTCCACGGAGAGTTCTTTCTACCTGAGACTACTTTCACTTTAATTGGAGCAATGAAATCAATGATGTCTGAAATTTTCACGAGGAAATTATCTACCAGCTTGTTTCCTGAGCTGGAGTTGGGAGATGAGGGGGATGTGGTGGAAGGGTAAATAAATTACTTTTAAAGGTTTCAACTGAACTATCCCAGAGAAAACGTTTTTTTGCAGTCATCTCACTGTGGCTAGATATTTTTGCAGAGATGGTACTTTAAAAAAAACCCACAGAAATGGTCAGATAGCGCAATATCAATTACAGAGATGTCAGATATAGTTAGACCTTTGCAGATAATTAAGTCCAGACTGTCCTCTTTTGTGTTTTGGTTGTTTGACATGCTGGGTCAGGCTGAACTTGTGAAGAGTGTCACTTAATCTTTTTGATAGGCTATCCTGGGGGTTGTCAGTATGGATGTTAAAGTCCCCCACAATTTCTAATTGGTCATAATCAATATATATTACGGTAAGAAGGTTGCTGAAATCATTAACGAAGTTAAAGCTAAGTTTTGGAGGTTTATATAAAACTAGAAATAGAGCTTTTTTAGGCTCATTTATCTGCGTCGCTAGGTATTCAAAAGAGTTAAATATGCCCAGTGATACCTTTTTAAAGTTCAGTTTTTTAAGTTTTTTCAATTATGAAAAATTTTGGCTATGCCCCCACCTCGTCTGTGCTTCCTGCTCTCGCTTATGAAATTGTACTTCTGGAGGAGTAGATTCTATCAATACAGATGTTTCATTATTTACGTCTAGCCAGGTTTCTGATAAAAAAGGGCATGTATTTTATGTTCAGTGTTAAATTAATTGATTAGGAGTGACTTTCCTGATAAAGACTTAATATTTTATACAGCTAACGTAAGTGCTTTGATAATCCTTAGCTGAACCTTCTGACAGGTTATCAGTTTGAGATTTGCTTTATTATAAGAGCCTTTGGCATCAGTTTTTTGTTTTCTCTTCCTTGTAATGGCTTCTTCGGGGTGGCCGGATGACTTCTGGAAGACGGTGGGAATAGAAATACTGTCCGGTCCCCTTGTATATCAGATGTCCGTTATTACTAGTTGCGGCATGTGCGGAATACATCCAGTGTCAGTCCCAGAGCCCTGATGTAGTCCAAGTTTTGGTTTCAGTTGTGACCGAATTCTAATTTGTGCTTTCAGTTTATCTGAGAAATCTCTAAACAGAGAGTCATTAGGTGTCGATGAGTCTAATGACATTGGGATACTTAAAGAACACTTTGCAGAGCAATGTAAATCTTCTCCGACTGGAGAAGCAGACAAGGCAGAACTTAGACAATCAGGAGCTGGCAGGCTTGGCGTGATGACTCTGACCAGGAGGGAGCTCTGGACTGGCTGAACAGATGACAGAACGCAGGTAAGGTGAGTGAAGGCTCTTTAAATATGGAGAGCCGACCAGTGAGGGAGATAATTGTAATCTGGCACAGGTGGACGTGGTAGGAACAGATTGCTTCAGCACCCCCCAAGAACCAGGAAGAGAAGAGGCAAAACATCTCAAATACTTGCCTCCTGCTGGTTGGCCTTCTCCGTTTTTCCGTTGGACTCTGGGTGAAAGGTGGGGAACAAACTGCGGGTGGCACCGATGAGAGAACAGAACGCCCTCCAGAACCTGGCAGAGAATTGTGGACCCCGGTCCGAAACCACATCTTGAGGGAAACCGTGCAGGCGGACCCCATGGAGGAGGAAGAGCTCGGCGGTCTCCTTAGCTGTCTGCAGAGCGGGTAAGGCGACCAAGTGGGGGGCTTTGGAGAATCTATCCACAAAGGTGACAATGGTGGTCATGTTGTTGGCTCTGGGAAGGCTGGTAATGAAGTCCACCCCTATGTGGGACCACAGACGAGCTGGCATTGGGAGCGGGTGGGGAAACCTGCCAGTTTCTGGGTGGAAGATTTGGATCGGGCGCAGACAGAGCAGGCTCTGACAAACTCCTTAACATCACCACTCAAAGATGGCCACCAGAGCACGTGACGGAGGAACCGGAGGGTCTTTGCAGGTCCTGCGTGTCCCCCGATGGGAGAAGAATGGCCCCAGAGGAGTGCCTCCTGGCGACATATTTGTGGAACATACAGCTTGTTGGGTGGTGTTTCGGGTGGAGGTGAGTCGTTCATCTGGGCCGCCTGAATGGACTTCTCCAACGGCCACTGGAGTCAGGCCAGAATATTGTGAGGAAGGATGATGGTCTCAGGCTCCATGGTGGTGGTGGTGGAGGAATGTTGCCGTGACAGAGCGTCGGCCTTCTTGTTCTGAGAACTGGGTCTGTAAGTGATATGGAAATTGAATTGTTCCAAGAAAAGAGCACACCTGGCCTCACCAGTGCTCGCCCACCTACGAGGCAGCCACCTCGACTATGAAGGTCTTAGAAGGATTCCGGATGTTGGAAGATGGGAGCAGAGGAGAACCTGTGTGTGTGAGTTCTTTAAATGCCCTGACCGTCTCTGGGGGGAGCAAGAACGGACGGGGCTGATTGGACGGAAGGGTGAGGTTAGTGAGTGGAGCCAACACTTTGGTGAATTCTCTTAGCGACGATAAAAGTTCGCGAAGCCAAGGAAACTGAAGCTGTCTCAACGATGAGGGTTGAGGCCAGCAAACCACCGCGGAAACCTTCTGCGGGTCCATGGAGATGCCCTGGTTGGAGATTACGTATCCAAGTAAGGTAGTAGAGGTCTGGTGAAATTGGCAGTTCTCCAATTTGCAGTACAGCCCGTGTTGCAGCAGCTTCTGGAGAACGGCTCGGACGTGGTCGGTCTCGGAAGAAGAATAGATCAGAATATCGTCCAAATAAACGAATGCCCAACCTCCGAGCATGTCCCGCAGCACATCATTCAAGAAGCGTTGGAATTGTGCCAGGCTTCTGCAGAGGCCAAAGGGCATCACCAGGTATTCCCAGTGGCCACTGGGAGTGCTGAAGGCCATCTTGCACTCGTCCCACTCCCTGATGCGGATAAGGTTGTAAGTGTTCCTTAGGTCGAGTCGGGTGAAGATGGTGGCTCGAGAGAGAGTCCAGGATGGTATTGATGAGGGGAAGTGGGTGACAATCCTTGATGGTGATCTGATTTAGGCCTCTGTAATCAATGCATGGCCGAAGAGATCCGTTTTTTTTCTTTACAAAGAAAAAACCGGTGGCGGATTAGGGTTGGATGAATCCTTGTTCCAGTGCTTCCTTGATGTAAGCGTCCATCTGTCTTTTGTCAGCAGCAGATAGAGAGTAGAGACGAACACGGGGGGACGTGGTGCCAGGTAGGAGGTTAATAGCCATGGGGTCACATAAAGGCAATAACCTTCAGCCTTCTATCACCTGAAGAACATTTCTAGAATTAAAAGACTGATACAACAGGACCTCGAAAAACTAATCCATGCATTTATCTTTAATCGGATTGATTACTGCAACAGTGTTCTCACCGGTCTGCCTAAAAAGTCAATCAGACAGCTGCAGCTGATCCAGAACCTTGCTGCTCGTGTCCTTACTAGAACCAGAAAAGTAGAGCACATCACCCCAGGTCTAAAGTTATTACACTGGCTCCTTGTAGCTCAGAGAACATACTCCAAAATACTTTTACTAGTTTATAAATCACTAATTAGCTTAGCACCAAAGTATATTGAAGATCTGCTGTTACTATACCAACCCACCAGAAAAATCAGGTCCTCAAATTCCAGTCAACTCAACAGCCCTAGAATTAGAACCCAGTGTTGGGAAAGATCCTTTTTTATATGAACTAGTTCAAAGTTCAGTTCACACATTTTAAAATGAACTAGTTCAGTTCATAGTCATTAATTCACATGTTTAACTAAGTACACAGCTTCAAAAATGAACTAGTTCATAGTTCATTTTTTCCCCAAAATGTTGCGGTGAGCCATTTCCCTCAGAATGCTGGCATTTTCTAATTGTTGCCACCCATTCAGTCCACACTTGTACCCAGCTGCAGCTTTTATCCCATACAGTAGGCTAAATTCTCAAAATATTCTTTTTATTCTGGTTTTTTGAGGAATTATCAAACAATCTGAGGTAGGAACCATGCTGGGGTAAGAAGGCTGTACCTCAAAGTGCAATATTCAAATTGCAAAACATTTAAACATTTATTAACTTTCGCCAGTTTTAAATTTCTGTGAAGGTATTTTCTGACTTGTTTGCCAAAAGAAAATTGATAGAACTTGGGTTATATAGTGCAACAATTAGCTCAAATGAATAAGTAAGGTTGCAATTCCTTACTTAAGTTTATGAAAGCTGGGCATTACATTTTTCTTAAAGGCTGCAGGTCTCTGACAATATACTGCAATGTCAGGTAGTCCAGCTGGAGCTGGGAGATTAAGACAGAGCTGCTGCAACTGTACCCCGTTATCTGGTTTTGAATGATCGATGATTTTGTTTCATTTTGGTAGGTCGTCGCCGTGTCTTAATTTTTTTAGTGACTTGCATGTACCTTGAAAGGCTAGCCAGCCAGCCAGATGCTTTATGTCAATATGACATTATAAGTTTGCTGTTGACGTTGTTGATGTCCAGAGTAGCTTCTTGAGACCCGCCAGCGAAGCTTACACAAAAGTGTAAGAATTTTCCCACCTGGATCATCACTAACCTTTTCAAACAAATGTTTTAGGTGGTCAAACAAAGATGGCGCTTTATTAGTTGATGCCGATTTACTGCTGCTGCTGCAATCACCAGAATTTGGCTGCATACTTCGCAATTTGACACCAGGAGCATACGTGGTGCTACTCGATGACTAGTGTTGCCAGATTTGATCTTTTCCCCCATTAAACCACCATGTCTTTAGTCGGGCTTTTGTCAGGAAGGCTTTAATTCAATTCAATTCAATTCAGTTTATTTATATAGCGCCAATTCACAACAGATGTCATCTCAAGGCACTTAACAAGAAGTCATTTCAATACATTTATACAAACATTCCAATCAGTTAAAAAGTTTCCTATTTAAGGAATCCCAGCAGATTGCGTCAGTCATTGGCGTGAGGTTGGGCAGACTTTCCAACCACAGCAATCCTTCAGCAATCCCTCATACTGAGCAAGCATGTAGCGACGGTGGAGAGGAAAAACTCCCCTTTAACAGGAAGAAACCTCCAACAGAACCAGGTTCAGTAGGAGCGGCCATCTCCCACGACCATCTGGGGGTTTGAGAAGACAGAGCAGAGACACTGAAGGAACAGAAGATCTGATATAAGAGAACTTTCTATGTTACAGAAAGTAAAAAGTTGATAACAGGACACGGTGGATGTTCAGTTACTGGGAGCATCATCCCAGTCGATGCCCCCCGTCCAACAGGGCATTGCAGCTAAGCAGGATACCAGACCAGGTATATCTTCTATGGAGAGAAAAACACTGAGAGAAAACAAAGTTAACAGTCGAAATAACCGCATGTTCTGTAATACAACTGGAGAGTAGTAGTAGAAAAGGAAGTAGCGGAGTGAAGGAAATTGGTAAGTCTCTCCTCCAGCAGTCTAAGCCTATAGCAGCATAACTACAGAGATAGCTCAGGATGACCTAAGCCACTCTAACAATAAGCTTTATCAAAAAGGAAAATTTTAAGTCTGGCCTTAAAAGTAAACAGAGTGTCTGTCTCACGGACTAAAGCTGGGAGCTGGTTCCACAGGAGAGGAGCCTGATAACTAAAAGATCTGCCTCCCATTCTACTTTTAGAAATCCTAGGAACTACAAGTAAACCTGCAGTCTGAGAGCGAAGTGCTCCGTTGGGAACATATGGAACAATTAGATCTCTGATGTATGATGGAGCTTGATTATTAGGGGTTTGTATGTAAGAAGAAGGCTCTTAAATTCTATTCTGGATTTAACAGGGAGCCAATGAAGGGAAGCTAAAACGAAGAAATGTGATCTCTCTTTTTAATATTCATCAGAACTCTTGCTGCCGCATTTTGGATCAACTGAAGGCTTTTAATGGCATTTTGTGGACTACCTGATAGTATAGAATTACAGTAGTCCAGCCTTGAGGTAACAAATGCATGGACTAGTTTCTCAGCATCACTCCTGACAGGATGTTTCTAATTTTAGCAATATTCCGGAGGTGAAAGAAGGAAATCCTAGAAGCCTGTTTAATATGGGATTTAAATGTCAAGTCTTGGTCAAAAATAACGCCGAGGTTCTTTACGTTATTACTGGGGGCCAATTTAATGCCATCCAGATGAAGTGATAATCTAATCAGTTAATCAGTTTCTGTTTAAGAACTTCTGGTCCAAAGACAGCAACTTCTGTCTTGTCAGAATTTAAAAGCAAAAGGTTTAGATTCATCCATGTTTTTATGTCTCCCAGACATGCCTGTAATCTACCTAACTGACTGGGTTCATCAGGATTTATGGATAAATATAGTTGTGTATCATCTGCATAGCTGTGGAAATTTGTCCCATGCTGTCTAATGATTCTACCAATTGGAAGAATATATATGGTGAAAAGAATTGGTCCAAGCACAGAACCCTGTGGAACTCCACAAGTAACCCTTGAGAGTGAAGAAGATCGTTCATTTAGATGAACAAACTGGAATCTGTCAGACAAATATGATTTAAACCAGCCTAGTGCTGTTCCTTTGATCCCTGCAACATGTTCAAGCCTTTCTAAGAGAATATTATGATTGACTGTGTCAAAAGCAGCTTTGAGATCTAACAAAACCAGAACAGACACAAGTCCATTATCTGAGGCCATGAGAATATCATTAGTAACCTTCACCAGTGCTGTTTCAGTGCTATGATGAGCTCTAAAACCTGACTGAAACTCTTCAAACAGCTCGTTACTGTTTAGATGCTCACAGACTTGATTAGCAACAATTTTCTCAAGGATTTTGGATAAGAAAGGAAGGTTAGATATAGGTCTGTAATTCACTAAGTCATCTTGATTTTAAATTCTTGTGGTACGTATCCGTTTACTAAGGATAGATTCATCATATCCAAAATGGGGCCAGGAACCAAATGGAACACTTCCTTAAATAATTTGGTTGGAATTGGGTCCAACATAGAAGTTGAAGGTTTAGATGAGGCTAATATTTTTCGCCAGTTATCAATGTAGCCCACAACGTTTGCAGGACACCACCTAGACAACCATTGATGGAATGACAGCATGCGGCTAAACATGTCGTCACTGGTCCGATCAGGCAGGGGACCAGAAAAGATTACAAAGTCTGACATTGTTTTAGCAAACTTTCACACCGAAGCAACAGTAAGTTTTGTGACCTCCGATTGGCGTAACCGGGTGTCATTACCGCCAGCGTGAATAACAATCTTACTGTATTTACGCTTATCTTTAACCAGCGGTTTCGAATGAAATCTGGCATCACTTGGAAAAAAATGAACCGCGAGAGAGCGTCGCTCACAAACGCCAGAATGTGTGCATTCACTATAACGTTCATCAGACCCAAAGTGAGTGAGTTCAGTTCACAAAAAATATGAACGAGTTCATGAACGATCGTTTAATGAACTCGTTCAGGAACGTCACCGTTAGAACCAAACACGGAGAAGCAGCTTTCAGTTTCTATGCTTCTCTAATCTGGAACAAACTTCCAGAAAACTGCAAAGCTGCTTAAACACTGAGTTCTTTTAAATCACAACTAAAAGCATATCTGTTTAGAGCTGCCTTTGAGTAATGCTTTGATGTAACATGTTTTGTGTATGCTTCTTACTGTTTTTACATTATATGCTTTGTAATGCCTTGATGTATCTGTGTATGCTTCTTGCTTTATTGCTGTTTTTACTTTATATGCTTTGTCTGTGTTTTACTGCTATTTTTATTTTACCTCTTACAGTGCGTTCACACCAAAGCAGCAAAAACTCATTGCACGCCAAAGTTTGACGCTTGAACATTTGCAGCTTGATGTTTAAATTTACCATTTTGATGTGCGTCCAAAGTGAATTGGATTTTGACGCGCATCCAAAGCGAATTGCCAGAAATACACAACTTATGGGAGGAGGTAGTGCCAGACTGTTGGAAGAGTGAGTCTCCATTCTCTATTTAGTATGGAGAGTACCCTGCGCAGGTTCGCAGGTTCAGTAACGTGGAAACTTTCAAAAGCGAAATGAACTTACCAGGTTGCTGTATCTCCTCACCTAAATTCCTCCAAACGAGGTCCTTTCTATTCCTGTCTCTGTAGAGAAAGCAGCTGGTGTCATATAGCAGGGATGATTAGCCACGGCCGTTGTCAGTATATTTCCTCCATGTTGAATGAACATTTTTTTGCCGGACCTGACCCCTTGAACTGGGTCACAGCATCACATGACACCACGTCACCAGGCTCCTGATTGCATGACGCGGCGCCGACTTGATACCGAAGTTTAGATTTTTCAATTTCAGCGGCAGACGCAAAAATGCGTGTCACGCACAAAATGCACCACCTAAAATGACTTGCTTATTTTCTGTCGCCCGTGAAACACTTCATTCGCGCAAATTTAATGCACGAATGAGGCAGAAATGTGTTTTTGCATTGCAAAAACGAGTGTGATGCAATGCAGAAACCCTGACACGCTTTAGCGCGCTTCTGCATTGACTTTACATGTAAACCTGATGCCCTTGATGCTTCAAACACGTTCTGTGTGAACGCACCGTAAATCGTGTAAAGCACCTTGAATCACCTTGTGGTGAGAGTGTGCTTTACAAATAAAATTCCCTTGCCTTGCCTTGCCTTGCCTTGCCTTGCCTTGCCTTGCCTTGCCTTGCCTTGCCTTGCCTTGCCTTGCCTTGCCTTGCCTTGCTTTGCCCTGTGTAGTCAGTTTGAATCGTCCTTAGCTGTGGGTGTTTACATGCAAGGTTGCCTGTCATGTGATAAACTGGAGACCCAGACCATTGTTCCTCCAGTGTTCCACCCTTTGACTGCTGGAGATAGCAAGACTAAGAAGGTATAGAAAAGGGATAGATGGGTGCTCAAACTGACTCACTTCCTTCTACAAACATGGTGTCAGTCACTATGGGAGTGCTGTTATTTCCCAATTAGTGCCTCACTCTCAGTATGGCCCTCCAGGTTACACTTAATTTTAAGCACTGAAGCTTCTCCCCACTCACTTTTTGTTTCCATTAAGAAGAAGCAGAGCCAGAGCTAGACCTGCATCGAGCTCCACAATGACCCTTAATAACTGAATTAACATTTTACACTGCAATGAGATGTAAAAGTTATTTATTAGAGTATTTTAGAGATAAAGGGCCCATTATTGAATATTGTTGTAAGTGTTCCAGAGAGCCTCACTGTAAAAGATCACCATGTAAATGAACAGTACAATTAAACTTTTTACAGTTACACTTCTGCATACAGGACTGGAAGCAGAGTTGCCAGTTTTTGTTTTTTACAGTAACAGAACATTACTGTGCATTATTAAGATAACAGCAGACAGGTAGCATGATGGTTGGTGCAATCATTTATAATAATCTTGTTTAAAAAAACATGCATTGCTTTATTTAGCTACATTTCTACTGGCCTCAGGGATGCTAGAATAATACAACTGTTTTGTTTTCTGCAGGGTTTTGTATTGACTAATGTATATGCAGTTGGTTGCAATACATTACTGTGCATTCAAAAATTTATTCACAAACATGATTGAACATTATAGACTGGGGGAAGAGTAGTCATCTTGCAGCTAAAAGGTTGTGAGTTTGATTCCAGCTTCCTCCTCTACTACATGCAAATGCAGCTCTAGTGTAAAAGTGCTTTGAGTGCATTCTGAGAAGCACTACATATCCTCAATATATTTTTTTAAATACCACTTTGAAAACATAGGAGGAACTTTTGTAACAACCATCATGTATGTGAAAAAGAAAAGCACCAATATCAATGACTCTTGAAATGAACCATGTTACATCAGAATTTATGCAAGAACATATATAGTTATTGTTAACTTGAAAGAAAATGCAAGTGCAGAAATCATTCAAGACTAATTTCCTTATAAGTGTCAGCAAGAAAGAAATCTTCAATGTTAATTCATGCTTTTTATCAAATTTTTTTGGACTATTGGAATAGACTTTACATCGGCCTCAGTCAAATGTCACTTTCTAGATTTGAGTAGGTTTTGAATGCAGCTCGAAGTTGAGAGGTGACTGTAAATTGTCAGTTGCTTCCCAAAAAATAAGCAACAAATTATCATTAAATATTAGACAAACGGTTTCTCTTTTTGTTTTTAAGTCTTCTCTTAAAGATAATTTTTTTCTCACTGGGTTTTAAATCAACATGAATGCACGTTACACCATTCATACACCAATGATACACAGCCTAACAAGCATGATCACTCCAAACTATACTGTAAACTTAACTCAGTTTAACTTCTCATAAATCTGTTTGTTGATTCATAATTTTTAGTATTTCAGACAGTATGTGTCCACTGCAAATTATATTTATAAAACATAAACAACTACAACTTTGTTACCTTTACAAAAGCTTGAAATTGCAGCTTTTTGATCAATTGTTCAGTCAACTTAAGTGTTATTTGTTCCTGCTCAAGTCCAGACACTGATAACATTCATGCAGTAGCAAGATTACACACTAAGAGCTAGCTACCGGTTTTGGTATTACCATTCCATTTGTGTAGATTTGGGAATTAATAAAGATTACAAATGTCATACATTTAATCTAGGCTGATTTTACTGCAGATTGCTCAACTAACGATGCCAGTATTCATCTTCTAGATACAGCAGTCTTGATATTTCTGCCTGACATTTTACTGAGAAAAATTGGAGGCCTGTTTTGAACTTTTTCAAACTTTATCATCTAGCCCTTTAATGTGACATTTAAAAAGTTAGAAAATGTTGATTATTCTCACTCTTTTGCCTCATTTAGAACACATGTCTCTGCCAAAGACCCATGAAAGGGTATGAAAACGAAAAGTTTTTGTAACTGAGCTTCTCATTGCTTTTGAATTTGGTCACTTTAAGTTGTTGTTTTTTTTTGGTCTGTTAACTAATGATTTATGTTTCTATCATCTCATAAAAAAACATTGATCACTGTACAGGTTTCCTGCATTAGACTATTCATGACTCATCAGCTTGCTGCTGTTTTTATTTTCTCCGCAGCAAATGGATTATTTTTAATAATCTTTTAACAATTGTTTTTATAACTTTGATAATTTTTTTAACTTGATTTGACCCTAGATCATGATGCTGAATCACAGTTAACTCTTGAGAATTATGGCTGTTTATACGTTCTTAGTGCCAGCATGTAAAGGGGGACTCAACATTCATAAAACCCTCTGGAGTTTGAATTTGATAAATTACTTTCTAAAAATTGGAATTATTGTTATTACGCTTTTTCTACTTTTACTAATTCAATTTATGTGCACTTCCTTGTTTCTTTGTTCATTTGAGACCACAAAGAACGTCACTGTAACATTCATCGTATGTCTCCTTCTTACTTTTAACTTCCTTTCCCTCGCCTTTGGCTAAATATCACAACTCAAAAAAGCTTCTTAAAGTAAAAAACCATGTTTGAAACATTGTTGAAATGTACTTTTAAAGACATTTTCTTGCATACTAAGTTCTTATAATCTTTTCCTTTTTATTTCATTTATTTGTATATTTTATTCTCTTTTTATATGCTTAAATATTTTAGCTTGACAAATAAAACATATGTGTTTTTGTATGAAAATGTCCTTATTTCCTATTTTATTTTCATTATATCCTGTTTTAAATATAATTTAAAACATTATTGGTTTCTTTTGCTGTGTTTATGTGACTGGTTGCTTTTTCTCTGTTTAGGTTCACTGTTCAATAACCCGTCCGTCCGTCCATCCATCCATCCATCCATCCATCCATCCATCCATCCATCCATCCATCCATCCACCCACAGAAAGATAACACAATGTATCATTGTGGGAAAAAAGTAATTCTCAATTTTTATTTAGATTAAAAAAACCAAACAAAAACAAAAAACGTATTCGTATCTTTCCTAAAAATCAATTGTAAACCTGACCAGTTTTTTAGATGTGCAGTCAGATTTCTATAAACGCAATTTGTTAGAATTTTTATAACTGGAAATTTTTTGTAAAAATATTTTTTAAAACCCTTTTCTTAAGGCTGTTTTTGTGTGGCTACTCAAAGCACAAAATGCTTTAAGCTTTTCACCTTTCTAGCCGACTCACTATACTGTGGGTATCTCTTTATGCCTAATGTGTTTAGTATTATTCTGATGTTTTTCTTATTTTGGCTTTTACTATAGGTCACTGAGGAGCAACAAGATCCGAATTCTGTCCGACTTTGTTTTCTCAGAATATCCTGCGCTAGAGAGATTGTGAGTATTTTGTGTTGCTGCTTCCGTTTCTCACAACACAATCTTCCTATTGGTTTAAGGGGTCAGAGTTCACACCTGGGTCTGTTTTATAGATAATAGAATAGAATAGAATAGAATAGAATAGAATAGAATAGAATAGAGTAGAGTACTCCTTTATTACAGGGCCGTGCAGAGACCTTTAGTGGGGCAGTTGCTCAAACTTAAAAAGAGGCACATAAAACAAGTTTTGAAACACTTTACAACAACATGAATTATAGCATACTATCCTGAATAATAACAACAGATATTCATCAAGAATCTAATAGGGAATCACAACATAATATATCATTGTCATCAGATGGAGACCATGCAAAGTAAAAGAAGCCTATTAAAAGAAGCCCATAGTGGTGTTAGCACCTCTGAGGGATTTAGATTTTTGAAGTTGAGAGATAAAATACATTTATGATACCTTCAGCACACAACTGTGAGGTAAAAATATTAATAAAATTTCAAATAATAACAGTAATTAAATATAAAAATAGTATGTATTTTTTTTTAGCATATGAACAGAATAATTCATTTGACAAATGCATTCAAGTTTTATTAAAATTTCACATGTATAAATAGCAATTTTTGGACATTTTGATTCATCGAATTGTGGCACGTCTGGCTTTCCATATCTGCTATGGTCTGAAATGTTGGTACTGTAGGCTATTTTATGGGATATTTTTAGATGTGAGCTGCAAAGACTATGGGCCCAACCTCCCTTTAGCAGTTGAGATTCTAGAGCGGTGACTTCATTTCATTCACGGCCACTCACCTTCAGCCCGGATATTGTGTGCAGCAGTAAGGACGCACCTGGTAACGTGAGGCAAAATGAGCGGAGTGTGAACCTGCTTTGAGGTGTGCTTTTCAGGTGACAGTGGCAGTACCGTTTATTTATATTAAAATGATGGAGACTGCCTGACCCAGAGCAGAGGGGCCGACTGAGGTTGTGTTATTGTTTTCTCCCAGCCAGTGGGGACCAAACATTTTATGTCAGGAGTTTTCTCTGCAGCCAAACCATTATGTGTTTGGGGAGGGGAGCAAGGGGGATCTAAAATTGCTGAAAGGACTATGGGGCCATAAATTGATTGTTGGAGGTCCCAATTCAGAGCCCCCGCACCATGGGCTTTGGACAAATGTCGGTGGTTGTCCAGCTCTCTAATCTCCCTGCTCTCTCTCTCACCTGCATCTGCTTTCCACTAATTGGTCCTCAGGTTTCTTTCAGTCATTCCTCACTCCCTCCTCTGTGTTTAAGCAGTCCTCTTTCTTTTGCCTGTTAAACTTTTCTATTTTCCAACATCTTGAACTTCTGCATCTGGGTCCTCCTTCAACCGCATCTTGACATACAGTAAGGTTAAAATTACAACACTGAATACTGTGCAATTATGAAAAATTTAATTAGCATACTAAGATCCAAGAAATATACAACTGAGCAGGATAATTAACTTATGTTTTTACAGAATGTGCATGTTTATTTGTGCATTAAAAAAACAACAGACCATTTAAAATGTATCCCCATGATGCAACCATTTCAGGCTGTTGTTGTTGAAATTAGAATTATATTAAATGTGTTCTTGTTACTATGCCTAATAGCTCACATGCGATTTAAAGGGAGAATTTTGTGGTTAATGTGATGAAAATACAGATTTTGTGTTGAATTTATTGGTACTTATTCTTCGATTTGACTTGACTTTTCCTTATTGATCCCTTTGAGGAAACTCCCTCAGATAAATTACAACTGACATTGTCTGCAAACTAACCAGACAATTTTTAATGATTGATTTTAATAATTAGTTCTTATGCATTAGGATAATGAAGGCCCATTTTAACTTAAAATACAACCTAGCATAGTTTTCTGGAGCACTTTTTTTTACCCTAAATTAATGCCTAAGGAGTCAGGGCCAAATGAGTTTACCAGCATAGAAATAAACCACATAAAAGGCTTTGATACAGAGGTAGGAAATGGTTTGAGTAAATGTTTACATCATCTTTCTTCCCTATTGACTTCCCTACTCCAAATCCAACTTCTGGGAACTTAAATTGTTCCCAGATACAGTGGCTTGCAAAAGTATTCGGCCCCCTTGAACTTTTCCACATTTTGTTACATTACAGCCACAAATATGAATCAATTTTATTGGAATTCCACGTGAAAGACCAATACAAAGTGGTGTACACGTGAGAAGTGGAACGAAAATCATACATGATTCCAAACATTTTTTACAAATAAATAACTGAAAAGTGGGGTGTGCGTAATTATTCAGCCCCCTGAGTCAATACTTTGTAGAACCACCTTTTGCTGCAATTACAGCTGCCAGTCTTTTAGGGTATGTCTCTACCAGCTTTGCACATCTAGAGACTGAAATTCTTGCTCATTCTTCTTTGCAAAACAGCTCCAGCTCAGTCAGATTAGAGGGACAGCGTTTGTGAACAGCAGTTTTCAGATCTTGCCACAGATTCTTGATTGGATTTAGATCTGGACTTTGACTGGGCCATTCTAACACATGGATATGTTTTGTTTTAAACCATTCCATTGTTGCCCTGGCTTTATGTTTAGGGTCGTTGTCCTGCTGGAAGGTGAACCTCCGCCCCAGTCTCAAGTCTTTTGCAGACTCCAAGAGATTTTCTTCCAAGATTGCCCTGTATTTGGCTCCATCCATCTTCCCATCAACTCTGACCAGCTTCCCTGTCCCTGCTGAAGAGAAGCACCCCCAGAGCATGATGCTGCCATCGCCATATTTGACAGTGGGGATGGTGTGTTCAGAGTGATGTGCAGTGATAGTTTTCCGCCACACATAGCGTTTTGCATTTTGGCCAAAAAGTTCCATTTTGGTCTAATCTGACCAGAGCACCTTCTTCCACATGTTTGCTGTGTCCCCCACATGGCTTGTGGCAAACTGCAAACGGGACTTCTTATGGTTTTCCTTTAACAATGGCTTTCTTCTTGCCACTCTTCCATAAAGGCCAACTTTGTGCAGTGCACGACTAATAGTTGTCCTATGGAAAGATTCCCCCACCTGAGCTGTAGATCTCTGCAGCTCATCCAGAGTCACCATGGGTCTCTTGGCTGCATTTCTGATCAGCGCTCTCCTTGTTCGGCCTGTGAGTTTAGGTGAACGGCCTTGTCTTGGTAGGTTTTACAGTTGTGCCATTCTCCTTCCATTTCTGAATGATCGCTTGAACAGTGCTCCGTGGGATGTTCAAGGCTTGGGAAATCTTTTTGTAGACTAAGCCTGCTTTAAATTTCTCAATAACTTTATCCCTGATCTGTCTGGTGTGTTCTTTGGACTTCATGGTGTTGTTGCTCCCAACATTCTCTTAGACAACCTCTGAGGCCGTCACAGGGCAGCTGTATTTGTACTGACATTAGATTACACACAGGTGCACTCTATTTAGTCATTAGCACTCATCAGGCAATGTCTATGGGCAACTGACTGCACCCAGACCAAAGGGGGCTGAATAATTACGCACACCCCACTTTTCAGTTATTTGTAAAAAAATGTTTGGAATCATGTATGATTTTCGTTCCACTTCTCACGTGTACACCACTTTGTATTGGTCTTTCACGTGGAATTCCAATAAAATTGATTCATATTTGTGGCTGTAATGTGACAAAATGTGGAAAAGTTCAAGGGGGCCGAATACTTTTGCAAGCCACTGTATGTCTTATCTGAATGTAAAGGGTCAGAGCCTAATCTACTTCATAGTTATGTTTGCCCTCAATTAGCTATATTCTGGATTCATATTTTTTAAGCTTTGATTAAAATAATTAATTTTAATTTTGAATTTTTGTTCTTTAACATTTGGAGATCATTAAAATATTTTCTACCTCACTCTTACCTACTTTTTGCAAAGAAAATAACTTTGACCTACTGTATTAAACAAGTCAAAAACATGTTGCTCTAAGAAATGACATAGACCTCACATTTGTACAAAGGTTTCCCTCACAAAAACACCTGGAAAACTATTTTATGTTGCCGGGGAAATAAGTTTAATCTAATTTGCTTAGGCAGTTGGGTACAAACTGTTTGGGAAGGATTAATTTGTCAGTCTTTTAGATTGGGTTTGTGTGTTTATATTTATATTAGTATATTTTATGTAAGTAATGTTTTGACTCAAGCATGCTACTCTTGCAATTCTTCTCTGTGATACATCTTATCGACTTTACTTCGATGGTAATTAATGTTTGTGGCCAGCTGTGATTTTGCTTTCTGCGCAGGGCAGAATCTGTCTGTGTGTCTGTCTGGAGTAGGAACTTGTTTGATTGTGGGGGGCAGTGAAAGTATGGACTCAGTAATGCAAGAACTCTCTTTAGAAGCACAAATTTCACTTTCTCGATGGAGAAGTGTAGACAGAGAGAGACCAAGAGTAACTCAATCTTCTTTTTATAAATGATGGTAACTGGTTCAAATATCTTTCAGCATTCATGTTCTAAGATGCAAATTAAAGTGATCACAACTGCCCAGGATTGTTGCTCATTCCCCAATTGTGAGTTTGGAGGAGCATACTGTTAAAACTGGTTCTCTGTTACAGTCTGCTCTGTAGACAACCTCACTGATGTGTCTCCAGTCTGGTCTGTTGTCCAAGTGAGCTCTGAGGTACAATCATCTTCTTTTGTCCACCTCTGATACACCCAACAACTACAGAATCATTCAAGTATTTCTGCAGCTCACAAGACTTACTTGTACTGGAAGTCTTAGGTGTACAGAATAAGAAGGGCTGGTGAGAGTGTTGTTCCCTGTGAAAAGTGGCCTGCTCTTTTATGCCTTTAAATGGTAGATTGCAGTCTGATCAGAGTTCCATTGTTTTTCTTTCCTTCACATTCAGCAGTAGGGACTTAAGCAGCAAACCAATCAATCAATACTTTTCCACACAATTTGTAATTTATCCATGTCTTTTAAACCAAAACCACCACAAAACTATCTGAAATTAATGGTGTTTTTGACTAATTTCAGTTATCAATAAATTCTAGACTCAGTGGGGTAGGAAGAAATATCTGTCCCTAAACTGCAGCAGTGCTCCAGCAGGAAGAGAGGTTGCTTAGCGTCAGGTGACGTAATCATATATAAACAGCGTGATTAAAGATACACAAACAATTTACCTAAGCTACTCGATACTTGTCACTGCATTGGGAATAGTTTAGGGTTACATTGTGGAAACATGCTTTTAGATGACTGTTAGTTACAAGCCATTTTTTTAAAAATGTGGAAAATATACAGATTGTCTACTTCCCCCATTTAATTTTAAGGTTCAATAGTAGTCAATTCATTATTTGAAAGTAATTGGTTTTGTTATTTTTTACAATTGGAGAAGACTTTTACAACAATAAAAACCTTGCAGTTTGCAATAAAAAAAACTTTTTAAAAAGAGGTCTACAGTCATATTAAATAAATTAGAATATTATTGAAATAATTATTTATTTTAGTACCTTAATTCACTAAGTGAAAGACATTATATGGATCAATTACACACAGATTAATGTTTTCCATCCATCATTTCTGGTTTTGTTTTTCTACTTACAGCTAATAAAAAACAGCCATTTAAGATTTGAATATTACGTCAGACGAATAAAAAAAACATTTTAATGCAGAAATGTAGGCTTGATTAAAAAAACAGTTTAACATCTGCTTTTAGTCTGACAAGTGAGCCTCAAAGGAGATACTAGCAGAGGAATGCTCCGTTTATCAACATAATTACGGAGGTTCACAGAGCAAAGTTTATCAACACTGAAATGACTGTTGATGTCATCCATTTTCTCACTATACCATTTAATGCAAAATTTCAATTTTTTTTATTCGAATCAATTAATGTATTTAAGAAAATTTTTAAAGTACGTACAAGAAAACTTTAACAAATTTATTTTAAGATTTGAGGGTTAGCAACATCATAGGAGTCCTATGTGCTGGTTGGTCAGAACTAGATGCTCTAAATGCTGGATGTGACCAAGATATGGAGGTCTGGAAGATAAAGTATTGCATAAATTAGGGTCCTAAATTAAAGGTAGTTGTATAGCTCTGATAATACCTCAAGAACAGAGACTGTGTCCCAGATAAGTTTGGAATTATTAAATTATTCAAGTGCCAAAAACAATAAAGCAGCAGCAATAAAAGCCCATATTCCATCAGACAATTGGAGTTTGTGAGAGGAGGTTTAGTTTGATGCTCTCATAAATTGGTGGCAACTCATGCAGGACTTTTGTATTTATTTCTAAGCTGTTATCTTGACAGAAAAGGAACGTTAACACAAACATAAATCACTTTCAGTACCTCAGGAGAGTAGCTCAAAACAGTTCAGCAAAGTTGAGTTTAAGACTAGGCTTTTGAATATCCCAAAATAATCTTTAGTTTCTGTTTACTGTCAATGTAGCTTGAACACATAGCTTGCTCTGAGTTAGTTTTTTGTATAAACTGACAGCCAGAAGGTCAAACATTTTCTCCTTATGACTCTACCGATTGCAGAATCAGATAAAAGCTATTTAAAGTCTGGCATTGAAACCTAATCTAAATAGCTGTTATTTTATTTACATCTTGAATCAATTTAAAAATTAAACTAACTTTAAATCAGTACTCTTTGAACACATGGTGTTTAACTTTTTTCCAATATTCTGATGTCACACAGAAATGTAAACTATTTTCAACCCAACTTAACTCAATTCACCTTTCTCTACAGAACCTGTAAACATTTTTCTTTTTCTGATGTTTCTGGCAATCTTAAGTGTCCTTCATAAAGAAGCTTTTAAAAATGACTCTTTGACATTACAAGGGGAAAGATTCACGTTGAGCTTCGTTCCTCAAAACAATTTCCTAAAAGCACCTCCACAAGAGAACACATTCTTTGTTTAGATAGTTGTTTTTTTATCAGAACATGAAAGCATAAACTTAAGGTCAAATCTTCATTACAATTAACTCTTAACAGGAATGAGGTAATGAAACTTAATTCTCCAAGGAATTCAACATTACAATAGGCACCATCTGCTTTGTAATTAAACTAATTGCCACAAAATGTCCAATGTTTTTACTGGGTCATGACGTTCTTTTTAACATTTCCCAAAAATAATCTCCTGCAAACTTGTGAAACCATGGAGGTGAAACTCCCTATTTCTTTTTTTGTGAATATTGGTCTGAATGTGGTGCTGAGATTGTGCTGTACATAAGTTATTGCAGTACAATACTGATGTATTCGGAGGGTTTTAGGTTCGATTCTAGCTTCCACCTGTCACATGTCTATGTGCCCATGGGCAAGGCACATAGACAACTTAACCCCAAGTTGCCTACCGATCTGCGTATCTGTGTATAAATGTGTACGTGTTTGTAGAGTGCAAATGGGTGAGTGTGGCTCTAGTGTAAAGTGCTTTGAGTGGTCAGCATGACTTGAAAAGCGCAATATAAGTTCAGTTCGTTTACCATTTAAGCTGCCAGCTTTGTTATCTTGTCATGCATGTCTTACTTGGGTTCAAACCTCAGGAAATTAAGAGAATTTTGTGGAACTGCAACTCTTGTCATGTTTATAGAGTATGTTTATCACTTTTGATGTGCCTCTGTTTTGTATAAATTGTTTGTATTGGTGTGAAGGGTGTAAAATTCAGTTCTTTTTCATCAGGACGGAGTACTTTACATCATCATTGGCATGATGTCACAGTTGTTTTGTATTTTTCCCCCATACTTAGAAATCTGAAGATGAAAGTTCACTGCCCCATACACAATCTATGATTGCATCCAAGTGGTCAAATAATTGTTAGCCAAATAAAGCAAAAAGTAGGTCAGGCTGCCATCAGCTAAAGCCGCACTGAGCACATATTCAGGGTACTGCATAGTGTTGCATTATATTCTATAATGGTATTATTTGGTAATTGCAGCAACATTTGCTTGATTCTGGGGCTGTGGCACATCAGTGGGGAAAATATGGTGTCTCTGAATTGTAAAAAAAGAAGAAAAAAAACTTGTGCCAATGAATTGTGAGGCAGCTAGATCGTGTGAAGGATGTATTCGATGTGTCCAAACAGCTATAGCAGTGCCAAAGCTCTATGCTCTTTGAGTTGTATATGTTTTTTCCAAGATAGCCCTAGACAACAAATAGCAAAGCCTCTCTTTATACTATAAACATATTCATAATTTGCTTATGTAGATCACACCTAATGGATGGAGAAGGGTTTAGGCATGCTCTCCTTTCCAAAATTTAATTTTTTCATAATTCCTCTGCTGACATCTGGATCTGACATTCCCATATTGTCATTTTGCATTAGTAATTATTATTTAGTTCCTTTTTATTATTTAGATTAGACTTTTAAGTTCTGCATAAAGTATGAAAAAGATAAGCAAAGAAAGTTGGTATTTTTTCTGAGTGTAGTTTTAGCTTTTGTGAAAGTACCTCACACCGAGAAGGTCTGACTGCATTGAGCCAGCAGTTTAACTCAGTGTTCTGAAGGGAAATGCAGTTAAACTGTTTCTTGGAAAGATTTTATTACTTTATCTTTCCCATTGTCATAAATGGATTCAGGGGAACATTTATCTATTTTTAACCACACAGCATCTGGTGGACTAGATTGCATCACATAACATTATGCAGCACGTAAAATCTCATGAAAAGGTGATGCTATTACATCAGTTAGAGTGTGATACTGGGATGCATAATCCATCACTGTTAATCAGGACTCATACTTGTAGAGTTAAGCTAATCAACAGGGTGTAATATATGTTTTTATCTTGTGAAGCAAGCAATTCATAAATGCATCAAAAACTTTAGTCTGCCTTTTAGCTTTAGGTTTATTGACGGTAAGAAGCTAGACAAACACAGCAACTTGTTGCACTCTACCACCTTCATTGTTTCTGTACATGTTCTCTTTCTCTGTACTTTATAAGACTAATGTTGCTTTTGGTAGCACTGATAGCAGTAACAATATGGCTGCAACAATCTCAGCTGTGAGCAACTCTCTGACCATAACTGCAAGACATTTCTGGCTCTAAAGTAGTCAAACAAAACACAAAAATCTAAGCTGTTGTAAAATGTTACAAGCTGTGGAAAAAATAAACATCCCATACCGGTTATAGCTTATTAGTTATTTTAAAGTTACACTTTTCCAAAGTTTAATTGTTTGTATTTCTTTAAAATGTCAAATTTGACGTTTTACACATTAATCAGTTTCATACATAGTAAACGTTTATCTGTACTATTTCAGAAAAAAAATATGCTCTTTGTTCTCAGATTTCTACAAAACAACAGTCTCCACTTCATATCAAAACATGCCTTCAGTGGACTGTACAGTCTGAAAAAGTTGTAAGTATCTTGGTTACTTTATCAAGTATCACTAACCTCCCCTATACAGCTATATAAATATTTTTGTATTGTGCTTAATAAACTTATCTTTTAAGTTCCAAATTGGTGGGAAGCAATCTGCTGGCATCTTATCTTCAGTAGAACAGCAGTTAGTTATTTACTTTGTGAATAAATGCTGACATAATCTTAAACTAATTGGGTTATGAAATATTGTGCATTGTTTTGACTACAAACTTTTTTTCTGCGCTAGTCTCGAATTTTGTATAAAATTCAGGGCAAAAAACACAAAAAATGCAGATTGGAAACTACAACAACAAACTTGCAAGGTCCTGAGGTGTAGTGTACCAGCATCAGAACAAATTAGATTTATTTTCCAAAAGTTGAAACCTGTCCAAAACATTGATTGATCATTGATCATGTGTTCTAGTCACTTTTATTGCCACAGATATATAAAATCAATCATAGGTATCAAGAGGGCTTCTACGAACAGTTGTGAATGAATGGGACACTTTAAGACGCTCAGTTAATTCTAGCTTGGAACTAAGATAGGATCCCACTTTAGCAGTAAGTCCATTCGTGAAAATTTCTTGCTAACCATTCAAACAGTAAACTGTTTTATCATAAAGTGGAAGCAGCAACAATTCAGCCACAGACTGGTAGGACAAAAACTCTGAGCTGGCACATGTCAAGTTGCAGCATGTGTAGAAGCTGCCAACTTTCTACCACAGGCCCCAAACTTTGTGTGGCCTTTAGATTACCTCAAGACCAGTGTGTAGAGAGCTTTGTGGAATAGGAGTACCATCTAAACTTAAAACTGGCGATTTGAAAAACACATATTATACGTGTCTAAACATGAAGAATTCAAGGTGATTTTGTGGAACATCAATTCCTGTCAAGTCTTGGAAAGTCTGTCACTTGTTCTGAATAGTCTATGCATGTTGGGATCAGAAATCTGGTCAAGACATAATTTTTACTTTCAGTTTCTAGCATGAATGCCTAATTGAGTGAATCTTAATCAGTGCTGCATGAAAGTCTCATCATGGTGTCATATTGTAAGATATTAAGTCATGTTATTTTTGGGTCATTGCTGCAATATTTATGGAGCAGTTGTGAAAATCCTGCATAGTGTGGAGCTCACAGTGCTGAATTTTGTACATTTTCAATAAATCTGTGGACGCCAGGTTTAATTGCTGATCAAATGATTGGAGGTTTAAAGTTTAAAATTCAGAGACAGGTGATATGGGAACATCAATGACTAAGGCAGTGGAGCTTCCACTGCCACTTAATCACAAGCCAGATGCACATTCTAATCCATGTATTACATTACCAAGTGCAATGCAGAGATTTGGAGCAACAGGTGTAAAGCACACTGCCACAAAGTGGAGAAATGTTCTTAGGAGTAATGAATCACACTTCAGTATTTCAATCTTTGGAGGGAATGAGTCTGGGTTTGACTGTTGGCAGAAGGAAATATCTAGCCTGACTGAACTGTGCCAAGGGTAAAGTTTGGAGGAGGGCAGATTCTGGTATGGGGTTTCTATTCAGGGGTTGGATTTGGCCCTTAGTTGCAGTGTACTGCTCCTCTAAGTGTACTGCATACAAAATAATTGTGAGCCATTTTAATATACTTATTATGTGGGAAGAAGTTGGACAAGGTCTCTTGCTGTCTGAACATGACTGTGCACCATTGCACAAAGCAAAGTCCAAAAAGGACACCAATAAACAAGTTGGATGCTAAGGAACTTGACTGGCCTGTACAACACCTTGAACTTAACCAATACAATACCTTCAGAATCAAATAAAGTGGAGACTGCGAGCCAGGCCTTCTCACCTATCGTCAGTGCCTGATCAAATGAAAGCTAAAATCCTCCCATATACATACTTCTTTTACCCACTTGTCAGTTTTATTCAAAGAATCTTAGCCATTAGGGATGCAATTGGTGGGCCAACTCTTTATTGCAGCCATTGTAGTAAGAATGTCGTCAATAAAGCATCTCAATACTTTTGGCAATAAAGCTCAGGTAGCTGCAGGAATATTTTCAAATCCATATTTCCTATTTTAATTCAATTCAATTCAATTCAGTTTATTTATATAGCGCCAATTCACAACAGATGTCATCTCAAGGCACTTAACAAGAAGTCATTTCAATACATTTATACAAACATTCCAATCAGTTAAAAAGTTTCCTATTTAAGGAATCCCAGCAGATTGCGTCAGTCATTGGCGTGAGGTTGGGCCCCGTTGATGCAGACTTTCCAACCACAGCAATCCTTCAGCAATCTCTCATACTGAGCAAGCATGTAGCGACGGTGGAGAGGAAAAACTCCCCTTTAAGAAACCTCCAACAGAACCAGGCTCAGTAGGAGCGGCCATCTGCCACGACCGTCTGGGGGTTTGAGAAGACAGAGCAGAAACACAGAAGGAACAGAAGATCTGATATAAGAGAACTTTCTTTGTTACAGGAAGTAAAAAGTTAATAACAGGACACAGTGGATGTTCAGTTACTGGGGGGATCATCCCAGTCGATGCCCCCCGTCCAACAGGGCATTGCAGCCAAGCAGGATACCAGACCAGGTATATCTTCTATGGAGAGAAAAACACTGAGAGAAAACAAAGTTAACAGTCGAAATAACAGAATGTACTGTAATACAACTGGAGAGTAGTAGGAGAAAAGGAAGTAGCAGAGTGAAGAAAATTGGTAAGTCTGTCCTCCAGCAGTCTAAGCCTATAGCAGCATAACTACAGAGATAGCTCAGGATGACCTTAGCCACTCTAACTATAAGCTTTATCAAAAAGGAAAGTTTTAAGCCTAGCCTTAAAAGTAAACAGAGTGTCTGCCTCACGGACTAAAGCTGGGAGCTGGTTCCACAGGAGAGGAGCCTGATAACTAAAAGATCTGCCTCCCATTCTACTTTTAGAAATCCTAGGAACTACAAGTAAACCTGCAGTCTGAGAGCGAAGGGCTCTGTTAGGAACATAAGGAACAATTAGATCTCTGATGTATGATGGAGCTTGATTATTAAGGGCTTTGTATGTAAGAAGAAGGATCTTAAATTCTATTCTGGATTTAACAGGGAGCCAATGAAGGGAAGCTAAAACAGGAGAAATGTGATCTCTCTTTTTAATATTCATCAGAACTCTTGCTGCCGCATTTTGGATCAACTGAAGGCTTTTAATGGCATTTTGTGGACTACCTGATAGTAAAGAATTACAGTAGTCCAGCCTTGAGGTAACAAATGCATGGACTAGTTTGTCAGCATCACTCCTGGCCAGGATGTTTCTAATTTTAGCAATATTCCGGAGGTGAAAGAAAGAAATCCTAGAAACCTGTTTAATATGGGATTTAAATGTCAAGTCTTGGTCAAAAATAACGCCGAGGTTCTTAACGTTATTACTGGGGGCCAAGTTAATGCCATCCAGATGAAGCGATTGACTAATCAGTTTCTGTTAAAGAACTTCTGGTCCAAAGACAGCAACTTCTGTTTTGTCAGAATTTAAAAGCAAAAAGTTTAGGGTCATCCATGTTTTTATGTCTTCCAGACATGCCTGTAATCTACCTAACTGATTGGGTTCATCAGGATTTATGGATAAATATAGTTGTGTATCATCTGCATAGCTGTGGAAATTTATCCCATGCTGTCTAATGATTCTACCAATTGGGAGCATATATATGGTGAACAGAATTGGTCCAAGCACAGAACCCTGTGGAACTCCACAAGTAACTCTTGAGAGTGAAGAAGATTTATCATTTAGATGAACAAACTGGAATCTATCTGACAAATATGATTTAAACCAGCCTAGTGCTGTTCCTTTGATCCCTGCAACATGTTCAAGCTTTTCTAAGAGAATATTATGATCGACTGTGTCAAAAGCAGCACTGAGATCTAACAAAACCAGAACAGACACCAGTCCATTATCTGAGGCCATGAGAATATCATTAGTAACCTTCTCCAGTGCTGTTTCAGTGCTATGATGAGCTCTAAAACCTGACTGAAACTCTTCAAACAGCTCGTTATTGTTTAAATGCTCACAGACTTGATTAGCAACAATTTTCTCAAGGACTTTGGATAAGAAAGGAAGGTTAGATATAGGTCTGTAATTCACTAAGTCATCTTGATCAAGGGAAGGTTTCTTGAGTAAAGGTTTAATTACAGCTATTTTAAATTCTTGTGGTACGTATCCGTTTACTAAGGATAGATTCATCATATCCAAAATGGGGCCAGGAACCAAATGGAACACTTCTTTAAATAATTTGGTTGGAATTGGGTCCAACATACAAGTTGAAGGTTTAGATGAGGCTAATATTTTTGATAATTCCGAAAGCTCGACTGAATCAAAATAGCCTAAGCACAACTGAGGTTCTACAGTTCTTTCCGATACTGCCTCATTTACTGAGGAAGAAGTAATCATGTTTGGGAGGATGCCAATGATTTTATTTTTAATAGAATTAATTTTATTTACGAAGAATCCCATAAAATCATCACTGCTAAGAGCTGGGGGAATAGTTGGCTCAACAGAGCTATGACTCTGTGTAAGTTTGGCAACTGTACTAAAAAGAAACCTAGGATTGTTTTTATTCGCCTCTATTAATGATGAAAAATATGCTGTTCTAGCTTGTCCAAGGGTGTTTTTATACAGCAGTAGACTGTTATTCCAGGTTAAATAGGAATCCTCTAGGTGTGTAGAGCGCCATTTTCTCTCCAACTTCCTTGTATTCTGCTTTAAAGTACGCAACTCTGCGTTGAACCAAGGAGTCAGCCTCCTATGGCTAGCCACTTTCTTTTTTAAGGGGGCTACACTATCTAATGCCAAACGCAATGAGGACGTAATAATGTGAACCAGATCATCAATTTCTGAAGGGTTAGAGATAGAATTGCTGCCATCCACTGTGTTACTCTGAGACACTGAGGAAAGTAAGAATGGAACAGATTCTTTAAAAATTGTTACAGCATTGTCTGATAAAGCTCTACTATAATGAAATTTTCTTTCAGATTTAAAATGGTCAGTTAAAGTAAATTCAAAAGTTATTAAGAAGTGGTCAGACAGGACCGGGTTATGTGGGTGGACTGTTATTTCCTCACACTCAATACCGTATGTCAGTACAAGGTCCAAAGTGTGTTTGCCCGAGTGGGTCAATCCCTGTACTTTTTGAGTAAAGCCAATTGAGTGTAAAATAGCACTAAAGGCTGCATTTAGGCTATCACTTTCAGTATCCACATGAATATTAAAGTCCCCCACTATAATAACCCTATCAGTATTTAATACTAAATCAGATAAAAAATGTGAGATCTGATCCAAGAATTGAGAGTAAGGGCCTGGTGGACGATACAAAACCACAAACAAAAATGGTCTTAATGTTTTGCAACTTGGATGAGGAAAATTAAGGGTTAGATGTTCAAAAGAACTGTAGCTATCAATTGGTCTGGGACTAATTAGTAAATCAGAACGAAAAATAGTTGCAACTCCTCCTCCTCGCCCAGTATTTCTAGGAATGTGAAAATTTAAATGACTGGAAGGAGTTGACTCATTTATACTGACATAATCCTCCTGCTGCAACCAGGTTTCTGTGAGACAAAGGAAATCAATGTGATTATCACAAATCAAGTCATTTACTAACAAAGTCTTTGAGGAGAGAGATCTTATGTTTAATAAACCACATTTAATAGATTTATTTTTCTGTTCAGTCAAAGTTGTATTTATTTTTATGAAATTTCCATAATTTGCTTTTGTTGGCTTAACTTTTAATCCATTTAATTTTGGCCGTGGGCAAGACACTGTTTCTATAGAGTAATGGGTGGGTAACAGTGCAGAAGCAGCAGAGAGGTGGGTTAAACTACGACTCTGCTTCCTGGTCTGGACCCTGGGTTGTCAGTGTTTTGGAGGACTAATAAATTCGGCCATATTCCTAGAAAGAAGAGCTGCTCCATCCAAAGTGGGATGGATGCCGTCTCTCCGGATCAGACCAGGTTTTCCCCAAAATGTTCTCCAGTTATCAATGTAGCCCACATCGTTTGCAGGACACCACCCAGACAACCATTGATGGAATGACAGCATGCGGCTAAACATGTCGTCACTGGTCCGATCAGGCAGGGGACCAGAAAAGATTACCGAGTCTGACATTGTTTTAGCAAACTTACACACCGAAGCAACACTAATTTTAGTGACCTCCGATTGGCGTAACCGGGTGTCATTACCGCCAGCGTGAATAACAATCTTACTGTATTTACGCTTATCTTTAGCCAGCAGTTTCAGGTAGGATTTGATGTCGCCCGTTCTGGCCCCTGGCAAACATTTGACTATGGTCAATGGTGTCTCTAATGCCACGTTTCTGACTATGGAGCTGCCAATTACCAGGGTCGGTTTCTCAGCGGGTGTGTCGCTGAGCGGGGAAAATCTGTTAGAAACGCGGACCGGTTGGTGGTGGCCCGGGGGCTGGGTCCTAGAACTATGCTTCCTACGTACAGTCACCCAGCCGGCCTGAGGTCCCGGCTGCGCGGGCTCTACTGGAGGACAGCTAGGGGGATCTATCCTTGTTGGCTCCGCGCTGGCTAATGGGCTTCGGCTATCTGCTGGTTTTTCAACAGCGCGGAGCCGTGCTTCTAATTCTGATACCCTCGCCTCCAAAGCTACAAAAATATTACATTTATTACAGTTACCATTATCACTAAAGGAGGCAGGGAAGTAACTAAACATCTGACAGAGAGAGCAAGAGAGAAGAGAAGAGTTAGAGACAGGAGAGAGAAGAGTAGCCATAGCCGCAATGAAGCTAAGCTAACTGAGCTAACGAGACGTTACCACCCCAAGAAAAGCTGTGTGAAACACAAGGAGTTCCCAAAACGTAAAGTACACCACCACAAAACGTGTATTTTAGTGTGCTTGTGTGTTAAAATAACTTAGAAAGGGCTCAGCAGAGAGAAAATAAGATCAATTCAAGAGACTCTGAACACCAAACAGTTTACAGGGAGCGCAACAGTGACAACAGGAAATGACGCAATACGGCTTACCCCGTCGAATCAGCTGGTAGCGTCAGAGTTGAACTGTTGTTTTTCCGTCCTGCAAAACAATCAGCACACACGTTTGCAAGTCTTTGTGTCAGCTGTGTTACACATCCTGGTCAGTGTTTAGTAAAAATTGCCCACCTTTTAAGAGATATAATTGCTAACAATTTCTCACAATATTTGATAATTTAGTCAAAAATTCAATTCAAAATTCAATTCAAAAATACTTTATTGATCCCAGAGGGAAATTAAGTGTTGGTATAGCTCATATGATCAATTCTTTAAGGAGTTGTTGTAGATAATGATGGCTGTGGGCAGGAAGGATTTCCTGTAGCGGTCTGTATTGCAGCGAAACTGAAGAAGCCTCCGACTGAAGATGCTCTGTTGTTGTGTGACTGTCTCATGAAGAGGATGCTCAGGGTTGTCCATAATTTTTTTGATTTTATGAAGAATCCTTCTTTGCATTATCATCTCCAGATTTTCCACAGTTGTCCCAAGAACAGAACCAGCCTTCTTTATCAGGTTGTTGAGCCTTTTTAAATCCCTGGCTCTGATGCTGCTACCCCAACAGATGACGGCTGAAGAGATTACACTCTCCACAACAGACTTGTAGAAGATCTGCAGCATCTTGCTGCAAACCTTGAAGGACCTAAGCTTCCTCAAGAAGTACAGTCTGCTCTGTCCCTTCTTGTAGACGGCTTCACTGTTGCGCCTCCAGTCCAGTCTGTTGTCAAGGTGAACTCCGAGGTATTTATACTCCTCAACCACCTCCACTTCTTCTCCCATGATGGAAACAGTGTTTGACTTGTCCCTGTTTCTTCTGAAATCTACAATCATCTCCTTTGTTTTGTTCACATTCAAGGTGAGACGATTGTTTCCACACCATGTCACAAAGCGGTCCACCAACTCTCTGTATTCAGCTTCTTGTCCATCTCTGATACACCCGACAATTGTAGAGTCATCTGAGTATTTCTGCAGATGACAGGTCTCTGATTTGTACTGGAAGTCTGAGGTGTACAGAGAGAAAAGGAATGGTGAGAGTACGGTCCCCTGTGGTGCTCCTGTGCTGCTGACCACCTGGTTTGACACACAATTCTTCAGTCTCACAAATTGTGGTCTGTTGGTCAGGTAGTCATTGATCCAGGCAATTGTTGAGGGCTCCACCTGTGTCTTCAGGAGTTTCTGACAAAGCAAATCAGGCTGAATTGTGTTAAATGCACTAGAGAAATCAAAGAACATGATCCTCACAGTGCTGCCTGCTTTGTCCAGATGACAGTGGGTTGGTTGAAGTAGGTGGATGATGGCATCTTCAACTCCAACTCCACAGCGATAAGCAAACTGCAGTGGGTCCTGATACGTTCTTGTTTGCTTACTCAGGGGTGCCAACAGGAGTCTCTCCAGGACCTTCATGATGTGGGATGTCAGGGCAACGGGTCTATAGTCATTGATGACTGATGGGTGAGTTCTTTTGGGTACTGGAACAAGGCAGGATGTCTTCCACAACACTGGAACCTTCTCCTGAGTTAAGCTAAGGTTGAAGAGGTGCTGCAGAATCCCACAGAGCTGCTCTGCACAGGCCTTCAGGACTCTGGGGCTGACACCATCTGGACCTGCAGCCTTGTTCCGGTTCAGTTTCTCCAGCTGCCTCTTCACCTGACTTTTGGAGACAGACAAGTGGGAGGGGGAGGCAAAGGGGGTAGCAGCATTTCCTGACTTGATTGAAGTCAAACTTGTGGAATTAGAAGAGTCCATGGCTGAGGTGAAGGATAAAACATCCGAGGTGTAACAGGAAAGCTGTTGATCAGAGGATAGTGGGATGTCTGTTTGGCTGGGAACAGGAGAGGGGGATGCTGAGGTAGTTCCAGAACTGAACCTGTTGAAGAATATGTTCAGTTCATTGGCTCTGTCCAGACTTCCATCTATCCAATCTTTCCTATCCTTAAAACCTGTGATCTTTCTCATTCCTGACCAGACATCTCTGATATTGTTCCTCTGTAGTTTGTTCTCCAGCTTCTTCCTGTATGCCTCCTTGCTGTCTCTGATCTTGACCTTAAGTTGCTTCTGTATACTCCTCAGTAATTGCCTGTCTCCCTCCCTGAAGGCTCTTTTTTTCCTTGTTTAGCAGCTCCTTCAGGTCACTGGTGATCCAGGGTTTGTTATTAGGGAAGCATCTCACTGTTCTGGTGGGGATGATGTTGTCCACACAGAAGTTTATATAGTCAGTCACACACTCAGTCATGTCATTGATGTCCTCTCCATGTGCTTGGCAAAGAGTCATCCAGTCTGTGGTTGCAAAACAATCCTGCAGGGCTTCTTCAGCTTCCTGTGACCATTTTCTCACAGTTCGTTTTGTCACAGGTTGCCTCTGAACAAGTGGTTTATATTCTGAACAGAGAAAAACAAGATTGTGATCTGATTGTCCCAGAGGAGGTCTTGGTTTGGACGTGTATGAATCCTTTACATTTGCATAAAACAAATCCAAGGTCCTATTTTCTCTTGTAGAGCAGCTGACAAATTGTTGAAATGTTGGAAGTGTAGTAGAGAGCGAGGCATGATTAAAATCACCAGATATCGCCACAAATGCATTGGGGTGCTGTGTCTGTAGCTTAGCAACAATGGAACTGATGACATCACATGCATTGTCGGCAACGGCTGAAGGTGGAATGTAAACAACTGCCAAAATTACACTGGTGAACTCTCTTGGTAAATAATATGGACGAAAACTCACTGCCAAGAGTTCGAGATCTGGGCTGCAGAGACGACACTTCACAGTAACATGTCCTGGATGACACCATCTGTTATTTACAAGCACTGCTACTCCACCACCTTTCCTTTTTCTGCTCGTCTTCAGATCTCTGTCTGCTCGTACAGTCAGGAAGCCTGGCAGACAGACGTTGGAGTCGGGGATATGATCCAACAGCCACATCTCCGTAAAACACATAACACTGCATTCACGGTACTCTGGCTGAGTCCTTGTAAGGGCTTGGAGTTCATCCATCTTGTTAGCCAGTGATCTTACGTTACCCATTATGATCGATGGAAGAGATGGCTTGAACTTCCTCTTTCTCTGTCTCCTTTTCGCTCCTGCTCTGCATCCACGTCTCCTCCTTATCAACTCATCGGGGATTTGTGGTTTCAGTTGAGGTATTATTTCAGCTTTTGCGATGTTAATCAGCTGCTCCCGGCTGTAAACCACATTGTTGCCATGGTTACGCATCATAACAAATTGTGAAAAAGGGAAAAATTTACAGCAAAAATCCTTCCAGCTTCACAGCACCAAAAACTAGAAAGTGTACAGGTCAAAAAAAATGCAATCTTCTTTAAGAAAAAAGAGGAACCAATGTACAAAAAAAACAAAACTTAATATGTAGCCAACAGAGCCACTCCAACATGCAGCCACCCAGAGCAGCGCAATTCTAGAAGTCTTTGCATGACTTAGCCTCAAAGGCTGTAGTTATTAGGAAATCTGTTCCTCTCAGTGTTTTTGTTTGTTTAGTTTGGTCACAAATTCATATTCTTTAAAAATGCACTTAAAGTGTAACTGAACCCCCTGAAAAAGCATAATCCCGCCCCCAGACAACATTAAAAAAATTCTACAACGTGGGCGGTGCCAGGAAGAACGGAAGGGTATGGCCAAGTGTTGAGGAAAAGCGGAGGGGGGAACGTGGGGGTGTGTTCCGGAGGACAATGACAGCTCGCTTAATGTAACACTGGGGTGGGGCGGGGGGCGGTATGTCTGATAGTTTTATACCCCAACCCACGGGGCGTGTCTGTGAGACCATGGCTGCTGTGACACAGTCGATGCCTGTGACGTAAAGATGTACCGCTCTCCACCAATCACAAAATTCAAATGCAGTAGCCGCCGTTCAACCCTAAGAGGGCAGCACTAAGACGTTTTTAGACCAAAAAGTGTATAATTTAACAAGTTTACACCAAAATGTAAAAAAATCCCCAGAAGCTGAAAGACTGCATTGGTAAAGACCCATTTATACAGTTTAGAAGCAAAAAAAAGTTGTTTTGGGGTTTAGTTACTGTTTAATATTTGTTTTGTCTGTGCTTCCTATTCCTTCTCTCAGGTTTCTCAGCAACAACTTAATATCCTCCCTCAGTCCTGGCGTGTTCAAAGATCTGAGTCAGTTAGAGTGGCTGTGAGTATCACATCTATTTTTTACATTCTGGAATAAACACACAGTTGTTAACATATAAAGTTCAAATCAGAAGTTTGCATTCATTCATCATGATTCATTCATCTTTTTTAAGTGGTAAACTAATAACACAGAACACATTTTCAATTTTTTTTTAAACAACTTAGTGCATAAGTTTACATTTATTGAAAGGACATTTTCAAAAAGAGTAATACCCCTTGACCAAATATTAGGCGGGGTATATTTATATATTTGTATAATCATTCTTCCCTGATAACAAGCAATTCAAATAAATCATTAAAAGCCCCAAATCAATTACATTCACGTGGATGATGAGCTGATGTATACTTCTGACTGGAACTGCACATCCTTGAAAAATAAACTGCATGACAGCATTTGCTGGGGTCCATTTTAGACAGTAAGTTTAGCTGTTATGCTATCTTGTTTGTTGTAAACTGATTTTATGATTTAAAACCAATTTAACACATGTATTTTCAATTCAATTCAGTTTATTTATATAGCGCCAATTCACAACAGATGTCATCTCAAGGCACTTAACAAGAAGTCATTTCAATACAATTATACAAACATTCCAATCAGTTAAAAAGTTTCCTATTAAAGGTATCCCAGCAGATTGCGTCAGTCATTGGCGTGAGGTTGGGCAGACTTTCCAACCACAACAATCCTTCAGCAATCCCTCATACTGAGCAACCATGTAGCGACGGTGGAGAGGAAAAACTCTCCTTTAACAGGAAGAAACCTCCAACAGAACCAGGCTCAGTAGGAGCAGCCATCTGCCACGACCGTCTGGGGGTTTGAGAAGACAGAGCAGAAACACAGAAGGAACAGAAGATCTGATATAAGAGAACTTTCTATGTTACAGAAAGTAAAAAGTTGATAACATGACACGGTGGATGTTCAGTTACTGGAAGCATCATCCCAGTCAATGCCCCCCGTCCAACAGGGCATTGCAGCCAAGCAGGATACCAGACCAGGTATATCTTCTATGGAGAGAAAAACACTGAGAGAAAACAAAGTTAACAGTCGAAATAACAGAATGTACTGTAATACAACTGGAGAGTAGTAGTAGAAAAGGAAGTAGCAGAGTGAAGAAAATAAGCTTTATCAAAAAGGAACGTTTTAAGCCTAGCCTTAAAAGTAAACAGTGTCTGCCTCACGGACTAAAGCTGGGAGCTGGTTCCACAGGAGAGGAGCCTGATAACTAAAAGATCTGCCTCCCATTCTACTTTTAGAAATCCTAGGAACTACAAGTAAACCTGCAGTCTGAGAGCAAAGTGCTCTGTTGGGAACATATGGAACAATTAGATCTCTGATGTATGATGGAGCTTGATTATTAGGGGTTTGTATATAAGAAGAAGGATCTTAAATTCTATTCTGGATTTAACAGGGAGCCAATGAAGGGAAGCTAAAACAGGAGAAATGTGATCTCTCTTTTTAATATTCATCAGAACTCTTGCTGCCGCATTTTGGATCAACTGAAGGCTTTTAATGGCATTTTGTGGACTACCTGATAGTAAAGAATTACAGTAGTCCAGCCTTGAGGTAACAAATGCATGGACTAGTTTCTCAGCATCACTCCTGGACAGGATGTTTCTAATTTTAGGTTATTTAAGTTATTACTGGGGGCCAATTTAATGCCATCCAGATGAAGTGATTGACTAATCAGTTTCTGTTTTAGAACTTCTGGTCCAAAGACAGCAACTTCTATCTTGTCAGAATTTAAAAGCAAAAACAGTATCATCATTTACATTTGGGATTTCCTTTTTAGGTTAGTTGTTTAAGAAGCTTTTGTTAAACAAATGACTCAGGGGATTTTAAACCTCACAGCAATCTTGTTGAGCTGCACAATTGGTAATGAACCTCAGTTTATTTGGAGTTCTGCACATAATGTCCTATCAATCTCTTAACATTGTTTGAGTGAGATGTTCCAAGAAACCTTAATTAAATTGCTGTGGTCTCTTGAGAGTGAGTGAGAACGATGTGGTACATTGTGTTTTGTTCTGGTGTGCACATGCAATGGGTCTCCCTCACACAGCTTTGTTGTTCAATTTGAAGCAACCGAAGTAGCTGCAAATGAAGCAACTGGTTCTCAAAATCGATAGAAGAAAAATGTCTTGACTAGCTGTGACTAGGAGTCTAATTGCTAATTGTCTTTAGAGTAAATATTTACAGATCTTACAATTCCACATCATTTTCAGATTAGCTCAAGAACAGTTCAAAGACATCTTTAAAGAGCAACTCACCCCCCTACCAGAGTCTTACTCCACCTACATTTCCAATTTGAAAAATGCAGCAAAAGGAGCTGTTGCCTGGCAAACCAAGGGATGCGCGGGGGAGGAGGGCTGGGCAGCGTCAACACTTCCCTATTATTCCATCTCCAACTCGCTACAGAGGTGTGGCCGAGACTGGGCTTGTTTTATACTCCACAGCGGGCAGAATGGCTGATGTCAGCTCAGCCATAGAGGCTGAGCCAGTAGCAATGCCCGATTCAGATTCAACTGCAGAGTAAAGTTTTAACCCGAAGAGAGCACCACAGTTGCGGTATTTGGTAGAAAGATAATATTATTACTAAAAGATACTAAAATACCAAAAATAATGACTGAACATGTAGACAGCACTATTAGACACTCATTTATACATTATTACTAGCAAACAATGTTGTTTTGGGGGTGAGTTGCACTTTAAGGAATGGGTTTCTATGGCCAAGGACCTGAATCCAAGCCTTGCATTATCAAGAAGAATGCAGAGCTCTGTAAAACTTGCTGGACTCCAAAGGAGTGCAGACAGCTTTTCTGGAGGGACAAATCACACCTTCATGTCTGGTAATTCAGTTGCTGTCATGGTCTTTGGAATTTTGTGTGGCAAGTTTGAGTTTTTCCTTCCACTTGGTTTTCTTCCCCTTTTTACCCCAAGGTGCCCTCTTGTTTTGCTCCTCCTGTTTGTGTCTTAAGTTAGTAGTTTTTCTTATTCAGTGTAATTATGTTTTTGTATTCTGGCACTCCCTGGGTTCTGTAGATGTTTTTCACCTTTGTCTATGTCCACCTTCCCATTTGTGTTTCCTTTATCTCTTTATTTAATTCCTCCTTCTGTTCTCCAGTGTGTCCTTACGTTTCCCTTAGATAGTTTCTTAAGAATCCTTTCTAGTTTCTTTAGTTGTCTGTCTCCTAGCCATTCTACCTTCCATCCCAGCTGCTAATCACTTCCACCTGCTCACTCCCCCTCAGCTGCAACCGCTTCCCTTACTTAGTCCTGGTCCTTCTCTGCTTCACTCTTCACTCTCCTCCTCAGTATAAATTCGGTTCTCATTCAGTCACAACTCGCTGGTTCGTCCGTCATTCTTCCCTCTCTGGTTCCTGCCTTCCCTGTTGCCCGTCTGGTTCCTGTTTCCCCGTTTTGCTGCCTTTTGATCCTCCTGAGTTTTGTAAGTTCCCCTTCCTTGTGTTTTTGTTATTAAATCATCTTTTTGAATTTTGCTGCATTTGGGTCCTCCCTTAACCTTAAAACATGACAGTTGCTGAGTCTGGGTATGTTAGTTGCCAGAAGAACAACACATTTTTTTTTTTTTTACGTGTCCTGTTTGGCAGTGTGGAGCTCAGAATTGGTGTCTGAGTACCAAGTAGAAGCCCAACAGATTAACTTTCACAAGCGGCGCAGTACAGCTTTTGCTATAGTACTCCACTTGATATATGTGTGAAAAATCTTTATTATGAATTGTTGGGGTTTTTATTTCCTGATGTTATGGACACGGAGACGGAAAATTAAGGAGAAGGAAGATGAAGAAGAGAGGTAGGAAACAAAAAGTCAAGAGAGAGGGTGAGTTGAAAATACAAGAGAGGAAGGGGAACAAAGAAAACACAGGAAGACATTGAAGTCTGCCTCCATACCCACAGGACGGCAGAGAGAGGGGGAAAAACCAAACAAAACACGAAAAAGGAACATCGACAAAACCAACCAAACATTGTGAACTAAGAATTACACAACCACATTACACAAAAATAGATATAAAAATACAACAACAATGTCACAGAAAAACTCATGGTACCGATTAATCAAGCTCTAGTAATGATAACCTCAGCCCAAGAATATTTCCTTTAACACCAGAGACCCCACATCTGTGTGTGTGTGTGTTAGCATGCTGGTGCATATAAGGTTTCTCCATAAGAGTGTTCGATAGTTGGTGTAAGCAGACATCAATCCGTCACCCAGGAATCGATGCAGACATGAAGGAGATCGGAGCAAAGACGTCCACAGGACTGCCAGAGCCCCAGGCGGACCCGGGCGGGGCCGACCGCATCCCCCAAGAGAGGAGCAAAGGAGAATCCCAGGGGAACATCCAGCGGCCACTATGCAGGGGCCCGGGGGGCAGCAGTGACCAGCCCACGGGCCCCGCCGGCAACCGGCCACGCCTGGGCGGGCCGGTCAACGGACCGGGGGAGCCGGGGCCCAGGGGCACCCCACCCCCCAGCAGGGACCCGACAAGGGACCGGCCGACGAGGGGCCCCAGGCACTGCAGGGGCGCCGCGCGCCGCCTCCACCCTAGGCCAATCCCCACCGCCAACATCCCAGTGCCCCACCGACAGCCGCAGGGGACGGACAGCATCCCCAGGCCGGGCTCAGTTGGCATCTGGACGCCAAGTTGTACCAGCTCCCGGGTCCTGATCCCGCGCAATGCAGGGCGCCGAGACCAGGCATCCAACGAGGGCCAGGGCCGGTCCAACCCGCCAACGAACCGGCCACGCACGGTGCGCACAGAACAGGTGATCAAACGAGCAGAGACGCCGGATCCGCATCCCGCCGCGCCACCGAGCAGGCACCACCCAACAATCCCTAACCTGGCACCTCTGAAAGAGGTACCCCAACCAACCAAAAGAAGATATTGGCCCAGCGCATCGGCCGACCGACGCACCGGCCCCCCCGGGCCCGGCCAGGCACGCACCAGGTCCGAACCGGATTGACCACCGATGCACCTGCAGGCAGGGGCCCCCGTCACCGGCGGGGAGTGACGGAGGGGAAATAGGCCCCCCATTAAGTGTAAGGCCTGAGGTGCGCCAGGCGAGGGGGCAGACCAAGATCCAACCTGACAGGTAGACAAAGACATACAGACACAGTCATACGTTCCCTCCCTCTTAAACCCATACATTCTCACTGACTCACCAAGACTCCCAAAAAAATGACACTGTACCCTCACTCACACACCCCATGCACACTTTATGCTCCCAGGTCCAGGTACCGATGCCCCAGTAGAGCCACCAGACCCCGGACCCGGGAGGTGGACCCCCTACCTTTTAGGACGGAGACAAGCAGACCGCCAAGGGCCCCACAGTGGCAAAGCAGCCCGAAAGCCCAGGACCCCGACCAAACCGCCTGTCCTCCTCCGGACCCCAACCCCTGATGGCCCGTAGCGAACAGGGGTGTGAAAAGACCCCTAGCCTCCATCCTCCCGCTCGAGTATGGTGTTGATGCGTGTTGTTATAATGTGCATTTAAAACAGAGGGGTGGGATGTGGGGAAGGCAGCCACACATCCCCCAACCCCCACCCCGAGCCCTCAGTGTCTATATGTGGTTTAACAGTGGGCACTGGCACCAGAGGAGAAGCTGATTGTACCGCTCCCCCTCTGGATGCCGAAAAGTGTGCCCACCCCAAAGTCCCTACATATGTGTCGTGTGAGAATGTTATAACTGGGAGTGTCTAAGTTGTATATTAAAATTGGGACCCAGGACACCACGGGATAGCGAGGAGGGAAGCCCCTCCTCGCACCCCAGTGATGTGCCCATGCCCCAAGACCCTATATGAGTGGTAAAGTGATGGAGCGGGTGGACAGAGGTGTCCAGGGATGGGGAGGGAAGGACTGGGAGACAAAATGTCTTCCCAGGGAGCCAGCTCCCCCACTGACCCCAACAGGCACCGCTGTTCACCGGGATCCACCAGGGGAGGGAGGCCATGGCACGTTCGACCCGGGGCCCACGGCCACAGCACCACAAAGCCCCACGGACCCCAAGGCAGTCCCCCCAGCCCCATCCCAGAAGGGGAACTAAACCCACCCTGACATTCACTCTACTCTCAAAACACAAAAGACACTAGACACCCAGGTTGAGTTCGCCGGGCGGCCGAACCCCCCAGGCCGACATCCACCAGCCTCATTCTTTGTGGAGCGACCACTGTTGCTCAACGGCCCGGCAGGAGACCAAACCCAGCGCCCCACCCACCTGCCCTGCACGCCCACCACCCGGCCAGTCCACCCGCAAGTCCGACCGAACCAGGCCAAATGCCCAACCCCAGCGCCCCACACAAAGACCAAGACCCAGGAGCCAAGTCCAGTGCAAAAAAGGACTGATCCGGCCCAGAACAACACTTTTTTTAATTAATGTGTTAAGTGTAAAGTTTGTTGAAGGGAGGTCAAGATTACAGGTGTAAAGATTGGCTCAGTTTCCATCAAAGAACCTCCTATTGCTTCAGCATACGAAGATATTTTGGACAATGTTTGCACTATTGTCTTACTTACAAAAATAAATCAAGGTCTCTAAAGACTATTGTCTGACCTTGCAAAATATCTCTTCAAAGAACAGTTAAAAATGTCTAACACACGCTGAGACTTTGTAGACAGCCTTTTCTATGGGGCCAAATCATTGACTAATGTAGTTGTACTTATAAATTGTAGATTCGTGCGTGGTAGTCAACAAATTGTGTGCTGCCAAAACAATGACATCTGGTGACGTCAGGCTCACAGGCATTATGCATCAAGCAAGAAGACAACAATCCCACAAACGCGCATGCGTTCAGTGTTTGCATTCTCAGCGGCAACATGGTATACGAAAAGAACAGGTGTTGTGCCAGAGTAGTTATCCCCGTCAAAATTTGTATCCCCCGACACGGAAGCGCGCACTCACTCACTAGAGCGGTGTCTGCTTTCCTCCACTGTATTACATCAAAGAAAAGAGAACAACTTACTGCTTTAGTGTTTAGCTGAGTGTAACATTATTTGTATCACAATGCATGCGTTGCAGCTAAAATCAGATTGACTTTGTTTTAACAATGTTTTAATGTGTTCCTGTCTTGATGCAGCGCGAGACATTTACATCCAAACGCAGATAATCTGGAATGATTTCCACATTCTCTTCGGCTCAGTTCATTTCTAAAGAATTTGCAGCCTCTTTCACAGTCGCTTTCAAGGTATGGGATGGGTTAAGTCTACTTTTTTACGCGCTGTCAGTTTATAGCGGTCAACAAAAGCAAGGACTACCCAGTCTTCCTCTCTGTCAAAACCACCTTGTGACTCACTGACAGCCCCTTTTCATTGTCGCTGTGTTCAACCAAGTGACCTCTTTTACACACACATTTTAATTTTGGCTCCTACAGTATTAAATACAAGCAAATTCAATTTTCAATTCAATTCAGTTTATATATAAAGCGCCAATTCAAAACAGATGTCATCTCAAGGCACTTAACAAGAAGTCATTTCAATACATTTATACAAACATTCCAATCAGTTAAAAAGTTTCCTATTTAAGGAATCCCAGCAGATTGGGTCAGTCATTGGCGTGAGGTTGGGCCCCGTTGATGCAGACTTTCCAACCACAGCAATCCTTCAGCAATCTCTCATACTGAGCAAGCATGTAGCGATAGTGGAGAGGAAAAACTCCCCTTTAACAGGAAGAAACCTCCAACAGAACCAGGCTCAGTAGGAGTGGCCATCTGCCACGACCGTCTGGGGGTTTGAGAAGACAGAGCAGAGACACAGAAGGAACAGAAGATCTGATATAAGAGAACTTTCTATGTTACAGAAAGTAAAAAGTTGATAACAGGACACAGTGGATGTTCAGTTACTGGGAGGATCATCCCAGTCGATGCCCCCCGTCCAACAGGGCATTGCAGCCAAGCAGGATACCAGACCAGGCATATCTTCTATAGAGAGAAAAACACTGAGAGAAAACAAAGTTAACAGTCGAAATAACAGAATGTACTGTAATACAACTGGAGAGTCGTAGGAGAAAAGGAAGTAGCAGAGTGAAGAAAATTGGTAAGTCTGTCCTCCAGCAGTCTAAGCCTATAGCAGCATAACTACAGAGATAGCTCAGGACGACCTTAGCCACTCTAACTATAAGCTTTATCAAAAAGGAAAGTTTTAAGCCTAGCCTTAAAAGTAAACAGAGTGTCTGCCTCACGGACTAAAGCTGGGAGCTGGTTCCACAGGAGAGGAGCCTGATAACTAAAAGATCTGCCTCCCATTCTACTTTTAGAAATCCTAGGAACTACAAGTAAACCTGCAGTCTGAGAGCGAAGGGCTCTGTTAGGAACATAAGGAACAATTAGATCTCTGATGTATGATGGAGCTTGATTATTAAGGGCTTTGTATGTAAGAAGAAGGATCTTAAATTCTATTCTGGATTTAACAGGGAGCCAATGAAGGGAAGCTAAAACAGGAGAAATGTGATCTCTCTTTTTAATATTCATCAGAACTCTTGCTGCCGCATTTTGGATCAACTGAAGGCTTTTAATGGCATTTTGTGGACTACCTGATAGTAAAGAATTACAGTAGTCCAGCCTTGAGGTAACAAATGCATGGACTAGTTTGTCAGCATCACTCCTGGCCAGGATGTTTCTAATTTTAGCAATATTCCGGAGGTGAAAGAAAGAAATCCTAGAAACCTGTTTAATATGGGATTTAAATGTCAAGTCTCGGTCAAAAATAACGCCGAGGTTCTTAACGTTATTACTGGGGGCCAAGTTAATGCCATCCAGATGAAGTGATTGACTAATCAGTTTCTGTTAAAGAACTTCTGGTCCAAAGACAGCAACTTCTGTTTTGTCAGAATTTAAAAGCAAAAAGTTTAGGGTCATCCATGTTTTTATGTCTTCCAGACATGCCTGTAATCTACCTAACTGATTGGGTTCATCAGGATTTATGGATAAATATAGTTGTGTATCATCTGCATAGCTGTGGAAATTTATCCCATGCTGTCTAATGATTCTACTAATTGGGAGCATATATATGGTGAACAGAATTGGTCCAAGCACAGAACCCTGTGGAACTCCACAAGTAACCCTTGAGAGTGAAGAAGATTTATCATTTAGATGAACAAACTGGAATCTATCAGACAAATATGATTTAAACCAGCCTAGTGCTGTTCCTTTGATCCTTGCAACATGTTCAAGCCTTTCTAAGAGAATATTATGATTGACTGTGTCAAAAGCAGCACTGAGATCTAACAAAACCAGAACAGACACAAGTCCATTATCTGAGCCCATGAGAATATCATTAGTAACCTTCACCAGTGCTGTTTCAGTGCTATGATGAGCTCTAAAACCTGACTGAAACTCTTCAAACAGCTCGTTACTGTTTAGATGCTCACAGACTTGATTAGCAACAATTTTCTCAAGGACTTTGGATAAGAAAGGAAGGTTAGATTTAGGTCTGTAATTCACTAAGTCATCTTGATCAAGGGAAGGTTTCTTGAGTAAAGGTTTAATCACGGCTATTTTAAATTCCTGTGGTACGTATCAGTTTACTAAGGATAGATTCATCATATCCAAAATGGGGCCAGGAACCAAATGGAACACTTCTTTAAATAATTTGGTTGGAATTGGGTCCAACATACAAGTTGAAGGTTTAGATGAGGCTAATATTTTTGATAATTCCGAAAGCTCGACTGAATCAAAATAGCCTAAGCACAACTGAGGTTCTACAGTTCTTTCCGATACTGCCTCATTTACTGAGGAAGAAGTAATCATGTTTGGGAGGATGCCAATGATTTTATTTTTAATATAATTAATTTTATTTATGAAGAATCCCATAAAATCATCACTGCTAAGAGCTGGGGGAATAGTTGGCTCAACAGAGTTATGACTCTGTGTAAGTTTGGCAACTGTACTAAAAAGAAACCTAGGATTGTTTTTATTCGCCTCTATTAATGATGAAAAATATGCTGTTCTAGCTTGTTGAAGGGTCTTTTTATACAGCAGTAGACTGTTATTCCAGGTTAAATAGGAATCCTCTAGGTGTGTAGAGCACCATTTTCTCCCCAACTTCCTAGTATTCTGCTTTAAAGTACGCAACTCTGCGTTGAACCAAGGAGTCAGCCTCCTATGGCTAGCCACTTTCTTTTTTAAGGGGGCTACACTATCTAATGCCGAACGCAATGAGGACTTAACACTGTGAACCAGATCATCCATTTCTGAAGGGTTAGATAGAATTGCTGCCATCCACTGTGTTACCCTGAGACACTAAGGAAAGTAAGAATGGAACAGATTCTTTAAAAATTGTTACAGCATTGTCTGATAAAGCTCTACTATAATGAAATTTTCTTTCAGATTTAAGATGGTCAGTTAAAGTAAATTCAAAAGTTATTAAGAAGTGGTCAGACAGGACCGGGTTATGTGGGTGGACTGTTATTTCCTCACACTCAATACCGTATGTCAGTACAAGGTCCAAAGTGTGTTTACCGAGTGGGTCGATCCCTGTACTTTTTGAGTAAAGCCAATTGAGTCTAAAATAGCACTAAAGGCTGCATTTAGGCTATCACTTTCAGTATCCACATGAATATTAAAGTCCCCCCCTATAATAACCCTATCAGTATTTAATACTAAATCAGATAAAAAATTTGAGATCTGATCCAAGAATAGGGAGTAAGGGCCTGGTGGTCGATACAAAACCACAAACAAAAATGGTCTCAATGTTTCGCAACTTGGATGAGGAAAATTAAGGGTTAGATGTTCAAACGAACTGTAGCTATCAATTGGTCTGGGACTAATTAGTAAATCAGAACGAAAAATGGTTGCAACTCCTCCTCCTCGCCCAGTATTTCTAGGAATGTGAAAATTTAAATGACTGGAAGGAGTTGACTCATTTATACTGACATAATCCTCCTGCTGCAACCAGGTTTCTGTGAGACAAAGGAAATCAATGTGATTATCACAAATCAAGTCATTTACTAACAAAGTCTTTGATGAGAGAGATATTATGTTTAATAAACCACATTTAATAGATTTATTTTTCTGTTCAGTCAAAGTTGTATTTATTTTTATGAGATTTCCATGATTTGCTTTTGTTGGCTTAACTTTTAATCCATTTAATTTTGGCCGTGGGCAAGACACTGTTTCTATAGGGTAATGGGTGGGTAACAGTACAGAAGCAGCAGAGAGGTGGGTTAAACTACGACTCTGCTTCCTGGTCTGGACCCTGGGTTGTCAGTGTTTTGGAGGACTAATAAATTCGGCCATATTCCTAGAAAGAAGAGCTGCTCCATCCAAAGTGGGATGGATGCTGTCTCTCCGGATCAGACCAGGTTTTCCCCAAAATGTTCTCCAGTTATCAATGTAGCCCACATCGTTTGCAGGACACCACCCAGACAACCATTGATGGAATGACAGCATGCGGCTAAAAATGTCGTCACTGGTCCGATCAGGCAGGGGACCAGAAAAGATTACCGAGTCTGACATTGTTTTAGCAAACTTACACACCGAAGCAACACTAATTTTAGTGACCTCCGATTGGCGTAACCGGGTGTCATTACCGCCAGTGTGAATAACAATCTTACTGTATTTACGCTTATCTTTAGCCAGCAGTTTCAGGTAGGATTTGATGTCGCCCGTTCTGGCCCCTGGCAAACATTTGACTATGGTCAATGGTGTCTCTAATGCCACGTTTCTGACTATGGAGCTGCCAATTACCAGGGTCGGCTTCTCAGCGGGTGTGTCGCTGAGCGGGGAAAATCTGTTAGAAACGCGGAGCGGTTGGTGGTGGCCCGGGGGCTGGGTCCTAGAACTATGCTTTCCACGTACAGTCACCCAACCAGCCTGAGGTCCCGGCTGCGCGGGCTCTACCGGAGGACAGCTTGGGGGATCTATCCTTGTTGGCTCCGCGCCGGCTAATGGGCTTCGGCTATCTGCTGGTTTTTCAACAGCGCGGAGCCGTGCTTCTAATTCTGATACCCTCGCCTCCAAAGCTACAAAAATATTACATTTATTACAGTTACCATTATCACTAAAGGAGGTGGGAAAGTAACTAAACATCTGATAGAGAGAGCAAGAGAGAAGACAGGAGACAGGAGAGAGAAGAGTATCCATAGCCGGAATGAAGCTAGGCTAACTGAGCTAGCGAGACCTTACCACCCCAAGAAAAGCTGTGTGAAACACAAGGAGTTCCCAAAACGTAAAGTACACCACCACAAAACGTGTGTTTTAGTGTGCTTGTGTGTTAAAATAACTTAGAAAGGCCTCAGCACAGAGAAAATAAGATCAATTCAAGAGAGTCTGAACACCAAACAGCTTACAGGGAGCACAACAGGAAATGACGCAATATGGCTTACCCCCGTCGAATCAAAGATGAGTGCATGGACTAGTTTTTTTCAAATGCATTACACAATTTTGTACAATCAGACTGTGGAACCCTTGGAAAATACAACGTTAAAGAATTTCCTTTATTGTAGCTACTTTACCAGGAAGGTCAGCCCTACATACCATAATACTGTATATATGTCATATATGTTCACCTTAAAGCTCACAGTATTCTTAAATATCATACGTTTTATTTTGCACAAAGGCTGGGTAATAATTTAGTTTTCTATGAAATTTATGTTTTTATCCATTACTGTTCATATCATCTGCTCCCCGAAATTGCACAAGGTCTTCTCAAACTTAAATGTGTTGCTTAGCATATTTTTATCAATGTGCATGATGTAAAAATTTTCAATTACCAGGAAAACATGCTGTGGTGGATGTTTTTATGTTTTGCTTTTCAGTAAATGAAACTAAAAAACACCACTGTAATAGAAGAGCAACACTTTTATTTTAATTCAAGATTTTTCTATGCTGTATTTCTTCTATTCATTTACCTGTCAGAATATGGCTCCCCTCTCCAAATTGACATGACTAAATGGTCATAATACAGGGTGAATATATGCTGAAATACCTGGAGGTAGGATATTCACATGCCCTTTTTGGGGAGGGGGTACAGACATGAGAGTTATGCCTGCCAGAATCTGTATCCCCCAGGTAACTTTTTTATTCCTTGGCCAAACCTCTTCTAATTGTGTGCTTTGGCAGCACACAATTCGTATTCATATTTGGAGACTCATATTTGTCACAGTTGTAAAATTTCAGTTTGTATTCATAAACTTTCACTCTATACTCGTAATTGATTAAGGTTGTAGTTTTTGAATCCTATGGATGCCACAGGCAAAAGTTTAGAAAAGCACAATTTTGGGTACAACTCATTCATATTACGCACGGACATTGACTACCATGCACGAATCTACAATTTATAAGTACAACTAGATTAGGCATTGATTTGGCCCCATATTTTTCAAAAAGGTTGAAGCTGTTGTAGTTACAAAGTGTTTACCAAAGGTTTCACAGCCAAATCTTTGTTTAAAGAATGTGGTGTCATTAAGGTTTGAGTGCGTAAAGGTGCGCATGCAACACACATATGATTAATACTTTTGGCAATGTAGTGTATAGTGATCTAGGTATAAAACTAAATAAATGTTTTTACAAAATGTTAAAACAAATTAGATCCCATTCATATGACTGTATTCTAACGATGTAATCCTTTTTTTCTTACCAGGATGCTGGATCATAACCCACTTAGCAGTTTGACCCATGAGACATTCTTTGGACTTCGTTCTCTTGTGTTTCTGTGAGTCTATGTATCTAATAGTCAAAAATATATAGCCTATTATCTTGATGTTAACTTATTGAAGTAAGACAATAAGAATTGGTTTTCAGCAGTATGATCTGTTTCAGCACATTAACAATCTTGATGGAAAATTAATTAATTGAAAATTAACCTAGTTAGTAGGGATGGTGTGATGCTTCCATGAATATCTTGAAAGTAATGATAGTTGCTGGTCAACACTTTCAAGAGAAGTTTGAGAGAACAAATACAAAGTTTTAGGTGCTGAATCAACCCAGAATTTACCATATCTCAGGCCAGTCAAGATGATATACTTCATTCATTGAGAAGTTGTAGAAAAAAGGTCCAAACCATGGGTTAGTTGAATGATCCATCGTGGATGTCCTGCTACTGGATACCAAAAGGTTTATAAGAGTCGAATCATGAACAGCCATTTTACTCCCCTAGCCAGAAAAGGGCGACTGACTCAATATTTGCTCTCCTTGGTGTATCATGAAAACTGTTTTGTTTTTTGTTGTATTTTTGTGGGTTCTGCCAGTTTTAAAGTATAAACAATGCAGGGAGGTTGTAGTAATACTTTTTATAAATGCCTGTCCCTTAATTTCCTCCACCAAGGAGATCATGTTTTCACTAGGGATTGTTTGTCTATTAGTTAGCAACATAGCTCAAGAGGTTACAGGTGGATTTGAATGAAACTTTCAGGAAATACCTGCAATGGGATTAGGAACAAGTGATTAGAATTTGGGGGTGATCCGAAAAACCAGGAGTTGGGGGAGGTGCTTTTTTGTTTGTATTATGTTAATTTTATTTAGCCAAAGAATTTAACTTGCAAAGGTAAACATCCCAAAATTATAATATGATGTCTCAGAAAACTGCATAAGACCTTGTTTCAAGGAAAGAGGGAAGATTTGTGAATAAGGTGAAATCACATTAAACAATTAGAGATGGTAAAGAAGATATGATGAGGATCTGGCGGTGTAAATAAGCTTTCATAAAGAATTCAGTGCAATACTCTGACCTTTTATGACTAGTAGATAACTAAAACTACATCTCCATGGATACTTTCCTTGCTTGTCCTTCACATCTCATCAAGCTTTATTAGAGTCATCTGGGTAATTTTTGTTTAAGCTTTAATGGGCAGACAAAAATCCAGCCAGCACAATGCAAGAATATCTTCATTGCCTGGGGGTGTGAAATTTAAAATAAGAAATAACTGATAGAGAAGTTTTGGTCTAAAAGCACCAAACCAATTTGCATGATAAGATGATATCTCTGTCAGTTATCCTCTATTTGTCTTTTTCCATGATCATTTTCCTTCTTCCTCTGCCTTAATCTTGGATCAGATTTTACCAGTGTGCATTATGCAGTTGTGAGTTTATAGCCGCATTCAAAAGACAGTTTAGCAATAAATCCACAGGTGCGACCTCCTAATGGCTCATCTGAAAGTTCTTCTGAGGTGGATAACAATGTTTTCCCAGGTGTTTTGGTGATTAGGCTTTTATGGTTGCTGGTGGGAAATTCTTTACATACTTTGCCTTCTTCACATTTTGTCAAGCTACCATAACAAACTTTAATGTATTTTGATTTTATGTGATAACCAACACTCATGGGTAATAGTAAACTAAAAAGAAAAGGACACATTTTTCAGCTTTTTTTTAACAAATGAAGATCTTAAAAAAATTGTTTATAGAAAAGATTCAGACCCATTTACACAGATAGCTCAAAATAAAATCCACTGCAAACAACTGCCTACAGAAGCCACCTAATTAGTAAATAAGTTAAATAGGTGGTTCAATTTCAGTAAAAATTCAGATGCTCTGTGAAAGCCTCAGAGGTTTGTTAGAGAACATTAGTGAACAAACAACATCCTGAAGAGCTAGGCCCAGAGGAAACAGGTCTGGTATAAAGCTGAAGAAAAGTTTATAACAGGGTTAGGTTATACAACAATATCCGAACTTTGAGTATGCGAAGCAGCACTGTTCAATCAATTAGTAAGTTTGTACAACTGCAAGGCAACCAGGACAAAGTCGCCCACCTAAACTGGCTGGCCTGGGAAGGAGACCAATTACCCGAACAGGGAAGCTGGAGATTGTCATAGCCACAGATAAAGTTATAAAAGTCCTGTTTGCAAATTGCCACAACCCCTAAGGGATTCCCCAAATATGTAGAACAAGATGCTTTGTTCATTTGAGACCAATATTGAGTTATTATGCTCTTCATGGTCAACACTGTCAGAGGTAATGGGAAAATGAATACAATTTTATACAGGGCAATCCTGGAAGAAAATCTGAAAAAGACTTGAGACTGGGACAGAGGACAACAATCCTAAACATACAACCAGAGTTACAATAGCATCATTAAGACCAAATTGTTAGAATGACCCAGTCATAATTCAGGTCTATCAAAAAGAGAACCTGTGGCACGAAATATTTCATCTATAGAGCTGCAAAAAAAAGCTGTTAAAAACATACCCCATAAAAGTTGCAGCTATGATTTGCAAAAGGTAATATTGACTGAAGGGGGCTAATTAGAAATGTATGCAACACTTTTCTGATTTTTTTGTCTTATTTGTTCAAAATTTGATTAATTTATATTTCACTTTACACCTGTGTATAAAATGTATGTCATAATGTGACAGTGATCATTTTTTATGCGTTTTAGATTTGATTGCACATATTATGGCTGTATTTTAGTCTCTTATCTGGGAATAAAATACTTTAGTCAGCATCAGTTGCTTTTAAGTGTGATGTACAAACAAAACTGACTTTGACTGACTTTCGGAAATTGCTTAAAGTTTGTTGTCAGCTTCGAACTTGTTCACAGCTGTCTGAGTGAGACTTGTTTTTGTCTTTTATTTTATTTTCACAGGCCTGCTACCAGCTCAGACATATCTCTTTGTTTGATACTGTAGCTATCTGCAGAACTATTTATCCATTTAGTTTCAATAGCTGTAGTGATTTGAAAAGTAGATGACAGCAAACAACCTGATCTGCCTGTTCTGTTGTGATGCCAATTGCAAATGTGCTCAAGGATAAAAATAACACCAAAAAGTTTGGTATCTCATATCTTCAGCTTTAGCTGCGAACAGACAGCATACAATTCAAGTTTAATGTAGCAGTAATACAGTGTAATAAAGTCAAAATTGCTTTGGGACCACCTCTTTTACCAAAACAGATGTCTTCAAAGTTTTTTCTCTTTGAAGAAGAATGCAGTTATAGAAAATGTTTTGTTTATGGCAACCAGTTAAAAAAGATAAGAACAGTACAGTTTGATTTAAAGGAAAGCATAAACTATTAAAGTTGGGCATTAAGTTAAAAGTTTAGAAAAATAATGTAAAATTTGGAATTTGGAAAATAATATGACTCAGAATTATACAGTAAAGGCTACTTTTTGTTATGTGACATCCCAGCAAACACCAGTATTGGCAAAAAGGTACAAAAGTTCTAAAAAATAGAGTCCTGATGTATCATTATATAAATTTAAATTCAGAAAAATCAAAATTTAAAATTGTGTTGATTTAGTGTACAAACTTTTGTTAAGAAATATATGCTTTGAACAAAAAACTCACAATCATAATAGATACTGCAGCATTTTTTGCAACATTTACAGAAGTTGTTTAGGTAGTGAGTCTGTCTAAGAACTTTTAACTTGTAGCATGTGAGTTTCTGTTTTGATTTTTGGATAATAATGACTTGACACTGAGGCCCTTTTTTGGTATCAGTATGGTTCCAAACAAACTCTAGAGTGATTCATTAACAGTGTGAATGTGATCCAACCTTGAATTGACACAGCTACCAAATATACGCTGCAAGCTTGAGCCAAATGCCTTTCTGTAGACAGGTATGAATTACATTGTAGGGTGCAGTAGAGTAAACAAACTAATAAACAAAAGCTACACTTGTTTTTTCATAGCATAAAGCCCCATCAAATTTTCAGGGTGTCTTTCAAAATTCATTCTGGATCATTCTCTCTGGAATAATACTGAAAAATATTAATGCCATCCATCCATCCATCCATTTTCTTCCGCTTATCCGGGGTCGGGTCGTGGGGGCAGCAGCCTAAGCAAAGAGACCCAGACTTCCCTCTCCCCAGCCACTTGTTCCAGCTCCTCGGGAGGAACCTCAAAGGCGCTCCCAGGCCAGCCGAGAAACATAGTCCCTCCAGCGTGTTCTGGGCCTTCCCCTGGGCCTCCCCCGGTGAGACGTGCCTGAAACACCTCACCAGGGAGGCGTCCAGGAGGCATCCTGACCAGATGCCCCAGCCACCTCAACTGACTCCTCTCGATGTGGAGAAGCAGCGGCTCTACTCTGAGCCCCCTCCGGATGAATGAGCTTCTAACCCTATCTCTAAGGGAGAGCCCAGACACTCTGCGGAGGAAACTCATTTCAGCCGCTTGTATCCGTGATCTCGTTCTTTCGGTCACCACCCAGAGTACGTGACCATAGATGAGGGTAGGAACGTAGGTCGACCGGTAAAGCACCCGCATAACTGCAGATGCCCCACCAATCCGTCTATCTCCCGCTCCATTTTTCCCACATTCGTGAACAAGACCCCCATATACTTAAACTCCTCCACTTGGGGAAGGACCCCATCCCCGACCCAGAGAAGGCACCCCACCCTTTTCCGGCTCAAGACCAAGACCGTACGGCTTCGAAGTGATTCTGGTCCACCATCCGGCGTCTTAGGGGGGGAAAGCGGTCTGCCACCAACACTGTTTACAGTGGGGATGGTGTGCTGCTACCTCGATGCGGGACGTTTTGGGTCGGTGGATGGAATATTTTGAAGACCTCCTCAATCCCACCAGCACGCCTTCCAATCTGGAAGCAGGGTTTGGGGACTTGGGGTCGGTCTCTCCAATCTCTGGTGCTGAGGTCACCGAGCTCGTTAAAAAGCTCCTCGGTGGCAGGGCTCCGGGGGTGGATGAGATTCGACCGGAGTTCCTCAAGGCTCTGGATGTTGTGGGGCTGTGTTGGTTAACGCGGCTCTGCAATATTGCGTGGACATCGGGGGCAGTTCCCTTGGATTGGCAGACCGGGGTGGTGGTCCCCCTGTTTAAAAAGGGGGACCACAGGGTGTGTTCCAACTACAGGGGGATCACACTTCTGAGCCTCCGTGTTAAGGTCTATTCAGGGGTTCTGGAGAGGAGGGTCCGACGCATAGTCGAACCTCGGATCCGGGAGGAACAATGTGGTTTTCGTCCCGGCCGTGGAACACTGGACCAGCTCTACACCCTCAGCAGGGTCCTGGAGGGTGCGTGGGAGTTCGCCCAACCGGTCTACATGTGTTTTGTGGACTTGGAGAAGGCGTTCGACCGTGTCCCTCGGGGGGCCCTGTGGGGGTGCTCCGGGAGTATGGGGTACCGGGCCCCTTGATACGGGCTGTTAGGTCCCTGTACGACCGGTGCCAGAGTTTGGTTCGCATTGCCGGCAGTAAGTCGGGCTTGTTTCCGGTGAGAGTTGGACTCCGCCAAAGTTGCCCTTTGTCACCGATCCTGTTCCTAACTTTTATGGACAGGATCTCTAGGCGCAGACAAGGCGTTGAGGGGATCCGTTTTGGTGGCCTCAGGATCGGGTCTCTGCTTTTTGCAGATGACGTGGTCCTGTTGGCTTCATCGGAACGTGATCGACAGCTTTCGCTGGAGCAGTTCGCAGCCGAGTGTGAAGCGGCTGGGATGAGAATCAGCCCCTCCAAATCCGAGGCCATGGTCTTGAGCCGGAAAAGGGTAGGGTGCCTTCTCTGGGTCGGGGATGGGGTCCTTCCCCAAGTGGAGGAGTTTAAGTATCTAAAAATATTAATGATATTCCCAATTTCTCTGTTTTAAACCAACTTCGAACACAGCATCTGCTTCCTGTATTTACATTCGTTACTCCTGCCCTGGACACAGCTGACCAATAAATGGACTGAATGTACGTGCTTTGTGGTGACAGGGTTTGGTTGATTCTGAGTTTCCTTGTGTCATGGTTAGCTGCAATAGGACCTAGATGCAGGGAAGGAGAGGCAATTAAGTAAGAAGAATCTTTAATGAACCAAAATAAAAAACTTACAGGGACTAGAGCTGAACTGAAAATCAACAGGGAATGCAACCGGAATCGAGGAGATATAGCGAGGGCGTAAGAAGAATGGAGAATCCAGCGAGAAATGAATGTGAGAAGGGAGTTCATATACTGAGGGAGAGGTGGAAATGACAAAGAAAGCCTGAAGAGGTCATCAGAGGTGACAGCTGGGAGGACAGGGGGCAGAGGAAAATAGGAAATGAGAATCAGCTGGAAAGGGGAGCATACTGGCAGATAGAGAAAGTGGGGAAGGAAACAATAGAAAGAGCTGGGTTAACAAACAAACAAATTGTAAGTAGTAGAAAGAATTAAAAATAACTGAGGAATCTGATCAGAGGAGAATATAGAACAATTAAGAAACTGGTCTACACAAAAGACTAACGAAATAACAATAAACAGAGATGGTCAAAACACAACATAGAAAACCCCAAAACAACCCCAGATTCTGACCCCTTGGTATGAAAAGTAACGGAACCACCAGAAAACCTCACAAGTTAACAAAAACATTGTCTGATACAGACCAAAGAAAATACCTGCAAGTGTTTAAACACTGTAAAACACTTCAAGTTGTTATATGTTTGCAAAATTCAAGGCTGCAAGTCTTTATTGTTATTTTATGGGACTAAAGTAAACAAATTGGGGAACACCTTTTATTAGATAATATATTGAAAGTTCGCATGTGATCTTGTAAAATGGATCATTTGCCCAAGGATCAAAAACTCAGACTTTACCACCTGTCTGATAACTATCAGATTAAGAGCACATTTGTTCTTCTGTCTATCACCTAAACTGCTTCAGTTGGAAATAAATAAAGAAATGAACCCACAAGGGCATAGACTGTGAAGAGTAAGTCATAAAGTTGTTGACTACGAAGAGACAGAATCACAGAATAGTGCCAAACAAAATGGAGGTGCTTTTATTTTATATTTATATTTATATATATATATAGAGAGAGAGAGAGAGAGAGAGAGAGAGAGAGAGAGAGAGAGAGAGAGAGAGAGAGAGAGAGAGAGAGAGAGAGAGAGAGAGAGAGAGAGAGAGAGAGAGAGAGAGAGAGAGAGAGAGAGAGAGAGAGAGAGAGAGAGAGAGAGAGAGAGAGAGAGAGAGAGAGAGAGAGAGAGAGAGAGAGAGAGAGAGAGGAACGAAACTGTGGGTGGGTTGTTTTAACGTTTTTATGAGAGCGCTCCATTTGATGAGGCACTTAGAATTCGTGGCACAAGGTCAATCAGAAACAACAGTGCTGGCACAATAAATTGAATAAATTTAAACTTGCTGCAGCATTAGGGATATTGTCAGGCAGGCCAAATAAATCCAAATTGTGGAAAACAAATAATGGTCCAAATTTAAGTCATATCTACTGATCTCATAGAAACTATTCTTAATCATTCAAAGTATTTCACTGTCATGTTGCTCCTGTCTGTCATTGGAGCTTCAAGTAAAAAACACATTCTTAATTTAGAGACCAACTTTTGCTGTTGTTGTTGTTGGCCTCTCTCTTTATCTGCAAACTGAAGAAAAAAGGGAATTGAAATTCTTTAGGCTACTCTGTGGCATATAATCATTGTAAAATCCATACCCTGGGAACTTATTCACATCTAGTGTACATCATTATTCAGTGTAACATACTCAGATGCCCCCAAATAAAATCTAGTGCAACCAATTGCCTTCAGAAAATGCTTAATTAGTAAATAATACATTTAAAATGTTAAGTATTAATGCAGCTGTTCTGAGGAGGACTCAGAGGTTTGTTTGAGAACACTATTGAACAAACAGCATGATTTAGTCCAACACACACAGCAGAAAGGTCAGGGATGAAGGTGAGGGGAAGTTCAAATCATTGTTCAATCCATTATCCAAAACATGCATTAATGTGCATTCACATTGACAGGCTGGAAAGGAGAGCAGTAATCTAAGAAGCAAACAATAGATTCCAAATATTGCTTTTATAGAAAAGTGGCAAGAAAAAAACACTGTTGGAAAAAAAACTTAAAAAGCACTGTTTGAAGTTCACCACAAGCCATGTCAAGATACAGCAAACATGTGAAAGGTGGTCAGATTAGACCAAATGTAACTATTTACTCTCCATGCAAAATGCTTTATGTTAGAAACCAAACACTGTACTAAACTCTTAAAAGACCATTCCTGCTGAGAAACATGATAGTGGAAGCATCATGCTGGGGGGACACTTTTCCTTTAGCAAGGACAGGAAAGCTGTCAAAGTTAATAGTAGAAAAGACAGAGCTAAATACATAGCAGTCCTGTGCAAAAATCTGCTAGAAGCTACAAAAGGCTTTAGGTTGGGACAGAGGTTCTTCCATCAGGAATTTTCAGCCAGAACTACAATGAAACAGTTTAGATATTCATGCGTGAGAATGACTCAGGACTTACAGCCCACACCTACAGCCACTTCAGAAGGCTTGAAAGTAGAGGCAAGGCAATTTTATTTGTATAGGAAACTTTAAACAACAAGGTGATTCGAGGTGCTTTACATGATTTAGAGGATAAAATAAAAATAGCAGTAAAACACAGACAAAGCATTTAAAGTAAAAACAGCAAAAAGCATTCACAAAACAGAGAGTCTATAACCAATCAGATTGGGTTTAAGCTATTTTGCAAAGTAGCATGGACTTTATGGTGATCTCTACAAATGCAAAGACGGTAAAGAGATTCCCCAAAACACATGCAGTTGTAATTACAGTGGTTCCTCATCGTAATTACTGAGAAGAGACAAACACAAATGCATGCCAAACTCTAAAGATCACTATTTGCTATGTTTTCATTTCAGTCCACTTCCCAATTATGTGGCTCTTTGTTAGCTTGTCCCATGAAATCTTGATATAATACATTGACTTTAGTGGTGATAAGCATAAGAAAATGTGAAAATGTTCACAGATTGTGAATGGACTTTACAAGACACTATACATCCTGTTATTGGTAAGGGTTAGTGAAAGCTCAGCTTCTGGAGTAAGCTCTGGTCACACAGTGTTTTGCATTAGAATCTTCAAGTTTGTTTTGGAGAGTGGGGTTTTCTTTGCAGCCATCTGTTGGGTCCAAAGGATCAGAGCCAAGGCCTCAAAGAAATTTAACTGATTAAGAAGGCTGCCTCTGGGCTGCTCTGATACCCTCAAGCAGTTTTGTTGCACAAGTTGCTAAACATAAAAGGCATAACTACCCCTTATTTATGCAACTTGGAGATCAAACACAGAAGTGCTTTCAGTCTTACTTGCCCATGGCAATCTATATGAGTAATAAATACTTTCTAAATGTTTAATACTAAATTAAACAAAAAAACAAGTTACACCTCTGGGTTCATAAAGTATTTAGTACAGTTTACTTCAGCTGTTAATTTCCTTTGACTCGAATCTGACTCATTCCAGCTTCAGCAGCTAGAGGCTGGAGTATAAGCAGTGTAAGACGAGGATCTTATTTAAGGTGAAAGTCACAGTGATCAAAGTGGCAGCTCTTTCCATGTAAAATCTAATCGGTGTGCTGTGAAATGTCCCCCTGTCTCTCCTCAGATCAATGGTGCACACCTCGCTGCAACAGCTTCCTCATCCCAGCTTCTGTCAACACATGCCTGCCCTGGACTGGCTGTGAGTCTGCTCTGAGAGTGTACTTGTGTGTATGCAGGTGTTTAGTGGGAGATTTGGTTGATGTTGTTTGTGTGCTAAAAAGGGAGAGTGAATGTGTTTTTTGTGCATGAGTGAGCATAAGACATATTAAAAAAGAATGCGGCTGTGCTGAAGTGATGCTTCAGACTGACAGGCATCTTCAGCTGATGAGGCTGTGGCCGGTCAGTTTGACCAGCTACAGCACCTGCAGCAAGAGCCTGACATTCACTATGACCTCAAGCTGTAGCTTTTGTGTCTGAATGTTTGGTGCACCCTGCAACGCAGGACTCATATTTACTCTGGTTATTTAAATGTGTTTTGCCATTCTTTCTGAAAAAATACTACAAATACTACAAAAAACTATTTTTTATTCTTTTTTGGATTTTAATAAAAAATAAATCTATTTGTGATCAAATTAAATGGATTTGCACACTCAAGCTTACTCACACCTGCTCAAGCAAATTCTCTCTGTGATGTTAAAACACATTTTATATCTCTCTTTGATGGTTTGGTCATGATAATCTTTAAGCCACTGTTTTCATTGTTGAGCTTCAACTTTTTTTTTTTTATCCTACGATTTTTTCCCATTATTTATCACCCAGTGCTCCTTAGTTCAGGTCCTGGGGTTCCACTCTCCCTCTGTGCCGGCCCCGGGAGGGGCCCTTCACTGAAACCCAAGCCTCCTTCGTGCTTGGGGAGTGGGCAGGCCCTTCTTTTCACCCGACGGGGAGGGGACGTAGTGCGTGGAAAGATCACGTTATTCCAGCCAGATCCTCCCCAACCCCGCGGGCGCCCCGGCCGGCCAGGAGGATACAGTATACAGCCCCAGGACTAATGCATGTTTTTGTGGGAGTAGCTCACATTAGCTGCTCAAGGGAACACGGGGAGAACATGCAAACTCCACACAGAAAGGCCCTTTCGCCAACCCCACCCAGGGTGTGGGTGCCGATGATGTAGGGGAACAAACACACCCGCAGCACCCACGGCGTCCCCGGCGGTAATCGAACCCGGGACCTTCTAGCTGTGAGGTGAGCCAGGCTACCATCATCGGCACCCACACCGTGCCCCCGAAAGCTTCAACTTTTTTAATGAATATGTCCCCAAATGGTAATAGGTTTGCAAAAGCTAAAGACGCTAGATAACATATTGATAAAGAAATAAAACCCAGCCTACTATGATCCAGATATCCACCAAAAAGTTGGCAGTTCCCGCACTGACAGATTCCTATTACTTGTTGTCTATCGCACTTGACAAAAATGAGACATTCTCCCGAACAATCTCATGTTCGGGAGATTGTCTTCAACACTATAATCCTTTTCTCAAATCCAGATATTTTTGTTTTCATGCTGTGCTTGACTGCACTTTTAAAGGCGATAAACTGTGTTCCTGCTATACTAGTACTGTGTTTTGTAGCACCTTCAATTTTGTTACCTTTTCCCATTAAAACTCTCATTTTCACTGAAAGGGTTTTTTGACAGTGCCACTTTGTGTTTCTTTAGCCTTTGGCTAGCTTTATGTGTTAGCATGACACTGAGTCAATTAGCCGTCTACTGTAGATGTCAGTTTGAACATGAACACTTTGAATCCTCTGTTCATTCCAAAGTAATGCAAGGGGGTCCTCAGGGTTTTGAACTTGGACCCATGATGTCTCTTTTAATGCTTCCGCTGGGAATTGTTATTGGAAAACCGTATTTGTAGGCTGACTGATACGCTGATGATACGCTGATGGTACATTTACACAATCTAAATTACAAGCTTGTCTTGAAAACATTAGGTCCCAGATATCTTCCAATTTCTAACATTTTAAATGGGCTAAAACTGATGCAGATAAATGTGATGCTATAAAACGCAGAGATTTACTTTATAATTCTTTTACTTTGGATGGTATTACTTTGGCACCAAATGGTACTGTGACAACCCTTGGTGTTAACTTTTAGCTGGATCTGTCTCTCAAGTCTCATTTTCTCAAGTACAGCATTCTTTAAAGAATCAATGAAACCTAATCAATATCAGAAACTTCCTATCTCACAGTGATCCTGCAAAAAACTGTCAATGCATTTGTCACTTTCCAGGCTTGTAGTGGGTAATTATAGTTGATTGTTATATTTGACATTAATTCCCATATTTGATATTTTAGAGTGATTTTGAGTTTTGATTCTTTTTTTTCTTTCATTTATTAAACTTTATTTACATTAATTCATCAAAGATCTCAAAGTTTCTGGGTTTGCCAATCTTTAGCTTTTTTCATGTTTGTACCTGAACCCTTGTGTCTAGAGGTTTTTATATCATGTCAGCAAAATGTTTATTTAGTTTGTCTTGCTTTTGTCTCTTCTATCAGAGATCTTGAGGGAAACCAGATTCAAACTCTCAACAATTCCATCTTAATGACATGCAGCAAGCTTGAAGTCCTGTGAGTAAAATGATTTAAAAGAAACATGTCAAATGATTTCTCCAATGTGGATGCTATGTTTTCATTGCTTTCATCTAGGGATGTTCGATATTGGCTTTTTTACCGGTATCCGATATACCGATATAGCCTAACTCATAATTACCGATATAAATCGATACCAATATGTGGGTACCCTCCCTCATAAAAAACAAAAACTACTAAACCATTTTAGGTAACTACAATGACATAAATTGTATCATGCATACTTGAGCTTTAAACATCTAGAAAATGTAATAACTACTACAATTTTAGTTAGGCAATAGAAAAAGGTGCCATTTTTATTTTGTCTTCAAAAGTAGCTGGAACACATTCTCACACAGAGAATACTGACAAATGCCCACCACACAGGGCAAATTTCTACTTTTAGAAAATGTAAACAACATTATACCTTTATAGCAGTGAGGTAAATTGGAAACAACTGAAACAAGAATAAAAAATAAATAATATCTCAAAAACTAAAGCTCAAATCTGTCATTTTTGAAATTTTGAGAGAGAGAAGTAGCTGAAGAGTTTGATATATAATGTGTGTATGGTGTGAAAAAGTCATCTTCTTAAAAAATAAAAACCAATACGGATAATTTCCGATATTACATTTTAATGCCAATATCGTACATCCCTACTTTCATCCATTGTTTTAAGAGCAATTTGGTCATGTGTCTATGCTAGTAATAACTGCACACTGCAGTTATCTCCTCAGAATAAAGCAGAAGATTGTTGAAGCTGTTGATTTGTGAGAACCAGTGTAGACTTAGCTGTAGCAACACCATGAGTTCTGTGTAATATAAACTCACTGTTTGTACTGCCCTAATTGAAATATTATATTTTCGGTGGAATTCAGTAAAATTTGAATCAAACTGAGCCATATTGTGCTGACTTGATACCTGGTTAGTTGTCATTTCTTCCCTTCCTGGTTCCTGTCTTCCCTGTTGCCTTATATTCTTCCCTGGTCTGTCTTCCCGTGTTCCCTGGTCTCCATGTTCCCTGGTTTCCCCGTGATTATTCCTCTGTCAGCCCGCCAAGACCGGCTCCCTATCAAGCACGGTTTTTAACCGGTTTTAAACCTTTAAAAGACCGGTTTTAACGGATTTTTAAACACCACTGACTTATTAATAACCAGGACGTTTTTTACCGGATCGTTTTAATCTGTGGGAAGCGCGGATTACTTCTCCCCCACCATGCCTCCACTCACCTGCAGTCCTGGGTGTGATGGCTGCGCAAACCTTAGCCAGAGGGTTCTGGAGCTGGAGCAGAGGATCTCAACACTCCACCAAATCCAGGACCATGAGCGCGACGTGGACATCATCTTCGGCTGGACTTTCGCCGCCGCCAGCAGTGCACAGCTGGCGGACACCATTCCCTGCCGGCCCGGCGAAGCTGTGGGGGGAGGATCCATCGCTGGGCCTCCAGGCAGACTCGGGGTCGCAAACGCCCGCGTAACATCTGCAGCAGAGGAGGACCGCTGGTTCCAGCAGGGGGCTAAACCAAAAGCCCCCATCAGCTCCACTCCGGTGATCCAGGGTGCCCGGTTAACGTTTGGGCCAGGCCGCGGTGGTGGCGCTTGGAGCAGCGCCACCGCTCTCCTCCAACCTGCCTGCCTCTATCAAACCGTTTCAGAGCCCTGGATGCGGATTTCCCTCCTCTGACAGCCCCTGGTCGCCGTAGCTCCGTAGGAGCGCCGCCTAATCCCTCCCAACAGCAGGAGCAACAGCCGGACTCCCGCAGCCCCCCACGTCGCGCCAAACCCCGGGCTGCAGCCAGAACTCGCCGAGGAGTGCTCCACTTCACCCCGAACCCACGGAACGAGCCCTCGGCGCCGATTAAACATCGCTGCAGTCCTGGGGAAGCTTCTACATCTGGCATACAGCAAGTCCTGGATGGTGAACGATCCTCTGCCCAGCGCAAACATCCGCCTGCAGACCAGCCGCCCACCACACTCATCATCGGGGACTCCATAATCAGATGCCCCCGTTGTTCTTATAGAGGCCTCCCCATCAAATTTTAACTTCACTTATTCTACGAGGAGTAGCAAAAGGGGAGGCAGAACTGCTTTTATAAGTTCATCAACACTTTCCGCCAAACCTGTTTTATTTGATAACTATTTTACTTTTGAATATAATGCAAATGTTTTTAGCACTCCTCAGATTTTATGTGTCACAATTTATAGGCCTCCTAAAAAGAGTGCACTTTTTATTCAAGAATTTTCAGAGTTTTTATCAATTTTGCTCAACTCCTTTGAAAGGATCATTTTAGCTGGTGATTTTAATCTACATATAGATAACCTTTTAGATCCTTTATCAATAGATTTTTTTAAACATCCTGACTTATATGGATTTTAGCCAACATGTCATGCAGCCGACTCACAACAAAGGACACACCCTGGACTTGGTCATCATGCATGGCCTGTCCACCCGTGTGTCCTCTGTTGTTGACTTGGCTGTCTCTGACCACTACTGTGTGTTTTTTAACATCACCAGTTTTATCCTGCAGGAGACCTCTGTGAGAACTGTCAGGAAGCGCCATCTAACCCCTGAAGCGGCTGCAGGTTTTCTGGAAATTTTTAAAAAGAATCCTCGTGTTGTTTTACCTGCCCCCTGTGATTTTATTGTCAAGGATTTTAACAGAAGGCTTCAGTCCACTCTTGACCGGCTTGCTCCACTACAAGTTAAAAGTTTAAAATCTAAAGCTGCAACGCCGTGGAAAAAGGAAAACCTCAGAAAAATGAAGAGAAATTGTAGGGCGGCAGAGAGTAAATGGAGGAAAAGTAAAACCACAATAAACCATTAAATATACACAGATCTTCTCAAATTATACAACAATGCAGTAAGAAATTCAAGAAATTCATACCTCTCCAAAATCATCTCGGAACATAAAAGTAATTCCAAAATCCTTTTTCCACCATTGATAAACTTTTTAACAGAGCTACTACTGTATTTCCTAAAACCCCCTCAAACACTCTTTGTGAGGAGTTCGCAGACCACTTGAGAGGGAAGGTAGACACCATCAGATGTAAGATTTTATCTTCTCAGAGTAACATGGTTTTAGACAAATCTGAGTGTGTGTCTTTACCAGAGGAAACGCTGGACAGTTTTGTCCTGGTAGAAGCTGGGACTCTTGATAAAGTTTTCTCCTCAGTGAGGCCCACCACATGTGTTTTGGACCCGATTCCCACTTCCTTTTTTAAGCAATTTTATGGATCTTTTAGAGATGAGATTTTAACCATGATGAATTGCTCCCTTCAGAAGGGGGTCTTTCCTGCCGCCTTTAATGGGGCGGTAGTGAGGCCCCTGTTGAAGAAGAGCAATTTAGATTTGAAGGATTTTAACAATTTTAGACCAGAATCTAACTTACCTTTTTTAAGCAAAATTTTAGAAAAAATTGTTTTAATTCAATTTAATGATTTTATTAATGAGCACCAAGTCCTGGAGAAATTTCAGTCTGGTTTTAGGGTGAACCACAGCACAGAGACGGCCCTTATAAAGATTTTAAATGATTTTAGATTAAACTATGATGCACAGAAGGTGACAGTGTTGGTTCTACTGGATCTAAGCGCTGCCTTCGATACAGTAGACCACACTATTCTTTTAACCCGTTTAAAACAGATTGGCCTCTCTGGTGCTGTTCACAAATGGTTCACATCCTATCTCACAGACAGGACTTTTATGGTAAGTTTAGATACCTGCTCCTCTAGGGTCCATAGGATTACATGTGGTGTGCCCCAGGGTTCGATTTTAGGCCCAGTGCTTTTTAACCTGTATATGCTCCCTCTTGGCAGCGTCATCAGAAGACATGGAGTTAACTTTCACAGTTATGCTGATGATACACAGCTGTACATCTCCATGTCTCCCGATGACACACGGCCAATGGATGCACTTTTTAACTGCATTTTAGACATTAAATCCTGGATGGCAGAAAACTTTCGCCAGCTCAACCAGGACAAAACTGAAGTTTTAGTCATCAGTCCTGAAGCTCAGAGAGAGAAACTTTTACCAAAACTACAATCACTGGCTTTTAATCCCTCTTTACAAGTGAAGAACCTGGGCGTGATTTTTGACTCTGAGCTGACTTTTATTCCTCACATAAAAAATATTACTAAAATAGGTTTTTATCAACTAAAGAACATCGCCAGAGTCCGCCCCATTCTCTCTCGGGCCAATACGGAGACACTGATGCATGCTTTTATCTCCAGTAGAATTGATTACTGTAATGCCCTGCTTTCTGGTCTTCCCAAAAAGAGTATATCAGGTTTACAACTACTACAAAATTCAGCAGCACGTGTCCTGACGAAGACCAGGAGGCGGGAGCACATTACACCGGTCTTAAAATCATTGCATTGGCTCCCCGTACATTTCAGGATCGACTTTAAGGTTCTTTTAATGGTTTTTAAGTGTCTTAATGGTCTTGGGCCTTCTTATCTCTCTGAACTGCTTTTACCATATAAACCTTCGCGGTCTCTGCGCTCCTCTGGCAGCCGTCTCCTTGTCACCCCAAAAGTCAGGACACACACGCATGGCGAGGCGTCTTTCCAGTTTTATGGCCCTCACCTCTGGAACAGGCTGCCAGAGGACCTCAGGGCTGCAGAGAATGTTCAATGTTTTTAAGAGCAGGCTCAAGACTCACCTTTTTAGCCTAGCTTTTCACTGATTATTATTTATTACTGTCTGTTTAATTGCTCTGCATGTTTTATATGATTATATTTTTTTCTGTTTTATTATTTAATCTTAGCACATTAATTTACTGTTTATTTTTATACTTTAATTTATCATAATCCCCGTTCCAGTGTTTCCTCTGTGGGAGCCCTCTGCCCCGGGAGCGGTGGTCGGCTGTAGCTGCCTGGGTGCTCTCCAGGTGGAGCTTGGGTGGAGGTGGGGGTCTTGGCCTTGCCTCCACTGGGTGCCCTGTGTCGGTGCCTCGGCTGCTGCTGTTAATCTACCGCTGCCGGGGCAGATGGCTCCTCTGATTGCGTTTCCTTGCATGGTTCATCTACACTCGGCCCAATGTCCCTTTTTACTTTTTCTTTTAACTGTGTGTGTGCATGGGAGTTGGGTTGGGGGGAGGGGGGTATAACTGTGACCATGCTTTTAAATCTATGGGGGAGGGAAGGGAAGATGGTTTTATGTGGGGTCATTTTAATCTGTAAAGCACTTTGTGATGCAACTTCTTGTATGAAAAGCGCTTTATAAATAAAGTTTGATTTGATTTGTATCCATGGTTTAATCTCCAAAGTTTAAAATCAATTAATTTCCAAACTCATTTTTGCTTTGACGGTTCTGTTCTGCTCCTATTCTAAAAATCAGAGACTGTCTGGAACTGTATAAAACACTGGATAAATATTCTCAACTACTCAAATAATTATGCCACCATCATGAGATAACTGAACTTATTCTGTGCTACAGTGTTTTAGGATTTTAAAAATACCTCTGGTTGGCAAACTATTCTGCATTGGATAAGATATATGGTTGTTTTTTTCTTTCACCGAAGTTAACAGTCTCACTCTCTTTTTTTTCTGTGTCCAAAAACAACTTCCCAGCTGCATCTCCAGGTTTATTCAGATAAGGGAGAAATTATTCAGAAAAAAAAAGAATTCCAAGCATATTAACTGCAACTTTAGGCACAATAACTGACTTACAAAGGGTTAAAACTGAGAATAGTGAAGATTCATATAACATTGATATATTTCTGTTTTATGCCACCCTTTGTTTTTGTTTTTTTGTATGTTTACTTTGCAATATTTTCATATTGTCCTTTCATGGTTTTTCTATATATTTAATCTACAGCCAGTCTTCCCTAAAACTCTGCAACAAATACCGTTCAGAAGTTCATGTTACACTATTCCAAACTTGGTTTGTAAATTAAGGTTATCATGAAATTAATCAAAGAAGTCTGACTTCTGCAGCACATATCAGTAGATATGTTGCCTCACCTTTCTTTATTATGTTTTCCATGTGAATACGCCAGGAGTTGCTTCGAGGTATCACATCTTCCAACAGCAAAGGATTTCTTTATTGTGCATTATGTATTTGTATTAAACAAAGTAGGCAAAGAATGCGAATTAGATTGAAGTCAACACATTTTTTTATTTATATGGAAATCCTTGACATACCATAATAGCATAATCCTGGCAGTGGTGGCCTTTGATATGGGTGATGTTTGCTGCCCATGGGGAGACCTTTTGTCACCATAAAACGAGAGAAAGTTCTGCTATTAACACCCTACCTTTTGCTGTCATGTTCAGTAAATTAGAATATTCTTGAAAGATGCTTTTATTTCAGAAAGTCAATTCAGTTAATGAAACAGATTGATTACACACAAGCTTTTATTTCTGTTAATTATAATCCTTTCATGCTTAAATTTAATGATAAACATGACATTTAAGATGAGAGTATTACATCAGAACAATAAAAAGACATTTTAATGCAGAAATGTGGGCTTAATAATTAACATAAGTTTGATACCTGCTAAAAGTTATTATCTAAAGGTACTTTTAATCTGACTAACAAGGCTCATTGGAATGTATATTGTATTTCATTGAATATGACTATAAATTAATGCACAACTGAAACCAAATATTTACATGCAAAGTATAAAAAGACAACCATTTTTTTAATTCTCACGGTCTGACAATAAATCAGAATAACTTTTTAAGTTTTCATGTTGGCTAGGATTACCTAAATAAGTTGTATTTACTGTGTTTGTCACAGGTATGTAGCTCTGAGTTAGAGCAGTAGTTTCAGAGTCAGACAGTGACCCCAAAGATGCAATCAGAGCCTCTGACCGCATCTTTAGGGTCACTGTTATGCTTGATGGCCAACCTCCTCCTAATCCTTTTTTTTTTGCACTGTTTATCATATTTTCACCCAGGATTATCCTTTTTTTTCAGCTCCATCCATCTTTCTATAAACTCTGACCAGCTTCCTTGTCAGCAATGAAGAAAAGTTTCCCCACTGCTTCTCACTTGCACCAGACTTTTCCCACTGAAAGAGTTACTTAAATAGCTACATAGTGGTATGCAGCTCTTTTTTATGTATGTTAAACAACTAAAATTAAACTAAAAACTAAAATTAACTAAAAATAAAATCATTTTAAAACCAAGCAGGTGGGTGTACCCTGCGCAAGGTAGGTCCAAGCACATTGCATATTTTGCATTAAACATTAACAAAATGCTCACTTCATTAAAGTGTACATTTCCAGAATTAAGAGTTGTATTACAGCAGATGCAGAAAAAATTTTAAGCCCAAAGTTTGCTGCCAGAACTGAATCGGTGCCTCACGGAGCTTCTCAGATTCACAGTAGATTAGGTTTCATAAAGCCATAGTAGGGCTTCACCACAGCATGTTGTTTTGGTCTGCATACTTTCTGACTGCAAATCTATCCTGTGTAGATTACTGATGGACAACAGAATCACAAGAGTCCCTGAAAACACCTTCCAGTCTCTATGGAAGCTTGCTGAACTGTGAGTATATATTTTTGCTTGTTTGTCATACTGTGCACATGATCTGGTCATATCAGCACACAGATGCTCAGTCTAATTGTAAAAATAAAGTCGGGACTGAAATTCTTGCTTATTGGCTTTTTACATCTGGTTAAGATTTTTGTTTTCCACAGTCTGACCGAAATTGTTTTTATAATTAACATGAACACATTCAGCTGCTTCTTATCTTTACCAGTACTATTTTTCATCACATAAAAGAAGAAATCTTGTCATAAATTGCCTGCAAATTAATTTGACAAAATTAAACCATTGACGTTGTGATCATTTAAATTCCACAAAGTATTTACCGCAAAAACTGCAATGTAAAATTATATAGGTTTTAGTTTGGATATTTTGTTCTTGTCTGTGTTTTTGATCTAAATTCCTCATTCCCCTTGTCTAAAGCAGGGTTTAGTTCAAATAAGCCATGAATGAGCAGAGAAGTATAACTACTGCTGAAGGCCTACAACATAACCTTCGAGTTAGGCCAGAAATGAGCTGAAGGGAGGTATCAGAGAAACAAAGACACAAAATAAAAAAGGCTGAGCGTCACTTTGAAAATGCCCCTACCCAGGGTGCGCATGGCAAGACGTAAGTAGCAACACCAACATCTATTCAACCTGTTACAATTCAGTATTGGCAGAGGGAGTGGCATTCACACTTCTTAACATCAATGTGCAGTGAGCAGCTGGACTTGATAATATTCCAGGACGTGTCCTTCAGGACTCTGCTTTGAAACTAAATGACGTATTTACCGACAACTTTCATATGTCTCTAGGATGGTGCTTTGTTTCCACCTGCTTAAATACATCTGAAATAGTCTCTTAAGATAGAGTACCAAGAGGCCTCAATGATTACTGACCAGTGGCATTAACAGTAATTATTCTTAAGTGCCTGTAGATACTGGTACTGAAGAACATTATGACTGCTTTCCAACTCACTAAGAACCCTCATCATTATGCGTATTGAGCTAATAAATCAACATAGGATGCATTAGGATCTTTGCCAAAGAGCTGGACTTTGTTGCTGGAGAGCAAGATGTCAGGGTCTCCCTCTTTACCCAGTTATTACCATGATCTGGTGTTAAATAAATGGAAAATGATGGAAAGCTATAAAATGTTCACTCACCAAATCTTGCCTTTATGGAAGCGTGACAAGAAGAAAGCCATTGTTCAAAGAAAACCTCAAGAGTTTGCCTCAAGCCATTTTGCCAACATGGCAAAGAAGGTGATCTACTCGGATGACATCAAAAAGTTACTATTGGTCCTTCATGGGAAAAAAAATTTAATATCATGAAAAACGGGGAAACATTTATAGCATTTATAACATTTATTACACATCGACAGTAATATTATAACATCAAGCCTTTTTCTATGAATTTGATGATTATGGCTTACACATAATGAATAACCACATTTTTGTGTCACAAAATATTTGAATATAACATAATATCAATAACAAATATTTTAGAAATGTTTGGCTTCTGAAAAGGGGCCTTATTTTCCATGAATTTTTACGTCAATGTGGGCTGGCATGGAGGCAATCCAGGAGCTGCCTTGGCTAAGGTCTGCACTTTCCGAGTGCTAATCTAGTTCTGTTTATAAAATAGTAAGGAAACAATCTTAAAATAGGTGTCTGCAATGTGATAAAATGCAAAAGAATACAGGTAGCATAAATACTTTTGCATACTTGAATACTTTTTGTAAGCTAAAATTGAATGACAATTCTTAGTCTAGATTTGACATATGCTCATTTTTCTTTCCTGTCCAATCCTGTTTAGAAATCTTTCTGGTAATAGAATCAATGAGCTGGCAAAGAACACATTCAAGAGCCTCTCCAAGTCTCTCCTGAAACTGTGAGTAACTAATTATTCCAAGATTAAAATGTTGTCTTTCATTCTGTGCATATTGTAACCTTGTCAAATCAGAGTGAAGTTCTACGTATTAGGAATAAAGAAACTATGAGGATTTCTAGTTTTAATGTAGGATTTAAAGAGCTTGACCCTACTAGAAAGAAAAAAGGAGAATTAAGAGGACCACGAAAGATTGTTCTGTGCTGAGACTTGAGGCGATTCTACTACTGTTAAGTGTTGGAAAGTCATCTGACCTACAAATATAGTTATTTCATCAGCTTCTTGAGATTTAAAAAGTTGTGGGACACAGATTAAATAATGAGTGCAAATAGATAAAATAGATTTGTTTTTAGTTGGTGAATGGAAAATCAAAAATAATTTTCCACACTGAGTATAGTTATGTACAAGTCCTGGAAAATGAATTTTGGTATAATCACTAAAGTTAATGGTGCTCTATTCTCTCTTTTGTGGTGGGTAAATTATTCCAACTTGTAATGTTTTGTTTGGTTAGAGCAGGGTCAAATGCAGACAGCCACTATAGAAAGGCATTTTGTAGGTTTTAATAGCATTTTTTTTTTACTTACTGGTCTTGCACAAGGTAAATAGGACAAGGAGCATGGACACTGTAATGACTAATAGTGCAACAGAATGAAAGAATCAAGTGAAGAAGCAATGAAAAACCAGGAGCTTAGGTACTGAGGCAGAGGATCACGAAGTCCTGATGATTGATTGCTGAAATAATTATACAAACCCACTCTTGTTAAAACTGCCTTTATTAATTGTCTAGTCAACCTAATGCAAAAGTCACTGAGGTCCAAAGTTGTTTGTTTGTTTCCTAGTTTTGGGTGTAATCCGGGGTTCTCAACTTCAGTGCTGGGGAGCTACTACCCTACAACTTTTGGATTTATCCCTTTTCCAACACTCCTGTGTCAAATGAATGGCTTGTTGCCAGGCCTCTGCAGAGCTTAATGACATGCTGATGAGTTGGTGCAGGGATGCATCTAAAGGTTGCAGAATAGCAGGTCTCAATGACTGAACTTGGGCACCCCTAGTGTAAATGAGCATGAAACAAGGTTCTTTTAGGAGAAAAATACACACAAGGCTAGAGATATAGTCTCTAAAGTAGTAAAGTAGTAGTAAGTAAAAAAGAGCTGGTCTGGAATACATATTTTTCTTTTAAGTTTAACACTCTCTTATTTTTAGTTATGTTTGCCATCAGTTACACAAAAACTTAAAAGTAGATGGGGCAAACATTTGTCATGTAGTCTGTTATGTGGTTTTGAGGATTTTTCTGTCTTGGATTTGATCCAGTGTAAAGAATTGTGCTTTTGTCTGTTTCCAACCACACTGCAGTGTTAGTGGACCAAAATCTCTCTCCTCAATGGGAGCAGTTTATCAAAACACAAACGAATGTTATAGGGGATGTACTGTATCTTGATTTGTACTACTTTTTCTTCTAAATCGTGTTCAGGATTGTTGCTCACAATATTTATATTTACTTTTATGACCAAAGTTGAGCAATATTTTTAAAAAAGTGTGAAAAAAATTAAGTTCAAGCTAGGCAACCAAGAACGCAGCCGAAGTTGCTGAAGAGATGACATTATGAATGCAATCCCAAACTTGGTCTTTATGTATAACACAGAGATCGTCCATGACAAATATGGTGATAGTAAAGCCTGCAGCTGAATATGAGTTCATAATGTGAAGATTTGTTGTGATTTAGAAGTCAGGTGAAATATTATCTCAGAGTAGAAATTGGGATACCCTGTAAGATGGTACACCACCATGGGTGGCAAGTACAGTCTATCTGGCATATGAAATTAATGTTTTAGACTGCCCTGCTGTCTGTGTCAACAGTGGTAACAAGTTAATCGGGGGTTAAGCTGTTTCTTGAGCCAGGATGCTGCGTTATGCAGGTGAGGTGGGTGGGGTTATAGCCCACCTCTATTGGAAATATTTATTCACTGATGCAAAGTTCAATTTTTCCCAGGAGCCGCGGTTTCTAACTCCAGAGTTTCTCTTGATTTAATGTGATCTATCTTTTGGCCTTTTACACCTTTTTGTATGAGTAATAACTGAAAACAAAACATCATATTAGATAAATAACTTTATTTTAGTATTTATGTGGAACAATGTGGTGGGGCGGTGCTCCTTCTGTTCAGCAGCCAGCTGATGATACTGAAAAACAACACAAACGTCACTGACTAATTCCTGGAAGAAACATTTTTATCACTCATTATTACAGTCAGTCTGCTTATACTTTATTGCTATGTTAGGAGAACTGCACCAATGATAGCAGCTAAGTGGTGTCCTTCGGCTTAGTAACATCTGTGGTAGCTAACAGCAACCACTCATACTACAGGAAGTTGGTAAACCAGTTAACATGAAAACGCTTTTTGTAACACCGGGAAGCTGAAGTGTTCCCAAACATGAGGTTTTAATAATAGACATGGGCATTCAGGTTCCTACTCTCCCTTTTAAGAGTTGCTGACCATAGCTTCACCATGTGGAAACTCGGTACGCATCTATACCGTACCGAACGTTCTGTACCAAAAAATCTGAATACTGATACATGTACTGTTACAACCCTATAGATCAGATAACAAAAGTTGTTTATTTGATTATTAACAGAATATATAGATTTAAGCAGGCATTTTGTACAGACAAAGGACATATATAAACTAAAAATGCAAGAAAAAATGACACTTTCTTACCTAATAAACTTCATACTCACCTATCACAGCTGCAGTTGCATCAGTGGTCTGGATACTGACTCCCTGGCATAAACAGCATTGTCTTCACCCAGCCATGGTTTTTCCTTCTTTTAAATCCATAACCCAGACGATTTATAATCTCAGTACAGAGGCCTTTTGCTTGCTGGGTGAGAAAATATCCGACTTCTTAACTTTTACGGAGCTCAACCACTTTTCAGGCAGAGATCTTTGTATCCAAAATATGGTTAGTTATCAAATAACTTAGAGATAGTGCTTCTTTGCAGAAAAAGCTGTCCCACAAAAAGAAAGCTTAATATTTAAATATGTAAAAAAAGAAGAGAAATTTAAAAAAAAGTTGTATTTTTGATTTGAAGCCATTTTAGGTCTGATTTTAGGTCATTAACTGTCCTCAAAAATGCAGGGAAATAAATAATTTTACAGACGAGTCTCACAACCAAAGCCATTGATATGAGATATTATTGTAACAGAAATAAGGAACACAGAATTTTAAAAGATTTTAGTTGTTGTAGATTAAGTCCACCTATTTAGTGAAGAGGTAATCTTGGTATTTTTGTGCTCTTTAAATAACTTGTGGGTAAGGTGTAGACTCTGAGGACAGTAAACAAAAGACACTTGAGATTTTCTGTTTGCCATATATTTATTGATTTTTTTAAGAGCACCCACACTGTGTTTGCAGCTAACTCTTAAGTATTTCCTTCGGCAGTAATATATCCTACAATCCCCTTCTCCGAATTCATCCGAGCCATTTCAACCACCTGACACTGCTTCAATCTCTGTGAGTATAAAAACACATTGTTACATTTGCGTTTTTAGAGTTTTTGTATACATGTACAACACTCCATTGTCTACGAAAACAGAATTGCTTACCAGCATACTTTAAAAGATAATATCAAAGTATTAACTAAATCTAAAACCTTTTTATAACCTTCAAGCAGCTATTTAAAGTATTCAGGACATTTTGCACAAAATGTTCTCATTGTTATGGACGTATATTGATACACAAGCCCCAACAGCATGCCTCTTGCTCTCTGACCAGTGCTGATATTTTCTTGATTTTTTCAGGGCTCTGGAAGGTATCGAGATCCCAGATATTCAGACTAAAATGTTTCTTCCAATGAAGAACCTTTCCCACATGTACGTAAGATCGTGATAAAATGTCAGCACTGAATAAGCAGTATTTCTCTTCAGTTTTCATAAGCAGTCATTGTTTGTCTCCTTTTCTTCTGCTGCCAGCCCTTATTTTTATTTGTTTTGTCTATCTCAGCTACTTTAAGACGTTCCAGTACTGCTCCTATGCTCCTCATGTGAGATCCTGCAAGCCCAACACAGATGGCATCTCTTCGTTCGAGGACCTGCTGGCCAACATGGTGCTGCGGGTGTCTGTTTGGGTTATGGCTTTCATTACCTGCTTTGGTAATCTCTTAGTCATCGGCATGAGATCACTCATCCGTGCAGAGAACAACCTACACGCTGCCTGCATCAAAGTCCTCTGTTGTAAGTATCTGCACATCAGTACACTTTGTTTTTGATGAGGAAAAGATTCACTGTTTTTAAACCTATACCATTCTAAAAATATATTTTATTTTACACAGTTGTGGCTCAAGGTTTTGCTAGTGGCACAAATTTGTCATTCAAATTCTTTTCACATTTCTATAGTATACTAGTGAACAATAAAAAAAAAAGACTACACTAAAGGAAAAACACATGAAGTTCACATGATGACCATGTGTATTTACAACAAAAGCACACACACAAAAATAAACATGCCATCTATGGAACACATAAATAACATATTTCACATGTGGAAGAAGTCTTCAAGATGTTACTGTTCAAAATAATTTCCATCTTTAAAAAATGTTACTTTACAGTGAAATTTCTACGTGAAACACCTTTTCACATGTGCTCATTACAATTTGTTCATTTCAAACACGTGGGAAACATTTCACATGTTACTGCTCAATAGAAGTTTCTTGTCCCAAATGTGGAAAATATATCCTATAGTAACATGTAAACATTTCATTGTGCTATAAGTGACCTTTCATTTCATGTTAAACATTTTGGAAAACTGTCACATGTGGAAGGTTTTCTCACCTGTCTTAAAAATTCACATGATTATTTTGTGAAGCTTGTGTTTTTCATTTAAATAAGCAATATATTTTACACACAAAATAAGGGAACACATGTGAAAAACACATGACAGATCTTACTACACAATGCCTTTTCACATTTGAAACATGTCCCTTCATGATATAATTTCAATAAGCGAAACACCTCTTCAAATGTTATATAAAATAATTCCTTCATTTAAAACAAACTACTACATGACATAATTTCCACATGTGAAGCACATGTGTTTTCAACAGAATAAGATTTCTAAATGTTAAACATATAATTACATGTTACTACAAATTTCCAGCTGATTATTGCTCAGTATAAATTCCACATGTGAACTTTATGGGAACCATTTCACATGTGGGAAGTTTTTTGTTTTTTTTGCATTCATCATTTTATGGCAAAAAAATCCCTATGTAGGTATGTATGAAAATGAATATGAATATGAATATATATATCAAATTAGTTCCCCATGTTAATGTCGTATGACAATTTATTTGTTATTACAATACAGAAGTGCTTGCTCTCCATCTTGTTTAATGTATGCTGTTTCATCAAAGGCTATCGAAGAAAGGGGCCTTTTCCACGAATGACAGATGCTCTTTTGTGTGGCAAAGATTACGTCACATAATTGTATCATAATTATCAAATGTCTATCACATGGAATTAGTTCATCACAGTAGGAAGTGTTGTTATTTGGTGTTTGGCAGGTTGTGAGTTCATCTCCAGCTTTAACGATCTTCCAAATCAGTTTATAGATCTGTAAGATTTGTAAGAACAACTCTGAATGAGAATCAATTGTAAAACACTTTGAGTGGTTGGAATGACCAAAAAGCAACATAGAAATTCCATCCATTTACTATTTTAATGGGTTTCATATAAGCATTGCACATACTACAGGAACATGTGAATATTGTATAAAATTTCATTACTTTTGTCACTCATTTCACGCTGTAAAATATTATATACATTCATTACACATGGAGAGAAATATTTCAACCCTTTGTTTCTTTTCATTTTGATGGGTATGGCGTACAGAACAAAAAAAAAAAAAGTTATATTTTAAACAGAAAGGTCAGGCTTCTGAGAACTTTGTTCATTTCTGTTCCCTCAATACTTGATTGGTCTTTATTTTGCATGAATTACTGCATCAAAGCAGTGTAGCATGGCAGCATCAGCCTGTGGCATTCCGGAGGTGTAATGGAAGCCCAGATTGCTTTGATAGCTGCCTTCAGGTCATCTGCATGTTGGCTCTTGTCTCTCTCATCGTTCTCTTGATAACACTCTCTTTAATCTGTACCTCCAGGATTTTGTAATGTTGCGATCACAACTAATCCTCACAAATTCTGCACGTCTTGGAATTTTATTCAATCATCGTAACTTTAACGCATGTTTGACCAAATGCAATGTTTCTTCTTATCTTATATCTGATGCTGTCACATATCACATACACTTCCTGTTTTTTATGTGAGAGGGAGCAAGAGTGAAATATGTTGCATTTGCCAACAGAAATCTCTGCCAAGGACAATGCTATAGGCTACAGTTTAGTCATTCTCTAAATGAAAGTGAAGGTGAATTATTTTGTACCCTATGCGAAATTGTGGTCGAACACAAACGGAAATTATTGATTCACAAAAAATTCCCTATCGCAAAACATAATTTTGACAGCTTTCAATTCACATCCCTGATCACCTAAAGCAGACGCGTGAACATTTTCAACTTTACGCAGGGAGTAAAGTTAACTAAAACAATTAAAAAAGGATTCCTATGAGAGCATCACCTCAGATCTGTACCCTGTACTCAATACATCTCACTATCCGGGATTTGACAGCACGTCCGTGACCAGTGCGGCTGATCACAGACATGCTCCTAAGGGCCCGCCGAAGCGATGCCTTGCAGGTCAGAAAACAGCTTATTCAGAGAGCCTTTTCTGAGAAATGTTCCCTCATTTCAAAACTTTGGCTGAAGTCGCATTTGCGATCATTTAATTTTAACTTTTAGATATATTTTATATATATTTAGTGTACTAAGGCCACGGCCAGTGGTTTTTGTCACTTTTGAGAAAAAGTTACATTTATTCATCTTGTTGATGTTATGGCACGATGTGGATTCTCTGTTCAGCTTGTTTGGATTGAATATTAAATAAAATGAATAAAAATAAATATTATTGAATATATCATTATCATTTCAAACATTGACGGGTAAAAATAGATTATGACAGAATTTTCTGACCCCTTCTGTCAAAATGACAGACAACAGAAAGACACTGAGCTTTAACCAGCTTACAGATAGTTTTTCCTACTTTTATTATTTATTCCTGTATAGTTTCATGTTGTATACAGATACTCAGACTGTAGGGTTTAAATCAATATGATGCATACATAAATGACTGGGTTTATGAGAGGATCCAGGGTTGAGAGTTCTTCAGTTTATGTTGAGTGGAAGCATAAGCGGAAGTAAGGTAGTAAGCAGCTGCAAAATACTGTCAATCTTAACTTTTGAATCTGTACCTCTTAAGTTCATAATTTTCTTTATTTTAATTTTATGGTGTTTACATATTTAAAAGAATCGCAACTTTTCTTTTATTAGTTCCCTTCATCTTAGGCAATTGTTTACTCTAAGCATTTGTGCACTTTTAATTTATTTTTGTCTGCAGAATTTTATTTATTTATTGTATTTAAATTTTAGAGTACAGAGTTGCTTACTGTATATTGTTGTGTCAGCTCAAGTTTAATTACACTGCTCAGTTTTAAAAGCAAGTTAAGATGGGATTGAGAAAAAGTGTATTCTAGAATTGCGCTGTTCTGGGTGGTTGCATTTTGGGTGTGGCTCTGTTGGTCAAATATTGAGTTTTGTTTTTTTCAGGCGTTGTTTCTTCTGTTTTCTTGAGGAAGATTGCATTTTTTGGACCTGTATACTTTCTAGTTTTTGGTGCTGTGAAGCTGGAAGGATTTTTGCTGCTAATTTCTTACTTTTTGATAACTTGTTATGATGCGCGTAACCATGGCAACAAGGTGGTTTACAGCCAGGAGCAGCTGATTAACATTGCAAAGCTTGAAATAATACCTCAACTGAAGCCACAAATGAGTTGTGAAGGCATGGATGTAGAGCAGGAGCAAAAAGGAGACAGAGAAGGAGGAAGTTCAAACCATCTCTTCAATCGATCAAAATGGGCAACGTGAGATCACTGACTGCAGGAACATATCCCCGGCTCCAATGTTTCTCTGGCAGGTTTCCTGACTATACGAGCAGACAGAGATCTGAAGACAAGCATGAAATGTAAAGGAGGTGGAGAAGCAGGTCTTGTCAACAACAGATGGTGTCATCCAGGACATGTTACTGTGAAGTGTCATCTCTGCAGCCCAAATATTGAACTCTTGGCAGTAAGTTGTTGTCCATATTATTTACCAAGAGAGTTCACCAGTGTTATTTTGGCAGTTGTTAACATTTCACCTTCAGCCGTTGCCAACAATGCATGTGATGCCATTAGTTCTATTGTCGCTACGCTACAGTCCCAGCACCCTAATGCATTTGTGGCAATATCTGGTGATTTTAATCATGCCTCGCTCTCTCTCTCTCACTCTCTATCAGTGATGTCTGGTCAGGAATGAAAAATATCACAGGCTTTAAGAACAGGAGGGATTGAATAGATGGAAGTCTGGACAGACCCAGTGAACTGAACGCATTCTTCAGTAGGTTCAGTTCTGGAACACGCTCAGCATCCTCCTCTCCTGTCCCTAGCCAAACAGACATCCCACCTTCCTCTTACCCACAGCTTTCCTGTCACAACTCGCATGTTTTATCCTTCACCTCAGTCATGGACTCTTTTGTTTCCACAATTTTTTCTTCAACCAAGTCAGGAGATGGTGCTACCCCCTTTGCCTCCCCCTCCCACTTGTCTGTCTCTAGAAGTCAGGTGAAGGGCTAGCTAGAGAAACTGAACCGGAACAAGGCTGCAGGTCCAGATGGTGTCAGCCCCAGAGTCCTAAAGGCCTATGCAGAGCAGCTCTGTGGGATTCTGCAGCACCTCTTAAACCTTAGCCTGACCCAGGAAAAGGTCCCAGTGTTGTGGAAGACATCATGCCTTGTTCCAGTACCAAATATAACTCACCAATCAGTCATCAGTGACTATGGACCTGTTGCCCTGACATCCCACATCATGAAGGTCCTGGAGAGACTCCTGTTGGCCCACCTGAATAAGCAAACAAGAACATATCAGGACCCACTGCAGTTTGCATATCGCCGTGGAGTTGGAGTTGAAGATGGCATCATCCACCTGCTTCAACCAACCCACTGTCATCTGGACAAAGCAGGCAGCACTGTGAGGATCATGTTCTTTGATTTCTCCAGTGCATTTAACACAATTCAGCCTGATTTCCTTTGTCAGAAACTCCTGAAGACACAGGTGGAGCCCTCAACAATCGGTTGGATCAATGACTACCTGACCAACAGACCACAATTTGTGAGACTGAAGAATTGTGTGTCAAACCAGGTGGTCAGCAGCACAGGAGCACCACAGGGGACCATACTCTCACCATTCCTTTTCACTCTGTACACCTCAGACTTCCAGTACAAATCAGAGACCTGTCATCTGCAGAAATACTCAGATGACTCTGCAATTGTCGGGTGTATCAGAGATGGACAAGAACCTGAATACAGAGAGCTGGAGGACTGCTTTGTGACATGGTGTGGAAACAATCATCTTACCTTGAATGTGAATAAAACAAATGAGATGATTGTAGATTTCAGAAGAAACAGGGATAAGTCAAACACTGTTTCTATCATTGGTGAAGAAGTGGCGGTGGTTGAGGAGAATAAATACCTCAGAGTTCACCTGGACAACAGACTGCAATGGAGGCGCAACAGTGAAGCTGTCTACAAGAAGGGACCGAGCAGACTGTTGTGGAGAGTGTTTTCTTCAGCTATCATCTGTTGGGGTACCAGCATTAGAGCCAGGGACTTAAAAAGGCTCAACAGAGCGCACCGCACGCTCCAGTCTCTGTTTGTCCCTGATGGTGGCGCCAGCAAACCACACGGTGTTGGAGGAGATGAGGATGGACTCGATGATTGCAGTGTAGAACTGCATCATCATCTGTGTTGGCAGGTTGAATTTCTTCAGCTGTCTGAAGGTGAGAGGTGGGCTCCCACTTGAGGTCCTGGGTGATGTTGGTACCCAGGAAATGGAATGAGTCCACAGTGGTGATGGGGCTGTGTGCTTCCTAAAGTCCACAATATTCTCCACTGTCTTCTGGGCGTTCAGCACCAGGTTGTTGCAGCTGCACCAGGACACCAGACGTTCAGCCTCCGCTCTGTAGGCAGACTCATCCCCGTCCGAGATGAGTCCAATAACGGGCATCATCTTCAAACTTAATTAGCTTGACAGACTGGTGGTCAGAGGTGCAGCAGCTGGTGTACAGGGAGAAGATCAGAGGAGAAAGAACACAGCCCTGAGGGGAGCCAGTGCTGATGGTCAAGGAGTCCGAGACATCCTTCCCCAGCCTCACATGCTGTTTCTTGTCCGTCAGGAAGTTAGTGATCCACCTGCAGATGGGATCAGGCACGTTCATCTGGGAAAGCTTGCCTTGGAGAAGGTCTGGAAGAATGGTGTTGAAGGCAGAGCTGAAGTCCACAAACAGGATCCTTACAACAGGATCACCTCTGGAATAGGCTGCCGGAGCACCTCAAAGCTGCAGAGAACGTTCATGTTTTTAAGAGCAGACACAAGGCTCACCTTTTTAGGCTAGCGTTTCACTGATTATTATTTATTATAGTCTGTTTAATTGCTCTGCATGTTTTACTTTATATATTTTATTAGTGTTTTTACTACTTAATATTACCATACTTATTCTCTGTATATTTTATACTTTAACTTGTTATTTTAATCTTCTTTCCAGTGTTTCCCCTATGAGAGCCGTCTGCCTCGGGAACGATGGTCTGCTGCGGTTGCCTGGGTGCTCTCCAGGTAGCGCTTGGTGGAAGTGGGGGTCTCCGCCTTGCCTCCTCTGGGTGCCCTGGGTCAGTGCCTTGGCGGCTGCTGTTGATCTGCTGCTGCCGTTGCAGATGGCTCCTTTGATGGCGCTTCCTTACCTGGCTCATCTGTACTCAGTCCATTGTCCTTTTTACTGTTACTGTTAAGTGTGTGCTTGCATCAGAGCTGGGTTGGGGGGAGGGGGGTATAACTATGATCATGCTTTTAAATCTGTGGAGGAGGGATGGGAATGTGGTTTATGTAAGTTCATTTTAATTCTGTAAAGCACTTTGAACTGCAATTTGTGTATGATAATTGCTTTATAAACAAAGCTTGATTTGATTTAATTTGATCAAATATGCTGTTGTGCTCCTAGAGTGCCTTGCAAGTGTGAAGTAAAACAAAGATGATACATGATTTAAAATGGTCTGAGTAAATAAAAAAGGCTAAAGAATGATGGGGAAAAACTTTGTGGGACCACTTTTTAATGCAGGTAAAGCTGTAGGTCTTGGGGGTTTGTCTACCAGCTTTAAACATCTAAAGACTCAAATCTTTCCCATTACTTTTTGTGAAATTGTTTGATCCATTCTTAGCAGATTTCCTGTCCATGCTGAAGTAAAACTACCACACGATACTTCCACCACCATGTGTCACTTTGGGGATGGCAGAGTGATATGCAGTGTTAGTTCAACTCCACATAGTGTGTTGCTTGTAGGGCAGAATGTTTGGTTTTGGTTTCATCTGACCAGAGTATATTGTTTCACTTGTTTACGCCAGCTTGGCAAACAGCACTACTTACGACTTTCTTTTGACAGTGGCTTTCTTTTCTCTACCTTCCATGAAGGCCAGGTTTGAGGAGTGTACAGCTAATATTTGTGGTATTGAAAGCTTCTCTAACATGAGCTACAGATCTCTGCAGCTCCTCAGGAGCATCTCTAAATAATTATCTTCTCACCCAATCCATCACTTATGGTGAGCGGCAACGCTTTAGACTAGATGTTTGGGTGGATCAAACAGTGTTCCCGTTATGAGTTGTTCAAAGCTTGTGATGAAGTGTATTACCGAACGCTGCATTAAGCATCTCCACAACTGTCTGCTGTTATCCTTCATCTTCATGCTGCTCTTTATTACTAGTATGTAATATGCTCTGACAAACCTCTGATGCCTTTGCAGAACAGCTGGATTCATAGTGAGACAAAATTACACAAAAATGTGGACATCATTAGGTCACACACACTCTCACTTGTCACACAAAACTGGTGAAAATGCATTTTTTAACTACTGCCTGTATAATTTAAAGCTCCAAAGTTTAAAAAAGGAAATAAGTCCAAAAGCTGTTGAAACTCTACTCAACAAATCAGCTGTGGGAAGTGGGAAGATTTTATCTTTAAGGCATCTTAAAAAAAGAGAAAAATCCATTTAGGCAAGCAAATAGCTGACTCTAAAAGTTAGTACATACATGTGGTTTGTTTTTCAGTTAACAGAGGCTCATGGAGTCCATTTTCTTTCTTATTTGGTTAGTTGAGAGGTTTTACAAACTTTTTTTTCATTCTCTTTTTTTCATTTTTCTGTGAAAAAGATAATCCATCTGTGTTGTTTACTGTATTTTCAAAATAATAGATATTAAAACATAAACAAACAAAATACTTTTTTATTTACTTATAGCATATTACATACTTACGGTATTTATTTATTTAGTTTAGCAGAAGCGCCAGATATTTGTGACATGAAAATCCAACACTTTCATATCAAGACACACAAGAGTTTGATTTTCACTGTCACTAATTATTTCAGGATTGCATTTACAGTATGGTTTAAAGGCTTCAGCTGCATTATCTAAAGGCATTTCAACAAAGAACAAAGTCACATTCTTCCAACTGATTAAACACAGTAGGAGTTTGCTTTTTAAAGTGACAGGCACTTCAAAGACGGGAGAATACTAACTTGGGGTGAATGTGTTCAGGGAGGGTTTTTTCTACGTAGTCCATTAAAATTCCTTTTGACAGTCTTTAACGTCTTATTCTTTTGTTTTCATGTTCAAAGTTCAGTTGCATAACCTTACCACTCACTCAGTCTGTGCCATTTGCTTCTCTTTTCTCCTTTTGTTCTTCAAAACCTTGCTCATAAATCCAAGCTTTACCTCGTGCTTGTACATCATTTTACTTTTATGCATAAGCACAGCTGAAACCAGCTGAAACCTGCTATCGTATTAAAAGAAGCATTATTTTATTTTTGACTGTCAATATAAAAATCATACTAAAGCTGGATAGCTTTGTTCTTGAGTTACTTTGGAATGGCAAAGTGCCTCGCATGTGCATTCAGTTTTTGCAAAGACCTAAAGTGCTTGGAGGGATGGCTCTGCCAAATTACTTTTACTGGGCCTCGAACATCAAACTATTTAAGTTTTGGCTTCAGTCAGATGGCCCTTCTTCACCTGCCTGGCTGGTTATGTATCTTATCGTTTAATAAATGCATCTCTTAGGATTTAGGCACAATTTTGGCGCCACTGTGGCCTCCAGAGGTTCTCTGTCCACGCCTCCATAGGTGCCAATCATGATTTCCAGCCCTCCCTTGTAGACAGTACATTATTATCATGGAGGGAAAACGGTATTGCAACCTTTCAGGACCTATTCATTGATGTGTTCGACTCCTTCCAACAAATGTCTGACAATTTGGTCTTCCACATGATCAAATTTTTTTTAAAGTTTTGTCCTTGCAACCTACCCATCATTTCCCAGTCTTCCAGGGGATTCTCATTTTTTAATCCAACTTGTAGATTTAAAGGAGCTATTTCTTCTATTTATAGTCAAATCACTTGATTGCATCTACAGTCTATAGACTATTATATCCCTTTGGGAAGATGGCCTGAGACAGACTATTCCAGAGGATCTTTGGACACAAAATCTTACTGTTGACTCATAAATCCTCTCGCTGTGCTAGACATGGCTTAAGTCGATGTAAACTTGTACACCGCACACATTATACCAAAGTCTGTCAAGCCAAGTTTTATGTACAAATGTCTTGCCTGCTTATGAGAGATTTCAGCAATTCCCATGCAAATTTGAGCCACACGATTTGGTCTTGTCCCCAACTCATTTATTACCAGTCTAAGGTTTTCGCTGTACTATCAGATGTTCTTGAAAAAGTAGCTGACTTTAACCTCTAGACTGCTCTACTTTGTGTTGCACCTCCTCAACCTGCTCTGTCATCTTTGCAAAAATTCCTACATGATTTTATGACTTTTCTTGCACAAAGAGTGATAGTGATGAGATAGAAATCCTGTCACTCTCCATCTTAAGGTCACTGGCTTTGCGATGCTTTATATTTTCTTAAGCTAGAGAAGATTTGTCTTAGTTTGATTAGCTTTTCGGGTAAATTTTTATAGCTATGGGACTCCCTGATTAGAACTCTTAGATGGACTTTCCCAGTCTTCCAGATTAAACGGTCCTTACATTTACAGAGAATTATATCGCTTAAAACTGCTCTTTTGAGCTGGTAATACGAAATCACATACACTGTTCCCCTGACACCTTTGTGTGTGTGTATGTTTTGGGGCACATTCTATCTCATTTTTGTCAGATATCAGACACGTTTACACTATCAGAACTATCAGGGTTTTTTACCAGACTTTTATCTATCTAGGTAAATCTGTTGGTCCACACCTTTCAGCCATCTTGTCTCCATACAAAATTGACCCTTTAAGGAATTTGCGAAGACTTCCACATATCAAGACCATTTCAACAGTGAGTAATGTCACAGATCAGCACCAAAAGGCAACGACAGCAGCAGAGAATAACAAGAGATCGACATGAAGAGGCAGGAATGCTTGCTGCATTTGTTGTAGCTATGTTGTTATGAACTGCTTAGCCAGCAACTTTTCTTATTTTACAAAGCTCCTTGTTTGGTGACATTTGCTCATTTCCCTCTGATTTGCAACCAATCAGTGGGATTTAACCACAGCTCCTGCCCAGCGACTCTACCGGGCCATTTCCAAGTACCTACCCCAAGACTGGTACTTGGTTGGTTCCTGAAATGGCCCTGAAAACGGCCCTGTCGGCCTGGCCCGATGAAATGGAGACAGCGTATACCGTGAAGCTCCGACAAAATTACCCTGAAGTTCCGATATTGGAAACATGCCTATTGGTACATTGTTTAATATATGTTTATGACCTTTGCTGCTCTTGAATTGTACCTAAACATGAACATATAAATAAAGTAAATAAACGATTTTCTGAACAATTTATGTATTAGGTCAGTTGGGTTTATCAAAATTAGTCCAATTTGTTTAGCACCAAAACATTAAGAGGGATACATTTTGTTTTTATTTATTTCAAAATCAGAAGTTTACTTACATTTTGGAAGAACTGCCATTAAAACCGTATGACTTAGGGTTTTCTTCCCCAAGCTCATCACAATAGTTTGTTAAAAAAGTAATTTGGTGTTATGCTTAAGGTCATTGTCCATGTGGAGGTTTTGCTTGATTTTCTTTCCCTTTGGATGAAATTCATTTTGTAATGCATACCACTTCATTCTACAGAATGAAGTGGTATAACAGAGAAGGTTAGTCTGATTTAATGTTAACTACTTTTTAGACCGTGTAAGTAAATGTCTTGTTTCATCCATATGTTTCAAGGTTCCCCCTGCAGGTTCTTAACATTTGACTGCTCTTGAGTGGTAGTAATATTAGATTTGTGAATTTTAATGGGGCACTGTTTTTGTTCTGCTGGAAGCGACCAGCAGCTGGCAGATAAACATAATCCACAAACCCACCCTGGAGTGTTTTCCTTGAAAATCTGCTCATACGGTGTGTGTGTGTGTGCGTGTGTGTGTGCCCTATCATCTAGGTGCAGACTGCCTGATGGGGGTGTACCTGTTTTTCGTCGGTGTGTTTGATGTAAAGTTTCGGGGACAGTACAATCGAAATGCCCTGCTATGGATGGAGAGTGTGGAATGTCGCACCATTGGTTTTCTTGCCATGCTGTCCTCAGAGGTGCTGTAAAACACTTTATATACCATTCTGATCAACAACTTATGTAATTTTAAAAATGGCTGCTCGAGTTTGAATTTCTTGTCGACATCTTGTAATCCAAACAAGTTCAAAAATCATATTGAGATGCTCTAGACCTGCATGTACAATCTACTAGTGACCATATAAAAAGGCATCTGTTCAAATAGCCACACAAATATGCATAATGCTTCTGCAAATAATCAACCTGTGTTCAGTGGGAGAGAAGAAGGGTTTTATATACTATAAATTAGAGAAATTAATATAAAATAGACTTTGAAACATTCAAAGTATTTATGATTGTATGTTTACCTTTGTTATTCCTTTTTTTCATAATGATTATTTTCTCCCAGGTATCTGTTCTCCTCCTGACATACCTGACTCTGGAGAAATTCCTGGTTATTGTGTTCCCTTTCAGCAATTTGCGACCAGGAAAACTTCAAACAGGGGTTAGTTATCTCATCTCTCTCTCTGTTCAGGATTTCAATATTTTTATTTATGTGTGTTTTTGTTTTTATGCAGTATTGATTATCTCCTTATTAAGTCTTGTTAAGTAGAATCAATTAGGAAATACTGCATCAAAGAATGTAGGTATGCTTATTATATCCATCCATCCATCCATACATACATACATACATTGTCTTTACCCGTCCATTCTATGGAGGGTTGCGAGGGGGCTGGTGCCTAACTCCAGCAGTCACTGGGCGAGAGGCGGGGTACACCCTGGACAGGTCATTAGTTCATCACACTGCTTATTACACTCAACGAAAATATAAACGCAACACCTTTGTTTCTGCTCCCATTTTTCTTGAGATGGACTTAAAGATCTAAAATTCATTCCAGATACACAATATTACCATTTCTCTCAAACATTGTTCACAAATCAGTCTAAATGTGTGATAGTGAGCACTTCTGCTTTGCTGAGATAAGCCATATCAAGATGCTGATCTGACATCATGATTAGTGCACAGGTGTACCTTATACTGCCCACAATAAAAGGCCACCCTGGAATGTGCAGTTTTGTCTCACAGCAAAATGCCACAGATGCCACAAGCATTGAGGGAGCGTGCAATTGGCATGCTGACAGCAGGAATGTCAACCAGATCTGTTGCTCGTGCATTGAATGTTCATTTCTCCACCATAAGACGTCTCCAAAGGCGTTTCAGAGAATATGGCAGTACATCCAACCGGCCTCACAACCGCAGACCACGTGTAACCACACCAGCCCAGGACCTCCACATCCAGCAGGTTCACCTCCAAGATCGTCTGAGACCAGCCACTCAGACAGCTGCTGAAACAATTGGTTTGCATAACCAAACAATTTCTGCACAAACTGTCAGAAACCGTCTCAGGGAAGCTCAACTGCATGCTCATCGTCATCATCGGGGTCTTGACCTGACTTCAGCTCGTCGCCGTAACAGACTTGAGTGGGCAAATGCTCACATTTGATGGCGTCTGGCACGTTGGAGAGGTGTTCTCTTCACGGATGAATCTCGGTTTACATTGTTCAGGGCAGATGGCAGACAGCGTGTGTGGCGTTGTGTGGGTGAGCGCTTTGCTGATGTCAATGTTGTGGATCAAGTGGGCCATGGTGGTGGTGGGGTTATGGTATGGGCAGGCATCTGTTATGGACGAAGAACACAGGTGCATTTTATTGATGGGATTTTGAATGCACAGAGATACCGTGATGAGATCCTGAGGCCCATTGTTGTGCCATACATCCATGAACATCACCTCATGTTTCAGCAAGATAATGCATGGCCCCATGTTGCAAGGATCTGTACACAATTCTCGGAAGCTGAAAATGTCCCAGTTCTTGCATGGCCAGCATACTCACCGGACATGTCACCCGTTGAGCATGTTTGGGATGTGCTTGACCGGCGTATACGACAGCGTGTACCAGTTCCCACTAAAAATCCAACAACTTCGCACAGCCATTGAAGAGGAGTGGACCAACATTCCACAGGCCACAATTGACAATCCCCAGACCCCCAATAAAGCAAAAAACTGCACATTCCAGGGTGGCCTTTTATTGTGGGCAGTATAAGGTACACCTGTGCACTAATCATGATGTCAGATCAGCATCTTGATGTGGCACACCTGTGAGGTGGGATGGATTATCTCAGCAAAGCAGAAGTGCTCACTATCACACATTTAGACTGATTTGTGAACAATGTTTGAGAGAAATGGTAACATTGTGTATCTGAAATTAATTTTAGATCTTTAAGTCCATCTCATGAAAAATGGGAACAGAAACAAAGGTGTTGCGTTTATATTTTTGTTGAGTGTATATCACTAAATCCAAACACATTTTTCAAAGCTCCCTTTTTGGCAGTACAGTATTCACAGACTGTATGTGAGTAGAACATTATAAAAACACAAACTGTGCAAAATCTGTAAGCAGAATATACTAAACGCATGATGGCTTTAAAAAATACACAGAATATTGTTGTTTCCTCAATTAGGAGCAGCCAGGAGGAAGCACATTAGCTGAGGTGTCAGCAATGAGAAGAAGAAAATAACATCTATTTTAAAGCCAGATAGTTTCCAGCTGCTTGTCTTTGTTTAGCAGGTAACAAGAGACACTGAGGTCCTGTTAAAAGATATGCAGACTAAATGAGATTTCCAAGCCTACAGCTGTTTTATTGCTGACAGCGAATCCCATAAAACGTTTTTAACAATCTGTCATCAATCTGTTTACAATTCTGCCTTTGTTTTACCCTAGTTGATAAGTTAATCAGTTTGCAGCTATATATGAACCAGCTGAACAGACCTGTTCCTGTCAAACAGCCTGAATAGTTTAAAAACCAGCAGTTGTTGGATGAGGGGAAATAAAAACAATATCAGCTTTCCATATTTACATCTGGCTGCCAGAGCTCAATGTCTGTATAGCTATTAAATATAAAGTTTTATTGTATTGAGTAGAATAGTTATACAATCCCCCATCCAATAAAAAGTCACACAGTGTAATGCTTGGTTGGTTCACTTTTACCTTTGATTACAGCAAGCATTTACTGTGGCATCATTTCGACACTCTTCCTCAATGTCACAGCATTCATTTCCATTCAGACGTATGTTCATTTTATTCCAAGATCTTGTCGGAGTGATGGAGTCAGATCATTGCCCAAACTTTCCCTCTCAGCCCATCCCAAATATGGGGTTAAAGTATGATTTCTTGTGTGGCTAATCCATGCATGAAAATTATGTCTCATGTTCGTTGAAGCACTCTGGCACAGTTTGAGCCAGATGAATCCTGGCATTGTCATCTTGGAATATGCTTGTCATCAGAGAAGAACAAATTCACTGATGAAAAAACCTGCACACGTATTATCTTTAAGTAGTCAGCAGACCTTATTCTTTGGGCACATAACGTTGCTGAACCTAGACCTGACCAACTGTAGCAACCCGGGTTCATACCAATGCCTAAACAGGCATGTATGGAAGGTGCTAAGCATTAATCATCAGTTCATGTGCTCTCTTCTTGCGCAAAAACACATGAACATCTTTTCCACGAGCACATAATGTGTCTTCTGACATGTTTAAGAAATGAGTCACTGTTCATTGACTCTTTTAGGGTTAAATATCTTGTTGCCAGCTGAAACATAACCATAATTATCTAGTGGGAGCCTCTTACCTATTTGCTCTGTTAAATCTGGGAGATTAATTTTTGGGCCAGGCTGTGTATTTGAAGTGCCCAGCATGTGCAAAACAACACTTAGCAGATTAATTTGGATAAAATGTTGTGGTTAAAGAGTAACTAAACCCAAAAACAACTTTTTTTTGCTTCTAAACTGTATAAATGGGTATTTACCAATGCAATCTTTTAGTTACTGGGAATTTTACATTTTCGTGTAAACTTGTTTAATTCTATACTTTTTGGTCAAAAAACATCTTAGTGTTGCCCTCTTAGGGTTGAAGTGTTAGCTACTGCATTTGAATTTTGTAATATGTGGAGAGTGGTACATATTTTCAACTCTTTACGTCACAGGCATGGTCTCACAGACACGCCCCTTGGGTTTGGGGTGCTGTGCTGTTCTCTCAGACACACTCGCCCCATGGCATGTTTGGAGTTGGAATTGCGAGTTTTGATCGATTGCGTTTTTCAGGTTACCATTATTATCACATTAGCACTTAGTTAGCATCGCTGACATACTGTTTTGAACGTAAGCCTAAATTATCATTACCACTCAGAGACTGGACTCCTCTTGTCTCCCTGTGCCTCAGCAGGACTCAGCAGCGCTGGCTCAGAGCGCTGAGTCAGCGCTGCCCGAGGCGGACATGTCTGGTGCTGCTGAGGGAGAGGGAGACAGGAGGAGTCAAGTCTCTGAGTGGTAATGCTAACATAGGCTAATGTTTAACACAGATGAACGTCGATCAGATCGATGAGTCGCAAAACTGCCAACGTCGCTTCAGTCACTGTCCATGTTTCAGTGTCAGATTAAGCGAGCTGTCACTGTCCTCCTGACCACACCCCCACGTCCCCCCCTCCGCTCATCATCCACACTTCCGCCACTCCGTGCCTCCTGGCACTGCCCACTTTGGTAGAATTTTTCAGATGTTGTCTGGGGGCGGGCTTTTTCATGGGGTTCAGTTCCACTTTAAAGTCTCACATCTGTAAAACTTGAACATTGGTGAGCAAAAACCCTTGGTAATTGGGTTACTCTATTCTCATTGCACCTCAATAGCTGCATATTAGTAATATTTTTTGTACTATGTACGTCAACAAATAATCTTTGTTTGAGTGAAGCAAGACTCAGGTTTTTGATTTCCATGTCCCTTATGCGTATGAAGTGTGTGGAACCTTTTAAATTTGCACTCTTTGCTATAACAACCTTGTCCTGAAACTGAAGGGACGAACATTCAGAGATCCAAACCCTGGACCAACAGAGATCATTGCCGCTGTCCTATCTTAAAATGACCTGCGTGGCTGACAGGAGCAATGCTGTCCTCTGTGTCCAGATATGTCTCGAAGAGAAAGAGAAAGGAATTACATATCTGCACGTTTTCCAAGCAAAAGAAAAATGACAGTGGAACCCAAAGGGGCATTTTCTTCTTGTGCTGATTGAATTTGTTGTCAATGCTGGCAGATTTACTGCTTGCTCATAATTGTAGAACTTCGTTTTTTCTTCTCCCTTTTTCCCATTCAAGTCCTCCCCCTTAGAGTTAAATTGGTCTTAAATGTATGAATCAGACCATATAATCAGACTGAAAACCCTTTCATCATCTTTACTTTTCCTCAAAAGAGAGTTTGTCTTTTGTTGAAGTCTGTCTCATGACTGACTGTCTTGATTAGTATTGGATGTTATTTCTGAACGATGTTTATTCTTTCAATAAACATTAACTTTATAACAAAATAAAAATCTCTTTCTGACCGCTCTTCTAAATTCAGTGGTTAATCTGCTGGAAAAGTACAATCCATGCTTCAGATGGAGCTAATGTATTGACAAGCTAAGAGACTGATCAGATGTTTTATAACCAATGAGACCCACTGAGTTATGAACACTAAAATATTTTTAAAGTAGCTCATAATTACTAAAAATCATATCTGTCAACAAAGTGCTTTTGTGTTGACCCTCCAGGAACATGAACAGATTCAAAACCATATGAACAGAATGCTGACACTGTGCATTGCAATGATCTGTAATATGAACCAATGATCTGTAATATGAATACATTACACCTACTCTAATAGTTTTAAATAAAATAAATTACATGTAAAGCATTGATTATAGCAATATTAGAAATATTCTATCAAATGTAATTCTTGAGCTATAACAACCAATAAGATTAGTTACTATAACTATGCAGATGATATTCAGCCTTAAATTACAATGTCACTAGGTGACATTGTAATGTAAACCCATCAAAACCCTTAGCAAATGCATTAAGCAAATCAATGGATGGAAGTGCCAAAATTTTCTCTAGCTCAGGGGTGCCCAACATTAGTCCTCGAGATCTACCATCCAGCAACTTTTAGGTGCATCTCTACTCATCACAGCTGAATCAAATGAAGCCCCCATTACCCTGTCTTTGCAGAGCTGACAGACTGTTGATGAGGGAATTGAACAATTTGATTCAGGTGTGTTGGAGCTTGGATACAAATTTGTAGAATGGTAAATCTCGAAGATCAGGATTGGGCACGCCTGCTTTAGCTGAATAGAAACAAAACTGAAGTAAATATTTTTGGACCTAAAGAGGAACAATCAAGAGTCCGCACACAGCTTCAGTTAATACAGCTAGAAAATACTGATCAGTCCCGCAATCTAGGTGTAGTAATGGACTCAGACCTGAACCTCCAGGGTCACATAAAGGCAACAACAAAGTTGGCCTTCTATCACCTGAACAACATTTTTAGGATTAAAGGAATGATGTCGCAACAGGACCTTGAAAAACTCATCCATGCGTTTATCTTTTGTTGGATTGATTACTGCAACACCGTCCTCACAGGTCTGCCTAAAAAGTCAACTTTTGCACAATATTTTAATAATAATCAATAATAATAATAATAATAATCATCATCATCATCATTTTTCGAGTTTCACCCACCTGTTTATGTGTTCCAATAACATGTGCTACGTTCACAGTATGGGCTTGACGCTACACATATAAATAAAATGAAATCATTTATAGTGCCTTGCAATAATATCATACCCCCTGAACTATTTTTTCAAGTTACAATCACAAATTTCATTGTATGTTTTCTTGATATTTTATATGATACCTACACAAAGCAGTGTATGATTTTGAAGTGGAAGGAACAAGTATATGAATTTCAAAACATTCTATAGAAAACCTGACAAGTTTAGCATGCATTTGTATTCAGCCTCCCTGAGTTCACGACCTGTAGAACCAAATTTCACCGAACTTGTATCTATAAGTCTTTGGGGTGTGTCTCTACCAGCTTTGCATATCTAAAGACTAAAGTCTTTGCCCATATCTCTTTTCAAAATGGGATGGAGAGCGCCTCTAGGCATTTTTAAGTGGAGCCAAAAGTTTTCAATTAGATTTAGTTGCAGGCTTCTCTAGCTCATTAATGCTATTTGATCTAAACCAGTCCTTTATATCTCTGGATGTATCTTTAGAGTAGTTGTCCTTGTGTATGGTGAATCTCCACTCCAGTCTTTTGCAGCTTCTAAAAGATTATCCTTCAGGACTGTCCTGTATTAAGCTCAACTCATCGTTTCATAAACTCTGACGAGTTTAACTGTCCCAGATTACCCATAGCATGATGCTGACACTGCCATGCTTTATGTTGAATGTGATGCGTTCAGGGTGTTGGTTTTCGCTTAGTGTTTGCTTGCAGCCCAAAAAGGTTAAATTCTGTTCCCATAAGACTAAAGCACATTCTTTCACATGTTTGTTGTATCACTAAATTGGTTGTGGTAAAATGTAGATGTGAATTCTTGTGGTTTTCTTCTTGCCGATCTTCCGTAAAGACTAAATTTGTAGAGTGCAAGGCTAAAAGTTGCATTTTCAACAAACTTATGCACCTGAGCTGATCTCTACAGATCCTCCAGATTTACCATGGACTTCTTGGCTGCTTTTCTTGGAGGATTTTATTTAGGGGTATTGGAGTAAAGGTGTCTGAATACATACACGAAACATGTTTTTCAGATTATTTGTGAAAGATTTTGAAAACAGTGTATTATTACCCTTCCACTTCAGAGTTATGTACTACTTGGTCTATTGGAAATATTCCCAATAAAACACTCTGAAGTGTGTTGCTGTAATGTTAGTAGGCTACTCAGAAGTAAATCTAATGTATGTAATGTACTGTTCATAAAATAGAAAAAAGGAGAATTTGCAAGGCACTGTTACTTATGGCTGCTCTATTTTGAGATTTAGCTTAGTTGAATTCAGATGTTGCTACTCATCTCATTTTTGGGGTGCAAATCAAACAGTCGTCCAAATGTCACATAAGTCAAGTGGGATAGGTTCATTTCCTCAAGCAATTAATTGCATTGCCTATATTTAGATAAGCCGACAGAGTCAACACATCCAAGTAGCGCTTGAGGAAATTGACATTTTTAGGACAAAGAAGAAGTTTTTTTTTCTTCTCTAGACAAAAAAACAAACCCTGAAATGTTATTCAACAGGTATGATGTGAATGTTTAGAGTCTGCTAATTTAATTAAATGTCAGAATGTGAGTAGGAGGTGAATATTTCATGTTCCAAGCACATTGCTTCTCAAATCTTAACAGCATATTTGTTGTTCCTGTGCAAGGTGATCCTGTCTTCTATCTGGCTGACGGGCTTCATCATTGCCGCTGTGCCACTTATGAATGAAGACATCTTCGGGAACTACTACGGCCGTAATGGTGTCTGCTTTCCCCTACACTCTGACAGACAAGAAAAACCTACATCCAAAGGATATTCCACTGGGATTTTTCTTGGTAAATAAAAAAAATAAACATTTAATTTTTTCTTTCCAGAAAACGAATGAAATTTGCACTCTGCATTCATTAGAAAGTTAATCTGTATTTAATTACTCTGTATTTAATTAAAAATGATGTCTTCCATGATTTGCATGTAATCACAATCCAAAAGAAAGATAATTTTTTTATCGTGAAAAATTCACTGGTACACTGAAGTGTTAATGTCAGTTTTATAGAGCTCTGGCAAACTAACAAAACATTTTATGAACAATAGATCATTAGCCTGCCAGTTATTACTCTGTGTTCTTAGTGAACTTCAGTATGAAAGTCACAAAATCCTTTTTATATCCTGTTTTAAGGTTTGCCAAAATTTCCATTACTGTGGCTTTGCTTTTAATGATCTAATATTTTAACTTTATGTGGTAGTGTTTCTTTTTTTCCTGTTTTACTCCTATGTTTATATAAAGTGTAGATTTACTGTATCTTGCAAAAGTCTTCATACCCCTCTTTATTAATACCCCTAAATTAAATCTAATGCATTCAGTTGTAATTATTAAATAGAGTCCAAATCACAGTAAAGTTTTTGCTGTTCGGTGAAGTAATTATTGGTTTATTAGTGAGGACATTGATGAAAACTTGAACCCAATGGCATTGGTGGTCATTTAGCTCTGCAGAGACCAGGGGTCTCATTTATAAAACGTTGCGTAGAAACCTTACTAAAACCATTCTTAAAGAGTAACTCACCCCCAAATCAACCTTTTTTGCTGATAAACTATAAAAATGAGTATCTAATAGTGCCGTCTACATGTCTAGTCATTATTTTAGGTATTTTGGTACATTTTAGTAAAAATATAAATTTTCTACCAAAACCCATCAGTGTGGCGCCCTCTTCAGGTTACAACTCTATACTGCACTTGAATTTGAATCTGCTATTTGCTCTGTGGTGATGGCTGACATCAGACGGTGATGGCTGACAAATGCATATCATTTCATTTTCTATATGTAGTTCTCTGTTCAGCTTGTTCGGTTTAAATATTTTCTAAAATGAATAAAAAATAAATACTACTGAATATGTAATCATTGAGGGGGAAAAATAGGTTATGACCATTATCTTTTGAACCTGTTGGTTGAAATGACAAAAATATCTTGCACAATTTTATGCAAGTAGTGGACATCCCTGATCTGAACTTAATCCATCAACTTTAACATAAAGACTGTATGAAGAGCAATAGAAAAATCTCTCCTACTTAAATGATAACACTCCAAAAGCTTTCTTTAACATCATCACCTAACATCTGTAGAAGGTGCCGCCTGTTCGTGTCAAAGTCCGATGGCAGTAGGATCATTTCTAGTGATGGACTGGGCTTTTTATTGGCTGCGTTAAGCACTGTGCTGTTATGCAGTTCCTGTCTTGTAATTTTCTCGGTGGCTCCAGATTTTGTTCCGTCTGTTCTAGGGACATATCCTGTGATCTGACAGTCAATAGCAGCATTTCCGTTTCTTTTTTTTCTTCTTTTTTTGTGGAGTTGAAAGGAAATCCAGTAGCCTATTGCTTCTGACACTGCAATTTTTAAATTTACCTACCTATCTGTACTATATAGATACGCAAGTCTGTGTGACATCACAACTACAATCAAATATTAGAAATAAACATTTCCATATTTTAAAAATGATTGTATGGATTTGTGTTAAATTCAAAGTTACTGTTATTTCCGGACTATTAAGCGGACCTGAGTATAAGGCACACCAGCAAAATTTTAAAGGAAAATAAATTATGTACATATATAAAGCGCACCTGAATATAAACCACAGGTTTTTTATGTTTTAACATGAGATATTTACACAGAAAGGCGGTACACAGAAGAGTTTTTTTATTACCTCCGCCAGGATGTAATGTTTTCGTGCCCGTCTATTAGCAACATACCTCAAAAAGTTCTGGACGGATTTAGATTAAGTTGTCAGGAAATGTCCGCAATGGGTCCAGGAACAACTGATTAAATTGTGGGGTTGATCCGACATTAAGAGCGTATCCACCCACCGACCATCCACCCACCAGCGGTGCTAACCTACACTCCTCTCCCGTGTCAGAGAGCTCATAAGCGGCTCCCCTCGCACAGCAGCTCCGAATCTCCGCTCTCCACGCAGCCATGCGTCTCATTAACAGACATTTTATTGGAAAAGTACAGAAAGTTAGAATTAGTTCACTACATGGGGATGAGGGGATGAGTGGTGGAGGTCTGCGCTCTCTGAATGCTTTTCTAGTTTTAATTTAAGACGTCCTTTTTTTCAAACTCTGCCTGAAAATCAGCAGTCCGGCACCTACACTTAACTTAAAAACTGCGTTTCTTCATGTGTTTTCCATAATGAGGGTGTATGGATGAAAACTACCAATATCTTCTTCGGTGCATAATCTTTCCCCACATGTCCGTCTCACTTATGCGCTTCCTGCTATAGTGCCCCCCGGAGGCCATTAGCCAGTAAAAAAAATCTATAAATTAGCCGTATCGTTGCATAGGACGCAGGGTCCAAAGTGTGTGAAAAAAGTAACGGCTTATAGTCCGAACATTACAGTAAATCAAATCAAATAATTTTATTTGATTTATTTTTGCTTGCAGAAATTTAACATGCATATCATTTGTCTTTCACAAGGGGGTGCTGCAGCACTCTCCGCATCCGTAGTTACCACGGCCTTGCCTAAGTCAACTTTTATTTCATAATGGTATTTTCCCCAGTGGCTTGTTTATTTCACTATGTCACTTTTGAACTGAATAACTTCATCTGCTAATCAGAGTCACTGGGTGGGACCTGGACTCCCATTGACTGGTGCTTAAACGTCACTCTTCCTGGACACCAGTTTTCCTGTACAGCTAGCTACAGCATGCTAAGTCGGAGTTGAATGAATTTCATTAAGATCTGGTTACTCTAGCAGATTGAGAGGAATAATTGATCAGAGGATGACATGTCAAGTTGTTTAGATGATATTTTTGAAATGATCCCAAGGCCAGCACTCAGACTCAATGCTGTCATAATGCTGACATAACCATTGGAGTTCTTGCCTATATGTTTTGGCGGAAGAAGGCCGGTGTTGCATCAGTGTTCTAGGTGTAAAGCAGCCCAGGGTGCCATGTCCGTGATGAGATGTAGCCCCGATCGGCCATTAGATAAAAAAATAAAAGGTTTCAATACTAACAAAGACCATGTTTAAATAATACCCACTTTGATTGATTGTTTGTATCTAACCTCCGACTAGGGCTTCCTCCACTATGCTCCGTCCAATTGTGCTACATAACAAACAAAACATCAGACAGCACTTAGTCTGAGTGCTGAGCCTGGGATCATTTCGAAAATATCATCCAAACGACTTAAAATGGCATCCTCTGAAAAATTATACCTCTTTATTTGATCTGCTAGAGTAACCAGATCTGAACAAAGTTCATTCAACTCCGACTTAGCATGCTGTAGCTAGCTGTATGGACTAGGCGCTCACAGTGAGTGAGAATGGGTATCCAGGAACAGTGATGTTTAAGCACTTACCAATGGGAGTTCAGGTCCTACCCAGTGACCCTGATTGGCAGATGAATTCCTTCAGTTGAAAAGTGACATTGTAAAATAAATAAGGCACTGGGAAAAACGCCATTATAAAATTAAAGCTGACTTTGGGAAAATTACATTTCGAAATAAAAACTGATGAAATTGAATAAAAATGGCAGAAAACTCATTTGTATTATTAGAAAAAAATATGCAGTTAAATTATGTTTTATAGTAGTAAACACATCTTTAAAGGAAAAATTCAAACTATATCATAATGAGCTTATAATTTTATACGCATTCAGGTTAGTTTTTTTCTATAATTTAATTATCACCTCATATGTCTATTATTTGTTCATGTAGATGTTTATTTCATAATGATTTATTTATTTCATTTTGAACATTTTGGCATTAATTCTAATCTGTTATCTTTCCTGTAATTTTTTATTTAACTACTCCAACAAAGTTAATGTATTTATTGTGCATTTGTATTACAAGACTTTTTCTTCTAGATTTTTTTGCTTTGTTTTCTTTTATGCTTTTTGTTATTGTGTTAATTTTTGTAAGTGTTTGTATGATCTTGGATTGGTTGTACTGAAACTTAATTTCCCCACTGGGATTAATAAAGTATCTCTTTTTCTTATTCTTATTTATTTGCATGCAAATCTGGATCGTATTGATTGTTTTCCAATATATTTGTAGTGGTGATATTGTGTTACAATGCAATGTCTTTTGTGGAAACTTTGGTGTGACGCATGCTGTAGCATCCATTAAATTTTATTTCAACACACCTAAGGAATTTCAAGAAAAGCTAGTTAGGAAAGGCTTGAGGAAATCAAAACAAGTAAAGATAAGGCTTGACTCCAATGTGTCTTTATCTACAGAGCCATTCATTTTCATTTTGATGCTTGTCATTGCAAAAGCTGCTGCTGTTTTACTAAACTGAAAGTTCTTTATGCTTCTCCTTTCTCTGAATACTTTTGTGAACACTCTGTTCATTGTTTTAGGTCTAAATCTGGTGGCGTTCCTTGTGATCGTCTTCTCCTACTCCAGCATGTTCTACTCCATCTATAAAACTGGCATCAATGCGACTGACCTAAGGAGCAGACTGCACAGAGACGTGGCGGTGGCCAACAGATTTTTCTTTATAGTGTTCTCTGACGCCCTCTGCTGGATTCCCATATTTTTGGTGAAGGTTCTCTCACTTCTGGAGGTTGAGATACCAGGTGAGAAAAGAAAACAGCAACTTTTGAAATGCTTTTAAAGTACTCCATTGTTGTATTAATCTCTACATCACTGTAAAAGCCATAACCTTTAGGAATTTATCATCATGAAAAGCATCCCCATGCATCGCTGATGTGACTGTGACATGTTTTTCTCTTTCTGCTCATTGTAGTGTCATGTGATGTTTAAAATCAACATCCCTAAAAAATACTAGCAAAAACCATGCAGAGGTGATCAGAAAGGCTGTAATAACCTCTTTATATATATATGTATATGTGTGTGTATATATATATATATATATATATATATATATATATATATACTAATATGCATGTATATATACATACATATATATATAGATAGATCTGGTGACTGTGGAGGCCATTTGAGTACAGTGAACTCATTGTCATGTTCAAAAAACCAGTCTGAGAGGATTCAAGTTTTATGACATGGTGCATTATCCTGCTAGAAGTAGCCATCAGAAGATGGGTACACTGTGGTCATAAAGGGATGGACATGGTCAGCAACAATACTCAGGTAGACTGTGGCATTGGAACGATGCTCAATTGGCACTAAGTCGCCCAAAGTGTGCCAAGAAAATGTCCCCCACACCATTACACCACCACCACCAGCCTGAATCGTTGATACAAGGCAGGATGGGTCCATGCTTTCATGTTGTTAACGCCATATTCTGACCATACCACCCAAATGTCGCAGCAGAAATCGAGACTCATTAGACCAGGCAACATTTTTCCAATCTTCTATTGTCCAATTTTGGTGATTCTGTGCGAATTCTAGCCTCAGTTTCCTGTTCTTAGCTGATAGGAGTGGCACCTGGTGTGGTCTTCTGCTGCTGTAGCCCATCTGCCTCAAGGTTCGATTTGTTGTGCGTTCAAAGATGCTGTTCTGAATACCTTGGTTGTAACGAGTGGTTATTTGAGTTTCTTTCCAGTAACCAGTCTGGCCATTCTCCTCTGACCTCTGGCATCAACAATGCATTTTTGCCCACAAAACTGCAGCTCACTGGATATTTTCCCTTTTTCTGACCATTCTCTGTAAACCCTAGAGATGGTTGTGCATGAAAATCCCAGTGGATCAGCAGTTTCTGAAATACTCAGACCAGCCCGCTTGGCACCAACAACCATGCCACGTTCAAAGTCAAGTAAATCACCCTTCTTCCCCATTTTGATGCTCGGTTTGAACTCCAGCGGATCGTCTTGATCATGTCTACATGGCTAAATGCATTGAGTTGCCGTCATGTGATTGACTGATTAGAAATCTGCGTTAACGAGCGGATGGACAGGTGTGCCTAATAAATTGGCCAGTGAGTGTGTGTGTATGTGTATATATATATATATATATATATATATATATATATATATATATATATATATACACACAATTTGTATGACTCCCAAGGTGCATGGGGAGGAATAAAGATGAAGACTCCAGCAACACTTGAAATACTAGGAAACAACTTTATTAGCAGACCAACTCATTGGGTCAGTGACCCTGATGAAGACCACAAGCTAAAAACTCACCTTTAAAGTGTTGGAGGATTTACCTCACCCAATCTGGGTTATACAGTAGATCAGCACGTGAGTTGATTCAATGAGGCTAAAGACCATAAATCATGCCAGAAATGTAGGTATAGCTCTGGACTAATTTGGACTAAATTTTTTTATCTTTTTAAAGTCTATTGCCAAATCAGTCTACTATTGTTTTTTACTATCAAGGTTAGACTATTTATATTTGTTTCTCTGTAAAAAACAATAAATAAATCAATTGGGCAACTGTACCTTATCCAAAATTGTGTTGCCAGAGTCCAACACCAGCAAAATGGATCATTTCATAGTAATCCTTACTTCACTTCATTGCCACGCTATTTGTGAAAGGATAGATTTTTAAAATCCTGCAAGACCATTCAATACCATGGTATTGCTCCATAAGGTCTTGAATGGTCTTGGATCTAAATATATTTAGCAGTTCCTTGTCAGGTAAACGATGTGGACCTCCAAGGTTATTAGAGACCTTTTGACTCTGTGTTTTGAGAGCAGGGTCTAAACAAAATGACACAGCATTTAGTTTCTTTCTACATACCTCTAGAACCAGCTAAAGAAAAAGCATGTATGGTGCTGTACAAAAAAACTTGCCTTGGCTTAAAATGGCTGTTTCTTTTTGCTCCTGCAGACACAATCTCCAGCTGGGTTGTCATTTTCATCCTTCCAATCAACAGTGCCTTGAACCCCATCGTGTACACTCTGACAACCAGCTTCTTCAGAGAACAGGTGGAGCTCCTGCTCTGTCGCTGGCAGAGAAGACACACTCTGAAGAAAGACCGTAAAAGTCTCACCTCCTCCACCATCTTCGTGGAGACGGCACGGCCACAGTGCTGCCAGCCGCCTGCCTACCTCCAGCAGCTGTCGCTGGTTGAAGCAGACCCTCGCTATGCCTGAGAGGACTTTTTATTAAACAGTGCCATTTTTAAAAACTATGGGTCAATGGCCAAATTTATTGCCACATTTCTAAGCTCTCACATGACATCAGCACTGTTTTCAACATTCCCTGGAGGAAAAGTTACTATCACTGTGCTGATTCATCATGCTCTGAGATTTTTTTTATGTTGTGTTTTTTGTTAATTGTACACAAAGGCAGCACCTTCAGCTTACTGTTATAAATGTCTTATTAAGAGCCTCCATAACATGGGCATGAGGAACCAAGGCTTACACCACCAATGTTGCATCTTGGAGGAATTTCTGTGTTGTTTAAGCTGCAGCTTCCACCATGTTTTCCAGGAAAAGGTCAAACAAGTAGATTACATCCAACACTCCTGGCTCCTGTTGATACTTCAGTGTCATCTGACTAAATTTATGGGAGATGTGCAACCAGATGTCGCTTTAATCTTGCAGTCACATACACTGTTCTCCATGGAGAGACTGACCACCCTCACACTTATTGTGGAGCTGGAAATGGTTTAAGCAGAAATGGACAAACAAATAAAGAACAAGAACACTTTGTGTTTTTTTAAGATGTAGCACTCAGACTGTTTTGTTAATGAAATTACAAATCAGTCATTTAATGTACACAAAACCAATGCATGACTGAAATGCCAAAAAAAGCTATGAGAGATTTTGACTTTCTTTTTCTGTCCGTTTCTTCTGTAATTTGTTTTCCTCTTGTTCTTGGGCTTAGAGGGTTTTTAAACATTCATGATTAATCAGCTGTATCTTAATAAATTAGAATAGCAGGGAAGTTAATTTCACTAATTCAGTTCAAAAACTGACTCATATTATACAAATATTTTTTATAGACCGACAGTATACTCTATACAGCCGGTCTATGATTAGTGTATACTCTATAATTTACATTTTTATTTCTGTAAATACCAATGATCATAACGTTCATTATCTTTCACTGTCATAATTAAATATCCCAAATTCAGTTTATCAAAAAACTTAAATATTTAAGTTTTAAGAATTAGAAGTATGTAAATGCACTTTATACTTAGTCGATGGTCCTTTTGCATTGATTACTGCATCCATGCTTGGCATGGCAGGATCAGCCTGTGGCACTGTGGAGGTGTTAAGGAAGCCCATGTTGCTTTAATTGCTTTTAGCTCATCTGCATTTCCTTTATTGATTTTCTTTTGATTTAGGTCAAGGCAATTTGCTGGCATATCAAGCAAGTGCACTATGTCCTGGATAAGTCTGTGTAATGTGGCTCTTGAAGCACTGGTTCAAGCTACAGTCCTTGCCTTTCGAATGAACCAGGGCCAGAATCCTGGATGTCTTAGAACTTTCCCTGGTTCATCACACCTGAATGTGTTGGAACTGCTACAGTAAAATTATGAAGTATTTATTCTGGATATAGTATAGGTGACATTTTACTAGAATATTAAAAGAGTTTGTTGTCAACTCAGCATTTTGGAGAAATAAATTAAACATGTTTTGATGTGACGCATATCTTGGATAGGCATTATGAGGTAGTTTGACTTGGTATTTTCTCAAAGATTAATTGAAAAATTATGAAATATTTCTCTGGCTATAGAATGTGAAAGTAGTAGGTAGGTAATAAATATAAATTTTTATTGTTTTACCTCTCAATTCCTTTTCATTTCATTGGTTTTACATGCAAGGCCACCTCTAATGCTCTCATTACCGTAATGCACCATGTATGCAAGAAGGTCATCTTTATAAAAGCGCTAGCGTCGGCTTACTTGACCGTGTACTTCCAAGTGTCGGCTCACATGACTGGAGTGTGTTGGAGCAGAGACAAAATCTAAAACTGGCAGGACACCAGCCCTTGAGGCCAGGAGTTGGACACCCCTGGCTTAGGATATCCCTGTTTTCAGGTACATTTTTTCATCCACTACCATTAACGTTCTTTGGTAACAGAACTACAAACATGCAGCTTTTTTGGTCAAAGACAATTTGCAGCTTATCTTCCTTGTTGTGGGGATGTCAAAATAAACCCTTAAAATATATAGTTTTCTATAGAATAGATATGGTATAAGTGTCACTTATAAACTGAATTACTGAAATAAAATTTTTGATATTATTGAAATTGAACTAAAGCTACAGAAGAGTGAGGTAATTTAGTATTAGACCAGGGTTGATATGTCGTTATCTGATTTTATTAAATGCTGTAGGACTTTTGTTCTTGTTCACTAATCTGATTCTGATGCCAATTTCACCATGTTTTAATCTCTTTTTACACTGCAACTGTACAATTTTTTATTTATTCATACTTCCTTAATATGTTATGTGAACAACTTGAACTGGATTGGTGTTTTTGTATCAATCTTGGTCTTTTTTTATTGCACTAATTGACTTAAGAAGACTTAGACTGTTTCAAATTTGCTTTGAATTTCATTGCTTTCAGTTTTTTATACCAATGCATTACATGCCTTTTAGCAGCTGCTTTGACAGTGACAATCGTGAGATATAATTTTAGATAGGATGTAAGGAATCTAATTAGTAAAGAAAAATTAAGCAGATGAATGAAAATGGTTGTTTATAACATAAATGTTTTATAAATGTCTGCTGTGGAATCAGTAGATACAAATCTAATTAAATTATAAGTGTCACTTACTGTTGTGTTCATCTGTAAAAAATTTTACTCTAATTTGGTACAAAAGGCTGTATTCTTGGTGTATTTTATGTACCATATTTTGATTCTTTTATTTATTTAGTTATTGATTGTTATGATTATTGTTTGTAATACATTTTGAATAAAATTTTAGAAAAGAATAATCATGTCATTTTACAATTCTGCATTAGTAGCACTCTGCCAAAAGCTTATTTGGAGTTTAAAATCAGGGGGTTGTTTTTGAAAAAAGCAACAGTAAGTAATGCGGTACTACAAGGTGATTCACAACACAAAACTGTGAAAAAGTTGAGAACATTTACGTACTGATTCCTTTCATCGGATAGCTTGTTCTAAAAACTTCCGCAAACGACAGACACTAAGTAACCTAACTTATCAGACATCATGAATGGAAACACAAAGACAGATATACTGTAATATGAACACTAAACATTAAACAAAAACCAATGCACCATTATGCGCATTAACTATGCCTTCATCCAGTACATTAAATAGACCAGGTCCTGAAGCAACAAATAAGCTCCAGACCATCACACTATCAACACTGTTTTGCTGTCAGTACAATGTTCCACTTGTCTTTTTAAAATGAGAACCTGACAAAGAAAGAACCTGGGATACAGCAAACAATTTTAAGGGTTTAATTGTATAAAGCTTTTAAAACATTTAATGTAACAGTGTGTTCTTCCTTTGCAGGGGAAAAACAGGGCAAGACTGGAGAAGAGACTGGGCATTTACAATGTTGAAAAGATAGTCATGTGATAAAGAACTATTGTTCTTGACCGGAGGGGTGTAATCATTGAGGAGCAGCTTTATATATAACTACTGTGGTGAGGTTGGCCAGGAACAATAATGGCAGAACAGTGTACTTTTAATTCTAGAATGGCTTCCAGGCTTCTCTTAGCTCTGGTGTGATCAGTGGGTTGTTGTTTTTTTTTCTTGCTTGTATGTCTTCTGTGATCTCCTTTGAAGACTCCTTAACTGACCACCTTACCTTCTCTTCTCCTGCAGAAGATCCTGCAGATCTTCTCGCTGCTCCCCTGCGCTACTCTGGGTGCTTCTCTGGGTAACACTGACTAACCTAACCTCCCAATGGCTTCCTGGAACACTGGTTTGCTTTTCCATCTGCACTGATGCATATATGTATTTGTTTACTTTAGGTACCTTTTTTAAATGTAAAGAAGTTTAATTGTCATTTCATCTAATTAAATAACTGACTGCACAGTACTTTGGTTTTGTATTTTTGTCCTTAATGTACATTTATTATTCATATTTCTATTTTTATACTTACCTTGTGCAACTCTAAATGCTTTATTATCTGTCACTTTACTGCTGTCACAGTTGAATTTTCTCTTTGTGGGACAATAAAGGATGATTCTATTCTATTCTATTCTATCTAAACACTTTTAACTGGGCCATGTATCATTCAGCTGCAACACGCTACTTGTGGATGGCTCATTGCATATTTACATATTTTCTCTCAGATACCCAAAACCTACACTTGATCTAAAATAAAGAGGAAACTGTCTGTACAATGAAAAAAGTAGATTATTTCATATTTTTTCTTTTATTCCCAACACGTGGCACATGTAGGCTATATACCCCACTAATAAGAAAATGATATTAATGAATTTAAGGGGTTTTACATGGAATAAACAGGAATTAAACATCTGGTGGAGTGTTTAACAAGAAGCTAAAGGTTAACAAAAGAAGGTGACGCAGTAGAGGAAAGAGGGAAATACAGTTCTAACATTTAGCAGTAAATCACATTTGCTATATTTGTATTGCGTTATCTCAATAAAAAAACAAAGTTCAGAAGAAGATAGTATTTTAGTTATCCGTGTGATTTTGTCTGTGATGTTTATTAAATATTACATACAGCTCTTTCATCACTTCATGTGGCTGCACCTGCGGTGCTCAGCATCCTTTCTCAGCAGGTGTCCTGCCCTTGGACCAAGACACCTAGTGACACCTTGACGGACAGGACTATTGACCAATAGAATTCGGGTCTCATCTCACTTTCCATCCCCTTGGACTCTGATTGGTTGCTAGGGGCGGGACCTTGTCGACTCAAGCGGTGGTGCTGTCAGCCGGGGCGGCACGACTCCTGGAGGAGAGAGACGAGGAGATTTGATGAAAACAAGCCACCGAGCATCATAAACAAAGAACTCGTCTCAGGAGATGCCCCTGTAGGCGCCTGCGTCGACGAAGAAAAGGTAGAATTAGATTTGAAGCTAAATTGAGGCGGTGTGTGGTGATGTTTCGGGGTTCTGTTGACTGCCGAGACAACACGAGACATGTCTTAGTCTACGGTCGGCTGTGAGTGTGACAGTACGAGCGCTTTAGCTATCTAGTTAGGCATACGCTTAGCTGGTTGTAGTGGTCTGTATCAGAAATATGAACGACAAAATGTCTGTTTAAAAAAAATGCGTCCCCGTCTGCTTGGCAGCCCCCACACCACGAACAATACCGCGCTGCTTTGTAAGAGAAGTGAACTGAGCTACAGTCAATAAAGGGATCGTTAGTTCTAAAACAATGTCTTCATAATGGCGCAAAATAAACGCCGCATGTTAGCTGCATTTATGTTATATTTATAATCATGAAAAATGAATGAAGTGTGTTTCTTCTGATAATGTAAGAACCAAACACATGCAGGTCTCAGAGTTCAGCTGGCTGTCTGGTGCCATGTCTGAGTCTCTGATGTCAGCAATGGGCTGTGGAATAAAGAGAGTTCAAATTATAACAATACGCTTGAAAATATTTACTGACATGCATCAACATGATTAGCAGGACAATTTATTACATGCAGTTTAGCTACATCAGGGTTCCATCCATTCATCCATCCATCTATCCATCTTTTTGTCCTTCTGCCCATCTGTCTTGTCTGTGTCTATCTGTTATATTTGTTGTTGGTTTATTTACAGGTTTGCCCGACCTCAGCATGAATAGGTGCCATGAACACACACTTGTACTTTAGATGTTTTACTTTAAAGTTTTGCACTTAAAAACTCGGTTGAAATGGACAGAGAACAGGAAAAGTATGGAATTTTGACATGTAATATGTGTAGGAGTTCTGTTATGTTTAGGAATTAGGTATCTTGGCTGTCTTAGGAGAGAAAGTCAGTAAGCATATGAGCATGTATTATTTACATGCACTTCACCTTCACCCAAATAACAGTCTACTGTACTGTTGTGGGACTTTTCAGCTCTTAACGTCTGGTAAAATGATATTAACATTTTGCCCTTAAAAAAAAACAACATTCCAAGGTAAATGACTAGTGCTGGGGGGAATCACATCTATTTGCCTCAGGGAGATTTTTTCTCTCTTTGTTTTATTATTAGGCCGACTCTTCCTCTCTTCTCCCCCTCCTCATCACTCACCCTCAACTCCCCCTTCTCATTTCTTCAGCTGTTGAGATGGCTAGTCAGCAGCACCGCCCCAGTTAACTCCATTGTTCTGTGGCTGGCCATAGGCTTCAAGTAACAAACCCACGCAGCTGACATGTGTGTGATGGGCAACTCTTAACATTCACCAAAGCCTTTTCATCTTTGTCCTCGATTAAAAAGACCCTGGAATGTTGAATCACTTCTTTTTCATTTTGCTTGGTATTTTCAACCGTAGTCTTTGCAGCCTTACATGCATTTGGTGTAGTTTTTTAGAAACTAAAATTGTTATGATAATATGCTGCTTGCATGTTTATTTATTGTCAAAAGACGGAGTGCACAGCAGTGGTATTCAGCTTGAATTTTTTCACATTTTGTTCCATTAAAACCTTGAGCTTCAGTGTATTTTATTGTGATTTCATGATTTCACAACGTACGGCATATTTTTTAAGTGCAAGAAAAGCTATTTGTAGTTTTCATTATCTTTATTTTTTTTCAAATAACTAGCTGAAAAGTGTGGCTTGTATTTGTATGAAGCCCACCGATTAAATACCCATGGAACCAATTTTACAGCTGCAGCTCTTTAGTTTTTTAATCTACTACTTTATATGTATATGCTTCAGTGTAAACCATTTCATTGTAGCACTGACTGCATGTTTAGGGTCATTGTCCTGCTTGAAGGAGGAAATCGACCTCACACTCTGCCCTCTGTTTGGCTCCATTTATTTTTCGGTCTACTCTGACCAGCTTCCCTGTCCCAGATGAAAAAAAAAAAAAATCCTCACAACATAACACTGGCACCACCGTGCGTCACAGTGGGTATATGGTTATCGTTTTGCAAGGGGTTTCAGGCCCCTCTCCCACATCCCTATGAAATAGACTGACAGTTAAGAATATAGGGTTCCAACAGGTTTTTTGGTCATGTGAATCTAGATGATATAGCTCTTTTTGAATGTGCCATTTATTTGGGTTTCCAATATATTAGGTTTGTGCTTTTAATGTAAAATATTTTAAAGAAACACTCCATTTAGAGCTTATAAAAGAGTTCGTAAAAATCCAGTACATTATTCACATTTTGGTAACATTACTTCATATTTTTTGACCACTTAGAATATCTAGTATTTAAAACCCAGTTCTAAAAGCTCAGTTATTATTTTTTCAAATCACTTTTTTCAAAACCTGTTGGTGTAGACGAGGAGTCATCTTTGTCTGGAGCCTATCATGTGAGAGATGAAAATGATTTCCAGTCGAGTGGTCAGATTCATTTGAAACAATAAAAACAACTTCTTTAGCCATGACCCTACCCTAATGAGTATGTTTTTGCACAATGTTAATTACATTTATCTCTAACAGGTGTTTGACTGTAGTTGGGTCATAAACAAATGGAAATCATTTGGTTGTGTGTTTTTTCTTATGTGTCACTTCTGAGATTTAGCCATGAGCTTCATGTACACAAACCGCTTTTTGACCTCCCAGTCTCTCGGTTGGGGTACCTTCCTCAGCTGCTGAACTATCTATCTTTCTTTGCTGCCATTGTTTCCATAGATACCACTCACGCACCTCACTACCACAGACTTACATAACCTGCTGTTTTTGGCAGATACACACACAAACATGCATATACAGCAGATTAGTCAGTACCCCTCCTGTTGGCTATGGCGCCATCACTAACACACTCAAACACACATCTATACACACTAAGACATTCCTTGCCATCACTGTCCCTGTTGGACTTTCCCTTTGGTAATGCTATTAGTAGAAGGTAGCATCGTTGTCGTTTTCTCTTGATAATATGCCAATCCTGTTCTGGCTGCGTTCCAGCTTGATTGTTTTGACTTTAGTCTGGAATTAATGTATTTTATTCAAGTGTTTTGTGTGTTTGCTTGAAGACTTCACATAATTGTTTTTGAGGAATTATGTTTTTGTTCCTTTAAGGTTTGAACTTGCTCTGAGGCCGTTTGGCGGTGTATTATTTAGCTCATTAGAGACTCCAGAGATATTATTGCGTAACAGATCACTTTATGTAAAGGCTGATAGACATACTGTAATGTGTTTATATGCGCATTAAACTTGTTAATTGGTATTCTGGAGTATATGCTAAAGTCCATATATGGTAATATTGTATTGTCTCTGAATTTGTTGAACGTGCTTTTTTCTATACAGTGTTGGCTGACATTCTTCTGTTACAGGCAGGAATAGAGTCTTAAAAAGAAAGGGGGAGTATGGGACTTGCTTTGATATTGTCCAGGGACAGATAAATATGAATTTGGACAACATGCTTAAGTATAGGAAACATTCTGTTTTTTTAAAGAATTAAGCTTTGAATTTTGCAAATGAGATACTCAAATAAAAATCATGTTTTCACTCAGATTGTATTAATTTCATGGTAAACAGATGTTGAACTTGTAGCTGTTCTACTTTTTAGAGCTATTTTTGTTATTTGATCTCTGCAAGCTACAATATCTAAAACATTAGTCTTATAGGAAAAAATGGGGCAAAATATAACCCAAATGTGCCGAACATATCCTTGTCACGTGCTGTGTGGAGAATGGACCCAAACGCACTCGCTGAAGGAAGGTGCAGGATGTTTTTTTTTATAGTGAGGAGGTCGTCGTGGTGGTGATGATGATGATGACGATGAAGATGGCAGGAACAGAAACACTGGACATCGGGCAGGGAAGGAAGACGACACACCATGGGGATTGACAACTACTAAGGAGGACTACTAGGAGGAAGGAGGAAGGATGATCCGGCCGGGAGTGAAAGGAAGTGAGGGGTCTTAAAGGCAGGAGGTGAGTAGGATCAGGTGTGGATGATGAGACAGACAGGTGAAGACAATCAGGCAGGAATAGGGCAGCGTGACAGGACCCCCCCCTTTAAAGGTGGATTCCAGACACCGTGGAAAGAGTGAAAAAGAAAGGGAAGAGAAAAAAAAACAAGCACCCTTGCCAGGGTGGGTGGAGGGGGCCCACGGAAGGAGGGCCCCGAGTCTCTTTGGGTACGCCCCTGGAAGTCTGGCGGACGGCACCGGTGGTGGCCCCTGAGGACCTGGAGGTCGGGCGGACGGCCTCGGCGGCGGCCCCTGGCTGGACGGAGGTCGGGCGGACGGCCCCGGCGGCGGCCCCTGGCTGGACGGAGGTCGGGCGGACGGCCCCAGCGGCGGCCCCTGGCTGGACGGAGGTCGGGCGGACGGCCCTTAGGTCCTCTTCTGAGGGTCAGGTAGCGCCAAAGATGCCTGGGCGGTAAAGGTCAGCCGAGACAAAGAGGTTCTGGACGCTCGGACGCCTCCTCAGACGGAGAGTCTGTAGGCTCGGACGCCTCCTCAGACGGAGAGTCTGGAGGCTCGGACGCCTCCTCAGACGGAGAGTCTGGAGGCTCGGACGCCTCCTCAGACGAAGGTTCTGGAGGCTCCAGTGACGGGGACGGGTCCTCCCTGACCCTCCCTGGGAGCTTCAGCGACGGGGACAGGTCCTCCCTGACCCTCCCCGGGAGCTCCAGCGACGCCTGGGGAAATGTCCATCGCTGGAGAGCCGCCGCTGTGACCGCCAGAAACACGGCAGCCACAACAACGGCGGGCTCTGGAGCTGGAACGGGCTCTGGAGCTGGAACGGGCTCATGGACTGGAACGGGCTGCCGCCCTGCTCCTCGCTCGCTGAAACGCCGGTTCGGCGGGTCCGTCGCCTACGGCCAGATGGTGGAGGCGGAGAGGGCGGACCGATCGTCTGGTCCAACGCCTCCTGGCGAATCCTCTCCGCCTCGCGCCGCAGATCGGCGAGCTCCCGGGCCGAGAAGACACTCTGGAAGTGAGGGAGCACTCCGAGGATCTCCCTGGCTCCGGAGACCCGCACAGGGAGGTGAGGAGAGGCAGCGAGTCTGGCCAGGTTAGCCCAGACGTCCTGGCGCAGGGCGGCGATCTCCCGGGCGAGTGCTGGGTCCATGTTTAGGGCCGGATCATTCTGTCATGTGCTGTGTGGAGAATGGACCCAAACGCACTCGCTGAAGGAAGGTGCAGGATGTTTATTATAGTGAGGAGGTCGTCGTGGTGGTGGTGATGATGATGACGATGAAGATGGCAGGAACAGAAACACTGGACATCGGGCAGGGAAGGAAGACGACACACCATGGGGATTGACAACTACTAAGGAGGACTACTAGGAGGAAGGAGGAAGGATGATCCGGCCGGGAGTGAAAGGAAGTGAGGGGTCTTAAAGGCAGGAGGTGAGTAGGATCAGGTGTGGATGATGAGACAGACAGGTGAAGACAATCAGGCAGGAATAGGGCAGCGTGACAATCCTACATGTTACCTACTCTATTTATTTATCTGTTTATTTTAAGGTTTACAATACTTGGACGGAAAACTGTTGAATCTGGAAAGACTGTGAAATATTGAAATGGAAGGTGTGTACGGATCACATCGCAAAACAGGATGTATCAACAAAAACAAAACTGAAAGTCTAAAATATCATTTACAGCAATTTTGATGCCTTCAGTAAACTCAAGGGGGCACCATTGTTGAGCCAGTGTGCTGGTTAGATCCGGATAGGGAAGAAAATGGGACAAAGGATAACACTTAATGATTGCTATTAAAGCTTACACTACTGATAGCACCAAAGCTAGTGCTAGTAGTACCGACCTCAAAAGAAGTACACTGGTCAGTACATTGAGAAACTTTCTAAAAATCCCAAATACTTTCAGTTCAGGATAATAGTTTTATATTCCAGCCTGCGGTGCCCTGACATTTGCTAGTTATTTACATCCTTTTCATACAGAGACGTATTTGGATTTTTTTTTTCCTGTGCGTTTTTACATTGCTGCATTGTTTTATTAGGCTCTTAAACATATCTGAACTCTGTATGAAAAATATTTAGATAGGTGTTGCTCTAAAAAATTCCAACCAAAAAACAAGTCCAAGAAAACTGAAAATTATACTCCCATGCCCACATGTTGTCAACAGTGCAATGCCAGTACAAACATCCAGAAATAACAAACAAGTGATTTGTTTACCTGTTTTATAATATCAGTTATGTTGCATGGTATTGGATAAGTTCATCTGTAATGACTCCAAGCATGTAGCACTTTGGTTCAGTCCTATTGGGTTTTATTTTTCACATGAGACTGGTCATTTCTTTTACTAGAACATCCGTGGCCAGATTCTAGCAGCAAATATTTTCCTTTTAATTTTGTCAATACTTTACACAAGTAGTTAGAGCGTTTTCACATTTTGTCACATTGAAACCACAAACTTCAATGCATTTTATTGGGACTTTATGTGACACACCAACACAAACTAGTGTATATTTGTGAACTGAGGATCTAATGTCCTGCTGATAACTGAACATTTGCATTAGCCTCAAACCTTTTGCAGCCATTAACAGTTTTTTTTCCAATATTGCCCTGTGTTTAGCTCCATCCATCTTCCCATCAACTCCCTTTCCAATCTCTACTCAATATAAAATCCCCACAACATAATTCTGACACCAATATGTATTCAGGGTCTCCTCTGACCAGAGGACATTTGTGGATTACACAACTAACAGTTATCATGTCAGCAGATTCCCCCGTCCTGAGCTCTGTCTTTTTCAGTTCTTTATAATTACCATGGGCCTCCTTGCTGCTTGTTAGATTAATGCAGGGTGGACAGGTTTAACTTGGCAGGCTTACAGTTGTGCTCTACTCTTCCTATTATCAGAGGATGGATTAAACAGTGCTCGATGAGATGTTTAAGGCTTGGGATGTTGTTTAACAACCTAATTCTGCTTTATATGTGCCCACAACTTTATCCCTGAACTGTTTTCATTGGTCTTCATTCTGCTTTTTTTAACCAATACCCCTGGATTCTTCATTTCTGTTTAAATCTACTCAAGTATGATTGTGTAGTCTCATAATAAATCTCAGGCGATGGCTTGTGGAAAGAAAGAAAAAAGCGTGGTTGGAGACAAACCTGAACCGGTTCTTACAACTGACTCTTGAGGTGAGGCACGGTTATCACTGGTTTTGTTTTTCAATCCAGTAAAACCTTGAGCTGGAGTCTTGCTTCAATGCATAAGTCTAAAGTAAACGTGTTTATCCCCTTAGCTCTCCTGTTGGACCGGGTGGCAGAAGATCCAGGGCGGTTACTACGACAGCATGTGTGAGCTGCAGGGGGAAGAAAAAGTTTTCCCCTGAAGTGGAGATCTAAGTGGTTGCAGTTTAAATAATAATGAGGAAGATGATTATTAGAAGAGATGGTTCACTGGGTGAATCCTCTTTTGCCTTCAATGTAATAGAAGAAGTTAGTTCAATAAGCTAAGGAATGGCAGCAAAAGTCATTGTACATGACTGATTTTATTTCAAGGCAAGTGCAAGCTAGCAAACACACTTTTTAAGTAATTTGAGAAGAAAGTAAAATGAGGAAATAAAGCAACAAAGAATTGTTTCAATGATTAAAAAGAGAAACCAGCAAGGGATCTTGGCACATTCCTTGCGGCTTCATTTGGCTGAGACCACGTCCGTGGGGGAGAGGAAGTAGTTTTACATTTCAGACTATATGTGAGACGGGTTGGCTCCACTTTGTCTCTCTTCTTTTAGCTTAACTCCGCTGCTCCTCCACCGGGGAGACAATGATTTATGCGGGATATTAAAAAAAGAACAGAACCGGGAGAGACCACTGAACATGGGGACGTAATGACTGATTACATTAAGAAAGCATTACATGACTTAACAAAGCAGGGTGTTGCGGCAGGAGGTCAACTATTGTTAAGATAGTGTTGTTGTTTGTCCAAAAGCTCAGTGTAAAAACAAGCGGCTGCTTTGGGGTTTTGTGTTTGCTTTTTTGGATGTGTTAGTTGGTCTTGGTAAACCAAAGTGTATCTACAGCTAATTAAAGGACAGCACTTAGGTCAGAATTTATACCTTGGGTTATTTATGTCCAAAATCATCTCATAGTCTAAAACCAAGAAAAGGGAAATTTAGGATAATGGATCGATGGAAATGTATGCAATGTCTATTTGACTTACAAAGAGCTTTAAATAACTGGAGCTGACAAACCTTTTCAACTTGTAGACTGGTTAAAATGTGTATTTCAAATGTTTATTGCTGTCAACAGTTTATCAACTATTGCCTCATTTCAAAAGATAATTAAGTTAGGGCTCCAAGGGACTTAAAAACAGGTTCGCTTGTGTATTTGTAGAAGCAGATTGTCAAGTCTTTGACCTGCGATTGTAAACACGAGTAGCCGATCAGGTCCAGGAAACGTTAGGGCAGAAAACCTGAGGAGCTTGTCGGGGAACCAGAGTGGTGACTGTTTTCACACATCAGCTGTCATAGAACAAGGCCCTGTCAGAAAACATGATGTTTTCTACTGATTGTTGATTAAAATGTACACAAAACTCAAACTGGTTAAATACATTCGATCCAAAACCAAAATTTTTAACCGCCTGGTCCTCCTGCCTACAGTTAATCCGCCTTTTCTTTTGTTTATGCAACATTTTGAGTGAGTGTGTCTCAACACTTTCTTAGTGATTCCAGGGAAGGTGATCCCTCTAATTGACTTTGGCACAGTGAATTCTTTTGCTTGTTTGTCATCCAAATTGTTTTTGTTTCAGATTGTTGATAAATCACTTTTAAGGAACATTTAAAACATCCAACTTTAAATTGTATTCTTTCATAACAATGTGTGACAAGAATATTTTATCAGTACAGGGTTTTATTTTATTTTCCCAGTTTTGCTTTAGGGATCCTGTCAGATTTAGATGATTAAAGTTAATGAAACAATTTGTGTTTGAGTTTTAATGAGAACATCGAATCCTGGTTCTCTCTTTGGGGATAGTATAAAGATCGTAGCCAGAGGATGTTTGCAAAATTCAGATTGTTTAGACTTTCAAGAATTTTTGATTTATAGAACTCATTCTAGTAGATTTACTTGGATGAGAATAAATTATAACTAATTGTTATGTGTCTTCAGGCTATCTGGTTGTCTCCTTACACTTTCTCAGAGCTAAAATATTTTTCTATAATTGTTTCTTTTGTCTTGCCAGGTAGGCAAGGCAAGGCAATTTTATTTGTATAGCACACTTTCAACAGCAGGGTAATTCAAGGTGCTTTACATGATTTGGTGATTTAAAAAACAAAAAACAAAACAAACAGACATGGAATATAACATTGGAAATTAAAAGTAAAAGAAACACACATTACACATGATACACAATAAAGCTAGAGAAATATCAATAAAGCAAGAGAGCATGAACACATTTCATACATATGACATCAATCATTTACTCGAAGGCAATTCTAAACAAATGGGTTTTTAGTCTCGATTTAAAGCAGTTCAGTGTTTCAGCAGCTCTACACTCGTCAGGAAGTCGGTTTCAGATAAGGGGAGCATAGAAACTGAAAGCTGCTTCTCCATGTTTAATTCTGAGTCTAGGGATGTTTAGTAGGCTAGAGTTGGAGGACCTGAGTGGTCTGGGGGGTTGGTATAGTAATAGCAACTCTTAAACATATTTTGGTGCTAAGCCATGTAATGATTTATAAACCAGTAGGAGTATTTTGAAGTCTATTCTCTGAGCTACAGGGAGCCAGTGTAAGGACTTTAGAACTGGGGTGATGTGCTCTACTTTCCTGGTTCTAGTGAGGACACGACCAGCAGCATTCTGGATCAGCTACAGCTGTCTGACTTTTTAGGCAGACCTGTGCGGACGCTGTTGCGGTAATTAATCCGACTAAAGGTAAACGCATAGATGAGTTTTTCGAGGTCCTGTTGCAACATCAGTCGTTTAATCCTAGAAATGTAAAGGTAAAATAAGTTTGAACTGTAAAGTGTTTTGAAAGTGATTTTTTTTCTTTGTCCAGCTTGTGCATAGGTAGTCCATTTTGAACTTCCTGGAAAACTTTTTCCATTGGGGTGAATGAAGAACTCGAGATTTTCTTGCTTCTCAGGCATGCAGTTCACACTTTTTAGATACTGTTATTTGAAACACTGTGAGAATGAGGACAGTTTTTCTCCCTCTTGATGTTTAATTTGTTGCAGGAGCAATGATTTCTTGATCGGCTTACCAGTAGAGTGAGGGATATCCTTAGTTTTGACTGTAAAAAAACCTCTTATTTGATCAAAAACGTCATGAAACTTAGAACTGGATTTTATATAAAACGTAAAAGATATTTAGTAGCTGAAGCATATGGTGATAGTGGTAAGCATACAGTGTTTAAATGATTTAAAAGATAGCCTTGTTTATTTCTGTGTGAAGAAATGGTTTTAAAAAGGTTGAATAATTTCAAAAGAGTAAACAATATATTTAACAGCACTCATCACTGTTTTGTCCTGAAAGAGCTGAATGTTTAGAATGGTTGAAATAGCATAAAGATTGCATAAGTACTTTGAGTCGGGAAAAATGTGCAGAAAAAGTCCCAGATGCTGAAGGATGTTATATTCCAATGACAGTAATTATCGGGGTATTCTTGACTTTCTTTTTAAGCTTTTTTGTCTTTTCTCTGCCTTAGGAAATGTCTTCTCTTTTTTTCCCATGGAAAAGTTTATTTCTGATGCAAAGATTAGGAGCAGTGTGTATTTGCAAAAAAGCTACTAATAAACATTTCACAATTGTGCTTCTATGATGTCAATTTTTGTATAATAAGCTTTCATATTTACTGTGTACCACAAATTAAAATGTAACCAGAGACCGCCTGTTAATCTACATGCATTTAAAGGTTTCAATTTATAGTTGGTCAATGGAAAATTGACCAGGCAGATAGGTGTCTAACTTTAGAGAGTGCATTCAGAATTTTTAACAAAAGTTATAATGGGTTTATTTTTGCTGTCCATCCATCAGTAGCCTTGAGTTGCTGTAGTTTGCAAACAAACAAAATCTTACTTCCACTTATATTTAGCTAACTTGAAGCACTCTCACACAAGACCACTTTGGCCTTTGAGAAAGACTTGATTGATTGATAAAAAAAATAAAAATAAAAGATACATTTATAGAAACACATGTTAAATAATTGCAATTTACAATATCTCTTTTATTGCAAGCATAATGATCTACAATCATAAGACACATTTATTAGGACTCCTGGTCCAGTTGTAAGTAACAAGCGAAGGATTATATAAATAAATGACTTCTGTATATTTATCTTCACTGTTGAAACATCAACATTCCTTAAAGTGTAACTGAACCCCATAAAAAATCATAACCCGCCCCCAGACAACATTTGAAAAACTCTACAAAGTGGGCGGTGCCAGGAAGAACGTAGGGGTGTGGCCAAGTGTGGCGGATGAGCGGACGGGGGAACGGGGGGGGTGTTCAGGAGGACAGTGACAGCTAGCTTAATCTGACATGAAACATGGACAGTGACCAAAGCGACGTTGGCAGTTTTGCGACTGATCGATCTGATCAACTAGGGCTGGGCGATAATTCGATAGCAACATATATCGATCGATAGACGTGTGGTGCGATAGAAAAAAAGGGGTCGATAAAAAAGTTCGATAGAAAAAAAAAGTTTTCCCTCATTTTTTCATTATAGCCCATCAGGTAGCTTAAGACAACAATCATTACTTACTCCAAAGAAATCCTTACCGCTGATAGGCAGCTCTGTCAGCCACCCCTCTCTCCTTTCAAACCACAAAAAGGATTAAATGATTTCAGCTGAAACATAATTTTTTGATTGTCCCTAAGCGAACCATCGCCGTAACTTCACGTTGGTCAGAGGTCACAGCAAGGGAGCAGCGGAGGAAGTTGTTCCGGATAAATGTTTCACTGACTCAGGTAAAGGTTGCATCCCGTTTTGAACCGATCCTCGACGCACTAAAACACTAAACGTAGCAATAATAAACCAAATAAAATACTACGATCAGTTGTCTTAGCAGGACGCCCCTCTCCCGGCTCGCTGCGAATCCGTTACAGAGAGACACAAGAAATTTACCCAGGTCGCTGCTAACAACACCTGTGGCTTTTAAAATGTCCCCTTCGGTTCTGACCCCGGTCCTCAGAAGCGAAAAACGCTTTAAAAAACACAACAGGGTTGGATAGGCGAGCCGGCTAAAATGAATTAGAATAAGGGCCCGTTTACACAAAGGAAAAACGCAGATATTTCCCTGCGGTTTGGCCTCTCATTTACACGAAAATCCCGTTTTTATCACAGAAAACGATTATTTCATTTCTAAAAACTCCGGCCAAAGCGGAGATTTGCGTTTTCTTTGTTTTAAGTGTTTGCGTGTGAACAGAAATAACTGGAGTTTTCAGCTCCGCAACGTCACTTTCAGGGACAAAAATGCTCCGACATCACTTGTGCTATCTGTGTTTACACTCAGAAACAGCATTCATGCCCTCAGAGATGTGGCATCATCGATTGTCCAAGCGCGTTTTGCTTGTTAGCTTTTACAAGCTCATGTAGAAGTTAGAGGTTAGAACATAGAAAGTTACTCTTGAGTGGATAGGATTTGGGGGAACTACTGCCCCCTACAGGTTTGGCATGTCTATGAATGCGCTTAACAACACACTTATGCGGTTAGGTGTGGACTGAGATTTTTTTTTTAACGAGGTGGTGAGGATATTCGTTTAAAAAAAAAAACGGCTACGTGTGCACATAGCCTAAGCTTTATTGACAAACTAAACCAAAGGTTTCAGCCATTAAAAAATATAACGTGTCATAAAATGTTTAAAAGATTAAAATGCATCAAGATAAGCCTTTAATTTCAATTACTAACAATTAAAAAATATATAATATAATGGTTAATATTATGACTTTTCTTTGTATTTACTGATGTTACTCAGGTCTCTTTATTTGCTTCTGTGTCTTACAAACTTATTCATGATAAAAAGAGGTGTTAAAAAAATGAATTAATTTAATTCTTAGTTGAAATTAGTTCATTGAAGAATAACAAAATGACCGGGGAGGCACTTAAAATATATTTTTTACATTTTGTGATATTTATCGATAATTATCGATATCGATCAATATGACTATTCCCTTTATCGATATTCTCTTTTTCTATATCGTCCAGCCCTATGATCAACGTTCATCTGTTTTGAATGTTAGCCTATGTTAGCATTACCACTCAGAGACTCCACCCATCCTGTCTTCCTCTGCCTCAGCTGCTCCGGCCTTGGGCGGCGCTGGCTCGGCGCCCTGAGCCAGCGGATTTCCTTCACCGTCACCAGAGATATAGGGAGGTTTTATGGAGCCCAGCGGCCGCGAGCCGTATCAATTCGAGCCGCTGGCTCGGGGCGCTGAGGCAGAGAGAGACAGGATGGGTCCAGTCTCTGAGCGGTAATGCTAACATAGGCTAATGTTCAAAACAGTATGTTAACTAAGTTCTAATGTGATAATAATGGTAACCTGAAAAACGCAATCCAACTCCAAACTCGCCACGGGGTGGGGGGGGGTGGGGGGTTTGTATGTCTGATGGTTTTATACCCAAACCCACTGGGCGTGTCTGTGAGACCATGCCTGCTGTGACACAGTCAATAGCTGTGACGTAGAGATGTACCGCTCTCCACCAATCACAAAATTCAAATGCAGTAGCAACAGTTCAACCCTAAGGGGGCAGCACTAAGACGTTTTTAGACCAAAAAGTGTAGAATTAAAGAAGTTTACAGTAAAATGTACAAAAATCCCCAGAAACTGAAAGATTGCACATGTAAAGACCCATTTATACAGTTTATAGGTTAAAAAAATTGTTTTGGGGTTTAGTTACTCTTTAAACATGTGTTTACAGTTTGTGGTATGCACAGCCTTATGCTAAAATGCAAAAAGGGGTTCCACTTATTTTGCAGCCTGTTCGCATAAGCCATTCAAGTTTTGTTGTTATCACACCCACACATTAGCTCTTGGGTGAGGCACTAAGTGGAACTGATGCCATGACAATAATGGCGTAAACAGCAGGAAGTAACCTCAGGGTAGATATCTCCTGTGAGACACTAACTGCCCGACCCGCCAGAGAAAACAGAAGTGAAATGCAGCGTGCAGAAATGTGCTTCGAAAAGAACCAACAGAATGTATTTCATAGAGCTGTCTTTAAACACGTACTCATCACTTCCCCGCCTATTTAGGGGTTGTCGAGCAAAATTTGTTTTGAAAAGCATTGAGGGTGACTATAGTGAGAGTTTAATTTTCCCAATTGCAGCGTTACATGACCGTTTGCATTAACTCCAGCAGAGCGAAACAGTACATTAAACTTCCTGTACAAAGTTGGGAAGATAAGCAGCAAACGGGCAGTTTGCATTTTGAGGGTCTGGGTTATTTTCTGCCCATCTTTCCAGGGTTTATCCAGGACGTTTGATCATAATTTTATTAACATGTATTTTCATGTTCGAACAATGGTGTGTTTTTCTGCAAGCATTTGCCGGGTTCTGTAAACCAGTTCTGTTTACCCCGTTTGTCCCCGCTGCACAATTATTACACGGACAACCCTTTTTCATTTGATCTTTTAAATACAAACATGATACAAGAAGATTTAGAAAACTGTCATGAGAACATTTTGAGTGTGTTGAGAATCCTTCCTTTTGGTGTTGCCTTTTGTTTTTACCTCTGTGAATGGGTGTGTTTCAGTAATCCTACACCATTAGCATGTTGAGTTTAATGCAACTGGTTAAACAGCCCCAACCAGTGAGGACAGGGACTCTGGCTTCTTCACACACCCACAGGCTATGGTATGGCCGTGCGAGTCAAGTAGATGTATGCTTATCCGTCATGCTTTGGCTCCTGTAGGAGAAACACAGAATGAACTTAGAGTCAGCAAACAGGTGTGTGAGATAGAATCCATGGCAAAAACATTTTTTTTCCTCGCCCAAAAAAAAGAAAAAGAAACAGTGAGCGGAAGGAGGCAGCTGTGAAATGAAAGAGGGGAAAAAACCTCTGTGAGAGGGGCATGGTCTACAAGAGCCACCCAAACTTTCTAAACCAGCCAATCAAGCTGCGTTCTTGGAACTGGATCCCTCCCATGCTCACCACCTGAGAGCAAAGAAACACAGCTGTGCCTCACAGAATGAAAAGACTGAGGAAGAAATAGCCAAGAAGCTAAAGAGCCAGTGAGGGCAAAATCTGGGTCTGTGAAGGCAGTCAAACATCACGGAAACATAAAAATTGCTTCTCAAATAAGTGAGACTATGAAAGAGTTTTCTAGAGTCCTAAACAAGAACATAGAGGAGCGGCTCTAGAGAGAAGAATCTAAATTCTCAAGAGATCTTTGTATCGGTAACAACAAGACTATGAGCTCACTGTCGCTGGATTGAATGAACTCAGCGTAAAGAGAAGATACCATAAGAAGGAACTGGATACCAAAATGTGGACAAAAAGAAAAAGAAGACAGTAAAGAAAGATTTTAGAACAGGTTGCTTTTCTAAAACATTTCAGGAGTTTCTTTTTAAGTTTTTTTTTTTGCTGTTGGATTCTATGTTGAACCATGTAGCGTCTGTTTGCCAGCTCTGTAAAGGGCATCATTTTGAATATTGACTTCTGGGAGCGGATTGAATTCCAGCACCTCGTGTGGCTGACGATACAGACATGTCTGTGGAGGATGAGAGATGCACCAATAGCCTCAAGGCTGAAAGTGGTTCCTCTGATCCCAGTGACGGCCAATCTCCAAAGGAAGGTTCAGATCAGGTAGTTCCCAACCAGAACCAAAGCCAAGATTGGATTGTCCTGGATCGCATTGCCTCTCTGTCAGTGGACACATTTGACCCCAGCGCCTTCACTGGGAGATTTTCAAAGATCCGATATACATCCAGAAAGAGGAGTGGGATCCTGTTAGGTAGGTGAAGACATGCTGGGATGGGTTTTATTATAATTCAGCCTGGTGACAATTGAATATGGAATCTTACTTTTTTTCCAGGCAGGAATGTTTTTTTTAAATTGCTTCAACTTACACCTAAAATAGTTATCCTCAACTAACCAAGTGGAATGTGAATATGCAGGTTTTTCTCAGCAAAGAATGTGAAGAAGTCACTGATCTATTACCACCTATTCAGACCCTCTCTGTCTCTACATGTCTGCTGTAAGACATACCCGCGTTAGCAAGTCTTTGTTGTGGCTTTTGTATGCTCTTTGAAAAATGATAGCATTTTTGTATTGAGAATACAACCTATTATTACTTCACCAATACTCAGATGTAGAAGCAGTTTTGTACAGTGATCTAAAGACTCAATAGAATTGAAATCCTTGTTTCAAGTATTGGATTGCATTTGTTTTACCCATATATACCACATAAGTTGTCATTCATTACACTTGTGACACACATGTATCTTTGGTAAAGAATTGGGTATCAATGCCTGAACTTGTAACTTTTAGCATCAACATGATCTGTATTATTGTATAACTTTGTCTCGACCCTTTTCTAATTCAAAAAGCTACAGTTGTATCACTTTATCGCCGGGAAATAGTCAGAAGCAGGTCAGAACAAGAAGGAAGTATTTCACTCATTTTCTCTGATCAGTAAACTTTGCTGCAATTCCATCCAGAAACAGAAAGAAATTGGTACAATGAAGAATATGAGAGTAAAGCCAAGTGTTTTTTATAGTTAACCTGTTATATTAAAAACCACAATTTCAGAGATTTCTAAGAAAAAGTTGTGAGGATGTAAATTGAAGATAATTAAGTGTATTAGTGTAAGTGGAGCAAAAAGGTGTCGAAGTAATTTTGTTCCTTAGTGGGAATTAGCCAAGCTTCAAAAGAAGAGTGAAAATTTGGTGTAGAGTTAAAAGTAGAAGGGGAAATGTGGACTAAAGTAATGTCTGTGCAGCAGAGCACCACCTGCACAAACATTTCTTTTAGAAAGGAATTACCAGCGTCTTCAGGATAACTGAACGGAGATGTAAAAATGGTCAAATTTCCAATGTAAGAAATGCTATGAAATTGAATATTGTTGGGTTTCTCTGCTGTGGTAGTATGCAGCCCCGAGGCTTTGATGTGAAGGAGGCGAGAATGCCTGGCATGAAAACTTCTCTCACTCAGACATTCTTCAGAACAGAACTATTGGATCAACCCAGCTGTGTCAGAGAGACACTACTGTGTGAACCCTGAACCTCAAACACTCCCTCTGGGGTTTTGTGTAGACGTTTCCTCTCACATTGTTGTGATGTTTGAGTAAATATCACTGCTATTTAGTAAAAATCCACAAATTGAAAGCAGGTCAGCATGAAATTACATTTCAAATTTTATTTGTAGAGCACTTTTCATGATATAATCATCAAAGTGTTTTACATGTTAAAAACCAAAAATACGAACAGATTAGAAAATCAAACAAAACACTTTTAAAGCAAACTCTGTCAAACACAACCAGTTAAACTGTCAGCACACACAAGACACAGACACACCCCATCCCCCACCCCATTACTGCAAAAACACTGCTCATTCTGTTTCTTTCTCTTGAAGTTAACATAAATTTAAAAATTAATCTCTAGAAAGATGTTACTGTGAGGAAACAATATCTTTAGGATCCAATCACACTTGAAGCCACCCCACAGCCACAGTGGAGTCATCACAGGGACCGCCATGATCAGGGTAGGCAGGTATTCATGCCACAGCCAATTTGACTGCTGTTACGGAGTCCCGCCCACCATGACAAAAGCGACCCCAGTGGCAGCGACCTCCATGGCTAAACTGACTGGGCACCCAGCGTGAAAAGGAAACACTGGAGTTGGTCCATTTAAAATATTTTTGTAAAAACACTTCTGGTAACACAGAACAATTAAAAAATTTATATATAAATAAAAAGTACAACTTTGCAATAAGGCTCCCCTATAAATGGCTAATAAATAGTTCACAGGTATGTTGTTAATTAATCTGTAAACACTTTATAAATCATTAAAAAGTGTTGATCATGGATTTTATAAAGCAAAAGATTAATAAGACAAACAGTCTTATTAATGGCAAATAGTTTCCATTTCACAAATTAGATGTGGAATTCTATAGATTCCACTGCTACGTAGATTACCTCGATGTTAATGTTACCGCAATAATCCAATAGTAACGTCCCTTAGTCTTATGCGTTGCCATACAAACACTCTACACAGATGACGATTCAATCATCTGAGGACACATCACAACAACAACAGAGTACAGAATACGCTTAAAACTGTGAAAACAGCATAAATCTCAGATTGTTTAGCAGCGGTTACATTTTAAAACCCAAGGAGTGCAAACTTTAGGAAACTGCGTAGGAAGATTGAGATTTAAATGAGCAGCACTGAACTTGACTCTCGAAAAGAAAGGATAAAAGGAGGACACCGATCGGGATTAAAGTTAGCTATCTAAAGACATGATTTATGATAACTCCATATCAGTTAAGCTCTGAAACTGAAATAAAATCACTTATGGCTGATGAGAAGTTTTTAATAATCTACAAAACTTTAGTAATTAAAGCGTATGAGATGTGTCTCATAGCAACAGTATCCACAAACCCACTGCAGCTACTGCCACACCAGTTCTGCTTCATTCACATTTAATATTAGTAAAGGATTAACAATCCTAGGCAGTTGCAATCACTTTAATCTGCATCTGAGAACATAATCGCAACAAAACATTCCACTATAAACTCCACTAAAAAAGCTTCAGTTTTAGGCATGCAAACATACATGGCAAGATTAGAAACGGTATGATGGCAACTTCAAAGACTGAAGGGCGTCCCGCAGTAATTCATTTATGTGGATGCAACCCTAAAGATGTGTCACAAGTTAGCAGTTACCAGGAAGGAAGATAAAGGGACTGACCATCTTCCCTACTGATGGTAGCAAACCGTATAGAGAGTGAATGTAATCAAGTAGAGGCAAGAATCATTTACTCAATGATAGAGCTCTTTACAACAACAGTAACACCAGTTGTGCTCATCAGCTGAGTAAGGGGCTTTTAAATGAAACGGTCATTTTTACTAGAAATCTGAAATAAATTATATATAAACCCGTGTTTCTGTTTTCAAACTTCAGAATTAAACTGAAACATTTAGAGACTGAATTCGGAATGAAACAGATGATCTTTACAATTCTTTCCGATTTTCCAAAACAAACATTCAATTCATCTTTAATTTGAAACTGAGTGAATATGCAACACAATTCACTTTTGGTAATTTGTCTCTGCGTATATGAACATATGTACACATTCTGCATGTGTGCTTGCCTGTGTGCTCGGAAGAATCACATTTCAGCAGCTGGCATGCCCAGGCCTCGTCTCAGAATGTGAGGAATCCCGTGAGCTTCACGAGGATGAATGAAATTTTTTTTGTTTTTGATTTTCCTTTCCACCCCAAAATATGGGTGCAGCCATTACTAGCTATGTGCAAATGTCCCTCTATTCTCATAGTTGGCTGTGAATTTGAATAGATTTTCCTATCTTGGGTTGCCTTGGGTGAACTCCGAGCACTTCCCATCGTGTAGTTTTCTCTGTCCGAGCAAAGGTTGGCCCCATCTAGTACAGCAAATGATTTTCATTTTAATCTGGAAATGTCTTTTTCTTAACTTTAGCATAAGAAAACTCTGCATCACATGCTGTTTTTTTCTTCTTGCCGTAAATAGTATTTGTCAATATGTTCATTTGAAAGTAAATAATGCTTTCCACATATCCCAACATTTAACAGTGCATTATCATCTTGAGTGCGAAAATCAGGTGAGACAAAATGTAATGCTTTATACAAACTCTGTGTTTAGCACTGTTGCCTCACTGCTAAAATGGATGAGTTTTGCTGATTCATTTGTTTTCTATACTCTGACTTTCTCACACAGTCTAAAAACATGCATGCCAGGTGAATTAGTCACTCTAAGTCTCCTTACATTGTGAGTGTGTGTGTTCATGGTAGTTTGTCATATGCGTCTCCTTATTCCCCTTGTGCTGGACTAGCAACCTGTCCATTCTGTACCTGCCTCTTACCCACTGAATGCTGGGAAAGGCACAAAATCTGTCGTGGCCCATAAACAGGATTAAGTGGGTATAAAAAAGATGGATGGAGATAAGAGTGAACTTCAGTAAATGTTAACAATGTCTGTGCATAGCTGATGTAAGAGTAAGTAACTGTATCATTGCAATAATATCAGTGTGATTTTCTGATGGTATTTTCTCCATGACTGTACCAGAGTAAACATAGTTTCCAGATCAGATTCAGTTTGCAGAGGTTCACTGCCATATCTCTACTCCTCTGAGATCAGGCTCTAATTGTCTCTTAATGTAAATCAGGCCATCCTGTGCTCCCTAATCCTCCTGTGAGCAGCAGCTTTCAAGATACTCTACATTATATGGGTTCAGCACTCACATACTCATTGTCCTCCCTCCCTTCACCACTCACATGTCCTGTGGCACTTCTGCAGGTCATCCCAGGAATGATGTGATGACCCTAATTTTGCACCACAGCAGGATTATCTTACCTTTATAGTTTGACATTGGGTACTGTGTATATAATATATGACAACAAAAGGAATTTTTTTTTTTTTCTTCTAATTCTCAATCAATTTTGCTTTCACCCTTTAAATGATCTCATGGGAAATAAGCTGTAACTGTATTGATAGAGGATAATTGGGGCTGGCTAATAAAGACGCCTAAGTTTTCTGCCTTAAGAAGTAAATAAAAACAATCAAAAATATAATCATATAATCTTGATTGGACCTGAGTGTTGACTAGACAGCAGAAACTCAAATTCAGTCAGTGAATGTCCCATAATAAGCACTATGTGGTGGTGGTAAAAGTACTGATCTGTGTTAATGCTTTTTCTGATGGAAGATGACTTAGTTGTCCATGTTGAGTTTCAGGAGTTGTTTAAAATGTAGTCAGAAGCTAAAGTTTAAATGTCAACTCTAATCATTTTTGGTTTAAAATGTTATTAAAAACTCTTACAAATCAGGTGACCCGTCTCTTACACACATGGCATGATGTTCCCTTTGCTTCTAATATAAATAATTAATGATCACTCATATCATAAAGCCTAAAACATAGGGTTAAACAAAGGGTTATCAACAGAAATGAATCTAGGAAAGTCAAAGTGTTGCAAAAAAACTGATTTGAAAGTGCTCACAAGATCTCTATTTAGCTCTTTAGATTTCCCATACTCAGTCTAAGATTTGACTTGTTTTAGAATAAAATGGCAGTTTTCATCTGCCAACCATTAGGCCTTCCCTAAAAACCCCCAAATAAATTATTCTGCTTGAAATAGATTAATGAGGCTTAAATTATTATAGTTATTTTAGTTATAGTTATTTTTTTAATATTCTAGTAGGTCTTAAGGTGAAATCATAATAGTCATAAAAAGTTTTAACTTAGTGAAACTTGCAGAAACCCTGATTATAAATCCCTATTCAACACGTCTTTCATGCTTTTCTCAGGTTTTTTTTTTAAGAAGCAAAGTCTTGTCAAGACTTGAGGTTTATTTTAGAATTATTTTGAGAGAGAGAAACCTAACATTATAATCCTTTATATCCTATGGGAAAAAGTGAATATATAGGAGAACATCCAGTTACAGTTTGTATGCAATCTCTATCTGAGGCAGTGATGACAAAAAACGGTCCTTGATGGCTATTGGCCGATTCAGTCTGCCTTTCACTGTTTCACTTGGCTCTCATTGGCTTATGAGGCTCACTGCATACTTATACTGCACAATGTGGTACACTGACATCATATTATTGTAGTTAGACTGAATCCTCTTCTCCCATTTCGCTTTTGTTTCATATCATCGTGTATCACTCACTACTTTTCTCATTCCCATTTTCCCTCCTTTTATTTTTGATGCTCCCTGCCATTTAGTGGTTTACGCTCTATGTTGCCCTCTCTCTACCTCCCTCTCTCTCTCTTCTTTCTCTTCTCCCTGTAAGAGGATTGGCCGCTTGCGTCTCCTAACAGCTGTGTATCACTGTCCTGAGAGAGCAAAACAGAGAGGGGACGGGGGGCTGTTAGCTAGCAATATAGTAGCACAGAGCTCGGGCAGGGTTGACATCCACTTTTTTGCTTGTGCACATACACACACTCAAAGCAACAGACAGCCGCAACATCCGCATCGCTCACTGCCCACCTGCATCGTCCTCCCTCTCTCTCCTTGCCTCTTCACTCCGTCAACGCTCTCCTCCTCCTCTCACTCGCTCCCGTCTCAGCGGCTCATCCTGCTGTCCTGTTCCCCCGCTGCTGTCTGTCACCGTGGCGACCTAGCCTCTGCAGCCATGGCGACCAGCCAGCAAGATTCAGGGTTCTTTGACATCAGCCTCAAGTCTCTGCTCAAGTCTTTAGGAGGCAGTGAGTACAGCTAACAGATGACAGTTGTTGTTGTTGCCGATGTGCCGGACACGCAGCGCTGAGAGACTCATTGAGCTGTCAGTGGGTCCTGCAGTTTACAGACTGTGCTTTGTTTCTGTGCGAGACGGAGGAGCTGGCAGCTGATCTACCCTCGTCAATGTTTGGCAATGTTACATAATAGAACAACGTTCTGACAGATGCTTAGGGAAAACGATAACGGCTTCAGAAGTGGAGGGTACATGTTATTCCTCAGCAGTTTTCAATAGAGATTTCCCATCTTAAGTTCAGCCAACAGAGTGGATCTTTTTGGGTTTGTTGTGATCGTTGTTCCGAGCTGAAGGCTAGCCTGGAAAATACATACCAGATTTTAGTTCTCAACATGCATGGTTCGTCCGTCTACTAAAGTTTTGTGTTATTTGCATTCCAAGAGAAACACGTCTCTTTCAGTTTCCTTGTTCTTGTTTACTAAACAGAACTGATCTCACCCTGATACAGTCAGAAGTGAACACCCAGCAGCATCCTCCATCACTTTCAGTCGGACACAGTGTTCTTCAGCCTCACAGCGGTGGGTTCATTAATCTGAACAATCACAATAAGCAGAAAGCATCTCTGACTTATTGCCCCAGTGGGACTCATTGCCACTCTGCCTGCAGTTTGTCATCACTGTGTTGTTAGTTTTCTTGTTGATGTTGAGGATGCAGGCGTTTGTTTGATACTGAGCTGGGGTGAATTTTGGATGTTGATACTAGACTGCTGCAAGTTTCTGTGGTTTGTTCTTATTTGCTGATGTTTACGGGGACATTTCCAGAAGTAAATAGGTTTTATGAGAATTTTCTGCTGAGTTTAGCTGGATAATAAGCAGCAAGTTAGGTTAGCTATCTGAGGCTCATATGAACTACAACACAAAAAGGATCAAAATTGTATTCTTGTACAGAAAATGAAGGACTTAAAAGATCATGTTAATCTATGTATTAAAAAAATGTTCCTAAATTCATCTGATTAATACTAAACTCAGAAAGGTTTATTAATGTGCATGCCAGTAGCTAATGCTTTTATAGCCGGATGGCGGTGGGAGCTCTTAGGTAAGATGCATTATAAATGTAAGGAAGTCAGATTACTTGTCTGCACTGACGATGGGAAAGTTGCCTGATTCCTCTCTCTGGCCATCTGATGGGTACATTTCTTGTTGATGTTTCTTCTAAATGTATTGTAAGATCCATATTGCTGTAAGTGCTGGAGAGAAAAAAATGTAGAGAATATATTTTTTTAAGTCACTCTGGGAGGTGTAAGGTTATATCCGTACATTAAAATGATAAATAGCTTTAGTCATAGGGTCAAATTCAAGATGATAATAAAGGGTGGAAGCATTGAATACTTATCGGCCAAATCAAATTACAAATAGCTGACCTCATCAAGTTGAACTTGTTAGGTCTCATGCCACTGGGCTCATCTTAGAACATCAGATAGCCTATATAGCTGACATAGTTCCCATTTAAAGGCTAGTTTTTATGAGCTTTAAGTCTTTAATTTTCATGAATAAAATATTATTTGCTGTGTATAAAACTAGGTATTTGTACCTTACCAGAACAAATGTATGTTTTATGTAGGAGATGCTGCTTTTCAAACATATTTCAAAAACCTTGCTGTACTTAAACGCCTCATATATATTTGTATATATATGTATATATACATATATATATATATATATATATATATATATATATATATATATATATATATATATATATATATATATATATATATATATATATATATATATATATATATTTATATAATAGATCCATCAGCAACAGAACACGTCTTGCAAGATTGCCAGACTTTGTCGCTCCCAGTCACAGTTTATCAGCTTTCTTCTCTAACAGCAGCCAGGTTAGGCTCTGTTGGGTCTTGTCAAGGGCAGTTAAATTATGCTTGTTATTATTCTCTCTGCTGTTAGACATGACTCATCTCTAGCTGTTACCTAGAAACTGAGAGCAATTTGCAAAAACATGCACAGGATCGATCAGTTTTACAAATCAAGAAATGTTTTGGGAGGCTTTTAGACACCCAGGTCAACATCTTGCCCATGGTTTTAACATGTGAGGCATCACCCAGGTACACTGTACATTAACCTGTACATAATCAGTTAGCAGATGAACTTGTGTATGCTCTGTTGTTTTTATGCATGTAATTTTAAGGCTGCACCATGCAATCATCCAGCCTGAAACATCAAAAAACAAGCTTCCTTTTACCAATTAGAGAATGTGCCATAACTAAGTGCTACAAGGTTGTGGAAGCAAAAAAAAGTCTTCAGTTTAAATGTTGAGGTGAAGGAGACTCAACGTTAGCCCTGTTTCCGTGTTAGTTTCTACGTAAGGATTTGTTTATGATGAAGTCATATGTACCATAGTAATGTAAGACGCTGATTTTGATAAAAAACAATTTACTACAACATGGTGAGACATGTCTGGGGTTCATTCAGGCTGTGAGAGAGCCAGTGAGAGTAAATCTTTCAACAGATAACCAGAAGGCTGAATGAAGTACAGGCAATAACAATGGTGAAGGTAGGCTTTAAAAATAAATACTTTTGACCTATAAGGCATTTAAGCATTCTTATTAAGTGAAGACTAATTTGGAACCCGTTAAGTAAACTTGATTTGCTATATTTAATACTTCTACTGCACTACTAAATAGTAATTTTAATGTGTTTTTATCCCACCAATTTATTGTTAGTTAAGAACATGTCGTTTGTTCACTTGAAATCCATTATGCCCCACAATGCTTCATAGAAATGTTTTTTGAATGGTAATTTTGAATTCAAGTATAATTTGTTGGTAATATTATTTATTTTAATTTATTCTTTCAGTTTGTATTGAAACAGATGCTATCTCACTAAAAGTAGATGCTATAGACAGTATAATATGTGTTAAAAGATAAACCCAGTTTCACAATCAGCACACTCTCTTTCTTGCTCTCTCGGTTTCTCTCTCTCTCTCATAGACAGTGCCTATGCTCACAATATAAATAATTAATTATATAATCATGACAGGAAGGCTGGAAAATATACTATGTGAATATATTTTTATACCTCATGAGAGAAATCGGTATCAGCTAAAATCTGTGCTCGGGGCATTACAGATTAGTTCACTTTTTGCTTATTATTTGATTCAGAAATATTCCATTCTCCCAAAGATCAAGCTAGTAGTACAAAATCCTATCATATCTACAAAAACATTATAAATTGATGCAGTTAATCCAAAATTGTACCCTAACACTTTTTAAACTGGGAAATATACAGAAAAATAAATGAGTTTTCATTTAATTGCATTTTTTTGTTTTCCTTGATGTATGCTATGTTCCATCTCACCTTGTTTCTGTCTTGCTCACACTAAACACTAAAATGTAATTAAACATGTACATTGTGTACTAGACATTCATTGTTTTTTGTTGAATCATCTCTTAAAATGCTGAATCATGCAAATCCCTGTGGGAGTCTCATTAAGGCCTCTCGTCTGTCTGTTAGAGACATGATTATGTTTTTTTCTAATCTCCTCTCCCCTTACTTTTTTCTGACACATTCCTGTACAGTACACACAGTTACCTTCACATTTGCAGACACCTTACAATTATATAATTTGGAATCTCTAATGGATTAATTTGCTTAGAGTCAGTCTCTTATTTGCTAAATGAGATTAGTGCAATTTGCTTTGAATTCAAGCCGTGTTACTGAGTTGTTTGACTTCCACCAGTTTTCTACATCTGTGTTTATTTCTTTATGTGTGTTTTTGTGAGTCTGCACTTGTGTATGAGTAGGGGTCAGTGGGAGTGGTGGGTATGTAAGAGAGTGACCGCCAGCCATCTATATATAGCGCCTCCCTCCTCCCCTTGGCTCTCTCTCTGAACAGTGTCGAAATTCCAACCCAACTCTTCTGGTCGGACCTCCACAAGGATAAGATTCTGCTTAACTGCTAGAGACAAGTTGAAGACAGACGCTTTTAAAGAAGTGCTTCATCTCAGTTCTTCTTTCCAATGGGATACAAGGATTCAGAGGTCACAGGAACTACTATACAGAGAAGAGGTGGCAGGTCAGAGGCAGGGCTGAAGCTAAAGAAGGAACTGATAGTTTGTCTGTGGACTCGTATAGCCGACGGGCATGAGGCCCTGCACAGCCTCTAATCTGCCTACATTTTTGGAAATATTCTCAATTCCTGTTTGTAGAGTTATCTTTCAGCAAAATAAGTTTGCACTTGGAGTTTTTTAAAATGTTTTAAAAGGATACCTTGATCACATCTCCTCCTCTGAGACGCCGACTGACATCTGAGGCGTAACACAACTTTCACGTGGGCGGTGACAACCTGGCCGTGTCTTTCTCCCGAGTGGATCCAACATACATGGATGCATTTGGATTTAATTCGGGATAGATCTGTAAATGCAGTTTTTGCAATATATTTCTGTTCAACTTTGTCAAGGATGGAGCTTCACACTTTTAGCTTTGGTTAAACCTGCCAAGAACTAAAAAGAGACATTAAAACGATGTCTGCGGTTTCTGGTGTGGTAGATTGTTTGGATTGTAAAGGAGAAAGCCGTCTTGAAAGAAATTCGTTTTATAAAGTTATGGAAGCTGATTTTTACGTTGTGTAAAGTCCAGTTGCTCCACTGTCCTACTATTTTGTTCCTTTTCCTACACTGTACCTGTGCCTTTTGTCATTTACATCATGGAGGTCCCAACTAAATGGAGCCGGGCTAGTGTCATCAGCTTCATCAAAGGTCTCGGTAAGCTTACATGAGCATGCATTTATATACACACGTGTGTGCATCGTGTGAGTGCTCGGGTTTCATCCAGTTGGTTGGTTGTTTGGGGCCAAGAGGGCTGTGTGCTAAGGGAATTCGTTCTCACCTCTCCACTGAGTCAGGTCACATGGTCAGGGAAGGTCAATTAAGACCTCACATTGTTGTTAACTGACACTGTATGTGTGAGGGGCGGTTCAGGCCTTTTTGACATATGATCAGTCATCAGCAGCTCAACATGAGCATAAATCTTCCTCATCATATAAGGGATGTTACAATTCTTTCAGATGCAGCCTCAGAAAATGCCTGTTTTTCATCCATTTCTTCCTCAATTAGTTCTCGGATTCTTTTTCTGTCCGCCTATTTTCTCATCTCATAAAAGTTAATGGCGTCCAGATTTAACAGTGAGGTAATCATGAGCAGAAATGAACTGCAGTTTAAATTGGCATGTCTTTTTCTATCCATCTGTCCACCCTAGAATGTGTTTCACTGTCAAACTTGGCCGACAGTTTATTCATAAATACAACAGATTTTCACTCATTAGGAGGAGTTCAATCAAATGGCAGATTTAGCATAAACATGAGGGTCAGGGTCTTGACTTTTTAATCAAACAGCAGAAATTATTTTTGCAACTTTTTTTTTCATCCAAAAATCAAATCCTATTCGACATACTATGATACTGAGACGTAAATCCAATGTAGCTTGCAAATATTTTGATTTATATTCATACTCCATAGTATTTGAATAAAATTTGAGACCAACACAAAATACCACATTATTCTAAAGTGGACAATAAAGAATACACAATAAAGAATGTTTTTTTTTTTTTTTACAAATGAAAGTCTGAAAATTGATGCATTCATTAAGGCTGCATAATAAATTCTGCATATATAGTATTTGCAGCATCCATGTGCACATGTTGGCTTGTATAGTTTCAGTGTCAGGACTTCACATATTGCATGGAAATATAATATTCAGCATATTGGATTTTAAAGGAATAGATGCCCACACCTAACACTAATTAAAGTACCCAGAATTGAGAAAAATGGGCCCATTCACCCCATTTATCCTACAAAAACAGCTCATGCTCAGTCAGATTAGATGACCTGTATTTTTGATAATCAATTTTCAAGTCTTGTCGCACGTTCAGTTACATTCAGGCTCTTGACTGGGCAATTCTGTTGTAGCTCCTGCTGCATGTTTAGGTTTTTTGTTCTATTGGAAGGAAAAACTCCACCCCAATCTGAAGTTTTCTTCAGCCTCTTAACAGGCTTTCTGTGATTGCCAGTATAAACTCCATATATCTTCCCATCATGTATGACCAGCTTCTATAAAGCCTCGATTTGTGGAGCTCACGACTAACAACAGACATGCACAGGCTGACCGTTTAGTTTAGCCATGTCCCGGTAGGTTTACAGTTTTGTGAAACTCTGTTTTTTTAAATCATAGATTAAACAGCGTTTGGTGAGATGTTCAAAATGTGGAACATTTTACAACCGCATCCTTCTTCACAACTTTATTCCAGACCTGTCCGCTGTGTTTCTTGGTCTTCATTATGTTCTTTGTTCACTCATGTTCTCTAATAAACCCACAAACTTTTGATGAACGCCAGTATTTATAATGAGATTAAACTACACACAGGTTAACACTTCTTCCTAACTAGATTTTGGATTTTATTTCAGCGTATCGGACTAATGGAGGCTGTCTACAAATGCAAACTACAGTTTTTATAATTTCAGTTGGGTATTGTGTTGGTCTCTCAACAAAATATGTAAACTTTTGTGGTTGTGATGTGAGAAAATGTGAAAAAGATCAAGAAGGATGAATGCTTTGGCAAGGCAATGTATCTATGTAGCCAAATATACCCCATTTGGAAGTAAGTATATGGTAAATATATTTTATGAACTGCCTTGTCTTTCATCAGCTTCTCCACTGAAGCCACCAATCCCGCCAGCCAGTGGAACGTTTGGAGAAAGGAAGGGTCCGGTCGTCATGGCGCCTGTCAACGTAGATCCTGAGAGCAAGCCGGGCGAGTTCGTCCTAAAAAGCTTGTTTGCCAACTTCACCTTGCTCTCCGAACGAAAGATTCGAATCATCATGGCGGAGCCGCTGGTGAGTGAGTTTAGATTGATTTTTCCCATACAGGTCTGTCTCTTTTTTTTTCTCCCTTTTCGCTCAGGTTACAGAATCAATGAATAAGGATCTGGGCCATCTATCTGTGTTATTTAAATCAACTTTTATGGAGGTCTTTATTGACTAATATTATCTATGCAGAGGAAGTGGTCAGCGTCCTAAAATCCTTATCATCCTGCCTGTTATAGCACACGATCTAAGTTGGGAAAGGTGAACTGAATATAAAGAGGGGAAAGAACTTAATCAAGAGCATAAAGGTTTATATTTAGTAATATAGCTGAGCTAATTTGTATATGATGCAAATACCACAGAAACTTCCTCTTTATATACAGTATTTACATCCCATAATTTAGCAATTCCCCTGGTTTTCCAGGAGGAAGAAGCCATACAAAGCCATACTTAATGCCATACAAAGGCAAATAGTATAAATACAATGGTTTAGAATTACATGGATATTTCTTTCCATTTTCCAAGACAGATAAACTGTTTGTGGTTTTAAAGACTTGGATATGTGATGTCATTCTCTTTGTATTTCTTGAAAAAAACTATACATGTCTCGGCTACCATCTAACCAAAGAGTCTGCCTTGGTACCATGTTGTTTCACTGATAAACTGCTGTGGATTAGACCACAGTAAAAAAAAAAGAGGGGAGGGGCTGAACAATTACATGGGAACAGAACATTTTATGACAGCTAAAATGGAAATATATAAATAACAATACATACAGCATGGTAAACAATTCAGCAGTTCATAGGGCATGAACCACACATTAACATTTATACCCGGCTATCACCAGTAAGTTATTTGACAGCCCAGCTGCAAGAAAATCAAACCTTGAACATACAGCATTGGGGGAGTTGAAAACACATGGCACAGACTCACAGTTTGTTTACCTAACAGGGCTCCATGCACTGCCTGTGTTTCTAGAGAGCCATGTATGTATAGGGCCCATTGTCCTCTATGTTCTAGTTGCTTCCCTGCTGCAGCACACCTGACTTAAATGAATGGCTGGTTAGCAGGCTTCTGCAGCACTTGGACAGTGGGCCCTAAGGACAAGGGTTGGGGAACACTGGTATGGGATGCAAGTAATGCCAAATGCTCTTAGATTGAGGACAAACCATGAACTTTTCCAATACAGCACACATGTTAAACTCAAATGTTAAACTCAAATCTGGCCCTCTATTGCTATTTATGTGACCCTCTTGACTCTAGAGAGCCACATTATCAGAACCGTCAAGATGACAGTTGTGTGCTTAAATATTGTTTTATCAATCAGATCAAAATCATTTTGTATTTGTATAGTGCCAAATGACAACGATGTAAAAAGACTTATTTAATTTCAAGAAGTACTCATCTAATGCAGAGACAGGTATTCATTAATATTTTAACAGTTTGTTAATGGGTAGTTTTATCAACGCATTCTGCCACCACTGGCCCATTGAAGACATATGTGATCTTGATGTGTCCCTGAATGAAAATGAGTTTGACACCCCTTCCTTAAAGCATTATGAAAGTAGTTTGCCCCCTATAAAAAATGAAATTAATTAATTTAAAATAGAAAGCCTCTTTTCAATCATCAATTATGTCATGCAAGTGGTTCTCACAGATAAACTGTTAATTGTATTTATAATTTTTTTCGTCATTATTTCTATTTTATTGTATAATGCTTCAAGCAATGGTGTAAATAGGATTAGTGACTCTTTTTATGCTGAAAATGACAGATGATTTTAAGTGCTGTGCATGCTTGGGCAAGGGTGTGGGTACAGAGTTGGTAAAAGTTATTTTACATTTTTTGGAAACATGTTACCAAGTACAAATTTTCAAGATGCAAACTGCCTGTTAGAACAGATTACATTTGTATTTAGAGGTTCCAGTAAGTTATATCCAATTTGTTATTTTTAGCTTATAGTGGTCCTAAGCCTTAATAATTATGGGAGTCAAACCCCCTTTTCACTTATAATTTCTGCTGTGCTTTTTTTTTTTTGGTCTGTGTTATCTGAAGTGAAGGGATCGGGTCACCAATCATTAATTTTGTGCTGCCATGTTGGTTATAGTTTTTAGACACTTATTGCAGCCATGATAAAGACTACTAGTACTATTTAGAATTTATCTAATAATTTAACATTTTATTTCAAGTTATTTTGCAAGTTATTTTTTCCCCATAACTTATTTTTACATTTGAACTTGCATGTAAATTATTTTTGAATAATTTGTCCTAGAATCTTTCTGCATTACCAATTTGTTGGGTTCTGCTTATTTCTGTAGGAGAAGCCACTTAACAAATCCCTGCAGAGAGGGGAAGACCCACAGTTTGATCAGGTAAGTCTTCCTCATATAGATGTCAACAGTAATTCCTTAATGTGGTCCCTATATGTTGATAATTTATTTTTTTAATTCATAAAAAGTGAGTTTATATTCCACCTATTTTTCTGACTTCCTTATGTGCAGCTGATCAGCACCATGAGCTCTCTGGCAGAGTACTGCCTGCCATCCATCCTGAAGACTCTGTTTGATTGGTACAAGAGGCAGAATGGCCTAGAAGACGAGTCCCACGAATACAGACCCAGAGCTAACACAAAGTCCAAAAAGTGAGAGAAGAAAAACAGCCCACACAGTCAGTTTAGTGCTTATGTTTCTACCTGCTTATCTCATCCACAAAAACTGGAAAATGCATGGGCATTACATTGAGAAAAAGGGTTTGAACAGAGCAATGGACAAAAATTCATTAAACAGATCCTGTAAGACTTCCCTTAACATAATTCATTTAGATTTACCTGCGTCACATCAGTTATTGTCTGTCTGTTCTAATTTTCATTATAAAGCAAATTTAGATATGTTGCCTAACGTGGTATAATTTATTTAAACCTTTTGACCTCAGTTTAATAGCAGTAAATGATTTAATTTAGAGACTATTTGCTCCTACTGAAAACATTTTTACCCCAATCTGAAATACAGAGGAAATAAAGTTCACATTAAATTACATACCAGAGGGCTTCTGCTATTGATTAGTTGTTCTAGGAAATAACACAAACTGCCACATAGCCACATGATAACTGTTTTATGTTAACAGAGGTACTACTATAAAAACAACAGCAGGAGCATTTGAAGTGACCTTCATACCAGATCCACTCTGTTAGAAGAACAGGTGTGCTAACTAATTGTTTCTCTGACTGTTTGTCTCTCAGTGATGAACAACAGAAGGACTACTTACTGGAGCGGAGGGATTTGGCAATAGACTTCATCTTTTCTCTTGTGCTTATTGAAGTCTTGAAACAGGTGAGGCTCATTTTAAAGTGGGACTAATCATTGAGATCATACTGGATGTCTTCTTGAACTCTAATGCAGTGAATTTGCATTAATCGCTAGTAACATGTCATGGAAAAAAATGTGACTTTCTTTTTCTAACATTTCTGGACTCATCGACATTTGTTATCTCTGGTCACAGTTCTGAGAAATTCAAGAAATTATTTGTAATAATTAACTTAAAGAGTTAAGACCTTAATGTTCTCTGACCTTAAGGAGGGAGAGTTAGCACCATGGTAAGACTTCAAGAGCTGCCTGAGTCCATCAGAGAGAAGCTCATAGCAGCTCATAAGCCTGGAAAAGGATTCTAAAAGGGACATTCAAAACATTTGCTAATATGTTCTTCTTGAGAACAGACTGCAAGATGCTTAAAGAAGTCTCCAAAAACCCTAAAATGTCATAATGGGACCCACAGTAGGGTCTTGTTACTGTTGATGTGAATGGGCATATGCCTTTACAATCAGAAGGAAAATGGTTAATTTTTAAGTTAACCCGTTAGCGTTCCTAGGACTCACCTGTGGGCCTGTCCCACTTCTGCCTTTAAATCCACCGTCCTTCTGACTTCTAACTTCTATGAACTTATACACATTTTATGTCATTGGAAAGCTAAGACCATCCGGGTACTCTGGCTTCCTCCACCAGTCCAAAAACATGACTTTTGGGTTATTAGGTCTCTCTAAATTGCCCTTAGGGATGAGTGTGTGTGTGCATGGATGTTTGTCCTTTGTGTCTCTGTGTTGCCCTGCGATGGACAGGCGACCTCCTCCTTAACCACCTCACACGCTGCGGGGACGGAGTGGCGACTGGTCCTCGCTCACGTGTGTGTTCGCCTTACAGATACGATGGCAGAGCGAACGAAAAGATCGAAAATGTGGCTTCATTTTACGAAAATAGATGCCAAAAAAGCATGCTGTCATATATGTAATAAAAGCTTTGCTTGCAAAGACGGGAACACAAGTAATTTGACCAAACACCTTGCCAAAATACACCAACTACAAACCAAAGGATGCATGGTGTTTGACCACCTGAGGGCTGCAGCAACAACAACCCCTGAATCCGATACAACAGGTTTGTATGTTTGTATGCAAAGCAAACACGTGAAGCATATGGACATAAGTTTGCCATTTCATTCTTACAATTAATAAATGCTGGATATTTCTGAACAACAGCTTCCTTCCTATCTAAGTTACATTTTTTTTTCTTAAACTACAGTTCATTACTTGTGTTTTTCCCCTTTTGTTTTAGTCTTTCAAAAAAAAAGTACCGATAAGGATACCGATAAAGTACCGGATCGATAAGGAGTATCGTTAAGAGTAGTAGTATCGATAAATCCTTAACGGTACCCATCCCTATGGAGATAGGCACCTGCCCCGCCACAACCCTGCAGAGGATGGATGGATGGGTGGATGGATTTATGGATGGATTTATGGATGGATGGAAAGCTAAGAATCTCGTTAGTCCAATGATATATGCCAGTCAAGGATACAATTATGAGTTTCATCTGTTCCAGTGTATTAAAATCATACTACTTGGTAACGATAGCACTTAGACATATTATCACTGTTCTGGGAAAAATTTCTGTGTTTTCTTTCCAAAGAGACCCCATGTCTCTACTCAAAATGGTTCAAGAACAGCTTTACTTTTAAAGTAAACATTTTTTTTAAATGTTGGGCGGAAGTTGCGACAGTGTTAAAGGTTTTTTTTCCTGTAACTGTATCACTTTTTTCACAGATGAATAAAAAAATAAGACATTAAGATGTGAACATTTTTCCTTTTAAGGAACTGGTAATCTAATGGGGTGGCCAAATTTTTTCACAACTGTTTATTTGTATTTCAAATATCCCAGTCATTTAAAAACGTGCATGTTCCAGCTAGACGTGCCGACTGACAGTCACTCTCCCTAAGACTAGACAACCATTCACTCTTATGCTGTATGGACTCAGTTTTTTTATTTATTTATTAAGTGGCTAAAGACTCACCTGGCATCTAGACTGCATTTGGGAAGCATCGTTTCTTGATTCATTTTTTTTGTTTGTAAAAGTTATATTTCAGTCTGATCTATTTTATCTTTATCTCTTTTTTATATTGTTTTGCTCTTGTGAAGCTTGTCATTTTAATCATGCTAAACAACTAAAATGTTTTTTATTAAATTTACTTTGTTCTAAATTACATGTTTTTTGTTTCACAATATGTTGTTTTCCATAAAAAGACCATCTTAATTTCATATTCATTCATAAATGTATGTTGTTGTTTTTTCTTAATTCAGATCCCTCTCCATCCTCTTTTGGATGGACTTATCCAAGAAGTTGTCAACCTGGCCTTCAAGCACTTCAAATACAAAGAAGGGTAAGTGGACTTAAAGTGAAACACTGGGTTTCATTATATGTATGTGTAAGTCAAAGGTTTGTATGTCACCAAAATGATGTGCACTAATATTCATGATCATGTGTACTTTTTAGGTATCTCGGGCCCAACACTGGCAACATGCACATAGTGGCTGACCTCTATGCAGAAGTAGTGGGAGTTGTTGCTCAGTCAAGGTACTGGATTTCACTTTTCTGGATGTAGTTTTGTCATTTCCTGTCATGTTGAAGCCATTGCCTTATTTGTCCATGTGGACAATGAACTTTGTAATTACAGTTGCAACATGACCTCAAGCTAACCCCCATTTTTAGTAGTGAGAAATGTTGTCTTACACACTCATTGGCTGTGTTCTGTGTGTGTGTGTGTGTGTGTGTGTGTGTGTGTGTGTGTGTGTGTGTGTGTGCGTGCGTGCGTGCGTGTGTGTGTGTGTGTTTATGCATGAATAATAAGGACCCTCTAACTATGTAGTATCTGTTATGAGAGATTCCATTTTTTTGAAGGTTACTATCATGCAGTGCTGGTTTGCAAATTAGCTCCATGACTGCCACCAGACACAAAACACACACTCTTTAGCACTATTATCAATTTCATGGTCAACACTTTGATACCAAGTTGAACAAATAGAGAATCTCTTCTGTTTGAATGATAGATGTTCTACTTTAATAAACTTCCGAAGTTGAAAATTCATTTCAGTTGTAGGTTGAATAAACAAACAAATAAGTAACTGTTTTGAATTTATTCTAGACATTCTGTGCAGGTAGGCATGAACAATGTTTTCACATCTGCTAAAATAATAATGAAAGCAATTGTAAGAAGAAGAAAAAGAAATAAAAATAAGTTCCTTATATCAGTAATATTTATGTGGTTTATAATATTTATTAATAGGTTTTTGAGGGGTTTTCAGGTGCAGACCTCAGCAGAAGTTACCGCCACAGAAAAGAATAGCCCTTTATTTGTTCATCAGTCTTCCAAGTTTATCAGCAAGAAAGTGATAGGCCGTTTAAAAATACAGGAACAGCCTTAGTGTAAAAAATGGCAACAGCCTTTTCCAGTAAATGTGTTCATATTAATAATTACTTCGAATTAAAGGGAAATGCTGCTCAGATCTCTTTCCATTTTGTTGTTTGGTTTGTTGGGAGTAGCGAGAGGGAGAGGATGCATCCCAAAGATCAACATGTCAGCCGTCAGGTGCCGCTTAGAGTACAGAACGACTACAGCACTGATATATCTTCATTATATTAATTCCTGTTCATTCTTCATTCTATTCTGGTGAAAAAACCAATTAACATACATGCAACTCAAACTTGCTACCTGTAGTATTCAAACTTTTAGTCTTCCTAACATAACCATTTTTTTTTTGCATCAAAAAATATCTAAAAAAGTTACCTTTGTCTTGTAAGCAAGGGAAAATTATACTTGTCCTCTTTCAGCCAACTTACGAGCACAGCACAGCTGCAAGGATAAAGTGAGGGGTGGGGGTACCCTTCATTCAAGAAAAGAAAAGAAAATTCTGGTCAATCCAGCACCGTTTGGGCTGACATTATATTGTTATAGTTTTAACTATTTAAACCCCTGGTCTACTTTGACACTAGAAACCGACCACTGCCAATGTGTAGCTTTTTCTTCGTTGGTTTAACCCCAACAGTGATGGAACATCTAAGAGTATGTGAAGAAAGCGCATGTTCTTTTCCCTCTACATCACCCCTCCAGATGCCTTTCTAAATTTAGGCCTGCAGAGCGCTGTTGGTTAAATGCATCAGGATCATGTGTAAATACACAAACAGACACATTGGACACCGACTGAACATTAAAAAAATAACTTGTTAGCGTACAGTGTGTGCACAGAAATATTAATATATAAAGAAGATTTGCTTGTTTTCCGTAATATGGAATAATATAATATGTTGTAATATGAAACTTGGAAATAGCACAGTTTACTAAAACACCAGGGGCTAGAACAGTTGTTAACATCTGGTCACCCTCCCCCCGTCAGGTTCCCAGCAGTGAGGAAGAAGTTCATCTCTGAGCTCAAAGAGCTGAGACAAAAGGAGCAGAGTCCGTACGTCATTCAGTCCACAATCAGCCTCATCATGGGACTCAAGTTTTTCCGCATCAAAATGTACCCAGTGGAGGACTTCGAGGCCTCTTTTCAGTTCATGCAGGTAGGCTGCACAGAAACTATTTACTTACTTTTTTATTTACATGAATTGTTAATTACATGTGTTCTTAGCTTAAAAATCCAGCGTGTTTACTGACATGCAATCTGACTTTGCATCTGCTGACATCTGGAAGCTGTGTTAAGCCATCTTAGAGCTGGCTGCAGTAATCAGGGGTTAGGTGTCTGGCTTACTTTCCCTTTGATGGTAATTGAGCAGTATGTTTCTAATTTGCTCCCATCATAATGCAGCTGAGAGTTGAACTGATGACCTTGCATAAACATGTGTTTCGATCACTGGTCCTGATTCTCGCTTCCTTCTGCCTGTAGGAGTGTGCACAGTATTTCCTGGAAGTGAAGGATAAAGACATCAAGCACTCATTAGCTGGACTCTTTGTGGAAATACTTGTACCTGTTGCTGCTGTAAGGGCATTCTGCCGTGCAGTTTAGTTACACATAAAGTCACAAGGTTTATTTCTTTGATGTTAGCCGAAGACTCACTAAATGTTGCAACTCTGGATCTTTTGTGTTAATATCCAAGAAAATAAAATTCTCTAGTTTATTATATTAATGTTCCAGGAAAAAAGTAAAATACTTTATTACCAGTTTTCTTTCTAAAGAGAAATCTGCATTATTGTTTTCTTCCCAGACTGTGAAGAATGAGGTGAATGTCCCCTGCTTACGAAATTTTGTGGAGAGTTTATACGATACCACTCTGGACCTGTCCTCTAGGAAGAAGCACTCTCTGGTAGGTTTCTGACCATATTCTGTTTCATTACTGCTCATCTCACTTCATCTCTTCTCTATTACCAACAGTTGCTGAGAGCACTTGCTGTAGCTCTCCAACATGTGGACTTTTCACGCTCAGTGATGAGCGTGATGAGAGATTAAAGAAGGGCCCTGTGTTGCAAGAAAAACTAGCTTTTGATGCCAGAACGGCTTCATTAAACCACATCCCGTAGCTAGCTGTTGGAAGCAGTACAATATTACCAAACTAAAATAATTATGCCATATCTAATTTAGTAACGTTTTTTGTTTTTTGCACACGTAAAAATGGGCCATATCAAAATATTTTTTTAACAAGATAAATATTTAATCTATTAAACATAAACAGCTGTGTTCAAATTCATATTTGGAAAAATACCCGATTGTTCTTACAGTATGTGTTAGATATGTTAATTTATTGTAACTATTCAGGAGTATTAAGAAGCCTTTCTATATATCAGTCTGTGTGGATCTATACCAGAACCAGAGGATTTATTTTGAAAGCAATCAGTGGATTTTATTCCACAGCTATTTGATTGGCGTAACTCCTAACAAGGAGCGTCACAGAGCTGCTGTGTTGAATTATTGTTGCTTGCTGCTGATGTGCTATTTTAGATATTAACCTGCGTTCCTCATTCTGCTCCAGCAGACACCCATATTGTCTGGCTTGCAGATATGCCACTCCGCTGATATGCACACTTCTTTTGACAGATTCTCTAAATACTCCAGACAACCTACGCTGTCAAGCCTCTACACACCCCTTTTCAAACAATAGTTTTGTCTTACAATTTTTTCCTAATGGGCAGCACCGAGCATCACACCCACTGACAATAACCTGCAATGTCAGATGGCAGAATGGAGAAGAGATCGAAAACAAATACCTCTAGTGATAAGAAGGGTATATGATGGCTTTTAAAAATAACATTCACAAAAGCATTCAAAAGGAGGGTTTACCTGCACTAACACGGATCATTAGCAAGATATTCCTCCTCAAGAATGATGACTATGCATTCTGCATTCAGTGACAGCTTAACAAACTTAACAGCAAGTTCATGAATTGATTGTTGTAGCTGTTGCTTTTACTGTTTTAGTAGAAGATGCAAAGTTGGATTTAGGCTTTTCATTTACTTTCACTGATTTATTGTGAGGTTTTTTGTTTTTTTTAGATATTCCACTTCTACTGTAATTTGCTGTGTTGTGATGTCTTTCCCCATATCAGGCTCTCTATCCCTTGGTGACGTGCCTACTGTGTGTCAGTCAGAAGCAGTTCTTCCTTAGCCGCTGGCACATTTTCCTAAACAACTGCCTCTCAAACCTCAAGGTCAGTTTTCTGCTGCATCATGCAAATGCAACATCTATTGTACAGTGACTTGCAAAGGTATTCACACATCTTGGATTTTTACACATTTTGTCACATAAACGTTATGGTATTATATTGAGATTTTATACTATAAACCAACACAAGGTAGTTTGTAACTGTTCAACTAAAATGCTGCTGTTGTTGTTTTAGTTTTTTGTATTCGGGCAATATAACTGAAAACCTCCAAACTAAATCAAGTGCAGCAAATCATCATCAAAAGTCAGATAAGTTATGGATAAAGTTACACAGAGGTTTGAAGCAAATTTAGGTAATAGAACAATATCCTAAGCTTTGGACAGCTGATGGAGCACTGTTCAGTCACTCATCCAAGATTGAAAAGAGTAACGTACAACATTATACCAGCAATTTAAACTGACATACCTGGCAGGGAGAGGATTAATCAAACAATCCCCAACTCAGGTGGGAGACTCTGTCACTATGACAACAAATTTGGCCTTTACAAAAGAGTGACAAGAAGGAAGACATCAGTAAAAAAATACTGTTTGCAGTTTGCCACAAGTTATGTAGGGGACACAACAAACACATGATCAGTTATGTTCTGATCAAATGAGACCAAAAGTAAGCTTTTTGGCCTACATGTAAACTATGTTGCACATCAGTCTTAAAGTATCATACCCATGGTGGAAATATGGTAGAGGCAGCAACATGCTGTGCGGGTAATTTGCTTTTCCAGCATCCGGGAAGCTTATTGAATTGGATAGAATGATAGAATAATCCTTTATTGTCCCACAGAGGGGAAATTCAAACTGTGACAGCCTCAGTGTCACAGATAATAGCAAAGCAGTAGATTCACACAAGAAAAAGAAAAAAAAAACAGATTTAAGAGTAATATATTTACATTAAGGGCAAAATTACAAAACTAAAGTACCGTGCAGTTATAAAAAAAAATGGTATACTCAGATTTGAATGTGCATGTGTTTGTGCATTGAAAAACAACATATTATTTACAAGTTAAAAAAGTATAAACCGTGCAAACACGTGCAAATAACAGTAGCAGAAATGTTACTTGAACTGAGATAAACACTCCAAATTACAGCAGAGATGCAAACATTGAGTTTGTTGGGAGCAGTTCTGGTTGTTGAGTCTAACAGCTGGTGGGAGGTAGGACCTGCAATACCGTTCCTTCATGCACCTAGGATGAAACAGTCTGTCACTGCAGCTCAGCAACATCTTCATGCATGGGATGGGAGACACTGTCCATCAGTGATGCTGTTTTGGCCAGAGTCCTTCTGTCTCCCACAACCTGCACTGGATCCAGGGGGCATCTTGGAACAGAGCTGGCCTTCTTGATGAGCAAATCCAACCTCTTCCTCTCAGATGTAGATAAACTGCTGCTCCAACTTACTGTGACAAAAAAATGGCTGATGCCATCAAAGAAGGTCTTTAGGAGCGCTCCCTGGACTCCAAAATATCTCAGTCTTCTCAGCAGGTAGAGTCTGAACTTCCTCTAAACAAGAACAGTTTTATGTTTCCAGTCCAGTTTATTGTTTAGGTGAACACCAAGGTAGTTATAAGAGTCCACTATCTCCGTGTCCACTCCCTGGATGTTCACCGGTGTCAAATTGGTTTTCCCTACGTTGATCAGGAGGTGGTTCTGCTGGCACCAGGGTCTCCACTGTCTATGCTCTAAGTCATCCTCACCTGTGATGAGGCCCACTATGGCAGAGTCATCAGAGAACTTCTGAAGGTGGCAACATGGGGAGTTGATGCTGGAGCTAAATCCGGGGAAATCCTGCAGGAAAAACTGTTAAAGGCTTTGGATCTATAACATACAATAACATTAGTCAGTGAATGCAATAAGACAAAATGTGAAGAGGTTACTTTTGCAAGCTTCTAAATCTAGTTGTTTTTTGGAATGTTAACTTACAGTATGACAATTGCATGCCTAGTTTCTGCTTTTGAAAGAAAGACAGTACATGCACATAACCCTTAATGCACTTAGATTCCTCAGTTGCAATACCTCCTCTTAAATCTGTGAAATGAGTGTCTGTTGCCTCAAGCAAAACACCACGGACTAAAAAGTGATTAATGGGGTGTCAAAAAAAATTTCTGTTTTGTTGAACATACCATAACTTATCCCTTTTTTGTACAATATGCAAAAGTGCCGCATGATTTGTTTATCATATTTTTAGGAAGTGTATGTAAAACATTAAGGGGGTGTAAAATAATTTCCATGAAGACGTTTTTTTGTTTTTTCCTGCTTGTCGATGCAGAATAGGGACCCCAAGATGGCACGTGTGGCACTAGAATCCCTCTACCGCTTGCTGTGGGTCTACATGATCCGGATAAAGTGCGAGAGCAACACTGCAACCCAAAGGTAACAGTTATGTGTAGTTACAATCCTCTAGACAGGTGTAACTGTAATTGGAAACTTGGAAACTTAGCCTCAACTTGTCACAGCTGTGATGGTATGTTTATTATTATCAATCCATTAACAAATTCCATTGACTATTTCTTTGTGTGTCCTTTCTTTTTTTTGCTGTTAATGTGTTTTGACTAATTTTTCCTGGTGTTTAACTGTTTTTGTTTATAAATCTTATCTTAGTAATAATTATCCTCCTTTCTTTTTTAGCCGTCTGACGTCCATCACCTCCACATTGTTTCCTAAAGGGAGCCGTAGTGTTGTGCCCAGAGACATGCCACTCAATATTTTTGTCAAGATTATCCAGTTTATTGCTCAGGTGTGTATAAATAGGTAACGTTTTGTGGTGTGTTTTGCATATGTGACTCTTTAAGTCAGGGGTGAGCAATTAATCTTCCCAAAGTTGCTGAAAGTCAGATCATTGACTGAACTCAGTTATTCCAAAGATATATCTCATAATAAACTATACAATTATTTTTTTATTGGCTGCAAAACGTCATTGCTACTGGACAATAAAATGCAACATACCATACTTACAACTGAAAAGAACAACAGAACTATATCTCATTATAATGTGAAACCTTTATTGTACTAATGGTATTCTTTTCATGTTTGTACAATATACTATCATGTTATTACAATATATGTTTGTTTATATATATATATATATATATATATATATGTGTGTGTGTGTGTACTAAACACAACAATCTAATTATCATTTTGTCATGTAATGTTAAGTAGGCTATTAGTTGTTAATTAAATAAGTTATTGTTTGTCATAATTTCTCTACGACTTAAAGTCGTAGATTTAACTCACTGAAACTTTTAGAACCCTCATTTTTTAATTTGTTTTTAAGGGGAGCAATGTTTGAACAATGTTGAATTTGGTGGCACAAAACAAAAATAGTGCTTTAATCTAAAAACAAAGTACATGCCATCTTTCCTCATTCAAATGCAAAATTCTACCATTCACTTTGGCAAAATAAGTCATGGTCCTAGATATAGTTTTATAGGTAAATAATATCAAAGACCAATGGTTTTTAGAGAATGGATTCTGGATATAAAAGCTAGCGAACACATATTCCCCATTTCCATCTTTCCGTGTTACACTCCTTTGAACTTTTGAACTTTCCCTTTTCCTGGTTTCTTCTGTTCTTGCTTCCACAGTCACTCCCAAATGTATCTGATTATTGCACAAATGTCAATATCAGACAAAGATACCCTATATTTAAGAGTTGGTACAATAGTTGCTACAAGATATTAGGAAACTGGATTTCCATTGTCTGGAACCTGATCATAAGCTTTCATGACTCTAAAATGGTTTATTTTAACTGTTTCCAGTTAATGTAAATCAAATGTCAGAAGCTCACCTATAAAAATAGAAAATGTTTTTGCTGCCTCACAGAATGTTTCTTCTATAAGAACAGCATGTTTTATCCTTCCAGGAGAGACTGGATTTTGCCATGAAGGAGATCATTTTTGACCTTTTGAGTGTTGGGAAACCTGCCAAAGCCTTCAGTCTGAACCCAGAGGTAAGAAGAGCAGACAGTTCAGTCATTTGAACTCTAACACACAGCAGTCCAACAGTGTATCTCCTCTGGCATTCCAGCTGTTTTTGTACTTAGGTTGAGAACAATATGTTCTCTGTCGGAGCCTTGAAATGTTTTGCACCTTACTAAAGACAATTTACCTCTGCATCTGTAGGAAGAGGTTTAATTTAGGTTTTATTAGACGCTGTCCTGCCTGTTGTTTTAAATATTAAGATGCAGTGCAGATGGTTTTACGTAACTCAACCATATTTACAACCATAGTAAGTAGGATAGTAAATCTCTACCACTGTTGTTACACTTTTTACCACCAGCTTTCAACTGCTCCTGTCCACCATGCTATATAAATGCTTTATGTGATCTTTCCCCCAGCGTATGAACATTGGTCTGCGTGCGTTCCTGGTGATAGCAGATGCTCTGCAGCAGAAGGATGGAGAGCCCCCAATGCCAAACACAGGAGCTACTCTGCCCTCTGGAAACTCTTTAAAGAAAAAGAAAACATATCTCAGCAAAACACTGACTGAGGAGGAAGCCAAGCTAATAGGTCTGAGTCTGTCAGCAAGCTTTTACTCTGCTGTAATGGGAATGTTATTCCAACACTGTGATTCGCCTCCGCTGCAGGGATGTCTTTGTACTACTCTCAAGTGCGAAAAGCTCTGGACAACATCCTCAGACACTTGGACAAGGAGGTTGGTCGTTGCATGATGCTCACCAGCGTCCAGATGCTCAACAAAGAACCAGAGGACATGATCACGTATATATCTAAACTATTAACTCAACTATTAAGTCAACCTTTTATTAAAAACTGTTTATCGGTACCTAATATGCATCCCATCTCATTTAGTGGCGAGAGGAAGCCTAAAATCGACCTGTTTAGGACATGCGTGGCGGCCATTCCCCGTATCCTTCCTGACAGCATGTCCAAACCAGAGCTCATTGACTTACTTTCACGGTAACTTTCCAGCTGATTCTGTAAAAATTATTGAGAATTGTTTTAAACATTTTAAAATAATTCAACAAAGACACATAAACATTGTTCTCTTCTTTTACCTCAGACTTACGGTGCATATGGACGATGAGCTTCGACTAATTTCCCAGAACTCTCTGCAGAGCTTGTTACTTGATTTCTCAGACTGGAGGGAAGACGTCCTGTTTGGTTATACACATTTCCTTTTACGTGAGGTATAGCAGAACTTTACTAAAACTACAAAGGGCCACCAAATAGAGTTTTAAACTAACCTTAAGCTTGGTTTATGTATGACAGAAAGAGATTTTATTGATCATTATTATGTGCAGTGCTGGCCATATTTATTGGCACTTAAATAAAGCTCTGTTTCTCCCTTTTGACAGTGGCATAATGTCACACAGAAAAAATTAGAAGATCCAACTTTCAATTTATGTATAAAACACATTTTAAAAACTTTTTTTGACAAAATCTCCGGTGGCACCATTATTGGCGCCCTCAGTAATTCATTTAAAATAAATATAACTAAAACAGTTTTTTATATATTCTTTAACTTTTTTAAGTTAAGGAACTTCTAATTGGTACCTTTAATAAAATACTTGGTGTTTCCTGCCACACACAGTACAAAGGATTATTAAAGCTGTACAAAATCTCCCTACTCAACCATTAAATACTATGCCAACCAGATGTTTGGGGGGAATGCCAGGGGGAAAAAAATATGTTCCTGTCCTACCATCACAAATTTGAACAGGGGAAGTGTACTTAACCCTAACTGGAGCTTTCTGCTTTGGTCAGATGAGACAGAAATTGCCAAAGAAGTAGCCAAACATCCAGCTCCCTGTATGCTCCACCATTATCACATTTTTACACAGTCTTACCAACTGTTAACAGCAGGAGTAACAATGATTGTGTCAGGATGGATTGGTTAAAAACAATTATTTTCGTAACAGGAGTTTCTTCCCCCATATTGCTTGAATGTACTTAAGGTGGGGTTTTTAAAAATGTTCAGTGTTTTCTTTATTTGTTTATAGGCTTTTTACACAATTTTAGAAGGGTTGGCAATAAATGTGGCTGGCACTGTATGTAGAAATGCAGCCTCGTATATCAAAATGTAGACGATAGAGGGAGCGCTACCATAGTAACAGTAGTTAGTGCATGTCTTTAATTTGCTACAAGTCATAACCAATAGCAAACTGAAGTAAAGTTTCTTGTAATTACTAAAAAATTTATATGTTTGTAATAAATGGTATAGGTTTTGTATTGGCAGTGTTTATAAATGTTCTTTGTCTGTTGTTGTTAGGTCCAAGACACCCATCAGTGTCTGCAGGATGCATCTGTCAAGCTCCTCCTGCAGCTGCTCACACAGTGGAGGTTAGCTCTGCAGCTCCAGGGGAAGATGCGAGGGGGAACTGATGTAAGTAATGATAAAAGCCAGCTGGGTAATGATGTTTAATTTCTTAAAGACGTAACTAGTTAAGCGGAACTTGTTTCTCCATGTGTGATATCCTAAAAATGACTGTTTTCTAACTGTGAAACATGTCTGTGAGGTCTCAGGAACAAAGTAAATTATTAGTTTTATTGACCACTCTCTACAGTTTTATTCGTAAAGCAGTATGAGTCACTCCCTGAACCTGTTTTCTCTTTGTCTGCACCTTCATTCAGACCAGCCCCAGACTTCCAGAGCGCAGCCCTCATTGCTCAGTGCTCCATGCGGTGGAGGGTCTTGCTCTTCTGCTCCTCTGTTCATGTCAGATCAGCACAAGAAAGCTAGCTGTCGGTGTGTTGAGAGAAATACGCTGCCTGTTTACAGCTCTGGGACATGCTGAGGTACAAAAAGCTTGAATCTTCAGTCAGCAAAGCCTCAGGCTTCTGTTGTCATTAGAAATGAGTTTAAAAATGAAAATTACTTAAATACAAAGACCAGTCATAAAAGCGTAATATATGAAGAATGTTGTTAGCAGATGGGTGTTGTAAAGAAAAAATATATAGAAGCACCTTTTATAGTAGATTTGATTAGAGCATACATTCCGCAGTGACTTCTTTACTGGTGGGACACTGTTATAAAAAAATTGCTGATTATATGAATGTCACCCCCTACAGGATGATGACAAACCCATGATAGAGGTCATGGACCAGCTGAGCCCAGCTGTAATGAACAGCTTTGTTCATGTGGCTCACTCTGACTCCGTATGTGTTGATTAATTTTACTACACTAGACCCAGGAAAAACAAAGAATGCATTATTTAAAAAAAGAAATTTCTCTTCCTCAGTCATTACCGCTCAGTCACCACGTTGACCTCCAGTGGCTCGTGGAGTGGTCAGCTCGGCTGGTGAGCAGTTCATATGACGTGAAGAGCCCCAGCTATGTGTGGATCTTCGCACAATGTGTGAAGGACCCATGGGTGCTCTGTCTGCACATCTTCCTGCGACAGGAGCACCTGCCCAAACACTGCTCCACGGCACTGGGATATGCATGGCCCTATGTTTTCACACGGCTACAGCTGCTCCTGCCACTGGTTGACCCTAAGTATGATAACATATATTGTGATCAACACCAAATCCTTAGAAGGATCTAAATTCCTTAGTCTCTTTGTCTTTCTTCCTGCAGTAGTCCAGTTAATGCGAAGAAGACCAGCACCGCAGGCTCCAGTGACAGCTACATTTCACTGTGGCGTAATTATTTGATCCTGTGTCTGGGCGTGGCCAAACCAAGCATCATGTCGCCTGGCCACCTGAGGGCTTCCACACCTGAGATCACCGCCACCACCCCTGATGGCAGTGTTACTTATGACAACAAGGTGTGTGTTTATGCTAAGATGGAAATGTGTGTTTTTAATAACTCCAGGTCAGTTAACCTTTTTTTCTATTGTACCACCATTTCGCCCCTATTTACTTCTGTTTTATGCCAAATAACAAACCACTTCAGAGCCATATACCTAATCTTTGCATAATAATGTATTTCTCTTTGTTGCTAGGTATTTTGATATTATTTTATATTAGTCCCTTAGGTCCATGTGGTACTGATCCCTGTTTGTTCTAGTCAACTGCTATGATTATGACCCCTGATCCAATCAAAATAATTGTAAGGGATTTTCTCCTGGTAGAAATTATTCATTGGAGTCATATTATCTGAAATCATTACAGTAGACTTTAAAAAGGATTTTCAACCATCAGTTGTCAAACCAGACATAAAATATCCCTTAAAGTGGGTAGAAGCTATTCACCCTAACATGTGAATTTCCCCCATTGGAATCAATAAAGTATTTCTATTCTATTATAGCTGATGATTGGTATGAAACATCACATGGCAGACGGCTGCCTATTTTATGCCCCTACAAATTTGACTTATTTTTCTTTACTAGTTCATTTATTCCTAATGATATTCACTATCCATTACAGATTAAAGATTAAAGCTATAGTGGTCATTACAAAAGTGCAGAACTCCGATATAAGTAATACAATGTATTAAGCTGTTACTACAGTTACCTTAAAACTGTAGCATATACAATTATAATTGTGTTTTCAATTATAAGAAATGCAATCAAGAAATAAGTATTTATAATTTCATATATTCATTATAGGAAAATCCTGGAATCAATTTAAGATTGACATTGATTCTTTTTTTAAAAATGACTTTTTTTGTTTGGTCAGTTTTACAAATGTTGAGTGATGTATTTCTGTTACAGGTAATAGGAACTCCCTCTGTTGCCTGGCTATTAAAACAACTTGTCCCACTGATGAGAGCTGAGAGTCTGGAGATCACGGAGTCTCTGTTGCTGGGGTTCGGATGCACAAATGCTCTGGTATTCAGGTATGTGAAGAGAAAAAAAGGATAAATAGACACTTTCAAATAAGCATACCTTGCATCACACATGGCAGACTCAGATTATGGATTGCAAATTATTTTATATTTGTTCAAGAATCTGTGTTTTACATAAACTGGGTATGTTGTTTGTTAGCTCAAGCAAAATGCCACACCAGAAAGCAACAGATAAGAGTACAGACAACATATACTGGATGGATGTTCAGTGTGTTCCCATGGGAAACATTGCTTTTGAACTTTTCAACATACTTTAGATTACCTAAATACAAATGCATGCTTTTTTGCAAATGCACAAATTTATTTTTGACCTAATTATGAAACGCATCTCTCATATTCCTTCCACTTCACAATTATGTAACGGTTTATGACAATTTGTCACATAAAATCTCAAGAAAACAGCTTGAAATTTGTAGCTGTTACAGGGCAAGATGTGGAAAGGTTCAAGAGGTATGAATGCTTTTGAAAGGCACTGTAGATTTTAGTGGAAAATGAGTTGAAGTGGTTCTTCTGACCTTTTACTTACATAAGACAAACTCGATTAGCAGTTATTATCCTCTCTGCATCCATTACTTACTCCTATCTCTCTCCACATTGCTGTCATAGCTTAAATAAGTTACATATTTCTGCGACTTTCAAAGAGATGAAAAAATTGTCACACTGATGTGGAAGAGGAATGCTTAGAGGGAAGGATGTATCACAATTTATTTTTTTCAAAGTACAGGCATCTCATTGCAAAAGTGAAGTTCCTAACTTTAAATAGATAATCTAGTTTTGAACCAAAGTGTTTTTAGAAAAAGGCCCTTATTATAATTTAAGAGATAAGGTTCTACCCAGACAGATTTGCCTGTCATTGCTTTGAGTTAACTAGAGAAGTGTAAAACTTGGGCTTGAAAAAAACAGCTTTTTTTTTCTGCTCCGTGATGTAATTCCTTCTCACAAAGTACAAATATTTTATTCCCCAATTTTAGTGGCTCAGGAGGGTGCTTCATATTAAATTTGCTTGCATCTAATTTACAGGGAGCTGGTTGAAGAACTCCATCCGCTGATGAAGGAAGCACTGGAACGTAGACCTGAGGTAACGCAATCACAAAAATACACCTCAGAAAATAATTGAAAATATAATTCTGCTAAACAACTGAGTAAAAGCAGTCTTTCTCTGGGTGTTACTTTCATACTTTGAACATTTTTGCACAGCAGATCTTCTAAGATGCAGCAGATGATGAATATCTACACGGATCGTGCTGTGCAGCACCCATTTCACAATAGCCGTAAATTGACAGCAGCTTTTCCTCCTTTCAGAACAAGAAGCGTAGAGAGAGGCGGGATCTCCTCAGGCTGCAGCTGCTGAGGATCTTTGAGCTGTTAGCCAGTGCAGGAGTCATCAGTGACAGGTACCACACACATTTCAGCTTCTGAGAAATATAGTTACTCAGCCTTAAAAGGCATTCATACTGACAAAAATCGTATTCAGCCATCTTTATGGTGTTTTACCTCCACTTTACACTATTTTTGGTATTAATATGACATAAAACCTCAGGACGTGTAGGTAAAATGTTAACAAGTTCACACACTTCTGTAAGTGCCTCATTTATCATTGCTTTCTCTTTTCATTTAGACGTTTCCCATAAGCATCAGAGACGCCCTTCTCCTATTTGTCTCCATTTGTAACATCTGCTTTCTCTTTCATTTTCTCTCTCTAAAGCACTAATGGGGCTCTGGAGCGAGACTCGTTGGCACTAGGAGCGTTGTTTCTCGAGTATGTGGATCTAACCCGGATGCTTCTAGAAGCTGAAAATGAGAAAGAGATGGATGTCCTTAAAGACATCAGAGCGCATTTCAGTGGGATGGTGGCTAATCTTATCCAGTGTATTCCAGGTAAATCATTGTTTTGCCTCCTAACGGTTCTCTCTTAAAGTAAAAATGTGGATCTAAATGGTCTTACAGCAGCGTATGGTCATTAACTCCCTCTCATCTGCACAGTCCACCACAGGCGCTTCCTCTTCCCTCAGCAGTCGCTAAGACACCATCTCTTCATCCTCTTCAGCCAATGGGCCGGACCCTTCAGCGTTATGTTTACTCCCCTTGATCGCTACAGTGACCGCAATCACCAGATCACTCGCTATCAGTACTGTGCGCTCAAGGTAAACAATACCCATGACTTGAATCTTTTCTCTTCTTCGGTCTAATTTCAGAAACCATAGCAGCAACTTGACTTTTGTCTTCCAGGCCATGTCAGCAGTTTTGTGTTGTGGTCCAGTTTTTGACAATGTTGGTCTGTCCACTGATGGATATCTCTACAAATGGCTTGACAACATCCTGGCCTGTCACGACCTACGGGTATGGCAATTTTGTTGACTTTTCTATGAAATCTCTGTGCTGTTTTCCAAAAAAATATATCCTAATTAATACCAACCATGTTTGGCTAAAGGTGCACCGTCTGGGATGTGAAGTAGTCATCCTGCTTTTAGAACTCAACCCAGACCAAATTAATCTGTTCAACTGGGCTGTGGATCGCTGCTTCACAGGATCTCACCAACTGGCATCTGGCTGCTTTAAGGCCATTGCCACAGTCTGCGGCAATAGGTTGGTAACCGTTCACTAGAGCTGACCTAACCATCAACATCAGACAAAATTAGATTTTTTTTAAACTGTCGACCTACACAAGGTTTCTTTTTTTATTTTTACACACATATGACTGCAAATTACAGTGATTACCTCTCTGGTAACAGTCTTTTGTCATTTTAACAGGAATTATCCATTTGACCTGGTGACTTTGCTCAATCTTGTGCTGTTTAAGGCCTCAGACAGCAACAGGGAAATATATGAAATCTCCATGCAGCTCATGCAGGTAAGGAAGGTTGGGTTTTATTAGTATGCATATGAATGTAAAATGTAAAAAGGAGATGGTAAAGCTGAAACCTGACAGTAAAGGCTAAACGATACACTTGCAGGTGCTGGAAACCCGACTATGTGCATACTCTAAGAGGATGGTAGAGCAGAAACCAAGTAATATTTTGTATGGAACACATGGCCCCCTACCTCCACTGTACAGCGTCAACCTATCTCAGCTCTCCATCCAGCTTGCCAGCATGTACCCAGAGCTCACACTGCCTCTGTTCTCAGGTAAGTCTTGTGGTGGAAAATTGTTATGCAATTAGGAATTAAGTGTATATTCTCTGTTTAGTGAATACATCTAGTGTAAAATGACTAGCTTATTGTTCCAGCTTAATGTTATGAGAAAGATATATGTGTCAGGTCACCAGAGAGACAGACGCCGGGGCAGTAAGATAACAGTCTGGCCTTCGGATGTGCTGCTTTATGCGTTGATATAAGACTCGCATGAAGCAGTTCTCTGGAGGCGGGGTGTGAACGTTGGAGAAGACATCTACAGAGATAAACAATGATTGCTGAATACTATTTAAGGGGTTAGTTAGAAAGGTTGGTTAGGGTGATGCACGAGTAACTCTGTCCCCTCCATGTCTGGCCAGATATGTTGAATTAAATACTTAAACGCCTTCTTGGACTCAAGTCTTCTTTATAATGGAAACCCTGAGATACTATTTTTTGCCATTACAGTCTTTTACTTTTAAAATGTATAATAGTCACAAAGTGCAAGAAATGAAAATGCAGACTAATGAAAAAGGGTTTGTGACCATGAACTGCAGGCTATGACCCAAAAGTTCAGAAAATACATGTTTATGTTGTAAGAAAAAGCTACATCCAAAATACTGATCCAGGTGTAAACTGAATCTTTTACCCTCATCCCTTTGTCCTGTTACGCTATAATGTTTCAGCAGCAGTTGTGGATAACAAAACAGCATAGCAGGGTGCCCTTGAACACAGTTTGCTTTTCAGTGAGTGCCTTATTTACAGTATCCACTAAAAGTTGAAACTGAATGGAAGATATCTAAACCAGCTCTTAACTTTTTGAACCCTCAGTCTTTAAAAATGTCTAATTAAAAACTTTTGTGGGATATTAAACATCCAGCATGCGTCTTGCTTGCGAGTTTTCATGAGCTTTTCAAGTGCTTATGTCTTCAATTTTACAACCATCTTTCGCAGTCATTTTGACTTGTAGCTCACAAAAAAAAAAAAACAAGCAGCTGAGAATGTTTTGTCTAGAAGGCAAATCTTTGGCATCATTGCGTAGCAAAATGTCCTATCTAGGTATGAATGATGATAAAGTCTCCAGCCCCAATTTATTTCCTCCAGTAAGGAGTAGGGAGTCAGCACAAATGTAGTCTGAAAGTAATACCTTAGAGAACTAACAGGAGGGATTATTTTTAACAAAGTCTTCATTGACTTGGAGAAACCCAGATTATAATCTGTGACTTTGTTTTTGCTATGCAGAGGTGAGCCAGCGTTTCCCCACCACTCATCCTAATGGCAGACAGATCATGCTTTCCTACCTGCTGCCCTGGCTTAGTAACATTGAGCTGGTGGATACAGGGCTCCTGCCCCCAGCTTCAAGCCCTTGCACACCTGAGGAAGAGTCCCGCAGTCAAACACAAGGCATGACCCCCAGTCTGAGAGGAAATGGATGGGGGTCCTTGCAGGCAACCTCCCTGGTACTCAACAACCTTATGTTCATGACCGCTAAGGTATGAAGATTTTTTCTTGTATATATTTAGAGTTCTTCAAAGGAATTTTCCACATCATAAGAGGATTTTCTGTTTTTCCATGATTAGTATGGAGACGAAGTTCCTGGAGCAGAGATAGAGAATGCCTGGAATGCTCTGGTGACCAACGAGAGGTGGAGCAACAACCTGCGAATCACTCTGCAGTTCCTTATCAGTCTGTGTGGCGTCAGCAGCGACACGACATTGTTACCTTATGTAAGTCAAATGTAGTATCTTATTGTTTGAGTTTCTTGAAGAAACTGTGTGAAAGGGCTCCTATGCAGCCTAGAAAAGAATAGAAATGTATGGAATTTTATTTCAGAATTTATTTGATCGGAATAAGTATGGAAGAAGAAAATAAAGAATTGTAAAATACTTGTGTCTATTATCTTCCCTTTATTTGCTACTCTGTCTTCTTCCTTGTGACCCTCAATCAGTGTGTCTTTCTTTCTTTTTTTCTTTCTTTCTTTCTTTCTTTCTTTCTTTCTTTCTTTCTTTCTTTCTTTCTTTCTTTCCTTCTTTCTTTCTTTCTTTCTTTCTTTCTTTCTGCAAGTTAAACAAGATTTCGAATTGTTATTGTGTTTCAGATTAAAAAGGTAGTGATCTACCTGTGTCGAAACAACACTATTCAGACCATGGAAGAGCTTCTGTTTGAGCTGCAGCAGACTGATCCAGTCAATCCCGTAGTTTTGCACTGTGACAATCCACCCTTCTATCGATTTGCTGCCAGCAGCAAAGCCTCAACTTCTCACACGGGTGAACAGATGTATTTCCAGGAGTATTATGTGATTTTGTCGCTTTTTATGTGAGAGAAGGTCAGTAGTTCTGAATTTCTAAAATATATGCTTTTTTTTAAGGCACCACGTCCAGCAGCAACACGGTGGTGGCCGGTCAGGACAACCTACCAGACACGGATGAAAATAAGCTGGTCAGAGAGAATGAGGAGCGGTTAGTTACATCTACCTATACTGGGTGTCAAAGTGACACTGATCTTACCACAAATAGAAAATATCTACAAAAGACAGAAAATAGTAGCAATATGGAAACTGATTTCTTCTTTTAATGCCCTACATTCAGCAGAGCGAGGGCTCACAACAGGCTGGAGTCCCGCTACAGCAACAGCTCCGGAGGTTCCTATGAGGATGAAAAGAGTAAGTTATCTTGACTGGGAAAAAACTAGAATTTAGTTGGTGTCTGCGCTCAAAAAAGCAGGGTGTCATGTGGAAAGAATCCAAAAGAATCTGGAGCATTTTTTTTCCCTTTAGTCTAAAATGTACACCACTCTAAAACTTTAAACAAATTACTATTTTGGTAAAACTCATGACAATGAGTCAAAAGTAGTAAATTTCCCTCACATTTTCAGAGTTATTTGTCTTTTGTTATGTTGAGCAAATATTTTGTGTCTCAAAGAAGGCTCACCCCAGGTAATATATCTGGCATGTGTTTATGTCAGATGGTCTCAGACAAATACAAAGGCATTTTGATATTAAATGGACTGAATGGACTGAACTTATATAGCGCTTTTCTAGTCATATTGACCACTCAAAGCGCTTTACATTGAAGCCACATTCACCCACTCACACTCCCATTCATACACCGACACCCAACATGGCTCGGTAAGACGATGTTATTTTGGGGTTAAGTGCCTTGCCCAGGGGCACATCGACATGTGACTGGAGGAAGCTGGAATCGAACCTACGACCCTCCGATTGCAAGCCAACTCTACTCTACCACTGAGCCACAGTCGCCCACATTTAATTTTAAATTTAAATCCATATTAAATTTGGATTTATATAGCTATTCAGTGTCTGACACTTAAAAACATACAATCTAATTTATTTTAGTGGTTTCAAGATATAAAATGCTGATTCTTCTTTCTTTAAAATTTTTAATTGCTGCATTCCATTTTTGATTATGTTCATTAATTAATGAACAATTAACAAACAAACAATGATTAATCATTTTTCAGTCACTGTATATTGAAATGCTCTCAAAGGACGGTTCCACATACAAACAATGATTAATGTTTGCATGTAGATTATGTCAAATCAAAACTAAAAAAGTACATTTTAGTCCATGTTTGTCCAAATATTTCTATATTTCTTCATTTGTACTATGTTCTTTGGTTTTCATCTAATAAGTGGTTGGAGTTCTTTCTTATACTTTCTTTTTAAAAAAAGTGAAAAAACCTTTTTCTTCAAGTATAATATTGTCTAAAAAGAGCCAGGACTAGCTCTTAGAGGATAGCCTTTAACACTGAAACTGAACCCTTTTCTATTCGCGCTGAAAAATGAATGATTCTCAATACTGCAAGTGCAGAGAAATTAAGTTTCAGTGATTTTATTTTGATCTTTTGTATTTGCAGCTGACCCTCTGCCGCCATATGCTGGATGGCTACTCGGTGTTTTGGAGACCAACCGGCCTCAGCCGTTACCCATGCCTGTTAATGGAGGCTGCTGGGCCCCTCTGGTTGACTACCTTCCAGAGACCATTACTCCCAGAGGGCCTCTGCATAGGTATGCAAACACTCTTTGGAACTCTAACCTGAAATGTATGGAAGTATTAGATAGAAACCAGACTTAGTTTGTGAGAAGTGATTATTTGAGGATTCAGGAGAGTAACTAGACTTTAATTCAGGCCAAAATTAGCTTGTTCTTCCTCTGATGTGTATATAGTTAATATTTGGGGGGATTTCCCATGAAGTGTTTCCTGCTTATCTTAACCTTTTGATGCAACACAATACAGGACATGAGGCTGTTGAGCTTCATGAAACCTGAGCTACACAACTTCACTTGTGTGTTTTAGGTTCTAGCTAATTATTTACTGTACAAAGAGAAGCTTAACAAGTTCCAGCATGAAGAAAGCACACAACCAGTTTTGAGGATCAGACAAATACACCTGTCTAAAGTCACTTCCTTGTTTAACCTGCTGACACATATTTCTTTGTGTCAGAAATGACACTGTAATGGGCAGGTGTATGTCTTTGGGTTGTTTTTTTCTTTTTGCAGTTTTGGTTCAACAATTAAACAGATTTATTATTTTGCAAAAGAGAAGTGGAAGACTGCACAAAACTACATTATATTGCAAAAGTATTCATACCTCTTCAGTATATTTTACTGGGACTTGTGATTGACCAACATAAGTAATGCATTGTTATTGCTGACACTAAATAAACAACCAGAGCTACAGTGGAATAGTTTAGATCAATGCATATTGTCAGAACGGCCTAGTTAAAGTCCAATGTTTAAGGGGTATTGGAGAGTTTTGTAAGGTGGTGTATATGTAAACAGCAAAAACGACTTATTTTTTTTCTCATGATTCTTCCCTTTCTGTTGGTCTTTAGGTGCAATATTGCTGTCATCTTTATGACTGAAATGGTGGTGGACCACAGTGTGAGAGAAGACTGGGCTTTACACCTGCCCCTGTTACTTCACGCTCTCTTCTTAGGTGGGTGTCTACGATACACACAGCTTTGACCTGCTTTAACCTGATTTATACAGAACAACAGAGAAGCTTGTAACTCTCAATTATGGAGATGGAGGTGACATTACAGGAATGCTGACCTAAAAAGATAGAATAGATGTATATTTAATCATTAACATCAGTGTTTACCAACCAACGAAACAGTACCACTACTGTGAGGTTGTATTCACCGTAGCAGAAACTAAGCTTCTAGCATCATTTCATTTCATCTCCACATAAATTATTATACATTCTCCATAAATATGAACACAAAGCTTCCCTGTCAGTTGTGCAGGTCTTAGCTGTTAGGCATATTCTACATATTAAAACTTAACTCTTTGCTGTTGATCACAGAAAGTCACCTGACTGAATTCTCCACTAGCAGTGTACCTGCAGAGCTGCCATCTTCTTCGCAATGACAAAACATTAGATAAGAACTGTTGTTGTTGACTTGTGTTGCCATAGCAACTAGAAAGCACAACAAAACTCTTGTACTCCTCATTTACCATTAGCTACTTTACATGTATTTATATATAGAAAGCAGATGAACAGACAGCAGTCACAAATAAGCCACCCACTTAGGCATTGTTTTTCACCTTATTTTGCAATACATGACTGATTTTGCCTAACTGAAACATTTTCCGCATTGCCAGGTCTTGACCACTACAGGCCAGAGGTTTATGAACACAGCAAACGCCTCCTTCTTCACCTCCTTATTGCTCTCTCCTGCAACAACAACTTCCAGGTCAGAACGCATTATGTTAAAAATCAATTTGCACGCTCACTAGCAAGACTGTTAACTTTTTTTGTTTCTGTGTTTGCAGGTGATTGCGTCAGTGCTGATGCTGACGAGGGAAATCACAGACAATAAGACTCTTACTATTAAGTCCAGCTACCACTCAGAGTATCAGCAGTCACGTAAGTCATAAGTATTATTTTTTGATTCTCCTGTCCCGTTTACAGTTTTCAATGACTGTTGATGTTTTTATTTATTGGGAGGAATATTATTGCTGGTGCAGATTTTAACCGTTATCATGTTTCTCTAGAAGCACCGGACTTCCTGCGAGAGTGGCAGGCATCTCCTGTGGTGGACTCGGGACTCAGTTCCACCTCCAACTCCTCCTCTGCCAGTCTGGGTGGTGGGAGCACTGGAGGCAGCGTTGGCAATCTGCCCCTCGTAACCCCCGATGACCTAGAAGATCTGGAAGATGCGCCCAATGAGACGGACGAGAAGACAAACAAGCTTATCGAGTTTCTCTCCACGAGGTAATGTCACAGGGACAATTGTTCATGTGCGTTATAGAGCAGTGATTCCCAACCTGGGGTCCTGGACCCCCTAAGGGGGACCCTAGAGATTGCAGGGAGTCCGTAGAATTTTGTCTGTGCTGAGGTTGTGAGGTTACTAAAATTTTATTTGTAAATATTGCATTTATACAATGCAAAAAACAAAAAGACGTAGTCTACAGTGTAAAACAGGAAAAATAAGAATAAAAACAATTGCTGTTTAATTTTTCCAAATAAAACCTTCACTTTTAATGCGTGTATACGGGTAGGAGTTGGGGTTGGAGTGTCCAGGCTTGTCTTGGACATAGCCAAGGGGGAATAAAACCCACTGTTTTAGAGGATGTGTGTGAAAAACATTGGAGGGGGTTTGTACACCGTGTGCTGTGTCCACATTTCAGTGCTTGTGTAACTTGTGTGTGGTGCTACTGGTGGTGGGTATACAGTGCCTGGAGTACTGTGTTGTTCTTGCTCAGAGCTTTTGGACCATTATGGGCGCACGAGGACATCACTCCTAAGAATCCCAACTCGAAGAGCACAGAGCAGCTTTCCAACTTCCTACGACATGTTGTCTCTGTCTTCAAGGAATCCAAATCTGGTAAGAAACCACTTTTCTTGGTATTAAAACTACAGATACTTCTTGCCATTTACCAAGGTTCAAATATTAAGCTATAATGCTGTGAAAAATATTTTTGTCCAACTTAAATGTTTCAAATCATCAAGCTTTAATATCAAAGATAACCTAAATAAAAGTCCTATTTCAAATGATGATTTCATTTATTAAGGGAAAATAGCTACCCAGACCAATCTGGTTCAATGTGAAAAATTATGTTTTACAGTTGGCGACATCAACTCCCATCAAGCACTTGTGATAACTGGCATTACGTCTTTTACGTTTCTGTAAAGGAGTTAGGGCTCTTTCTTCTTTGCAGAATTGTTTTAAACTAGCAATATTGGAGGGGTTTCAAACACCTGTTTAAGGTCATGCCACAGAAGCTCAGTCAGATGTCATTGGGACTTAACTAATACAAAACCTTAATTTTGGTTTTTGAAGTCATTTACAGATGCACCTGCTGCTGTGCTTTGGTTCACTGTCCTGCTGTGTAACAAAAGTATGTTTATAAATGTCTAAGTTGGAGTCTGATTTGTTGCTTTTTGCCAACTTCATGTTGTCAGACAGGTTTTGTTTAAGTAATTTCTTGATTCTACAGATCAGGCAGTTATCAGGCCTGCTGTGGGTATTGAAACTGAACTTAGTTTCCAAACAATATTGTCAATTGCTGTAAATTGATGATTCAACAAAGGAGAAAGTTACTTTCTTGCTCAAGGCCAGGTTGGTTTAAAAAGCTCTTTTCCCTCAATGAATTAAATTCTAATTTAAAAACTGCATTTAGAATTTATTTGGTTTATCATTTTTTGATACCAAAAATTTAAGTGTGTCAAAAAAGCAAAAACAGAGGAAATCTGAAGCGGACAAATACTTTTTTTTTTTTGTACCTGTTCATCCATCTTTCCGTTTAGACTTCCACCTGGAGCAGCAGCTGAGTGATGTGGCGTTACAGACAGCTCTGTGCAGCTCCTCGCGACACTACGCTGGGCGCTCCTTCCAGATCTTCAGGGCCCTCAAGCAGCCAATCAATAACCACGCCGTCTCTGACTTGGTCTCACGCCTTGTCGAGGTGGTGGGAGAGCATGGGGACGAGGTGCAGGTGAGCGAGAACGTTTTAAAGCTCAAGGCATACAGCAAGTTTGAGACGTGTCTCAGTTATTTATTTTAATATAAATGTTTCAGGGCTATGTGATGGAGGTCCTGTTGACCTTAGAGGCTGTGGTGGTGAACCTAGCAGAATGTCTGAAGAATAGTGACCTTATGGCAGCTCTCACAAGGTAGGATTTTCAGTATTTAGCAGTACTGCAGCACAGTAACTAGTACGCAGAAGTATCCAGTGTAATACATAAATATAATTGTGTTTTTGGTGTTTTATTTATAGGACATCCTCACCAGACTTTGTGACTAGTGACAAACTGATGAACAGAAAGAGCACAGGTCAGCTGAACTTCCCTGGTCCTGGGTTTGCTGGTCTGGCATCACAACGCCACCAGCGCTCCTATTCTGTCCCCAAGAAATTCGGCGAGTGTGGTAACCTGTCGAGTGATCCTCCTCGCAGTGCAACTTTGGATCGTATACAGGCAAGAAAGACAGATTGTTAATCATTCTTCAATAGTTTGGAACATTTTTTCTTCCTAACTCTAGAGTGTGTTTCCCATTGACAGGCTTGCAACAGTCATGGTCTATTGTCCCGCGTAGCGAGAACCCCAGGGTCCTGCACATCTTCGACCAACCGTATTGATCCTAGTGCACTATCGGATCCTTCACATGTTTCCCACCCTTCATCGATCCTTGCCACAGTCTTCTGGGTGGCTGTGTCACTGATGGAGTCAGACTTTGAGTTTGAATACCAGATGTCTCTTCGACTTGTTCACAAGCTGCTGTCAAAGGTAGATAAGATGGATGATACAGCCATAGGAACAGACTTTATGGCAGAGATTAGGTGAAAACAGAAGAATGTAACAACTCTTAAAAGACTGTTGTAAAAGACATAGCAGGATGGCTATAACACTCTTCACTCTGTCTATGACCTTATTGTATATATAGCAAACTTTAACTTAGCTCAAACTGCTTCTTTTGCAGGTGCCCTTAGACAGAGCAGAGAACCGTGAGCGACTGGAAAAGCTACAGGCTCAGTTAAGATGGAGTGGGTTCTCTGGCATTCAGCAGCTTTTGTTGAAAGGCTTTACATCCCAGACAACATTTGATCTGACTTTACAACTATTCTGCCAGCTCACACCAGTCTCACGAGTACCTGTTGTTGATAGCTCACAGTCTATAGGTGGGTGATGTTAATCATTGTCTGTTTTATCTTGTTTTCCTGTAGATTATATTAGAGAATTGAAACCAGATATTTACACATACCTCATTTAAAAAGGCAGAACCTTTCATTCTCACTGTCTTGGCTGAAATCAGACTGGACTTGTTTAAGGGTATGATTGGTTTACCAAAATATTTTCCATGTTCTATATATCAGAACAATGAGAGAACATCTGTGAGATTTTTTAGAATTTCTTAAATTTAGAGGTTTACATACATTTCCTCAGTAGGTATCCTGCACCAGTCCGTTCTGCAGCAAAACACCTAAACAACACGATGGTGCTACCTCTGTGCTTCTCAGTTGGGATGGTATTCTCATTTTCTCCAAATGTAAAAATGATAATTATGGCTGAATACTTCAGTTTTAGCTTCATGAGACCACAGGACATGTCTTCAAAAATTCATGCATTCTCAAAATGTAATTTGGCACCGTAATCTTACTTTTTGAGGACTGACTTTTTCCACTCTGAGTGGCCTTTCAGCTAATGTTCATGCATTAAATTTTTTACTGTGTATAATGAAGCTTTTCTTTCCAGCTTCCGGAGGATCTTTACATGGCTTTTTGCTGTTGTCCTGCGGTCAACACACACATTTTGCACCAAAACATTTTTATTTCTGGGTCATAGAACATGTCTCCTCCCTGAACACTGTGATGGCTAAAAATTCCCATGGTGCTTCTAGTCATGTGTAATTGTTTTACAGTTGAATGTGGTACCTTCTCTATCCTTGTATCTAAGGATGAACCAGATTTGTGGAGGTCCACAGCTCCCTAAATTAACCTAGACTACAAAGCAATGATATCATCATCTGGGCTTTTTTCAAATTGTGCAAAGTAGAGTAACTTAGTGTATATAAACTTTTGAATATGAAAAAAGTAAAATGAAAATGAAAAAAAGATATCTTATTATTTAGCAATAAAAATTATTTTAATAATTCCAGCTGACCTAAAACAGTAAAGGTTTAGTCTGATTAAATATCAGTGAGAAAAAAGGTTATGTATTTTTATATTGTGTATGTAAATATGTGCTTTCTACTTAAGTTATTTTTTTCTATAAACTGAAATCCATCCTCTTGTCTCTGTGTAGGTTTTCCTCTGAATGTGCTGTGTCTGTTGCCTCACCTCGTGCAGAACTTTAGCCATCCAACACAGTTTTGTAAGGAGAGCGCTGAGAGGATTGCACAGGTGATTTGATGTTTTGACTTCTTTTTGGCCTATTTTACTTGTGTTGTTGGTAGGGATATAAGAAAATATTTATACGCCGATATATCGCGATATTTTATGTCATGATATTGTATCGATATTCAAAAGCTATATATCGATTTTTAATTTCTTTTTTAGAATTTGAATGGAACCATTAATGATGACAATAAGTTTTGTAGTAAAATTAAAAGTATGACTGGTTGTTGGTGGCTGTTTTCACCGTTCCAGTGGATCAACTAGATCTAGTATTAAAATTGGATGTGTTAAAGTATGAAAACAGGTTGGAGTGTTTAGAATACTGTAACAGTTTTTCTACAGATAAATTCAGTTTTAAAAATCACAATATGTAGTCTTACTTATAGTATCGCAATATATCCTATCGTCCCCCCCTGTCTTGTGATACATGTCGTATCACGAGATTCTTGCCAATACACATCCCTAGTTGTTGGTGTGCTACGGTATATTTTTTTCAATGATAACACTGGAAAAGACAGGAAACAGTAACGATTGTTTGAAAACATGATGAAGTGTTTAAAAAAAGAACTGCATCATTTCTCACATTACTCTGTTATCCAGCTCTTTCTTTCTAAAACATTTTACATTCCTAAGGTGTGTCTGGAGGAGAAGAACACAAAGCTGTCCCATCTGGCACATGTGATGACCCTCTATAAGACCAGATCCTACACTCGGGACCCTTTCTCATGGGTCAGTGTGGTCTGCCGCTACCTCCACGAGGCTTTCTCCGATATTACGCTCAGCATGGTCACCTATATGGCTGAGGTAAGAGCAGACAAACATGCAAACATCGCTTATGTATCAAGGTTTTCTATTTTATGTTTTCTGGTTTGTTTTTTAACATAGTTGGAAGTTAAGTAAGCAGGAATCTGAGTAAAAATTTTATCAAGATGTTGCTTTATTTGAGGACACTGAGTCACTATGACACTCCTAATCAAGAATTCTGCAGTTGCTTTTCACTTACTAAAATATCTGTCTCTACGTGTCTCAGTTGCTAGATAAGGGCATCCCCAACATGCAGCTGCCACTCCTTCAGATCATCTACTGTCTGCTCAGTCACATGGACCTGACAGCTGTGCAAGTCAAACAGTTCAATGGTGATGTCATGAAGACAATCGAAAAGTTTGTCCAAGTAAGTGTCCCACAATACTTCATTCCTCTATGTTCTTTTTATTTATTTGTGTTAAATGTAAAGATTCTTCTGCTGTCTCATTCTGTTTCATGTGTTGTTTTGTAGACGGTACACTGGAAGGATGCGTTAAACATCTTAAAGCTGGTAGTATCACGTTCTGCCAGTCTAGTACATCCATCGTACATCCACACACAAGGAGATCTTTCCAACCTTGAGGTCAGCAGAGTGTGGGACGGTTCAGCAAAGGCTCTGCCAGGGAAAACGCTGGACTTCACGTTTGACATCTCTGAGGTGAGCACAAAGGCTTTCTTAAGTTCTTTAGTATGTTAAGAAGTTACTTACACTTAGTGTATAATATTTTAGATAAATCTTACCTGTCATTATAAGGTGAATTAAGGCAACATAGAAACATATAACCAACATAATAGTTTCTGACATAAAAGTAGAAGGAGGAAATGAATATGGTATTTGAACCACTACATAATTTACAGCTGGCTTTGTGTTGGTCTCACAGACACCAGTTATCGGGCGTCGCTTTGATGGGCTCCAGGGTTCAGGGGGCAGAGAGGGGAAGGCCAGAGCTATGGCTGTAACACGAAGTACCTCCTCCACCTCCTCCGGATCAAATTCCAACACCATCCTGGTGCCTGTCAGCTGGAGGCGTCCGCAGTCATCTCAGGTAGTTTGACACCCTAAAGATGTGTTTACATTGCTTCATCTTTTTAAGTGTATGTTTGCGTGTTTTTAAATATTTTTTACATGGGTCTTCCTGCATGGGTGCATTTCTATCTAAGAAGTTTGTGTTTTTGCTCATGATTCTCCTTCAGTTTATGTAGTGCATTTATACTGGGATTTTAACGTTTAAAATATGCAGCACACTACAGTGTAAGAACAGAGGAAGTTATTTTACCCATGACAGCATTGTCTCACTTTACTTTTTTCCACACTTAATGACCACCTGATCTTCTGACGATGAACATTCAATGCTCTACTTACACAACCTGACGGCCCCAAATGGTGAAATATTTTTTGCTGATTTGAACAGAAAATAAATCCGACTACCCTGCCTAAGAGCCATTCAGAGTATTTAGCATGCCGAAATAAGTAAATCTTCATTAGTGAAGACAAAGTGTGTCACAGAATTAAGCAATGTTATTATTAGGTCATTCCTGTGTTATGTGAGCTAAGGTAATGTAATTCTGTAGCACTAGTTGGAGCCATTATGTTGTATCATTTCAATAAAATATGTATTAGCCTGGCTTACCTGGAGATTAAATTGCAGATGCATAGAAAAGGGAGGATAGAGTGTTTTTAATCCACGTATCTTCATACACAAATAAACTCAGAACAGATGTGCAATAATGTGACAGAGGTTACCCCAACATTAATCTTTCACAAATCCTGGTTATGTCATTCTACATCAAACAGCAATGTTTTCCAGTTGTTTGCCAGTACCACTTTTTATAGTAATACTTGTAATTAGATAAATGCTATAAATGTCACAGATGCAATTATATAATTTATCAAATAACATACTCAGTTTTCAAAATTGGTATTAAAACAAATGGGTACTCATTTTTATCTGCACTAAACAGGACATGCAAAAAGGTTTGTGGACTAAAAGTCCACAAGTCCAAGAATGATTATAGTTTTCTGAATGAATAAAGTAAAACTAATGACATCTGAAGCATAATGGTATTTAGTTTCTTGTCCATCATTCTTAATTATTGCCGCTTTGCCCCACACAGAAAAGAACCAGAGAGAAGCTGGTGAATGTCTTGTCCCTGTGTGGACAAGAAGTGGGACTCACCAAGAACCCATCCGTAAGCTGCTTATCAACAGTATCATACAAGTATTCACTGTATACCCAACATAAGAGAACAAAATCCTTGTTCTCTAGGTTCAGGCTTTTGTCTCCGTCTTTAAAGCTGATATATTCTTTTAGTCTTTATTACCATATAATACTGATTCTTTCTGGTCATTCCACTCAGGTGATTTTCTCATCCTGCGGTGACTTGGACATGATGGAGGTGCGGGAGAGCGGCGTTTCATCAGAGGAGGGGGGCACTAGAGAGGACACACTGGATGATACTGCCAGCGAGCAGCAGTTCAGAGTTTTCAGGGACTTTGATTTTCTGGATGTGGAGCTGGAGGATGGGGAGGTGAGAAGGATTTGATTTAACACGATTCCCACCTACAGCTGTTCAACTTCTCTTTCCTTCCTGTTTTTTACTCTGTTTGAGTTTTTGTCCTTCGTTAACATTAGTATGTGTGAAAAGTATTCCTCTGTTCCTCCTCGTCTGTCTCTCTATCTAACTAACTCCATGTCTTTCTCTCTCCCCCTCGCTGCCCAGGAGCTCCAGGTAAGTCATCGCACACCGAGCACTTAACACAAGCTTTTAGAAGCGCTGTGGTGTTGCTGGCTCCCTTTTTCATGCTGGAAATGACTGCTTCATTTTGCTCTCAGCTTGGTTCTACATTGTTGACATTATTGCTGTTTTTTTGTGGGATAAACTGTAAGACTGAATGCTTATTATTTTCTCATGAGTAACAGTTCATTTTGCTTTTTATGCTCATAAAGGCACCTGCTTTTTATTTCTATAAGACTTGACCTGAAAAGGAGTTTTGCATTTGTGTCTTCTCTTTTCGCCCAATGTGTTTATGTCTGTGTGTGTTTAATCCAGGGTGAGACTGTTGATAACTTTAACTGGGGCGTGCGACGACGGTCTTTGGACAGCACGGAACTGGGAGACCTGTTGGAGGAGAGCCAGCACTCAGGCAGTACGCCGAGTTTGGGTCACGAAGACCCCCACGACTCCGACGAGTCCTCAGAGGAGGAGGAGTCCTCGACTAGCCAGAGCCTCTCCCATTCCCAGCTTGTGTGTATCCTCAGTTTTTATATCCATACAACATTTTCCATTAGACCCTTAGAAACCTTATCCAGATTTTCCTTCTCGTTCCAGACTAACCCTTCTCCGTCAGAGGAAACCAACCACACTGATTCTCTATCTACTTCCTATGACATGTCAGCTGACCACCAGTCCTTGAATGCAACAACCCCAGGCCAGGGAGTCCTAAGTGACGATCACGGTGGTCTACATGTGAGAAGCATTTCAATTATTTGTTCAATTCCAATGATTAATGTGTTATTCAGATTGTATAGGATTTTTTGTTTCCTCAGATGAGGCCATATGGTGAGGATGAGGACACACAGGCTCAGGATGATGAATTCTCACTGAGCGCTCATGAGCTGCCACACAGCTCAGACTGTGGCGAGAGCTTTACTCTGGATTTACCAGGGCAACCTCAGGATCAGCTTTTGAATATTGCCCGTGGTCTTAACCCAAACTACTGCCAGCCGCCGCTGGACTTTCTGCCCAGGTGAAAAGATCAGGAAACAGCACTGACGTTTTCAGGAATCTTTCTTCAAATGTGATTTCTTTTAAACAATGGTACCAATCTGCAGCCCAAGTGCTTGATTTATTCTAGTACTGGCATGACTTTCAGAAAATATTCTATTAATTAATTCAAAGTTCATGTTTTGTACTTGTAAGTTAGTGTTTTCTCTCAGATGTTCTGTAAATAATTACTTGTTGGTAATATTTTCTTGCATTAAAATCTCCCATATCCATAAATTAGTTTTAGTATGTCTCCTGACGTCTTCTATTTGATTTGAATGTTTTATATTTTCATTCCTTATTTCCTCCCCCATTGTCTCAAACTATTCAATCCATCCACTCACCTACCCATCCATCCATCCATCCATCCATCCATCAAAACTGTTTATCATCCATCCCACCACTCCAGAAATCTTTAAGAGTATAGACTTTGACATGAAACATTTGTAAGAATCCCATAGAAGGAGAAGTAGAAAACATGATTTTAAATCATGATTATGGTCGTATTGGTTCCTTAGAAACTTTTTTTTGTTTAACTGAAATGTTTTGTATTGGGCTTGTATTAATTTGAAATGCTAAATCTTTCTTACTGAGTAACAGTTTTGGATCTATCAGCTAACCAAACACCTTTCATGATTATTTGAAGACATCTTTAGGTTTAGATCAAGTTAAACTTTATTAAATGGTTTTTTTCTTTGTTTTTTTTAAAGCCTACGTGATGACGTAGATGATTTGGAAGACCTTGGGTTTCCACCTCCCCCCTCTCCTTTTTTCTCCGCTATCTTGGCAGCGTTCCAACCCACAGTGTGTGATGATGCTGAGGAGGCGTGGCGTTTTCACGTCAGCCAGCTTGTGACAGATTCTGACGGATCGTGCGCTGTCTACACTTTTCAAGTTTTCTCATCTCTCTTTAAGGTACATCACAAGAAGCACCGGTTGGAAATACTTAATAATTAATGGAATTTTCTTGTCTACTTAGGATCAATACTTATTTTTGTTTCACGTTTATCCTGTCTCTACTGTGACTGGTCAAAATGCACAGCTTTTTCTAGACAATACTGATTTCGGCTCTCTTTTTGAGCTCTGACCTAAATTTGAATTTGACCAACTCTAATCTTGATAGCTAAAAGACAGAAAAGGTTTATTGAAAGAGGCAGCAGTTTTCCATCCAATAAAAAATCAATTATTAAAATATTATCCCTTTTTATGCTATAAAGCATATATTATTAACCTTTTATCTGAGTTTTATGGAACTCAAAAAAGTGCATCAAAGTACATCCTTAATGACGGGCAAAAAAATTTTTTTCTGTATTTTACCTCCTGATCACCAGTATATTTCCACAATAGTTAAAGAAATCTTTAAAAACATTTTGTTTTGCAGAACATTCAGGGGAAATTTTGCACCTTGACAAATGATGTTGCCACATACCTTGGCGAGGGTTTAAGAGGCATTGGGTCAAAGTTTCTCAAGTCCTCCCAGATGCTGACCACATGCTCCGATTGCCCAACAATCTACATTGATGCTGACACGGTGAGTACTGTTGATACAGAGGCTGGATCTTCTCATGCTGGCAGCTCTTATGAATGCATTTTACTCTCATGTCAAATTTATTGTACTTTCCAGATTATGTCCTACGGTCTCCTGGAAAAGATGAAGTTCAGTGCACTGGAGCTGCAGGAATACCTTGATACGTACAACAGCAGAGAGGAGGCTGCCGTATCGGTAACTCTGCCTTTCTTACTGGACATGTCTTTGATTTCTAAATGTGTCTAAATGAAGATATTTCACCTTTCTTATATTTCCTCCGTCAGTGGCTTAGGAACTGTAAGGATACATTTCCCAGATGTCCTGTTGAAAATGTGGTTACCTGCCAACCTGGAGACTCGGAGGAGAAGGTACAGGCCTTATCGTAAAAGTCAAACTTTTCGAATGTACCTGAAAACAGATTGTCTAAATACCTAAACCTGTTATCTGTATTTCTCTGGCTTCTCTTCTATTTTGTCACTCTAAATTGTTTGCCCTATCTCCACGACTAATTCTTTGTAGCCTGACTTTAGCAGTCATGGTGAATACGATGCTTTGCATGTGTTTGATTGATGGTCTGTCTTCCTCTCACCTCACTCTGATGCCCTAATGCCCTAACATGCTCTATCGCTGTCTAGCAAATGGAGTCTCTAGCAGTAAGTTATCTCACAAGTTTCTCTACTTTACTGAAATAAGCTGCTTAACTTACGTTTCACAATACTATCAGCTAATTAACTGTGTTCTTGTGTAAATCTATGGAGAATGTGTTCATGTTTTTTTAATAATAACAGCTCACATGACTCTTGTTTTTCTCATCACTCTTACAGCAACTGGAGCTTTGCCAGAGGCTCTATAAGATGCACTTCCAGCTCCTCTTACTGTTCCAGTCCTACTGCTCGCTCATTGGTCAAGTTCACGCCATCAGCTCCGTGCCTGAGGTACATCAAATCGAACACAGTAAAAATGGCAAAGCAACGGAGGAGATATAGGGCAGCTTTTCTACTTGCATCTACTACTTGCATCTACTTGCAGCCTTTAGTTATGGAAAGCTTTTCAACTACTCTGTAAACAGAACATTTCCGTCAAACCCTTTCTAAGCCTTGCAAAAGTCTTAATTATCCTTGAATGTAAGGCGCTGCATGATCTTATGAACATCCTTAAATAACTAGTAATGTTAATGTTTGAGCACCGACTCTTGTTTGATTCAACTTTCTTTTTGTAATGACGTGGACCTCACATACACACCTAACCATCGTCTTCCAACTCCTAGCTGCTGAATATGTCACGAGAGCTCACGGATCTGAAGAGTAGTCTGCGGGCAGCAGAGGCGGCTGTAGCCAGCGACCTGGAGCACAAACACCTCGCCCACACCCACGCACACGCCACGCAGTTGGCAGCAGTGGTCGTCCCTGACTTCCCCACCTCTGAGGCAGCTGTGCAGGCCATTCTGGAGTGCCTTAGGAGCCACGAGTTCACCAAAGCTGTGCGCTACATCCAGGAGTGCAGGTGAGGAACAATTCTTATGTATTGGAGGTTTAACATTATAATGTGTTCATTGTGATTTTAGGACAAAAAAAATTTGATTATGATAACCTTTTAAAAAAACAAATCCGAAAGAAACTAAAGCATGAATTCTACCTTTTATCCACAACATTTTTCCTAAGCCTTATATAAAAAAGTCACACATCAATGCTAATCATTTAATGCCATTACATGGACACAAAGTACTGAGTCATCTTCTAAACAAATTGCCTATACTGGGACGAATGGCATCAGATTTTCTACTAATGTGTGTAGTATTTGCAGCCGCATCTAGTAAATGTCGGCTTCGTACCGTAATATGCTCTGCAACTCACTTTCTACTCAGAGAGGTGGGGGCGGCGAACTCCAAAACCCCGGCGGGAACTGTTTCAAAATAAGACTCAGAACTGAGAGACAGAGAGTAAAACAACACACACAAACAGATATCTGTTTCACACTGGACGCACCTGCAGATGGGAGCCAGAAAAGATCTGACTCGCTTCTCCACCAGGGTGTACCATTTTTATTACAGAAGAACAAAGAACATATCACATGACTCCTCTCTCCTCCTTCTACATCTTGACAGGTCATTTATTTTCTCCAGGTCTCCTGACCGTACCATGAACTAGGGTTGTAACATGAACTGGAGTTATAACCGATCCTCCCTGCTTTCAGTTCATATCTTTACGCAAGAGTTTGTTTACTTAAAAACTTAAACCCATAAAATACTGGTAAAGAGTCATGTTTTACTACCCTGAATAATATAAACAGGCCTATTACTTCTAAACGCTTACTTAAAGATATAGTTAAAACATATGTACTGCATAATAAAAAATAGCCCCAGAAAAGTAGAATACAACAAATCCCTCTTTCAATCTATTTTTCAAATAGATTGATCACTCCTCTGTACTTCTCCTTCAGGCTCCATGTGAGGGAGTAACAGATATTGACCTTGCATATTATCACCAACAGCTTTTTCAATACACTTTGTGAGCAATGAACGTATACAAGGAATACAGCAACATCCACATAACACCATAGTTGACACAAATACTGCTAAAGAAACCATTATAGACATTGCCAGAGTCTTCCATTTACCAAACATATTATTTAACAAATTGTCCCACATTGAGGTATCTACACCTGATTGTTCTTTTAGCCTATTTGAAAGTATTCTGAGTCCTTCTACTGCCCTAGTTAATTTACCGTCTGCATTAGTATTATTAGGGATAAAAACACAACATTGATTACCAAAAAGGGAACAGACGCCACCGGTCTGAGCCAAGATCATGTCGACTGCTATTCTATTTTGAAATGCCATTAAGGAGGTGGCTTTAAGTTGCTCATGAACAGCCTCAAACCCATCTCTAGTATTATTAGCTAATTTCTGTACATTATAGTGTATATAGTTTATTCTATCCACGTTCTTGTTCAGGGTACACCACCAACAAATACTTGATTCCCATCCTGCTGAGATCTGATTAACCAATTTATATTCGTCTGGAACACCTCTAGGAACTCCAATGGCATCAATATAAGTTGAATCATCTTCGTGGCTTAAGTCCCTCTTTCTAACATGATTATTCAAAGTGAGAAGAGTCTGGTCTCCTGTGGGATCATAAGTAAATATTGCTACTGGCATAATTAATGTAACAGGTGCACACAATCCTGTCCAATTACTAGGTAAAATGGAGCGGAGAATTTTTCCTCCACACCACCACCAGATGTCAGCACGAGCCTGAAAAGATTTAAGGAAAGTTTGGATTGAATTACAATATGTAATGTTGACTGAACCCATTAGTTTATGTCCAGGCTCACCATTTTTGAAACAAGTAAAATTATTTGGAGCTACATTATTATCAAAGAAGGGTGGGGTAGCTCTGTTATCAGCTATAGGGAATAAATTTTCCCAGTTACTACAATCTTTTACTGGATTTTCACTAGATAGCAGGGAAACCAGACAAGTTGTGCTGAGCTCAAAAGGTGCAGGGACCACCTTGAGAACAGGTCGGGCTCCCATGCACACAACACAGTCCTGTCTCGCTTCTCTTCCTGCATGTTCTACCATAAGCAACCAATTATTAGTGGAGCCTCCCACTCCTGTCATCATTTCAAAGTAATCGTCCACAGATGGTTCTTCTTTAATTATACTACCTCTTGCTGCTGAGGCCTGATTTTGACTTACTGAGGTGGAAACATTAAGAGAGTCTTGACATATTGTAATAGGAAATTGAACATCTTTTCCCCCTTTATAAACCCAAATTAAAAAGAGAGTACAACCTTCCCCCTTCTGGAGATATTTTAAGGGGAGGAGATCACTCTTAGTTAAATTAACCGTAAGAAGTAATTTATCTGCAGTCTTATCCAATTTAACCAAGGGACGCATGTGTTTTGCAAAAGAGGTAGTGGTATACCTTCTCCAGTCATATCCTAAAGGATCAGCAATTAAAGTGGACCAACTAGTATCTTTTTGATCATTTGTTATGTACCACAAGGGGTAGGTTTTATATTTACTTGCTTGTTGTCCCTTATAAACCAATGTATTTAAAGGAATAGTAATCACTGCAGATCGTCCTTTTGGTATACAAAATTGAGAAAATCCATGATGTGCCTCGGAAGTGCCGCACCGTGAAGAGGGAGATGGTTTAGCCATTAAGTTTCTTCTCTGTCTAATTGAGTGAACTCCAACCTGCGTTTGATTTGTAGAACTATTATAGGGCCATTCACTACAACAGTAAAAGATAATATTGACCAATAACACCATCCAAAAACCTGTGGCGTACAGCACCTTCTTATTTTCCCAAAGATGCATATTTCTGTCTGTGGTGTGATCCTATGTTTATTTTATCCAAAAAAGAAGGGTGTCTGTTTTTGTTTTTTATCTTTACCTTTAAGCAATATATTTTTTTTTCTAATTTATTATTATTGTTTTTTATGTTTTAACCTAATTCTCAATATTCTTTTAGTAAAAGCAAACTCTAGCAATTGTCACCAACCCCAAAAACATCCTACAAAAACCACATCATAATGAAAAAAGAATAAGTAAAACAAAAATTAGTAGTCAGTCAACCTGATTATACTTTAAACATCCCTTAAAATATTTTAGCTTATTACTAAAAAGTTTTATAAAACCGTAAAAACTGGATATTAAGAAAAAATCCTACAAATCGACTACTTAAAAATTCTTTGACACCCTCTTAGGCAGTGTCTAACAATCTGCACCTGTAAATAAAAATTGGTTAAACAACCTGTAAAATACAAGAAAAATGATTAATAAGTGTTCAGTCTTTATTATTTTGTTCTCTAGTCTTCGCTCTTGTTTATTTCTCTGGCAGCAGGCGGCTACCAGAGTGATGAAATGATTCAGTACAGTGGACTCTTTATTTTTCCCAAAGTTACTGTCTTTTATGCAGATCGCCCTCACTGAAATGACAGTTACTTCATTAACTGAACATTTCCCCCAATAAACACAAATGCACAGACAGGCCCCGCCTCCAATAGCTTCCCCCACCGATTGTGAGGTGGTCAAAACCTGCTGTGAAATGTGTTTGATTTCTTGCGATCTTTTCTCTTCGGTACAATCCCTCTTCGAGAAAAGCAAGTCCAAATTGCTTATCTCGCCCAATTTTTGCACATATAGATTACACTGGATGATTACAGCAACTTCAACCAATCTTCTGGGTGGGTCAGGCCCCGCCTCCTGGCTTCGGCAGTCGACACCGCCTAGTCAGAACCGACACCACCCACTGCAAAGAGATTCTCCCAGGTCAGCAGAGAGCTGCTGCAGCGTGAGGGACAGGAGGGGGGTCGGGGGCCGGAGCACACTGAGACCAGTGAAACCAAGTAGAACCCTTTCCCCGCAGCTGGACAGCATGGGTTGTACGAGCAGCAACCTGGAACGGGCCAGACCACCTTGGCTCCTGCCACTTTCTTTTATACACCCTTAGCCAAACACGCCCAGCCTCGGAAGGAGACACCGCAGGTCCCTGCACGTCACGGGGAGCCGGAAGGAAGGAGGAGACGAGGCCCTTCAGCTGCTGATGGTCACTGCGAGGGTCCGGGTCAGGGTGCGGTGAAACCTGTGGTTCTCTGCCCGCCCACGGACCAGGAAAAATTCGGCCGGTTAACATCTCATAAGGAGTGAGACCTTTTGTTCTACAGACAGATGATCTCATGGTCATCAACGCAATGGGGAGTGCATTTAGCCAATTAAGTCCCGTCTGAGCTGTAATCTTCGCCAGCTTTAACTTTAAAGTTGAATTAGACCGCTCGATGACGCCCTGAGATTGCGGATGGTAAACAGTGCCGAACTTGTGGGTTATTCCCATCTGTTCCTCAACCTGTCGGAGATGTTTATTTTTAAAATGTGTGCCATTGTCAGACCTGATCCTAGTCGGAAAGCCATGGCACGGAATCCAGTGGTTAATCAAAGATTTCACCACTGTCTGAGCATCCTCCCGTCTAGCAGGAAAAGCTGAAACCCACGAGGTCAGTGGATCAATCATCACTAACAGGTAACGGAAACCTCTAACAGGGGTCACCATATCTGTATAATCGATAACGACCTCCTCGCCAGGCCTGCACAAGTCCTGGAAGGCGCCCATTTCTGGCTTGATAGTAGGCTTAGGATTAAATTGACCACACACCACACATTCACTCAAAAAACGCTTAATTAAATGTGGCAGGAAGGGATGCCACCAAAAACAAAGATTACGTTTCATCTGAGTGTATGACACATGTGCCGCACCATGAGCCTCCTGAAAAAGGGTGGGTTTTAACGCGGCAGGTAAAACCAAACGGCCATCAGGCCCACGCCAAAAGCCATCAGAAAAAATCGCACCTCTATCCTTCCACACAGTTATCTCCTGCGACGCAGCAGCCTGCTGTGCCAACTTCACTTCCTCAGCAAAACTGTCTGACATTTCCTGTGCTGACGTGACAATCAGCTGCGTGTGGACATGTGACAGGTAACCTGCTGCTCCTTTCGCCGCCAAGTCTGCTGCCCTATTTCCCCACGCGTCAACGGTGTCAGCCTTGCTGTGACCCTTACACTTAAGAACAGCGAGGTTAGCTGGTAACTGTACAACATCCAAAAGCTCCATAATATCTGCATGATGGTGTACAGGTTTACCAGTAGCAGTAACAAAACCTGCTCTCTTCCACTGTGGTAATTCATAATGTATAACAGAAAACCCGTAGTTCGAATCAGTGTAAATCGTGACGTCTTTATCTCTTCCCCATTTGCATGCTTCAATAAGAGCCCTTATCTCAGCACGCTGTGCGCTCTGCTTGCCGTCCAGCTTCCCTGAAACGACAGTCTGTAGTGAATCTCCATTTTGCTCAACAACTGCAAAACCTGATCTCAACTGGCCCTGTCCATCTCTAAAACAACAACCATCTGTATAGAGCACAAAACCTGTAGGTAAGGGATCAGACCGTAAATCAGGACGTATTTTTTGAGCAACAGAATTCAGCCTGACACAGTCATGCTGCTCCCCAGAGGCGGTGATTTGGTCAGCCATGTTTATTCCTTCATGCGTAAAAATAATGTTTGGTGCCTCCAAAACTCTGCTAATCCGCTGCTGACGCAAAGTAGAAAGAGTAAACGTCTCAGAATTAACCAATGCCATGACTCCATGAGATGTCAAAATATTAAGTGGATAACCCCTGACAATGTGTGATGTTTTTTCCACTAGATGTGCAATTCCTGCTGCATGTCTCGTGCAAGGCGGCTGTCTCATTTCAATAGCTTGCAGCTTTATGCTAAGATACATAAGAATGTGTCTCTGACCACCTTTTTTCTGAAACAAAATCCCATTAACCACCCCATCTGTTTCTGATGTGTTAAGAAAAAATGGACATGTATAGTCAGGAGTGGCTAAATCAGCTGCTTGTGCTAGAGCCTGTTTCAACTTAATAAATGCCTCCTCAGCTGGTATGTCCCATTCTAATTTAGCATGCAGATTTTTCATACCATGAGCATTTACAAGAGCCCTGAGTGGTGTGGTAAGGTTTGTGTAATTAGGCACATAATGTCTGGAAAAATTTGTCAGTCCCAGAAATGACAGCATTGATTTAACAGTGAGAGGTTTAGAATGGGCCAAAATAGCATTCTTGTGGGTGTCCGTCAGTCCAGCCCCTTGAGCGGTCACCCTTCGCCCCAGGAACTGGACTTCCTGCCTGACCAACTGAAGCTTATCGCGGGAGACTTTGAATCCCTCTTTTCCCAAATGTTGCAACACAACTAGAGTAGCTTCTATGCACGTTTCAACAGTAGGGGATGCTAAAAGTAAATCGTCCACATATTGGGTCAGTACACAGCCTGGAGGGAGCTGTACAGTGCTTAATGACTGCTTCAACACCTGATTAAAAATACCTGGAGATAAAGCAAAGCCCTGCGGAAGCCTACTATAACGTAGCTTCCTGCCCCTGAATGTAAATGAAAAAATATCCCTGACAGAAGGATGGAGCGGTAAACAGAAAAATGCATTAGCCAAATCTATGCAGGTAAACCATTTTAAATCAGGAGTCAGTGATGCCAGAGCTGTATACGGATTCGGTGTAGAAATGGGAGGGGTTCTAAGGGCCTCATTGATAGCACGCAAATCATGTGCCATTCTGTATTTACCAGTACCTTGTTTTTCCACAGGAAGAATAGGGGTGTTATATGAAGAGTTTGATGGTTCTAAAACTCCAACTTCAAGTAAGCCTGCAATAGTGTCTGCAATACCTTCCTCAGCCTGAGGTTTATGTGGATACTGCGAACGCCAGATTGGATCAGAATGTTTCATCTCAAATGTGATGGGTGTGGTTTGCACTAGACCGACATCAGTGGGACCATCTGACCACAAAGAGTCAGGCACGACCTTTAAGGCCTCCACTGCATCAGGATGATCTGTTTTTTCTCTGCCATGATTTCTAGAAAGCTGCAAATGTTCCAGAATGGTAGTATCAGAGAGCTGCGTGTCTATTTTGTACATCTGAGTAGAAGGAGAAAAAGAGACTGAAGGTATCTGGGTAGGAACCCAATCCTTTAATTCAACTCCCCTTTTAACCATTCCCCCCAAATCTTTAGCTTGATGTTTCGGATGCAACAAAAGCGATATGTGTGGAAGCGCTTCAGCTTCCATCATATACCATTTATGCTGCTCTGAAGTCAGATCAGCATACAGTGCAACACCCTCTTTCCCCACAAAGCATGGACCCGAAGCCACAGACCAACTTTGGCCTTCAAGTTCTGTTTCAAATTGTTCCTGATATAAAGTAGGATCGCCTCTCTCATAGAGGAAGGTCACATGGAACGGGTCAGGCGGTGGAACAAAAGGCTGGAGTTCAAGCAGCCAAGGCTTCCAGCATCTCAGAAATTCAGCCGCAGAAGATTCATGTGCAGACATCGTAGTCAATCTGGCCCAGAAAATATCAGCCACTTGTGAAGTGTCATCCTTCAGCAAAAATTGACCACTCATGGTATCACAGCAATGCGTATGTCCATTCGGAAAAGTCAGCATAAGTCCATCAGGGGTACATAGGATCGAAGCACCCAGTTTGATAAGCAGATCTCTGCCTAACAAGTTGACAGGCGTGGTTTGAGCAATGACAAAAGGATGTGATAGTCTTTGATCTCCCACTGAAACAGGCAATGGTTGAGTGATAGGGAGAATCATTGGAGCCCCAGAGATTCCAATCACAGACACTGTGTTCCCAGAAAAATTGACGTCTGGTAAAACTCTGTCCAACGTGCTGAAAGTAGCACCAGTGTCAACAAGGAATGGCAATGAATGTCCATGTACGTCTATTGTGAGCATCGGATCCCCCTTTGTCCTGCTCACTAAGGTACTCTGTGGGCATTGTCAATACTGAGGCCCACTCTGTCCTCCTGGATAGGAGGGAGGAGCCATATGCTGATTCGGAGCCATATGTAGAGGTGGCTGACCGGGAGGTATAGCGCCCCCTTGTGGGTGTGGGCACTCCCTCACCCAGTGTTCATTGGAGCCACACCTGTGACAACCGTTAGCACCTGGCTGCCCTCTCCCCATGCCTCTAAAATCCCCAAACCTGGCCCTGCCACGCGACCTGCCACGGGGCTGCCATGTCCTATAAGGAGCAGTAAATGGCGGATTCGGCGCAGCTCCAGCATACATCACAGGAAAAGAAGGCAGCACTGTCGCTGATCCAACAGTAGGTGCTGCTTCAGCCACCATCTGCTTCACTTTTTTAGACTGATACAAGTCAGTCAATTTATTCTGAGCCTCTTTTAACTGTAGCTTTAACAAAGCAGTCTCCATTTTCTTATTCTCCTCAGCGTCCTTTAACGCAGAATCTTGCACGTCTTGTAAATAATATGTTACGTGTCTTTCCCATGGAGGCTGATCATAAATGTGTGAATCAGGATTCCGTTTCATTAATGTAGCAACAGACTCTGGCATGCCTGGTAAAACTGCTTCTCTAAACCAAATCCGATTGTTCCCCGGATCTCGAGGGTGTTCCCCAGTAACGGCAACCCATTTATCTTTACATTTTGCCATATGTTCTTCGGGAGTAACATCAGTTGACCAGGGAAATTTCTAAATTTTAGACGCGGGCGGAGTAGGATATTTTCTTCTGACCCACTCGGCAAGATCATGTGCATGATGCGTGAATGGGGCTTCATCAAGTACACGTGCTAACTGGCACTGGAGCATCATCTCATTATAATCTGTTAATGTCAGCATCCTACCCATAATAGCTTTCCAATCTCCCACCGCTAGGGTTTGCCCTGAAGTCAGCTGATTTAATTTATTTATCCAACAGTTTCCTCCACCAGTCAAAGCAGGGAGTTGCAGAATGATGGCAGATATGTCAGCCATCTTCCATGGTTTGTAAATTACTGAACCATCTGATGCTCCCACTAAAGGAAGCATTAAATCAGGGCCCCCACATGCCCCTAGTGGCAACTTAGATCTGGTATTCTTAAATGGCCCCTCACTCCCCTTGTCCCCCAACGTCTGCATATTTTCGACCTGTACAACTGCTGCACATTCATCACGTTGACTGGGGCTGGCACTCCCTGAAAGGTCTGCAGCTTGCCCCCTTACCTCAGATGCTAATCTTTCCTGATCCTGCAGCACCTCATCCATCTGTCGCTGAACTTTAGTTAGCCTGTGTTCGTGCTGCTCCATCTCATCCATCAATTTAGCATTATACGCCAAGAACAATTTATCGGTGTCCTGTTCTACTTTGTTGCTAACTAATTTTAGTAGCTGTCGCTTTTCCTCCCCAGTCTGTTCTACAATCCCTTTACCGGTGACTTCAAAACGCAATTTATAATCTTGTCCATCATCTTTTACCTTTAGATCACCCTGTGGTTTATTAGTCAATGGTTCATGGGCTACAGACCTCTGTGGGAGGCCACTCCAGTGCAACACTGCACTGCTTGAAGGAAGGGGGGGGGTGTTGCGCACCGGGGGTGGCTCACAAGGAGATGGTGAACTCTGTGCGTCACCCTGCGTGTTTTGAAGTACAATCTGGCCATTGTCTGTCTCCAAGCCCCATGAAATATGTGTTTGACCAGAGGTCGTCAATATGGGGTACATAGGTTGATATGGGGGAGGAGTATGGTCTGCCGAAAAACTATTTTCTGCAGTAACACACAAATGATCAATACCCTGTCCTGTTAAACCCCATGTTTTCCACATTTTCTCAGCTTTTAAGTGTCTCATTTTAGCACCAGTGATGCTCTTTGCTGTTTTAGCTTTATCTGCAAAACGTTTTCCTTCCTCAAAACACATTTGTGAAAGACTCCTTTTATCCTCCCCTCGGGCACCATGACGAGCCCACATGGCCGTCATAAGGCCCTGGAACTGGTTTTTATCTTTTTTACCGGGCTTATCAACTAAAACAGAATATAATTTAGAAATGTATATTAACAATTGGGCATCTAAAGTGCGCCACTTTTGTCCCTGTGGAGCAGGGAGTAATTTATATTCGGCTGCCATTGAATATTCGTAACAAAAATCCAAAATGGATTAAAATTTAACAAAGTAGGTTATTTGTATTAACTCTATAAATTATTTATTTTAATTGATAAACTATCAATTCGTAGGCCCAAATTTATCCCAATATTAATGCAGTTAACAGTAAAGGCAGGCACAGTTTTTATTTATCTAATTTTCATTTATTTCTTTTTATAGTGAAGGGGTTCATGTATTATTTTGTCATGCAACATTAACCTTAATAATGTTTTAGGCAAAGCCGAAACGAAGGAAAGCTAAAAAGGTTTATAACGCACTGTGTATCTTATCATTAATTTATTTATATACGGAGATTATTGCCGTTCCGTCTGAAAATCAAAGAATTCCTAATAGAGTCCGGCCTGCGCCAAAACTCGGGACGCACACTTCGACGAAACACACGAAGAAATAGAATTCTCCCAATATAAAGCAATTTTTATTTATCATTAAAACATATACCGAAAGAAATACATTTAAAACTCGCTTTGCAACACAAAATCGTCAACAGTTTGCTCCAAAAAAAAAAAAAAAAAAAAAAAACTCCGCCGGACTGACAGATCAAAGTCCGGCCCAATAAAACTTCCGGGTCACACCGCGGAATGAATACGCCGGTGCACAGATGGCTAATTCTTCACTACGATGTTAAACTTAACAAACCGTACTCATAAGTAAACCAACCAAAGACAAGAACAAAATGCCTCCAACAAAACCACACTTCGCCATCAATACTCGAATGACTGTTTAACCGAGCCAAATAAATACAGTTCGGAAGCTAAGCTACCAAAGATTAGCTGTCATCATGAGCAACCTAGCTCAACCGGAAGCCAAACGTGACCGCTCCGTTACCATAAAAAAGTTATTTTATATATATTCTAAAGAGTTTACTACCAGTTATCCATAATAACAGTCCTATATATATGTGTTAGACAATGCTTTAGACGTGTTTACGTAGTTGCACAAGGTTGAACGCCTTTATTTCCAGGCGAGACTCATCCAAACTGTATGTTAGCCGTAAGCTAGCTTATGGTGGTACTTTAGCTGACTGAAAATTATATTCCCTTATTCCTCTACAATGTCCAGCTTCTACGCTTATTGTCTATACAAGAAGCGCGGGCATTGTCTAGGCGTTTAAGATTCGCAGAGGAATTATGGTTTTAGATTCAGTCGGTTAGTTCCCATAAATGAGAAGTTTATATGAGGCCGGTGTGCAAAAAGCTACATGGTAGCCTTTTTTTCCGTTACCTCCACTTCTCCAATCACACACACAGTCACACTAGAAAGAAAGAAAGAACAACAATTTTACAATTTCATCAAACACTAACCTCTACCGGAGCCACCTAAAGCCGGACCTTTAAACACAATCCAATTCACGTGGCTCAAACGTGCGTTTGGAAGATACGCCGGCCTCTCCAAGGGAATCCGTCTCGACACAGAGAGCACACAGGCTCTAGCTGCTGTCTACTTTTCCGTTTGCCAGACCTGGAGAATTCCGACAGCGTCCTATCGGAGGCGAGGCGGCCAACCCTCAAACTCTGGTCCGCACTTTGGTCGGCCCTCAACCGAAAGAACAACACGTCAACATTAAATGGAGAACGTTTAAATCGATCAATACCTATTAATTTGGTGTTAGCGCTTTTCCAGATTGATACAAAACCACCCGGGTGTTGATTAGCAAGGATCAATCCAGTCGCTCTCCGATTCTCTGTTGAACTCAAAGAAAAAACACAAAATTACTATAATTGCCACAAACACATGTATCAATCAGTTATGCCACACTCATTACTCACACTCAATCTCTCCCAGCCCTGAGAAAACTCAAAACCAAATTAAATGCCCGCATCCTCCACCATTTTGTCGGCTTCGTACCGTAATATGCTCTGCAACTCACTTTCTACTCAGAGAGGTGGGGGCGCCGAACTCCAAAACCCCGGCGGGAACTGTTTCAAAATAAGACTCAGAACTGAGAGACAGAGAGTAAAACAACACACACAGATATCTGTTTCACAGTGGACGCACCTGCAGATGGGAGCCAGAAAAGATCTGACTCGCTTCTCTACCAGGGTGTACCATTTTTATTACAGAAGAACAAAGAACATATCACATGACTCCTCTCTCCTCCTTCTACATCTTGACAGGTCATTTATTTTCTCCAGTTCTCCTGACCGTACCATGAACTAGGGTTGTAACATGAACTAGAGTTATAACCGATCCTCCCTGCTTTCAGTTCATATCTTTACGCAAGAGTTTGTTTACTTAAAACCTTAAACCCATAAAATACTGGTAAAGAGTCATGTTTTACTACCCTGAATAATATAAACAGGCCTATTACTTCTAAACGCTTACTTAAAGATATAGTTAAAACATATGTACTGCATAATAAAAAATAGCCCCAGAAAAGTAGAATACAACATCAACCATACATTTTCTTACTTTAATGAACATTGTGAATAAGTAAAATTTAATTCTTACTTTAAGAACTCTCATCTCAGATATCTATGATTTAAAAGGGAATTGGAGATAGGTGCCTTTTTGAGTAAGTGTCAGTGCAGCTTGCCACAATTAACTTGCTCATACTGGACCGCTTCATGCGATGCTGCCCCAAAAGAACAGCTGTTTGAATTAATTTTCAAAAGTGCACCTTGAAAGTGAACCAAACCAAATAGAGATGTGAAATGTTTTAGCATTCCCCTTCTAATTTAAGAGTCCCGCTGGTGTGAAAAGACCCTGCATCAAGACACAGGTGTTTGTTTAAATTAGAATTAAGTTGATAACAAACATTAAAGTTGTAAAGATTCTGTTAACAAGAAGAAGTGTATTTTAATTGTCTAATTTGGATTATTAGGACCTATTTTAATCCAAGATAGGAGATTAAAAAAATAGGGGGGGGAAAAACCGGGAAGCCCAAAGGAACATCTTTAAGCTTTTGCTATCAGACCATCAACAGTGGCACAGTGTTGGTCCAACATGCTCTGGTGTTGTCCACTTTTCAGAACCAGGTTGATTTCGTCACGTGTGGTTCCACACCCACTATTGATGGTTAAATTTCTTTCTAATTTTAAAATGACACAAACAGCCTGTAATGTAACCTCAGTCCAGACAGGGTGGTCAGTCCTGGTTCTAAGTTGGTTGGGCTTGAATTCTTTGATGGATATATGATTTCAAATATGTAAACCCGCTCACGCATGCACACACCAAGCATGTATCGTTTCTGTGCACTCCCCTGACCTGTTTGATCTCCTCACCAGGAGGCGGTGGCCCAGCGGGGTGTTTGGCGGCAGCTCGGAGACAGAGGTTCAGACGCTGCTCAACATCTACTTCCGCCACCAAACCCTGGGGCAGACGGGGACGATCGCTCTGGTGGGTTCCCGACAGGACCTCAGCCTGATCTGCTCCAAGCTGCTGGAGCTCAACGGCGAGATCCGCGACATGATCCGCCGCGCCCAGGGTTACCGGGTCGTCACAACTTACCTCCCCGATTCCAGCGCCTCCGGGACAAGCCTCTGACAGGACCTCAGGGGCCCCCAGCCCCCTTCCTCCCCTCTTTCGCCTCCCCTGTACATAGAACCATTGAAACCAGCTCCACATTCACCATTTCAACCTGCTCTTTCAGAGGAGACTCAGCATCCACACACATGGCCGCTTCCTCCTCCAATGTCTCTGCTTCCTCGGCTGCACAGCTTCAGACAGACACCTCACGGCCCGACTCATCAACAGAACCAGAACCATATTTAGATGGTGGTATACACCTCCCCCTGCTCTCCTCACTGTCATCCACTGGAAACTCTGTCTCTTTGAACGGTTTTCCTAAACCAGGCCAGCGAGATTACACACTGCCGCGCACAAGACAGCCAAGGAGGACTTATTTCAGTGAGAACACAAGCTTGTACTGTCCTTTCAAAGCTTATTCATCACACAGGTCTCCTCTGTCAGAACAGCAGAGTGACAAAACCACCACATTATCATTTCCACCCAACGTCCTCCCGACTGTAGCCTCAGAGCCTAACCCGCTCACTCACTCTGAATCAGATGTTGTTTATCAAGGCTCACATCTTCCCCGTTTCCCCCGCTCGCCATACAAACACCCAGACAGACACGACTCTGCCTCAACACAGACCCATGCACTGTCGTCATTGTCATCATCTCTTTCTCCAGCTCCGCCCCTCCCTCCCTGCTCCACTGGCCCAGAGGAGGCTGCAGCGTTGCGATGCTGCTGCTCCCTCAGAGGGGGGGCAGCGCCCTTATCTCGCTACCTGGGGAAGGTGGGGCAAGCCGCCCTGCCCTTGTTGAATGTAGGGGAGCTCCTGAATACTGAACCGTCGGATGTCCAGACCTGAGACGTCACTTGGTTATTTCTAATCAAGCAACAGATCTTTTTATCTGGAAAAGTGACACATAATGAAGATTTTCCTCACAGAGGGTTACATCTCTGATCTTACTGGAAACTGCAGATTGCTGCCTGCTGAAAATAAAGTCCTGATTTTATTTTCAGAGCTGCGTATTGTAAAAATGTAGGTCTAGTTTTATTCCTGCTTGATTTAGACCTGTGAAGGCTTCTAGCTTAGATGTGTTACTTGCCTCTCAGAGGAACTTGATTGACTATCGTTGCCACCTTCTGTAAGATTGTAGTCTGGTGAAGGTATCAGCAGCGAGGAAAATAGCTGTGACACCTCGTAGCATCACTGGAAAAGGTTCAGATTTTGCACCAAATGAAATGTTTATTTCTTTTTTAATGTTACAGAAAAAGGATTAAATGACTAAGAGAGAAGGATAATGGTTTTCACTTCCTCTGAGATGGAAAAGCCAAATGCTGGATGAGCTGTTTCGAGATCTCCACTGGAAGAAGCTGTGCAATGCATGAGCCCAAATATACTACTGTACCCACCCCACTGTAAAAAAAAAAAATCTTCACCTGGGACTGACTGAAGGACTGATGCAGATGTTTTCAAGCCCATTCTCTGCTGCTCTGCATCAGCGAATCAGCTCTTCCTCCGACTACTGTTGCGAACACTGGTGGGCTGCCTTTGCCGTTCTCCGTGCGTGGCATGCACTCCTCTCTGGGTAGCTGTAGCATCGTTAGCGAGCGTGCGCACTGTATTTCTCACTGTTGTGCTGTTACATGTTGTGTTCTTATGCCAGGAGGATTGTGCATGTACATTGGAATATTTCGTCTGTCAGTAAACTGTTGATTACCTTTAGGGTCGCACACCCATGGTAGCGTATGTTCGTGTATGGTTTTGTAGTTGCACATAAGGGAAATGCTGACATTCAGCACATATTGTTAAAACAAAACCCAACTGCTTACCTTCATCAGCCCTCGTTTTCCTTCTACTGTACAAATGTCTCGATTCCTATTTATATCCGATCAGCAAGACAGCACTCGTTTGAGTTTTATATTGATGTTTGTTCTTTCACACCCAACTGCCATGCATGCATCTTCAGCGTTCTGTATGGAGTGTTGGAAATATTTATTAACAAGATCATGTTTTATCTGAAAGATATGTTTGTGTGAGGTACATGAGGGAGCTTCAAGCTCAGGTAGGTGTGTCTTTGTTTCCTGTGTGGGAGAACGTGTGTTTGCATGCCATACAAGAAGTTGCACATTTTTAAAAGCTTTTTAGACGAAGACGGTAGTTGTTTTTTCACCATGTAAATACTTTTACAGCTTTTGTGAACTTGTTTCGAGTTGGAGCTCTGTACAAATTGGTGTAAAAGTAAAGACAGATTAAAACCGTTTCTTCTCCGAGCTTAACAGCACATACAACATCCACCATCTATACTCACTTATTTATGCAGGGTCAGGGGGAACAACCATGCGCACGCACTCACTTCAAGGCAAGGCAATTTTATTTGTATATCACACTTTCAACAGCAGGGTAATTCAAGCTGCTTTACATGATTTGGTGAATTTAAAAAAACCAAAACAATGGAAATTAAAAGTAAAAGAAACACACATTACACATGATACACAATAAAGTAAGAGAAAGATCAATAAAGCAAGAGAGCATGAACACATTTCATACATATGACATCAATCATTTAATCAAAGGCAATTCTAAACAGATGGGTTTTTAGTCTCGATTTAAAGCAGTTCAGTTTCAGCAGCTCTACACTCGTCAGGAAGTCTGTTCCAGATAAGGGGAGCATAGAAACTGAAAGCTGCTTCTCCATGTTTAGTTCTGAGTCTAGGGATGTTTAGTAGGCCAGAGTTGGAGGACCTGTGTGGTCTTGGTGGTTGGTACCGTGACAACAGGTCTTCAACATATTTTGGTGCTAACCCATGTAATGATTTATAAACTAGTAGGAGTATTTTGAAGTCTATTCTCTGAGCTACAGGGAGCCAGTGTAAGGACTTTAGAACTGGGGTGATGTGCTCTACTTTCCTGGTTCTAGTGAGGACGCGAGCGGCAGCGTTCTGGATCAGCTGCAGCTGTCTGATTGACTTTTTAGGCAGACTTTTGAAGATGCTGTTGCAGTAATCAATCCGACTAAAGATAAACGCATGGATGAGTTTTTCATGGATCGTGTTGCGACATCAGTCCTTTAATTCTAGAAATGTTCTTCAGGTGATAGAAGGCTGACCTTGTTATTGCCTTTATGTGACCCTGGAGGTTCAGGTCTGAGTCCATTACTACACCTAGGTTTCGTGCCTGATCAGTAGTTTCCAGCTGTATTAACTGAAGCTGTGTGCTGACTCTTGATCGTTCCTCTTTGGGTCCAAAAATAATTACTTCACTTTTGTTTCTATTCAGCTGGAGAAGGTTATGGCACATCCAACCATTTATTTGGTCAATGCATTGATTTAGGGTTTGAATGGGTTCAGAGTCACCTGGTGACATTGTAATGTAAAGCGGAGTGTTATCCGCGTAGTTATGGTAGCTAATGTTATTGGTTGCTATAATCTTGCCTAGTGGGAGCATATAGATATTTAATAAAAGGGGCCCCAGGATGGAGCCCTGGGGCACCCCACATGTGATTTCTGTTCGTTCTGATGAAAAGTTTCTTATTGAAACATAGAAGTCCCTGTTCTTTAGGTAAGACTCAAACCAGCCAAGTACTGTACCAGAAAGTCCGACCCAGCTCTCCAGTCATTCCAATAAAATATCATGAACAGTGTCAAATGCTGCACCGAGATCCAACAGAACCAGCACTGTGGTTCTTCCACAGTCTGTATTTATGTGGATTCATTGAAAACTTTGACGACGGCAGTCTCGGTGCTGTGGTGAGCATAGAAACCAGACTGAAAAACGAAGCGGTTTGTCATTATGAAGCTAACTGCTGAAACACAGCTTTTTCAATAATCTTACTGATCTTTAAGAGACTAATTGGTCAGGCTTTTGAACTGTAGGAGGAAGCCATCATTCCCAGCTAGAACTCGCTTGCAGAAAGACCCCAGACCAGGGTTCAAACTTAGGACCTTCTTGCAAGACAACAGTGCTACCACATACAGCATACATTCTGCAGATTTAACTGACAACAGGCATAGTTTCTTTAAGCATTTTTCTTTTTTTTTTCTACTGGTTGTGAACTTTGGTAATCGTTTTCCCATTTTCAGAAATAACTATTGAAAAGCAAAACCTAGGTCATTTAATTTCCCTTTTCCTGAAATGCCAAATATTTTAGTTCAGTCTTTAAACCACTCTGACCCTCTACCACCTATACAGGTACATCTCAACCAGTGATGGTTAAATTATGGTTAAAAAGTTCAGTCATTTTAAAAAGAAACATTACAGTAAAATTTATTGTAATGATTGAGAAAAGTTAAATATTGGAAGCTCATGGTGTCACACCCTAATCAGCTAATTAACTCCAGACACCTATAAACAGTTCCTGAGCCTCTAAATTGTCAGAGGTTACACTTGGGAATTACTGGACAGTCCAAACAAACGTCAATTTAAAACCCTCCACAAGGTGAAACTGCAAAAGCCCAGTGGTAAAAAAAAAAAGAAAAAACAAAGCTGGTTCTTCAGAGAACTGGATCCAAGAATATTCCTAGGAAAGGAGCAGCTGCAAGATTGTCAAAATCCATTTTACCATATGGGAGAGCTTTACAAGGAGCGGAAGGTGTCAGGCCCCTCCTGAAGCAGAGAAAAGCATCTTACTTGGGCCAAGGAGAATAACTACAGTTTCATAGTCGTCTGAAGTCCCATCTTCAGATTAAGTTTGCATTTAATTTGGAAAATGCTTTTCATTTTCAGCTACATTCGTTTCATGGAAGGAAAAAGAAAATCCATGCCTTGGAGGTGTACAGAACAAAAATATAACTTAAATGTTGGTTGGACAATAAGTAGCTTTAAAAAAAAAAAAAAAAAAAAACTTAAGCCCAGAGATGCGCTATATATGGGCAGTGAAATAACCGGGTGAAGCCTATACTTTGCTAGTGTAAAAATTAAGACCAAATTTTTTATTTTACCTTTGCAGCACGTGTTTAATCTAAAAGAAATGCCAAAATTGAATTACAATTTTTAACAAAGTCTCCCATTTCAAATGATTTATAGAAAATCCAATATCCACTTATTTCATTACTTTTTGAGAATATCCAGAACACGCAGAGCTCTTTACCTTGCAACTGCAGTATTGATTGGCATTTGTAGATGATTTTAACCTTCAACACTGACTGCAATGAAAAGGTTTACCAATATATGCAGTGCAGCTAAAGTGATAATCTAAATTCATATACTTAATGGTTAATGTATGCCAAATAGTCACGTTTTTCTATAGCTCATCCATTTATAACCCTGAACTACACAACAAACCTGAACTTCAACAGCAACTTTTACTCCATTATTCTTTTGTTCCAGCATTAATATATTAGATGCAATTTATAAACTTTATTTCTTTTTACAAAAATATTCACATTTGATCAAAAACCAGAATGCATGGAGGGAACACCCCAGCAATTTCAGAGGCCATCAGAAATAAACCGGGGCATGTTGCTGACAGGTATGGGGCAGCTTCCAGGGACAGGCTTAAGCATGACCTCAAACCATGCAATGAAACTCAGCAGCATTACATCAGCTCAGACGATGTATTTGAAGCTGTAGGTGGCATCACATGACAACCTCATCCCCTTACAGCGGCAGCACAGGTCCTGGCGGTGAGGTCTCTTCATGTTTATGTGTCTCTGCTTCGTCTCACAGCTGCAGCAAGTCTGGGAGCAACCCTGTAACATTTAATTGTTACATTTACTTAATTTCCCTCTGGGATTAATAAAGTATTTTTGAAGTGAATTAAATTGAGGACTGGACAGAGGCAAGGAGCCGTACCTTACAGACGATTGACTCCACTCTGTAGGGATTAAACCCCACCTGGCACTTCCGGCAGAGCTGCTTGTAGTACACCTAGTTGAGAAATAACTCAAAATTTAAACGGGCATAGAAAGGTGCGGCATGTTACAGTCTGTAGCTGATCACTTGCCTTACTGGTGCCAGAGATGCACCAAACATAAGCACTCTCCCACCGGATGTTGCACTTTTTACAGTGGAAGAAGCCATATCTCTGTTCCAGGAACTAAAATAAAATTGTGTCAAACTGAGTCCACTAGAAAATTGTGCAAAAATAAAGGTTTATTCTGATATCCAACAAAACAGTGGCCCCCAATAAGCAATCTGCCAGAGGGGGGGGGGGGGAAATATTGCCATTATGTAATCAATTAGCCTAAGCATAGTGACTGGTGAATTGTGGGGGGTTTTCATAACTGCAAGTCAAGTCAGCTTCTGCTGAGAACCCCAAACAACCTTGAGCCAGCCATGGACATAACTTCTTAGGACCCCCAATCAAAACAAAATAGCCAAGTGACCCCCCCCCCCCAGTAGATCTTGACTGGAGTTGACTAACCAGTTTTATGGTAGACCTACTGTAATAGGTCATGGAACATTTAATTGTTTCAGTGAGCATGAATCATCCCCGTGGCAGATATAAACTTACGCATGGTCTATATAAAGTGTCCTGCAGCCGCCATCTGGAGTGGAAATACCCACAACTACAAACATGCAAAAAAGGGCTAAGGCACTGAATGACCTACATCAGTCTATAAATCTCCCAATAGTCCGTGGCGTTTCTTGCATGAATAGTGCCCTGATCAGACACTATCTTCTGCTACCCATTCTATAGATAGCCATTTTTAATATGCAACTCAAAGGCAATGATTTGAATACTATACTTTGATTAGATTGATTTGAACAGTGTAGGCCTTTCATAGAACATACATTTCTTTCACCTTAAAAAATTACATGGTTTTAAAGCATTCATAATTAGTTTGAAATAATTTAGTGCAGATTTGATTAGCCAGTAGGATTTACTTTGATTCTACATCCCAAAAAAGCACTAAAATGTGAGTTTAACTAAATGAATGAAGGTTTCACGTCTGAATTTGCATTTTAAATGCATTTCCGTCATTTCAGGACTGATACTCAAAACAATTTAAACACTAAAGGCCCAACAAAAAAAAAAGTAAATTCTTTTGATTTATCACAAAATTATACTCTGCATGGACTGGATATGCAATTAAGAGAAATACTAAATAAATGTAGGTGCCCCCCTGGGCGGATCACCATATTGCTGATCTTAACGAGTGCCACTTTGTCAGAGTGCAGATCTTTAAATCCAACAGGTTGACAAACACCCACCTGGAAGTTTGAGCTCTTGGAGGATCGGGGAATCGTAGTCTTGAAGCCCTTTTCTGAGTTCTCGCCACTGTGATCCGTGTCAGCATCAGACTTTGCTTGCTCAGAGGCTTCGGGTAATTCCCGTCCGGAGCTCTCGCTGAGACTCTTCAGGAAGACCCTGCGGTCAAACACCGGCGAGTAGATGGACACAGGTCTGAGAAAGCGCAGGCTGCTCACAGGTGGCGTGCCCAACAACGCCTCTCCCCCCGCTTTGGCCGCATCGAGGCTCTCGTCCGACGTGTTGCAGGAGGCGGGAGGTTCGTCGTAGAGCAGCGTTTTTGGACCCAGAGAACACTGGACGACCTTATCCACTTTGGCGTTGACCTGCACGCCGCACTCTTTGGTGTTCGCCTTCCTGCAGGGTGGTGCGGCTAAACTGGGGTTGACTTGGGACAGGATGGTCTTGCAGATCTCCAGGTAGCTGAGTCCCTGAGGGATGAGAAAACGGCCCTCTCTCTTCCCCCAGCTGCCGCCCTGAGCCGGGGGAGCGCACGCCGGGCTGCTGTAGACGCTGAAGGGGGGGAACGTGGACAGGAACCCCTCCATCCCGGAGCCATGAAACCCGTCCAAGTTCCTCCTCCTGGGATTTATACAGACTCGTTCCTAAAGGCGCTGATTGCTTAATTGAGGCCTGGGTGTGCGGGGTTCAAACTGAATTGAGTGAAACGATCCAAAACTCTGGGGGAACTACCAGGTTGTGCTTCAAATGCAAATTATGAGCCCGCAATTCTATCTGAAGCCAAAGAAAACTGTTAAATAATAGAATGTCAAAACTGATTTAATACACTCACACACACACATACAAATCACAAATATAAACACAAAGTTGGCAATAGTATAATTTCTGCACATGAACAGTAATAGTTTTGAATCTTGAAGAACTTTATTGCCAGGTCAGGTGCAATAGGCTAAAGGAAATTTGCGATCCTGGAAGGAGCTGGATTACTGTGGGGAAGAAACTGTCCTGGTCCTGATGGACCAGAACCTTGTGGCGGAGGGGAGGGGCAGAGAAATGTGTGTCCAGACTGAGGCGGAGGGGGGGTTGCTGCAGCAATCCTGGGTGCAGGTCCCCATGTCCTGGAGATGTACAGCTCCTGGAGAGATAGAAGGTTGTAGGCATCCCCTTCTCAGCAGAGTGTTTGTGGCAGACAGTCATGAAGGATGTGAAGATGAATTTAATAAGTTTAGAAGTTTAGCTTAATCTTAAGTGGCTTATGAACTTTTTTTTTTAGTTGATATAGGAAATACGGTCTTCGGTTGCAGTGATCTACTCAATCTGATCTACTCAAACAAGTGTTTTTTAAGACTGAAAAATGAAAATCCATCTTGTGTTTAAAAATAGTTGCAGTTTCTGAAAATCATGACATCCACTCTTGTGAAATCAATAAATCAATGAAACTTTAAATCATAGACAGTTTGAGTTGACATTTTTCTAAGAACATTTCTAATTTATGTTCAATGCAAAATACAATTATTATTATTGCTAATAGTTCCCACGTTGTAGTAGAAAAATGTTCTATCCATGAACTTGTTGAAAAAACTAAATTAATCTTTGGAGTACTGGAAAGCTTACAGCAGAAACTTGTGCAAAAGTATCGTGCAAAAGCTAATTTATTTCAGCTTAAAAAGGTGAAACTAATATATGATGTACACTCATTACATGAAAAATGAGATATGTCAAGCCATTATTTTTAATAATTTTGATGATTATGGCTTACAGCTTTTGAAAACCCAAAATTCAAAATCTCAGAAGATTAGAATATTGTGAAAAGGTTTAATATTTTAGGCTCAAAGTGTCATACTCTAATCAGCTAATTAATCCAAACACCTACAAAGGGTTCCTGAGCCTTTAAATTGTGTCTCAGTCTGGTTCAGTAGGAATCAGAGTCATGGGGAAGACTGCTGACCTGACAGTTGTGCAGAAAACTAATCATTGACACCCTCCATAAGGAGGGAAAGTCTCAAAAAGTTAGTGCAAAAGAAGTTGAATGTTCCCAAAGCACTGTATCAAAGCACATTAATAGAAAGTTATGTGGAAGGGGAAAGTGTGGAAGAAAAAGGTGCACAAGCAGCAGGTATGACAGCAGCCTGGAGAGGATTGTCAGGAAAAGGCTATTCAAAAGTGTTGGGGACCTTCACAAGGAGCGGACTGAGGCTGGAGTTAGTGCATCAAAACCCACAACACAGAGACAGATCCTGGACATGGGCTTCACATGTCAAATTCCCCTTGTCAAGCTGCTCCTGAGCAACAAACAACGTCAGAAGCATTTTACCTGCCCTAAAGAAAAAATATCTGCAAATTTTGCATCTTGTTTGGAAACCAAGGTCCCAGAGTCTGGAGGAAGAATGGAGAGGCTCACAATCCAACATGCTTGAAGTCCAGTGTGAAGTTTCCAGTCTGTGTTGATTTGGGGAGTCATGTCATCTGCTGGACTTTTCTGATCTCCTACAGAGACTTGATGGACTTAACGTAAACATCCTTATCAGTCCCTGAAGGGAATGATGAAAGATTTAGCAGACTCCGCATGCTCCATAAATGGTTGAAGAAACAATCAGCTGAGAAGTCGTTCACATTTATTAATAATTTCAAAGTATTTGGAAGTGCTAACGATCTGTTTAAAGAAGGGATGCGTTATCTGAACTAGGCCGGAGTAAGGCTCTTAGCAGCAAACATTTTTTCTTATCAAAATCAGAAAGCAAAACACTTGCTCCCAAAAGCTGACCTTGAGGCGCCCATGGGTATCAGATAACAAAAACAGCAAGACATGATGACACCACTGGACCGAACAGATAAACAACCATCAGAGATTAAGTCTTCATCTTCCTGTGACTCAGCCACATAAAAAGAGTCTCCATTTAGAAACTTTACAGACAGACTGAACGAGCAAATCAAATTTGGGACACAATTAACACCTAAACTTAGACTACACCAAACGCCTGGGACTAGTGTCAATAAGTCTGGGAGCTTCCCCCCACTGATTATTACAGATATTTGATATTTGAGGGAACCGGGCAATAAATCCACCCCTACCGTCTCCCAGAATTTGCCCGGCACCCCTGAGGCTATATCAGTGATTATCAGCAGCAGGAAACATAAACCGTTAACCACACGCTCTCATATTAAACAAAATCTCAAATTGATAACCTGTCAGAAGGTTCAGCTGCCCATCATCACAATACTTAAGTTGGCTTTATTAAACATTAGATCTCTATCCGGGAAGTCTTTTCTTATCAATGACTTCATCACTGAGCATAATTTACACGCCCTTTTTTTATCAGAAACTTGGCTAGATGAAAATAACGAAACAACTTCATTAATAGAATCTAGTCCTCCAAATTACATTTTCTTAAGCGAGAACAGAAAACACAGACGAGGTGGAGGTGTAGCCACCATCTTTCACAACTCAATGAACTTTAAAAAAGTAACTCTGGGCACGTTTGATTCTTTTGAATACCTAGCCACCCAGATAAATGAGCCCAACAAAGCTTTATTTCTAAGTTTATACAAACCACCAAAACTTAACTCTAACTTAATGATTTCAATGACCTTCTTTCTGTAATATGTATCGACTATGACCAACTAATCATTGTGGGGGACTTTAACATCCATACCGACAACCCCCAAGATAGACAAGCAAAAACGTTAGATGATACTCTCCACAACTTCGGACTGATCCAGCATGTCAAACAACCAACACACAATAAAGGACACACTCTGGACTTAATTATCAGCAAAGGTTTAAATATTTCCAACATCTCTGTAATTAATATTGCATTATCTGACCATTTCTGTATTTTCTTTGAAAGTACCATCTCTGCTAAATTATCCAGCCACAGTAAGACCACTATAAAAAAGCGTTTTCTAGGGGACAGTTCAGTAGAAACCTTTAAACGCATTTATCCTTCCACCACATCCCCCTCATCTCCCAACTCAAAGTCAGTAAATAAGTTGGTAGATAATTTCCTTGCGAAAACCTCAGACATCATGGATTCCATTGCTCCAACTAAAGTGAAAGTAGTCTCAGGTAGAAAAAAGTATCCGTGGACAAGTAATCCACTGGTACGTAGTGAAAAAAGAGAGTGTCGACGAGCCGAGAGAAAATGGCGGAAAACTCGACTCCAGGTTCACTGTGAGATCTACAAAGAGAGACTGAATAGATATCAGCTAACTATAAAAGATGCTAGGGAATCGTTCTTTTCTGAAATCATCAACAGAAACATTAATAATGCACAGACTCTATTTGCAACAGTTGTAAGACTAACTAATCCTTTAGTGACAGTAGCCCCTGAACAAAACTCTACCAGGGCCTGCAATGAATTTGCCAGCTTTTTCACTGAAAAGATTCTAACAATTAGACGGTCAATCTGTACCTCAATATCGAACCCACAACCAGTGCCATCCCCAATCAATATCAATGTAGAGAAAATGTCTGAATTCCACGAATTAAACCAGAACAGCCTTGTAAAAATCATTATCCAATTAAGCTCCTCCATCTGCTGTCTTGATATCCTACCCACAGCTTTTCTAAAGAAAGTTCTTCCTGTTATTAGGTCTGATCTTGTTCAAATAGTGAACTCATCCCTGCTATCAGGTGTCTTCCCTCAGGCTTTACAAAGAGCGGTTATTAAACCACTGCTAAAGAAGAAAAATCTGGACAACACGTTAATGCAGAACTACAGGCCAATCTCTAATCTTCCATTCATCAGTAAGATTATTGAAAAAGCTGTGTTTCAGCAGTTAAATGGCTTCATAACAATGACAAACCATTTTGATGTTTTTCAGTCTGGTTTCCGCGCTCACCACAGCACCGAGACTGTCCTCGTCAAAGTTTTCAATGACATCCGCATAAATACAGACTGTGGAAGAACCACAGTGCTGGTTCTGTTGGACCTCAGTGCAGCATTTGACACTGTTGATCATGATATTTTATTGGAACGACTGGAGAGCTGGGTCGGACTCTCTGGTACAGTACTTGGCTGGTTCGAGTCTTACCTAAAGAACAGGGACTTCTATGTTTCAATAAGAAACTTTTCATCAGAACGAACAGAAATCACATGTGGGGTGCCCCAGGGCTCCATCCTGGGGCCCCTCTTATTTAATATCTACATGCTCCCACTAGGCAAGATTATAGCAACCAATAACATTAGCTACCATAACTACGCGGATGACACTCAGCTCTACATTACAATGTCACCAGGTGACTCTGAATCCATTCAAACCCTAAATCAATGCATTGACCAAATAAATGGATGGATGTGCCATAACTTTCTCCAGCTGAATAGAAACAAAACTGAAGTAATTATTTTTGGACCCAAAGAGGAAAGATCAAGAGTCACCACACAGCTTCAGTTAATACAGCTAGAAGCTACTCATCAGGCCCAAAATCTAGGTGTAGTAATGGACTCAGACCTGAACCTCCAAGGTCACATAAAGGCAATAACAAGGTCAGCCTTCTATCATCTGAAGAACATCTCTAGAATTAAAGGACTGATTTTGCAACACGACCTAGAAAAACTCATCCATGCGTTTATCTTTAGTCGGATCGATTACTGCAACAGCATCTTCAAAAGTCTGCCTAAAAAGTCAATCAGACAGCTGCAGCTGATCCAGAACGCTGCCGCTCGTGTCCTCACTAGAACCAGGAAAGTAGAGCACATCACCCCAGTTCTAAAGTCCTTACACTGGCTCCCTGTAGCTCAGAGAATAGACTTCAAAATACTCCTACTAGTTTGTAAATCATTACATGGCTTAGCACCAAAATATGTTGAAGACCTGTTGTCACGGTACCAACCACCCAGACCACACAGGTCCTCCAACTCTAGCCTACTAAACATCCCTAGACTCAGAACTAAACATGGAGAAGCAGCTTTCAGTTTTTATGCTCCCCTTATCTGGAACAGACTTCCTGACAAGTGTAGAGCTGCTGAAACTCTGAACTGCTTTAAATCAAGACTAAAAACCCATCTGTTTAGAATTGCCTTCGAGTAAATGCTTGATGTCATATGTATGAAATGTGTTCATGCTCTCTTGCTTTTTTTAATCTTTCTCTTGCTTTATTGTGTATCATGTGTAATGTGTGTTTCTTTTGTGTTTTTTTTTAAATCACCAAATCATGTAAAGCACCTTGAATTACCCTGCTGTTGAAAGTGTGATATACAAATAAAATTGCCTTGCCTTGCCTTGCCTTGGTGTTGGTCCACTGTGCTTTATTAAGTCCAGAATCAATGCAGCCATCTACCAGGACATTTTAGATCACTTCATGCTTCCTTCTGCAGATGAGCTTTATGGGAATGCTGACTTCATTTTCTAGCAGGACTTGGCACCTGCTGACATTGCCAAAAGTACCAAAACCTGGTTCAATGACCATGGGATTACTGTGCTTGATTGACCAGCATACTCACCTGACCTGAAACCCCATAGAGAATCTATGGAGCATTGCCAAGAGAAAGATGAGAGACATGAGACTGAACAATGCAGAAGAGCTGAAGGCCGCTAATGAAGCATCCTGGTCTTCCATAACACCTCAGCAGTGCCACAGGCTGATAGCATCCATGCCACATTGAGGCAGTAATTGATGCAAAAGGGGCCCAAACCAAGCACTGAGTACATTTGCGTGATTATACCTTTCAGAGGTCCAACATTACTCTATTTAAAATCCTTGTTTTATTGATTTCATGTAATTTGTTTTTATTTTCTTAGATTTTGAATTTGAGGTTTTCATAACCTGTAAGCCATAATCATCAAAATTATAACAAATAAAGGCTCGAAATAACTTGCTTTGCATGTAGTGAGTCTATATCATATATTAGTTTCACATTTTAAGCATTTAATTGCTGAAATAAAAGAAGTTTTGCAGAATATTCTAATTTTTTGAGTTTCACCTGTAAATACAAACAGGAATTCCATAGGCAATCATTTTAGGTTCCATCTGTTTTTGTTTTTAGCCTGTATTAACAATCTCTCAGATCCTGACATTGGCCTTTCAGGTATATCCAAATGATGCTGGAAGACAAACGATTCAAGATGATAATTGATTCTCCGGTGAAGTTTAAAAGTCAATGATTTCTAAATGCTAAAAATTAAAGTTTGTTTTAAGATTGTAAGTAACTGTTTGACATTTGAATGTGCCTTCTTGTTGTTTCTAAACTCGGTGACATTTTTAAATTTGTCCCATGGTTTTAAACCAATAGGTCAGCCATTAAATCAGCAGACTCAAAGCATATACACTGGCTTAGTATCCATTTCTTTCATGGTCCTGGTGCTACAGTACACTGTGAAGTAATTTAACCCTCCTTTAGATGGCATCTCACTGATTAAAGCTGCACAGTAGGCCAAGGTTAGGCCAATAATCTTGACCAATGGTTGATTAAGAGGCTTCTGCTATACTTTGTGGCATCCTTTGAGTGAGGTGTGCTGGAGCAGAGACACCTCTGAAACATAAAGGGACAGTGGCCCCTTGGGAACAGGGAAATCCATTTGTTATATACTGCATGATAGGATGAAATAATTAAATATTACAGTAGATTTTGGTGATTTTCGCTTTAGTTATGTTTTAATAATGAAGTGTTTTTATATGTGCATATTTACTACGTATATTTTCAGTTGTCATTTGTTTCTAACGCATTTAAATGAATATTTTTATGCTAAATTGTTTAAGGTCTATTGTACTTGTATGTGAAGAGCTTGAATGAGAAGCATGGTATTAGGGGGCCCCCTAAAGGTCATGTTGGACATAGAACCTGCACAGGCAGACAAAGAAAGATGTGAATGCACAACATTCTCTGTCCTGGAAGTCAGTTTGGAGTTTTTTTTTTTTGTAGAACATACAGTAGCCGTTTTGTTTGTAAAATTAATACAAACAGATAGCAGCTTCCTTCAAACATGTCGATGTCAGATTTAATAAATATGAATGTGAATTGTTTAATGGATTTTGACTCTGACACAAAAAGAGAGAAGTGGTCCAACATGTCTAAGAGAAACTGCATAAACAGTGGCACGTTAATTTAATAAAAAGCTCTCTAAGTGGCAGAGATGCATTGAAGAAAAGATGGACGGTGCTTTATAGAATATTTAAATTAATTGTGTATTTGCAATTTGCAGAATAAACATAACACATCAATGGGATTGTTATTATTTGAGGGTATCATCAGATACAATGTCATTTATTTATGCAAATAGAATAGTTTTTGGTGTTTTTAAGTACTATAAACAGTTATTCTTTAACACATGTTTGCACTTTGAGTTTAAGGATCAGAAATTAAAATAAAAACTCTTAAAATATTATTCTGTATGTTATTTGCCTAATTTTTGGACATTAAATATTAAGATCTGATTTCTCTTACTATTCTTAAACTGGGCTGCAACATAAAACTGTAAAATTATAACATTCTTTAACTTTAACTCATTTTTCTTCGCTTATTTACACGAAACATATACCCCTTTAAATGTAACCTCTATAGAAAATAGAAAAATTTAGTTCTATGAGTTTTTCAATGTTCAGATGTAGATAAGCGCGTTACCTGAATGTCCAAGCAAGACTATTAGGACTCGCCTTTAGGTGGCGCTACTCGCTTATCAATAGACAGTACCCATGGGCACTGAATCGATGCATGTTGGCGCCATTTTGGAGCTAGGAGGGGGAAGAGAGCTGCAGAGGAGGACACGATTTATCACAATTCAACCTAACAGGTAAGAAATGCATAAATAGGCAATTCCGTTAGATCGTGAACTAATAGTATGTTTAGTCCCGCTTTTCAAAAAATAATATATGGGTGAGTATACGGCCGTGGAGTGGGCTGGTGTCCATGCGGCGAAAGGTGTAGCGCAGCCCGCCTTGCTCGTCTGTGTTCTCGGCTGCCTTGTCTCGATTCTCTGCGTTGCTTTGACTTGGTCCTGCGCCGCAAAATGGTTAGCAAGACTAATATTGGCCTGTTGGCTTAGCTTAATGTCACGACAGAATGACAGCGCAATGAGCCGTCTTAGTTGTACGCCAGGAATCGGGGCAGTTGTAGCCACATAACGGTAGTTAGCCGGGGTGTTTTGTTACGGTCTGTCCCCCCTCTGTCACTGAGATTGCTGCTGCTAATGTTAGCTCTAGCATGCTAGTTGATGGTGTGCAGACTGAGCAGCTAACTGGGTTAGCCACTTTATAGCAGCCTATCCGTCTGCGTTTACATGCTGCTGTAACGCAATAACATTGACTTCTATGCTTAAAAAGATTGCCTGTTTATCTATAAACCTACCGGAAATAATTGTACTTTATGCTGCTGGTTATTAGTAGACAAATGTTTTTGTTGTAAGATTATTTCCTTATTATCGCTCATAATGGCTGCTTTATCATGCGGTCATATGGATGGGGAATAATAACGTTAACATATATAAAACTATTCATGTAGGAGTTTGCCTCATCTAAAGTTGGCACCCCTGGGGACTTTTTTTAAGTACTGTAATCCAGGATGATGAAAGAAAGCTGGGCTGTAGCAAGCCTGGTCATCCCGGTTTCAGCTGTGCCTCAAAAAAACTCCAAACTAAGCTGAGGAGAAGCAGCTCTTTTAACTGCATTACCTGTCACTGTAGTTACAGCACTCGCTTTGAACTATGAACTTACTTAATTACGAAAATATTGATCATGTGACAACTTAAGTTTGAGTGTAATATTAGTAGCTTTAATTAAACCTGCAAAAATAGTGCAGTGAAAATGAAACTTGCTTGTAAAAACAAAATAAAATAATAATAATATAATAAAATAATTGCTAAAAATATGCTTGTGAAAATAAATTAATATCCATAAAGTGCTTATTCAAAATATTTACAAAAAATGATGACAAAAGTGTACATTGAAAATGAAATAGAGGCATGTAAAAATACTATTGCATAATAATAATAATAATAATAGAATATGCTTTTAAAACAAAGCATAATAAAAATAAGTGTTAATATTTTATTTTTTTTAAAATTTGATTGTAAAATAACTTAATAGGTTTAAATTTCTTGATATTAAAATGTAAAATAAAAAACACTTAATAAATGAAAAATAAAATAATCAAATACATGTAATTACCTATACTGCACTTGTAAAAATAATGCACACCCAACAAGAAAATGTATACTTAATAAAACTGTAGCTGTGACCACATTTTACCCGCCTGTCCTGCAACTCTGCATGGGTGGATATAGTAAAAATATGTAACAGCCCAGAAACAGGTTTCCAGTGAAGAAGCAGTGGTTAAATAAACCACCACGAAAAAGGGGAGTACTTCAATAGTTCGGCCATTGCATGTTGTTAAACTTTTCATTTCTAACATTGCAGTGTTGTGGTTAAATATTGTGATGCTATCACTTATGATTAGCTCACATTTCTCTTTCACTTCTCTTCTGTTTTTCTCTATTGTGTAGTCACAGAAGAAAGAGTCCATCAAAAGAGCAATGAGTGTTATCACAGCCAATTAGACTGTGATTGGATGGCATTTGAAATAAGAGTTTACCAAATGTTGCATCAAAGCAGGCCTTTGTAAGGGCACTGTTAGACATATTGAAATTAACGATCGTGATTCAGTGTGCTGTGCTACTCATGACGCATCGTTTTCACCTTAAATGCTTCAAGTGATGCAACAGTCAGACTTTTACTGATTGACAGATTTCTGTCTTTCTTTGATGTCTGACATTCCGATTTCCTATAGCAAACCAAATGTTACATATTTTTGGTATTTTACTTGCTCGTTAGACGTTAGAGCTGATCAGGGGAGGGCTAAGAAATGCATCACTACAAACAGAAAAATGCAAAATGACAAATATATTTAAAAAATGTTTTAATTCTGATTTATACAGATTTGGTTTTCAGATAGTTGTTTGTCTCTCTCTTTAAAAAAAAAAAATCTTAAGATTTAGTATATTAATACGTAAACCAAATATAAAGCTGATCACAGCTGCATTTATTTGTAGTTGTTTCTAAAAGCTGCTGATGTAGTTGAATATTTATGACGGTCGTATAGCCCAGGGCTTGATTTATGCCCATGTTTCAGCTCTAGGTTCAAGTCTATAGAAGCCCAAAGTGTTGTTTACGTTCACATCACCTTCACATTCTTGTACAATGTAATGTATGTTGCTTTGACTCGGTTTGCTTCGGCTCTGATCGGTTTGTTTTGAATGTCCTGTGGGCATACAACACATCACAACACAACACATGGATTCATTGTGAATAAGAAATATCTTCCAGCATGTAGCTGTCTTCACTTGTTGCAGGAGGTTTGGTACAAGTATTTTTTTCATGTAGTTGCCAGATAATTGGAGGAGAACCTATTCCTTGAATGGTGGCTTAGGTCAATTGTCAATAGATTTGGTGTACAAGGCCTGTAATTTAGCAGTGTGTTTCTTTTTTAAAGTTTTTTTTTTTTTTTACAGCTTTTCACTTGTTTATAACCGTTGGGCCAATTTTCCTATAAATTGCCCCCATTGTTGTTTTTGTTAGCTTTCATTGGTTTAGCTTTGGCAAAGAAGCGTTTTATGCAGAAAATTGTGTCCCAGTTTCTATAATTTGAAACTGCAAAACCTTTTTGACAGACATTGCCCATTCAGCTGGTTTGTATTCACATATAGGCAAGGCAATTTTATTTGTATAGCACACTTTTAACAACAAGGTAATTCATGGTGCTTTACATGATTAAGGGGTAAAATAAAAATAGCAGTAAAACACAGACAAAGCATATAAAGTACAAACAGCAATAAAGCAAGAAGCATACACAAAACATGTGATACATTAAAGCATTACTCAAAGGCAGCTCTAAACAGATACGTTTTTGGTCGTGATTTAAAGAAACTCAGGGTTTCAGCAGCTTTGCAGTTGTCTGGAAGTTTGTTCCAGATTAGAGGAGCATAGAAACTGAAAGCTGCTTCTCCATGTTTGGTTCTGAGGGATGTTGAGTAGACCGGAATTCGAGGACCTGAGTGGTCTGGGGGTTTGGTATAGTAACAATAGATCTTCAATATACTTTGGTGCCAGCCATTCAATGATTTATAAACTAGTAAAAGTATTTTGAAGTCTATTCTCTGAGCCACATGGAGTCAGTGTAAGGACTTTAGAACTGGGGTGATGTGTTACACTTACCTGGTTCTAGTGAGGACTCGAGCAGCAGCGTTGTGGATCAGCTGCAGCTGTTTAATTGACTTTTTAGGCAGACCTGTGAAGACGCTGTTGCAGTAATCAATCCGACTAAAGATAAACACATGGATGAGTTTTTCGAGGTCCTGTTGCGACATCAATCCTTTAATCCTAGTAATGTTCTTCAGGTGATAGAAGGATGACCTTGTTATTGCCTTTGTGATTCTGGAGGTTCAGGTCTGAGTCCATTACTACACCTAGATTTTGGGCCTGATCAGTAGTTTCTAGCTGTATTAACTGAAGCTGTGTGCTGACTCTTGATCATTCCTCTTTAGGTCCAAAAGTAATTACTTCTGTTTTTTTTCCTGTTCAGCTGGAGAAAGTTATGGCACATCATCTATTGATTTGCTTGATGCATTTACTTAGCGTTTGGATGGGTTCAAAGTCATCTGGTGACATCGTAATGTAGAGCTGAGTATCATCTGCATAGTTATGGTAGCTAATCTTATTGGTTGTTCTAATCTGAGCTAGTGGTAGAATATAGATATTAAATAGGAGGGGCCCTAAGATGGAGCCCTGGGGCACCCCACATGTGATTTCTGTTTGTTCTGATGAAACATTTCCTATTGAAACAAAGAAGTCTCTGTTCTTTATGTAAGATTTGAACCAGCTAAGTATTGTACCAGAGAGTCCGACCCAACTCTCCAGTCGTTCTAGTAATATATCATGATTAACAGTGTCAAATGAGGTCCAACAGAACCAGCACTGTGGTTTTACCACAGTCTGTATTTATGCAGATGTCATTGAATATGTTGACGTGCTTTGGTGAGCACAGAAACCAGACTGGAAAACATCAAAGCAGTTGGTCGTTGTTATGAAGCTATTTAACTGCTGAAACACAGCTTTTTCAATAATTTTACTGATGAATGGAAGATTAGAAATTGACCTGTAGTTCTGCATTAACGTGTTGTCCAGTTTATTATTTTTTAGCAGTGGTTTAATAACAGCTGTTTTTAAAGCCTGGGGGAAGACACCTGACAGGAGGAATAAGTTAACTATTTCAATCAGATCAGACACAATGACAGGGAAAACTTTCTTAACCCCTTAAAATTTCTGCAATTTTCGCCCTACAATTTTTAAAAACGCATACCCCAAATTAACTTAAAGCTATTCTTGAACCATTTTGAGTAGAGACATGGCTGGGGTCTCTTTGGAAAGCAAACACTCTAAAATTTATCCCAGAACTGTGTTAATATCTCTGAGTGTTATTGTTACCAAGCAATATAAATTTTAATACACTGAAAAGTTATTTTTTTCATGTCCGATTATTTATTTTATATAAATACATGCTGTAAAAATGGCTTCAAAAAGAGGTGGTGACCTAAAACACACTGTGGGTCTAAAACCTAAAGTATTACCTTCATCCACACCAAATTTGACAGCAATAAACCAAAAAATTAGTATTCTGCACACATTTTTATAACGACAGGTCAAAGGTGGTCAAAGTGTGTCATATGCGCCATCTCCCGGGTAAATGCCGTAGTCCTCACTGAATAAAAAATATCAGAATCATAACTTCATCTTCTCATATAAAGCTCCACGGCTTCCTTCAATGTTGTATTTTGATTATAAAGGGTGTTTGGACACGGTGCTGAAACAGTATGTTACTGGTACGCACTGTGCGTATCTCTTCATTAATAAGACATTTTACGCACGTCATATACACTGGCTGCGAATAAGTCCGCCCGGTCAACTTATATATCTGCGTTTACAGCATTACATTGGCTATTTGATGTGTCAATCATCAGAGTTCTGGACCGCGATTGGTTCGAGTTACTTACCATAACGTGACTTTCCATCCATGCGCCATTGGTTGGAGATCTACACTACGTAAGGAATAAACCGGATTAATTTTTTTCTTTTCTTCTTGGCATGCTCAGTGACCCTTTGTAGGCGGAAGTGGAAGCGAAGGAATCGGAAACAAAGCTGTAAAGACTACAAAAATGGCCACAGACATTTCGGGAGTGAATTTTCACTTTGTTTTACATTTTTTTATCAGTTTTGCCCTTGCCCGGGACTAATCACTTTATTGGAGGACTTTAATCGGACCCTTATTGATGTAAAAAGACCATTTTTGTTTGAAATGGATCGGTTTTGTCACGTTTATTGGACTACAAAGTGGTGAGTTCCATATTTTTATACCTCCACCAGGAGAACATTTGTGTTGGCAAAAGCGCTCACTGTATCTTCAGGTATGATTGTATTCTTGATCCCCAGACATAATTGGAATCACAAGACTTAGCTTTCCAATGATATAAAATTTGTATAGGTTCATAGAAGTCAGAAAATCGGTGGATTTAAACTAGGAAATGGGCTGGGCCCGCCCTCAGAACAGACAGACCGTCCAGTTGTTAGAATCTTTTCAGTGAGAAAGCAGGTAAATTCATTTCAGACCCTGGTAGAATTTAGTTCAGGGGCTAATGGTCATGAGTTCACCTTTGTAGCCAGCTGGTGTCCATATTTCACTCTTGTTGCTGGCTTTCTCCATCTTTCCTTTCCCCACCAACAGGGTTAAAACCAATCTGTCTCTGTCAAGATTCAAATTTGGAAATTATTTACTTTTGAGTCCTTACAGTGGTGCTGGTGGCTGTGTTCAAATGAGCAGAACTGGCAGAGGAGAGGAGTAGTAGGGTACAAAGCCCTCTGTTAGGAGGTAAATGTGTTTAACTGTGATAAACCAGTAATGAGCTCAAAGTAGCCCATGCTCAGGATGTTAGGAGAGGGGTAAAGCCAGTCCCTTTGTGGTTATTTACTGCTGCGTTTGTGAAATGTTCCCCGATGGATGGTAGCCACACATTCACATCAGGTTGAGAAATAATCTGCTCTGATTGGCTGCCAGGGTACTCTCTGTGTGTGTCTGTGCAGTGCAACGATGGAGGGATGAACTCAGATTTGGAAGCAGCTGTGGGGTGGAAAAGAAGGTCACAATCCAGCAATTTGGCAGGCTTCCAATGTGTGTGTGTGTGTGTGTGTGTGTTGGTCTCTGTATGTGTCTGTTTACTGATGCTTGTCTGCAGCTACTGAGAATTTTCGGAACTTGTGGTTCATAAATGTGTATTACATCTTCTTGACCCAAACCAGTTTTACTATACTAGAACAAGTCTCAGTGTTGAGAGTAAAAACATCAAGTTAATGTACAGAAATGGGATTGAACAAAAAATTCAATTTATGTCATTGTTTGAGAAAATAGAATTTTCTCCAGCCAAAAGCAGCAATTATACTTCAGTCACATGTAGGAATGTGTACCCAAACCCAGTATTAAATTGGCCCCGGGGCTGATTCTGACGGTCCACCCGGATCGATAAGCTTCAGCCTTATTGGTCCTCTTAACGGTAAACTTAAGGTCGTATTCATGTTTTGCAGGAGATATAAACACAAGCCAAACACTGTATTGCAGCCCACTCCTCCTTAACCACCACACACGCTGCGGGGACGGAGTGGCGACTGCTGGACGCTCACGTCTGTGTTCGCCTTACAGATTCGATGACAGAGTGAACGAAAAGATCCAAGATTTGGCTTCATTTTACGAAAATAGATGCCGACAATGCACGCTGTCACATATGTAATAAAAGCTTTGCTTGCAAAGGCGGGAACACAAGTAATTTGACCAAACACCTTGCCAAAATACACCAACTACAAACCGAAAGATGCACGGTGTTTGACCGCCTGAGTGCTGCAGCAACAACAACCACTGAATCAGATACAACAGGTTTGTATGCAAAGCAAACACGTGAAGCATAAGGACATAAGTTTGCCATTTCATTCTTACAATTAATAAATGCTGGATATTTTGAACAACAGTTTCCTTCTTATCTAAGTTTAAAAAAAAATTCTTAAACTACAGTTAACCTGCTATTTTATTCTTACAATTAATAAATTCTGGATATTTTTTAACAGCTTCCTTCTTATCTAAATAAAAAAAATCTTTAACCACAGTTCATTATTTGTGTTTTTCCCCTTTTGTTTTAGTCTTTCAAAAAAAAAAAAGTACCGATAAAGTACCGGATCGATAAGGAGTATCGTTAAGAGTAGTAGTATCAATAAATCCTTAACGATCCCCATCCCTAGTCACATGGCATCCAAGCAACAGCTAGGAGACAGACAAGTATCAGCAGTCGGCTGAGATGATGAATAACTGTGTATTCTGACTTGACTTGTTATAAGATGACATCAGAATCTATAAAATCTTTTGCCAGAGAGCCCTTTGCCTTCAGTAAAAACATCAATCAGTTGTCTGCATCAGGCTTTTAGTGTCTCACCAGAAAGCTGTACAACTGAAATGGCATCTAATAGTATGACACACACTTAAAAAAACATTTACAAAAAACATATTTTAAGCAGCGGCAATAAATCACTTGACAATAAGAGATTTCAGTGAGGAATGTGTCTTTACCAAAATGGCAAATCTTGGGTTTACTGTTTTATTATTCCTACATTTTTCAGTGGGCCGTATCAGACGTTCATACAAACCCCAAGCAAAGAGTGGCAGGAGACCTGAGGCTTGGACTTCACAGCACCATGAGTGGCCTGGGTTTGGGTGGGGTACCGGGGCCGGACCTTAGATTAGACACTTCAAAGAATCGCCGTCTTCATACTCGATAGAACTTTACTGAAGCCAAAAGGAAATTTTTTTGGGATATTATCACAAAAAAAAAACTTTACGGAAGTGTTTAACTTGAACCAAGTGCTCTTGTTTAAACTCAAAAAGCAGCAATTACTACAATGCTGTGGTTAAAACAAGATATTCATTATTACAATGTTAATAATTTTGTCCAAGATATTGTTTATTTTTATTTTGCCAGTGTATACAGTATTACTGAAACGATTCCTTGAGTAATTCAAGTATTTGTTAAATTTAATATTACTATACCATATGGCCGCCTGGATAGGTATTTCAGTTTCACAGTCCCCTCGCTAATGGTGATGTTCCGCCCAGATGGTTATTTTGGTTACACAACCCAATCACTTAGATTATGCTACCAATGTATTTAACACATTAAAGGATGCTCCACAGAATTGAACGCGTTGAGGATTGTAAAGAAAAAACACAGTGACAGAAAAGACTAAAACTATCAAAAGTATGGCACCACTACAAGCTTGGCCCCTGTATGCCAGCTATGAGCGCGATGCACTTCGCCACACATTTGTCATGACTCAGGCGGTATGAGGAAAATTTATTTTGCGGATCCTATGTAAAGTCGTACTTTAGCAGCAGCAGCCCGCTCCCTGTTCCGTCTATGAACGGATCACAACCAGCCACTAGGCGGCAGCTCAGGGAGGACGTCAGATGAGAGAAAGGCTGTCGTATTTCATGCATCACACCAGGCAGTTTATGTTTGCTTATTGATCCTCTGAAAAACAATGAAAACCCGGACATTTTCATCAATCTATTAAATAAATTAGAATATATGTTCCGATGAGGCTCATTAGTCAGATTATAAAGTAACTTTTGAAAATAACGGCCTTTAAGTATGTACTAAGTTTTAAAATTCAACAATACAGAGAGGAGGCCAACATTATTTTATTTAAGCAGTTTAGGCAACATGGAGAAGAGATGGCTAACAATAGTGTGAAATGTTTTGCATGATTATTTTTTTAAAGGTTTTATTCAAACATATTTGCACTTTGGGATTTGTGCAGATACTAACTTAGAAACTAAATTTTTAATATAACGTCATATAGTAATACTTTAACTAAATGTGGCCCAAAAATACACAGAAACACTGACATTGGAATTGGGGGATTAAAGAAAATTAGCCTTTCTGTAAGACTTGTCAGCATAAGGGGGTTATGACATCTCTGGCTAGACAGCTGCACTGATTGTGGATTTGATCAAACACAATGCACCAACAGCAGCAGAAGACCTGGCTCCCCAAATCCTCACTGACTGTGGAAACTTCACAACGGAGCCCTCTCCACGCTTTCTCTATAGGTTACCAAATGAAGTGAAAACAAAATAATTTCAGAAGAGGAGTTTGAATTTTGCGAGAGTCCCTTTTCTTAGCTCAGGTAAAGACCTTCTGATGTTCACTCTGGTTTAGGAGGGGCTAACTATAAAGCCGCATTCACACCGCCCAAAACGTCAACACCTAGAACGACCATGTTAAGTCTACGGTTGAGGCCGTCAGCGTCTCCGACGTTTTGCGTGCTTTGGCCGTGGCATTTTGTGAAGCTTTTGCTGCTTTCCAAGCTTCAAAGCGGCAAAAGCCAGCAACGCAGAAGTTCAGCATGCTGAACTTTCGTCTTCGTCCCCTGAGCATCAACCAATCAGAGCGTCTCACTGTAGTGACATCACTACACATTTAAAGTAGCGCTGAAAGTAAACCTCATCCATACACAGCTCCTGGAGCCAAATGTTTAAACTCTCCAAGCTCAGAACGCCTCTCAAGATTGGGTTGTATCCACAAATGGCACTGATGAACCCGAAGTCAACGATGTCTAGCTTTATTTAGTTAAATAAAGCTTAGCCACTCTCTCGATATGATCCGCCTTTGTTTAAAACATCCGGCAACAGAGGAAGCCCCGCCCACGCTCTCTTTTTTTGCCCAGCAAGTGGCGGGCTTTGCAAGCTTCAGGCTTAAAAATGTATAGGCTTCAAACTAGTTGCTTTGTGAGCGTTTTTTGACAGAGACAAAGCGTGTGGTGTGAACTCTGCATAAGAAATGTAACAGTTTCAGCCCATGTCATGGATAGGTCTGAGTTTGGTGGCTGTGGAGTCGAGCTGTTCTTACCCTGTAAATCTCCAACCTCTTGAATGTGCTTTGCTTCACAATCCTCTCAAGGCTGTGGTTGTCACTGTTGTTCAAATTTTTGTCCACACTTTTTCCTTCCACTCAACTTTCAAATAATATGCTCAAATGCAGCACCATTCACACAACAACGCTTGTTTCATAGTACAGGCCTCTGAAAACAACCTTGTTTCCAACAGCTTCAGCCATGTTTTCAAGCTGCATAATAAATCTCTACAGTCCTACTGCGGTCTATTTAGGTGATTAATCATTTCTCAAGCCTTCAAACTCCCTACCTCCCACATGAGCCCTCGTACTACTGATAACCATACACTACTTTAGTAAGGCTGCCAGTGTCCTCCCCTCTGCAGTTTACGCTGTGTATTGCTGTTATATACTGGACTCCCATAACATTTTTGTTTAAGTTACATATGTTCATTTTTCTCTTGGTGTTTATTTCACATTTTGGGTTGAAAGCTACAGATATTTTTCTACAATAGGTTTAACTTTCCTTTTCTGTGAGGTCACTTTATTATAATCTTTTGGTTTTAAGTATACACATGACTATGAATTACACTATTTATTAGGGATGTGTATTGGCAAAAGTCTGGCGATGCGATATGTATCACGATACAGGGGAGACGATACAATATATTGCGATACTATGAGTAAGACAATATATTGTGATTTTTAAAACTCAATTTAACAGTAGGAAAACTGTCACAGCGTTCTAAACACTCCAAACTGTATCATACTTTAACACATCCAGTTTTATTAGTAGCTCTAGGTGATCCACTGGAACGAAGAAGGTGAAAACCACCACAAACTACCAGTCATGCTTTAAATTTTACTACAAAAATTGCTGTCATCATTGATGGTTCCATTCAAATCCCCCCCCAAAAAAACTCTACTTTTATTTTAAAAATCGTTAAAATATCGGGAAATAAAATGTTGCGATATATCATGTATCGATATTTTCTTACATCCCTACTATTTATATTAATAAATTAAAATGTATGCGTATAAATTACACTGTGTAATTTATATTAAATTCTCATATTTATATTTACAGCATCCTTTTTCTTGGCTGTGAACTAGAAAATTGTTAATACCTTTCAAATCTGAAAGTAGAACAAAATCGCTACTGTGAGTGGAAAAAGTTTAAAAGTTTAAAGCTGCATTCTGGAGAAAATATTTATGTATCAAAGTTTTATATATCTTTAAAATTATAGTGGGGTTCAATACTATGATAAAAGGCTGGTGCTCCACAACATTTGCTGTTCTTCCTAAGTCCCCCCTTCCTCCCATAGACTCCTATGCATTTCTCACTGACCAACAAATTTTTTTAGCCAATAGAATTCGAGTTTCCGCCCTGTCGACTGTCAGTCAACTTGCATGTGCATTGCACGAACCTGTGATGATGGGGCACACAGGCCACTCCTGTTTACAGTCATCATGTTGGAAGAGAGAGTGCACAATTATTGAGGTGGGGCTGGGGGGGGGCCTTGATGTCATCATGACATCACCCTCTGTTGCGGTAAAGCGTGATCTTCATTCATAAGTCCAGCGTTGCTGCAATATTGCGGTAATATTACTATCAAGCTTGCCGGCACGAATGGTGCAATATTCACGCCTTGCCATGCCGCCACCGCGCATTCAAAAGACACACAGTGTGTCTTTTGAAACAGGCTTATGTGTCCGGGTTCTGTCCAGTTATACGCTGCTTGCTTTGGTTGGCTTTACAAGGAGAAGTCAGGCATTTTATGAAACTTGCTCATCATAGTCAAGACCGGTTTATCTCCTCTGAATGTTGGGTCACAGTCAGGTTCTGAGCTTGTTACTTACTGAAATTTAATAGGACAGGTTTTTTTTCCAATAAGGTGCCATAATGTGCAATTTAATGGTCTGATTCATAGGCAGTCTGGAAAAATCTGGAACTTGATTTCAGCATTTCTTTCATCAAGTCTGGATGGGACTTTTTTTTTAAAGCTTTATTTAACCAGGAGGATCCCAATGACATTTCTAATCTCTTTTTCAAGGGAGACGTGGCCAAGATAGGCAACAGTGTGCATCACACATGGTTACAAAAGTTACACAAACACGGATGACAACAACGCAAGAAATAATTAAAGATTCAATTAAAATGACAAGCAACTTAAATGAAACGGTTACATGTTATGGATTTGGCCTGAAGAATTCTTGTCTAATTCTTGTTTAAAAACGCTCAATGAAATTACCTCTGTCATTCTCCAGTTATTCTGTAGCTCGTTCCAAGCCAGCGGTGCTAAGTGGACAAAAGCTCTTGTCATTTTTGTAAAGAAATAGAATTGTAGGGGGCTATGCAATCTGTTTTTTCACTTCAGGTGCATTTCTTTATCAGAACTTCTGGGTATGCACGTGTCTCCACCACACCGGGCCGACAGATTACCCCGTCAAAATTACCAATTGTGGAAAGGCGCCTTTTCACTTTTTTCTATTCTGACCATAATTATTAACCCAAAAAGGGTTTAATTATGGAGTAAATGAAAACAAATTGACAACCAAAGAGTTCCACATTTACTTTTATTCAAGTTTCACAAATATCACAAAGTGATGTGGTTCAGCAGAACATTGGATGATTTTACAAGATATTTTAAAGTACTTTGCTGTCATTTTTAAAACTAAAACATGATTAAAACATTAAAAATAATCAGGAGTAGCAGGGCTCTATGAAGTTCGCAATGTAGGAGAGGCGGACGGAATCACGGAGTTTAACAAAAAAACTAATACAAAATAAAATCCTGTTTCTGTAGTATTTTGGTGGCTGCAACTCCTGTCTGTTGCTACCTGGTTCGGCGGGAGTTGGGTCAGCCCTTCTCTCCACACAGACGGAATAAACGGGCCAGCCATGGCGAAAAACTCACTGAAACAACTACGTCCTCCAAATAATAAAAAGAACAAACTCGAAGCTTGGCGCAAGGGTCAGGGCTAGCAATGTTCGTGAATTGGTAGAACAATCCTTCTATAAGTTCTGTCAGCAACATGATAGCTAAACATAAAAACACTGACATGTCATCTACTTCGCTGGCATCTGGGAGATCTCTTTATGAGACATTTTTTAATGCTGACTTCAACTAAAGCATTTTTAAAGGGAGATTTTCTTTTGAGTGTTTTCTACATAATGTTTTAATTCCTTTAAAATGATCGGAAATGGGAAATTCTTAATGTTATTTGTGAAAATATTTGTGAATAACAGTAAATGTGGGTCTCTTTGGCTATTGATTTCTTAAATTATTTTTATTCACTACATAGTTACCGTAATTTTCAGACTATAAGCCGCTACTTTTTTCACACACTTTTGACCCTGCGTCCTATAAAACGATGCGGGTAATTTATAGATTTTTCTACTGGCTAACGGCCTCCAGGGGGCACTATAGCAGGAATCACATAAGTGAGACAGACCTGTGGGGAAAGATTATGCGCTGAAGAAGATACTACCGGTAGTTTTTATGTACACACCCTCATCAAGGAAAACACACGAAGAAATACGGCTTTTAAGTTAAAGGTTATCGAGCTGGTTGTCAAAGAAGGAAATAAAGCTACTGCATGTAAGCTTGACTTCAATGAATCTGTGCTGAGACATTGGAGGAGGCCGCGGAAAGAACTGAGTCGGTATACAAAGATGACAAAAGCTTTCAGAGGACATTAAGACACTGAAGAAGACGACTTCAGTGGGTTTAACGAGGAAGATGAAGATGGCGACCAATTACTTTTCTGGTAGGCTAGAGCAAATTTTATTTTCTAACCAGACATCTTACTGTCGTGTTGTGTTGGTGTCGTACTGCTGATTTTCAGGCAGAGTTTGAAAAATTTGAGATGACATCTGTTGTGAATTGGCGCTATATAAATAAACTGAATTGAAATTGAATTGAAATTGAATTGAAAAAACGCGTGTCTTAAATTAAAACTAGAAAAGCGCTCAGAGCGCCTAGATCTCTGCCACTCATCCCCTCATCCCCATGTTATCTAATTCTAACTTTTGATACTTTCCAATAAAATGTCTGCTAATGAGACGCATGGCAGTGCTCTTCCAGTGGAGCTGCTGCGCGAGGGGAGCCGCTTATATGCTCTCTGACACAGGAGAGGAGTGGAGGTTAGCACCGCTGGTCGGTGGGTGGGTACGTGCTTCATGTCGGATCAACCCAAAACTTTAATCAGTTGTTCCTGGACCCATTGCGGACATTTCCTTAACTTTTCATTGAAATCCTTCCAGAACATTTTGAGTTATATTGCTAATAGACAGACGAGCATAAAAACTTTACATCCTGGCAGAGTTAATTTAAAAAAAAAATCTTCCGGTACGATCTTTCTGTGTAATTATATCATGTTAAAACATGAAAACCTGCGCCTTTATATTCAGGTGCGCTTTATATATATACAAAAAAAAATGTCTTTTAAAATTTAGCTGGTGTGTCTCAATGTCACACAGACAGTTTTTGACATACAGCTGTAGTTGTACATTAGAAACAGGGTCAAAAATAAAGTATCGGCCTATATTATTGTTATTAATATTACTATTATTACTTTCTTGAATAAAATAATGTTCTATTCTTCCAAACCAAAATAGCTTTACTATTAAAAGGCAGGAGTGGGTTGGTGTTGAAATTCATCCTGGGAGCTTGGTTCTGAGAGGCTTTTTATCGGATCCCACTGGTGATGCAAGTATTTTAATACAAATGAATCACAATCTTTGGAGGCTGAATGTGCAAAAAAATAAAAACCCTCATCTTCATCTAGATGTTTGCCTGGCTCAGTGTCTTAGTGTGCATAACCTTGCTTTCTTTTAGCGACGTCCGCTCCTCTTTCTTCTTTATTTTGTCTTTATTTTTGAAACAGGGAAACAAGAGTTTGGGCAGCTGAACCAATTACATAGGGTAGCAGCTAGCAAACGATATCAAAATATTTGACATAAAAACAGTATTTCCAAACCTTCCAGAATCGAGTGCAGCAGAGCTCTACTAACCCTCTATAGGTGCAGGCAGCAGTACAATGATCTGCTTGAAGGGAAGATGCCTCACTCACATACACAAACAGACACACAGCAGGGGGTGTCTCCTTTATGCAGGAGGTGGGGTAAACCCTGAACGGGCACCCAGTCCATCATAGGGCAACAAAGGTTAAATAACTACTTCCATACAAGAGAAATGTTCTAGACTGACTGATTGAACTGAGGAAAAGATGTTCCTTAATCATTTTAGATAATTGTGATTTTAATGTTGGACCAAAATAATAATAGTGGCTATACTGTTTGTTTAGCAGCCTGACTAACATAAACTGAAATATAAAACTTTAAATATTTGCAGTAAGATTAAATTAAGATTTAGATTGTTTAGATAAAATAAAGATTCTTAATCAATATCAACTATAAGATCCTGATCAATACAATTATAGTCATGTCGCCCTTTAAGAAAATGTATTGCCCAACTGTGGCTGTTTTAATGCCTTAAGATCTGGAGGATTATTGAATTAAATGCTATAAAAACAGTACAAATACGCCCAAGTACAGTTGAATCTTGGAAGGTTTTCATGTGATGAAGGAAATTCAAACACTTTTATTCCCAGAGGCCTTGGTAGTGAAATGTGGAATACATTGTTATCAGTGCCCAGAGTGAAAAGCCAGCGTTGCTCTCTAAATGTAGCCATTTCATCCTGGACAATGAATGCCTGTAGTAAAGCCATTACCATGCTGTGAATACCTTGTTGAATATTTCAGTGGTTGCTTTTATTGCCGCTTTCCTGGAAAGCTTTCAAGTGTTCCAAGGATGTTCTAGTTTTCCATACGTTTTTCCTCAAGGCTTTCCTTTCCTTGTCTAATGGTCTCTGTCACACCTGCTTTGATGCTCTCCTGTGGTGTATTACAATCACTTCTCTCTCTCCCCGTCTCAGGCAGTGAAGAGCTGAAGAGAATGGCTCACTCTAAAGCTCGAGCCACAGATGGGAAGGTGACCTACCCGCCGGGGGTCAAGGAGATTTCTGACAAAATCTCCAAAGAGGAAATGGTCCGCAGGCTCAAGGTCAGTGTTTCTGCCTGCTGTTTGCTGTGGTTCTACAGGTTTTAGGGTTTCCCTGCATGACGTTGTTACACTAATGAATGTTCTTCTTTAAAATGGAGAAACTTTTTTTTTTCCTGCATTCACTCCATATGGTCTTCGTTTGACCTTCTACCCAGATGGTTGTGAAGACCTTCATGGACATGGATCAAGACTCTGAGGAGGAAAAGGAGCTTTATCTGAACTTGGCCCTTCACCTGGCCTCAGATTTCTTTCTCAAACACCCAGACAAGGATGTGCGGCTGCTGGTGGCCTGCTGTCTAGCAGATATATTCAGGATTTATGCTCCAGAAGCTCCCTACACGTCTCCAGATAAGCTCAAGGTGCGAGCATGAAGGTTTCGTGGTACCACACCAAAGCATTTACTGCCAAAACACTTTGTTCTGTTCTGTCCAGATAAATAGTTCCAGCTATGTTAGCTCACTGAACATTTTTAAAATATATTTATGTCCTTCCACCATAATATTTCCAGCTGCCTTTCTTAAATACTGTGTGTTTGTTTTTGTGTTTTAGGACATTTTTATGTTCATAACACGACAGCTCAAAGGACTGGAGGACACGAAAAGCGCTCAGTTCAACAGATACTTCTACTTGCTGGAGGTGTGTGGCTCTTCCTTGCAGCAATAGCAACGTTGGAGCTCTGCTCAGATTGATTAAAATGTATTTATAATTAGCCATTTACTCTGGCTTTAAGCTGTATAAATACAGTTCATCTTAACTGTTCCAAAGCTATTAGTTTGAAGAATACATAATTATAACAGAATAAACTCTGTTATGAAGCAGGAATTATATAGAGTAAATAAACTGTTCAACAAGTAATACTAATTAGAGATTTTTGAACACATTGTGTACAATCCCTCTGCCCAGCAACAAACTGTATTTCCCTCGCACTGATATGTTTATTGCTGTTCCTGTTTGAGTTTTCAAAATAATTGATATCGCGATATAATCGATGCTAGAAAAATTAATAGTTTAAAGATACTAATTTGTGTCAAAAGCGATGCAAACTTTCCCATTCACGTTTGCTGAAACAAGAGCTGAAATCTCTACTTATTGGTTTTGCCCTTGTTAGGGAAGTTTACATTTTGAATTGGAATTAACCATATGTTTTTGTCTCAACTAGAAAGATCCCTGTGCCTTCAGAAAAATGTTGCAGCGGTATCAAAAATGTTCTTGAGTATTTTCTTCTTGGTGTCAGTATGGTGTTTGAAATTTTAGTTTCATGAAAATCCCAGTTGCTGTGCAGTCCGGAAAAGTCTGAGAACTGCTTGAATGATTGAACTATTTTCCTGGTTGAAAAGTAAGTCTGGAAAAATATTTGTTAGATCAGGATTTATTACATGGTCCATCGTATAAATAATCTCATCCATTCGTTTGTTATCATCCATTTATCAATTCACCCATCCAAGTAGTGGATCCATACATCCAAGGGGTTTTTGTGGGGTTCATAATTTTAAAGCGTGACCGCAAATAGAAATTCCTGCCTTAAATTCTTTCTGAGGTTTGTTGTCACTTCTAAAATGCACTGAGACCTTCGCTAATTAGGCTCCAGGACAATGAGGAGGAACCTGGATTGCTTCAGCTCCTCCTCCACATATCTCAGCCTTGTAAATTGCTTTGTTACTAACATCATATCTCGTCTTCTTTCTTTGTCCAGAACATAGCTTGGGTGAAATCTTACAACATATGCTTCGAGCTTGAAGACAGCAATGAAATATTCACCCAGCTTTACAGAACACTCTTCCAGGTCATAAAGTAAGTCCTGTACTTTAAAGTCATCTTTATCATAGTGGACAGCATATAGCTTGTGTCTGTTGTTCTCCACCCTTCCTGCCCCATTTGGAAGCAGCACAGATGCAGTCTAGTCGTTTCTCTCTGGTGTACCCCCCCCCCCCCCCCCAGCCCCTCTCAATTTCACTCTGCTGAACACAGCCTTCAGGGCTCAATTCTGCAGCACAGAATCTGGCTTTTTGCCAGTGAAGGGGGGAAAAAGTGTCCGTCTGTGTCGAGGTTGTGCCAATACTACAAATTTTACTGCTTTGAAAAAATGTAAAGACTGCTTTTTCATTTAAAATGGTACTGGAAGTCGTTAGTGAGTGCAGCTCTTGCATATTTCTGAGTGTGTTTGAAAGTGATACTCGTGCTGAATAGCAGCTAATGGCCATAGAAATCCAGTCACTGACATCGAAATCAAGGTAACAAGCTAGGCCTCCTGCTGAAATGCAAGAATGCACACTCACTCACCCACCTACCTTTGTATAATCGTTGCATCTTCAATCACAGGGACTGGCTGCGTATTTCTGGTTTTGAGAATAATGTACTGTTACTAAATATCTGCCATGAAATGCTTTAAAGTAGTTATTGATTAATGTTGCAAAATGGTGGGCACATCCTGATTTAAGCCATGTTAGACTGAAACGACATGATTAGAGGAATGAGGCAGCCATGAATCAGTGGTTGTATGCTTTGTTCTCATAAGGAAATCGGCAGTTTGAGCTCCCAACAACTGCAAATGTCAAAATGTCTTTTTTACCCCGATTTAGTATTGATTTTCTCATCAGTGTGTACTTTTAAAGGAAAAAAGTGATACATACATGAAATAGGAAAAACAAAAAGAAGTGCAGAACTTGGTAATTAATAGATTTGGTTCGAACTCCTGCAGAGCTGTTCTGTCTCTGATGTTTTGTGCCTTGTCTTCATAGCAACGGCCACAATCAGAAAGTGCACATGCATATGGTGGACCTGATGAGCTCCATCATCTGCGAGGGTGACACAGTGTCGCAGGAGCTTTTGGACACGGTTTTAGTCAACCTGGTGCCGGCGCATAAGGTATGTGCAGCCCACAGAGTGGCTCATTTATTAAATACCAATGCAGATTTGGACGCAGAAGGGATAGGAGGACTGTGATTCATTAAAGATACTGGCCAGTACCAACAATTAGGTGTGTTAATAATTATATTGGCTGGAAAAACTGTAATTTACATTCCACAGCCATGTTCTTTCATAGTTTCTATGGCTTCTCCCACATAATTTAGAAAATTGATAAACAAATGTAGTAAAAAAGGATTTTTCTCTCAGATCTTACTGTTACAGAATCACTATATATATATATATATATATATATATATATATATATATATATATATATATATATATATATATATATATATATATATATATATATATATATATATATATATATGCCCAAGTGATGTAATATCCTATTTCAGTGCGGTGCTTAGAAAACAGACATTTTTATCTTATTAGATATGCTGGATGAGGCCCTGTCTCTAGGTGAGAGCCTTCAGAACCATTTCAGACACAGCATTGAAATAAACCCAACTCTACAGAGCAATATTGTGCACAACTGCACTCCACTAATACAGTCAGTAATTAATCTCACACAGATGTTTCCAAATGCATATAGTAACTTTGTTTTAACTACAACAGCTGTCCTCCTGATAAATCATGAGCTCAGTCATTCCTATGTCAAAATATTTCCTATTTCAGAGATCTGAAAATATAAGATCTGATTTGTTCTTGTAGACTTTAGTTCATATTTTTTGGGTTCAGGCTTTGCATGTTTGGACAATTATTCCCTCCTGTTTTGGATGCTGGATTTTTGCTCTTAGTTTCTTACTTTCCGACAGATGTTATTAGGGATGTAAGAAAATATTGATACACAGATATATCCCGTTATTTAATTTCCCAATATTGTATCGATATTCAAAAGCAAAGTATCGATTGTTTTAGGATTAGAATGGAACCATTAATGATGACAGTCATTTGTGTAGTAAAATTATGACTTGTAGTTTGTGGCTGTTTTCACCTTCTTTGTTCGAGTGGATCAACTAGATCGAGTAATAAAACTGGATGTGTTAAAGTATGAAACAGGTTGGAGTGTTTAGAATACTGTAACAGTTTTTCTACCGTTAAATTCAGTTTTAAAAATCCCAATATATTGTCTTACTCATAGTATTGCAATACATCGTATCGTCTCCCCTGTATAGCGATACATATCGCCAGATTTTTACCAATGCACATCCCTAGTTGTTATGATGAACCTTGTCAACAAGGTATTGCTTTTATAACTAGCATCAGCTGATTAGCACCTAAAAAGCTCAATAATACCTGAACTACAACACTAAGTCTCTGGAGTTGAAGAGGAGGCTTCAAGTATTCAGAGCAAGACCAAAGAGCAGAGAGAGAAAGAGGAATTTCAACGATCTCTCCCATTGATCATAATGGGCAAGGATCATATGTCCTGCTTTCTAACCATACGTCGAGACAGAGATTTAAAGAGGAGGAGTGACAATGAGGTGGATTAGCAGTGCTTGCCGACATCTGATGGTCATCCAGAACATGTTACTGTGGAATGTTGTCTCTGCTGCCCAGATATTGAGCTGTTGGCATGTCATGACAGTCATGAGACCGTCATCCAGCAACCGTCTTCAGTCAGAACCTTCTTCAGATTTCTTGCAAGACTGAGTTACTAGTGGAGATCCTTTCTGCCCACAGCATCAGCATCCACATGAAGATATTTAAAGATACATGAATGACATAAGTTGGAGCAATATTTAATTTCTCTTTGGGATAAATAAAGTATTTTAAATTAATTTCCATAATTGTTGACTTCTGCTAATCTACATCTTATAGAACATTTAGATGATCAGCCTCTCGAATCTTAATTTTTTTTTCTGAAGCCCTTTTAGGCTGAATTCCACTTAAATGCAGCATATTCAGATATTCAGACACCTCAGTTATACAACGGTATAGAACACACTCTCCTAGCGATAACATGTAGGCAGTTAAACTTGTCACTATGTTCAGTCTAATTTTCCATACCATGCAGTTCAGTGAGACCCCTGCAGGCGAGAAGAAGTAAAGCAGCTAAATTTCCTGCAGAAGAGTTGACATCTTCTGCTCCATACTAACCTTTATCTTTGTAGATATTTCTTTAATCTTTTGTTGTTGTTTTTTGTTTGTTTGTTTTTTCCGTCCATTTAGAATCTGAATAAACAGGCCTATGACCTGGCCAAAGCTCTGCTGAAGAGGACCGCTCAAGCTATTGAACCTTATATCACCAATGTAAGATGTTTTTAGTTTTTGGTTGCACTGTTGATGCCATTTAGTTGTTTGCATGGTAAGAAAAATTATACATTTGTGAAAAAATCTTTATTTTAAAAAAATGGTTCATTGTAGCTTCACACCTGATTATATTAAATAGGCACATCTTTGCAGTTGTGATATTTAGACTTAATTATAGACACAATGATATTTTGGAGCTGATTATTGTCGTATTTCTAAACTCAGCCCAGTTCCCTGCTGAGTGGACATGACTCTGAACCCCCAATCAACACTTGTACCAGTCATTCATTTCTCACTTTTCTTTCTCCACAGTTCTTCAACCAGGTGTTGATGCTGGGAAAGACCTCGGTCAGTGATCTGTCTGAACATGTGTTTGATCTCATCTTGGAACTATACAACATAGACAGCCATCTGCTTCTCTCTGTGCTGCCTCAACTGGAGTTTAAACTCAAGGTATGGAAAACCATGCTTTACACCCTTCTGCACTGTAGTATATATGTTTTAAATTATAAAAAATTTTTTTTTACTTTAAGACAAGTTGTTTAGCAGCTAAAGGAGATTTTCCATTATGCATTCCTCAATGTTTTAATCCCCTGGGCTGCTTTTCGACTACGGGACTGAAGCCTGTTCTTGCTTCTGTTTGCAGAAGTGTTGCTCCTTCTAACAGAGGAGAACAACAATTAAAAGGTGCACTCTAACCACTGAGTGATCTATAGCTGGTTTTATATGTTCATTTGTTGTAAGAAGACTTTTGTTTTTGTTTTTTGCAAAACAGTATTCACTCTCCACCAGTCAGGCGGCTTCAGTTAACTTAGGAAACAGGGAAGTAGCTGGGATTTGCCCCAGGATTCAGTAGTGGCAGCTCCAGTATGGGACAGAAAGCTGCCAGTATAAAGTATCGTCCTAGTCTAAAAGTTAAGTTAAAACAGTCAAACTCTTTGCAAACTGATACTTTAACATTCAAAATAAATTGTGCTTATCCCGGCCTCTGGCAGAGTGTGTGCCAGAGAAGGGGCCAGGGAGTATGGGCTCCACTGCTAAACAATACATGAAATTGCAGTTGTCATCAAAGCTGCAGAGAGGACTGCTTTGATACAGTATTTGTTCAGCTATTATGATCTAAATGCAATGCTCTGTGTATTATGCAAGCATAATACACTACCTTACCAAAAGTTGCCACCTATATATAACTAAGCAAATTGGTACAAGCTTCCAATTGGATAATTACTGCATGGTGAATTACTATAATTTTTGGACTATCAACTTCTACTTTTTTCACACGCTTGGGACCCTGCGTCCTATATAACGCTGCAGCTAAATTATAGATTTTTGTATTGGCTAATGGCCTCTGGGGGGGGACTTTAGCAGGAAGAGCAAAAGTGAGACAGATTTGTGGGGAAAGATAATGCTCCGAAGATTACAGAAACCACTAAAATTGGGTTAAGAACGTTTTTTTCTACCTGACCTATGGTTAATAGTGATAAGAGCATTTCCACACAAATCAAAGAGAATTCAAGGTATGGGGAATGAACCGCTTTATAGCCATAAGAAAACCACTAATCGGTGGATTATGAAAAAATTTGTGAAAGAGCTTCAGGGAGCATGAGACATCATTTTCACACATGGACTGGTCACCACAGAGCCCGGACTTTAACCCCATTGAGAATTTGTGGGATGTGCTGGAGAAGGCTTTGTGCAGTGGTCGAACTCTCCCATCATCAATACAAGATGTTGGTGAAAAATGAATGCAAAACCGGATGGGAAAAAATTATTGTGACATTGCAGAAGCTTATCCAAACGATGCCAAAGCAAATGCATGCTGTTATCAAAGCCTAAGGTGGTCCAACCAGATATTAGTGTGTGATTTCTTTATTTTTAATTTTTTGACCAGGCAGTGTATTTAGAGATTTGAATGCACTTTGACTGCCCTTGATGCCCACACCTAAAAAATTTATTTGGTGGCTGAAACTTGGAAGAGGTTTGGGAAAACAATGACTACTGAAAATAAACACAGGAGTGAGGAAATTGTGGGTTAATTGCAATTGTGTTTAGTAAGCCACCAATTGAGCAAGTTGTCCCACTTAAAAAGATGAGAGAAGCCTGTAATTTTCATCATAGGTATACCTCAACTATGAGAGACAAAATGAGTGAGGAAAAAAAACAGAACTTCACATGGTCTGATTTTTAAAGAATTGATTTGTAAATTATGGTGGAAAATAAGTATTTGGTCACCTACAAACAAGCAAGACTTCTGGCTCTTATAGACCTGTAACTTCTTCTGTAAGAGGCTCCTCTGTCTTCCACTCGTTACCTGTATTAATGGCACCTGTTTGAAATCATTATCAGTATGAAAGACACCTGTCCACAACCTCAAACATTCACACTCCAATCTCCACTATGACCAACACCAAAGAGCCGTCAAAGGATACCAGAGACAAAATTGTAGAGCTGCACCAGGCTGGGAAGACTGAATAAGGATTAGGAGAATGTCAAATGGTCAGATGAAACCAAAATAGAACTTTTTGGTAAAAACTCTTACTTGTCGTGTTTGGAGGAGAAAGAATGAAGTTGCATCCAAAGAACACCATACCTATGCTGTGAAGCATGGGGGTGGAAACATCATGCTTTGGGGCTGTTTTTCTGCAAAGGGACCAGGACGACTGATCAGTGTAAAGGGAAGAATGAATTGGGTTATGTGTCATGAGATTTTGAGTGAAAACCTCCTTGCACATTCTAATCTGAGTATGCCACTTTATTTTTAATAACTGCACAATACTTTGGTTTTTGTAATTGTGTCCTTAATGGACATATACATTTCTTTTTCCTAATTCAGATTTTATACTTATACTATTGTTGTCTGATCATGAATGCTTTTTTTGTCTGTCGCTTTGCTGCTGTTACAGCCAAATTTCCCCTTTGTGGGACAATAAAAGATTATTCTATTCTAATAATATTCAGAATTCAGAATTTCTTATTATTGAGCAGCCCTACTCTAGAGCTGGATCCCATTTCAACCCTTGCTCTTAACCCATATAACTTTCAGGGGTTGGGTGCCATCTTTAGTGCTTTCTGAACACTGCTGCATATACAATGTTTAGTTCCAAAGTTAGAAACAGATATAGGTGTATTACCTTATATGTTTCTGCTTCACATTGAGCTGCTGTCTTCATGTTATTTTTAGGTAAATCCAGTCTTTGCACTCTGCTCAGACGCTGCTTTCAGCTTATCTACACTGCAAGCTCAAAACCTCCATACATTTAGCATTTTCTTATGGTTTGTTGATTCATATTACCAAGATAAAGCAGTGATTTAGTCAGCATTATGTTGCCTCCGCAGTGTCTCATAAAGTGTCTTGCTGATAGATAACGCTCATTAACTGTTCTGAGGGAATGTAGATCACTGCTGTCTCCTTTTAAAATAATAGCCATGATAAAATCACTCCACCACAGACTCTGCTCCCACTCCCTCTCTCTCTCTCTTGCACATTACCTCACTTTCTTATTGTTTATTTCACTTATTTCTCTCCTTGCTGCTTTTCTTTTCTCATCTCTGCATCTTATACATAAATTAATTTGCTCTGTTTGTTCTGCCTGAAATCAACATATATAAATGGAACTGCAGCCTTTGTGCTTTATGAAAATGGTTATGTTTCTAATAAAGCTAATGGCACGCCAGGTCTATCCAATTGACATTACCAGTTTTTGTCTTTACAGAGTAATGATAATGATGAAAGGCTGCAGGTGGTGAAGCTGCTCGCAAAGATGTTTGGAGCCAAGGACTCTGAGCTGGCAGCGCAGAACAAACCGCTCTGGCAGTGTTACCTGGGCAGGTAAAACTCTGTCTTCTGTTGTATTGCCTTTTATAATGTCATGCGTACTTTTGTTCATATTGTTTAATAGAAGCCTACTAATAAATAGATATGTTAATCAGTGTAAATTATTCAGTCTGAATATAGCTGTTCTGTAAAGGCCTCGTCCTCTGGATGCAATTTTTTTTAGCAGCTATAGAACGCTGGTTAGAGTTAATAGGAAGATGGACTGTTCTAAATCCTGAACAATCTGTTAAGAAATCTGTCAAATGATGCAGAAAAGTCAAGACTGGGGCAGAAGTCCACCTTCTACAAGGACAACAACCTTAACACAGCCACAACTCGGGGGTCTGCAACCTGCGGCGCCGCAAGTGACTGTTTTGACCCTCCACAATGGCTCCTAATAACTTTGGCTAAAAATGATAAAGAACCAACTAATGTTTTTTAATATACATATAAAGAATGCAGGATATAGCAGTTTTTTACTTTCTTCATGTAATAATTGGCAGTAATAGTACCAGTAATATTTTTTAGATCCATTTCTCGTCAATAGGTTAAAAATTGTGATTGTTTAATATATTTTTTTAAATGTAATTTATACATAATTGTCCACAAATATCAACATCACATCAATCCTATATTTGCAAGTTTTTTGGGGGGGTTTTACACCAAAAGATACAGTTGTGGGTCTTTAAAAATAACCACATGCTTTTATTAGTAAATATTTATCTAAAATTCTAAGTTGTCTTTTTCCAAAATGTTGTGTAACGTTTGTGTCTCTATATGAGTTTTATTTAGCTGGACTGAATTCAAAGGTTGCAGACCCGTGATTTAGATCAAAGCATATTTGTGTGTAAAAATGGCCCAGTCAAAGTCCAGATCCCGATCCAATTCTTTTATGGTGCCAAGACTTGAAAATTTATATTCAGAGACGCTGCATCCAATCTGACTGAACTAGAGGTATTTTATAAAGAATGAGAAAAATTTCAGCCCCTAAATAAGGAAAGCTGGTAGAGTGTATCCTAAAAAGCCATGCAGCTGTAGTTGGAGAAAAAAGTGCTTCTAGAAGGTTTTGACTTAGAGAGAGTGTAGCATAAATTACCACTAAAACACATTGAAGTTTGTAGTTGTGGCAAAATGTGGAGAAGATGAAGAATTATGTATACATTTGGAAGGTGCTGAGGTGTTTGGTGAGACAAATTCTCTTGCAAGTCTAGGTTTTCCTTTCTTTTTTTTTTACTGGGATGTTAGATAATACATTATTATGTAGCGATAAAGCAACTTACAGCAAAAACGTTCTCTTATTTTAAATAAACATGTTCAGGTCCAGAAAATTTGATTGACTCAGTTCTACCAGCCCTTGTGGTTCTGTTCAGCTGCTAAACTGTTAAACATTTACAAACAGATGTTTTACCCTGGATTGTGTGTTTTTCAGCTTATTTAGTGCCACCACTTTTAACACGAACTCATTTTTCCCAAAAGGTTTAATGACATCCACGTGCCTATCAGGCTAGAGTGTGTGAAGTTTGCAAGTCACTGTCTCATGAACCACCCAGACTTGGCCAAAGACCTCACAGGTAAACTTGCTATGTGTTTAGGAAGTTGGACCTTTTATGGAACCATGATTTTAATTATTCACAGATTTGTCATTATGCATTTTACAGGCAGCTCTTAAATAAAAGTGAAAAGGTCACTTTTAGTGAAAACATTTTGCTGTTCTCACATATCTCACTTTTTTCTTCCCCAGAATATTTGAGGGTCAGATCACATGACCCCGAGGAGGCCATCCGCCATGATGTAATTGTCTCCATAGTAACCGCGGCTAAGAAAGACTTGTCCCTTGTCAACGATGCACTATTAAACATTGTAAAGGAGAGAACCTTGGACAAGAGAGTAAGTCTGAAAATATATAAAAATGGGCTTAACTGGATTGAGAGAGCAATATCCACTTCAGTGGTAATTTGGGTCTTTTTAGAAGCTGCTGTTTTTGACCTTGGTATTTTATATACATTGTATCTTTGCTGCTAAGTCCTTACATTACCATTTACAGTGTCTAGAAAGATCCTTTTATTCTGTCCTTCTTTCTTAAGTGGCGTGTCCGTAAGGAAGCCATGATGGGCCTAGCATCTATCTACAGAAAATACTCTCTACAAGGAGAGGGTGGGCGGGAAGCCTCTAAGCAGATATCCTGGATTAAAGACAAACTGCTTCATATCTACTACCAGAACAGCATTGATGACAGGTACGATCGTTTCCATGTGTTCATTTAAGAAGTGCAAGGTTCCTTCTCCATCTAGAAAAGAATGACATTTTATGTAAAGTGATTTTTTATTTTTCTTGATCTCTATAAAAATGGAGAGAAATAATAAGAGTATTGAAAAATAGTTGCCTTTTGTTCTATTAGTTTGACCATGTGTCTCCATTCCTTATTCGGTTATCAATCCATCTGTTAGTTTCTTTCTTACAAAGAAATATCTGCTTTAAATAAAAAAAATATATTTGTTTATTGATAACTTTAAAATTTGTCTAAAACAGAACATGTGTAGAAGTCATGTGTAGAAACCCTGAAAACTAAAAAGGAAAATTCTACATATTTAGTTTGGGATTGTTGTCATACTTTGTTTTTAAAAGAGAAATTAAATCAGTTTCTTAAAAATGTTTTTCTTAAACTTTTGTTTTCTTGAATTGGTTCTATAATAGTTATTTGAGCAACCACATCTTCTGTAAAGACTAGTTTAGGTGGTATATTTATTTTTTGAGGGTGAATTGGGCGTGTAGGGTGGTGGATAATCAGAAAATATTTCAATACAAATCTTGTTTTTAGGTCGGTTTTAGAATCCATAGAGCAAAGCTGTATGTAAACTGCAGTTTCATCACTGGAGGATGAATTACAACTGGGAGAAAATCACAAATGTATCAGCCCACAGAAGCCTCCAGACATCCTGATATAAGCCATGCGACAGATATTATAGCAGCGCTTTATTTCTTCTTGTGTTATTTTTCTTTGAACAGACAGAAGGCAGAACTGCAACATCATCTTTTTTTTTTATGGAGCATCAAATGCATTTCCCTTGGTCCACATACACACGCTCAGCTTAGAGCGCATACCTCTCTGCTGGTCATTCAGTCATGTTTAGAATTTCTCAAGCTGCCGCTGAAGTAGCTCCATTTGTTATAAAAGTAACCGTTATATTGGGGTAGAAAAAGAGAAACCCCCCTTCTGTGATGAGACCACAGAACAACGTCTGTTTAGTTATCATTGACATCACTGCTGCAGGAGAGCTAATCAGTTGCCAAGAGGAAACATCTTTACTGTGAAAGCCCGGGGGGGGGGGGGGGGGGGTTACAAAGGTTAAGCAGCACGGTGATTTGTGTGTGAATATGACTATCATCTTTTAAACAGTTTATTGAAATGTCTTTTTTTTTTTTTTGCCAGTATTTATATTTGACTTTAATTATAAATTGTATCAGAGCACTTGTAGTAATCTATATCTTGGAGCTGATTTCTTATATCCTCAGGTTGCTGGTGGAGCGGGTTTTTGCCCAGTATATGGTTCCTTTCAACCTGGAAACGACGGAGAGAATGAAGTGTCTTTACTACCTTTATGCTACGTTAGACACAAATGCTGTCAAGTAAGTGTTTTCAAAGCTTTGTGAAAATGTAAATAGTTACAAAGTAAGATTTATTAGACAACATATGATTTAAACTGTTTAGTTGTTTTTTTTTGGGGGGGGTTACTGACAAACTTCAACGTTACTCTCTCTTCATGTCCCCTTCAGAGCTTTAAATGAGATGTGGAAGTGCCAGAACATGTTAAGAAACCATGTCAAAGACCTGCTGGACCTGATCAAAAAACCTAAGGTACCTCTGCTTGATCAAGACTAGAATACTTTGTACTGGATCTAGTTTGTCTGTTTTCTGAAGCATGTCTCTGTATCTCTTCATTAATTTGTTGCAGTCGGAAGCTTCCAGTAAAGCTGTATTTGCCAAAGTCATGGTGATCACAAGTAAGTCATCTTTTCTAAGTTATAAATTTATACTGTAATAGGGTGTTTGCAGTGATGTTGTAAAAGGTACCCACTGGCCATCCTGGAGAACAGAAACTAGCGTAGCCATGGTGACACTTCCAGGTATATAGGAGAAGAGGAGGATTAAAAAAATAACGATGAAAGGAACAGAGGGTAGTTCTCCAATAAAATGAGGAATGCAATCGATGGACTAGACCTACACCTACTGATTCATACAATATGGAAAATTTATTGGTGTTATCAGTGAAGCACACAACCAGTTTACAGCTAGTTGATTAAGAAATGTTTTGGTGGCCCACACAAATAAAAAACACGGCTGTTGTTACCAGCAAGATAAAAAATTATTCTTTTTTTTAAATTATTGTTTAACTGTTGGTCACCACTTCTGGCAACTAGCTTATAATTGGAAAACAGCTCACAGCTGTGATTTATTGTTAGGTTTAGATATAGATCTAGCCCAAGCACTTGCTTAGTGATGTCCACAATGATTATGAGCAAATCAGGACATAGTGCAGTGATGAAACAGGTAAATTCTTTTTTTTTTTATAAAAAGAAATTAAACTTTATTTTTTTATCTCACCTGTTGTCTCCGATTGTCACAGTTTGCAATGGCTTAGAAACGTCATTTTACTTTATCGTAAACATCTGTGGCTTCGCTCCAGTAGCAGCCTCTGATTAACGCTGTGTTTTCATGTTCTCCAGAATGGTGGACAGGTTAACTGACGTACTTTTGCAAACATCCTATCTGAACAGTATATTGCAAAATCATTTTCAGTGGGGCATTTACAGTACCCTTTTAACTTTTCAAAGTTACCACCTTAGAACCACAAACCTACATGTATTTTATCAAGGTTTTATGTGACAGACCAATAAAAAGCAAGGGATAACCAGGATAAATTATTATTTTACTACAAATGCTAAAGTATGGCATTTGTGCTCTGTCCCCTTTACTCTGATACCTGTAAATGAAGTCCTGTGCAAGCATTTACCACCAAATTAGTAATTAGTCTTCAAAGTCCGGATAAATCCAGCTGTTCTGTGAGGCCTTGATGAAGATTTGTTAGTGAACAAACAGCATCATAAAGACTAAGGATCAGAGCAGATGGACATAACAACTGGTCCACTGATCTGAAATTTATGAAAGAGTGGTAAAGAGAAAACTGCTTTCAAAAGAAAACTAAAGGAAGTCCTGTATGCACTGTGTGTCAGGCCATATAGGAGACACTGCAAACCCATGGAAGCAGATGAGATCAACATGTTAACTCCCTTCCTACATGCAAAACTAATAATATGCCAACCCTTCATAAATGAAAGTGGCAGCTGTAGGAATATGTTTCCGCAGCAGCAGCAAGAGGGCTGTGTTAGACCTGATGGCAGTCCTGGAAGATAACCCGATAAAAGCTAAAGGAGACTTGAAAATGGTGCAAATATTCCAGCCAGTCTTCCAGCAGGTAAACAACCCTAAACACGCAGTTGGGGTTAAAATGGAAAGGTCCAGTCAAAGACCAGACATAAATTCAATTGACCATCATGAGTTTAAAAAAAAATCTCTTCCCTGATGCTCTCCATCCAATATGACAGAGCTTGAGCCAATTTGCTGACTTTGGTGCCAGCTAAATATGGTTTACAAAGTATTAACTATGGGGGGCTAGATACAAATATACAGTTTATATGCCACATTTTCATCTGTAGGAGATAAAAAAAAAATAATAATATTTTGTAATATGTACATGTTTGTTACTCCAATGTGACAAAGTGTGAAAACGAAATGAAATACAATGATTTTCTGATTCTATTTGAAATCTAATTCATGCTTTAAAAAGGCTTTGTTTTTTGTTTGTGTGTGTGTATAGGAAACCTCCCAGACCCGGGCAAAGCTCAGGACTTTGTGAAGAAGCTGGCTCAGGTCCTGGAGGATGATGAGCGGATAAGGGACCAGTTAGAAACCTTGGTCAGCCCCACCTGCTCCTGCAAGCAGGCTGAAGTCTGTGTGGTGAGGATTCAACATTCAATCACTGCACTTGTTTGTTGTTGTTTTTTGCCCATTGCTGTTATTACATGAAGTATCTCAGGATATAAAAAGATCAAATAACAGCATTGAGTTGTGTTCCTGCCTTACGGTTTTATGTTTTTCTCTTTTGTTTTACATCCATTTGTCATCTTCATCAGCGGGACATCACTAAAAAGCTTGGTAGCCCCAAGCAGCCCAGTAATCCATTCCTGGAAATGGTCAAATTCCTGTTGGAGAGGATTGCTCCTGTACACATTGACACAGAGTCAATCAGGTATAGCATTGGGAAAACAAAGTTTCACATGTTTTAACTGGAAAATGTCAAGAAAAAACATTTATTTCTAATTTTTATCTCTGCCATTTTCTGTCCAGTGCTTTAATAAAACAGGTAAACAAATCTATTGATGGGACGGCTGATGATGAAGAAGAGGGCGTTCCAACTGAAGAGGCTATAAGGGCAGGACTGGAACTGCTGAAGGTAAAACCTCGAACATGAGCTCCTTTTGGATAAAAAAAAATATTTCTGATGTAACTTTGAATTAACTTTTTTTTTTGTTTTCTAAACAGGTGTTGTCCTTCACACACCCAGTGTCATTCCACTCTGCAGAGACGTTTGAGTCTTTGTTGGGTTGTCTGAAGATGGACGATGAGAAAGTGGCAGAAGCGGCTCTGCAGATCTTCAAGAATACAGGCAACAAAATGGAAGAGAGTTTCCCTCACATCAAATCGTACGCATTTATTCACGTTCTCACCTATAACAAAATTCTTGCAGTCCTCCTAGTTTGTCATAAACATAAGTCATTCTTTGGCTGCAATTTATTACAGTAAAACATGTACAAGATATACTCTACATACCAGTTTCTAATGGTGTTCTCCTGCTGCTCCTTCTAGTGTTTTGCTGCCGGTACTGCAAGCCAAAGCTAAAAGAGGCCCACCTCGCCAGGCCAAGTATGCTATCCATTGCATCAATGCTATGTTCACCAACAGGGACACACACTTTGCCCAAATCTTTGAGGTCAGTCGGTGCTTTACGTCTGTTCCATGTATTTGTACAAAGAAAACTAAAAAATACAGGAACTGTTGTACAGAATATTTCTATTTTATTTTCTCTTGATTCCGTGCAAATGTGGCCAACAACAAGACTGTAAAATATATTTAAAAAAATATTCATATCTTGTGTTTTACCAGCCCCTGCACAAAAGTCTGGACCCTGCAAACCTGGAACAGCTCATCACTCCTTTGACCACCCTGGGTCACCTGGCCCAGCTGGCCCCAGAACAGTTTGCTGCACCACTAAAATCTCTAGTTGCCAACTTCATTGTGAAGGACCTACTTATGAACGACAGGGTGCATATATACGTTTATACTGCATATTCCAGATTCATGCTGAGAACCTGGGCCTCCTTTCTGTTAAATCCTTCTTAAAAGCAGAATTACATTGAAACAAAGTTTATTAGTTTGAGAAATAAGCTCATGGAAAAATCTAATTTTATTTGCAGATCCCAGGCAAGAAAACAACCAAACTTTGGGTTCCTGATGAAGAAGTGTCCCCAGAGACGATGGCCAAGGTCAGTGTTGAACCTCAGCCTGTCTGTTATTTCTACTCCTAAAGAGTATGGTTTCTTATTTTGGAAAACAAAGGGGATGCATCAAATGAAGACCTGCCATGTTTATGATGTTCTCTGCTGCTAGTGAAAAATAATTTTCACCTTTTCAGATCCAGGGCATAAAGCTAATGGTGAGATGGTTGCTGGGAGTGAAGAACAACCAGAGCAAATCAGGCAACTCCACCCTGAGGATGCTGACAGCTATTCTGCACAGTGATGGAGATCTAACTGAGCAGGGCAGGATGGGGTAAACCAAAGAAATTCACTCCCTATAACCCTTTTAGCAGAATTTCAATAGATACTTTTGATACATGCGATTTTAGACTTTAATTTATACATGCATGTGGATGGATAAAGAAGTTCTTACTTTGTCTTATACCCACTGCCTCCTTTTATTTTCCCTAGTAAACCAGACATGTCGAGACTGCGGCTGGCAGCAGCATGCGCTCTGCTTAAACTGGCACAGGAACCCTGCTATCATGAAATCATCACCCTGGAGCAGTATCAGCTGTGTGCGCTCGTCATCAATGTAAGAGCTTCCACTGAACCTTCTTGTTTTGTCAAGATCAGTACTCTCTTCACACTAGGACTGGGCGGTCTGTTTATGAAGTTATGAAGATTTCATTTTTGGATAAATCGAGAAAATGGAAAAAAAAATTCACTAATGCAATCCATGGGGTTTTAGTTGTTCAAAGTGATGTGAGCCGCCCAAGTTCTACCTTCATGTTTCACAGCGTGCATTTATTTGGCCTTTGAATTCAGGTGAACTCCCAGAAAGGATGATTAAAATAAAAGCAAGTCTTACAAATGTTTTCTGTCATTTCAAATTTCTTTTCAGGGATAGAAAGGAAGAAAAAAACAAACTATCGAAATTGGATTTGGCATGACACAAAACGTAGATTTTATTTTTAAGCCATATCACCCAGCCCTACTTCAGACCCTGTTTTTTTATTTTTTTATTTACTATTTGTAAAACTTTGCTTAGTAATTCTAGGCAGGAATTTGATGCTGCTTTCCAGGATCTGGATTAGTAGAAATAATTTACGATTAAAAGAAATGGAAAGTATGGAAAACTGTTAATATTTCCACTCTTTATTCGCTATTGTATTAAAGTTTACTTTCATCATCCATCTGTTTGTCTGCCCATCTGTTTATTTATGCAGGCCCTATAGGCAAAGCCTGACCTCTGTAGAGGTATGCGTCTTAAATCCGTAGATTAAAAAAAGAATATTTAAATTGTTTAATACTTAAAAGAGAACTCTGGATCCTGGAAAAGTGTGAACTTTTGACAAAGAATGTGTAGAAACGTGAAGTATATTTTTCCCCACCTACATCCTGCTCCATTCCAACTCAACATTTTCATTTGTTCCTTCTTCTTTTCTGTTATTCCATCACCTGATTCATCTTTTACCATCCACTCACCCTTCCTCTTGTCTTCATCTGATCTCTCCAGGATGAGTGCTACCAGGTGCGACAGTGTTTCGCTCAGAAGCTTCACCGAGGCCTCTGCCGCCTCCGTCTTCCCCTGGAGTACATGGCCGTGTTCGCTTTGTGTGCCAAGGACCCCGTCAAGGAGAGGAGAGCTCACGCTCGCCAGTGCCTGGTGAAAAATGTCAACATACGGCGAGAGTATCTGAAACAGCACGCAGCAATAAGTGGTAACGAAATTAAACACAGTTTGTTAGCAGATTTTTGTTTAGTCATCATAGTCTAAATCAACCTAAAGGCCTCAATTTTTAGTCACGTTTTGCTCCATCTTTTTAAAATGTAGTCTTTCATTAAATGCTACTTTACTAAAAAGAAAAAGTAATCATTTTGTCATAAGTGAAGCTGGTGTAATATTGACTGTGTTTGAACAGACAAGTTGTTGTCTCTGCTGCCGGAGTATGTGGTGCCCTACACCATCCACCTTCTGGCTCACGACCCGGATTATGTGAAAGTTCAGGACATCGAGCAGCTGAAAGAAATCAAAGAGTAAGTCAAATTGGATAGTTATTGGTAATTAATAGGTACATGCTAGAAGAGAAACTGTCGTGTTTATATTATTATTATTATTATTATTATTATTATTATTATTATTATTATACCAATATTATATCATAGTACACCCTTGGTAACTATGTGTTTGGTAACCTCTGGATTGTATTTTTCCATTGCAGTGGAGTTATCCCACACTGAAAAATATTGGATCATTTGTCATTTGAGTACATTTATTCAGTGAAGGAATAATCCTTATAGGAAAGCAATTTAAAAATGTTGTAAATAAAAATGTAAAAATATTAAAATTGTTGGTTCCACAGTGATCAGGAGCCCTAGCAATTCCTATAAAATAAAAGCAACTAAACCATTTTTCTTAATGTTTTTATTAGTGTCTGAACTGTTTATTAGTGATGTGATGTGAAACGAGGGCGGTTTCTCTGCAAAATGGGAAAAAGAAGTGAACATTCCATCAGTTTAGGGCTGATGTGTGCTGCTTTAAGTCAGGAAAATGTAATAAGAATATACAGTGCCTTCTCTTAAACATGCCCATATCTACAATCAGAGCAATATTTAAGCATTTTTAACCGTGGAACCGTGTTGCTGGTTTGGGAGGTAAAATAAATGTCCTAAATTCTCTCAGGAAAACTTACAGCAAAGGGTGGCTTCTTGGAGTCTCAAGGTTTCTGTATAAATTTATTATAAGTTGAGCTGCACCATATGTTACAGTGGCTTGCAAAAGTATTTGGCCCCCTTGAACTTTTCCACATTTTGTCACATTACAGCCACAAACATGAATTAATTTTATTGGAATTCCACGTGAAAGACCAATACAAAGTGGTGTATAAGTGAGAAGTGGAACGAAAATCATACATGATTCCAAACATTTTTTACAAATAAATAACTGAAAAGTGGGGTGTGCGTAATTATTCAGCCCCCTTTGGTCTGAGTGAAGTCAGTTGCCCATAGACATTGTCTGATGAGTGCTAATGACTAAATAGAGTGCACGTGTGTGTAATCTAATGTCAGTACAAATACAGCTGCCCTGTGACGGCCTCAGAGGTTGTCTAAGAGAATGTTGGGAGCAACAACACCATGAAGTCCAAAGAACACACCAGACAGGTCAAGGATAAAGTTATTGAGAAATTTAAAGCCGGCTTAGGCTACAAAAGATTTCCCAAGCCTTGAACATCCCACAGAGCACTGTTCAAGTGATCATTCAGAAATGGAAGGAGTATGGCACAACTGTAAACCTACCAAGACAAGGCCGTCCACCTAAACTCACAGGCCGAACAAGGAGAGCGCTGATCAGAAATGCAGCCAAGAGGCCCATGGTGACTCTGGACGAGCTGCAGAGATCTACAGCTCAGGTGTGGGAATCTGTCCATAGGACAACTATTAGTCGTGCACTGCACAAAGTTGGCCTTTATAGAAGAGTGGCAAGAAGAAAGCCATTTTTAAAGTAAAACCATAAGAAGTCCCGTTTGCAGTTTGCCACAAGCCATGTGGGGGACACAGCAAACATGTGGAAGAAGGTGCTCTGGTCAGATGAGACCAAAATGCAAAACGCTATGTGTGACGGAAAACTAACACTGCACATCACTCTGAACACACCATCCCCACTGTCAAATATGGTGGTGGCAGCATCATGCTCTGGTGGTGCTTCCCTTCAGCAGGGACAGGGAAGCTGGTCAGAGTTGATGGGAAGATGGATGGAGCCAAATACAGGGCAATCTTAGAAGAAAACCTCTTGGAGTCTGCAAAAGACTTAAGACTGGGGCGGAGGTTCACCTTCCAGCAGGACAACGACCCTAAAAATAAAGCCAGGGTAACAATGGAATGGTTTAAAACATAACATATCCATGTGATAGAATGGCCCAGTCAAAGTCCAGTTCTAAATCCAATCGAGAATCTGTGGCAAGATCTGAAAGCTGCTGTTCACAAACGCTGTCCATCTAATCTGACTGAGCTGGAGCTGTTTTGCAAAGAAGAATGGGCAAGAATTTCAGTCTCTAGATGTGCAAAGCTGGTAGAGACAGACCCTAAAAGACTGGCAGCTGTAATTGCAGCAAAAGGTGGTTCTACAAAGTATTGACTCAGGGGGCTGAATAATTACGCACACCCCACTTTTCAGTTATTTATTTGTAAAAAATGTTTGGAATCATGTATGATTTTCGTTCCACTTCTCACGTGTACACCACTTTGTATTGGTCTTTCATGTGGAATTCCAATAAAATTGATTCATATTTGTGGCTGTAATGTGACAAAATGTGGAAAAGTTCAAGGGGGCCGAATACTTTTGCAAGCCACTGTAAATCCCAGTTATTGCAGTATGATTGTGTGTTTTTTTGCAATCACAGTAGACTGCTTACATACAATATTTGATTGGCTATTATATTTCAAGTGCGGTGCATTCATAATCCTCTATATCAACATATTTGGATGGAGCCGAACCGCTTTCGATGCTCACGCCTTTTAGTAGCTGAGATGCTATTGCTCCCAGACCGATAGGGATAGATGCAATAATGCTGACGTCATGTCGCTATGACGATATGATTTTTAATAGGTAAACAGATTCTTAAGTAATTGGTGTTTTAATATGGTTAAAACCATTTGGTGGGTGGTTTATTAAACTTGTGGAAAATTAGATGCATTATACATCCATCTTAACAATAGGGTTTATTGAAATTGTTGCATCTGGCCACATCTGCTGCTTTTGCGATGAAAGAGCAGTTGTAGTTAAACAAGCATCACATATTTTACTTATAGAACTGAAATGTTTAATACTTCAATAGTTAGCTCATTTTTATTGCAGCCCGTGTATTTCTTCGAGATGGTGATAAATATGTTGTATATAGTGACACCCCAACGATGCCAGAGGGATGCAGGTGGAAATACATTTTATCCATTACATAAATTTAGCATCCACAGTTCACCCATGATTATAAGAATATGTAGGAAAGTTTTACCTTAAACTCTATTGTCTGTGTATTTCCTTGCTCTTTAGAGCTTTGTGGTTTGTCCTTGAGATTATCATGGCCAAGAATGAGAACAACAGCCATGCCTTCATCAGAAAAATGGTGGAAAATATCAAGCAAACAAAAGACGCCCAAGCCGCTACTGACCCTAAAACTAATGAGGTAAAAATGAGTTTTTTTCTAATGTGAATGAAATATATTCAGCATTGATAAAGTCTTGGCTTGATGGTGTATTTTGTTGATCAAATGTTTGCTGTTCGCCTCTCCCTTTTAGAAACTTTACACAGTATGTGATGTAGCCATGAACATTATCATGTCAAAGAGCACCACCTACAGCCTGGAGTCCCCCAAAGACCCTGTGTTGCCTTCACGCTTCTTCACCAAACCAGACAAGGTCAGTGACTCAGGGACTTGTACAAAGAGTTGAATTCATTTTCAATCAGGATAAATATGAAGAAAAGTTTGGGTTTCTAGCCTTAATTTTAGTTTCTCATTATCAAAAAGATTTATTTATATATTTTTGGAAAATACAGTTTTTAGTTGTTTTTTTTTATTGATTTTTTTACATTGATTAAACATTTAAATTTTGACCATAATTTTTTGAGCTTTTTACATCACACAACGTGTTTCTATTCAACCTGTTGTTAATTTTGAGTTACAAACCAATATGACTAATTTAAAAACCAAAAAAGGGCAATTTCACTGTTTTTAGCTTCATTTTATGGTTTTAAACTTGGTTTCATTTACATGCCAAACCATAGAAATTCCTATTCTTGGCAAATATTTTAAATTAATTAATTATAGTGATATAAAGCTTTTGTTTTCCCTTAGCCTTATCAAGTCCACATGTTCATCCAGATGCATAAAACCCCAGTAAAATAGACTTCTTTTTTTTTTTTTACCGCTGTTGAATCAGAAGTCCTTTTCAGTGTGGTGTTTGATTATTTTAAGGGGAAAACTGATAATAAATCTCAACTGATTGAGTGCAGCTGATTTTTGTGACAAGAGATCCATAGAAATGAGCACAACTACGAGATTTACTCACACAAGTCTGCTCTCATACTTCATTACATCTTGTCATTTTTCAGAATTTTAGCAACACTAAAAATTACCTTCCTCCAGAGATGAAGGCATTCTTCACACCAGGAAAAGTAAGTTTTGTAAAGTCCTAAGCTTGGTGTTGCCTTCCAATGTTTTATTTGTATTCAAGCAAAACCATTTTCATTTCTTCCTTCCATCTCAAGCCCAAGTCAGCGAACGTTTTGGGAGCAGTAAACAAGCCTCTCTCATCGGCGGGTAAACAGCTCCAGAGCAAAGCCTCTCGTATGGAAACAACCAGCAACAATGACTCCTCATCCAATCCAAGCTCCCCACAACGCAGCAAAACCAGGTATGGCACATGAAAAGCATCACTTAGTGCAAACTCTTAACCCGTCCCAGCTGTTGAATTGCACTAAACCTTTATTTTTTACATACACTCATTAAGAATAAACGAATAATTAGTCTGCACTCAACCTAGTAATAAGTTTTGTTTGCAGTTTTAAAAATGTATGTTTTTAGTTGCGTATAAAATAAAAAGCTTCTTTTTATTTTTCCAGGCACGACAGCACAGAAATGGATCATAGTGAAAACGAGGACTTCAGCCTGAAGATATCAGACAGTGTTGACAAGGTAAGGTCCGGAAAATAATACAAACAGCTTGAAGTATCTTAAATTTGGAGTCGGAAAAATCAAAATTTTTCATTTGTAGGAAGCTTGACAGGGAACATTTGTTTTTAAACTTAGTGGGTTTCCTTAAAAAAAAACACCCAGGACACAAATTAAATTAAATTATTCGATGGGGTAATATTTGTGGGGGGCAATATAGAAGGTATAAGGTAGAAATGATATAAATTTAGCCAAAGATGGAGATTTTGACTATACCTGCTTCCCACGATACCGCATTTTGACGATATCATCAAGTTGTCAGTGTTCAGTGTCCGTTTTTATATTGCAAGTTTAAATTTTGTTTTACATTTTCCTGTTGAACTTGAAGCATTTTAAATTAAAATATGTGCAAGTTTATTTTTGTGCAATATTAAATTTATAAATAACCAGGAAAGTGGACAATTTCAAACTTTGTGTGGTGTTTTTTTTAAATAACATTTAGCTTTTAATTTATTTTAAATATCGCCATCTGTATGTTGTGAGAATTTTTGTGTTGCATTTTTTTTTCTTTTCGGAATAAAAGATTTTAGTATTTTGTTCATGCATTTTGCACAATAAATGTTCTTCAAACGGCATTCTAAACTTTTTTTGAAGTTGTTCTGCTACAATGTATCTGGAAAATGCGAATGTTCATAAACTGTAATTATGGCACATATATATAAAGAAAATAATATATTGTAATAGATATTGTTACTGCACATGCTTTAGATTATATCGCAATATAGATTTGAAGCCATTTCGCCCAGCCCTAGCTAATATGTTGAAAGTTGTAAAAAATATGTCTTTCCTCTTGTAGGGCTTTATGGATAAACATTATCTGAAGTTAAACAGTAGCTCAGGAGTAGACAAGATGCGTTTCTGGGATCCAGTGAAGTGATGTCAGCTGTAAATCTCTGCTCTAGTTTTTGAAGCCGCTGTGCAAACACCAGCTGGATCAAAGTCAAGTCAAGATGAGCAAATACAAACTGGCTGGTGCCAGTATCTAAATCTTTCCTTAGAGAAATGTAATAGGTCAAGAAGTTTGTTTCAAGCTCCTCAATGCAGCATTTTTAAATTATTTTTAAAAATACTTGAAAAATTTAAAACACGCTTAGGAAGCAAAAAAATACCCATTTAAGTTTCACTTGGGGAGAAACACAAAATTGTTGTCAGTTTATTCAAATCACTTAGACAAGCCGAGGTTTTACAAGCAATACAGCTTGCACAATTTAGGGTAAAGCTGTTGTATTAGCATTAATCGCAGTCAGCATGACTAACTTTAAACGGTTGTCTCTGTGTAATCCTGAATGAAGGTAGATACTTTAAACACAGGGATATCCAAAAAGCAGCAAAAAAAAAAAGCTCAAATAGAGCAACTTTTCTTATCTGTGGTTCCTTCAGGCTGTTAGAGAGAGCAAGACTTCAGCAGATATGTCTTTGAAAAAGCCATTTGTGCTTTGTTTCATTTTTAAACACCCCAGTCATATACTGAAAAATGCTACGTTTTGCCGCTTTACCATTTGGGTCGGCTCGGCTCGGCCCGGGCCATTATACGGCACGGCCTGGTTGTGTTTCCATTGCCATCTCAGGAACTTGGCAGTGGGCGAGGACATGGGTGAACTCAGCGTAGCAAAAAACTTCCAGTAAAAATCTGTCATCACTCAACGTTTTCCGACATTACAGACGCCAATGGCCATTCAAGCAGCAGCCGATTTCCTGCCACGTCGCTGTGTTTTGGTTTTGCTTTTTTTCCCCCGGAAGCATTGGGGTTTAATTTCAGAATTAGAAAACATACCTAGCTTAACACCTGACTGATCTCTGTTAATCCTGTTTAAATCTTATTTTGAGCTCATCTGCCACAGCTTAAAAAGACTCTGTTCTCTTATAGGATATTGAAAAGCCCCGCGGTCGCAAACGTGGCGTGACATCCAGTGACGACCAGGAGAGCAAGCCAAAGCGCGGACGCAAGAGAGCGCCTGCCAACACCACCACTGCAACCGAGTCTGAGGACCAGTGGGACGAGGACAACCGGCCAGAGGATGAACAGAACAGCCCACCAAAAAAAGGACGCAGGGGCCGACCTCCGAAGTCTGCTACTTCCAACCAGGAAACGCCTGCAAAGGGGAGGAGGGGGCGAAAAAAGGCAGTGCCTCCGCCAGAAGAAGATGATGAAGAGAATGAGGAGGATGAGGAAGAAGAGGAGAGGGTGGATGAGGAGGAGGAAGATGATGAGGATGACAAGAGTAGTGAGAACATGGAGGTGAAACCTAAGGGAGGAAGACAAGCCAGGGCGCCACGGCGGTCACAAGTGTACGGGTTCTTCATCCATGCAGATAATTCAGATTAATTCACCGTCACATGTCGTGAATTCTTCCATTTGTTTGACTAAAAATCTTATATTTCAGCAGACCAGAGTCAGCCGAGGCCACACCACAGAAGAGGAGAGGACGTCCACCTAAATCAGCTCAGCCAGCAGCAAAGAAACCAACGTAAGATTCATATCAGCTCTGTCTCTCAGACAGACGCAACTCTTACAGGAGCTCAAAGCTACAGTAGGGACAAAACTGCTTACTGACTGCCATTGGAATCATGGCTGCTACATACATGAATAGATATTAAAATATATTGTGAAATATTAAAACAGACAAGAAGAAGAAGAAAATACACTGCTGGAAATTTAGATCGATACCCATTCCTCTGTCAGAATTCTCTTTAAAGAAATTTGCATTTTTAGGGTTCGGTCTGAAATGCTTCAGTTTTTTATACAAATACTTATTTGGCTTCTGATAGGTGAGAATTTGATACATTGAAGTGGGAAGTGAATAGGTCCGTGTCATACCACTATACAGATTTCCATGTCTTTACATGATGTTGTACCTTAATAGACCTACACGTAAAAAAAAAGTATTCAAAGCACTTGATTTTTTCACTTCTACACTTAAATTCATAACGACTACAAACTTCAGTGTGATTTATTGGGATTTTATGTGCTAGACAAACACAAAGCCGTTTATAATTGTAAAATGATGGTTTGACCATTAAAATTCCTAAAAGTATGGCACGACCCTGAGTTAATACTGCAGTTAGAGCCTCTGGGTTTTGGGGTTTGTTTCGATCGGATTTGCATTTCTATAGACTGAAATATTTTCCCAGTCTTAGCAAATTAGCTCAAACTCTCAGAGTGGACTAAGTGTATTTGTGAACAGTGGAGTCTGAGTTGAATTTAAGTCTTGACTTTGAGTGGACCATCCTAACACATGACTTAAGTTTTGATCTAAATCATTTCATTGTGATTCTGGCTGAGTGTGAAGGATTATTGTCCTGCTGGAAAGTGAACCTTTGCCCCAGTTTCCACCGTTTTCCTGGCTCCCAACAGGTTTTTGTCCAGAATGGCCCTCTGTCGAGCTCATCCCATTTCCCCATCAGCTCTAATTTCCCTGTCCCTACTGACAAAAAGTTCCACACGGCATAATACCACCACCACCATGATTTTACAGTCTTTAGTGTCCTCTACATGGCTGATGTCACAATGCAAAATGAACTTCTTAAAGCTTTATTCTTGCCACTGCTTGGCCGCCATGATTCAGCCCATTCACTAATGTTCACTGGCAATATCACCGTAAAAGGGACTTGATGTTTCATCTTCCTTTCATTTCACAATTCTGCTACGTTGTGTTGGTCTATTAAATAACATCCCAATTGTTTGTAACATGTTGACGTGTAAAAGAAAAAAAGCGTCATGGGGTGTGAATACTTTCTGACTCTGCTTCCTCTCACTTGAACTATCGTAATGCATCTTGTGCCCGGTCTGTGGGGTTTTTCAGGCGTGGAGGGCGATCGAAAGCTGCTGCTGCTAAAGATGACTCTGAGGAAGAAGACGAAGAGGAGGAGGAGGAAGAGCAGGGAGATGAGCCAGCACCAAGGGTATTTGTTCAAATACTGACTTCATATTTCAGTACTTAAAAGAAATGCACTACTTTCATCTTTTTTTTATTTTTCCTGTCTCCAGGGTCGCAAGAAGACAGCTGGACGAAGAAGATGAGCTGGGAGGAAAAAAGACGATACCTCTCAGTTGAAGTCGAGGAGGAAAGAACATGTGGACATTAAACTTTTTAAACTTTTCATATGCCGACGCTCCTACTGTTACACCTGTGTACACTCTTGCATATACCACATGCACACTACATCAGAATATCTGCATCGTCAGCTATGGATCGTTGCTTCGTGTCGCATTGTGATGATGTTTGCCACATTAGATAGAAATCATTTTAACAGGAAAACAAAAAAAATCACTCTTGTAAATAGTCTTCTCTGTCTGTTTCATGTTCTGTTGTTGTTTGATGCTGACTGGGGGGATGCTGTCAAGACTTTTCCCGCTGTTATTAAAATGTTTCCATTTAAACAATATTGCGTATCAAACATCCCAATGTTCCTGCTATTTTAAAAGAAGAAAGAATCTGAGATTATCCCTAAACTTTTTTGTGATGGTATTTGTCATTTTACTGTTAATGAAATGCTTTTGTTTACAGCTATGTATATTAATATTTTTTTTTTTTACCACAGATAAAATACTTTAAAAAAATGACAATTATCCAAATGTAGAGTTGCTTCTGGATGCTATAGTAGTGTGCGTTTAATTTTTAGAGTTGTTCCCACTGCTAGAAGGAAGTCATGAGCAGCTGTGGTTGTCGTGTTTGTCACTGCTGGTTAACTTGGCTTCACATCCACCCAGTCACATCCTCCGTTGTATCAATATGATTCTCTATAAAACCTGAAATGTTTGAATTGTTTTTCTCTTGTTTTGGTGTCATTTATTTCCTTACTTGCGTATTCTGAAGTGATGACATTGTCAAAGCAAAACTGAAATGGACAAAACTTACCAAATCATGATCAACTTAGGATTTTATATTTAAAGCGCTTTTGCTACGGTTAAATTCAACACAATGTAGCACAAGTGTGTTAGCAACAATAAACTTAATACAATGTCATGAAATCTAGAACTGAGAAAATGCAATTGTACATGACAAATACAAACATTGTAAAAGCAAAGAACATTTAACTTCTGATAGTAAAATAAATTAATAATGGGACAAATAAATTGTGTAAAACCTATAAAATGTCAGCTATATTATATATAAACTGAAGTGGTGTATATTGTATGTCATAAGCCCAAAATGGATCAGCTACATTTGAAAAATCAATATTTGGAAAATTTTAACAACTAACATGCTATCATTAGCATGTCGCTATAAAAAGCAAATATTTTCTACATTTAGGTTAGGTATTCGCTCGTTAGGTAATTATCTATTGGCTGAAACTACCATTTTAGCTACTAATGACATGCTAAAAGTAGTTTACTTTTTTCACTGTGCTAACACTAGTTAACATAGTAGTTACCGTAGTTTGTATATATCTGTATAGGTTAACTAAGATCATATGCTAGCATTAACTAAAATGCTAATGTTAACATATTGACTTATAATTACAAACAATGCTGCTGTGGTAACTATAACAGCAACTCTATTATCAGCTTTAATGGTAAAATTGGCTAACTACTATTCAGTGTTTAATATGGTCACCTTAAACTGGCTTACACCATGCTCGTAGCAGCTGACAATAAAAAACAAGAATGTTTGGGTTTTTTTTTTAAAGAAAAACTACGTTTTTCATGCCTAATTTGGTTTCATTAGGAAAGTGGAACCCAGTTCAGTATTGACACTTTAATTTTGAAGTGTGAACCTTTATTTTGACGCGCCAAGGTTGATTATGATTATCTATGGTTTAGGCCTACTAGTGAATGGGAAAATGACCCCATTAATAATGTAACATGTGAGATTGAGTGCATTAAATTTCGCTCTGTTTAATTTTACATCAGGCATTAACGAGATTAAAACTGCATAATGAGGGAATATCAAATTAAGAATATTGATAAACCACTAGGAAACTTACTTAAAATCTAACTAAAAACGAATAAATTATGAGCCAAATTTTTTAATTGCTGTTAAAATGTTTTGGATTCAGTTTTTCTATGTAAATCTTAGGTCTAATAAATGTTCTTTCATCCAAAAGGTACAATCAGCAGCTATGGTATGCTTTGAGCACTGCATTTGACTAAGCACTGATTATGTTAAAATGTAATGTATGTAAAACTCCCTATTCTCACCACTTATGCAAGCCATTCTTCTTGAATTTGTAACTTTCCAATGCACCTCAGCATTATTGGGAGGGGGGGACAAAAAACACTTCCATGTCCTTTTCCCGGTCATGGTCTGTGACTGGGTCTGTAATCCTTTGCTGCTCTGCTGCCTTTAAGAGTAAGTGCAGTAAATGACAACAGTTATTATTCCAGACCATTGCTGAGCTAGAAATCACTGGAAAACCACATAACGCAGTGCGAACTTGGAGATCATAGAACTGAGAACAGCTTGTAAAATGTGTGTAAGCATAACTACACATTCTTTTTTTTTATTATTATTCTCAAGAAATTTAGTTACATTTTCATTTAGGTTTATGTTTTAATTTGCATTTGAAATGTAGAAAGCAAATGTTAGACTGTGCAGAAAATAGAAGCTTTTTTTGTATATTGCTCCCTTTCTAACCAATACCCACCCGAATTATTGTAATTATTATAATAGGCTATATGAATATTTATACCCCTTTTCCTGACTTTGTCAAATTACACCCACAACTGTCACTATTTTATTGGGCTTTTTTTCTTTTGTGATGACTAACATAAAGTAGAGCATAATTGTGAAGTTAAGCATCTATGTGTATTTTTTCTGGTGTTCAGGCAGGAAGGAAGCCATAACAGGTCACATTTGCAGCTCAGTACAAAGCCTTGTCGTGGAGCAGTAATGTGCCATGGTTGGAGGAGACCACAACTTTCATGCTTTTCTTTACAGGAGCAGATTGATGGGAAGAAGTATAGGAAAATAAAGTCCAGTTATGTCTTTGCAGCCACAAAAACATTTTCTTACATGAGGAACAGCCTTAAAAATCCAACCAGTTTATATTTTCCGTTCACATGAACAAAAACAGGGATTGTCAGTCACTCTGAAAATGTCTGCTGTAGCCAAATAAGATTAATTCTGTTTTTATGTTACAGTTGCTGGGGGTTTATTGGTCCTATTTATATGAAGTTAAAATAAAAGCTAAAAGGAAAAGACGAAACATGTTTTTCAGCACAAACCTCCTTTGCTGGCTGGCCAAATTTGTACTATTCATGAATTATGGTTGTGGTCCACATACAATCTTGCTGAGGTCAGCAAATTTGCTCGCAGGCCACACTTTGAGCCCACCTGATATTCGATTTCCATAGTTGCATGTCAGCCATGAAATGTACCTGTTTTGTTTTGTTTTTTATTCTAACGCAAACAGACCCACACTGTTCCTCGGATGCTGTGTATGGATGAAGAGAGGCCTGGGTTTCTAAGCAACCGGCTGATAATCAGGAAGATAAGGAAGTGATGTAAACAGGGTGCACTTACTGTGCTGCTGCCGCCGCCCCCTCCTCATCCACAATCTGACTGAACTTGGACTATAGTGAGAAAAATGTAGATGACTTCTTTATATGTTGCATTAGATTTCTATTAGGAGATAATCTGCCAGCTGAGGCTGTAACATAATGGTGCTGTTTACGATGGTGAAAGGCTCTCCACCTGAGGCTCTTTCGCTCGGATGTGTGAAATTATGATTTAATTCAGTTAGAATAATAATTTCGGACGAAACACATGAAATTTGCGTCTTTAATGATTACTGATGTGTCCCTGCTGAAGCATTGATCCTTTGGGCCCCGCAGCAGCATAATGTGCCTCTGGGCCTTCGTGCGTCAGGTGCTCTGGCTAATAATTGACAGATTTTGGAGAAGCGTGCAGGAGTTCACAGCTGACTGACTGCTCTGCGCACAGCTCTGTTTGAGCCTCAAAGCATGGTGAGGTGAAGGTCAGTAATATCAGCAATCATGAGTGTGCTTTTCGCCCTTTTGACATTTGCCGCCCTCAGCTCTGCGGCCGCGAAGCCCCAGGCTGGGTTAAAGACGTGGGGCCGCTTCAGTAAGCTCCCTTACCCCGGAGACAAGGCTTTCCTCTACGACACCTTCCCCGGTGACTTCATATGGGCGGTGGGCACGGCGGCGTACCAAGTGGAGGGAGCGTTCGAGAAGGACGGCAAGGGGCTCTCCATCTGGGACACCTTTACGCGCGGCGGCAACCGCATGGCCACCGGGGACGTGGGCAGCGACAGCTACCACAACATCCATGCAGACCTCCGAGCCATCCGCCAACTCGGGGTAACCCACTACAGGTTCTCCCTGTCCTGGTCCAGGATCTTCCCCAACGGGACGCGCGGCAGCTACAACGAATTCGGCACCAACTACTACCGGACCCTCATCAAGAGGCTGAAGGAGATCCGCGTCCAGCCGGTGGTCACCCTCTACCACTGGGACCTACCCGAGCACCTGCAGCAGACCCTGGGCGGTTGGAGCAATCCGGGGATGGTGGAGATTTTCAAAGACTATTCTGATTTCTGCTTCCATGCGTTCGGGGATGACGTAAAGTACTGGATCACCATCGATAACCCTTTCATGGTGGCGCAGCACGGATACGGAACCGGGGTGGTGGCTCCCGGGATAAAGAACGACCCCGACCTCCCGTTTCGGGTCGGACACAACTTGCTCAAGGTTTGTTCAAACTTTTTATGTTTAAAGATTTTGTATGTAGGCCTAGTGTTTACACTTGAGGCCAAAATTAGTCATAGCCTAGGCCTACTCCTGGCAGGTTTATAATTTAAACTGCTTGAATTTAACCAATAAGTTTGGTTCTGATAAAAAAACGAGATGTGCAAAATAATACAATAAAACAATGTAAAAGGAGCCTCAAATAGTGAGGGGAAAAAACTGTTAAAATGTTTAAAATTTGTGTGTCGAAAATGATTTATGGGCTACCTTCCTTGATAATCAATGCCACGTTTTATTGGCGTGACAGAAGTGGTTTCCAAACGCAATTTTACTACGAAATGTAGGCTAGCATTTCTATCTGCAATAAATTAAAAATAATATGTAAACAGAACAAAGTTTGATTTTAGTAAAAGATGGATCTTCATTTAAATTCGTCTAGAGCTAAGACATACACTATAAAGGGTTCCCATGTCCAATACATTTTAAAGAGTATATCCATCAATATACGGGATATAAGCCGCACTTTGAACCCCTCTGCATCACAGCAATCAAACCCTTCTAATTGCTGCCCAGCTTTTTGCCTGTTTTCTCCAGTATTTTAACGAGTTACCGTATTTTTGTTGATGAGCTCCAAGTCTTTGAGGTTTGGAGCCCTCCTTGCCATCTCCCTAATTTTCAGCTCCCTCCACAGATTCTCTACAAAATCAGATCAGGACTTTGAGTGAGCCACTTCAAAGTGTTAAATAAACCTGTCACAAGTATGAATGATAATTCTGAAAACGTTTTTTTTTCTTTGCAAAACTAATGTCTTGCTATTTTGGGTAATAAAATGATCACTAAGACCTTTTCTACGGAATCAGGTAAGATGACCTTACAGTTTTACGGTAAATCTTGCATCCTAACTGCTGTCACAACATGTCCTTGCTTAAGAGATTTACATAATTTTGAAAACCAACCCCAGCAAATATTTTAAGAAACTTTTATTCTCCATTGGGCTACTTTCTATAGTATTTGGCTTACACTGCGCTACAGTTGCATTATCTTAAAATGTATTCCCATACACTTTCATATTTCATCCTGGTACAACCACAAACGTTAACGTATTTCACTGGGATTTTATATGATGGACAAACAGAGCAGTTTGTAGTTGTCATATGAACAATAAAATTCCAACAAAAATCAACATATGTGTGTATTTAGCTCCCTTTATTTTCAATGAAGTTGTGAAATTTAAAGCAAGTTTTGATCAAATCACAGAAAGCTTTTTCAGCCATCAACTGAAAATGGAAAGTGTTTTAGCACAAATTGAAACCTTACCAGGATGCTATTTACCTAAACTGACCAGGGAATGAGAGTATTAATCAGAAAAGCAGCCAACTCTGGAGGAGCTGCAGAGATCCACTTTGAGGTGACACTGTTATGCAGTGGCTGATGAGCTGCATCCCACCTCAGCTGTGGCAGTAAGGCAGGCCTGAAACACAGGCGGACACATGGCTCTCTCCCTAGAAGAACAGAGATTTTTTATTTCTAAGACAAAATAAATAAAACCATGTATCAGGACTTTGAGTCTTTGGTTGTAAAACACCAAAATATGGAAAAGAGTGTGAAGGTTTTTCTGAGGCACCGAAGCACTAAATTTGTCTGCTTCCAGTAGATATGTTATTTTCATTATTTCACAATGAAACTCCAGTTTCAAGTATACGTTTCCTGTCTTTATTTGATGCTGGCATCTCTATGTAATTCAGGCTCATGCAGCTGCATGGCACCTCTACAACCGCCATTATCGGCCCCGGCAGCAGGGAAAGCTTTCCATGGCGCTGGCTTCTCACTGGATCAAGCCCCGCCATACCCGCTTGGAGAGCCTGCGAGAGTGCCAGTGCTCCCTGGAACATGTCCTGGGCTGGTTTGCCCACCCGCTGTTCACAGATGGAGACTACCCTCCCTGCATGAGGGAGAGGCTCGGCTCGCGCCTGCCGTCCTTCACCCAGGACGAGAGGGAGCAGGTGAGGGGAACAGCTGACTTCTTTGCCCTCTCTCATGGAGCAACGCTGAGCTTCCAGCTCATCAACGACAGCCTGAAGTTTGGGCAGCTTGAGGATCTGGACCTGAGGATGCTTCTCTACTGGGTCAATGCGGAGTATGACAAACCACCCATCTTTGTGATGCAGAGTGGTTGGTAGGTTTGGATTACATGCTGACATTCTGGTTTCTGTAGGATAATATCTGGGTGCTTGGAAACATCTTGTATCGGCAGTGTTGAAGCTTGTTTTCAATTTGAGACAGGTACGTCCTTGGGAACACTAAAACAGAAGACCCAAAACACATGTACTACCTCAAGAGGTTCATTGCAGAGACACTTAAATGTAAGTCCATCTGTCCTGATAAGAGCAAGAAAACAAATCTCTTCCTTGATCCTACATATTTAATAGTAAACTAAATAGTATCCATGTCTAATGTGTTTGTTGCTCAGCAATCATCATAGATGGAGTGAACGTGATCGGATACACAGCTTGGTCTCTTATTGACGGCTTTGAGTGGCACAGAGAATATGGGATTCGCCGTGGACTGTACTATGTTGACTTCAACACTCCTGACATGAAGAGGGAGCCAAAGACATCTGCCACCTTCTACAGGTAGCCTACATACAGTACATGGGCGCACGTAAAGAACTAAAAAAGATCATATATGATTCAGGATGTCCCTAAGGTGTTGGATAGATGCTTTCAAATTTGATTTAAAGAATACTATTTTTTGCTTTTTTGTCACATTTAAATGTTGCATAAAATTGAACACATTTAAATACCAGACGAAAATAACCTGTTTAAGGTCCTGCCCCAGCTTTTTTTAAAGGATTTAAGTGTTTGCATTGACTAGACCAAACCAAAACCTTAAATTGAGAGGGGGACCTGTTGATGTGTTTGAGATCGTTATCCTGCTGTATAACCCAAGTGTGTTTGAGCATCATGGTTCCATCCGTTAGTGCAAGTTGTCCAGTCCTGAAGCATCAAAGCAGCCCCAGACTATCACACTACCACCACCATGTTTGATTGTTGGTGTGATGTTCTTTTTCTGAAATTCTGTGTTAGTTTTACAGCGGATGTTCCACTTTTGTGTCATCAGTCTACAGAACATTTTCCCAAGTCTTGCAGATCATCAAGACATTCTTTTGGGAAATGTGAGACTTTGTGTTCTTTTTGGTCAACTGTGGTTTTGACCTTGGATGTCATTTTTTCTTTTATCCACTTCATGTTGTCAGACGGGTTGCTTTTTAGGGGATCTCTTGATTCTACATGTCTTGCACCAATCAGACCTGGATAAGCCAATAAAATCACAGTCAGTTCATGCTTTAACCATTATACAGTCAATGGCTTTAACACATAGGGTCAGGTTAGCTTGGATAGTTATTTTCCCTTCATAAATGCAATCATCATTTGAAAGTGCAACCTTTCACCAGCCTGATTTTTTTGTCACCATTTCTACAGAAACGTCATCCATAAGAATGGATTCCCTGAACTTCCAGAGAACAGACCAGCACAAGGAATGTTCCCATGTGATTTTGCATGGGGTGTATCTGCCAACTCCATCCAGGTGTGTTTAGGTGTGTGCAGTTGGATTCATGAGGATGCCTACTGATTTGTGTAAGGATGCTGGGGGAAGGATTCGGCCAGTGTTCAGAGGTCACAAAAATAAGGAAACACTGCAAGAACGCTTCCTGAGACATGAAACTTCAATAAAATATTAACTTTTTTCTTTCAACTTCGGTTAAAGATTCCTTGTGGATCTAATTTTAGGTAAAGCTCAAACATTGTAACTGTAACAAGAAATGTATTTTACTGTAAATCCACCCTTTTTGTACATCATCCTGTTGCAATCCTCTCAATTAAGCTGGAATATTTTTTTTTAAACAAAAAAAAAGAGATTTAAATCTGTAACTATAAGTCTGCCCCCTTCTATGGATGATAAATGTGTTTTTTAGCATGCGGTGTTCATGGTTTAAAGTTCAGCTGAGTTGCAGGGAAAACATCTGATCCTCTCTTAATCATAAACCTCCTAAGCTCCTATTTTGGCTGCTTGGCTAAGCGGCGTCTGACCAGCTGTCTGTCATCGATTTGCCCCATTTGGCCTTTATTCGCAGTGGTGTGTATTACCCGAGTGTAAGCATGTGTGTGTTTGTACTAGTGTTTATTTGTATTTGTGTCATAGGTGGAGACCACTCCTACCCAGTTTGCAGACCCCAATGTTTACCTGTGGAACATCTCTAACAACGGAGAGCTGATCAAGCTGGAGGGCTTGAGCGCGCCACCTTTACACCGAGCCAGGCATTGTGCCGATTACGCTACCGTCCGACAACAGGTCTGCCTGCCAAACATCTCCCTGCTGCCCGACTTTAAACTCAGAAGTGGATACAGAGTTATGGATGTCTTTTATTTATCTTTTTCATCCTAAAGTAACGGCGCAGAAAGTTCTGAATGTTAGATCACTATAATAGTTTAGATGTTCTGCTGGGAAACCCGTTTTCATCTTTTTTTTTCTCTCAGTGCGATGTATTAACATTTGTTATTGTTAGGATTTGTCAGGATTTGACAAAAATGTATTAACTTTAATAAAGTTATAAACTCTAACTGCTTAACTCATTTTTTTTCTTCCTGCCTTATTTTAGGTGGATGAAATCAGGCAGGTCGGGGTAAACCACTTCCACTTTTCCCTCAACTGGTCTGCTCTGGTGCCTACAGGGGATGTGGCTTATCCCAACACCACCCTGCTGGGATACTACCGCTGCTTTGCCCGTCAGCTGGTGCAGGCCAATGTCACACCTGTGGTCACCCTTTGGCACCACACGCGCCAGCGCAGCAGCCTGCCTACCCCACTCGACACTGCCAATAGGTGGCTCAACAAGTGAGACATGTCGCCAATACTTTCCCTGTGAATATTTTAAAAACCGTGTCATTACACCATTGCTTATCTGCCTTGCAATAATGTGGCCCAATAATGAGGGCTATGGTAGCATGCAGTCACTCTGTTTGAACTAATGAAGATTTACTCACGCCCACCTGCTAAATGCTTGGAGCAACTTCAACTGACAGCAGCCTGACCTATGTTTTCAGGGGGTCATGGTGGCTGAATGGGGGTTTGTTAAACAACAAACAAATCAGTCTGAATCTATGCTTCTCCAGACTTTTCAAGACTGCACATGAAGCCTGAATACATGAAATGACTAATTGTTCATTTGCTATGTGTCATTTCAAAATGTACTTGTATTATTTTAAAGTGTTTGTCCCGTTTTTTCTTTTTCCCTCAGAAAGACACCAGAGGCCTTTGCAGACTATGCCAGGCTTTGTTACAGGGAACTGGGGGTCCACGTAAAAATGTGGATCACCTTGAATGAACCCAATGATGAGATGGTGAGCTATCAGGAGGGCCACCAGATGCTGCGGGCACATGCTCTGGCCTGGCATGCGTACGACCGTGAGTTTAGACATGCGCAAGGAGGACAGGTCAGTAAAACACTTATAAATAAGATAAATAACTTATCCTTTATTGCTCTTAATGTTTCTGCTAAAACTATTCACTTTAAAAAAAAAAAGCGTTGTAGCTTTGTGACTGTGCAGTAGCCTAGCTGATGTCAGATGTACATGTGTGCCACAATGGTTCCCAGGTGTCTCTGGCTCTGCACATGGACTGGGTGGAGCCGGCGTTTTCCTTCAGCCGAGAGGACGTGGAGCCGGCTAAAAGGGTTTTAGATTTCTACGTTGGCTGGTTGGCCGAGCCGATCTTTGGCTGTGGCGATTATCCTGTGGGAATGAGGAGCTGGCTGCGACAGCTCAACTCACTCCAGTAAGAAGGAAAAAAAAGCCTACTGATTCTTATCTTCACCTTTTTAGCTACAGAGTTCTGGAACACTTGCAGTTACATGACTTTACAGTAAAATTTCAGTCTGGTTTTAAAATGGGACACAGTACAGAAACAACAATCCTTAGAGTTTTAAATGATTTGCTTTTAATTTTGGACTCAGGAGATTCTGCAGTTTTACTTCTGTCGGATCTGTTGGCTGCATTTGATACTGTGGATCACAACATTCTTTTATCTCGCCTGGACCGATCTGTGGGTCTTAAGGGCAGAGTTCTTAACTGGTTTCACTCCTACTTGTCTGATAGGACTTTTTCTGTAAACTTGGGCCAGTTTTCCTCCTTTAAGGTTCCCCTGAAGTGCAGGGTTCCCCAAGGCTGAACTGTTGCCGGAAGGTACCAGCCCAAATTGCCATTTGAATACTTTTAATTGTGTGGTTGCTCAAAACCTTGGAGTGAAATTTGACCATAGTTTTAAGTTTGATAAACAGATTAGTGCTGTAGTGCAGTCTAGCTTTTATCATTTGAGGCTAATTAGTAAAATCAAGCCCTACCGACCTTATTCTGGTTTTGAAAGGGTGATCCATGCCCTTATAACTTCTAGGCTTGACTACTGCAACTCTCTTTATTCTGGAATAAATAACTCTCTCGTACGCAGTTTGCGGCTCGTTCAGAATGCTGCTGCTCGTCTCTTAACGGGCTGCAAACGACGTGATCATATCACTCCAACCCTTTCCTCCCTGCACTGGTTGCCAGTTCGTTTTAGGATTGATTTAAGATTTTAGTTCTTGTTTTTTAAATGTTTGAATGGTCTAGCATCCTCTTATCTGTCTGAGCTCTAACACCAACATGCTCCTAAGAACAAGCTGAGATCTGAGCATCAGGCGCTTTTGGTTGTTCCCAGATCTCGGCTTGTAACGCGAGGTGACATAGCCTTTTCCGTTGCTGTTCCCAAACTTTGGAACGCCCTCCCTCTTAGTATAAGGATGGCTATTTTGCTACAGGATTTTAAATCACTTTTAAAGACTCATCTTTTTAAATTAGCCTTCTACTCCAGCTGATCAGAAACTGCAATAAAAGGTGCATTGTGTTTTTAGCTTATTTTATTGTATGTTGTCTCTCTGTTTATTTTTTATTATTTTCTTTCCTTTGGACACCTATTGAGTGTTCCATTAACTAGTCTGTACAGCACTTTGGTCTCCTCGGTTGTGTAAATTGCTTTATAAATAAAGGTATTATTCTAATAATAATAATAATTGTTATTATTAGAGTGATCATGACTGGATAGAGTAGCACAGTTTAGCCCCTCCCCCACTTGTTGCTGAACCCTGCTTTTAGGCTGGCTAAACAAAGGTTCCACTTTGCTCATAGTTATACGTAACTTGTCTTTAGCTGTTTGGACATAATCTCCAGTCATAGCGGGGAAACCAAAGAACCACATATTTAAAAAGCACACTCAGCAATCTCCAGGTACTGCTTATGTCTTCTCTTTTACTCTTTTTTTATTATTTCCACAGATTGCCTGTTTTCAATGAGAAAGACAGACAGCTGGTCAGAGGGACATATGACTTTTTTGCGATGAGTCACTTCAGTACCAAGCTTGTGACTCATGCCAAGGAAGACTCGTAAGTTAAAAGCATGTTTCTACTCCTATTATTTACATTCTGTCCAACACAAGCACACTGAACAACAGTGTAGTAACACTTTGCAGCAATCATTAACCCTAAAGCCTGTTTCCACCTCTGTGTGATCTCCATGTGAGCAGATACACCTACACAGAAATGCTTGAGGTCCAGCACATGATAGACACAACATGGATCATGTCACCCAGGCCTGTTGTGCCCTGGGGCCTGAGGAAAGCTCTAAACTGGGTAAGACTGGAGGCCTTTGTTTCTAGCAGTGTTTTCATACACCAAAGATAACAATGTGTAAATGAAGAACTGTTTGATTGTTTACAATTGCTTCTCTTGTGTGAAGGTAAAGCAGCACTACAGTGATGTGCCCATTTATATAATGGCTAATGGAGTCCAGGAAGATCCAGCCCGTTTCAAAGACTCCCTACGAGTTTATTACCTGTACAACTACATTAACGAGGCACTTAAAGGTAGGACTAATTCAGTTATTTTCAGATGTTATTAATATTTTAACTGGTGTATTTATTTAGCAAGAGTTCTGGCCTTTAAAGAGTTATAATTTTGTCCCTTATTGGCCTCCATAGCAATGTATTATCAAAAAGTTAAAAATGGGCACATAGAGCAAGACTTAAAAACACCTTACGACAACATAAACTTGTAGTATGCCATCCTGAAAAAAAAACAACAACCGATATTCATCAAGAATCTAATAGGGAATCGCAACATATCATTGTCATCAGATGGGGACCATGCAAAGCAAAAGTAGCCTATTTTTATCTGATGGGGAACAATGTTGCTGTTAAGATGTTGCTGCTGGGCTGTGTTGATCTGAGACAGTAGACGTTGAAAAGACCACAGAAGAGCTGGTAAGTGATTAAACAAGTATTATAAAGTACATTGTGGAATAATTTAACTTTCTGCTGTGTCTCACTAAATGAACCACAAGATCTGACTGGTTAACCTCCAAAGCAACTCAGCTGCAGACTGCTTTAACGATCAAATAAGCTCAGAGGGGCTAACTCTACTTTTCTAGAGTGGTGCTAACACCTCTGAGAGAATTAGATTTTTAAAGTGGAAAGATAAAATAAGATTAGATTTTTTTTGACAAATGCAATTAAAGTTTTATTAAAATTCTCACATGTATTACTTTGAAAACACTTGGAGAGCGTAGACCTCTGCCAAGGCAGCTTAGTCCCCCCCCACAATGTTGTGGTCTAATTCTAACTTTTTTAGATTCATTGACCATGAAAACATATCTAGCTGCTGGATTCACACTGGTTTAATTATTAGTTCATTAGTTATTCACGAAAATCACTTCGTTGGTAATGGCGGTTTTCCCATCACCCCCTAATTCTAATAACTTATTCCTATTGCACACATTTCCTGACATGTCATCAAAATCCACCTAAACCTTTTCAGTTATGTTGCTAACAGACAGACAAACAACCCCTGGTGAAAACATAACCTCCTTGGCGGAGGTAAATATCAATTTTGGGAAATTTTGATTTTTCAAATTGTGGCACATCTTGCTTTCCATACCAGCTGCAGTCCAAATTGTCGGTGCAGAATTTTTAAGTTGCACATGCCTGATTATGATTATTATTTTTTTAACAAACAAAACTGCCCTCCTGAGTTAATACTTTGTAGAACTACCTTCTGCCCCAATTAAAGCTGAAAGTGGTTTTTTTTTGGGGGGGGGGGGGGGGGGGGGGGGTCTCTTGACATTTTTGCCAATTTTCCTTTGATAAATAGCTGAAGTTGTGTTTAATCGGATGTAGAATGTCTAAAAACAGCCATTTTCAAACCATACTCAGATTCTTGGATATAGGTATAGACTTTGACTGGGCCATTCTACCACATGAACATGATTTGTTCTAAATAGTTCCATTGTGGCTCTGGTTGTATGTTTGGGGTTGTTGTCCTGCTGGAAGATGAGCTTCACCTTTTTTTCCAAGATATGTAGCTCTATCCCTTTTCTCAACCACCTTGACCTCCTTTCTCGGTCCTTGCATCCCCACAGTATGATGCTGTCACTACTATGTTTCACCAAAGGAATTGCATGTTTAGGGTGATGTGAAGTTAGTCCCCCCCCACACACACACAAACTGATCAGATTTCCTTCTTTCACGTTTGCCGTGTCGCCTTTATGGCTTTGAGCAAACTGTAAACAGAACTACCTGTCTATGTTTCAACAACGGCTTTCTGCAACTCTTCCATGAAGTTCAGATTTGTGGCGTGTACAACTAATATCTGTGCTGTCAACATTTACTCCTACCTGAGCTTTGAATCTCTGCAGCTCCTCCAGAGTTACTGTCTTGGCTGCTCCTCTGAATAATGGCCTCCTTGCCCAATCTGTCAGTTTAGGTGGACTGTCTTGATAGGTCTGCAGTTGTGCCATACTCTTTAAACAGTGCTCTGTGAAATGTTTAGGGTATGTTTTATAACCTAATTCTGCTTTTCTCCGACCTGTCTTCTGTGCTCTTTGGTCTTCATGCTGCCGTTTGCTCTCTAATGTTCTCTAGCAGACCTCTGAGATCTTCACAAAGCAACTGGATTTATACTGAGATTAAATCACACACACATAAACACTGTTCCTTAATTAGTTGACTTTTGAAGGCAGTTGATTGCACTGGGGTTCATTTGGAGCTATCAGAGTAAATGCAAAACACACTTTTCAGATTTTTATTTGTAAAAACATTTATGCAAGCCATGAATCATTTTCATTCGTCAAAAGTTACTTACTACTTTGTGTTGGACTGTCACATAAAATCCTATTAAAATACATTGTTTGTGGTTGTAACTGGACAAAGTGTGAAACAGTTGAATAGTTCCACAAACTACAGTACATGTTCTTTAACAGATCCTGGTACTCAAAAGCCACAAGGTGGCACCACTTCCACATGCTATTTCTATATGATGGACAGGATAATGAAAATAGATACTGAATACTTTCTTGTCCCACTCAGCATCTACTCTGGATGGTGTGAACCTCAAAGGTTACTTTGCCTACGCCCTGAATGACCAAAGAGACCCCGGGTTTGGCCTTTACGGTCAAGTCCACGAAGAGGTCATTCTCAAGGCTTCTTTTTCCAACTATCGTAACATCATCAAGCACAACGGCTTCCCTATTCCAGGAGCTCCTCCACAGCAGTGTCCCGCTCTGCCACAGCCCTGCGCGGGATGCCACGTTCTCTTCAGGAAGCCTGTTGTGGGCTTCTTGACTCTAGTTGGCTCAGGAGTGCTGATTACGCTGGGCCTCATCATTTACTACACCGCCAAGAGACACAACGAGTATTACTGAGGAAAAGATGCAGTCCGGGCTGCTGGTTCAAGTTCATATGTAATGTTAGGATAGGAGCTCTCTGTTTTAAGTGTTCAAACCAGTATTAAACGTTGTATGAATGTCCAGGGTTACTCTTGCTGAGGAACATAGAACCTTGGAGTATCCAAGTTAGAGCTGCTCTGATATCCAAAGTTGGCTCTGTACAATTATATTAGAAAGTTTTGACTATTAATCAATTCTACCTCGAAGAAACCTAAAACACGAGTGAGACCTAACCATCAATACACAAAGAATTAGAGGTCAGTGTAGGACACATCTAAACTAAGGGTGATAATTTGCTTCATTTTAAAATGTAAGATGTATTGTATTGTGTTTTCTTGGGGATTTCTTTAAAGACAGGTCCCTATATAATCCTCATTATGAATGAGTAAAAACACCCGTTTTCAAGATTGCATCACAAAAAATTAAAAACAACTTTATGGTCTGATTGCTTTTTTATGAAACAGAAAACAATTATTCCTACTCATGCTAAAATATTACAACATAATTAAAGTTATATAATATATGAAATTTATTTATGTATGCTAGGATTTTCATGCAGAAACGTGAAAAAAATGTAGCAAAAACACCCACAAAATTTAGGTGCAGCATTGTGCGGGGTATTATAGCTTTTTGATAATCAGCTTTCTAGAGTAACAAGTCTAACGAGCTGATGTTGGTTGATAGAAAGGCATTCCCACAGCATGATGTTGCCACCACCGTGTTTCACTGTAGGGAGGGTGTGGTAAAGGGTAGAATTTAGGTCAAACACTTGATTTTGGTCTCATCAGATCCTAGCAACTTCCTTCACATACGTGTGCTGTCCCCTGTATGGCTTGTAACAAACTGAAAATGGGACTTTGTACTTTCTCTGAGCACTGGTTACTCTTAGCTTGCCAACTGGTATTTTAAAACCATGTTTTTCTAACATATAGGTGATGCTCTTTCAGATTTCACACCATGGCAACCTGTCTTTTTCCAAGTGAGGGATACCTTGATACAGGTCAGGTACCTGGCTTATGTCTATTTGATAGGCTGTTAGCGCTTACACATTTGCCTTAAATTTTAATGTATTGGGTATTTAAGCAGTGTCTTAAAGAACTGTAGACATTGTAAAAATGCTGTTTATAAGAATTTCTGGATAAATAAAGTCTTAGTTCACACAACTGAGGTTGAACTTTAGTGTCAAGTTCAATAAAATTGTACTTGTAACAGTAAGAGATGCATTCTTTACATGTTAACCAAATGATTTATTGTAACCTCTCAGACAATGAGAATACATTCCTTTGATTCCATCAAAAGTCTTTGATTTTTTACATTTTTCTGTTTTACGCTAGAAGTTCAGGTGTTTACAGTCTGTGCGCAGTGCTGATAAACTTACAGAAAAACCATGACATAAACCCAAACTGCTAGAAATAGTCCCAAACTATGGCACAAAGACTCTTAAACTCGCATTGAAGGTGATTAAGCGCACTTTAAGCTCAAAACATCATCGCATCCAAGCCGTCTTCCATAAACTTCTTGTACATCGCCATGAATTTGGCTATAAACGCCTCCAGGTGGTAGATGGCTTTGCTGCCCAGTTGGAGTCTGTGCTCATAGTAAGCAGCCAGGTGGGCCACCTCTGTCTTTAGCTGCCCATCACAGTTATTCAGCAGTTCTTCCACTAGACCCTGTCACATGAAAACAGAGGGTACATTTCTTTTTTAATTTGAAAGTGATATAAAGCTGCTTTGTAATCTTGCAATAAGGAAAAAAAAAGAGTAGATTTGACCTTTATGATGATATCAGGAGGGATGCAGTGTGTCAGCAGCTCGTACAGCCTGGCTCGAACCTCCAACAACCTGAAAAGGAGAGCTCCTGCATTCAAACATCTCACAGCCTGATACAGGTCTTCCTAATCCCAACGCGCACACACACATTTTCCAGCATACCTCTGAGGACTCTGCTGGCTGACGATGGTATTAGCAGTTTCTCTCAAGTAGATCTCCCAGTCCGGCTCTGGTACGTCCTGATCTGCTGAGAATGGATACCTGCAGAAGATTTCCACAAGCCACGTAAGCACATATTTTTGTTACCTGCACATTCACAGCATTATGACAGGGTCATAACTCACTGCTGCACTCTGCATGCCTCACACATCAGAAGAGCTCTGCGGAGGTTGCGACCCGACTTGTCGCTGATCTGCTTGGCCAGTTCAGGTGGCAGCAGAAGACCTTCCTTTTTACAGACTGACGTCAGAACAGCACACACCTGCAAAACAGGAGGAATACAGAAGGTGAAAATACCATCTTAAGGGTTAGATCTTTTACACCCTTTTTTTAGTCAAATATAGGATTGCAGGCACAATTTGTTGAAATTAGACCAGAATAGAGATGTTTGGAGAAAACCAAACATTAAATATTGAAGAAAATGATTTAGAACAACTGTAAGGCACGGTGGTGGAGGGCTGATGATTTCAGCTGGTTTTCAAGACCTGGGTACCTCATGGTCTCTGAGTTGCACATGAACTTCTCTGTAAACCAAAGTTTTCTTGGGTGAAACGTGAGTAAATCTGAGACAGCTAAAGCTTGCATAAAACTTGGGAGTCACGCAAGAATGAAGCAATGGTGTAAAGAGTGCACTAAAACATAACGTTTATACAGACAAGAGAAGATAAGATAAGATAAGAGATACTTTAATAATCCACGTGGGGAAATTAAGTTTCGGTACAACCAATCCAAAACCAATCCAACCACTACAACTGCAAGTTATTTCGGCTAAAGGTGGTTCAACAATCTATTGAATCATGGTATGAACTTTTACACACACAAAACTTCAATTTTCCCCCTCCTAAACTCATTTTTACCTCCTCTGTGCTCGGCAGAGGAACTCTGACAGCTAGACATCGGCTCTGGATCGGCCCGATGACTTTGGAGGTGGATGTCGAGCAGAGGATGAGACGACAGGTAGACATATACTTTTCCATTGTGCGTCGCAAAGCATGCTGAGCATCCTTAGTAAGTCTGTCCACCTCTGTTAGCAGCACCACTGAGAGAAAAGAAAAATCTTTAAGACGGACTGTTTTAGGAAGTTTTATTCTCGCAGCACAACAGGTCTTTAACTTATTCTGCTATCCATAAAGTACACCGGTGCAAAGTGATGTTTGTCTCCCCTACCTTTGAACTCTTTCTGAGTGCTGGACTGAATTTGCTGAGACTGGGCCATGGTTTTAATCAGCTCCTGAATCACTACACGATCCTGGTTTCCTGCATCACTGTACAACACAGAGACACAATGTTTAATGCGTCTTTAAATCCCCTCTGAAGAACAACAAAAACGGTACAAATTCAAACAAAAGGTACGATGGTCAAACTTAAACAAAAGTTTTGTGAAAAAAGTAAACGGGAGGAAACTTAAAGAATGTATTACCTTGGGTTGACCTCTAAGTGATAGTTGCTGGCTATTGTGCTGATCTCAATTTTCTTCTTTGATGGAGCCTGTGGCCAAAAAAAGCAGAGAGAGGTTGCTGTTTTCTTTTACCCATCTCTCCTGCACTGGAGCATGTTGAGTATGTGGAGAGTAAACTGAAATGCCTGGAAGCTTATTTATAAATATGCATTTAAAAAAAAGGGCATTTTCAAAATGATTCAATGATTATCTTTGATAACGCAGGTTTTAAAATTAGTCATAGTTGTCGCATCTCTAAGCCTGATCAGGATTGCATTCTATTGAAAAATAGTTTATTGATCCCAAAGGGAAATTAAGTAAAGATCATTTAGAATGTTTAATATTTCTATTCAAATTGTTAATAGTTTCATTAAATGCAGAATTAGAAACTGTGCACGTCCTGGCAGGCGAGCATTACAAGCTCTAAAAAACCTTTCATATACAACCACAAGGAAAATTATATTCCTGTTTCTGTGACCGTTAGCTTTTTTCATCTGGCCCAAAAAAAAGTTATGTTATGGATAGTAAAAAAGTGCAGGGGTTTAAAATAACAAACTAAATGCTTATGACTATCTTATTATTTGTGCTATATAGAAGAAGTAGGTCTAAGTGTAATTTTCTAGTAATACTTATTCAGACAATGATTTAATTAAATTTCTTCACCACATTGCTAATTCATCTGGATAGAATTTCATAGAATATGAACTCAGACAAAGAAAGCATTATAAGAGAAAATGTATAAACTGCAAGTGTTGGAAAGCCACCATAAACTACAGAGTCCAATAGTGTTTAAAAAAAATAAATTCTTCTCTCACCACAATGGTTTGATGCTCTATGCGAAGCTTCTCCACCCCTGGTCCATACAGCTCTCTCAGCAAACACATGATGCGGGTCTTCTTCCCCGCTCCTGATGGTCCGTACACCAACAGGTGGGGAAAGTCACCGCACTGAATCTGGAACAAGGATTGCAAAAAATTAATAAATAAGCCTTTAGCTCCCTGTGAGTAACCAATAATAAAAAATAAAAAAACCTAAATTAACAAATAGAAAGGATGCTGGTGAATCATACACAGACCAGATTCACTGAGTCGCTTGGGTTTATAAACCTACGGGTGACTTATTACACAGTTTCTTCATTAGCGATCGCTATAGGAATAGTAACTACAAAACATTTACTAAAGCATTTAGACTTCCAAATATTAATTTAGTTTATAAAGTCATATTTATTTAAAGTCCAATCACAGAAAAGTAACCATGAATTTACCATATAGGAACGTTTTTTTTCCACTAACAAACATACACACTTTGATCATCTTCAGAACATCAACTGTTTATATTCCTGTCTACATTTTCCCACCTGACTGGTTTCAGCGCACTGTTATATCTGGCCACTGTATTCTGACCTGTTGCTTTGTGTGTCGTTCATACACGGCAGCAGACGTAGACGTTTGAATCTCGATTAAATAGCCCTCTATAAGAAACTAACAGAAATGAGCAAGACATACAGCTCTATAGGTGACAAACTACATCTAAGCAAAGCCTGACTGATTTAGCAGAGAAGTCTGGCTACTAGCATTAAAACGTTCAAGAACGGAGCGATATACGGAGAGTTAGACGTCTATTAAATATAACCCAAGTTAATGTTTTCATATGTTTCAGTCGGTAAAGTTAGATGACATGGTGGTTGTAATGTTTCTCCTGTTTCTTATAGTAGCCTCTGGATAAACAGCTAGCTGCTCTTACCAGGTTTTTCAGCTGAGTCGCTTGTTCTTTGTGATAGTCAAGTTTCCCAAGGGACGTCGGTCGATATTTATCCAGCCACAAACTCATTTTGTAAAGACTCTGGTTTAAATTTGATCGTCTATGTGTACAGGTTGCCTTTCTGCAGCTAATCTCCCGCGAAATGTTCTCTCAAACGTAACCAACCGCGCTGCCTCACTTCCTGTGCCGCGGTACGGAGACTCGAAGGAGACAAAAACCTCTAAACGTGCAGAATGAGTAAGCCTACATGCAAAGGCTGTCTGTAAGGGCAGATAAAGGCCAGCTGCTGCGCGGTTGAAATCTAATGTAAGTAGGTAAAAGTTTATTTACGTTATTTAATTTTCATAGATAAGTTGTCACAATGTGCTTCTCAGAGAATTAACCCAATAAAATAAAACAACTAGGTAGCTACATTAGATTAATCGTTGATACAGAACACAAAATAGTCATAAAAAGCCTAAATCTAGCTAAAAGATCCCTAGAATTAAAAAAATGCTGCTTTTTAAAAAGACCCAAACTCTTAAGAGGATAATGCCTTCCGGTGTTGGTGTTATTGAAAATCCACAAATAAAAAGTTGAAAAACTTCTCTAGTGTAAAGCATTCACCAACAATTACAAAGGTGCTGTTTGACTACTTGTGTTGGCCCTTTAAAATCCTCTTAGATCATTTAAAAAAAATAAAAAATACAAACTGGGTTTAGATGCCAAACAAAATCGAAACTCCTATTGTTTAAAAATATAATAGAATGATTTCAGAGCAAAAATTCTGTTTAGAACATTTCTTTTATTAATTTTTCCCTGTATGTTTTGGTTAATACATTTTCATCCTCGGAAACCAGCAATCTCTGAAAATATCATTCGTGTTTAAGCAAACAATTATATGTTTGCACAACAACTCCCAGCTGTCCTTTATAAATCCTTTTATTTGGACAGCATGGATCTTTTCCATGAAACAATCTGATAAGATAAAGGAATGTAAGACAGTTAATCTGCATCGGAAACAAAAGGACGCACTGACACGGAGGTTATCTCACCAAGTCATCATGAAAAGGTTTGAGCAGGGTTTTCTGAAATTCTTTGTCCAGCTCAATATTTTACCTTGACTGAATACCTTGACTATTTTTGGTCATACAAAAGGAAATATGCAAAAACTTTACATTAAAATCCAACCAGTCTCAGGGTCTGTGATTCAGTCATATGCTCCCTCACATTCTACACAGCGCAGAATGTTAATTCTGTTTCTTGCCAGGTTGCAAGACACACACTCCCTGCCTTTATCTTCCCAAATGTATGAAATGATTGTTGTCAAAACTTTGATCTGACGTCTTCTATATTTCAGACAGGGTCATCAGTACAAACGTTTAAGATAGCACAGCTAACACACAACAGCTTGTAAGATAATACGTTTCTATTGAATGTTCTAACATTTATTTCACCTTTACCACCAACGTTCTTCATGTGTCTTGTTGGTATTTTATGTGATCACAAACACATAGTGGCAGGCGATTGTGAAGTGGAAGGAAAATTATAAATGGGGTTTGACATTTTTTACAAATAAACATCTAACATAACCTAACTCTGCTTTAAACCTCTCCACAACTGTGTTTATTTTTCTTCTTCATTCATACTGAGATTTAATTACACATTACATATTTTTACACTTTACATTTAGAAACCATGTTGGTCTATCACATAAAAAAATCTAAATGAAATACACACAAAATAAAAAAATACAAAATATTTTTAAAAAGTTAATGATAAATAAATATCTTTGTAAGACACTGATTTGGAGAAAAATCGATAAGTCTTTCCTGTTTTGGATTTTAATACACATTTGATTTGCTTTGTTTCTGCATCTGCTGCTGGTCTGTGTTGTTAAACAGATTGTTCTAGATAAATTTGATTCTTTGTAGTTATTTATCCAATGCCACAACCTGTTCTCCTCTTTACCTGTCTTCCACCTGGCTGAGGTAAATATACCTCTCTGTGACAGGAATGTTATATATGTAGTAGCATGTCTGAGCAGGTTAGCGTAGCTTCCACTGAAACACATTCTTGAATTATATTAATGGAGCAGAATCATCTCAATGACAAGCTGTGAAAATCTGGATGTGTTTGAAAGGATCAGTCACTCAGCTCATGATTAGTTATTTTGCACCTGACTGATTGAAGTTTATTTATGTAAACAGATGTAATCAAATACAGTTTTTTGTACTCATGCAGGTTATTTGTTTCTGAATTATATATATTCAGCTCAATTCAACAAATTATAAATCCCACAGGGCAAATAAATGTTGTACTCCTATTATAGGTTTCTTCAAAGAGTTGTTGAAGGTGCTGATGACTAAGGATCGGAAAGATCTACTGTAACGTTCAGTATTACAGTGTATCTGAAGAAGCCTCTGACTGAAGACAATCTATTATTGTATGACAATCTGATGGAGAGAATGCTGTTGCAATGTTTTTCATTGTATGAAGAATCTTTCTTTGCTCAATCATCTCCAGGGTTTTCAGAACACTCCCGAAACAGAACCAACCTTCTTCATCAGTTTGGTGAGCCTTTTAAAGTCTGCTCTAACAGAAAAATTCATGAAGGAGAATGTCAGTCAATCAGTTTGTGACAATAATATCAAACTCATTTGAGTTATTTGGCCAGCAGGACAAAGATCCAAAGCCCACAGCAGGTCCACCTCTGAACTAGCCTAGCGAAAGTCTAGACTTTAATCAGATGAAGCTGTTGTGAGATGGCTTTACAACTGATCATCTGTTCCCTAAAATGTTCTACTGTGACTACATTAAAACTGTTCTGTGAAAAACAGTGGGCCAGAACTCCTCCACTGCAATGTTAAAGACCCATTCCCAATTGCAGTGGACCCCTGCCTATTCACGGATTCACCTATTTGCTGATTTTCCTGTGGAACATAACTGCAAGTTGTTTGCTGAATCGTAGGGCATATCTAAAATATTTTAGAGAAATTGAAGAAATTGAAGCTTGAAAATTAGTATAGAAGTGATGCTAATTGACTTGCTATTGGCTGGTGTTGGAAAGCAACCAATAGAGGAGCACCATTTCTTTTCCATTGCCGCTGATTGTCTGTACATCCAAAAGCAGAAATAGGGAAAATTGTAAAAAGTAGCTTCTGCGATAGTGCTGAGATGGTGTTCACTGAGCCTATGAATTCATGTAAAGGTATGTATGACGTGTGAACTATTAATATAGACTGTTTGATGATCAGAAACATTTAAGGTGTCACAATACCGTAGGTGATACCTGACATTGCACAGTAGTTTTTGCAGAGCTTCTGTATAGTTAAGTTGCTTTTTATTTGGATTATAAGGCATAGTTCTACTCTAGCAGATTTTTACAAAAGCTTTTGGTTACCCAGACATTGGTGTTAGTATATTCTCCCTCTGTGACCAGATCTCCTCTCTCACCGAACAGGCCTCAACATGAGGATTCATCTCCATCACAAAGGTCCAAATTGCAGGTCTTCACTCCTGACCGGAGACGTTTCCCTCAAAAATGTTTAAATTGATTATCTTCTGGCAAACCTGAGGAATTCCACAGTCCATCAACAGCACTGCAAAAACCATAAGACCCTTTACTCGCTCTTTAAAACCTTACTGCTGCTCCTAAAACCATGAGATGTGGAATATGTTGACAGGAGTTAATAACATTTTAAAGCATTACCTCATGCTTTGTTGAGGAATGTGCATGTGAGGTGAAAAATCCGTCGCCCTGAGCCATGTTGCACGGCAAAGAGGAAAAATTGCAATAAAAAGGGGGAAGAACCTGAAACCTACTGATCTGTTTTTATCCAAGACATATAGTCATTTCTCTGTTCTTTCTTGAGCACACTTCTATATGTCACATGCAAAACAATGGCCATTCTCAATGGACACGCACGCACGCACGTGCACACACACACACACGCACGCACAACCACACACACGTACACTCACCCACGGTTCAAACACCTGCCTGTGGAACTGCCTCTCTTCTCGCTGAGGTAATGTAGGAGGGAGACACATTCCTCAGCCTTTTTTCCCTCCTCCTCTCTCAGTATTTTACATCTTTGCAACTAAATAAACTCTGTCTCTGAATCACTGTCAGTACTGGATACATCTGTTTACTGCACATACTTCAGACTGTTGTGGTGGAAGAGGTCCTCTGCTTCTGTGAAACATATCTGGTATGTTCAAATCTAAATGTAACATTTACTTTTAGAAAATCCAGAGCTCTAAATGTTTTTAGGTAACAGCTTACATCTACATAGCTCCCGTGCACAGGCGATACCTTACAGTGCGCTATTTCAACGACCTGACTGAGACATTTATTATAACGCGTGTCTCTACAAAAGGTTTTGTATACTTCTTCTTGTGCTGCAATAGTTTCCAAATCTTTGGTTGTCTTCAAGATTTTGAGCCCAGATTTTAAGACTTATTGCTGGGAAAGGAAAATAACCCACAAACACAGGCGAGGAAAGGGTGTGATGGCTGCAGCCAAGAATAACAACCCACCAGGAAAAAACAATGTGTTTGAGAAAAATGCCTTAGTGAAAAAAAGGAAGAGAAATATCTGACTGCTTGGGCTATGTGAAAACAAGTGTTTCTGCCAATGTCCATTTAATCCGACAGATCACATTCAATCTGCAAAATGTCGAAGGGAGTAAATAATTATTAGTTTGTCCTGAGCTACTCAGTGTATCTAACTGTAAAACAGGTCTTGCCCCTTTACATGTTTCTTTTGTTTTTGCTTTTTGCCACACTGAAATGTCAGTGATCATAAAACTAATTTCAATATCAAAAAGATAACCAGAGTAAATCCAAAACTCCAAAGCAACCCAGCCCAATGTAAAAAATATTGCGTTCCTTCTTAAATCATAATCAAAATTGTAACTTGTAGAATCAAGAAATCAATTATAAAAGCCTGTATACAACACCAGAGTTACTTCAGTCAGAGCTTTCTTCAGAGCCACTGTAATACAGACTGCTAGAGGAGATCCTTCCTGGCCACACCAAAATATACAACACTTTGAAGAACTTTGTATAATGAGCTACAACAACATTTAATTTCCCTCTGGGATTATTAAAGTTTTATTTGAATTAAATTAAATGTGGGTTTATTTCCCCTCTAACTAAATACACTTAAATTAAAGATTACATTTTCTTAAACTTTTCCGTGACTGTGACATTTTGCCAATGCAATACAAGATTTTTTCATTTCAAAGGTTCTTTGCCGGAGATGCTAATAAATGTGTCCAGGACTGTGGTTGTTTAAATTTAATTTCAAAATCATTTGCAAATTGTTCAAATGTATGGGCTGCATGAATTTTGAGTAGATGGTAATTAAAAATGAAACGTAAATTCAGTCATTGTTCAGCTATAAGAATGTTGCGATCTGTTGCCTTTCGATCTCTTTGCATATCCAGGCTTCTGTAACCTCATAAATGGTGCTTACTGTGTTTTATTTATAGATTCCACATGTAAGAACATGTGAGAAAGAGGGAGTTTGCCCAAATCTCAGTCTTTTATTCTCCTCTGTGCAGGAACCCAAAAGATTTGGGGTGGTTTCAAATAAGCTCCAAACCAAACTGTTGATATAAGTTCAGCAGCTTCACATGTTTCCATTCATCAGACTCTCCTTAAACAGAGCGACATCATGTTGATAGCAGGATTTCCGTGGTTGATCAACAGTGATGCCTAAAAGTCCAGTGGTTGCACCGCCATTTCAGGAGCAGTCTAACAGGCATATTTACCCCCAGGCTGGGGATGTCTTTCTAAGTGAACTGCAAGGACAACTCCCCCCACCCCTCCAACAGCTAACTGAGAGCCATGTTTGGGCCTGCTTCTCTCTTCGATGCCACTCTGGATCCTGTGGCCAGCCATGTTAAACACTGGAAGGATCTGAAGATCGACAGCATCTGTTCCTCTGACAGCACGTCTGGCCTCAATCAGGATGGTTACCCTGAGCACAGCTGGAGCGCAGACATACCCACAAGACCTGCTCAGGGCGTAGAGGTGACCGATACTAATGGTGGAAATGCTGTTCAGAGTGAGCGTTCATTTTTAGAACAGAACGTGAAGCAGAGAGGAGCAGCAGCACCCGAGCAGCAGGAAGAGCGCCCCACAGCGACGATTCCCCATCCTGCTGAGATCCCTTCTGCCTTTTCACCACTCCTGGGCACGTCCTGTGACAACCATCTGTCTGAGCGCATAAACTCATCAGAGGACACTTCACTGGACGTGCTTCGAATAGTAAAACACAAACCGAGCGCTATTGTTTTTTGTGATTATGAAGGCAGCACTGACAGCCATGTGACTGTTATGAATGAGAGCTCTGATGGCAGGGAGTCCTCCTCCACTTCCAAAGAAGAGAGTGAAAATGATGATGCTGATGTTGATGAATTTCCTGAAACTTTACAATATAAGGAATTTCTGGTCAGTCGCCATCGTAGGAGCTTGAACAAGAACAGGAGGTTTCTGAGGAAGAGACCAGAGGTCATGTCTCATGGCCCAGCAGCTGACTGGCAAAGGACCTCCAACAACAAGACCAGACCAGAGTCTGCAGATAGCCAGGAGGAAGAGGATGCACAGCAGGTAAATAAAAAAAGCCTTTATTTTACTTGATATGTTATATTGTGCTCCAAACAGAGTTAAATGAGACATTTTTCTCAAAATAGTTAATGTGTGCTTAAAGTGCCTTGCAAATGTATCCATACCCCTTGAGCTTTGTCACAACACAACCACATTCATTATATTGGGATTCATGTGAGATATAACAAAAATAAAGTGTGAAGGGAAAAAAAGTACAAAAGTAGGAGTTGTAGAAAACGTTACCCCGATTACACCTGCAGGGGTATGAACTTTGTTCTTGTGTAGAGACTAACATTTTTGCCCGTTCTTTTCTGCATGAAAGCTCAAATTCTGTCAGACTCGATGAAAAGAGTCTGTGCAATCATTTTAAGCTCCCAGTCCCTGCCGAAAAAAGGCATCCCCCAGCATGAAACCGTCTGTAATGTTGTGGTTCAACTTTTTGACCCACATGCAGAACACCACTAGGGAGACCAGTTAAATTATAAAAGTCTTATTGAAACAATGATTAAGTGATTATTAAGATCGCGGGAAGCAGAAACACTGCAAAGGGAAATGGAGATATGCTCAACTGCAGAAGGAGAAGTCCAGAGGTGAAACAGCGTCTTGGAGAGAATATGACTGACTGGATATACTAAGGTGAGGCTTATAGAATGACGGTAAGTTGAACGCCAGGGAGAAAGAGCTAGGAACCAGCCTCCTGCTGAGTTCCAGGGGATACAGAGGTGGTGGAATCCGGGAGCGAGGACTGAGCACGGCGGGCAGGCGGGCAGTGCACAGAGATGAAGCATGGAACAAGACGAGCTCGGAGCCAGTAGTCTGTCAGGTGTTGACTGAAGACCAAAGGCTTGCGATGAAGCTGGAGAACTGATCACGAGGAGAATTCTTGCAAGGAAAAACTTTTGGAGTTAGTCACAGGAAATAGCTAAAACTAGGAGTCTCTGGGAAACCACGGAGGGCGAGAGGTTTACCACTGATCAAACACTCAGGCAACATCCAGCTCCTTATATCCAGCCTGTGATGAGCCTCAATGAGCTGCAACTGTGCAGGCTGCAGCGAGATGGCTTGCCCCGGCTTGATGGATAGGTCCTCGGCTCACACAGGGCCTCTGGTGGAGTTCTCCAGAAAGGTGGAGGTAAAACACAGGAAGAAAGACAGAGACAAATAAAGACAGAGAAACAAACACCCCAGACTCCTAACAGTCACTACAATATTTTAAAGAGAAAATGGTTGGTTTCTCATCACGAACATGATTTTGCATGCAGGCCACAATGTTCAGTTTTGGTCTAAGTTAACCCGACCGCATTCTTTCATCTGTTTTTTGTGTCCCTGAATGTCTTAGGGCAAATTCAAAAGCCCTTTTGAATTTAGCTATCTTTAACAATAGATTTCTTCTTGCCATCCCCTAAAAAAGATTTGCAGTCCTTACCTATTAGTTGTCCGATGAACAGATCCTCCTACCTGAGCTGTCAATCTTTACAGCTCTTCCAAAGTTGCCATGCGCCTCTTGGGTGCTGCTCTTCTACCCCAGTCTGTCTGTTTTGGTAAACAGTCACGCGTGCATTCAAGAGGGCTGAGTGCAAATGCTACTCACACTTTTCAGAATTTGCTTGTAAATATATCATGTATTATATGTATTATATATAATGTATTATATCATGTATTATTTTCCTTACACAATTAAGCATACTTTGTGTTAGTCTGCTGCATAAAATTCCAATAAAACACAATGAAGGTTCTGGCTGTTACGTGAGAAAATGCAAATAAAAGTTAAAGCATGTTTCACATGACACTTTCAGTCACTAAATAATAAAGTAAACAAGGCTCAATCTAACAGTGAGCTGTCATGAATATGAACTAGGGCCCTGAAACCCAACTCTAACTCCAATTAGTTTTATGAAATGCATAATTATAACTGAGTGTCCTGTAGTACATTGTGTACCACTAGAGGGCAGCAGAGTCGAACTTTTCCAGCTCATTCAAAATGACCTCATTCTTCAGCTCAGGGTCAAGAGCTTCTACATAATAATGAGGGATCTCTGTAATTTATGACATCAATTAAAATGCTGCTAAAATGTAATACATTAACAAGTAAAATGTTTTTGTTTTAGATTATACTGTGAATAATGTTTAAATTTAAACATTGCAACATTAACAGGCTTTAATTACATTGTCCTTGTGCCACAAATTTCAGATTAATGTTCAGGGTATTTTGGACAAAAATAACCTTTTTTTCCTTTTTAGTATAGTAGACCTATAGTTAGTATTCTTTAGTGAAAAGTGAATGTCTAATAAAGACTTCTTGTATCTCAGAAATACCGCCTGTAATAAATTCCTTTCATATTTTCCTCCTGCACAGCCTGGCATCTGTTATACCCCTGCATGCACCACACCAGAAGTCATTCTTTAAAGTGAGCATGCCCCTAACTTTGTTCTCACACCTGTCAGATAGATAAGACTAAGATTAAGCTTTTCAGTACTAAACTCTATCGGTGGGTCTGTTGTGAGACCTACATTTCAACCTGTTTAGAAAGAAGTGAATTCAGTAACTGATAATTGAGCAAATCTTTTTCGATATTGAATCTTAACTTTTTAAAGAAATGCAAAGAATATATTTATCCATCCATCCATCCATTTTCTGTACCCATCAGTCCTATGCAGGGTTGTGGGCGGTGTGGGGGTGTGTGTGTGGGGGGGGGTGCGCTGGTGCCTTTCTCCAGCAGTCACGGAGCGAGGGGCAGGGTACACCCCGGACAGGTCGCTGGTCCTTTGCAGAGAATATATTTATGCAACCACTTAATTATCTGGTTAACTTGCTTATAGATGGAATTATTCTTCAGTTTTGACAGGTTTTAAAAATTAGAGTTATGATTTGGGGTGTAACTATGGTCCACTAAGTATTTTACACACATTTTCTATTGTTTTAGAGATAGGTGCAGCTTATCAATAACAGAGGTACATTTATGGCTGAGGCCACATGGTTTCAAAGTCCTGTTTAATGGTGAATAAAAAAGCAAACAATCTGTCTGCTTGCTTTTGTTCATGGGCTTGATTTTTGATTGACGGTAATGATATATATTTACAGAACTGATAAGTATATAAGGTAAAGAAAATTGCAGCCTGATTTAAAATTTAACAATCATCTTAAAATATTGTGCATAGTTGTAAGAGTAAACTTGCACACCATCAGACTAACCAGACACAACTCCACACTGCAAAAATACTTTAGTGCTGAATATTTGCTGTCACTATTTGTAAAACTTGTCGGAATACAAAAAAAAACTAATAGACTAATTAAACTCAACACAAAAAAAGGTTAATCAGACTCTAAATTAACCTTAATCTTCTCCGCAAATCCATCCCAGAAGTGTCAGTCTATTTATTTTGCTGCACAGCTCTTACATTGGACGATCTATTTGAAAACAGCTGACGCTACACATGCGTAGTTATTTACAACAGTATTTGTTTCCTTCCTATGAGTCCAATAATGAATTGGTATTTTAGCATTGATGCATTAAAGGCCGTCTCCTCCTCTCTGGACGCTTTGGACAGAATCTTATTAACATTTCATGAACTCCGAGAGCACACTACTCTGTCTGTGTGTCTGTGTGTGCTCCGGTGCATTAGCACATTTATGTGTCAGTGACTTTCAGCATGTGTACATGCTGGCAGTCATTCTTGTAACTGAAAAGCCTCCAGTGGCTGTGTTCCCCCACTTCGCCCTGGATCTGTCCCCCACAGTGAGGGTAAAAATAGCTCCCTGCTGTGCACAGACAGACCTCTGTGCTCCTGTGCTGTGTAGGAATCTGGGGGATGTGGGGGCCGCAACACACAGGAAATGGTTTTACTGCCAAAACAGTTACGGCAGATATTTTTTAAGCTGGTCGACATGATAGTTTTGTGACTGGAGAAAAGGGTGTGTTTGTGATCGTGAGTGGGTAGATAAGTGGGTGGGTTGTGTTGTGAGGGCATGCTTGTGAGTATGCATGTAGCTGTGTGAGTGAGGGGGCTGTTTTTGGACTTCAGGCCCTTCAAAGAGGCTTTATGTGTTGCTATCAGCCTATGGGACTCTGGGATTGGCAACGGAGCTCAGAAACAAAGCAGTTTGTTCATTTCCTGGAAGGCCGGCGAACAAGCATCTCAGTCAGACTCAATTACCAGTTACTGACGAGATACAGAAATGATTTAGACACTCTCATAACTTCAGCATGGGCAAATACAGCATCTCACATTGTACAAATTATTGTTTTCATGTCATGAGTGCAACCTATAGGTCTACTTTGTTTTTATTCTTAGGCTGTGCATTCTGATGTCCTCACTCTAAAATAATCCAACATGAAGAGCTTCACCTCTTCATAGTGTGTGCTCCTCTCACCAATCAGACTGAAGAAAGGAAAATTGAGGCACTCAAGGTTGGAATAGTTCAATGAGAAAGAAAAGTGTTGAATTTTAGGTTCATCACAGCTAAGTGGCAGATGAGCAGATCAATTGTCTGTGTCCCCTTGAGCGGTACTTACTTGGATTTGCGTTTGTTTTTTGTCTGTGTGCCTAGGTGCGTGACTCCATGATCTTGCTGATGAAAAAATTGGATCACCTCAATGAGGGGATGCAAAAAGTCCAAAACTCTAATTCCTGCCACACATATGGTATTAGAGTCAGAGAGGAGCAGCAGAGCACCACGGTAAGTCAGGCATACAGTAGAATACAAGAGTGTCATTTGAAAGCTTTGCAACAGGTTTGATTGGTGAATAACTTCATGAATGCAGATGGTGTCATCTTAGGCTCATCTGAGGAAAAATGACAAGGTTATAAAAATAAATGTAATAAACTCTCATCAATGCAAACACTACTGTTTTCTTTTCTTTTAATTAATTGTAGGATTATTCATTATAATAACTTGTTAATGTATATGATTTAATTGACTCTTGTTTTAGTTACCCAGCTATTAAATAAAATAATTAGAATAATGATCTGAATTTATATTAATTTTGGGCTTTTAGTAGCCTGTTCTTTTTCTAGGTTGGAGTGATAAGCCGACATATAACCTCAGTGTGGATGAGTTTAAATTTCATGTGGATTTTCTCTATTCCACACAGGTGTTTCAACATTTTTAATATCTTCCAAAAAGATACTACCAACTGCAGTCAATAGTGATCACTAACACGGACTTCCTAAGCCTTGGGCTTATCAAATTTAAAGCAATCCTAAAACCTTTAGCATCACTTATAGAGGAATATGCTGAATGCATGGATATATAAAGCCTTATGTATATGTTTAATGTGTTGTTTAGAGAACAATTGCAATAAATTCAAACTTGTGCACCTAATTCTTGTTAGATGTTTTATCATCATCCCACCCTGGAAAGGGGAATGTCCAAAATGGATATGACATTCATGCTCATGATGAGTATGTATACATTTTTCATTAGAACAGTGAATCATAATCTGATTAGCATACCGTCCATGTGATAAAATAACTACTTCCCGTGAAACAACAGATCATGGCTTGCTGTAGTATTAAAGGCATATCAATCATATTTTGTAGACCAAAAGATCACAGTGTTTTGATTGTCTTTCTGCTGTGCTTTTCTTACATGGCATTTCAGCTGCTTCATTATGCTTACTGAGTGTAAATGAGGTAACCTCAAATAGCTTTCAAACCTTGCAGAACTTAAGGAATGCTCATAAAACTGCTGGATTTAACCACAAATATCCCATTTAAACAGTTTGCATGTTGGAGAAAGAGCAGTGCAATGAATTATGTTGACACATTTAGTACTTTGTCTCATTGTCTTTTAATTCAAAGCAGAGATTAAATATCAATGAGTATCATGACATGTGCAAATAGAACACATAAGACATATAATCAATAATACATAAAACTGTATTTTTATCAGCTTGTCTTTAGAAACAGAGAAGCAAGGGGACTTTTTAAATCTCAAAAGTTGAATATTTAAAGTAAAATAAATCTAATTAAAGTTGCCTATCGCTTGTTGCAGAACTTGATATTTAGAAATATATAGTAATTAGTTTCTATGTAAATTATAAATACATTTCAAGATGTTGCTTTTCAGATTTTTAAATGCTGTCAAAGTTTCCGTCTGGCATTAGTCTCTTTATTTTTTCTGCGGTACAATCAGAGACCTGCATGTTACTGTCAGATCTAGAGAAAAGATCTTAACAAACTCCCAGACTAACTCAAAACCACTTACTTGTAACTTCAACAAGTAGGTTAGGTTTTATCTCAAAAGCATCAAAACACCCTTCAAGTTGTTGAACTCACCTCAGAACATTTAAATTTAACGAAAGACTTCAGTCAAAGTAAAAAATTATGTCAAAATCGTCTGATCTTAAGGTTCTGGACTGAAGGTTGACGAACAAAAGAGATCTAGAGGCATTAGAACAAGAGGCATTAATCCCATCATGAAAGTATCACTCCCTCATTGGAAGGTTCGTAGAAAGCGAAGATGTTCTAGATTGGTGCGTTAAAAGTCCCTCTTTGTTTCTCTGGACTTTAGAACGAATATGTTGACTAGGAATTGAAGATGAAAACCTTAGTGCCAAACAAAGCATTGCAGCTTCTGGAAGTAAAAGGCTTTCCTACCCATTACAGTCATAATCTTCAATGCAGATATTTTGTGTGATAATTTTTATGCTGAAGGAAAATGATACATGGTTTGAATACATTTTTCCAAATAAATATTTGATGTGTGGTAAAATCTTTTTTATTCAGCCCCTTTATTCTGAGCCCTGAATAAAATCAAGTGCTTTCATTTGCCTTCAGAATTAGCATAATTTGTTGTCCACCTGTGTGTAATTTAATCTCAGTACAAACTGCTCCATAAAGATCTCGGAGGATTGTTAGAGAACATTAGCGAACAAACAGCATCATCTAGAGTAGACCAAGGAACACAGCAGACAGGTCAGGTAGATAGATGTGGAGAATTTCAGAGCAGGGTTAGATTATAAAACAATATGTCAAACTTTGAAAATCTCACAGACTTTTCGACTTTTCGATCCATCATCTCAAAATAAGAAGAGTATGGACCAACTGCAAACCTACTAAGACATGGTCATACACCTAAACTGACAGGCCGGGCAAGGAGAGCATTAATCAGGGAACCAGCCAAGAGCCCTTTGGCAACTTTGTGGAAGCTGCAATGATCCACAGCTCAGGTGGAAGAATTTGTTATTAAGTTTGATCCATTTGGAAGTGACAAGGAGATAGTCATTGTTGAGACAAAGCTACAAGAAGTTTCTTATGCGCAAACAGTATCAACTTCAACTGAAGCTGGAGTTTTATGCACTGAAGTGAAAGAGGTTTATGTCAACTCTGACCTGTTCAGTCTTTATAGTGAGCATTTTAGCAGTCAGATGGGTCAAAAACAGGCAATGTCAAACGACATGTAGTCCCGAGGTTGAACACGACCTTAAATAGTGATCTCTGACATTCACCTTAGGGTCAAGCGGTAAAGACATGTTTCACAGAAGGCAATATAAACATTTTAGAGTGTCCGAGCCAGAGTCCATACACAAAACATTTCTAGAATCTATGGAGGAACCAAAATGAGTCAAGACAAATGTAATGTGATTATTGCAGAAAGAAGTGCTCCAAAAAGATGTTAGCATTATAAGAATGGCTTTTAATGGTCAAAGCATTCAGCTTTTGATTACAAAGAAAATGGTATGGATTATTTTGGAAACAGCTTTCCATCACCTAATATCTAATACACAATATGACTTCTGTAAGAATCACTTTTAGCTCATTTGTAGCTGAAAGGATTAATGGGTTAGATTGTCCTTAATGTTCTTTAATTGACTTTCCACATACATTTTGGAAAGTAGACATGAATACAAATACCGATTAAAAATGGCATGTTAAACATCCCAAAATAGAGGTTCAAATGTGAAAAGTTCAGCTCATTTTTAAAATAATTTTGTGCTATTGTAGAACAAAATGTCCTTGACACATCTCCAACCAAGCAGTAGGAAACGTAGCAACAGCATCATTCATCACCATGATGGGAATCCTTTTGAATTTTCTGAAAAGAGAAGCACTGTGTGTTGAAATGAGCAGACAATAGATCTCTTTACGAGTATTTGTGGGAAAGATTTTCTTTCACAGAAATGAAAGTTATTCCTCTCTCCGTCAGTTACTCATACGTCTTATCAGCTCAAGTGTTTGACTGGAGAGGTGAGAGCGGGAAGCACACCAACGGGTATTTCCACTGAAGTGGGCACAGTAGCTGCTGTGGGGTCAAGCTGGGATGGACTTTCCCCTGTTGACACTGAGCTGAGATCAGACAATGGAAGGAGGGCCAGGGTCAGGGCGGAACTCTATTTCAGAACGTGAGGAGAGATAGATAGATCCTAAATCTTGAATCACTTCACATCATCGCCTGCTTCATAAACTAACTGGATAGAAACCAGAGAGGCTTTTGCTGCTGCTGATGAGACAGGCAACATGAATACACGGGGAGTGGTAAGAGCCTGAAAGAGACAGATGTTTCGTCTGCTGCTGAATGCGATGAACTGTATATCTTAATGTGCTTTAACACTGAGACATGGGGGTAGTTACTTGAATCAAAACATAATGTTATTTTGTTGTTTAATGCATTTGTAGACATTAGAAATGCAGGAGACTTGCTAGGTTTTACAGAATTTACCCATTCACTGATGAACATAAACATTTACATGTCGATAAATCCACCTCTCAAGAAATCATATTGTTCTGGTGCTGTTCAAGCAGAATATAATTTCAGTAACAGTAATTATTGTGGGCTGCACAGCAGTGTGGTTGGAACTTGTTTCCCATGCAGCAGGAAGATCGCAGATGCCCACCCTGGGGGCTTTCGTCGTGAAGTTTGTGTGTTCTCTCAGTGCCTGCGTGGGGTTCTCTCCGGGTACACCAGCTTTCTCCTATGGTTACGTTAACTGTTTACTCTAAATTGCTCTTAGGTATGAGTGTGTACGTGCATGGTTGTTTATCTTGTGTTGCCCTGTGATGGACCCAACATAGATGAGTGTGTAGAGACAGTGGATGGATTATCGTAAATTTGTCTAATCAGCTGAATTGGTGTAACTTAATGTCTTTTTGTACCTGTTATATACCAGTTGCCAAGCTTGTCCATTATTCCTTCCTTTATTTAAACCCTTCTCTACTCTTAGTTTGAATGAAAGCTGAATCTATAAACAAAAGATAATTACAAATATTAGTAATACGGTATTGTTTATTGTACACCATATAACAAATAATTATCAAAATAAAAGCACAAAACACTATAAAATATAAACAGTTCTATGATAAAGAAATAAAAATGTCAACAATAACAATCAAACATAAACTATAGACCAAAAAACTAAGAATTTGACCTAAAGCTGTAAAATGTTGGCTGAGCAAGTCTATGATGAGAACATTTTTAAACTGTATTGATGGACTATAATCTAAGAGATATTATTTAAACCAGTTATGTGAAACCTGTACAAGAAGGGCAGTGTTAGCTTTAAGTGATAGGTGTCACAGAATAGTATTGTAAATGGCAGCTTGCAAAACATGTTATATTATTAATGTGCCTTACAAAATTTAGACTGTTCTTGAGTATTACACCGACACTCTGGATTTATCCAAAAATAAACCTACCAGAAAAAAAACTTAACTTTAATCTGAATAAATTATCAGACAATTTCACATAGCCAGTCTGGGTGTAATCAGCAGAAGGGAAATATACACCACATTTCCTCAAAACATCACTTAAGATGGACAGATCTGTAACAAACAGTAGGGGGTGGTAACACTGGATCCCTGCTGAACACCACTGACAATTGAGCAAGACTGTGAACTGAATATTTTAAACTGGACATAATGATTATGATTATTAAGATATGATTTAAACCAGGCAAATGAGTTATCAATGCTACTGATTGTGACTTTATAATCTCATGAAAGGTTTGGTCAAAAATAGAACTCAGATGAATAGGGACAAAGGAATTGTTTAGTATGCAAATATAAACCATAAATGTATATTTTTCTCTGGGCAGCTATAAGGTTATTTAGACAGAGTGTGTGTTGTCAAATAATTTTCTTTCTTTCACCAAAATTATGAGATAACTCTGAATTTCAGTAATCTTTTTTAATTCCTTTTCTTGGTGCTTCTTTTTCTCTCCTTTCTTTCAGAGTGCTCAGACTGTGTTTAGGATGACGGTCCGAGTAGGCCAGGATCAAGGAGCCCAGAAATCTCTAGACAAACCTGAGTCGCTGACCAGACGTCGCTCACGACCTTTGACTCGCAGCAGGCCACTGACCCGCTCGTCTCTAACGTCCCCTACGCATCTCCAAGCTCGTCATGCCCGGGTGAGGCACTTTGGTTACGTCTGTTAGGAACTTTTGAAAACCCAACCCATTTTTAACTGTTCTAATTTTGAATTTCTGATGTAACTGGGTTACCGTCTGGAGCAGCGTTTTCCATGAGTAAACCACTGAGGCCCATTTTTCTTTGCTCTTTTAGTCTGATAACGTCTTTATTTCCTCTCAGTTGAGTTCCTCTCAGGCTGACCCTGCGCACAGGAGTTTCACAGACTGATTGATATAAGTGGATCAGTCACTCAGCTAAGGCAAATCTGATTTCCAACATGTTCTGAGTGAAACCTTTAACCTGTTTTTGGTAAAGAGAGTCGCTACAGTTAAATTATTTCATACGGAAAGAGATAAAGTGAACATCTATATAGCTAACTTGTGTTTTTGAAAACATTGACATATCACCCCTTTTTCTCATCTTTGAGTCATCTGGTTTTACTTTACATCTTACAAAAAGGCTCCAAATCAAAAGTATTTTTCTAAACAAATTTGTTGTTTTGACACTTTCTCTGTCGTTTTCTTACATCATGTTCCTCCCTCTGTCTGAGGCTCTGTCCAGTCGTCATGTCCCCTTCTGTTTTATAAATAAGATGAGTGTAAAGGGGTGAGACGGATCTGCTCTACGCAGCAGAATTTACAAGGACACCTTTTGCTTAGTCAGCACAGTCACAGCAGCACAACAATCATCAGACAGATAAGGGAGACTAAAAAAGGAACTATTTCTTTAAGCTGAGAAGTCTTTTTTTCTTGATGTATTACAAAGTGCACCACTCGTATGATTTTGAAAAATTGGTAATTGCAGAGCTGTTAGGATTGAAAGCTTATTGTATAAAACTGAAGTGAAGAAACAGAAGAGATTAAACCTGTGAAGTGCAAGTGTGCCACTTGTTTTAAATTGGTTAAATACTTGAAGATGGAGAAAGAAAGGATTCCTGTCATTTTGCCTGTTTTTTTTACTTTGGTAGGTTTTGTGGTTTTGAGAGTAGTGGGCCTTTTGTGTTAATAGAAAATGTTTCAGATCTTTGAATTCAGCTCATGAAAAATGGGAGCAAAAACAAAAGTGTTGCTTTTGTTCACTTTAGAATTGAATTAAATTAAACTATGTGTGAGATACGGGCATTTGGATACTGTTTATCTCCATACTTCCTAAAAACACTGAACTACCAAGAAAATAAACTCAAACATAATGGTTCAGTGCGTGGGTAGAAATTGGTTTGTTTATGGGTTTGAAATGGAACAAGGAATGGATGAAAAGATGAAGGGAGTGTCTTTTAGAACAATGGAAAAAATAAATCAGCAATGCACTTTGTCTGAAATGAATCAAATGATTAAATATTCACATGTAATCCAAAACATTGCCCAACAGCAGGCACTCTGAAAGGGCTGTCAGTAGTGCATGTTTACTTTAAGCTAAGTTTTTATACAGAGATTTAAGGCAACTTTTTGTAAATCATGCCAGTTATACTGCGATGGCATTCAACTGAAAGCTTTTCAGTACTTCATAGCTTTAAAGAGGCTTTATGGGTGTTAGCTGGTATTGTTTCCTTCGAACTGTCTGCCCAAAAATAAGCATTCTTATAAAGCTGATGTTGCATTCTTCAGTGCAGTTATACAAGCCGACTAGGTCAACGGTAAGGTCTAGTTTGATCACCATTTATTCATTTTATATGTCAATGCAGTAAAAACACATACGCACAAGCTTATCTAGCTTAACTTCCCAATAGCTGTCCTTTGTGTGAGGTTCCCCTATGTCTTATGAAATATTCTCTTTAAACTGAAAGCCATTATTAATATCACAGTAGTATGCACTCAACTCATGTCTTACTGTGCATGTATACAGGCAGAGGGAGAAGTAGCAACCTGTTGCATGGGTGGGTTTTTCCCCCAACTCTAACTGTGACTGATAAAGCACAGCTGTGCAAACGAGCTCTCCCTCCCTCTTAAACACACAGACATACACACATTCAAATAAATGTAAAATTTGAGTATCAGTATGACTTTAAGGCATGATTTCCCTAAGAGCACATATCTGAAAGTGTATCTTAGAAGAAATAGATGTATTAGCCTCAGTCGTTGATGATCATTGACCCCTCTCTACAGAGGATGGTTTCCTCTCTTTTACAGTCAAAGTGCAGTTCATTCATTTGATTTTAGATTTTATCCTTAATTTCCTTTTCTGCATTTCAATTATTTACCTAAATCTTTACTGTAATATTTTCTTTCTTTCATATTCTCTCATTCTCATGAGAGGACACTCAATCACCTGCAAAAGTCATGTCCCATTTCTTCAGATCTAACAGATTTATATTTTATAATTTAAGCATCCTTTCCTTTAAAGGAATTTAGTCCCATTAATGAAGAAAACAACAACAATGCCACATATTTCTCCCATCAGGAAATTAGTTTAGAAAGAAATCATAGTTTAGCACATTTTTTCCAGCATTGCTGCCTTTGTAGTATGAGCAGACTGATGAAAGTGTGGCACCGTCTTTGGCCATCGTTGAGTTTACATTTCCCAGAGCTTTGGAGTAAATCCACTCTCTACTTGTATATTTTACTGCTTCTGTTTTGGTGCTTATCTGTATTTCTATCTCCTTCTCTCTTTGTCATGCTAGGTTGCTGCAAAGATGACCAGCGGATCAGCAGGTAGGATGATCTTTAAAGTGAAAGAGGGACTCTTCTCTTCTTGAACATTGAACAGTGCTCCACGAGATGTATACAGTTTGGGACATGGCTTTATAACCTAGTGCTGCTTTATACTTTTCCAATCTTTCTCCTTGACCTATCTGCTGTGTTACTTGGTCTTCATTATGCTGATTGTTCATTGTCTAAGAAACCTCTGAGCCCTTCACGGAACAGATGATTCCACAAAAACGTATTTATAGGTGTCAGAGTAAAGGGAGCCGAAAACAAATTAACACCAAAATGTTCAGATTTTTGCTTGTAAAAAAATTTGAAAACCATGAATTCTTTTCCTTTCACAATTATGGACCATTCTGTATTTGTCCATCACATGAACTCTGAATAAAATACATTGGAGTTTGTGGCTGTAATGTGAAAAAGAATGTCAAGAGGTTCAAGGGTTTTGCACAAATTTGCAAGGCACTCTACTCTAAAGTTGTTATGTTACAACATCTGGAATCAAAAATGGGTTTCTCAATTTAGACTGAAGCTAAATGACACCTTTTCTTGTTTCTTGTTTTGGGTCTCACATTTACTCAAACTGATGCCAGGGTCTACAAAAATGTTAAATGAGCCCTAACCTCATCTGTATCTCTTATCTCCTGAACTTTTCCCCCTTTTAATTGGCACAAACAGATGCCTTGGCTGCTGTAGCTAAGTGGATCCCAGGGAGTTGATTTCAGTCACATTCATTGCGTTTGTGTTTTTCTGCATGTTTGTATATAGCTGCGTTAGGTTCTCTCAGATGCCAGCAGCGCGGGCCGCATTACCAGGACTGATAATCCATGAAGGAGAGGTTCATAGGTAATGAGGGCCAGGAGGCTTTGACTAGGTCAGAGGTGATGCTGTATGGGCTATGTGGGGCGGGGGTGAGCATGTTGCTTGTTTGTGTAGTCGCAAGTGCAACATTTCATACAAACACAGCAATACCGAAGGAGGAGTGTAGATTATGCCAGCGATTTGGACTTTCACGTTTGTTTTCTCTCTTCTAGAGTGTTTATTTTCTGCTCTTATACCAGGAAACACGTCCACGCTCTGACAGAAATCCCTCCTAATCAATCAGTGTTTGTCGGCCTGTGTGGTCTGGTTCTTTGTTGCTGAGTGTTGGGGATATTATATGGTCGTATCTCGCCTCACATAGCTGACATTCACTCCTCTCTGTGTCGGATAAACAGGGAATTCCTCCAGGGAATTTAATAGAACTACTGGCGTTCACACTGTGACCTCTGCTGGCTGCCTGGCTGCAGATTATTGAAATTAGCCCCACCATGCATCTTTGACGTGTTTATTTACCTTGACAGTTTTATTAGATTTTCGTAGCAGTGTCTGGGAGGACATGTGTGATGGTATGTAGTTCATGTCATATCTGCCCTCGAGCCACTGAGTACGTGGGTTACCAAACTCACATCTAAATTTTACTGGAAAATTAATTTGCTGCAACAGCAGAGATTTTCTGGGTAAATGCCATAAACTAGAAAACACTGTTCAGTGTGTCAGCAGTGTCTTATTGTAGTTAATTATTCCGCAAACATAATTTTTGATCTTATTAACTTCAATAAAATTATAAAACGTGCCCAGCTCATTGAAGGTTTTATCTATAACAATAAAACTATAACTTTGATTAAGCACCTTCTACAATATTTCAAGTAACAAGTTACTGATTTTCATTGGAAATATACTTGAAATTAAACTTACAATGTATTAATACATTTCTGCTCAAATCTATGTATAGAAGTCAATAATAAGAACATCTGTAATATTCTGTGGGTTTAAACATTTTACTAACTGTGGGAATAATTGTTTCTTGGTAAAAAAAAAAAAAAAATTAGATCATATACATTGTTGTTCTAAATTTTTCTGACATTTTTGGAGAAGCGAAGTGTACAGGTATAAACTGTTTGAGGGGGATCATTAAAAAAGGCAAAGAAAGAACATGCAAAAAAATGTACTGTACCAAAGGAAGCAACCATCATCACAGGGCTATTTACACTTTGTAAAACAGTACAGAACGAGACTCAAAAATGTTAATGAAAAGGAAAATATATCTAAACTACTTTAATATATAAATTTAGAGAACCTTGAAGGATGACTATGACTACTCAGTTAGTGATGACTCCTCATTCTGATGTTCTAAGCAAAACATTCTGTGACTGAGTTGCCTCAGTATTGTGATGATGCTTTACTGTTCATTGTGCTTCATTACTACTAGCCAGTTATATACAACTCTAAAACCACTGACCGGTACGACTGAACAGAACCAGTACTTTCATCTCCTGCCACTATGGGTGGCCTTTATGTTGGCATTAGTTTTTGCACGTACCACCCACCTAAACATTACTGCAGATGAAGCACATGCCTCCATGGTGATGGCTCTCCCTGAATAAAGTGACCTCTCCCAGCAGGACAGCTTAACCCTATCACACTGCAAAAAACTGTTTAAAGAATGTACCAAAGTTTCAGGTTTCAGTTTGATTCGGCAGCCAAACCTTTTAGCTGATGACCGTAGTGGAGACTTGTGACTCTGACGATTGGTGGTTGAAATAGACTGTATAAACATTACAAATAAGGAGGGATGTCATGATTAGAATTTGTCTCCATTATAAAGTTATTGAAAAATAGTTTTTTACCAATGCCATGTATATGCAGAAAAATAAAACGCTACATTCCTAGAATATTAACTAAGGGTGGGACAATATCTCGTGGTACAAGAAAAACAGCAAAATATTTCTCATCAGAGAGAAGATTACAGTAAGATTGTAGTAAGAATACAGTAAGTATAAGTGATAATTATCCAACCAGATATGAAGGAGAGCCATTCTAGCTTGACATTTTATCATATTATATCTGAGACTCTTATTTTGAAGTTGGAAAAGGGATCGTTTCCTGCTTTGCACAGTCTGCTCACAGCATGAGTGAAACCTCTTGTAACAAACAAAAAAAGCTGCTTTTAAATTGTTAGTCTGTAGGTATTTTGCGTATTGTTAGAAAAAATAAACGGTGAAGCAGCATCAAACATAAAAGTGCTCTGGTAGTAATGCAACTAGCCAGCAGTTACTGGTTATGGCTCTAAAGTTGGCGTCTGAGTATATCTGCGTTACACCAAAGGGATGTTTTAGCAATACTTTTTTAGCATTCGACCACCTTAGAATTGGACTAGAATGAGAACTTCCATATATGGACTTGTCAAAACTGGACTGATTAATTGTAAATTTACAGATTTTATAAAATACAGTTTTTGATTTAAAAGAAGTCATTTATATGAACCAAAAAGTGGGGATTCTTTGTTTTTCCCCAAAGAAATATAGCTAGCATCTCTTCTTATCTCATGAGCTGGATGAATCATTTCACACCCTAGTATTAACTGGTCTACATTAGTATTATGATAGTTTTGGGCTTAAGCCATTAAGTCATTGATGAAGTTTCAGATATCACAGATTAATTTTCTTTGAAAAATTAATGTCCCAGCAGGAGTTTCAGGTTTTTGTTTCATAAGATACAGTTTATTTGTAGATATAGCCACAGTCCTTAATAAACTCACATCTTGCTTCTGGTGATGATGTTTCTATGCAGCACAGTTTGCTTGGCTAAGTGCTAGGCTAATGTTGGCATGCATACTTTCTGTTTTGATATAACTTTTTGAAGATTAAGATAATTTCATATTTTATGGTGAGTCCAATTAACTGCTTGAACAAAACTTAAAGAATGAGTTATTATTTGGCTTCATAAATGTAAGATTTTGCACAGACGCTGTCTGCATCCTAGTTTCAGCTAACTTATCAAATGTATTTAATTTAAACTAACTTAACTGAATTCATAAAATATTTTTTTTCATTCAGTTAATTAATTAATTAATTAATTTAGTTAACTTAATTAATCAACATAACTGAATTAAAAAACAATGGCTGTAAATGTTTTCTTTATTTCTTTGGGACCATTAAAGGATTCTGTGTATAACAGAACTTCTTCTTCTACAACAACTATTATTATTAGGCTATTACTACATACATTTTAATAGGCATAAGCATGTTTTTGAGGATGAGAAATGTTACAGTAATGTTATGATGCCCGGCATTAGACATCATATTCATTGCCTTGCAAAAGTATTGATAACCCTTAAAGTTTTGAAACTTTGTCACATTACAACTAAAGATTAAGTGAATTACATGGGATTTCAGGTGATTGACCAAAACAGGGTAGTGCGTAGCTGATTTGTTTATTTTTATGAATAACAATCTAAAGAGTGTGGCATGTAGTTGTTGGAAAAAGCATATATGTAGAAGCAGGGACAGGGAAGCTGTTTAGAGTTGATGGGAAGATGGATGGAAGTAAATATAGTGCTTAATTGGATAAACACGGGTTGGAGGCTGCTTGTGACTGAGGTGGCTGTTCACCTTCCCTCAGGACAACACAAAAAATATATTGAAGTTTATGGTTATCATGCTACAAAATGAGAATAAGTTTGAAGAGTATAAACACTTTTATAAGGCACTATACATAATTAAATATGTATAGCCTAAGATACCTCATAACTTTTAAAATAGTTACTTTTTTAAATCAGAGTCTGATGCAACAAATGTGCAGACATCCAGAATGAATCATCCTGTGCCACATTTGTAAAAATCTCTCAGAAAACTGTAGCTATTTTAGAGCAACTGATGAGCTTCACCTGACCTTGGTCTGAAAAAAAAAAACACACTGACACACATTCTCCACATTTTCCAGGATTATAAAAAAACATACAGTGTAATCCATCAGAATTTTCACATTATTGGAAAGTGTTCAAAGGAGCTTTGAGTAATCTGAGGGTATGATCGGTTAGTGTTTTTACACTGCTGCTTGCATGTCTGGGAAATGTTTTTAATCTGTCAGGCTGGAAAGATTCTGCTGCTCTGCAGGTGCGGTAAACTTTTGACGCATTCTTTCAAGAAAACTTGTGGAAAATGACCCAGTAGTATTTTCTACTACTACTTTGTTTCATCAGCTTCCTCTTCTTTAACTACATTAAAATCAATATTGATCCCCAATAATAAACTCAACATTTTATGATAGTGGCTTGACAACATGGGCGCTTGTAGATGCATAGGTTGCAAGCTATGTAGATATATTGATTGATGTTTTGTTGTGAAATAAAGTATTGTGCAAATTGAGGACATGCACTTTCTTCCATCATATCTGCCTTTTCATTTCTCTGCAGCCCTTCTGCCCTCTGGTGTTTCTTCTGATCATTTTAGCACCAAAACAATATTTTTGTTACATGTTTGTAGGGATCTTGCATGCAACTTCCATCTTTCATGTTTTTTTGTATTTTTGTGTATCTTTTTAATGCACACAGACAAGTTTGAATAAATAAAACAGAAAACAGAAAAGCTTTCCATTTTTTCCATTACATCTATTCTATGTTTTAACCTTTTACTATACTGATCCAACCCTTACTTTTTACTAGGGATGTGTATTGGCAAAGATTTGGCGATACGATATGTATCGCGATACAGGGGAGACGATACAATATATCTCGATTTATCGCAATACTATGAGTAAGACTATATATAGTCATTTTTAAAACTGAATTTAACTGTAGGAAAACTGTCACAGCGTTCTAAACACTACAACCTGTTTCATACTTTAACACATTTACAATTTGTCAATTATCATCCTAAAAAACTGAATTTTAAATTATTTTGAATCTGCTAATCATAAGCCTTAAAATGTAAATGTAGGCTCATTCTTTATAAACTGAACAACACCTTGAGCTTTTGACTTGTAGTAAAATAAATGTCTGTTCTTGAGGGGCCCCTGCGGGCCTGGGGGCCCTAAACAGTAACATAAAATGTTCATGCCTTTGGCCAATTCTGGATGTGAGATTTACCTCAAGGTTGGAGCTCCATCAAGCATCATTATGCATATATTGGATATAATAATGCAAACAGTTATTTCATGTGTTATTAAAAGCAGTGTTTTAGGTTGCTGCAATAATGTTTTTTTTACTGGAGGATAAGAGGTAATTAGGTTCCAGTAAAGGCTGTTTGATGAGAGTTAGCTACTGAGAATCATCCAGGTTAAGATGCTAATAAAAAAACCTCACCATATGTATGCAGCTAACAAGTCCATAAAGAATGAATCGCTCAGCAATGAGGCACTCCTATCCGAATGTACTCTCCACTCCCACGACCTTCAGGGTTTCCTTTTTAGCCATTGTTTGCTCCTCTTGTCGCACCTCTCTACTTACAACAGTGTGTACCCTGCATTCCAATGCATTTAATAACTTGTGTGTCTCTAAACATAGTCATCTTTTTTACATTTAAAATGTTATAAAGTATTTTTTCCCTTCTGTCGCTTGTTTTTTTTTTTTTTTGGCGATCTTAAATGTTTAATATCATCATAGCAGATTTTAATATCAGACGATGATAACATCATTAAATGCAAAAATTCATTTTTAGATTATGATTTTATTTCTTTGGAAATACAGCAATCCAAACCATCATGGCTCTCTGTTAATAGTAAAATGTCCTCCTACTATATCATAAACTAACCAGGAGCAACTAAAAGCAACATGTCATAACTGTAGCTAAATAAAAAAAATCTGGAATGGGTTACAATGTCATTTTTAATGATTATCCAGAACTAAAGAAAACATGAACCTGTGGTGAACTGTCTCAGGAGTGACTGTCTTACCAAAATTACTCCAAGAGCACACTGATGGCTTATCCAAGAGGTCACACAACAACTCAAAATAATATCTAAAGTACCACAAGCGTCACCTGACTCAGTTAAGGCCAGGGACAGTAATTCATCAATGAAAAGGAGACTCACACGTCTATTCAAAGAGTTACACTTCTAGTAAAAAGCTTTTCAGCTCAATCAAAACTCGCTCTCTGTCAACCATTGCTCCTTGAGTGGAAATGCATTTACAAGCTGAAGTAAATAAGCCGTCGCTGACTAGAGAGGTCACTGCAATGGTAGGCAGACCCGACAGAAAAGGTCTGCATCCCCTGCTGTCCTGGTGGGGAATTGCTTTGCAACACTGACACACCAACATATACCAAGTATAAAAGGAAAACGTCTCCGTCATTACGTGTACGTGTGGGTGCAAACTTGCTGATGGAGAAGTATAAACTAGACTTTACCCTTTACATCTGAAAAAAAAACTTACACTTAATTTCAGTAAAAGAACATCAGATCAAAAGTCAAACATGGTGGCTGTAGTGGGATGGTCTGGGGGTGCTTTGCTGCTTCAGGACTTAGATGACTTGCAGTAATTGATGGAATTGGGAACTCTGCTCTCCACCAGAAAATCCTGACGGAAAATGTCCAGCCATCAGTTTAAGCTCAAATGCAATTGGAATATGCCCCAGGACAAAATGCAAAGGACAGAAACAAGTTTACAGCAATAGCTTTCTTCTGTTGTAGGGGATATTGACAGTAGAACCTTTGTTGACTGGGTAACCAATTAGTTTGTGGATTAGACAAAATTTGCACTTGACCCACTTTCACCTCGGCCCATTTCTCTGTAGGAACCACAAATGCATTCCTCACTGCTTAGTGCATATAATATTGACACACACATGCTAACACTGTTGATTCAACCAAGTGACCATATGCTGTGGCTCTGCATTGTTAACTTGCTTTGATGACGTATTTTAGTCAAGTCAGATCTAAACTCAAATGTCAGGTTGGAAAAACTAAATCAATGTTTTCTTTCCCCGGTTCGAGAACATTGATGTCTTTAAGCTTTCAGTCAAAGTGAATCCTGTTTTATAGTTTGACCTTGTTTGGGTTATTTCTATTCTTATCTCGGGTGCCATCGACTTCTCTCTGCCCCCACTTTCACGCTTGCTGAGGCTTTGCTTTTGTAGGGAGTGATTGTCAAGCAGAGAGTCTGTCCGAGGCAACAAAGTCAAGGTTCAGGTCAATAAAATCACCTCTAAATACTGAACAGAGATGGAAAGTCTATAGCCAAGTATTCTGCTTCTTGAAATGCTTACGTATAGATTCAAAATGTGTCTTTAGATAGAGCTGTAGGCTGTACAGTTAGACTTAAAAAAATTTTTTTCCTTGGTCATGACTAAAACAAATCGAACGTGGATCACTAATAGGTGGTTTCATAGCTGAATGGAACAATGTCTTGTTAAGATGTTTTGTAAGAATCTTGTGCATTTATGTTTCGAATTTCCATGCACCAAGCTTGTTTGTACTCGAAAGATTATATTTTTAGTTGTGGATTTGAATTTCTTTTAAGAAAACATTGTTTTTGTAAATTGCAGCTTTGATCTCTTGTAAAGCACTTGAACATAAAAGACATGATAAAACCCATGAGCAGTTACAAAATTATCTGAAGCTTACTCTATAAATTGTTGTGTAGGTGTATTAGTATGTTATAGAGTTACTGTGAGATCCATAACTTTGTTAGATGGTTGTGTTTTATGTCAATCAGATTTAAGAATGAGACAAGATGATTTAGGTTAATGACACAGATTATCATCTGTTTGAAGATGTTATTCATTCCTAAATTTTCCCACTTCATGCAGATTTTTATCTGCTGCAGGTGACTTCGTGCTGATGATTTCTCACACTGTTAGGAAAACCCAGTGCCTTGTAAAAGTATTCAAAGCCTCCTACATTGCTTCATTTTCATTAATTATGTTTTTATGTGATCGACCTTATAGTATTTGATTTTGAAGTAAAAGGAAAGGACTATATTGTTTTACACCAAATAACAGAACACCTGGAAAGTGTGGCCTCTATGAAGCCCTCTTCACTCTGATGCCCCTGAATAAAATTGTGCTCTGCAAAAATCTGGATTACTCTTTAGTAAACTCCATTAATCTTCCTATCAGCTCTGACCAGCTTTTATGTCCTTGCTGGGGAAAAGAAATCCCCACAGCAAGATGCTGCCACCACTATGTTTCACCTTGCGGATGATGTGTTCAAGGTGATGTGCAATTTGCGTGTATGCAAAAAAGTTATTTGTTGGTCCCATCTGCCTATAGCACATTCTTTAATAGTTTTGCTGTGTCCCTTATAAATGGACATAAATGGGCTTTCTTTCAACAATGACATTCTTCTTGACACTCTTTCATAAAGGCCAGATTTCTAGATTTGATGGTTTTAAGGGATGTTTTAGTGACACTAGGGTAAAAGAAGCTGCATACAGATGCACGGCTCACTTTTTAATATTGAAAACCATGTAATTCTGCCTTCACGTCAAAATTATGCACTTTCTTATGAATAGTTGATATTGAAACTTTTCCAAGTCCATGTTCGTCTCTTATTGATTATAAACTCAGCAAAAAAAGAAACGTCCCTTTTTCAGGACTGTGTATTTCAACAATAATGTTGTAAAAATCCAAATTACATTACAGATCTTCATTGTAAAGGGTTTAAACAATGTTTTCCATGCATGTTCAATTAACCATAATCAATTAATTAACTTGCACCTGTAGAATGGTCGTTAAGACCTTAACAGCTTACAGAAAGTACGCATTTAAGGTCACAGTTCTAAAAACGCAGGACACTAAAGAGACTTGTCTCCCGACTGTGAAAAACACCCAAAGAAAGATGCCCAGGGTCCCTGCTCATCTGCGTGAACGTGCATTAGGCAGGCTGCAGGGAGGCATGAGGACTGCTGATGTGGCTAGGGCAATAAATTGCCATGTCCGCACTGTGAGACGCCTAAGACAGCGCTACAGGGAGACAGGAAGGACAGCTGATCATCCTCGCAGTGGAGGACCACGTGTAACAACACCTGCACAGGATCGGTACATCCGAATATCACACCTGCGTGACAGGTACAGGATGGCCACAACAACTGCCCGAGTCACACCAGGAACACACAATCCCTCCATCAGTGCTCAGACTGTCTGCAAAAGGCTGAGAGAGGCTGGACTGAAGGCTTGTAGGCCTGTTGTAAGGCAGGTCCTTACCAGACATCACCAGCAACAACGCTACCTATAGGAACAAACCCACCTTCGCTGGACCAGACAGGAGTGGCAAAAAGTGCTCTTCACTGATGATTCACGGTTTTGTCTCACCAGGGGTGATGGACGGATTCGTGTTTATCGTCGAAGGAATGAGCGTTACACCGAGGCCTGTACCCTGGAGCGGGATCAATTTGGAGGTGGGGGGTCCGTCATGGTCTGGGGCGGTATATCACATCACCATCGGACTGAGCTTGTTGTCATTGCAGGCAATCTCAATGCCTTGCGGTATAGGGAAGACATCCTCCTCCCTCATGTGGACCCTCATGTGGACAATGCCACCAGCCATACTGCTCGTTCTGTGCGTGAGTTTCTGCATGACAGCAATGTCAGTGTTCTGCCATGGCCAGCGAAGAGCCCGGATCTCAATCCCATTGAGCACTTCTGGGACGTGTTGGATCGCAGGGTGAGGGCTAGGGCCATTCCCCCCAGAAATGTCCAGGAACTTGCAAGTGCCTTGGTGGAAGAGTGGTCTAACATCTCACAGCAAGAACTGACAAATCTGGTCCAGTCCATGAGGAGGAGATGCACTACAGTACTTCAAGCAGCTGGTGGCCACACCAGATACTGACTGGTACTTTTGATTTTGAGGCTCCCTTCATTCAAGGACACATTATTCTATTTCTGTTAGTCACATGTCTGTGAAACATTTTTAGTTTATGTCTTATGGTGTTGACTCTTTTAGTGTTCATACAAATATTTACACACATTAAGTTTACTGAAAGTAAAAACAGTTGAAAGTCAGAGAACGTTTCTTTTTTTGCTGAGTTTAGAGGATTTTCTGTGGGGGGGGGGGGGGGGGGGCATTTGCTGAATTCAAGCATATATCTTTTATATATGACACCATGTGGGCATCATGCATGTTTCAGTCCTGAAGTCGTGTGCTCTGGGGTGCTTGGCCTGAATGTCTGACTGTTGCCGTAAATAGAATGTGAGGAATAGACAGAAAGCCCAGGAAGGAAAAAAGAAAAAAATTAGCTAAAGGAGGATAGAGGGTACATGTTAGGAGAGTAGGCATGCAGATTTAAGGAAATTTTCAGTTGTTGGGGGGGGTGAAGCAAAAGCATTTGTCACAGTCTTTGGTCACGTGATCTGTTAAATCATTGATTAGTGTTGAACTCAATGACCCAGCTTCTGTGTGCCGAAGCACATATTGACTTCTTACTGGTATGCTGTCACTGTAAAGGAGAGCCTCAGCAACAGACAGTTCTGGAAAATACAGTCATGAGAAAAACTTATCAATATTAAATTTAACAATACTGAAAAAATCATGTAACATTACTGAGAAATAAAAACGGGAAAAATGCCCTTTGAAATTTCCTGTAAGATTATATAAAAAATCAATCTCTGGTGAGGCATATATTATGACAGCCCCACATTTATTACCATTTAAAAAGGTTGAAACTACAAACAGGCACAAACAGATCTGGTGCACATTATTTAGATATTGTTACTCAGCATTTAAAAGAGGCTTGCTCTGTTTTTTAGACATTTAGTCTAGTGTGTTTCTGATTGTTGAAGAAACAACACCGTGGTAAGATTGAAGGAGTTGTCCGAGGCCTTCAGAAAGAAGACTGTAGCAGCTCATTAGTCTGGAAAAATGTTTATAGAGGTCAGGAGAGAAGTTTTAATCGGACAGTCTAATATACTGAAAAAAAGTCTACATTCAAAACAGCTGCCAACAAGCTCAAGTCTGTCCATCCCAGCAAGTTTACCCTGAAGGCAGAGGGCAAGATGCTAAAAGAAGTCTCCAAAACCCCTAAAATATAATCACATGAAACAGCAGGCTCTTTCTGTTAAAAGTCCATGTCTGAAGAATCAGAACGAGGCTGCACAAGTTTACCTTTCACACGTGGTGCACAAGGAAATGTTTGCCAGAGAGAACATAGACAAAGACCACAACTTATTGAGTAATATTCTGTGGTGAGTCTAAAATTTAATGGCACCATACACAGAGGACATGTTTGGCGTAAACCAAATACAACATTCAAGAAAGTATTTTAAAAATAATATTCAGGTCCTAGAATGCGGGCACTTAACCGCTGCATTTGTGAGATTCTCCAGCCGCACAAGACAGGCTAGTACAAATATCACTTGAGCACCTCTGTGACCCTCGGCATGCTGTTTTTGCTATAGTTTTTACTCAGCATGACCGCATAGCTTACATGACCGAGTTTCCTAACCTCAAATGACCCGACTGGAAGAAAAGGGGCAGAAACTCTGTGCTCCTTTTTTGCTCCACCTGCCCGTCCTCTTCCTCCTTCATAAGCCCCAAGAAGACAACAGGGTTCTCCACAGCAGCTGTATCCATTTCTTTAGCTGTAGCAAGATCTGATTGCTCCCCCAGCAGCAAACGCCCATGCTCTGCTGTGTATTTGTTCAGAAAACCAGATCCCATCTCTGTCAGTCGTGCTGTTTTGATTGGCTGCTTGACAACTGGAATGTGTTGGATGGGTGTTTTGATTGGCTGCTGCTCCGAGACGGACTTCCTGCAGGGCTCCTTCTCCCTGTCCAGTCTAAGGTTTGACCCCAAGGACCAGCTTTGTATCATCACTGGGGAGAAATGCAAAACTGATTGGGTCAGTGGAAGTCCAGTAGTTTTCCCACAGAATAGTTTAGTTTCTTTGTCATTCCCACCCTACACGTTCTTTTGTAAAGCCTTGTCCATTGGTTTCCTTTTCTAAAGTGACAAAAGTATTGGTACAAAACCACTACCCTGATTTTCACAGCAAAAATAATTTGTAAATAATTTGAAAATATTTGTAATAAACCAATTAAACAAAAGGATACAGTACCCTGATACATTTTGCATAAACCTTGAACCTTTTCAAAGTTGCTTTGGATAGCTTTATTTTTCCTTTAAAATTTTTTTATTGAATATGAAAGTTAGTTTTTGTTTTTACTGTGAATATTTTTGTCCAGTACCCTTTTGTTTGATGATCTGAAACATCTGTGACGAAAAGCACAAACAAACAAACAAAAAACTGTAGTCGGGCAAATACATTTTCCCTACACTATAGCTGTCTCCTCAAGGCTTGGTTAGAGTTTATTTAGGGTTGTCAGAATAAACAGGGACTGAATGCCTGTGTGATATATATCTGAATGGATGTGACCTTTTAACAGTAACAACAATATTAACATCCTCTGATAAATAATTGTGTAACTTTTCTCCATCTGCTCCTGAACTGCTGTGTCCTGGTGGTCTTGTCGGTTAACTCTGCCCTTTGTCTCCCCTGAGCTCCCCAGTTCCTCCACCCTTCAGTCGCTCACTCATCGTCTTCCATTGCCTTTTCATTGCTAGCTTTTTTTAAATCATTTATTTCCTCTCAAGACACTATCTCTTTCATCACTGCTGAGTATCAGTGCCAGACATACATCTAGCACCAGTCAAAGAAGTGTAACATATAGCAATGTAAATCATCTGACCCCTCAAATGGACTGTCATCGGACATTACAGACCATGGCCAGGCAGAGAGTGAAAACATGAGGTCTTTGGATCTTTGCCTATTAGCATGTATCATGAGCTTCATTGAGTAAAATACAGTCACATCAGTCATACCAAGGGTAAAAATAATAGCTTAAGTGAAAATTTAGATCCCAACCTCTGGCAGTCAGCCCGACAAGTAAAATGGTGTTTGGTGTCTACATGGCCTCAAGATTTTGCTGACTGCCCGAGATGTCCAGCGTGTTTCGACAGGCTGAAATGCCGAATCAGGTCCCTCCTCACAGGGTCCACACTGACCTGCAACTCAACACCACAAACAGGACATCCGACGGTGTCAGGCAGACGGCAGCTGAGAAGCGTCCTTCTCTGTTGTGATGGCTCTGTCTGGCATTCCTGGGATAACATGGGAAGAATTCAGGTCTTAGGAGGAAATTCCCAAAACTCTTAACCTGTCAGAGGGGGTGAAAGTGCCTGACAAAGAGAAACAGCTTAAGCACTTTCAGTTTAGGTTGTCAGGCTGAACATGATGGGTGTTTATAGAGAAACTCTCCTAGTTATGTTGGGCAAAAGTCTGATATGCAAGTGTCATCATTGTGATGGAAAAGTTATGCAGTCAATGGAAGAAATATCCACAAAAATGCAAATAGGATTTCTTCAATATTAACAATGGATGGATGGATGGATGGATGGATGGATGGATGGATGGATGGATGGATGATACTTAAATCAAGATGCAGGAACCCTGTTTTTTAAAAACAAATTTTTGCATGTGTGCAGCATATGAGATCTATGAACGTTGATATTTGGAACTTCAGAAGATAAAACAAAATATTTTAAAAAAAGGTTGTGTTAAAACAAAATCAAATGCAATGGAATCACCAGAAAATCATTCAAAGTCCATATTCAATTAAATACTGCATTTTTTTTTGTAGTATGTTTAAATTGTGCGAACTGTAGCCCAGAACTCATGGCTTGGTATCATATTGCTGAAATAAGTATGTATAATATGTCCTCCAAGATGATAAAAATTATTGATTGCTATATTAATTTATATCATTCAGCAAATATTTTGTAGCCTAATTATTATACATTTTAATTCATAATTTTGTTCTTTAAACCAAACGAAACTTTCTTTTCCAAATTTATAAATATCAACAACGTCTCCCCATAGTGAAATATGGTGTTCCTCAAGGTTCTAGACTGCCGGAACAGAATATCACATCCACTAATTGCAGCTTTATCATTTTTATATGAACTTTTTTCCACACTTTTTTCATGTATTTAAAAGATTTTGCTAGGATGTTGTTCTTATTCTAAATTCTCAATTAACCTCGCAAAATCCTCAAATGGTTGAACGTTACAGCGCTTTTTAGAAGCATTGTTGCTGCCATGCACTGAAATTTCCAGGTTATATTTTCACAGCAGGGTTTCAGACCTTTCCACAAGGAACATATTACATCTCTATAGTGACAGTCTGACTGGATGCAGTCAGATGTGTGCATGAATGAGTAGGCTACATGAACTCCTGCTTGTTCTGGCCACAAGCAGCACAGTTGCAACTTGTGTGCATGTAATGTGTGGTATCAGTGACTGTTATTACAACGTATCTAGGAGATTGAAAAGGATCCTTGTTTGGGTGAGTGGGTGGGTTTTTTCTGCAGATCATGTAGGTTTAGAGAGAGAGAGAGAGAGAGAGAGAGAGAGAGAGAGAGTTTTTGCACATGGGGAGGGTGGGGGGAATCCGCCTCTCACATCTGGCTCTGTAGCTCACATGCATAAGTTATGTTGAAACAGTGCAGCACCTTCGCTCTGTAAGCGACCGGATGTAGGCATGTGGGATCAGTGAGGTCCTGGCTTTTTTGAGGCTAAAGGGACATTTTCTACTGGTGCAAGGAGGTGACGCAGCGTGGCGCAGCGCGGAGCTATAGCCCGGACCAGGTGAAGCGGTGACAGTCACTGCGGCAGGAGCAGCCGGGGCGCACTGTCCCAGCCAGGGCTGGAATACAAGAGAACCGGATAATACGCCAATTTTCCCCTGATTAACCCCGATTTTAGTCCGGGACTCACCTCACAATAATAATATTAATAATGCGTCCGGCGGCACCGCAATGACAACACAGCGAAAGACCGCCAGTAGGCTACAGCTGCGGCGCTCGATCAGTGAGCAGCTGCGGGACTCTACGTCCAAAGCTTGGGATCTGCTGTGGAGGAATGTCCGGGAGAGGCGACTCGCAGGTCAGACAACCAAACACCAAAATCAGACATATTTAACGTATAGATAAATTAGATTCTATAGGCCTACTACATAGCAATAACGCAAACGTTTAACTGCAGCTTTAAATAAATATTTTTCTTTTGAAATTCTTTTTTGATCCGCTTACTTTACAGAAAATGCTGCCTTCTTTTCAGATCATTAAGATAACATTCATTTCCACATCCTAATTTTATGCCCTGTTAAATCTACAGCAATCTGTAAAATTATTGACCGAGAGGGCGAAAGTTTATTTCCAGTCCATGCTACATAGTCTACAGCTTGGTGGCGTCATGCGCAGAGTGCTCCCTGATTATTTTGGGAAGGTCATTGTCAAATTTAGTTCTCCAAACAACGCAGGCATGTGCTGTGGGAAGTACTACAGCAGGGCTTTCAGATGCCTGTAAACCACATTTATATGAATATTTTTGTTTGTTTGTTTGTTTTTTGTTGATATTTTAGTCAGATGGCCCGTGTATTATTTCTGGTTTCAGTCAACAGAGTGGGGTGCAACATGAGTGCTGATGCACCAAGTTTAGGAAGTCAGTCGGTCGGTTCCCTCTGTGTTTACAGTGGTCTGCTGGAAGCGCACACCCTGTATATAGGCTGTGCGTCAGAGAGGGGGGGAGGGAGAAGGGGGAAAAAAGAGCAGAGATAGGGAGCTGCAGCTGTCTACTCGGTTTAATGCAATTACGCCGATGTGCGCCACTTAAACTGATTGAAGTAAAAATATTCCCACATTCAGGACCCGTCAAGCCTCCATGGACCAGCATAAGCATAATATATATATATATATATATATATATATATATATATATATATATATATATATATATATATATATATATATATATATATATATATATATATATATATATGCTTAGCTGTTGAAGCAGATGAAGCTTGAAATTAATCCATAGTCAGAGTTAAATCAAATAGAAAGACAATACCATTTTGTACCTGAATGGGTGCACATGGGTGCAGTTGCTAGCACTGTTGCCTTGCAGCAAGCGGATCCTGGGTTCAAATGCCTGCCTGGGGTTTCTGGATGGAGTTTGCATGTCAACTCAACCTACGTTGTAGGTTTGCATGTTCTCCCTGTGCATGCGTGGGTTCCCTCCGGGTACTATGGCTTCCTACCACAGTCCAAAGACGTAACTGTTAATTGGCCTCTCTAAATTGCTCTCAGGTATGAGTAGAATAATCCTTTATTGTCCCACAATGGGGAAATTCGGCTGTAACCAAAAACCAAAGTATTGTGGAGAAGTGGCATACTCAGATTAGAATGTGCAACTGAGTAGGATAATTTAAAAATTAGTGAATATTTACAGAATGTGCATAAGTAGTTGTGCAATAGAAAGTAAAAAAGTATAATTTACAAGAAGTTAACAGAATATAAACTGAGAAAAACATGTGCAACTCAAATAGTGCAAGTTACAGCAGTGATGTAAACATTATTGAGTTTGTTGGGAGCAGTTCTGGTTGTACCTAGTACATGAAAGAGCATCATGTACATCAGTCTGTCACTGAAGGCGCTCTGCAGCTCAGCAACATCTTCATGCATGGGGTGGAAGTTGCTGTCCATCAGTGATGTTGTTTTGGCCAGAGTCCTTCTGTCTCCCACCACCTGCACTCAATCCAGGGGGCATCCTAGAACAGAGCTGGCCTTCTTGATGAGCTTATCCAACCTCTTCCTCTCAGCTGTAGATAAACTGCTGCTCCAACATATGATAAAAGATGGCTGATGCCACCACAGAGTCAAAGAAGGTCTTTAGGAGCGCTCCCTGGACTCCAAAAGACCTCAGTCTCCTCAGCAGGTAAAGTCTGCTCTGACCCTTCCTGTAAAGAGCATCAGTGTTGTGGCTCCAGTTCAGTTTATTGTTCAGGTGAACACCCAGTTACTTATAGGAGTCCATTATTTCAATGTCCACTTCCTGGATGTTCACCAATGTTAGTGTGGTGGGTCTGCGCCTGCGGAAGTCCACCACCAACTCCTTGGTTTTCCCCAAGCTGATCAGCAGGCGGCTCTACTGGCAACAGTTCACAAAATCCACTGTCTGTACTCTGAGTTGTCCTCACCTGTGATGAGGCAGAGTCATCAGAGAACTTCTCAGTTTGTGCGTGTATGGTTGTGTTTCTCTGTGTTGCCCTGCGATGGACAGGCGACACATCCTATTAAGATGTTGAAAATGTGATAGACCACGAACATGAGGATAAAAAAATCCTAGATTTAACCGTTTTGCTCCTATAGTGTGTGGTGTGCCATGATGTGACAAAGACAGCACACCACACACAAACAGATTTTCAACCAGATTCTTGACTGTGAACACAGGAAATCTTGAGAATAAGTATGGCGGACGATATGCAGGAAGAAACTGCAATGATAGTGTTTGGAATGATTTTCACAGAAAATTCACGTTTAAAAAAGAAATCTCTGCTGTCAACATCAATTTCACTTTGTGCTGCGCCATGACTGCTTCCGTCTAACATCAACTCGCCTTCTGATTGGATATTGTTTCGTTTCAAGTGATAATCTCCACAGCGTGCACGCATTTGTCCTCACAGTTCCCCCCACATATCAGGATTTCTGATCTTAAATATTAAACATGTTTAATATTTACTATTCACGATCGGGGCGGCTCCGACGTTCTTCCGAGCAGGTTCGGACACTCTTAACACACCTCACACCAAGGGAAAATCTGATGAAATAATCTTTAGAACCATCAAGATAATCAGGACATAGCTAGGATTGTTGGAAGGGGGGAAATCGGCCCAATATCAGCCCAATTATCTTTTGGTATGTACCCAGCTTTAGTGTAGTATGTTAAAAGGGTGCATTTGTCAACCTGTGTGATACCAAGTTCTCTTAGGGGAACCAGGCCATCAGGGGACCCTAAACTGTCACAAAGGTGACATATAGCTCAGACTGACACTGAATGTGTGTTTCAGTTCTTACATAGCAAAACAATTTTGGTGGCAATGTTAATATTAATTTTCAATATAGCTCAAATGACTCTGTAAACAGTTCACACACTGTATTTAACAACATGAATATACTTTTTTAGTAGAAATTACAGTTAACTTCAAAGTAAAACAACACTTAAGGAAATTAGATTCCAAACAATGTTTAAAATTTACAAACAAACAAAATTAGGTCAATTTTAATTGATTTCGAGAGTCTTTTTCTAACTATTCTGTTTTGTATTGGCTAAAATTTTAGAGAAAATATTTGTCAATTCACATTTTATTCATCAATTGGAAGTCCCACTCAATTCCATAGTTGATAATAGAATAGAATAGAATAATCCTTTTTTGTCCCACAAAGGGGAAATTCGGCTGTGACAGCAGCAAAGTGACAGGTAATAGAAGCATTCACGATCACACAAGAAAGGTCGAAAAAGTATAAAAACAGAATTAAGAATAATATATGTACATAAAGGACACAATCAAAAAAACTATTGTGCAGTTATTAAAAATAAAGTTTCATGCACAGATTAGAATGTGCAGCTGAGGAGGATAATTTAAAAACTGTAAATATTTACAGAATGCACTTGCGTAGTTGTGCAATAAAAAGTAAAAAAGTGAACGTATTATTTACAATACGTTAACAGACTGTAAACTGAGAAAAACAGATGTGCAAATAGCAGCAGCAGAAATTTTAATTTAATGAGTCAAACAGTGCAAGTTACAGCAGGGATGTAAACATTATTGAGTTTGTTGGGAACCGTTCTGGTTATAAAGTCTAACAGCTGCAGGGAGGAACGACCTGCAAAAACGCTCCTTCATGCCAGCAAGATAGTAGCCTAACTGATATTAAAAATGTTTCATTCCTGAAGTGTCATCCCTTCTATAGATTAAACTCCATGAACTCAAATAGTGAGAAGATGCAAGTTTTATAGATGCAGTTGATCCCTTTTCTGCAAAAGACACCTCTGCTGGGTCATAGTTGGCAGTAATGTTTTATAAAATGTTCAATGTTTCATCCATGAAGTCCTCTGGTTTTTTTATGGATGTTAACAAAAACAATTAGAATTTTATATAATTAAAGTGTAAAATGTTGCTAATAATCTGTTTAACAGGATGACATGAAACTACAGCTAAGATTAGTCCTTAATCCTAAACTGTCTCTGGATTGAATGTTAGCACTGTTGTTGAACTAGCAAAGCTAGCTGGATACAGACGGTCTAACTCCAAGACAGAAACGTTCTCTACCACAAGTCTTTTGGCAGTTCAAAACTTTAGCGAACTTGATTAATTTTTTCACAATGTCACCCATACAAATGCATCAATCTTACCCTTCTCTGCTGGACACTACAAACAACGAATGAAACTAATTAACAAATTAATTTGAAGAGAGCTCCTGATAACAGTTGCACCTCTGTAATCATCTTCCACTCATTTTTATTTTCATTCCTTCATTTTTATCTTCAAGCCAGCACTCAAAGATTCCCCTAATGTCCACTGCTCCTCCCGGACACTGCTGCTTAACCCATCAGCTCAGAGGCACACAGTCCACATCTGTCTGGATCAGTGTTAAAGATGGGTAATCCTTAAAATACAGGCATTTGGCTCCGCAGCTATGCTGGTATTCAACAATGCATTTTCCACTCTGCTATATTCAGTCAGGAGCAATGAGATATCCAGGTCAGTCAAATGGTTTCAGTATAAAAAACAAAACAAATCGATGAACAGTCAAAACAAATGTTAAAGGATGTAACTGAAGAGAGAAATATTAAAAGAAAAACTATGCTAAAATGTGCTCCAGAAAATACCCAGAGTATTAAAAACTGATTGTCATGTTGCAATAAGAATTAATATGTAAACACACACATGCAAACATACACAAAAAAAAACAAACAAATAAAACAGAATGAAGTTTGGAGTCTGTAGTGGGATTTAGTTGTAATTCTACAGATCTGTTGGATTAAAGGAGCAGCAGGTCTCACCCTGCATATTGGAGTTGGGTGGTTTAACACCACATTTCTGGATGTTTATGTGAATGTGTGTGTGTGTGTGTGTGTGTGTGTGTGTGTGTGTGTGCGTGTGTGTGTGTGTGTACATGTATAGCTATACTTGTGAGGACCAACCTTTGGCAGCCCACCACCCTTGTGTGGACATTTGTAGTTGTGAGGACATTTTGCCTCGTCCCCACAATGTTTAACTAGCTATTAAACTCTACTAGTTAGGTTTAGAGGTATGGTGTGAATTAGGTTTAGGTTAAGGTTAGGGTTAGGCATGTATCAGTAATGGTTAGGTTTAGGGAAAGTGTCTGGGTTAGGCATAGTAAAAGCAATTGAAGTCAATACAATGTCAACACAAGGATAGCAAGACGTCCGGGTGTGTGTGTGTGTGTGTGTGTGTGTGTGTGTGTGTGTGTGTGTGTGTGTGTGTGTGTGTTAGTTTGTTAGAAAGCATAGATGGACTCGGAGGGATTTATCCAAACAAACAGCTTTTTCTTTAATCATCTCCAACCCCCAGCTCTTGGACTGCTCACTCTGGCCACTGTAGAGTTGTCATCCACCCATTATCTATTCCCAGCCATCCACTGCAGGGTTGCGGGGGGGCTGGTGCTTATCTCCAGTAATCATCGGGCGAGAGGCAGGGTACACCCTGGATAGGTCGCCAGTCCATTACAGACACTGTAGAGTTGCCTGCATGTAAAACCCAGTGAATACAAACCAACTATGCATATGAGTGCTTTATTTTAGGTATTGTGGAGTCTTTTGCCATTTGGCTTCCGGTCTGCATGTTGAATTTCAAAGATGTAGAACCATATGTGTTGATGGGGGTGTTTAAATATACTTTGTGTTTGTTGTGGTCTGGCTTCCTGGTACTGTGAGGCAACATCAGGTGGTATTCAAAAGTTCTTAGAGTTGTTCATATTTTGCTTTTAAATAATGAGTTTGAACTTCAACTGTTGCTGTTTGGTGACTACCTTTGTCTCCTTTTACTGAATAGTCAATACTGTTGTACTACTAATTGACTGCCTTAACTAATTTTAAATGTACACAGGAGTTATTATGAAGATTTCCATAGTTTATAATTTTTAACAGACTATAGATATATTCCTTGAAGAATTACAGATTGCAAAACATATTTTGACCGAGAGTCCTTCCTACTCCTGTTGTTAATACTTTATAACCCCCTTTTGCTAGTACAATATTTAATTTCCTCCTAGAACATTTAAAGATGTTGGAGCAAACATTGAGAGGAAAGCTTGATCATTTTCTTTGCACAATCTCTCTAGATTATCCTCTTTTTTCCCATCTTCACTTCAGATCACCTCACTTGTTTTCTTTATGATTTATGTTTGGTGACTAAGATACACCTAAAAGAAGGCTAGTTTTATAACTGGTCATATGTTTTCAACCATGACCACACTGAAAGGTCAAATGATTACCCATTTCCCGTTCTCTTGCAGAAGCCATGCTATTTTTATTTTGAATATTTCCAAAGCTTTATGATGCTCTGCACTGTAATAGGATTCCCGGGATATTTGGAAGAGAAACAGGCTCACAGAACCACATATCCTCTACCATACTTAACAGTTATAGCAGAATTTCCAAAATGTCCTACTTTATTTAGCTCTAAAACATAGTGAAAAGTTGCCTAGTAGCATAAAGTATCATAGAATAGATACAATTTAATAGTTGCCATGGAGATTTGGTGACCCCCAAGATGTGACTTTTTACTGCACTTTCCAAACAGCAAATGTTGCTGATTTTGTTCTTACCTTCTTTAGCATTCCTCTCACTTTGCCTGGGTGGAAGATCAACTTCAGTTCTCCTCGAGCCTCGTTTGTCACAAGTACAATTGTTTTCGATAAACTTTTCAATTAATCCTCTTACTGTTGCTATAAGAAAGTTTAGTCGAGTAGCTATTTTCTTGTAACTGTTTTTTGACTTATGAAGAATTGCCCACTGTATGCTTACCCAAATTACGTGTTCTCTTGGTTGCATCTTTGCAGTGCAAATCAAAGTTATGCTGTATTTCCTCAAGAGGGCGGTGTGATCAAACCAAGTCTCAAATTTAGTTTTTTACAACTTTTCTCACTTAGTGAGGCAGATCATTCAGTTAAAAAAATTATCTATATACTGCTTTGCAAAGCTTGTTGCTGTGATCTTTTGTTAAGTATCCTACTGTGGGAATAGCAGAGAACATTGGTGTATAGATGGGTTCTCCTAAATGTGGTATGAACTTGGTGGTTTGGATGCACAGAACATTTTTGAATTGCATTAAAGATCCTACTCATCTACAGAAACAATAGCTTCGCTCCCTCCATACGTACATTCCTCAGACCACTCTCTCTCACACCCACATACTCCATTGTTCTGCTCTTTCCTCTTGTTTCACATCGGGATGTTGGGATCATATTATTTTCCATGCCGACATCCCCCGATCACAGTCATGCACATATGCCTGGGGCATGTACCAAATAGTTTCCCTGGCAGAGCTTCAGGAAGCAGCGAAGAATTCCCCCATCGGCTGCTGGTCATGTGATTGAAGGAAAGAGAGCTTGTGGAAGTAACAGTTTGTGAATTTATCCTCCTTCCTGTATCAGTCAGACAGCTTGTATGTAGGTGGGGAGAACAAGAATGGTTGCCTGAATGAGGTGGTACCGTGAAGTTTGTTGAAGAGGGAGGAGGAGGAAAAGGAGGGAGTGTGGCTTCCAGTGAAGACATGTTAGAGGCAGGAATTCATCAGGAATGCTCACACAATAAGTAATCAGCGCAGGAGAAAGGCAGACTTGCATGAATATGGATGATGTGGATGCTTCAGTAGTTATGGATCCTTCAGGACAGAGTAAAGCTGAAGAAAGGGCAGAAACTTCAGGGAACAATCTGGATTATGCAGACAGAGCGAATGCAGCAAAAAGTACCAAAGGGGAGGATGCTGCTGGGCAACCTGCAGAACCTGTGAGTTTAACCTTTGCTGACAGAGTGAACAGCATGAGGGGCGATGCAGAGAGTGCCGACACTATCTGCTGTGAGGACAGCAGAGACAGTGCTGATCTTCCATATCACAAGAGTGGAAAATTAGAAAATACTATGGACAACATGGATCAGAGTGTTAAGGGCAGCAACAACGATTGTGGAAGTGACAGCGACAACACCAGCGAGGGAACCTGTCTGGAAGCCATGACACCTGATGGTCAAGACTACTACCTAAGGCTGGGGTACACGCCTCGTAGGCGCTCTGCCCTCCGCCTGTCACGTCTCATCGCCCGACAGCAGCTTTTGCGCAGGCTGGCACAAGGTAGTCAAAGAAAGAGTTATGAGAATGTCCTAATGAAAGTTTTAATGGGCGATTTGAATGTAAAGAACCAGGATCAAAGAGAGAACATTTGTATTTTTAATCAGTTAAGATGGAGACAGATGGAGTTTTAAACAATGTCAGCTTTGATCAGTTGTTAAAACATGGGAAGGAAGCTTCTGATTGAAGCTTCTTTATGTCAGATTGTGTCCTTGTTAATATTTTTTTCAAATACATGACTTATGTCACAGCAATTTGCAATCAATTATTTATCAATTTAGCAACAACCTGAACCTTTTCTGTTTTAAACTTACATTTTTAAGAACTTCTCTGTAGCTTAATCAGCCCTGACATGATTGAACTGAACATAGGAAGACACTTTTGCACCAAATTTGTTATTCATAATTTGCAAGAAGTCTAAGCAAACCCTGAAGCCTTTCAGTGTTATTGTTTTTGTCTGTGTTTCACCTACCTAACTGGTCACTTCCTCTACTTCCTGTCACATGACCCATGTTTCTCAAGAAATAAACACAATATTCAACAGAACAACGGAAGCTACTCTTCAGCTATTTGAAGAAGGTTTTGCGTTTTCTATTTCCTTAGCTTTAACAATATCTGTTCAACCCACCAAACTTTGATGATATATGAACCTAGTGCTAAATGTCAGAAGGTGAAACATGAAAAAAATGTAGAAAGAGAAGCATGTTTCTGCTTGTGCAGAGGGATTGTATGACCTTGTTAGCTTCCACTCCCTACTTATTGCACTAATACACCCTTTTTAACCGTAACCTTCTCAACACGTCTCCTAAAAAAAAAACCTTCTTCACACTTATGGATAAATGGTCCCCTAACAAACTATATGTGAGATGGGGACAGCCTTTAAATTGAAGACCAGAATGCTTAAAAACCTAACAATGCTACTAAGATACAGGTGAAACCAGATATTTACATGTTAATATTTTTTAAAAATAAAATCAGATAAATATCCTCCTGTTTTAGATTAGCTAGGATCACCTAAATTATTTCTGTATGCTAAATTTCAGAATAACTAGAAAAAAGAATGTATAAACTTTATTTAAATTTGGATGATTACATACATTTCCTTAGTCTTTAGCTGAATTACCTTTTTGGGTATCCTTTTTAGTTTGCTCTAATTTTGGCCCAATCCTCCTGACAGAATTGATGTAGCAAGGTCAGGTTTTTTAAGGCTGCCTTGCTCACACACTTTTTCAGCTCTTCCCATATTTTCTATAGGATTGAGGTTTTCTAATATCCACTCCAAGCGAAGACTTTGTTGAACCACTTTGTAACTAAGTTGGTAGTTGTTATTATCATAATATGTGTCCAGCATTTGATTTCCCACCTTATATCTTGAGATATTGCTTCAACATCCCCACATAATGGTGTTTCTCTATGATACGATCTTTTGTGAAGTGCACCAGTCCCTCCTGCAGCAAAGCATCCCTCTGTCATAATGCTACAGTACTAAAGGTCTCGTTCATTGACAAACCGTGTAATACTTGTTTTTGTGATATGAGATCAGTTCCTCTTGGCTGCATATGCATGCTGTATGTTAACGTTTTCTCCAACCCACATTGCCTGCAGTAGCCACAGAAAGAAAACAGATGGCAAAACGAGTGAGTCAGAAAAAAACACTCCCATCTACATCACAGGGAAAATGATTATTCATGGTCTTGCCTACCTTGGCTTGCGACCACCAATGGGAAGGCTGATATTGCAGCCTGGAGAGAGAAAAGCATATCTCTGCTAGTAGAAGCTAGAAGAAGAAGCTAACAGTTAGCAACAAAGCTAACTGTTAGCAACTCCACAGCATGGCAGGACATGGTCGGGCTTGGTTTATTTGTGGACATAGCACATCACATAATTTTTTACCCAAGAAAGAGGAGCTGAAGAAAAACAGATGAAATTTCTCTTAGAATACTGCCAGCGAAGTAAGTTAAGTTAGTTGTTAAGTTAGTTATTTGTTTGAAGGCAGCAAAATAGTTGCATTGGTGTTAGGCAATCATAATCATCAATAATAATCAGTTAGACCTGTGATCCTGACGTGTCCCCCCACCCACTCCTCCAACAAACTGCAACCTCCTGAAATAGGAGCGCCAGAGCATTTATTCCACGTAAAATGGATTACAAGGCATTTGTTCATACTGGAGACCACAGCAAATTTATTGAAAATACGAGTGAATGAGAACTTTAAAGTTGGAATGTTATTCTCATAGGCTTCTTCCTCTGAGTGGCGTTTCAGCCCATGTTGAAACAGAACTTGTTTCATTGTTGATTAAAAAAATACTCTATACCAGCTTCACCCAGTGAAGACTTCACAAAGCCTTTTGTTGTTGTTCGGGGTTTACACAGATTTTACATCTCCTTCCTGATTGGTGTACTGGGTGGACATTCCTTAAGTGATTATATATGCATATAATTGTTTCATTCAGGGGTCTAGAAATTGTGGCCATGGATAAACCAGAATTGAGGTGATCCACAGCGCTCTTCCTGATACATTTGCTTATTTCAATACTTTACCCATGATGTCACACAAGGGATCATTGTGTCTGGGGTGTTGCCTTAAAATATATCCACTCAGATGTTTTGGTCAGAAGCTTATAAAGGGATGAAATAATCACTAAAGCTTTCACAAATTGTTTAAATGCTTAGTAAACACATACAGTAAGTTTAAATCTTAGTGTATGTAAACTTCTAAAGTTAAAGAAAGTAATATTAAATTAAATGGTAACTGACCTAAAGCAGGAAAAGTTTAGCCTGCTTTTATATGATGTACGGTTTGTAAATATCTCATTTTAACTATATATCTTATAGGCAATTTGTTTTTATACACACCTTAAAAGGTGAGCACAATGCTTTTTAAATGAAAGTTTATTATGTTTATTGTAGATAAAACATAATAAAATGATTTTGTAGATTTTTCTAAAGCTATTTGTTGGATACAGCATTCATTTCAGCAAGAAAAACATCAGAAACATGAACTTTTTCACCTTTGTCTTCCATTACATTTTCTTTAAGCATCTGCTTTTCAGCTGTAAAGACCTCTTTATGTAGCTTTGGAAGAAGCATCGTGTTTGTTTGGTTTTTGAGTCTTGCTTAACAAAATATGGGTTTTCATCTGCCTTAATGGTTATCCATTGGTGACAGTTTAGCAACTAGACTCCTTTTTTTGTTCGTGAACTTTTTTGCTATTGTTATCCTCGCAGGGAAGACTTAATGTTTTAAAAATATTTCTGGGATTTGGCACTTGATATCCCTAAAATGATTTGCCATTTTCTTGATAGCAATATAATTCCATACCCCATTTCTCTCTCTGCTTGCTCTGGTGAATATATTATTTGCTACTGTTAATTAAAATCATCACACAGTACAACTTGAAGTGCCTAAAGACATTCTTTTTTTTTCTTTAACCCTTCAATAAACTGAGAATTTAAATATAATTGTTTAAAATCATCCACATCCTTACATGGCAACCACTACTGTTGTGCAGGTTTCTCGTGTGTTATATTTAGATTGGAGAGTTTTAATGGATATAGGTAATTTCCTTTCTTTACCTTTTCATACCTTTGTGGAGTTAGTCGATTCATACTTCATGTTTTCGAGAACGAAAAAGCCACTGGTATCTTTTGTACTTTGACATCTGACAATTTAAAGCAATTATTTATGTTCTACTAATAGTCTACTGCAAGGAGATTTGGGTTTTATTACTGAAAAGAATAATGGAGTTAGATTTAGATATAAATATTTTTAACTTTTCCTACAAAAGTCTTCCTACTGGAACTAATATTAATGTTTTGAAAAGTCCCAACTTTAATCTGATAGAGAATCTGTGCAGGGAGCTAATGATTAGGGTGATGGCAATGAGGCCTTCCAACCTTTAAGACTTGCATCAAATATAAATCCTCAAAACACCAGTGGAATTATAAGCCAAAAGCTGCTCAGCAACTATGAGAAGCATTTGCTTGCTGTAATGCCAAAAACAGATTTTTATTGCTTATTTAGAAAGGTATACGAAAATATTGATCTTTAATTTTCATGAAAATGAAATAAAAACATGTAATTGATCTAATTTATAATTGATATTCCTTTCATATTGTTGCAATTTGTTTTTGAAAGATGCCTGTCTCATTCATGACTATATTAATGATCTGTGTTCTGTGATTCTGGTCCTGTTCAGTACTACACTATGTGCCTCAAGGATCTCTGATCTCTTATGATGATAGTAGAGAGATTTATTTTGCAAAAACAGAATACATGGTATGGTTGTGTCATACACTATAATTCTTACTTTGTTAACTTACACCTATGATGAAAACAGTCAGGTAATGAATAATAATTCATATGATTGAGGATAATTTAAAGGGCTCTGAACGTTTGTGCAATGGTTAGTACTCAGTAGGGGTGGGGAAGTATAGTGATTTATGTCATGTTTAAGGGTCTGATGTCATGTATAGATAAGTTGTTTTAGAATCTAGATGTTGTGTTTTCTGGGCATTTGTTGTCTCTAATAATTTGATGAGCCATATCATAGATGTTGTCCATTTACCTGCCTTCAGATAAATACAGTGGCTTGCAAAAGTATTCGGCCCCCTTGAACTTTTCCACATTTTGTAACATTACAGCCCCAAACATGAATCATTTTTTTTGGAATTCCACGTGAAAGACCAAAACAAAGTGGTGTACACATGAGAAGTGGAACGAAAATCATACATGATTCCAAACATTTTTACAAATAAATAACTGAAAAGTGGGGTGTGCATAATTATTCAGCCCCCTTTGGTCTGAGTGCAGTCAGTTGCCCATAAACATTGTCTGATGAGTGCTAATGACTAGATAGAGTGCACCTGTGTGTAATCTAATGTCAGTACAAATACAGCTGCCCTGTAACGGCCTCAGAGGTTGTCTAAGAGAATGTTGGGAGCAACAACACCATGAAGTCCAAAGATGTTCAAGGCTTGGGAAATCTTTTTGTAGCCTAAGCCTGCTTTAAATTTCTCAATAACTTTATCCCTGACCTGTCGGGTGTGTTCTTTGGACTTCATTAGCACTCATCAGGCAATGTCTATGGGCAACTGACTGCACTCAGGCCAAAGGGGGCTGAATAATTACGCACACCCCACTTTTCAGTTATTTATTTGTAAAAAATGTTTGCAAGCCACTGTATCAGGTAGAAATAATTTTAAGTCTGGTGTTAATTTGAACATGTAAGCTGTTTCCTGTCAGACGGCGGTCATGTGATCTGGAGGATTTCCCATTTAAGGAGGAGCTACTCACCAGCTCGCCGCTCTGACATCACTTTTTCCATGTCCCGAGCTCCACAGCTGTGCTTCCCAGCATCGCTAGTTCCCGGGTGTAGCGGATTTCCCAATCCTCACAATCAGCCGATCCTACCGTCTCGTTAGATCTTGTAATCCAAGATCTGTAGATCCAGCTTTCTCCACAGATCAGTCCTCACGTTCAGGGATTACTATACTAAACCGCGTGCTACTGTCCTTCCCTCGCTCGTCCATCACCGCGCTTGGGTCTCAGCCGCACGCAACACTCCTATCGGTCTATCAGGCCGTGATCCTGACAGGATGTCAGAGCCTGCAAAAGTAGACCCAGCGGAATTCGAGCGGCTTAGGTCCGAGGTATTATACCTCCGCGGTGTTGTCGATTGCCAAAGCTCCAAGCTGGAAGCCCTGACCGAGACGCTTCTCCAGCTTTCCTCCTCCATCACCACGCTGCAGCGTCAGTGCGCGCCGGGCAGCGAGGAACCCCGGATTGGATTACCGGAAAAGTGGAATGGAGTCGACGGCCGGCCCGACGGGTTGCTCGCCACGTTAGAGATGATTTTTGAATGCCAGCCAACTAAGTATTCAACAGAGCGCTCTAAAGTGGCCTTATTGACTTCCCTTCTTTCTGGCCGAGCCCAGGAATGGGCTGCCGCCCTTTATTACGCCAAGTCCACAGCCTGAAATCAATTTACAGTGTTTGTTGAGGAGCTATAGCGAGGTGGATTTGGAGTCCCAGCTCCTCCACCTACGTCAGGGAGATCAGTCCGTTTGCCATTTCGTTTCGGAATTCCGTACCCTGGCCGCCAAGCTGAATTGGGGGGACGCTGCCCTCCGATCCGTCTTTATGGAGGGATTAGCAGACTATATTAGAGATGAGATGATTGGCCATGAAGCTCCAAAGACCTTAGATGCTACTGTCGATCTAGCTCTCAAAATCGATCAGCGTGTCCTGCTTCGTCCCTGACCGGAGTCGCGTCGGTTCAGGTCTTTTAGATCTCCCCGATCCTCTACCCCTCCTCCTCCCTTGGCTTCGGGAGGTTTTCCTGCTGATTTGCCCGGTTCCTCTACTGAGGAGCCAATGCAGATTGGAAGACTCTCTAATGAAGAGCACGATCGGCGTTGGCGTGAGGGGCTTTGCGCCTATTGCGGCTCACCTTAACATCGCCTCTCTAAATGCCCACTACGCCAGGGAAACGTAGAGACCAGGTAGACCTTGGGGGAGTTCTACCTGGTCCTAATCCCTCTGCCGCCCCTACCCGCTTCCAACTCCAAGTCACTTTCCACCTCGAACATCAGCAATTTCCATTATTAGCTCTTCTCGGCACCGGAGCGGCTGAAAACTTCATTGATCAGGACCTGGCCCATCGGCTTGGAGTCCCTCTCTCACCTATTAACCACTTCATCCCTGTCACCTCAGTGGATGGTCGCCCCCTACAACCCTATCCAGTCCAACACCAGACCCAATCTGTACACATGTCCATAGGCAGCCATCGCGAGCAGATTCGGTTCCTGGTAGTTTCTGCTGGCTCCACCCCACTTATACTGGGCTACCCTTGGTTTTCCCGTCATGACCCCCATATTTCTTGGTCATCTTGCCGCATTTTAAACTGGGGTCCCAACTGCTGCCAGCACTGGTCCTTCCCTGAGACCATTGCAGCCTCGAAGGGCTCACAGGAGTCAGTGGGTCTGGAGGAGATTCCTCCGGCCTACCGAGATCTCGCCGCTGTTTTTTGCAAGGATCGAGCCTCCACTTTGCCCCCCCACCGGCCCTAAGATATGGCAATTGACCTCCTCCCTGGCGCTGTCCCTCCCTGTGGCCGCCTTTTTTCATTGTCTGCCCAAGAGACGAGAGCCATGGAGGAGTATGTGGCTGAGGCCCTTCAGAATGGTTCCATTAGGCCGTCTACTTCGCCAGCGGCTGCAGGATTCTTTTTTGTTAAAAAGAAAGATGGATGGCTTCGCCCCTGCATAGATTACCGGGCCCTAAATAGGATGACGGTAAAAAACCGCTACCCTCTTCCGCTCATCTCTACCGCCCTCGACTCTCTCTCAAGCGCCACCGTTTTCTCTAAGCTGGACCTCCGTAGCGCCTACAACTTGGTGCGTATTAGGGAGGGGGACGAGTGGAAGACGGCATTCGTCACCCCCACCGGACTGTACGAGTATTTGGTGATGCCGTTTGGCCTTTGCAACAGTCCTGCCGTCTTCCAGCACTTTGTCAACGATGTCCTCCGGGATATGTTGGGGCGCTGGGTGTTCGTTTACTTAGACGACATCTTGATATACTCCCGCTCCATGGAAGAGCATACCCATCATGTTAGATCAGTGCTGAGCAGACTCCTGGAGAACAAGTTGTTTTGCAAGCTGGAGAAATGTACCTTTCACCAGCATTCTGTTTCCTTCCTCGGGTACACCATGTCCTCTGACGGGTTGGCCATGGACCCCCAGAAAGTCCGGGCAGTCGCTGAGTGGCCTCTGCCGTCCAGTCTGAGACAGTTACAGAGCTTCCTGGGGTTTGCTAATTTTTACCGGCGGTTTATTCGGGGTTTCAGCTCTGTCGCAGCACCCCTTACCTCCCTCACCAAACCGTCTAACCAGCCTCGGCCCTTTAGCCTCCCTCCCGAGGCTGTCCGATCCTTCCGACACCTTCTCCGCCTGTTCACCTCGGCTCCCATACTGTTGCACCCAGACCCTGAGAGGCCCTTCGTGGTAGAGGTAGACGCCTCTGATGTGGGTGCAGGGGCTGTTCTTTCCCAAAGAGGTCCTGATGACAAATTACACCCCTGCTGTTATTTCTCGCGGAACTTTTCCGAGACCCAACACAGGTATGGCGTTGGCGACCGAGAGCTGCTAGCCATTAAATGGGCCCTAGAGGAGTGGCGTCATTGGCTCTTGGGGGCCCGTGAACCGTTTCTTCTATGGACTGATCACCAGAACTTGATTCACCTTCGTTCAGCCAAGCAGGTTAACCCCAGACAGGCCCGCTGGGCCTTGTTTTTCGAGCCTTACAATTTCCACCTCGCCTACCGCCCTGGCTCAAAGAACATTAAAGCAGATTCTCTTTCCAGGCTGACCCCGATCCCATTTTGCCCGCCAAACGCTTCCTGGCTCCCCTCCGTTGGCCTTTGGAGGACTCTATCCAGGTAGCCCTGCGCGAAGAACCCGCCCCTCCGGAGACACCTCCGGGTTGCCTCTATGTCCCCTCAGGATGCCGTCAGGAGGCTTTAATCTGGGGTCACTCCTCTCCCTTTTCAGGACACCCTGGTCCTGTAAGGACGTTGCAGTTCCTTAAACGCGCACTCTGGTGGCCCTCCATGAACCGCGACGTCCACGAATTCGTCTCCGCCTGTGACGCCTGCGCCCGTTCTAAACCCTCTTCCTCCTCCCTTGCAGGGGAACTTCAACCCCTTCCAGTTCCGAGACGCCCCTGGTCTCACATCGGGTTGGACTTTGTCACCGGTCTCCCCCCAGTTGAAGGTCTGAATACCATCCTCACCATTATGGATCGGTTTTCTAAAGCCGTCCACTTGGTGGCCCTGCCCGGTCTACCCTCTGCCAAACGCACAGCCGAGCTATTGCTGGAACATGTTGTCCGCCTGCACGGCTTCCCCAAGAACGTTGTCTCCGACAGGGGTCCCCAGTTTTCGGCTAGGTTTTGGAGAGCCTTTTGTCGCCTCGTCGGGGCCTCGGTCAGTCTCTCCTCTGGCTACCACCCCCAGACCAATGGCCAGACCGAACAGTTTAACCAACAACTAGGTCGATTCCTGCGATGCTTTGTGGCTTCCTAACCTTCGCGCTGGCCCAGGTATCTACTGTGGGCAGAGCTTTCCCACAACCTCCATGTCTCTTCCTCCACGGGGTTTTGTCCCTTTGAACTCTGCCAGGGGTTCTGCCCCCCCCCCCTCTTTGAGCATCAGGAGACTGATGTTGAAGTCCCCGCAGCCCATCTGTTTGTCCGCCGCTGCCGTCTGGCTTGGGTTAAAGCTAGGGCGGCTATTTCCCGAGCCAACTCTCAGTCCGCCAGGCAGCACCGCCGCAGACACCGCCCAGGCCCCTCCTTCCAGCCTGGCAATCAGGTTTGGCTCTCCACCAGACACCTTAAGCTCCACACTGAATCCAGTAAGCTCACTCCCAAGTTTGTAGGGCCCTACGAGGTGCTGACAAAGATCAACCCAGTCACTTATCACTTGCGCCTCCCATCTGCGCTGAGAGTTCACCCCGTTTTTCATGTGTCCCAGCTTAAGCGACACGTCACCTCTCCACTGACCCCCACCCCCACTCCCCCCCCAGCTCCAAGAGTCATAGATGGAGGTCCTACCTTTACAGTCAGGCGGATTTTGGACTCTCGCCGTCGGGGCCGAGGAATCCAATACCTGGTTGATTGGGCTGGCTATGGTCCTGAGGAACGCTCCTGGGTTCCATCCAGACACATTATGGACCCATCTCTGATTGCAGACTTCAACCGCCATCATTCTGGACCGTCAGGCGCCGGTCATTAAGGGGGGGGTCCTGTCAGACGGCGGTCATGTGATCTGGAGGATTTCCCATTTAAGGAGGAGCTACTCACCAGCTCGCCGCTCTGACATCACTTTTTCCATGTCCCGAGCTCCGCAGCTGTGCTTCCCAGCATCGCTAGTTCCCGGGTGTAGCGGATTTCCCAATCCTCACAATCACCCGATCCTACCGTCTCTTTAGATCTTGTAATCCAAGATCTGTAGATCCAGCTTTCTCGACAGATCAGTCCTCACGTTCAGGGATTACTATACTAAACCGCGTGCTACTGTCCTTCCCTCGCTCGTCCATCACCGCGCTTGGGTCTCAGCCGCACGCAACACTCCTATCGGTCTATCAGGCCGTGATCCTGACATTTCCAAGCATTCTAAATGTTCAGTTGTCCATTTGTTCATTAATTATTGTCCTTTTCATCTAGCATTTTTTTAATTTTAGTGAATGTCCTGCTATATAGCAATATTATTAACCAAAAATCCACAGTATCACTTTATTACACCAGCCTTTTCCTTTTAATGCATGTTTTTAAGCTTTACCATCTTGTTTATATTTAAGTTAAAAAAGAGACTACATATAATAGCATTTCTGTGCAGTCAGAGGCCATTCAGAGATAAAATAAATGCATAGAATGTGAAAGGTACAAAAAGAACCTTTCATCCAACCCTACCCTGCAGGCATGGGTAATCAGACTGGACATGAATACGATGCTGGAATACCTTTTCTTTGACACCCTCTGCTGGACAAAAGGTTACATCACTAAAAAGAGAGCTTGATGACCTTCACTTGCCTTATCTTTTGTGCTCTCATTTAAATTCAGGCAGCAAACAGCAGCTGTAGCTCTGGTGCTCTTAAGTATTATGGCCAACCACTTGATCATAAATGTGCATCTGTGTGTGTCTGTAGTCTTCCATCCTTGTGTTTGAGGAGGCTCTATGTCTAAACATGCACTGATTTCATGCCAGTATTGATTCTGTTTTACAGTGCATTCCTATGGGCAGGACATCATAGATGATGTATCTCATAAGACAGGACAGGCATATTCCATTTTATCCCTCCCCCCATCCCTCTCTTCCTGTCTCCTCACTCCTCCACTGTCTTCTTCAGTCCTTTTTTTTGACCTTTAGACGTGACTGACTAAGTGCTTTAGCTTATGTGAGAATATGGCTGCTCTCCAGGCTGCCTGTCTCTGTAGTCTTTGACTGCTCAGCCTGCTTTTTCAGTTATTGGTGTAAATTTTTACTAAAAGGGCTCATCCTGAAAAGCATATAGAACAATTCACATATCATTTTGTAAACAGTGACAAAATGTTTTGCAGTTTGCTGTGCTCTGAAATTTTCGGTTTAGCTCAGGAACTTCCCGCTACATCTGCTGTTCTTAGTTCACATGCTGCTCTGGATTCATGGGAAATTAGAAGCAGGAAATGATGTCATTCAAGCCTCTTTAGAGTCCCTGGGACCTAGAGACCCAATAGTAGGTGGACATACCACAGAGGAAAATTGATAGTGGCAGTGAAAAAAAGGCAGGAAATAAAAAGCAGAGGAAAGGACAACTCTTGCGCTGACATTGGGTTGCTTTTATTCAGTCTTTTATGTAACACCAATGGAACCCTTGTCATGTAAAGAATTAACTTGCACACTCTTTTCCCCACAGATGGATGCCCAAATTGATATGCTTACAAACAAACTCAGCGTCTCATACACATGCCATCCAACGGCTTGTGTTGACCGCGATTCTTTTCCTTCTCAGCAGGACTGCAGTGACATGAAAAAGATTTGGGGAGGACTCACAGTGGATGCCTCAGATTAGCTCTGTCTGCCTGTTTGCACTGCTGTGTTTTGCAGCCAACGTCCAAATTGTTTGTGTACTAATTAATCTCTTGATTAAATTCTGCACAGATGAATAGTGGGGCTTTGTTCCCACACTGACAGAAGCCTAGGCTTTTGTCTTTCTGTACAAATGTGAAATCAAAGTTGGCAATTACACATGCCAGAACACTGTGATGAAACGTGTAATTGTGTGCTTTTTAAATTTTAGCTTGGTAATAACACGGCATCATCCCTTTTTGTATTTTTGATATAACTCCTGACTGAGGATATGTAAAATTTGATAAATAATTCTAAATTATTATCATTAGGAGTGTAACCAGGTGCTTTGCTAGGCATACACCGATACTGGAGCGGCCAATAGCTAAATACTGAATACAAATAACAATCACAGTCAAATGTAGATTTTTATTTATATATATATATATATATATATATATATATGTATGTATGTATATATATATATATATATATATATATATATATATATATATATGTGTGTGTGTGTGTCTATATACACTACTCACAGTAAGTTAGGGATATTATTATTTAGATGAGTGCTATTCCTATTTGGTCTGAATTTTAATGAAATAAGTGAAAGTATCCTTTGATATTACTAATAATGAATTAGAAGAAACATCATTTTCATTAATGTAATATTTATTACCCCAAAAATGTAGACAATAACAAAGGGTAGCCCCAAATAACACAAATTGATTATGTCAGTAGCGGGTGTTTTCACCATTTGCCGCTAGGCATGGGCCGGTTACCGGTTTCAAGGTATACCGCGCGGTATGAAACGGTCAAGGTTTCAAAACCACTAAAATTTTCCGTCATACCGTCCCTGCGGTATAAGTGTTTTTTATTTTAATTTTAATGTGACGTCTCGTCAGGGAGAAAGTAAACATCCCTCATGCTGTGTGAAGCTGCAGCGTAAAGCCCCCCCCCCCCGCACACCTGCGTTTGTTGTGACTGACAAACGGGCTGCGCTGAAGGAGGCGAGCCCCCAGAACTTTTTCCACCGTCCCTAAGTGGATGTTTGTGAATACTTCGGCTTCCGTAAAAAGCCAGACATTCACGGCTTGGAAGAAGAAGGTCGCCCGACGTGCAAAACGCGCTTGAGAACAGTGGCAGCCCGAGGAGGCAATACATCGAATATGATAGCGCATGTTCGGGAACACCACCCATCGTTGTATGCTAAATTCAAGGTAAAGTTAATGCTGTCTTACAATGAACGAGCATATAAGTGTCTGACATTAGTGAAATGAGCTTGTTACCTTAACTACCATATCTTATATTTTCTTGATCTCTATCCTTAGTAACTTTTTTTTAAACTAAGGCAGATATGGTAACTAATGCTAATGATGATTTATCTTAGCATGCTAGTTAGTTACCATGTCTGCCTCACTAAAAAGTGTTTTTTCCTTTAAAAAAAAATACAGACGGGGCGTCGTGTGGTGCAGTGGTTAGAGTGGGCGCCCCATGTGCAGAGGCTTCAGTCCTCGACGCGGCCGTCCCCGGTTCAAGTCCTGTCCCAGGCGACCTTTGCCGCATGTCTTCCCCCACCTCTCTCCCCCTTCAAAAACCCTGTCCACTGTTAATAAAGACCACTCAGGCAAAAAAAAAAACTTAAAAAAATAAATAAATACAGACATTCAAAATACACCTTTTAGAGCTGTAATCATAATACCGTGAAACCGTGATATTTTTGCCTACGGTTATCATACCGTCAGAATCTCATACCGGCCCATGCCTATTTGCCGCAATGGCAGATTGACAGCGACGTGTCATGTTCCTCACTAGCCTTGTGATGTCCTGAGGCAATGTGTTCCACTTTTCTACAAGTGCTACACGCAGTTCTGTCAGGTCACATGGGTGTGAGGTACGATCATCCAGTCTCTGCTTCAGATGATCCCAGACATGCTCTATAGGGTTCAGGTCAGGGGACAATGCTGGCCATACTATATGAAGCACTCCGACTTCTTGAAGTCCAGCTGTGACATATCTGGCAAAATGTGGTGGAGCATTAATTTCCACAAACAGAAAGTTAAGGGTGTGCTGGCGGAATTGGGGGATGATGATGGGTTCTATGATGTCTCTGAGGTAAGAACGTGCAGTGACTGAGCCATGTACAATAACCAAATCAGTTTTGCGCTGACTGGTGATGCCTGCCCAGACTGTTACACCTCCTCCACCAAAGCTAACCCTGCATATCATTTACCTCGCCTTCTCCAGCAACGCTGACGACCATCATTTCTGTGCAAGATGACCCGACACCTGTCAGTGAACAGGACGGTAGACCAGCTGCATTGTCCAGGTCGCATGGTCTTGTGCCCACTGCAAACGTTTACAGCGGTGTCTTGGTGTCAGTGGAGTCACCTGCAATGGTCGTCTGGCATTCAAGCCAAAGCGGTGGAGTCAGTTGCGAATGGTTTGTCTGGAAACCCTAGTACCCCTCACATCTTGTACATGGGCCTGCAGCTGTGTGGCAGTTGCAGGACAATGTCTGAGTGCATAGGTCCTTAGATACTGGTCATGTTTGCGATCTGTCATTTGTGGGGCTCCACTCCTGGGTCTGTCACAAACTCTGCCAGTAGTTCTGTGTCTTGATGCAAGTCTGCTGATGACACTTTGAGACACAGCAAGTTCACGTGCCACATCTGACTGTCTGCCACCGGTCCGAAGGCGCGCTATGGCCTGGTTGCGCTGCTCATTTGTTAAGGGACGTCGTGTGTTCATGGGTGTTTGAAGGATGAAGTTGGAATGACTTACTGACAATACCAGCTTTTTAAACCCACAGAATGTTGAAATTGATACCAAATTGAAAAGGGATGTCTTTAGTATTTTTTGGTGTTGGCCCCAATATGTAAGGCACACTGCACACAGTGAGACCATTATGTGGAAAACACAAAATGAGGTGTGTCTATCATCCCAATACAATTGCCTCCCTATCCCAAAAATCTCTGAAGTGAGAAAAACACCATATGTATGACATCCACTGAGTCTCTCACGATATCCCTAACTTATTGTGAGTAGTATATATCAAATCAAATCAAGCTTTATTTATGAAGTACTTTTCATACACAAATTGCAGTTCAAAGTGCTTTACAGAATTAAAATGAACCCACATAAACCACATTCCCATCCCTCCCCCACAGATTTAAAAGCATGTTCATAGTTATAACCCTCTCCCCCCAACCCAACCCTCATGCAAGCACACAATTAAAAGTAACAGTAAAAAGGACAATGGACTGAGTAGGGATGAGCCAGGTAAGGAAGCGCTATCAAAGGAGCCATCTGCATCGGCAGCAGCAGATCAACAGCAGCCGCCAAGGCACTAACCTAGGGGGCTCAGAGGAGGTGAGGCCGAGACCCCCACCTCCACCAACCTGGTGAACATCCAGGCAGCCACAGCCGACCAACCGCTCCCGAGGTAGATGGCTCCCACAGAGGAAATGCTGGAAGGAAGATTAAAATTACAAGTTAAAGTATAAAATAAACATAGAATAAACATGGTAAGATTAAGTAGTAAAATCAATGTTAAAATTTATGAAGTAAAACATACAGTGCAATTATACCAACTATAATAAATAATCAGTTAAAAGCAAGGCTAAAAAGGTCTTGAGCCTGTTCCTAAAAATATGAATGTTCTCTGCGTTCTCCCTTAGGTCCTCCGGCAGCCTGTTCCAGAGGTGAGCGCCATAATAATAGAAAGACGCCTCGCCATGAGTGTGTCTCCTGACTTTAGGGATAACAAGGAGACGGTTGCTAGAGGAGTACAGAGACCGCGAAGGTTCATATGGTGAAAGCAGTTCTGAATGATAAGAAGTCCCAAGACCATTAAGACACTTAAAAACCATTAAAAGAACCTTAAAATCGATCCTAACACATATGGGGAGCCAATGCAATGAATTTCAGACTGGTGTAGTGCTCCTGCCTCCTGGTCTTCATCAGGACACTTGCTGCTGAATGTTGTAGAAGTTGTAAACTGGATATACTCTTTTTGGGAAGACCAGAAAGCAAGGCATTACGGTAATCAAATCTACTGGGGATAAAAGCATGCATCAGTAGCTCCGTGTTGGCCCGAGAGAGAATGGGTCAGCCTCTGGCAATGTTCTTTAGATGATAAAAACCTATTTTAGTAATGTTTTTAATGAGAAGGATAAAAGTCAGCTCAGAGTCAAAAATCACGCCCAGATTTTTCACTTGTAAAGATGGATTAAAAGACAGGGATTGTAATTTTGGTGAAAGTTTCTTACTCTGAGCCTCAGGACCGATGACTAAAACTTCAGTTTCCTGGTTGAGCTGGAGAAAGTTTTCTGCCATCCAGGATTTGATGTCTAAAATGCAGTTAAAAAGTGCATCCATTGGCCGTCTGTCATCGGGACACATGGAGATGTACAACTGTGTATCATCAGCATAACTGTGAAAGTTAACTCCATGTCTTCCGATGACACTGCCAAGAGGGAGCATATAAAGGTTAAAAAGCACTGGGCCTAAAATTGATCCCTGGGGCACACCACATATAATCTTGTGTACCCTAGAGGAGCAGGTATCTAAACTTAACATACAAGTCCTGTCTGTGAGATAGGAAGTAAACCATTTGTGAACAGCACCAGAGGGTTAAAAGAATAGTGTGGTCTACTGTATCAAAGGCAGCACTTATATCCAGTAGAACCAACACTGTCACCCTCTGTGCATCATAGTTTAATCTAAAATCACTTAAAATCTTCAAAAGGTGTATTCTATCGATCTATCGATCTATCGATCTATCGATCTATCGATCTATAGATATATAGATATATAGATATATAAATATAGATATATGCTCTTATATGCTCTTTACCACTCATAAAGACCTCAACCCAGGGACTGTTTTGAAGCTATTTGTAAAATAAAAAGACAATAATGATGTCTGAACTTGGGATCTTGGGGCACAAAGGAGGGCATCTATGCCTCTAGTCCAACACATCTTGAGGCTTTATTAATAATTTATTCCATGGTTTATATGTAGCGCATGTATAGATCAGACTGAGTACTGTGAACCTGAAGTGGGGGGTATGAGGTTGGCGTGTTTGATTTCTCTTTAATTGCAGTATTACAGTAATCATGAGATGGCTGCTTTTTAGAATAAACGCAACAAATTTAGAAAATACTAAACTCCGTGAGTCATTAGCCTAGTTTAGTCTGCTTGTGACAAGTCATAAATTTCAAACTTCAAAAAAAGGATTGTTTTAATTATGTTGTGCTGTGACATTGTTTTAACTGTCTGTCTTTTATTGGGTTGTAACTTAAAAACTTGAGCTAAGATTGCTCATGCATTTGTAATCTATTTTCAGATTAGTTAGACGTTCAAGAACGTCTAACTAATTTTTTTAAATGCTTTGGTAAAAGATTGAGGATTTCCTGCCATCTGTCCTTGTTTTGCCTCTCCATCTGGACTTGCAATTTTTAACCTGATTTTAAAATAATAATTTTAAAAAAATCAACCAGTCTCACAATCTCACAGTGAGTAAATAAACAACTGGTGTGGTATCTCATCCTCCCTGCTGTTTTCCCACAAGGTCCATTCATCTCGACTCCCCACCCCAGCCGTCTGACTGTCTTGTCCCTTTTTTTGAATTCTCTGTCTCACTGAGGGCAACATCAGTGCTGTTTTAAATGTACATGCCAATATGCCTATCCTTCTGGATGTGTCTGGGTGGATTCTCGCTCACATTGTGAATAGAAGAATACAAGGTCAAAGTCTTGTTGTTGTCCAGTAAGCTGGTGGGCTTGGCTGACATTTGAAGTTAACATCGAGTGAATGATAGACTGCAACCTCGAGAGTCCAGCCTACTGTATGTGAACATCAGCTGAAATGAGTCATTTCCTGCAGGGATGCAAAGAAGCTTTGGACGTTCTTCTTGAGTGGGAGAGTGGGGATTGGAACGTTTCTGTTGATAGATGAAAGAAAAGGTGTGAGGGAGTGTTTTGTTTTACAGAAAGATTGTGAAGGAGAGAAGATAAGTGAGACCCAAAGAAAGAAAAGTATAGGTTGAGTGTCAATGTAAGGGTTAGGAAAGGGATTTTTGCTATGTGAATGAACCTAAAAATAAAAGGGAAGGAAACAAGAACAAGATGACTTGCAGGAATGATTTCTGAAATGTAAGTGAAAAGAAGAAGGAAGAGGTCAGAGAAGTGTATAAATAGAGAGATATTGTATGTGCAATTCAACAGAGATGAAAGTTTGAGAGTGGAGGTTGAGTAGAAAATTAGAGGGAAGGGAAAACCTGCATTGAAGCAGGCTGGAGAAAGGGAGGCAGAGCTGTAAACACATGGGTTGGAGAGCCAGCGAGGAAGAAAACACTGTCGCTGCTGTTTGATGGAAAGCTGCACAACACAGTAGATGGATGTTTCCTGGAATGGAGATGAAGCTTCAGCTGGAACAAAGGAAATATAGGAGCTTGTCGTACCCCTCATCATGAGGGCTTCTAGTAAGTTCATATTCAGATTAATTTATTAATGACCACACAAAGAGTTGATGGAATTTGTTTTCGGTACAGCATGACATGCTCACATCTCTGTGTCATTATACAATACAACCAATAAGAAGACAGATACACATAGAACCTTCAGATAAATATTTGATTTAGTGTCCGCACAGCTCTGTCCGTACAGTTTTGAATGTATAATGGAGTTGTTGCCTCAATGGATATTTTCTTTCTTTCTACTTTCAGAAAGCTACAATAAGTGTATTTTTTTTTAGAGAGAGGAGTTATTCAAAGAATGTTGGAAGAGGGATATAATTGCTAGATTGTGGTGACAGTGTCATTTCCTCTGACCGTTCTCATCTCTGATGGTGAAGGATGGAGGCTTTTTATTGCTCCGCTAAACCTTGCCAACACCTCTAAACTAGTGATTGAGAAAAGTGAGAATGAATGAGTGGGAAATTGACGGAGCAACGTGTTATTTATAGTAACCAATTTTGTTTGGACATTTATAAGCTTTATTTTCTGTTCATTTTTGTCCTGAAACGTCTTCTTCGGTCGTTACTGGGATTCCTTGATATTCATATTCATATCTCATGCTTTAAGGTGCTTAAGCATTCTTGATAGTGTATTTCTTAAGCTTCTGCTGTTGAAAATGTATTTGTTTCTTGGCACAAGTTTCTTTTGGATTTCTTTGTCAGCACAAGGAGCCGGTTTAATAAGTGTCTGCTCATAAAGAAAACGTATATAAACACACCCAGATTTCTCTGCTGCCAGTTAAGCAGCGTGTGTGATACATATGCCAGCGGAAAAAAGCTGTAAAACAAAAGCCTGTAAAAATGTTTCATGCTTGCTAGGCAGCCAGGGCCTGGTTTTGGTGCGATGTGGTACGCCTGTTGCTTTTATCCCCCCCAAAAAAAGCTAAACATATTTAGAGGTTTCTGCATGGATGTATTACATAACTTAAATTAAATTGTATTACCAGCACACTAAGGAAAATGCCTGTGTCTTTACTGGTAGATTTCCAGCTTTCACAGTCTCATCATTCCATTAATTTCCCAGAGCAAGGATACATCTCAGAAATGTTCTTTCCTTCATTAAAAACACAATTTCTTAGAGGGATGCCACGCATTAGTACAGTGCAATGTCTTTGACTTGATTTGTTTGTTTATCATATACTTTTAAATTGGAATTTGGTTTTCAATGTAGTCATATATAGTATCTGGCATAAGTATTCATACCTCTTGAACTCTTTCACATTTTTTCCAACCAACTGCCTTTAATCACCCAATTAGTAAACATAGTCTGTTTGTGGGTAATTTTATCTCAGTATACCAAAATGGTGCTTAGGTCAGATGAGACCAAAAAAATACTTTACTATGTGTGAAAACTAACACTGTAGATCACCTGAGTAGATCAGCCACATCGTGAATCATGGTGCTGGTAGCATCATACTTTTCTTCAGCAGGGAATTGAAAGGTGGTCAGAGTTGGTGGGCAGACTGCTGGAAGAAAAGCTGTTAAAACCTGCAGAAGACTTGAATGGAGGTTCACCTTCTAGCAGGACAATGACCCCAAACATACAGACATGGCTACAGTGGAATTCAGATCAGAATTTCTACATGTGTTTAAATAGGTCAGTCAAAGGCCAGATTTAAATTTAATTGATAATCTGTTGCAAGACTTCAAAGCTGATGTTCATAGACACTCTCCATCCAACTGTGTAGATCATGAGCTATTTTGCAAAGTAGAATAAGCAAAAATGACACCCTGTAGATGTAAAAAAAATAATAATACATGTAGAGGCATAACCAAAAACACCTGCAATTGTATTTGAAGCAAAAGGTGTTTTCAGCTCCCCCGTGTATCGACTCAGGGGGACTATAAATCAATCCATGCAACACTTTTCATTTAAATAAAAATAAAATCTTAAACCATTTATCAGTTTGCTTCCATTTAAAGATTTATTAGTGCATCACATAAAATCTCAATAAAACTCAGGCAGGATTGTGGTAGTGACAAAATCTGAAAAATATCTTAACGAGACTATATGTTAATCATCTTTCCAATGTTGTTTGTGTCTTATAGAGATTGAGGCAAAGGAGGCTTGCGATTGGCTTCGAGCAGCAGGGTTTCCACAGTATGCCCAGCTCTATGAAGGTAAAACATATTCCAGAGGCCACAGTCCATCTGCCTTTCTTAACACAAAAACCTCATCCTTCAGATATCTCCTTTGGCCTTTTTCTACTTTTCTCTTTCTGTCTTATTTTTCCATCATCTGTGACTCTGTCTTTCTTCCTGCCATCCCTCAAACATCACATCCCCGCCTTCTGTGCCGATGCTTTCTATTTCAAGTCTTCAGTTCCTCTCCAGAGGGAGGGGTCATGGGAAAGGCCTTGTTATCACTGCTGGGACTCTCATTGCCTCTCTTTCTCCTTCATTTTTCCCTGTTCTTGTTCTTACATTCACCAACTATTTCCTTTCACCCCCCCCACACACACAACAAAACCTGTGATGACTTACTTTAATGCTATTTGCTCTACTTTTACACCGCTCCTTCTTGTGTTGTGTCTCTGCACCTTCTCTTGCAAACCTCCAGGCGTTTGCTCATGTGTTGATCATTGGGTCTTATAGGGTAGAAGCACAAACACAAAATGGTTTTAGTAATCGAAGAAGAGGATTTTAAAAGGGTTTTAAAATCTTTCTTTAGAAAGACTGACTTGAAAGTCAGGTTGTTGATTATGCAGATAAGCCCTGTAGAGAATCACCAAAATAAACAGCTTAAATCAATTTTGCATTTTGTTGAAATAAAAGATGGAGTTGGAAACATGTGTTTGTTTGTTACACTTCAGACGCAAATGACAAGTGCTAACTGCGGAGACTGCAGCTGTTCAGGCATCACAAACTTCACAGAAAAAACTGCCATATCCTGTCGCCTGCCAGTCATTATCTAACTAGTATTTTCCTCCTTTCTCTTTGTTGCTCTCTCTGTCTCTTGTTTTCTAGATTCCCAGTTTCCGATCAATATTTCCGCAGTAAAAAGGGACCATGACTTTTTGGACCGGGATCTAGTCGAACCTCTCTGTCGGTAAGAATGACTTTTTTTTCTGCATTTCTGATCTAGTCATTCTTTTGAGTGTGCTGACTTTTCCTTGCGGTCTGCTACTCACTGCAACTCATTAGTTGCCTGACCCCCTACCCTTAATGAAGTCCCCATCCATGTCTTCCTCTGGGACTCCCAGGCTTTGATCTGGTCACCTCCCCTTCTCTCTGCCATGCTCTGATCTCCTATTCAAAGAGAAGAGACCCTCGGGGGGCAAAATGTAGAGAGGTGTGTTTGGGTGATGGGGAACTAAGAGAGGGGATGCCAGAGTACTGCTTTAAATGGATGAGCTATTTTCCAAATCCTTCTGATCTTGCGTTGTCACATTACCCTGTTCCTTCATACGTTCTGCTGCATATTTACAAGATTTTAACTTTCTTTTGAGCTGTAACCTCTCCATCTCTTAAGCTGAAGTAACTTGTACAAGTAATTTTACTCTTTGAACTTGTTCAGATTATACAGTACAACTTAAATGTGTTTTATTGTGATTTTATCTGATAAATAAGCAAGAAGTGACGGATAGTTAAGTGGAAAGAAATTAAAATTTGGTTTTCAATTTGAGTAAAGATAGCAGAATATACATCTTTTTCCTGCCACTTCACAAAAAAGAATGATTTTGTGTTGTTCGTAACAAGAAATAGATATAATAATGAAGATATAATAAAGCTTTTGGTTGTAATACTGTAAGTTCAACAATTATGAATACTGCATTTTAGTATGTTTCAAAAAACATTCAGACAAAATATGTGTTGCCATTTCTTAAATCACAACAAACATTAATAGTTACCAAAGCATGTGTTCTTATATTGCCACAGACTGTCAAATCTTAGCAAATAGCAAAGGTAATGCATTCATGAAACCCGTTTTTAATAGCTTACTATAAAAGAGTTGCAAAAAGTAAGAGGGATCGTTGGACTAGATCATTCTATCAGTGGGTGGGTGGGGGGTCAGGATGGGTAGCACATAAAGGAAGGTGGGTGAAAAGTGGAGGGAAGGTGCTGGTTATGCTTTCAGTAAGATGCTCTCCTTAAAGGTAAAGATCAGTTTTAGTCATAGTTGGAGAGGGAGAAGAGTCAGAGTAGAACTTCTGTGTTGATGACATTGTTAGACAGTGCAATGAGAGATTATCTGTCGGATCAGAAAAGATTAAAGAAGAAAATGAAAAGGTTTGTCTGACAGTGACTGAACAGACTCAGGGGGAAAATTGGAAAGTGAAAGTAAAAAGCAATATCATAGAGTGAGCCTTATTACAGTGCAGGAGGGCACCAACATACAGCAACAAAGGGGGTTGTGCTTTAGTGATTCCTGTGTATGTGTTTTGGTTGGTCCTTAGGATCCAGTGATCAGCATCTGCTGATTTTAAAGAAAACCCATTTAAACACTAAAGGTGACAGGACTTTTGCAGTTGTGGCTCCCTCTCTACAGAATTCCCTTCTTCTCAGCCTGACAAGTGCTGATTCAGTTTTCCTTTAAAAAGCAGCATAAAACCCATCTTTTTAAATTTGCTTTTGCCTAGTAATTTTTAGTTATTTTTAACTTTCGGATTTTATATGTTCTTTGATTGTTGTAAGGTTTTTACTGTAAAGCACTTTGGGATTATTTCTAGAAAGGTGCTATATAAATAAAGCTTTACTTATTTACCTACTTGTTGCAGACGCCTAAATACTCTGAACAAGTGTGCATCCATGAAACTCGACGTAAACCACCCCAAGAAGAAGGTAAGTCCAACTTTGCAGTAAAATCAATATGGCCTTATTCTACAAATTGGAATGTGTGTTCCAATGAGGCCCGTTTGTCAGATTTAAAGTGACTTTTGAAAATTAACAACCTCTAAGGAGGTATTATACAAAGTTTTTATTAAAATAGATTTCTGTATTAAAAATGTTTTTATTATTGGTCTGATGTAATTTTATATATATATATATATATATATATATATATATATATATATATATATATATATATATATATATATATATATAAATCCTAACAAAAGTGCTTTCTTACAGTTTTTCATCTGAACATTTTACTTATTTCTTGGAGAAAAGGTTTAACATGTTTTTAAAGTGAAGATTTACTGATGAGCAGGAGAGAAGAAGGAATGCTCACTCTTGATTGCAGTTCAGTAAGCCTGCTCTTCATCCTGTCTGAACTATCACAGAGGCTCCTTGTTTCCTAATTTCTGATCAAGTATGCACCACGTTTCAGAGCTCAATTGCAAAAACATCTTTTTAGAAGGTGGCAACCACTGCAGCTCTGATTAGGGGTGCTTCTATTGTAGCTGATTATAGCAGCAAGTGTCTTTCTTCGGATTCTTAGTCAGCTGCTGATCCTTAAGTATACTTTTACATTCCCTGTTTGTTAGTTTTTTCAGTTCCTCTTATTCTTCTTCACCAGGCACCGTGATAAAGAAATCATGCTGACAGACACAGCTGAGAGCACACTGTTATTTACAGATGCAGTCAGACTAAAATGCAGCTGTGCTTAGTTGGCAGATTTGTAATAGCAGCCATGTTAGAAAGAAAACACCCCCTTTAAATTCTATGGTTTTACATATTTTGGATAGTTTCTTGCAACATATTCATATCAGTTAAGCTTTTTCATTTTTTGTTATGTTACAAAAACGAGCAAATGTATTTCTTTTTAATTTTGTATGATCGTCCTTGCAGCTCAAATTTGCACATGACCCTAAAGTGGAAAGAAAACGATGCGTTGTTTACAACATTCTTGACAAATAAGAATTTTAAAAGTGTGTTGTGCATTTATATTCACTCAACTTTACTCTGAGGCCCCTAAATAAGATCTGTTGCAACCAGTTGTCTCTAGAAGTCATCTAATTAATAGAGGCATGTTTGATTTAATCTCAGTATAGATCCAGCTGTTATATAGAGGTTTGTAAAAGAACATTAGTGAACAAACAGCATAACAAGGAAAATAGAAAGCATATGGCACAGTTGCAAACCTACCAAGACATGATCATCTGCCTATATTGACAAGCTGGTTAAAGGAGAACATTAATTAGAGAAGCAGCCAGGGGGTCTAAGGTTACTCTGGAGGAGCTGCAGAGATCCACATCTCAGGTGGTAGAATCTGTCATTACCTGTTTGCAGTTCGAGACCAATATCGGACATTTTGACCAATGTACACATGATCAAAGCATAATGACAACAGCATCACCTTGCACCATGCAGATGGGATAGCTATTCTTCAGCAGGGACATGGACTGATTGGAAAATAAAAGGAACTAAATCCAAGGTAAACCTGAAAAAAAACTTCCTGAAAAAAATAGGGACTACAAAACCATGAGTCTCAGGAGGAGGCTGACTTTCCAGGAGATGGATAAAAAAAAATTTATGTGTTAGAATGGCCCGGTCAAAGGCCAGATTTAAATCCAATTTAGAACTATGGCAAGACTTCATAACATTTCCATTAACAGACACCCTCCATCCAAATTTTTACAAAACATTTATATTTTGGTTTCAGCTTTAATAAATATGGACTTGTTAGGAATCTGTTATTAGTCCTTTTTTTCTTAACGTAGCATTTCTTTTAAATAGTGAGAGGAATTGAAATTTTGTATTCTTTAAAATGTAAGCCAAATAACATAGGTTTGTGCTCACTTCTGTTGTGATCTATATTAGCAGATGACTTTGCAGTTTAATTTTAATTTGTAACACTACTGTTGAAAGGAAGTGGGTTTGGTGCACTTCCAGAAAAACCCTGATGCTGCGTTTCGCGCTCTTAGTTAACGGAAAACAAAAATATTACTTACAAAATTCTTTCTAAAAATTTGCCAAATCTACACATTTTCCTATTAATGTTACATTAAAGAACATTTGGTATTAGTTTTGAGTGTTTATTTGTTTTCTCTGTCCTTTTATAGAGTGATGATTCTGATGAAGATGATCCATTGGCTATCAGTAAAAGGTGGACATTTGAGTGGAGCAGCAGACGCTGGTCTCGCCTGCAGGACTTCCTTTTGGACAGCACCAATGAGAGCAGCCCGACAGGTAAAGGAGAGGGTCTTCGCAGCACAGTGAGCAGCGAGAGCGTACTGACGGACCTGAGCGAGCAGGAGATCACAGAGATCTCCTCACTCCACAGCGAAGACTCGGCCTCTGCCATGCCTGACTCTGCATCCATGGCATCCCTGTCAGCTTCCTATCAACCGCCAAGGGAACTTCCGCACTACAACTCCCTTCCGATCAAAAGCAGCCGCCATGGACAAGGAGGGAGGAGTAAAGCCAAAGAGTTTCTGCGCAAAATGGAGTTGATGCGCACCTGGGGGCCATCGACAAAGAAAAAAAGCTCAAATCGGAGGCCGCAGCTGGTCATCAGTGAGCCGGTCTTACAAGGGGAGGAGCCTCAGGCGCTTCAGATGCTTCAGTGTACTCCAATCAGCCAATTAGAAAACAGCCCAAAACACAACCACCAAATGGATGGTGATGACCCCCCTGTTTCTGTTATCAAAACATTTAAAGACCAGATCACGGTAAATGTGAGTCCCAGCAAAGAGACTTCGGCGATCAGTGTTCAGGAGCCTGCATGTACAAAACCATGCAGTGCCAGCAAGAGAAGCAGCATGTACCTGGAGGATATGGAGTTGCCTTCTCAGGGTAAGAGGACTGAGGGTCAGAGCCAGTTTGGTAGAAACCAGTTTCGCTCATATGAAAACCTCCTCATTCACATCCCCAAAGACCATAAGCCAGGCACTTTTCCCAAAGCACTATCCATTGAAAGCCTGGCACCTTCCCCCAGCGACAGGAATAATAACCCCCAGTCACATAGTCAAACTTTACAAATGGAAAATGGTGTTGGTGAACCCTTATCAAAGCCTGCTTGCCCCGGAGCTCCAAGGGGCAGCAGGGTGAGTGTTTACGACAACGTCCCAGGATCCCATCTTTATGCCAGCACAGGGGACCTTCTAGACTTTGAGAAGGAGGACAACCTGTTTCCTCACTTAGACGACATCATCCAACATGTCAGTGGTTTGCAGCAGATAGTGGACCACTGGAGCCGCAGTGTGTTACCCGAGGGGGAGGCAGGAGAGGGGGAGGAAGAAGGGGAGGGCAGGACCACCCCTAGCGAAGGAGAGAGAGATGGGGTCTCCTTAAATGACACAGATTCAACAGGGACCAATCGGGAGAGGCGGGACTCTGGAGTTGGGGCCTCGCTCACAAGACCCCGGTAAGCAGCTGTATAGGCATTTATAAGATAATTATGATTCTTTGCAACTTGGGTCTTGTTTTTTATAGTTTTGGCTTAAACCTTTATTGGTTATAATAACTGTGGACAAATCACAGCATCTACTGGGATCTTGCCGATGCTCCTCTCTAAAAACATGATAATCAAAATAACCCCATTTGGTGGTAACACTATTTCTTAGGGTTTTAAGGAATGTTCTTTTTGTATATTTTAAAATACAATCACCACTCTTGCACTAAGGTCTTAAGAATACATAGGTTTACCTTGTTAAATCTATTTTGTTAAGTGCTGTAATATGTCCTGCGGTGGGATAAGGGATTTGAAGGATTTCTAATTGATTACTGGAAAAATATATTTTATTTATAGGCATGTCTCGAAACACTCAAGGTCAGCTCACAAAAGTAAAACAATCTAAAGTGAATTGCAACACAAAACAGCAAAAGATACCAAACATAAATGAATAATCAAAAAGGAACAAAGATTTGCAGAGCAATAACAATAGTTTGAACTGAAAGATTTACGAATGTCATGTGGAAAAGAATTCGAGAGTTGAGGGGAAACTCTGTCCCCCATGGTAAACAGATGGTAATTAGGAACAGTAAGGTAAATTGAAATGAAGAGTTCATTTTGAATATGTCTCCAATCGGAAGAGGTTTGATTATGAGCAACATAGGCCCATGGACAGAGCCCTGAAGAGCACCTGACTGTGAGCACTGGTCAGACGAGACTGACAAAAACTCTTGTGCTGTCATTTTTTAAAATAAGTACAACATGTGATGGTGTAAATAGGTCTAATAGTTGAATTTCAAGTGCAAGATTATGTGGAATAAAATTTGTAGATAAAAGTAGCACCCTGTGATTCTGTTGACCTGTTGACCAGTTCCTAGGTAGAGTTGCTACTAGCTTTGTAAGAGCAGAAAGATAATATGCAAGCAGAGAGAACAAACCTGAGTAAGAAATTGCATATAGAATGACACAAGATTGAAACAAAAGGCATACTATCTGAGTGCCAAAACAACAGCGTTTTGAGGTAAAGCAGAGCATACAAGCAAGCATTTTTGAGACCGTGAGCGGAGTTTTAAACTAAAGGAGTTAAACAGCTGAGATTAAATATAAAGAATCTTGCTCCTAAATTCAAAAGGAATGCTCTTGTGTTTTCGGATGGATTTTTAAAATAATTGATAAAGCTTTTCAAGAGAATAAGAGAAAGTCAGTGTTAGTACGCCCCACTCATAATTATTAGCTTAAAAAAAAAAAACCAAGATCGTATGCAGGAACGCATTGATGGTTGTTTATTTTTAAATGTGTTTTTAAATGGATGTTTCTTTGCTGGCAGAATGACATATAAAATGTTTTTATGATTCAGTTGCACTTTAGAAGACAAAGGCTACCATAGATCACATTGTGTTCCAGTATTAGAAAAAAATGTGTCATCATAGCAAAAAAGACACTGGAAAAAATGCTTTCTGTCTGTAGTTGAGGAAATGTGCTTTAATAACACTGCAATGCGATTCACATCCTTATAATAATCAGAATTGCAGTTTTAAGTGGAAACAGTGCACATTCTGATTATCCTATTCAGAACAACAGACCCAAACCCAACAGATGATATCAATACTCATTTGGGTTGATTCCAAAAGACTATCTATCAAAGATGTAACTGAATGTTTGAACACCAGCCCAATTGTTGTATTTATTTGATCAATCAATATATTAAGACCCCAAATTAATTATACTGCTTGACTTACTTTATTTTTTGTTTTACAATCTATCTCAGTCTGCGATGGCCCAGTTTCAGAACGTCTGATCATCTCAACCAGCCAGCATCTTCTTTGCAGATCAGTAGCCAGTCAGCAGGCCAGCTGAGCCTGCTGCAGAAGTTTTCTCTGCTCCGCCTCACCGCCATCATGGAGAAATATTCTATGTCTAACAAACACGGCTGGACATGGTATGAACAAATACGACTAAGTAACATAAAAGATCATTTGTCTGTGATATTGTAGAGTATAATGAGATAATGCAATTCCAGGTAACCATGCATACCATATTGTACAAATGAACCAAAGTTTGATTTTTATTCTACTATTTCCTTTTTGTGGAATCTTTTCTGCCATCTATAAAAAAAATAATACAGTAAATGTTTTTACATTTTGTTATATTAGAAATTACATAACTAAATGGATTTTATTTGGATTTTATATCACTGATCAACACAAAGTTATGCATAATTAGGAAGGAAAATAACACATTACTGACATGTCTTTTACTGATAAAGATGTTTTCAACCTTCCTTTACTCTGATACCCTTAAATCACAGAAATGTCCTAATTAGCAAACAGAATTTATCTGTGTGTAATTTAACCTCAGTGTAAATGTAATTGTTCTGTGAAGCCCACATGTAAGTCAGTAGGAGTTGCAGTAATCTACTGCTCAGGTAGGGCAATTATTAGTTGAGTACTCCACAAATCTGGCCTGGATGGAAGAGTGGCAAGCAGAAAAATACTATTGAAAGAAACCTATTAGAAATCTTGTCCAGGGGACACAGAGTCAGTTCTTGTAGATATATGGAAGAAGTAGCTCTGGTCAGATGGGGCAAAATTGAACCTTTTGTCTTGAATGTAAAGTCCTATGTGTGGATGAAGCCTAAACATCACATTACCCTAAATGCACTATCCCCATTATAATACCTAATGGTGGTAGCATCATGCTCTGGGTTTCTTTATTTCTGCAGTGACTTACTGTAGAGGCTGGTCAGAGTCAGTGGAAAGAGAAATGGAGCTAAATACTGAACAATCACAAGAAATATAAGCCCTGTTGGAGGCTGCAAAAGACTTAAGACTAGGGCGGCGGTTCAGTAGCCTGTCGCTCAATGACCCTAAACACAGGACAGTTTATTTGGTACTACGTCCTTCTTTTCTTTAGTCTCTGGAATCCACTGCACTATATTGATCAAGTTAATAAAGCAACAACTGTTCTTGTTTTAATATTTTTAGCTTTTGATATGTAAATTAGTTATCAATAAAGATGTAGTTTAGTGCAGAATATTATGACAAGTGGGCTGAATACAAATGGACACCCCGATCTTACATGTTTATTTGTAAGAACTTTTAAAGACCATGCGTCCATCTCTTTCCACTTCCCAATGACTATCTATTGATGAATAAAATGAAGTGTCCCCAGGAATGCGTAGAAACGTGTAGTTTTAATATAACATAAGGAAAAAAAGTTCAAGGGGTATGTTTTTTTGTGCTACAGTCTTAACAAGAGCTTTACTAGGTATTTTTACTTTGCACTTCAACCCTACAGTAGACTCTAAGGTGCTGGGCCATATGGACAATTAACACCTTCATGTATGTCTTAAAATTGAAAACATGGCTTAACATCAATGGGTTTGTCCATGTGCAAGTGTTTTTCAAGGACTGAGCCCACATAACTCAGCCACCATTCCCCACAACCCACAAAGGCATCCCTGTGTTAACAGCCAGACCTCTTCACTTTTATTGTGCCCTTCAGGGAAGTCCTGTTGACCAGCGCATACATGCATAGGATGATAATTAAATCATAGATGGTTCTCTTTTCCCACACACTTCCCTAATTGTTTGTCTGTCGCTGGCAGGTCCGTGCCAAAGTTTATGAAGCGTATGAAGGTGCCAGACTACAAAGAGAAGAGTGTGTTTGGTGTTCCTCTGATTGTTCATGTCCAGCGCTGTGGGTTCCCACTTCCTCTGTGTTTACAACAGGCCCTCAGCCACCTCAGGACTTACTGTCTGGACCAGGTTAGTAAACAACTTTTACTGGACTGGCTGTGTGCATTTCATTCTCTTCATACCTAAGCTGTCAGACACAAGGCACCATTCCCTCCCTGATCTGTCCGGACTCTCTCCCGCTGTCTCTTTTCCAGGTGGGATTGTTTCGCAAGTCTGGTGTAAAGTCCCGGATTCAGGCTTTGAGGCAGCAGTGCGAGTTGTCCCCTGACTGTGTGAATTACGAGGACCAATCTGCTTATGATGTGGCTGACATGGTCAAACAGTTCTTCAGGGATCTGCCTGAACCTCTGCTTACAAGCAAACTGGGGGAAACTTTCCTGCATATTTACCAGTGTAAGTTACCATTGTTAAAGTGGTAGTAGATAGTTTTTTTCTCTTTAATAAACTCTTAAGCTTTTTTGTAAGTACACTAGCCAAGGAAATAATTTGGGAATTGGTTTATGTTATAGTAAGTTTATTGGCCCCTCTTGTAAAGACATGTGAAAAGCCTTAAAATCATCTTCTTGCAGCACCATAACCACAAAGAAATACAGAATTTAATGTGAGTACATTTATTAAGTGGAGAAAACCTGTTCTATGCTTAAAAATAATGGCTTTAATTGAAACCACCAGTGCTGCATTTTGTGACTCCACTAACACTCTAAATGAAACACTGAAGCATTGTCTCATATTAGACATGCACATATCAGGCCAATTTCCAGGCCAGTTATGGTTTTCTTTGTGGTCTGACCTTCGAATTCCTATTTTGACCAACTCTGATTTGATTTTCTAAAGAATATAACACATCAACGAGATAAAGGGGCTGGAGGTTTTATTGACAGGTTTTATTTTAATTTACACAGAAAAAAAGGAATTATGAGATCTCCCCAATTTTTGCAACATACACAGAAGAAAAATGGATGGACATTTTTGAGATTTTTGTTAAATTCAAAGGAGTGCATCAAAATAAATGATATTGGTTCTTTATTTTGAATACAGGAAATAATATCAGATTTTCAGAATCTAACTTGCAGCTCACAAATCAGAGCTAATAAAGCAAATAGGAGCCAGTTCTGACTTCTGCCTAACTGATGGAGACATCTCTGATTAACGTTTGATATTATTCATCAGATAATCTACGATTTTTCCATTGGTTATTCATGACTTTAGGGTTATGTGAGATATACATATTAGGAGATGCAGGGACAAATTTCACTTAGCCATTCTTTAAAGTGGGACAAGCAAGATAATTTTTTTTCAATAATCCATAGTTGGATCAGTATCAGAAACAACATTTGCCCAGATTGGAGAAAACTGCTGTCCACTTTTATAAGACCTTTATCTGTAGAACTTATTCCTTTTTTCATTTAGCTGTTTCTTTTCATTAGATGTTCCTAATGAACAGCGGTTGCAGGCCGTCAGGGCAGCCATATTGCTGATGCCTGATGAGAACAGGGAGGTTCTGCAGATGCTGCTCTACTTCCTGCGGGACGTCACCTCCTTGGTAGAGGAGAACCAGATGACACCAATGAACCTGGCTGTTTGTCTCGGACCATCACTGTTCCACCTCAGCATCCTGAAGAACGAGACGCTGTCACCAAGGTGTGCACGATAAAACCCTCTCCCTTTTCCCACTAAACATGCAAATGCTTACATGGGAAACATGAAACCGGCTGGTGACCCAGCGAGCTCTCTGTTCTTCCTGTTTTCTTTAGGTCAATCCAGAAGAAGTATGCTACAGGCCGCCCTGATCAGAAAGACCTGAGTGAGAACCTTGCTGCCACGCAGGGACTGGCACACATGATCACAGAGTGCCAACATCTCTTTCAGGTTTGTATCAAACTCAGCAGATATTTATTTTAAAATGCATTCAAGGCTGTGAGCAAACTGAACTTATTGAGTCTGTTTTGACTACAGTGCATTTTTATTTATTTGTATAAATAAAATGAGTGAACTCTGTTTAAGTCTGAAATTGATATTTTTTAAACAGAAAAAGGAGACCTGTGTGAAACTGGTATTTAATTCACTTAAGCACTGCACAATCCAAAGTTCTTATACTGTAATAGATTTTTAATGCTTTAATCCTCTACTTCCCCTCATCTCAGGTAAAGGTTGGAAGAATGTTTTTTTCTTTTTACATGACAGAATAAGTCTAAATCAGTCTAAAGGATTTCTTCAGCTTTTAATGAGTATCCACTAAAAGTTGAATGAGTTGACAGTTGCTTTTCTTTCTGGACCCATATATTTTTGCCCTGACAGATAAAAAAGAAAAAGTTAAAAGAAAGAATGATCACAATTTCTTATTCTCAACACCACTCTGAGTAATTTAAGGTTAGGCATTTTGAGATGTTGAGTCCCAGTCACAAACATATGGGGGAATTATCTTTTCCAAACATCTAAGAACATACACTTTATTGTTAAGAGCAAGATTCTTTATTTTCCCTCCAAAAAATGCTCACACGCAGCGATGTCTTTCTTGCATCCAAATATGCTCTGCTCCCCCTCAAAACTATGTTTATACAGTCAAACTTGAGCTGACTTGCAAATATATCTCATACTTCTATTTAAATTATGTTCCTCTTGCTCAAACTTGCTCAACTCGAACTCTAGGTACAATATTTTCTTTGGATCTCTCTGAATTTAACTCCTGTGATCACAACAGGAATGCCCTAAAAGGCAGTGATTTTCATATTATGCTTTCATTCTATTGGCATGGATATAGTGTTCTTAAACTAAGAATTTTCAACACTTTCAGAAAGTAAAATATTATTTTGCCAGTGGTTTAGTTAAAGCTCAGTTTAAAAAATATATAATAATGTATAAATAAAAAAATATTTTAAGAAAATAAATTCCAGCCAGTTTAGTTTTGTCTGCAAAGGTAGAACTAACACATTTTTCAGAATAAAACCAACACATTCTAAAGATGACTTACAACCTCACATTAAGATATATAAGTAAATGTTCTACTCAGCATACTCAGCATGTGTATAAAAAACTGTTTTTCTTCATTTCATTTTGAAAATTTCCCTTGTGGGATAAATTCTATTTAGTATTTTTAATTGCTTCCCTTTCATTTTAGGGGGAGAGCAAAAAAGAAATATAGTCTGAATTCGGAGGATATTTTCTATCACCGTCACCGACTGGTGTTTCTGTCTACCTTTAAAACGGTCGCCTTCTTTCACTGCTTTTCTTCAGACTCTGATCACTCCGTTAAACATGATGGCAGCCCTGCCTGAGCTGATTTATTGTGACACACCTTCTTTGGTTGTTGCTCAGATCCCAGAGGAAATGGTGACACAATCTCGCAACTCCTACATGGAGGCTGCGCTGATGGTGCCCCCACTGGAGGAGCTTTGCAAGGTTCAGGAGGAGGAGGAGGAGGAGGAGGATGTGGGTGAGGAAGTGGAGGAAGATGATGAGGAACCATCCTATAACGCACATATAGAAGGGCTGATCCAGAACCTGCTGAAAGAGGCCAAGGATAAGAGTAAAGGCTGGGTGTCCCGCTTGTCGTCTGACAACACGGACCTGGCATATAAAAAGGTGGGAGGTCACTCAGTTTCAATATGGTGGGATTTAGAGCTGAGCAGGAGAGTAAAAAAGATATGAGGCAGGGATTAGTAGGATCTTTAAAAAGAGTCTACAGTTATTAAACTTCTCAGCTGGTCAATGTCAGCACAGCCAAACGAGAAAACTCAAACTTGAAGTTTTAGAGTAAAAAAGCAAAAACCTAAAGATACTTTCCTTTTAATACTTATTGACATATTCAATATTTGTGTGTAAGGTTGGAGACGGGAACCCTCTGAGGAAGTGGCGAGTTTGTCTCGAGGTGTCGGCCGCTCCCACCGAGGTCCTGCAGCGGCTCCTGAAAGAGCGTTTGCTGTGGCAGACAGAAGTTCAGCAGGAGAAGGTTGTAGAGACGCTGGACAAACAGACAGATGTGTACCATTACACCTGCTGCAATATGGCACCTCAACCCAGCTGTGACTATGTGGTACTAAGGTATGATTAATAACTGCACAATGAATGCCTTAAAATATGTGTGAATACACATATGTGTGACTCTGAATCAGACAAAATACTCTGAAAGATATTTTCTGCAGGACTACTGTTTTACTGATCACATGGAGGGATTTTTTTTTTGTACCGGTTTAAAGACATTTTGTATATTTATCAAAACTAAGAGGAGAATTTTTATGAATAAGACATGAGTGTTAAGGCTTTTTAAGTTTTTTAAAGATTTAACTCTCAACAAAGAAAAGTTCGTAAAGAGTCTGTGAAGGGTTAGGTTTGGTGTGTTCGTGGCCACTACAATAAAGATCTAATGTCATACTGTTTCCCCCCACAATTCAGATCATGGCGTACAGACATTTGTAAAGAATCTTGTGCGCTGGTATGTGCCTCCGTCGAGCATGACGACAGCCCACGCGTTGGAGCTGTGAGGGGGGTTGTGTTGGAGTCGCAATACCTCCTCGAGCCCTGTGGGATGGGGAAGACGAGGCTCACGCACATCTCCAGAGTTGATCTCAGGTGTGAAAGGCCTTCATTGTCCATTTATGGTCATGTTTTTAACAAAATGTGAACATGTTATTTTGTTATTGTTGTTGTAGGGGAAGATCTCCAGAGTGGTACAACAAAGCGTTTGGTCATTTGTGTGTTAATGAAGCGCAGAGGATCCGCTCCTCGTTCCTCTCAGCAGACCAGAGTCCTGAGGCGAAGAACTGAGCTTCAAACATAATGTTTTGTCTTGGAAACCAGTTTAATCTCCCAGGCAGTCTTTTCTTGGTGCTAAGCTACAGTCAGACATACAGACATACAGTCACGGTAATTTGGGGCTTTTAAAGATTTTTATGACCCATCCAATATGGTTTTTCAAAGTGGACTGATTATTAATCAAACACCTTTGATAAATTTTGAAAGAAAGAGTTATGCACTCTAGTTAGAAATTATTGTAGATTTTCTCTAATAAACACAAGGTCCGAATTCTACATACTTTATAAAATGATTTATGACATTATTCAAAAAAGACCCCTTCTCTGGTCAGAATTGGTAAAATCCTTGCTTTTAAGCATTGTCTATGGATTTATAATAGCCTTGAGGTCAAGGCCAAAAGCTTAAAGATAAACTCACCCCCCTGCCAGAGTCTAACACATTTCCTGTTTGAAAAATGCACCAAAAGGAGGTGTCGCCTGATGGACCGAGGGACAGCGTGGGGAAAGGGCTGGGTGGCGTCAACACTTCCTTGCTATTCCAAATCCCTACAGAAGCGTGACCGAGTCTCGGCTTGTTTTATACCCCACAGCAGCAGGATGGCTGTCATCAGCTATCCCCGGCTGATGTCAGCCATCCCCGCAGAGCAAACAGCAATGCCCGATTCAAATTCAAGTGCAGTGTAGTTTTAACCTGAAGAGGGCACCACACTGACTGTATTTGGTAGAAAATTTATATTTTTACTAAGATGTACTAAAATACCAAAAATGATGACCAGATATGTTGACAGCACTATTAGACACTAATTTATACCGTTTATCAGCAAAAAAGAAAGTTGATTTGGGGGAAAGTTGCTCTTTAATGTTAACCTACTTTATCCATCCTAAAGCCAACCTGGAGATGTGTTTTCAACATTGTCCTGTTTCATCACCCATATATGTCCCTGTTTCAACTATCTGGATGTTGCATTGAGGTGAACGTTTAGATACAGTCCTTCAATATTTCATCCACTTTGTGTAATTCACAAGTACCACCGGAAAATACAAACACAGTACAGACCCTCAAACCCATCATGCTAAACAGTGTTCAATTGATCCAGTGTTCTCAGGTTTAAAGCCTCACCTTAACTCCTCAAAGCAATCATCTTTCCATTGTGGCCAAATAGTTTAATCGTTGTCTCATCATAGTAAACCGTTCTCCAGAAGACATTTGTTTTGTCCATGTGGACAGCTACAAATAAAATCTTTTGATCAACACCCTCTCAGTCCATGTTGATGTGGGACATCTTCCAGTTTAGAATAGACTTGAAGCTTTGTGGTTCCTTGATTGTTTTTCAACATTCAAACCTATTTGGTTCAGAAACGTGGACTGGGATTTCTTCAAAAGAACAACAATGCTAAACATATATCAAAACTGGTTTTGGAATGGATAAAGCTAACACTAAGCTACTGGTTGACTAACCGGGCCCATGCCAGGAAGTAAATCACTTTAAACAAGCTTTGCCAGTTTTGTCAAGGAGAGTGGTCAACTCTCCAGGCATAATTATGCCAGATGTTTGTTGATACTATAAAATTAGGTGGGTGATTAATTTGCAAGTTGCCCAATTTATTCAAATATTAGTGGGGGTCTATGTATATATTTAAGCCTGTATTTACAATTTTGACCCTGTGTAGATTACAGAAAACTTACAATAAATTCTAATTTGTGCAATAATCCTTGTTTATAAAAATTATTAACTTTGTATGTCAAAGAATAATGCTCTGCTAAACAAAGAGCAGATCAAATAAATAATTAGAAGCCCCAAAATAAAGTTATGCTTATTTTCATGATGAGTAGGTGTAAACTTCTTACCTGGACTATATATTATACTGAGTTGGCACATAGAAGGAAAGTGTTTTAATTGTAATTTTTCAGTTCTTTTTTCAACATAGTACTTTAATTTATATTATAAATTATGAGGGTTTTTTAAATCCATTTGTATCCAGTCACAATTTCAAGATTATTTCCAGTTGTGGATGTGAATCTAGACATTCAACTATTACAATAGCAATCAACTTTGCGAGTATTTATAGCCATGTGCTTTATTAAAAGGATGATGTCTTGTAGACAGAAAGTAAATTCCCTATTTATTGCTTTTGTTTGTTCTTCCAAGTCCTGAGCATTTATTTTAATATCTTGAACAAACAAAACAATGGGAGTTTTGGAGATATTACTCTAATCCCAGTTGTTAGAAAGTACTTATCTACGATTTACATATCGTTTAAACTGATTTTCCAATCAACCATTGCTTAAAGCTCATATTATTCAAATTAATATTATTTATTATTTTTACATTTCTCCTACTTTTTAAAAACAATCACAAGGCCTGCTCATTCTGCCAATCTTAGATTAATCGTTCAATTAAGCTGAAAAAGCAGGTCTTGCTCACCTGTAATCTGACTTTATACCAATGAACTCAATACAAAATACTCTGAGTGTGATGTATCTCCAGCTTTAGCTTGATGATATACCAAACCATTGTTCCATTTGCACTTGTAAAAGTATAAAAGTAATTAAAAAATCTGTCATTCCACAAAACTATCAGAACTCTAAAAAAAAGCAACAAAATATGGATATGTGCTAGCACCATGTTTTGAAAAGTCCACTTATTTCATGTAAAAGAACCACACAAAGAATCCTGAACCGCATCGAACGGAACGCAGTCACTGGGTCCATAAATGTGCTTTGAATATTTTATGTACAATATCACAGATTATTTCGTTTTTCAGTCCCCACTTTCAGTGTTGATCTTATCCAAAGGTGGCTTTTATCTTTGTGTATGATATTATAGTTGTTTTTTCTCTTTCCTGTTATACAATGTCTAAGACATGAGACCATTTCACTGCTTCTGGGAAGCATGTTTGAAACTTAGCGTGTGTGCATGGTTGTGCCCGTGTATCTGCATTTCAAACACACTTACAGCCTGTACTGTAAACTCTCTGCAGCACTCTCTGTGCCATCACAGCTCTTCAGGGTCTTCCTATCATATTGATAAGCTGAAATGTGAAATTTCCACACACCATCTGTAGGGAAGCAATAGCAGATGAAAACTCACTCCACCATGGTACTGCCCTTGCTTTTATGCTTGTTTCCAGTGTAGGCAGCATTGCCATGGTGTTGCTATGATATAATATTATCTCCACAGTGCTGCCATAATCCTCGCGTAGATGCCTTTTGCTGGGTGACAGTGGCGCGTGTGCATGTGTGCGTAAGAAAGGATTGAGTGACTCTGGCGTGAGACCTCTGCTGTTTGTGGAGAGTCTCCAAACTTAGCCTAGAGCTGGTGGATTTATGCTTGTTACTTTTTGACAGTGACTGAAAACACGGCTATTGTTTCTAAAGAGGAGAATAAAAATCTTAAAGTGCATTTGTTCTCTGTTTTTTCTCTTTTTAATCATTTTTCTATTTCTTTTATGAAAAAGCACTGGAGACTCGGCAAAGGTGTATCCTCCAGCAGAACAGCGACCCTAAACATACAGCCAAACCTACAATGTAATTGCTATGATTAAAACATTGATGAATGGTCTAGTTAAAGTCCATACTCAAATTCAGTTCAAAATCTTTGCTAAGACCTGTGGCAGCTTCTTGTTGTTGTGATGCTTTTATTTATCAGGGACAGTAAAGAACTGGTCAGAGTTAATGGGAAGATGGATAGAGCTAATTATAGGGAATCCAAAAGGCCCATGGTACCTCTGGAACGCAGCTGCTTAAAGCCACAGCTTAAGTGGGGAAATCTGCAGGACAACTATTAATTACTGGTGAAACTCAAAAAATGTGAATATCATGCAAAAGTTCATCCATCCATCCATTATCTGTACTGTCCTATGCATGGTTGTGGGGTGGGCTGTTGCTTGTCTCCAATCATGGGGCAAGAGGTGGAGTGGCAAAAGTTCATTTATTTCAGTAATTCTACTTAAAAGGTGAAACTAATATATGGTATACACTCATTATATGCAAAGCAAGATATTTTTAGCCTTTATTTGTTATAATTTTGATGAAATTCAAAATCTGAGAAAATTAGAAAATTACAGGAAATCAATAAAACACAGATTTTAAGTTGAGAAATGTCAGACCTCTGAACAGGAAAGTCATGCACATGTTCTCAGTACTTGGTTTAGGCCCCTTTTGCATCAATTATTGCCTCAATGCGGCATAGACGCTATCACGCTGTGGCTTTGCTGAGGTGTTATGGAAGACCAGGATGCTTCACTAGCGGCCTTCAACCCTTCTGCATTGTTGAGTCTCATGTCTCTCATCTTACTCTTGGCAATGCCCTATAGATTCTCCATGGGGTGCAGGTCAGGCAAATTTGCTGGTTAATCAAGTACAGTAATCCCATGGTCATTGAACCAGGTTTTGATACTCTTGGCAGTGTGGGCAGGTACCAAGTCCTCCTGGAAAATAAAGTCAGCATCTCCATAAAGCTCGTCTGCAGAAGGAAGCATGAAGTGCTCCAAGATGTCCTGGTAGATGGCTGCGTTGAATCTGGACTTAATAAAGCACAGTGGACCAACACCAGCAGATGACATGGCTCCCCAAATAAACACACCCTGTGGAAATTTCAAACAAGCATCTTGGATTGTCTGCCTCTCCATTCTTCCTCCAGACTCTGGTACTTTGGTTTCCAAATGTGATGCAAAATTTGCAGTTCTTTTTTTCTTTAGCCCATGTAAAGTGCTTCTGACGTTGCTCAGGAGCAACTAGACAAGGGGAATTTGACATGTGAAGCCCATGTCCAGGATCCGTCTGTGTGTTGTGGCCCTTGATGCACTAACTCCAGCCTCAGTCCGCTCCTTGTGAAGGTCCCCAACACTTTTGAATAGCCTTTTCCTGACAATCCTCTCGAGGCTGCTGTCATCCCTGGTGCTTGTGCACCTTTTTCTTCCACACTTTCCCCTTCCCCTGATTGTTATTCTTACTGAACCAGACTGAGAGACAATTTAAAGGCTCAGGAACCCTTTGTAGGTGTTTTTGGATTAATTAGCCGATTAGAGTTTGACACCTTGAGTCTAAAAATATTGAACCTTTTCACAATATTCTAATTTTCTGAGTTTTGGAATGTGGGGTTTTCATAAGCTGTAAACCATAATCATCAAAATGATAACAAATAAAGGCTTGGAATATCTCATTTTGCATGTAATGAGTCTATATCATATTGGTTTCACCCTTTATGTTAAATAACTGAAATAAATGAACTTTTGCATGATATTCAAATTTTTTGAGTTTCACCGATATGTACTCAACAAATCTGAGCTTTGTGGAAGAGTGGAATAAAGAAAAGACACTGCTGAAACAAATAAATATTCACATTTGCAGTTTTCCACAGGCTATGTGGGGTACACAGCGGACACAAAAATGAAGGTGCTCTAGTTAAAGAGACCATAACTACAGTATAAACATTTTTGCAGACATGCACTGTACAATTTAACTCCACACATGACTGAGCATACCATGAATATGATGAAATACAGTGCTGGCAGCAGCATGCTCTGTGCAAAGCTGGTAGATGCATACCCCAAATAGTGGTTCTACCAAATACCGACTACTTTCACTTCATAATTATACACTACTTTGTGTTGGTCTATCCCATAAAATCCTTACAGAAAAATCAAAGTTCATGACTGTAAAGTGAAAAAATATTAAAAGGTTGAACAGGTATTAATAGTTTTGCATGACACAAGATAAGATAAGATAAGATAAGATAAGATAAGATAGACCTTTATTGTCCCACAATGGGGAAATTCTCCGTGTTGCAGCAGCACAGTGGATAGTTAAAAAAGAATAAAACATTATAATAACAATAATAATGTAAATAATACATACAATAAATAAACAATATATGAACAATATTAAACTTAGTCCTTGGTGTGTGTGTGTGGTCTACAAGGAGCAGTGCTGGTGTTAAACAGTCTGACTGCAGCAGGAAGGAAGGACCAGCGATATCTCTCCTTCACACATTTAGGGGGAAGGAGTCTATCAATGACGGAGCTGCTCAGTGCACTGATGGTGTCCTGCAGGGGGTGGGAGTCATTGTCCATCAGTGATGATAGCTTTGCTACCATCCTCTTCTCTCCCACCTCTTGCACTGTGTCCAGAGGGCAACCCAGGACAGAGCTGGCCTTCCTGATGAGCTTGTCCAGTCTCCTCCTTTCAGCAGTAGACATGCTGCTGCTCCAGCACACCACCCCAGAGAAGATGGCGGATGCCACCACCGCATCATAGAAGGTCTTCAGGAGAACCCCTGCACACCAAAGGACCTGAGCTTCCTGAGCAGATGGAGTCTGCTTTGACCCTTTTTATAAAACGCCATGGTGTTCTGGGCCCAGTCCAGCTTACTGTTCAGGTACTTTTAAGACTCCACTCTCTCTATCTCCATTCCCTGGATGTTCACCGGTGTTGGTGGGGCGTGACTGCTCCTTTTTTTTTTCCTGCATTGATCTGGAGGTGGTTCCTCTGACACCAGCCCACAAAGTCCTGGATCAGCTCTCTGTACTCCCTCTCATTGTCTATGATGAGGCCGACGATAGCAGAGTCGTCAGAAAACTTCTGCAGGTGACAGCTAGCAAAACTGTGTCTAAAGTCTGCAGTGTACAGTGTGAACAGGAAAGGATCCAAGACTGTTCCCTGCGGGGGCTCCTGTGCTGCAGACAACTATGTCGGAGACACAGTCTTTGCTCCTCACAAACTGTGGGCGGTTGGTCAGGTAGTAGATGGGGAGATGGTGGTAGCTGGCTGTGATCTGATTGCTGTGCATGTAGGACTGGGTGAGATAGTGTGGGGGGGGGGAGAGGGGTTGCAGCAGTGATGTCTGATCCAGGGGAGGGTTAGGTGTCTGGTCGAACCTGTTAAAGAATAGGTTCAGATCATTCACCCACTTTTTATCCCCCCCAGAATGCGAATCTGGTTCTTTGTACCCTGAGATGGTCTTCAGGCCGTTCCAGACTCCACTGATGTTCCTCTGCTGCAGCTGCTCCTTCATCCTCTTCCTGTATCTGCTCTTTGCCTCTCTGATCTTCCACCTCAGCTTGCTCTGAACAGTCTTCAGCTCCTCCTTGTTTCCTGACCTAAAGGCTCTCTTCTTCTCCTTAAGCAGGGCCTTTATGTCCGGATTAATCCAGGGTTTATTGTTGGAGAAGTACCGTACTGTCCTGGTAGGTACAGTGTTCTCCACACAGAAGTTTATATAATCTGTAATGCAGTTAGTGAGACTGTCAATGTCCTCCCCATGAGGGTCACAGAGTTCCTCCCACACAGTTGTCTCAAAACAGTCCCTCAGAGCTTCTTCAGTCTCCTTGGACCATCTTTTCTCTATGCGGGTCACAACCGGTTGCCTGTGCACGTGGGGTTCATACACATGTTTGTAATATTCTCCTGGTCATATGTTGCTGTCCCCATTAAGTGGTGCTCTTCCTACTCTGGAGGTTAAAAGAGTGTGGAAAGTGCCACAATAAATATTTTTAGATAACTGAGTAAATGAAGAGTCCTCAGAACACAGAGGGCTCTTCTCAAGGACTTTTCCTCTCTTCCCTTTCCTGTGTCCTTTAAAGCAGTGGATGGAAACTAACCCTCCAATGCTCAAATCAATATCCAATCACATTTACCTACTTATCCGAGTTAGATAGATGGTCCAGACTCTTGTAAAGGACAAGGAAGGGTTTGGATACAGACACCACTCTCTAAAATCTCCCTGCATGTGAGTCAGCATGTCTTTTTTACTGTGACAACTGAGAGACATTACTTTAACTTCTACCTCATTTAACATGTCAGTGGTTTATCTTGAAAGTGGGGCACATGGTTACAGCTCCTGAATGTCAATGATCCTCTGCGCGGTGGGTGTGTTTTAGTTCTGCTGCTCCACAGGCCCTGATAAATGGGGAACATCATTTTGCAAATTACTTACTGAGAAAAAAGACTCTCACCAGGTGAATCAGTCATTTTCTCCATGAATCAATTTTATATCTGACTTGGATTTTTATTTATTTATTTATTTACAAATCCACACAGAACTAAGCAAATGTTGATTATGAAAAATTTGAGGTATCCATGAGGATATGGCCGTTTGAAATTATGCCACTCAGTGTGTGTTGAAAAAAAGAAACATATTTTTTTGTTTCATTTTGTGTTAATAAAATAATAACAATTCTTTCACACATTATGCAATCAAACACTGTATAATACAGCCTACATTTTGCAAAAGGATGTAAAGGGCCCTCTACTGGAGAAACCCGGAAATTTAAGTTCAGCTTGAACTTTAGATTCCAAATTATAGAAATGTGGAGATTTTAAACATTTTAAGTCTTTTTCCCAGCGGACACATGGATGTTTGTAATAGCTGTTAGATATTGTCATTAGATAGTTGATTGTCTTGATATGTTTATTATTATTATTATTATTATTATTATTATTATTATTATTATTATTATTATTATTATTATTATTATTATTATTGTTATTGTTATTGTTATTATTATTATTATTATTATTATTTTTATTGTTTTTATTATTATTATTATTATTATTATTATTATTATTATTATTATTATTATTATTGTTGATGTTGTTGTTGTTGTTGTTGTTTTTATTATTAATATTTATAGTAGTAGTAGTAGTAGTAGTAGTAGTAGCAGTAGCAGCAGTGGTTTCCAATACTCATGTGATTACAGAACTTAATATCTGGAGGATGACTGCATTTGTTTGTGTTTTTTTGGAAAAATATGAAATTAGTTTTACATTAGTTTTACTTTTTCCAGCTCTGGGTGAGTATGGAAAAAAACATTTGTATTTCCAAATTTGTTTCCTTTCTAACTGAAAGTATTTATTTGTCTGTCCATCTGTGTGTTTCATCCACTTACTTACAATTATGTTGTATTGTTGTATTTACACCTCTAAATAGGCTCCCTGGTACTAAACTGAACGTTTTTACAAGGACAACATGTCAGGATCCTCTGATCTTTGCAATTTTAGTTTAGAATAGTTTTTGTGTTTGGAACATACTGATACTGATATTATTGTCATTTATGGTATTCCATAAATATGTAATTATTTTGTGTTGAGATTTTTGGTTGTTCGTTTTGTTATTTTCTTTGTACTGTGGTTTAGATTCTTATTTCAGTGCTTGCCTTTCACTTTTGGATTAGTGAGATTCATCTGTCTTGTTATATTCCTCTCTTTTCATTTCTGTTTATTAGTCACTCTCCCACAGTTTCCTTGCTATGGATTTCCCCCAGTTGCTCTGCATTCTCCTGAATAGTCTTACCTGCTTTTTACGCCAGTCATCAACCCCCCCAGCAGTTAAAACCATGTCAATTTCTTTTAGCTTAAGTAAACAACTACTGCTACTTAAAAATACTTTACAGTCTAAATCATAATACTCTTAAATTAAAACAGATTGGCCTCTCTGGTGCTGTTCACAAATGGTTCACATCCTATCTCACAGACAAGACTTTTATGGTAAGTTTAGATACCTGCTCCTCCATAGGATTACATGTGGTGTGCCCCAGGGTTCGATTTTAGGCCCAGTGCTGTTTAACCTGTATATGCTCCCTCTTGGCAGCGTCATCAGAAGACATGGAGTCAACTTTCACAGTTATGCTGATGATACACAGCTGTACATCTCCATGTCTCCCGATGACACACGGCCAATGGATGCACTTTTTAACTGCATTTTAGACATTAAGTCCTGGATGGCAGAAAACTTTCTCCAGCTCAACCAGGACAAAACTGAAGTTTTAGTCATCGGTCCTGAGGCTCAGAGAGAGAAACTTTTACCAAAACTACAATCACTGTCTTTTAATCCCTCTTTACAAGTGAAGAACCTGGGAGTGATTTTTGACTCTGAGCTGACTTTTGTTCCTCACATAAAAAACATTACTAAAATAGGTTTTTATCAACTAAAGAACATCTCCAGAGTCTGCCCCATTCTCTCTCGGGCCAACACGGAGACACTGATGCATGCTTTTATCTCCAGTAGAATTGATTACTGTAATGCCCTGCTTTCTGGTCTTCCCAAAAAGAGTATATCAGGTTTACAACTACTACAAAATTCAGCAGCACGTGTCCTGACGAAGACCAGGAGGCGGGAGCACATTACACCGGTCTTAAAATCATCGCATTGGCTCCCCGTACATTTCAGGATAGACTTTAAGGTTCTTTTAATGGTTTTTAAGGGGCTTAATGGTCTTGGGCCTTCTTATCTCTCTGAACTTCTTTTACCATATAAACCTTCGCGGTCTCTGCGCTCCTCTGGCAGCCGTCTCCTTGTCACCCCAAAAGTCAGGACACACACGCATGGCGAGGCGTCTTTCCAGTTTTATGGCCCTCACCTCTGGAACAGGCTGCCAGAGGACCTCAGGGCTGCAGAGAACGTTCATGTTTTTAAGAGCAGGCTCAAGACTCACCTTTTTAGCCTAGCTTTTAACTGATTATTATTTATTACTGTCTGTTTAATTGCTCTGCATGTTTTACATGATTATATTTTTATCAGTTTTACTATTTAATCTTAGCACATTAATTTACTGTTTATTTTTATACTTTAATTTATCTTAATCTCCGTTCCAGTGTTTCCTCTGTGGGAGCCTTCTGCCCCGGGAGCGGTGGTTGGCTGTGGCTCCCTGGGTGCTCTCCAGGTGGAGCTTGGGTGGAGGTGGGGGTCTTGGCCTTGCCTCCACTGGGTGCCCTGTGTCGGTGCCTCGGCTGCTGCTGTTAATCTACCGCTGCCGGGGCAGATGGCTCCTCTGACAGCGTTTCCTTCCATGGTTCATCTACACTCGGCCCTATGTCCTTTTTTACTTTTTCTTTTAATTGTGTGTGTGCATGGGAGATGGGTTGGGGGGAGGGGGGTATAACTGTGACCATGCTTTTAAATCTGGGGGGGAGGGAAGGGAAGGTGGTTTTATGTGGGGTCATTTTAATCTGTAAAGCACTTTGTGATGCAACTTCTTGTATGAAAAGCGCTTTATAAATAAAGTTTGATTTGATTTGATTTGATTTAAATTAAATAACATTTCAACTAATGCTGCCCAATGCTGCTTGATTGTCTAAACACAATTTAAATTAATTTGTTATATCAGGGACAAACCCGAATATTATTCCTTTCACTTTGTACTCTTTATCTGTCTTGTTTGCATTCACAATGATCGAACAGATATTTGTCCCCTGAGACTGGTTAATCCACCATCTTCTTCCAAACATCCACAATAAGGTCATCAATGAATAAATTAACCAGTGAATAAATAATTAATAGCAGCATGTCAGCAGTACAGGTATCCTTGAGTGTATGTAGGTTGGTATAGACAAACTCAAAACACCGGAATAGCACAAGGAATTACTAAAATTCAGGGAAATTCTTTAAAAGTGGGTGTAGCAATCCTAAATTCTCAGAAATCAAATCAGTATTTATTAAATAAAGATGGGAAACTCAGAAGACTTTCCGCATACATACTCAGTAATCAATAGACCTAATTTCAACATGGATTCTTTACCTAGAACTCATTTAGACATGAGTCAGTGATGTCTATTCATGGTTGTGAATTGGAGTCTTATATTTTGTCTAGGTTTAGACCACATACAGTCTAAAAGAGGTCTGGGCTTAGACCTAAAATTAAAAATTCATAAGGTTCCAAAAGAAAAGTCTGTAAACAATGCACAAATGTCAATGCATTCTGCAACGATGCAGAGATGTAACCCCTCTCTTTCCAAGTTAACTTTCTCCCATGGGAGACAAATAAAGACACTATGACTTTGACTTTCGAGAAAGCATAAATCAGTTTCATTTGATTCTGTGACTGTACAAACATACAGTCATAGAATAACTAAGTGAAAAAGGGGAAACTCTAACAAGAATGCTGGAGTCTGTCACAGCCAAACAGTCTTTTGAGTCAACCTGCCAGTGCATGTACCCAAAGCAGAGAGTAAAACAACTAATGGGACAACCAAGTTGACATAACTGTATTGAAAGAGGTACCAACCCTTGCAATTATTGTTTCATTTGTTGTGAGACAGATCACAGCGCAGCTGGATACCTTAAGAAAGGAGAAATAAAACATAGTCACCAGTTTTCTACTGATACCCATTCGTTTAGTGAACAGAGGCAGCCGTGCACAAACTTATCAAACATTCACACTGATGAACTTGCACATGCAAAGACTAGTTTGTGACTCCATCACCACAAAAAAAGAAATAGAAATAGGAGACAGAGTTGCTCAGATTAAAGGAAAGAAACGTAAACTTAAGTGTTACATTCACAGTTAGGCAGTGGACTGTTTGCTTGACACTGGTGCCCAAGTGAGTCTTTTATATCATCAATGGGTATAAACCTTTCTCCCTGACCACAACCTTTGACCACTGTCTGAATTAGTTGGGTATAAGGCTCTCAATGTTTGAGCTGTTAATCGCCAGCCTTTGCCTTACGATGGGTGGGTGGGTGTGATGGTTAGCCTTTCCGAGATCAAGTACCAGTACCAATCTTAGTGAGCCGCGTGCCCCTGGACTATCCCCTTATTGGGTTCAATGTGATTGTACGGTTAATATTAGGGCCACAAGAGAGTACAAACCTTATACCTACTATAGTTAACCTCCACCGGCGAGCAATGGACCTTCAGGATGACAATCAGTGAAGCTTAAATTTCCTGTATTTAGAGCCAAGCAGAGAAGAATGCCAGTACATCCTAGTGGTGGTTGACCACTTTACCAGGTATATACAGACTGGTAAAACTGCAGCAGAGAGACTCTTTAATTATTTATTCACAGGTTTGGATGCACCCTAAAGCAACACCATGACCAAAGGTGTGAATTCAAAAACGAGCTTTTCTGGACTCTACAACAGCTGACTGAAGTTGGTCACTTGTGCACAACCCCTTATCACCTACAGGGTAACCCATAAATTGCAGTGTTGTAGATGATGAGAACCCTGGGTAAGAAGAAGAAGGAAAGATGGAAGGATTACCTCCCGCAGATCAACCATACATACGTCACGAGGCAACACGGTGCTCCAACTTCTTTCTGCTTTTCGGCAGACACCCAAGATTGCCTGTGAATATGCTGTTCAGGATGGGTTCATGTGATGAACACAGACAACAAAAGGCTATGCGGAGAAATGGGCAGAACGAATGACAGAGACCTACAGGATTGCATCAGAGAACAGCAAGAAGTTAAGTGCTCGTGGAAAAAAGTATTATGACCAACATCTCAAGAGACTGATACTCCAGCCAGGAGATCAAGTACTGGTAGAGAACTTGACTGAAAGGAGTGGTTCTGGGAAGTTGAGGTTATAGTGGGAGAACACTGTTTATGTAGTAAGAGAACAGATCAGTGACAGTCCAGTTTATCAAGTAATCTGTGTTGGATGTAAATAAGTAACTGGTTCTTCATTGTAACCTGCAGAATCTTCTCAGTGAGCTTCCTGTTAAGCTGCTTGTGGACAAGGATGGCAAGTCACCAGCTGTGAGAAAAAAAGAGAGTAGGATTAACTCCAAGAGACACAGGATGCCCCTTTTTTTTAATGAAAAAGGTCCCATCTCAATACTTTATCCAATAATTTGAGTTGGGGTTGTTGTAGGTCCTGTAATTTACCAGCAAAGGGAATTTCTTCCAAGGTGAGTGCTAGCTGCAGTGGTCTGCTGGAGGCTCAGATTAGACCCTGTCTGCCAACAGATCACATCTCAAGTGTCTTTCTTGCATTTTCTTGCGAAAATACATGTTAGTAGAATAGGCATTTTGGACCTATATCACTCTTAAGGTTATAAGAACTCCTGTGCTAAATGTGGCCACTTTTATGGTTGAAAGTAAGTTTTTGAGTTACCAAAAGAAGACCAATTGAGTTCTGCACAGGTGAGCTGGCCTTTAGGAGTGATGAATTGGGTGAAGAAGGTGGTGTAATGGCAAAAAATAGTATCTCAGGGTTTCCATTATAAAGAAGACTTGAGTCCAAGAAGGCGTTTAAGTATTTAATTCAAATATATCTGGCCAGACACGGAGGGGACAGAGTTACTCGTTCATCACCCTAACCAACCTTTCTAACTAACCGCTTAAATAGTATTCCGCAATCATTGTTTATCTCTGTAGATGTCTTCTCCAACGTTCACGCCCCGCCTCCAGAGTAACCGCTTCACGCGAGTCATAGCAACGGATAAAGCAGCTCATCCGAAGGCCAGACTGTTATCTTACTGCCCCGGCGTCTGTCTCTCTGGTGACCTGACACATATATCTTTCTCATAACATTAAGCTGGAGCAATAAGCTTGTCATTTTACCCTAGATGCATTCCCTAAACAGAGAATATACACTTAATTCCTAATTGCATAACAATTTTCCACCACAATTCCCTGCTTTTATTAACCCTAAATAATACCATAAATATAAAGGAAAATTCAAAAGTGCTATCACAAATCTCCCTGAAAGGTTGGTAGGTTGATCAAAAAAAAAAAAAGACAATGTTCAAAACACAAATTACAATCAGACATGAGACATGCTTGGCCATGGAATTAGCTCACAGTGACAAATATTAGATCCTTCCAGATGACTTTGCTGAGACTCCTGTGCATTGAGACCAAAAACCCACGGGGTCTTCTTACGCCATTTTCTTGTGGGCAAAATGTCATCTCAACAGCCCCTCGCCCCAGAGGCGGCCATCCACAGGTCTCGTCATCGGTCAGGATGTTCTAGATAAAACACAGAACAAAGGAGAAATTATGTAGCATCTTCCAGTACACTTCAGAGGGTATTACATCAACACTAGATGTTGAAATGTATACTCTTCCCTTGCGCTGTTTGTTGTCTGTTGCCATGAAGTCAGCCTCCGCCAGCATCCAGTGACCCGTAGCCACCGATCAGTCCTTCCTCAGAAAGTTGAGAGTGGTCACCCCTTAGAAGGTCCTTCAGTGAGAACCTCCCAATGCGACCCTTGGGAGCTGAGCTAATTAGGTATTAGGGCATTGATGTTCAAACATAGGTGAGCCAATTCACAAAAGATGAATAGGATGATTATGACAAGTGATTAAGTGGAACCCACACCCTCGGAGTATGGTTTCAGATCAACCTGATGCAACTGTGTGCAAAAGCAATTCTAAACAACTCACAACCTGGTTAATGAGCCAAACCTCATCAACTGAAGCTAGAATACAATTAAGGTAAATGTCTCCAAATCACTCTGTACTAAATCCATGCCAAGAAAAAGACAACCAACCATTCCAACTTGTGAGAGTAAAAAATCCCAAGAATCAACTACTCCCAGCAAGAAGTAAAGTAGGTTTTCAGATCAAATTAAAACTTTTGTAAAGTTCCCAGACACAATATGTACTACAAGTCTGAACCCAAACCAAAATGGAATATGAAGTCAGACGTCAAGTCCAGGTAGTAAAAAAAACCTCATTAATTTATGACAGAGTTATGATTCACAAGAAACCCAATTACTTGCAAGTTACAATTCTCTTCATAATCCCTTAAAAATCTGTTCCAATTACTATCAAATCCAATTCCCCCCCTTTTTTAAGGCATCTTGCACATGCCTTAAAAATCAAGAAACAAAGAAACAATAACTTCAACTGCTTCTCCAGTGTCAAGAAAAGAAACTTAGTAGGTTAAAGGTCATGCATAAGACATAACCTCAGAACCTGTGGATCCTGCTGCTGCCACTGCTGAGGCAGCTTCAACCCCCAGATGATCATATCCCAATCATTTAGGTTTGCAATTAGGTTCTTATATTTGAATTACCTTGTTGTTGAAAGTGTGCTATACAAATAAAATTGCCTTGCCTTGCCTTGCCTTGCAAAAACAAAACAAACTAATAAGTTCCCCACATAGTTACCTAATGTATTTAAGAATTTTAGTCCTACTTGCATTAGCTACAACAACACTTCATTTCCCTCTGGGATCAATAAAGTATTTAGAATTGAATTAGACAACTTCTTCAGACCCTGCTTTTCCAGAATCTAATTGATGTTACAGTAAGGATTATCTTTGCAACCACCTTAGTTAAAATTGTTTTACTCAGGACACAGTTTATTTACCTAATTAATATCTCTGCTGCTGTTATTTGCTCATCTGTTTCTTACAGTTTATTCTCTGTTAACTCCTTGAAAAAAAAATACATTTATTCTAAATGCACAATTTTAAAACCTGTACAACTGTAAAACATCTCTATTTCAATTTATCTAACTCAGTTGCACATTCAGATTTGAGTATGCCACTCTATTTTAATAACAACAATGTCAAGTAACCTTTTTACTTGTACCTGATACTCTTGCTTAAGAAAGACACGTTTCTTCATTGCAGTTTCTGTGTAGGACTTGAGTTATACTTTATACTTTACCGGAGTAATTATCTATTTGCCCACTTTTACCTCTACTCAGTATTTTAGACAGCTTATATTTTAAAATTAGCCTCGTTACTCCTGTTTCATTTAATCTTTTATTAAAAGGAACACACAAAAAACCCCTCAAACATCAAAAAGTGTTACAACTGAATAGAATTTACTGCGGTTTGATAGTAGGTCTCACATTTATTATTCTGACACCCTGTTTTTTATGCGATCTATAGCATATAATGCACACAGGTGTTAACTGAATATTTTCCACATTTGTCCCATCTTTAGAACAGTGACCGAAATTCTGAATCTATTTTTATCATCATTTGTCTTAATGAAGTAAACTAAATTTTTAAAAATAGACACCAAGTTAAACCCCACTGTGTGTGTAGGTCACACCTGTTGGCTTAAAGATTGCACTAAATGCATAATTTTCACATATACCATACCACTTTATTTATATAGCACGTTTATACACAGCCGAGGCCAACCAAGGTGCTGTACAGAAGAACATCATGCAGCTGACACAGGTAGCCTAGTGTATCCCAAATGCGTCCTTATTATTTAACATTTTTATTAAACATTACTATCATTAAGGAAAAGTTCTTTTTGGTCGAGGTATGGCTAAAGCTTTATTCTTTATCATTTAATGTTCTAATCCGAAATTTGTTTTATGCTTTCTACCTCCTTTGTGTGAATCTAAATGTATGTACAATCTATGATCTAAATGCTTCTATTATCTGTCACTTTGCTGCCGGTACAGCAGAAGTTCCCCTTCTTGGGAAAATAAAAGCATGATTCATGAAGTTAAGCATTACCGTATGTTAATTAGGAAAGCTCATGTTTGAAACAGGAAGTGGTTTTGTGCAAAAAACAAACAGTTTGACTAACCCGGACTCGTTAACATCCAGGAAGTAACTGAAAACTCAAGACTAAACTTTTCATCAAAACAAGTGTTCAAGTTCTTATTTTTAGACTTCCAGCCGCAGAGCGCTATTAACGCTTCATCTGTGTCGGGATCTATGATTGTTTACAACCAGAGAATCGCAGCGCATCGGTCGTAAGAAAGAAGCTTGTGGCTCAATTAGCTGATTAGCTACAAGAGAATCATATTAAATCTGCAACAGACTTTATTTCAGATCATTTTTACCACATTGTAGTTAATAACTCGCTGGCTAAGATTAAACTTAGAGTTTTTACCCCCGTTGTTTTCTATTCGTTTTCTGTAAATTACTCAAAATTAGAAAATACTCAAATATTAGATTCAGGTAAATGTAATTTCCATCTCTCACATTAATTTGAAGGATTGCTTTGGAAAAACCAGCGTAATAAATCAAATAGACTAAAGAATGTTTATTCATATTTTCACTTTGCAGAAAAAAATATCATTATTAATGATTGTTGGAAATGTGTTCCAGCAAATATGTTTTCAAAACTGATGTAGGAATTTATTCTCCAGTAAATCACTGAGTCACGTTTAGATAATTAATCATTATTATATTATCACCATTAAAACTACAGCAAGTTTTCAAGATAATATAGTTTATTTTAAACATTAAATCTGACTCGTATGCACCAATATAGATCATAATAATCAGACTTCCATCATTCATTATGCTTTAAATTGGAATATTCTCTGTTTTATTTGATCTATTTTTATCCAAGATGACTTGATGTTAAGATTGCAGTTTCCCAGATCTGTTGCGTTTAGTTTTTCAGATAGAGCGATGACATATTTATAATCCTGAGATCCCGAGCAAACCACTGATACTAAATGCATGTCAAATGCATTAAAAAGCCTATTTTGGAAATAATATTTAACAAGGATGAGAAAAGATAATGGAGTGTTTCCACGTCCTTCAGTCAGCATGCAGACACATCTCACAATTGGTGACCCAAGACACAGAGAGTATCCTTGAGCTTCTCACATGTTGGTTCAGCATAACAGTACATATCTCAGTTAACACAGAGACTTAACCTTTAACATGATCAATATATTTTTCCACATTAAGTCATTAAAATCTTCTTTTATAAAAAATGCTACGCAGAAAAATTCTCACAACAGGCCTCAAATAATTTAGGTTTTGATAAAAGCCAAGAGAGCTACAACAAAACTAACTGTGAAATCTATAGTTCAGGATTAGATTTTTACCCCTAAACACCAAGTGATTATATTTTATTTGCTTTCTTAACTTGAAAAGTAATACGTCACTGTTGACGAACAAATACGTTTTGTTGGATTTGCTTTTACTACAAGAAAGTAAAACAATTGGCTGAACAGTGTCCAACATTAGTAATTCAGTATGCTCATTCATTTGGAAACAAGCAATTAAATTCCAACATTTCATGTTCTCATTACGTTTCATTATTACTATTTTAAAGAAAACGGTTCCCCAGAGTGTTTTTGCAGCTACAGGGGATCACACTTCTGAGCCTCCCTTGTAAGGTCTAAGAGAAAATGTTAGAATTTGAATTCCCTTCACCATAGCCCCAAATAAGTCAAAATATATAAGCAGCCCCCAAACTCAGGTACGCACAGGTAACCTCCCAAGCCACTTGTCCATACCTTTTTTGGGTCGAACCTTGAACATGACTCCTCTCCTGTGGACAAAGTGATCAGTCCATTCTAGAAAAAAAACAAAAAAGAATGAGAACCAGCCTGATTTGCATTCTGGTTCAGTTGAAATTGAAAATTGCATTGGTTGTCATAAGCAAAATTCCAAACTCACAGGACCACTGTATTGTTATAATTGATGGCCCCTAAAAAGCATTTCAGGCATGTCAATATTTACTTAAAACAGTGAGACGACTTCCCTTTAATTACAAAATCAGGTGCCTTATATTAAGACTCACTTATATAACTTCCTGTGTTTACCCACCAGAGTGACAAAACCGACAGATTTCTAGGATCAAACCTTTCCTGACCTCTTGCCCCTTATCCTGGAAAGAGACACAGAATACTTCACAGCTTGAGATCAATTCAGTAATTTTCTAAGCAAAATTTCTAATAAGGCCCACTAACTGCTGAACTGAATGTTCCCCAGATAAGATTAGTATTTACCTTTTTTCCATTTATTTAAGACCTAAGTAGCCTAAGGACCAGTCATCTTTATTTTAATGTTACCCAGCAGAAACCTAAAGGTTTTTCTTTTAGTTGTGTTCAAATTATAGCCTAAACAATGTTGTTTTACTGTTGCTGCTCACAGCAAAGTCTTGTTATTTTTTAGTCTCGCGATTGTTTACATTAGCGCCTTGCAAGCTGATAAAAAAATTCGTCCTTCACAGCTGTGGCGAAATCTAAGCAGTGTTACTGTAAAGGTCCAAGTTACTTTAGTTAATGTTCACAGATCTAAGATTTATTACTTTCTTATAACAAACCCCAAAATACAAGGAAACAATTCAGCCCCAATTGTCCCAGAAAGAAAGGAAAATGTGTTTTCACTGTCAGTCAGCTTAGTCAAAATTTAAGTTAGTCAGGGTAAAAATCACAACCTACCCTAAATGCCCCAATCAACTCTGCTATTTGTTCTAGTCGTAAAATAGGAACGTTTCCGTTTCTAAGTTAGTGGACACAAGCTGCGATAGCTAAGGAAACTTGTACTTAGTGTAATAACAATTCCATCAAATAACTTCCAACCAAAATGAAATACCAGATAACTGTGTGCAACACAGTCTTTAAGCTCTAATTAGACTAAACTCACCAGATGACGAATCATCACCTTATCAGAGCCGTAGCAGTTTCGTTGTCTGCTTTACCCAGTCTGTCTAAAACAAACAAATTTGGTTTAGTTGCACATCAACTTTCCCTTACAAATTACAACACAATAACAAAACAAAATTTAGATCAACATAGAAAATAGAAAGAATCAGAAATTATGGCCTGCTTCCATCGAGACCCCTTTCGCTTTAAGGGTCCTCTGGCAGAAACAAAACAGAAACAAAACAAGATTTACTTTCCTAAGGGAGTGTGTATGTGTGTCATAAGCAGGTGTCACAGAGATAAAATACAGCTACATCAGTCGGCAAGCATTTCTTAATTGCATTTGAGCTGTGTGTATTTTTGTCCTGCCTGAATTTCACTGGGTCATCTGCAGGCTTGCCGGCCCAGGGCCCCCCCCCCCCTCGATCCAGCTAATCGCCATGTTTCAGGGACCACAGCCCCCAAATAACTCATCTCACCTGAGCAAGAGTTTTCCCCTCTGCCCACTGGTCAGCCCGCATTCAGGCCGGAGTCCAGCCTCCGCCTTTGTTATGGCTGCCAAACCCCTTATTCCAAGGGTGGGGGAGGTACTAGGGCTCCTTGTGGCCCTCCCCAGGCGCCGCTGGACCGAAGGCAGGGGTCCCAACCAGCCTGAAGAAAAACACAGGACAACTCAGTGAAACTCATCAGCAGTCCTACCATGGAATGTGTAACAATAACTGTGTGTGTGTGGCATTCTGCATTATACCAAGCCATCAAACAAATGATCTTAATGCTCAAACACTCCAGTTCTGGAAGAAGCAAACAAGAGTAAATAAAAGAGAAATAAACAAAACCACATAAATAAACCACAAAGAAATTCCATCACTTTTAGATTTTCTTTCAGATTATCCAAATTCCTCCCCAGGGCCCATTCATTCTTTTATTTTTATTTATTTATTTTCTTTCTGTCGACATATTGGACTGTCTGGAGGTGAAGTGTTGCTAGTTTACAGACCCGATTGTCTGCCTGAGTACCCAGTTCCAATGAAGGACGTCTCCCCCATTGCTTTCTAGTTTCCTTGAGTGAAACAAAAGCTTAAAAAAAACCTCGTCGGAAAATAATCAATAAATTTAATTAATTGACCACTTGTCCAACTGCCGTGCTCCCAGGTAAAACCCGGAGCAAAAACCCGATACTTTCTTTAACCTTGATTAAATAATTAACCATACAATTATATATAAGAATATATATTATATTAAGTAATCAATCAATCAACCGCGTGTAAGTAAATAAACACGAAACCGCTAGCAAATATTTCACCTCCTGAGAGTGCAAATAAAATTCTGTTATCACTATTTATTTAAAGGACTCAGTCTTACCAGGTTCTGTCTCAGGCGACAGCAGGGCCGACAGAGACGATCAAGGCCTCCATCTCCCAAACAGCTACTGGAGGTAAGAGGCTGGGAGAAACTTTCCCAGGACGCTAGCAACTCCCTTGACCCTGTCCCTGTCGGTCCATTCCGTTCGCTGAGGCTGCGTTGGGCGCCAAGTGTAATGGCAAAAAATAGTATCTCAGGGTTTCCATTATAAAGAAGACTTGAGTCCAAGAAGGCGTTTAAGTATTTAATTCAAACATATCTGGCCAGACACGGAGGGGACAGAGTTACTCGTGCATCACCCTAACCAACCTTTCTAACTAACCGCTTAAATAGTATTCAGCAATCATTGTTTATCTCTGTAGACGTCTTCTCCATCCTTCACGCCCCGCCTCCAGAGTAACCGCTTCACGCGAGTCATAGCAACGCATAAAGCAGCTCATCCGAAGGCCAGACTGTTATCTTACTGCCCCGGCGTCTGTCTCTCTGGTGACCTGACACATATATCTTTCTCATAACATTAAGCTGGAGCAATAAGCTTGTCATTTTACCCTAGATGCATTCCCTAAACAGAGAATATACACTTAATTCCTAATTGCATAACAATTTTCCACCACAGTGGACCTCAGCATGTTTCATTTAGCTTAAATATGGTTCCAGGACAAGTGTAAGTTTTAAAGTTTGGGATTTAATGTGAATATTATTTACTGACAAAGTTTTATGAGTTTGTAGTTAGAAGTGAGTTCAATTTAATCTATACAGAAACTGTGTATTAATGTGTTTGCCACTGAAAGGTGGTCAATCTGTTGTACCAGAAGTTTTGGCCACTGGGCACTGCATGGCCCCACAATATGTCACTTTGGAGCCCTATGCACACTTCAAATAAACAGTAGAACAGCATCGTCTTTTATAGAATAATATCGTACAAAGACCATTTCTGTTACCAAGAAGATTCTGTTATAAACATGTATGCATAAATATCTAAGTCTTTGCCAGAATACTGACAAACTGAGTAGACTAAAGGACTGGAGATTGGGGCCGGCCCATCAACATCCATCCATCCATTGTTTAAACACTCAAAAAACGTTCTTTTTTTTGTTCAGGAAATGAACAAGACTTCTGAGTGACCCTTAATTCATTTCATGTATAAAAAATATTTCATTCTTCAATTACATCGACATAAAATGGCATTTGTAGATCTGTGCTATGTGCTTCATTTAATATTGATCAAAGTCAGATTGTATGCATCCCAGAAGAATAAGTTGCTACTATTAGCTGTTGAGTAGTTGTGTCCCACTGAACTTATCCCTAGTTGTTTATTGTAAAAAGGAGTAGGTAAGCTATCATAGTAAAGGAGCTGCATTCTTTCATCATGCCTAACGCTGTACCATAAGATAATTTAAGCAATGCTCTAAATTAAGGTGACTGTTTACTTTAAAAATAAACATTTTACTTTTCCTTATACAAGGATGGATCCAACAGTAAAACAATTGAATCTGATTAAATATTAAATAATAAGCATAATGGAATCAAACTGAGTTGTGGAATGAATTTGATCTTCAGTTAATATATCAGATTAGAGCCTGCATGCCGACAGACCATATCTCAGGTGTCTTTCTTACATTTTCCTGCAAAAATACAGACCCCCACGGAGCCCTGTAACAACAATATAAAATGCAGTGCAGTTGCACAGAAATATGCTAGTCTTGCTGTTCTCAGCAGCATGCAGGGTGTGCCATCAGCTCATCATTACCTGCACATGTATGAAAGTAACTGCAAATGTGATCGGTGTAAAACATATAGATAAATAATGTTTTTTATGTGGTCCTCATCACCCTCGCATTTTGCATATTGTTATCAGCAATTGCCCAGATGACCCATTTCAAAACTCATTGCAAATAAATGTTTTCAATTGCCTAAATTTTATTCTATGATATGAACTCTAGATTTGGTCTTCTATGATTTTTTTCCCATTTCAAAAATTACATGTCCCTAATTTTTTTATCTGTCTGGCCTAAAACTAGGTTATGATTTTCAATGTACCTATTCATTGTACATACCTGATACAGACTCCTTCACAGCAGGCATGGTGATAAATTGACTCATTCTAACATTAGGCATGAGTACATTTAGTATTTAGGTCATTGTCCTGATTTGAACTCATCCTACAACTGTTTGTGACAAGTGAGAGATACATGAAGGTGTCTGCAGGTGTCACAGAAGTCAAAACCAAGAACAAAAACAGATCTAGCTTAATTTTGTTTCTCTCATGTGTATTACTACATGCTGTCTCAGTCGGATTATTATTGCCAGCTTGTTTTCTAAAGGTGCTCCAAACACTCAAAAGAAAAATAGCTTCACATACACACAAATGAAATTTTACTTGATATGATACTTCAAGCTTTCTTCTAAGATTACCATGCAGTTTCATACAACAAGCAGCTTTCATGTAATAGGATGCTGTAGGTTTTTGAGAGACAGGTTGCAAACACTAACATTTTATTAGCTTTTACACTAACATAGAAAACTATTGAAAAACTACTTTTTACACATTTAGTTGATAAAAAGCAATTGCATTTCTTGAAAGAGTGTCTCCTGGCACCTGAAAACTAGCTTTTATCAACCAGTAATAAAATCTGGCTTTTCGGTTTCTAAATACTTAATTATGTTTACCAAATAGAATCCAGGGGTGTCTGTCTATCCCAAACAGTTTGTGTACTGTGGTGTCTTAGAGCTTCTTCCAGAAGAAGCTTTGTGGTTCGGCTAAAAGGGCTGTGAGAGGGTTAGCGGTAGATATATCAGCATGTTAAAGAGGTTGTTGCACTAAAATACATAGCTTGGATTTATGTACTGTGGATTTTAAAATCAGACAGGAACCCTTGATATTGTGAGTCAACTATAAAATATGTAGCAGAAAAAAATTCAGAAAATGTTTGCTGTGGTCATCTGTCTTTTCTAGTCACAAATTTAGATTTCTAATGCTTAATTTCAGTACTTTAATTATATGTATCCGATACTGCAGCATGCACAAACTGATCATTGGCTAGGTCAGACTGTTACAGTTTTTCTTGACATGCTTAAAAGTTCAATGGCAGTAGCGTCGCAACCTTGAGATACCACATATACTGCATATACAGTGCCTATAAATGTATTCACATTTCAAATGTTTTTTTAAATTGCTTTTACAAATCAATCGTGATCAACAAAATGTGGCTTTTCTGACGAAAAAAAAATCCTTAATGGCAAAGTGAAAACTGATTTCTACAAAATGACAAGTAAAAATATGTGACAAATTAAGTAATTGTGTGATTATTCACCCCTTTTAGAGTGACTGAACTAATTAAACTGAGGTCTGCCCAAATGGTGCTAGTAGCTTTTCGATGAGAAGAATGGAGATCACCAGAGTGCAGTGGTTGTGTCTCAAGTGGTTGTAGTATAAAGCCACCTGTGTCTGCAAGGGCCATTCACCGGTTAATCAGCATTGCTGAATATCATTACAGCTTGAAGACAAAAGAACACTGCAAGCAAATCAGACAAAAGATTACTAAAAAGTACAAGTCAGGGGATGGATAGAAAACAAATCTCTAAGTCACTAAACATCCTCTGGAGTTCAGGTAAATCCATCATCAAGAAAAGGAAGGAATATGGCACATGTGAAAATCTGCCTAGATCAGACTGTCCTCACAAACTAAGTGCAAGATGGAGACTAGTGAGAGAGGCCACCGGGACACCTTTGACTACGCTGAAGGAGTTACAAGCTTCAGCAGCTGAGATGGGAGAGACTCTGCATACAGTACAACAACTGTACGTCACCCATTAAAGCTTAATGTGAGAGTAGCAGTGAGAAAACCACTGTTTAATGCTCATATCAAGATCAGATTAATTTGCAAAAAGGCAAGGAGACTCCATGGAATTAGGTTCTTTAGACCAAAATGGAACTTTTTGGCCATCAGACAAAAGACTATGTTTGGCAGAAACCAAATCCTCTGCATCACCACAAATACACCATTTGTGAAGCAAATTGGAGGCACTATCATGCTGTGGGAATCCTTCTAGGCAGCAGGCTCTGGAAAGATTGTCAAGGTAGAATGTAAAATAAATGCAGAAAAGTATTGGGAAATCTTGAAGGACAATTTGTTTCCATCTGCAAGAGAACTACAGCTTCTAAAAACATATATTTTCTAGCAAGACAACGACCCAAAAAACAACTAAAGCTACACAGAAATGGTTTGAAGACAACTGTTGGATGTTCTGGAGTGGCTGAGTCATAACCAAGACCCATCCAATTTAACAGGAAATTAGAAATGTTGTTTTTTTAATTCCTAGTTTTAAGTAAGGTGGTGCTAGGGATGCTGCATTGATGTTTAACATCATGACTATAATACGTTTATTCAGCAATGCAATCAATTTAATTACTTTTGTAGTCTTCAACCTCACCCTATTCTCTCATATCACCCTATTCTGCCAATGGGTAGTATGCTGAATCAGTGAAAACCAAAACAAAATAAGCCTGCGAAGCAAGTAATGTGTGCAGTTATTTTACATGTACTGTACATCATGAATTCTATATCTTTCTTTTGACCTAACACCTAAATGCAAAGAGATCATTTGGCCTATTTAGTAGATACATCATTTATGGTCTTGCATTAATACTTTTACAAAATTTAGGCTTCTGAAGATTTATATCCAGCCATTATTCCCAGTGATTAAGAAAGTGGAACATATTGTATTTTTATTGTAATTTTTTTAAATTCAGCTTTTTCCTGCCATGTCAAATCATACATGTACAGCAGGTCTAATCAGAGCAAACTTTCAAATGCTGTAAATATGACACCAAAATCTTTTACCCAAAATTGCATATGCTCCATACTACAAACTTTGAATACAGAACACCCTTCTTCTCGCTCTACAGACATGCCATCTGCTGAATATAGTTTTATCCCATTGCCTCGAATATCACTCTCTTTAATTTAGTAAAACTTCCACATTCAATATCCTTCTGTTCAAAAGCCTCTGTCATCCCATAAGAAATTTCGGCTGTGTTGTGCTTTCAGTTATAAGGAGGATCACCAGGAATTCAGCGTGACAGATGTGATATCTTTGGGAATCTCTAAATATTGAGTGGGATTTTTCACAAACTTCTTGGAGTTTGGCAACATTAATATCTGACTCATCAGGGAGCCGAGGCTCCATGGGGCTAAAGACACTGAGCCATGCTTGAATGCTGTCAGAAATACTTACGAAGAATGCTCACAATTGGAGAAAAGCAGATTAATTTGTCTAATGTCCACTGCTCTCTGGTGAGAACTGCCCATGCTTACTCAGTAGTGTGAGAGTCTAAGAGCATATTTAATCCCAGTTGTCTAATTTAAAGAAACCTGTCTCATGTTACAAAATAGTGAGATAACCCATTCCTCAATCATAGGCCCAGGGCATCTCTTACTTAATGGTAGTTTTACTGGCCATTGTTGTATTACAACAATCACAGCATTTAAATGATTAAAATAAGGAACTGTGTGCTTACAGAAAAGCAAATGTTAAAAAACGAAATTAGCTGTTGGAATATTTTGATTCCATAGCTTGGCATCAGCAAAATGTCTAATATTGAGTTTGTTCATTAGGCTTTATGAGGAAAGCGATGATCTGTATAAACCAAAGTGGAGAACTTCATCCTTAAACGTCGACACTGAACTTGGCTAAAGTTATAAGATTTTTAAAATAAATTCCTTCCAAATTGGACCACTGTGCTCTGTTTTATCATTCAAATTCAACTAAACTGTTTTTAAGTCATTTGTGACCTGTCTACAGATATACCTGTATTAAACAAACTGAGTGCTTCAGAAAATAGAACCAACACAGAAAAACATGTTTGACCCCAAGAATACAGGATCTCAGAAAAACAGGCCAATCAAAGAATTATTTCAAATTTTTTTGTGATACTGTCAGAATGAACTTTATTTTGTTTGCAGAGAAAAGCTAAAGCTTCACAGACTTAAATGGTAGTCATACATGCTTAGCTAATTTCAGGACCCTTTAGTTAAAAGAAACATTGCATATCGATGTGATATGTTTACAAGTGCTGATAAACTAACCACAGTTGCAAAGTGCATAACATGCAGCACTTTAGACTAGTTTTATTGTTTGCAAGCTGTAAAAAAGGTTATAGTATTCTATAGTTCCATCCATCCATCCATCCATCCACCAATCCAATCCATCCACCAATCCATCCACTTGTGTATCTGAGATCAGGTTGCAGTGCTAGCAGGTCTTGGAGGGAAATCCAGTCACCCCTCTTTCCAGCTGATTCTGGGGTATTTCAAGATATTCCTCTGTCAGGGATAGAGACCTTCCATCCTGTTCTGGTTATGTCCAGGTGTTCAATTCACCTTGTATCTGCTGAATTCTTTGGTATACTTCACTTGTTCGTTTGTTGTATACTTGCTATTTGTTAAATAAAGTTAAAAAAACTGCACACTACATCAAAAAGGTAAAGTCTAGCCAGTCATGTAGAGTAGTGTCAGCGCCCAGCCAATCTTATGTAATACGACGTCATATTGAGACGCAGGACCCCGAGCAGATCTGGTATCTACATCGGTCCATGGGACCCATACTGTCAAAAATTGAATGAGAGTCAATGGAGCGATAAAAGTTATTTTCTGATCCTGTTTGAAATGTTCCATGGATTTAACATATGATGTCCATGAATTTTAAAGACACATTTTGATACTGAGAAAGTGCTAATTTTCAACAGGTGGCAAAATTTACATTACATACAAGTAGTTGACTACAACTGAAGAAGAATAAAAATGTTTGACAAGCTTTGCATCCTTCTTCCAGGACAAAGGAAGGAGCAATGTGGAGAAAACTACTATAAATTTGGCCATGTGCAAAGGGGCAGCTATACTGGGGGAGAAATAGTCGGTCAAGTGAGAGGCAGCATGAGGGGCAAGCTCTGTAGGTCTTAGTGAGTTTTTCAAGCGCTAACTTGACATCATAGATGCGACTTCTGATCTGTAGTCCTTTTAATTACGAATTTTTAGAAGCAAATAAATCACAAATGACCAACACAGTCGGAACGCACATCATTAGTTATCATTTAAATTGAGATACAGCATTTATGTATTTCAGGGCGTAAGGCAAAGAGGATCAGAAAATAACTTTTATTGCTCCATTGACCATTCTTTGAAAATTGAAAATTACTTTCAGGTTGGTTTGAAAATCTTTTTTCTCTAATTACATGAAAACATCTTTTAAAGCTACCTTTTTTATTTACACAGGTTGTCTTTATCTTCTTTCATGATCTCAAACATTTAAGCGTGCACTGTAGATGTGTAGGGATAAAACTTAAACTTAGATTATGATAACAATATATTAGCTGCAGGGAAAAACAAAGCACTGGAAAACTGCATAAACCAAAACAAATGTACATGAAAAAGTAAAACTAAATGTGTGTTTTTAACGTCTTTCAGCACATATGTTTTAAATCGGACCAATAATTATCAAGTAAGCAAATTCTCAGAAATTATATGAAATTACTCTTCTGACAAATTGCAGGAAGTCCAAGAGCATTGATATGTTTTTTCACTTCTGTAATCAGAGCATTTCTCATCTTTATCACACTCTTCCCCTCACACACAGACCCATATCAACACAGATTACACACGAGTACAGATGGACGCACTAACTCACAGCCATCTTGCTGATGACTCACATTTGTCTGTGAAAACAGGAAGCCATTACCTGCGTTTCCATCATTGTCTGAGGTAATCTCTATATCATAACAGCAGAGTCAACATATACATTACAGTTTTACATTTCCATGGAGTTAGTTAGCTCTTTCATGTCATTAAAATAATAACCAGCAAAATGTATTTCAGTGTATTTTCTTCTACTCATCAAAGCTTTTCTGACATATGTCACCTCTGATCTGCATGATCTCAGAATCTCCAGTGCTGTGCTGGAAGATGATGCGAGATAAACTGGAACTGGAAGACAAATACCTGAATGACAGCAAGAGAAGCACATCTAGAAAGGAAAGACATGGTGCAGAAGACAAACAGGAGATTAAGAAAAGCAAAGAGGTTGAACGATGCTGATGCTTTTCATCCAATCACTAGTCGGAACCCACTTTCTCTCATGATGGAGTCCTTTATAGAGTCATGACAAAGCTGCAGAGGAGAGCCTTTGTCTGAAAACAAAGAGGAATGTGTTTGTGCGCAAGGGAACCTGACATTGTGCTTGTGCACATGTGTGTGAATCCAAGTGTGAGCGCGAATGAAAGCTACATGCCATGTGTTAGTTTGAGAAATAGCTTCTTGGAGGTGTGAGGGGAAGTGTGTAGCAGATGTGTGCTGAGCAGAGTGTGTGATTGACTCCTTCAGATTCTTTACGTTAAAGATTGGGGCTGAGGAGAAAATGAGATGTTCTCTGCTCATCTGTGAAATTCACTAATGATGTAACTTGGCCACACACATGGAACACACACACGCATATACACACAGTGTAAAAGCTATTTAAGCCACCACTTGATGACCTTGTCAACGGTCAGCAACTCAAGAAGATAAGGACGGAGACATATCTGCCTGTATGAAAATACTCTCCAACCAACAAACACAGACAGGCATAGAGAGAAAAACAAATCAGCTTTCATAACCTCCTTGTTAAAGGAAATCCTACCCAGCAGATGTGCCCCGTTGAAGAGCGCATGGCGCGCAAAACAGGCTTATGTACACCCACACACACACTCACCTACACACACACGCGTGCGCGCACACACACACGCACAAGTTATCATCTATATGCCCTGTGCAGCCACCATGGGATGCTGTTGGGGTATCATTTAAATGTGTTATTGGCTTGACATTAAACTAACACCAAACATGTAAAATACCTTGGTTTGCCTGCATTGTTCCAAAGAGATAGTTTAAATTGACCAACAATAAATTACACTTTATAAATATTGCCCCTGTGCTCAACCCACCCAAAACCCTGAGGAGAACTGGTTTATTGTCTTTCTGTCTTACTTTTTTTTTTGCTTCAATAACTATGAGAAAATATATTTAAAGAGTCATAGCAAAAACCACGTTTTTTTTCATCTAATCACAAGTCGGAACCCACTTGCAGGTCTGTGCTCTGCATGAACCCATGCATGGATGGCTCCATGTTATTCTGCTTCAGTACCCTCCCAGGGAGCCTTGAAGTGCGCATGCCGCACACAGGGGGCGTCAACATGGACCCATTTATGGAAGGTAATTGTAACATATAATCAAATCAAACTCCCGTTTTATTAGTACTATGTTAGAGACATTACTAGTCGTCTATGTCAAATGGACATTTTTTTATCTCTAAGATTTGAAATAATGTCACCGTCATTCAAATAAAATTAGAAGAACTATACAGCCTCAAGTTAGATTTTGTTCAGAAATCACTTGGTTGAAGATATCTAAGAAACAAATAATATTAATATAGAATAAAACCTTAAAAAGCAAAAAACAAACAAACAAAAAGCTCTCCATTTTAAGACTTATTGCAAACACTGGATATGCAGATATTTCCAAATCAGTCCCTAGTAATAATGATGACTACTGGTGACTTGTCAAGAAGATGATGAATTTGTGAAATATGAGATTTCCTAGTAAGAATTACATCTGAAGGAGGACTTTACTTGTTATAATGTAAAGATGAAAGCTAGATCTGTATACGTGGCTAGCTAGTTATGTTAATAATTTACTGTTTGAGATAAATAATTTTTGCACAAGGCTAAGGTGTTGGTTCTTTGCATAAATGATCTTGAGAGAGCGCACTGTTATCTTTTTACTTGAACTATAATTGAGCATAATTTTGCAGATATTTTTATTTTATTTATTTTTTACATTGAATGGTTGTTGGTGAGAGATTTTTAAGTCATCCCTCTTTTCATGTAGATGAAAGTTGCAAAGTGTCTAGGCAAGAAGCTGTTATTTGGTGTGTGTGTGTGCGTGTACATGTGTCTGTGTGTGTGTGCGTGTGTGTGTGTGTGTGTGTGGTTGAACTTTTACACACATCAGTTTTGTCCACTCCTGATTTACAGTATTTTGATGTTCTTTCTAAACTATCCCAACTGAAATACTTACCCCTCAGCATTGAAGTTAAAATCGTGGCTGGATTGTTCTGGTTCTGAATCCATCCTACTCATAGTGGAAAGCAAAATATAAAGTAAAAAACAAAATGACCATATTTAACTTTGTTATAATTGTTAATGTAATTATTGCTGAAAATATGGCCGAGATTTGAGAGTTTTATCAGATCTTGTTGTGCATTACCAAAATTAGGATAACGTTTATTCACATGTATAGAATTTGGGCTGCACGTGGCACAGTTGGTAGTACTGTTGCCTTGCAGCAAGAAGGTCCTGGGTTCAAATTCCAGCCAAAAACATGGCTGTTAGGTGAATTGGTTTCCCCAAATTGCCCTTAGGTATGAGTGTGTGTTTGCATGATTGTTTGTCTTGTATGTCTCTGTGTTGCCCTGTGATGGACTGGCAACCTGTCCAGAGTGAACCCTGCCTCTCGACCTGTGACTGCTGGAGATAGGCACCAGCCTGTACCCGTCCATCCTTAAGTAACATTTATTCTTGGAAATAATCAATTTCACAGTGATCATGGTAAATGGCCTGCATTTGTATAGCGCTTTTTCAGCCAGAGGACCACAAAGCGCTTTACACTACATTCAGTCATTCACCCATCACACGCTGATGGTGGCAAGCTATTACATTGTAGCCACAGTTGCCCTGGGGCACAGTGACAGAGGCGAGGCAGCCGGACACAGGCGCCACCGGGCCCTCTGAACACCACCAGCAGGCAACAGGGTTAAGTGTCTTTAACCAAATATCCAATCTTCAAAAATAACAACACAGATTGATAGATGCACTGAACACAAATGGTTCATGAGTCTTAAATTCAGTTTTAAACAATCTCTGTTGTGTTGGGATAATCCAATCCATGTTTGATCTTAGTATGATTTTAAGTATTTTAGATATTGATCTAAGGATAGATAATTGCAGTCAATATTCCTTAAAAGTACAGAAACAGGGCCCTTTAGAAAAAAATAGCAAGCTTCTAATCTGATTCATAATTACATCGTTAGTCATCTTGTACAGCAACATTCAAATACAGTAATTACGTACACTGTGCTTAAGCAAATTTGCAATAAAAAAATATCTTAAGCAACTGACAATTTTATCCCAGAGTGCTTGTAAAACCCCCAGGCTGTGCCGCCCTGGGCAGTGAGCCATGCAATCTATTTTAAAAACCGAACATAAGTTTCTTCAGTTTCATTATTTGCAACTGGTTTTGTTAAAACAATTCAGTCTCGTAAGTCTACGAATTCTGCATTTGGAAACATGGGTTTCGAAATGGCCTATCTGAAACTCATTTGGATTGCTTAGTAGTGCGACCTGCCTTATCTATGGATGAAATGTAGGGAGAATTCAAATTATGTGGTATGTCGCCTTGCCATAATCCCCGCACTGACTGCAACCTGCCAATGAGAGTGGGAGACAGAAGAGAGAACGGGAGATAGGAACATAGGCTTCTGTCAAGGCGCTGTAGTTTTTTTTCCTCTAGCCTTATGCATCCCTACATATTTTCCGGTGGTTAAGGTGTATTCAGAGGATTTTTAAAACACCGGGGCTCCTTGTTTTTTTTTACTATTTTTTTTTATTCATTTTCTTATTTTTACTCCTCATTGGATGTTTTTTTTTTTGAGGAGCAGCAAGACGCCCGAGCTTGTAAAGCAGGTGTGAGAGACAGCGGCGACCGCTCCTCTCCTCCCTGTTTTCTAAGGGGAAATGTCGAGCGAGAAGCCGGTTTCAGCACCACCGGGCTCTGCTTCCTCGCTCACCGACACAGACCAAGACTCGCACCCCCCTCTTCCTCCTCTACCGGCGGGCTCCTCCGCTCAGCCGCCGCCGCCGCCGCCGCCGCAGCAGCAGCAGCAGGTCGCCGCGGGCGCTGGCTCCGGCTCCGGCTCCACCGGGGAAAAGATGGTGTCTGCGGCGGCCTCTATGGTTCTCCCGGCCGGGGTGATAAACCCCGCGGTTCCGATTAGGAATATCCAGATGAAATTCGCCGTGCTAGTGGGCCTGATCCAGGTCGGGGAGGTTAGCAACCGGGACATCGTGGAGACGGTGCTGAACCTGGTGAGTGGATGCGAGTAACGCTGGGGAAAACAAACAGAGAGGAAGCCATGGAAAACAGTAGAATCACTGCGCCCCAACTCGCTATGTTTTATTTACGAAGCTGCCTTCAATCCCCCCTTTGGTTGTGTGGCTTTCAGGCGATGATGTCATTTATTTGTTGAAGGGATGTAAACGGCTGCTTTTTAACAATTTCCGGAGATAAAAACGCTTTAGGTAGCTGAATAAATGAGGCCGTATTATTGTAGAAGGCAGACAGAAGCATGTGACTCCACAAGGGCTTTGAGGGGTTGTCTAATCACCAGCCATTGTTGACTAAATGACCAGATTGTTGTTGGGTGCAAAGTAATGCATAGATCTACCCAGAGGACCCGTGGTGGACACTGGACACAATGGCTTTTCTCCTGACCCCGATCTACAACCCGAAGTGATGCGGGGTCGGACAGATGATTTTGCGCACAACACCACGACCCGAGCGGCTTTAATTCGTTCAAAAATCACGCATGCATGCGTGATTTGTCACCTCTGAGACGCACTCATCCAGCATCATCGGACAAAAGGCCCGGCTTAGCATTATGCTATCCACCGACATCCATAAGCGTTTATGACGAAAAAAAAAACATGCACAGGCCTATTGTTGCAGGCAGGCAGGGCCCTGCATCCTGTGCGCAAAGGGAGTGATGTATTGGTAGCTTTGAAGCGTTTAGTGGTTTATATTACTGTGCCTCACATTGCTGTTATTTATGGAGCTGATATAGGTTGCAACCACCCCCCTCCTCCTCCTCCTCCTCCTCCCATCTTTACTCTTCCATCAGAGGTTGTGTCGGTAATGCTGGGCCTGCCCAGCACAACACAACACAACACATCAGAGAGGACTTAATCCTGCTGAGGCTACTGAGATGACTAGTGTGGATTGTTACAAAACAGCCAAAATGTACAACAGACATAGGTCATGTGGAGCTTTATGGAGATACAGGATGTCGGTGTAGGTTGTTTTCTCCTCCTCCTCCATGCATCATGCGGTGGTGCTGCATATATATACACTACAAGAAGTAGGCTCTGATCCCTATTGATTCTCTTGTAAAAGAACAAGTGGAATGATCCATGCATCTGTTTTTAGATTTTAGCATGCTAGAGAGTGCCTATTTCAGGGTTTGTGTTTCCAGTGGCCTAATTTATTTTTCTCCCCACTGGATACCTTCAGCCATCCTGATTCAGGTTGCCTCATATCTCTCAATCATCTATTGGCGCTGCTCTGTGTAAGCAGAGGGGCTTTGCTTGCTGCCTCCAATCTTGTCTCCTTCTGGAAGGGACGGAGAGGAGTAATGCTGCATGCACAGGCTGGTTAGGCTTGGCAGGGCAGCGCCATGCATTTACAAGCAGGTGGAGAGGGGTTGAAGGAGAGTGGGGGAGGAGAGGAGAGATCGAGGAGGAGGCGGAGGAGGAGGTAGGATGCTGCAGTGGCTATGTGCTTAGAAATCACCAGCTGATGCAGCGGAAGAGGAAGGGACTTTGGATTGGTCCACATCAGATCAGTGAAATCTCATCAGAACAATCAGCTGAAACACACTCTGAAGTATTTTAGGCAAACACTTGCCTTTTTTTCCCTCAGTTTTAGGTCGATGTCCTCAATTGTGAATCCCTCTCTGATGCGGTAACACACACAAGCGCCCGACACCCTGACGAATTAAAGCACTATGTGTTGGTCACAGAAAGCTTTACTGGCGAAATCCTGAATTGAACAATCCGACCTGGTTGCAGGGCTGCCAATAGCTAAGCCTGTTAGGGAATTCTGTTGCCCAGCTCTTTAATTAAAATACTTGAAACAAAGAGGTGCAGAGGCAGGAAACCTCAGTGGTCATGCTGCTGGTACAATGAGTCCACTGTGACCCAAAAGCTGATCCATTATTCCTGTCAATGTGGGAGACCACTGCAGCCACATTCTGTGCTCACCGTGGCAGTATTGATCCGATCCCACTGTGTTTTAGATGAGCAGCTGGCTTGTCAGTTATAGCAATAGATCAGAAGGACATGTATACTGTTTGTCCTAAATGGGGGAAAGGAATGGTGGCATGAAAAATTAGATTTTCATTTTTATACAAACGGCAGTGCATCTAAATAAATATATTCCTGTACACACAATATTTGTCGAGTTCTGGCTGCAAGCTGCTCGGCTATAATCATCAACACGGCATCACTGTTGTCACGGCAACGCTACTCTTTGGGTGCTTGCATCCTGATGCTGGACCTCCTGGTGTTGTTTTCCACTTCCAGACCGCTCCGCCACAGATCTTCTCCCCCTGAAACTCTCATAGTCTTTATAGTTTGTTTTTTGATAATTCTGTCTACTATTATTAGTATCAGCAAGACTTAAAAAAAGGGAAATAAACTGCTAGAATGATTGAAAAATATGTGCACCAGCGCCATTGTTTTGCAATTATAAGTGATTAAGCTTGGTTTATGAACAGATGGATGAAAAATTCATGTGGTTTATTATCAAATATCCCAAACGGGTTTTGTTAAGATGATGTCTTTTGTTTTTTTATGGCCATTATATATAATTACTACGGTTTTATTCTTTCTAGCACATCATAAGGTAGCTAAATTTATTCTACTAGGAATGTTGCAATACATCTAGCTCACAAAATGTGGCGATACATATTGGGTCCACAAGAAAGAGGTGATATGGCATTTTAACAATGTTTTTTGAGAATATTCTTTTTTTCTCTCACAAATATGGTAAAATGTTTCACCAATCCAACTATGTTTCAAAGAATCTATAATCAGTGTAGAAATATTTAGTCCATTGTTGACAGCCTATTTTTGTGATTCATAAGTAAAATAAAGGTTTTATGAATCTCAGACGGTGTTTCAAATAATCTCTGTTCATTACAAAAATGATACAGCACAGATTTGACCAAGTGTGGTATTCATGGGGGTCTGGGACCACAAATAGCAGAAATCTGCAAATACTTCAGACCCTCTCTAAAACACTTAGAACTGCCTTTTGTAATATTTCAAACATAAAATGTACCTTAATATGCATTAATACACAGAGTGGAAACCGTCTTAGAACTACCGGAGAAGCTAATGAATACAATCTTCCTCATCTCCCCTCTTCGGGGTATGCCCAATCAGCAGCAAAGAAAATGAATGGAGCTCCTGGATTGGCTGCTTTGCAAACACCAACCAATAGCATCTCAAGTAGCACTGAAGTAAGTACTTCAGCTTCCCAAACCAGTATTTTCTTTCAAATATTTTAGATATACTCCACGAAAAAACCTGCGAACAATTTGAAGTTACATTCCAGAGAAAAATCCACAAATAGACCGGAGTCCACTGGATTTTAGATTATGAACTAGATATAATCAAATGGGTTCCATGGGTTCTCATTAGAAAACTGTGAAATAGCCGGTTAGTTTAGTGTTGATCAGTCAGTAGGGCTGGTTACTGCTTTTAGAGTACATCATGTCATGTGATAATCAAATTGATTTGTTTTGTCTCAGAAAAATCTGGCTGCAGCAGGAGGATTATGTCAGTATAAATGATTTAACTCCTTCTAATTATTAAAATTTTCACATTCCTAGAAGTACTGGGCATGGAGAAGGAGTTGCAACCATTTTTCATTCAGTTTTATTAATTAATCCCAGACCGATTAATAGCTACAGTTCTTTTGAACATCTAACCCTTAGTTTTCCTCATCCAAGTTGCAAAACATCAAAACCACTTTTGTTTGTGGTTTTATATCGTCCACCAAGCTCCTACACTCAATACTTAGATCAGATCTCAGATTGTTTATCTCTTTTAGTATTAAATACTGATGAGGTTATTATAGTGGGGGACCTTGTACTGACATACGACACAGAGTGTAAGGAAATAATAGTCCTCCCACATAACCCTGTCGTGTCTGACCATTTTTTGATAACTTTTGAATCTATTATAACTGCCCATCCCAAACCTGAAAGAAAATTTCATTATAGTCGAGCTTTATCAGACAATGCTGTAACAACCTTTAAAGAATCTGTTCCATTCTTATTTTCCTCAATGTTTCAGAGTAACACAGTGAAGGGCAGCAATTCCAACTCTAACCCTTCATAAATTGCTACACTTAGTTTGGCATACTGCTTAGCTGCGATGCCTTGTTGGAGAGGGGCATCGACTGGGATGATGTTCCCAGTTGTCTTCTGTGTCCTGTTATCATCTTTTGACTTTCTTTAATATAGAAAGTACTCTTACATCCGTTTGTGCTCTGTCTTCTCAAACTCACAGACGGTCGTGGCAGATGGCCGCTCATACTGAGCCTGGTTCTGCTGGAGGTTTCTTCCTGTTAAAGGGAAGTTTTTCCTCTCCACTGTTTGACATGCTTGCTCAGTATGAGGGATTGCTGACGGATTGCTGTGGTTGAAGTCTGCATGAACGGGGCACAACTGCAAGTCAATGACTCGATTAAATCTGTTGGGATTCCTTAAAAAGAAAACTTTTAAACTGATTGGATTGTGTTTATGATTGAATTGAAATTACTTTTCTTGTAAAGTCCCTTGAGATGACATCTGTTGTGAATTGGCGCTATACAAATGAACTGAATTTAATTGAATCATGACTTTATGAAATTATGGTTTCAGTACAGCAAGAATGTTGTCATATCACCATTTGAGTGATATTGTTTAATAAAAGACCAAAGATAGTGCCAGAAAGACTAGCGTTTTCTCTGGTTGTATGTTGTAAAGCAATGCAGCCCCTCCCAGACAGTCAGCTAGTGGAAAGAATACACTTTTCATTCTTGCAATGACAATAAATTGGATGATTGGGAAATGATTTAAGTTGTGCTGGCTTCACTTGTGTTACTATGTAAAAAGCAAGATAGCAAAAAGACAAAGTGTTTAGTGTAGTAAGAAAGTTTACCCAAAACTGAATACTAAAATGAGCAGGATTTCATTTAAACTTTTTGCTTAGGTATATATCTTAGAATAATGTATAGTTTTGTTTTTTTTTGCAGCAGTTGGAGTAATTGTTGCTTTTCGGTTTGAAAACAATGCATTTAGATCATGGTACATATTTTTTGAGAATCTCATCTCAAAGCAGATGCTAACGTTAGAGTCGTTAGCAGCTTCTTCAGTACCGAGTGTTGTCGACCAGTCTTTATTAACCGGCCTTATCAACACCACAGGGCACCCTGAGAAATACTTCTTTTCATGCTTTAAAGTAAAGGTCACAAATAGAGACAGAGCGGCTTCACTTTGATAAGAAATATCATTGAGTCTTAATATTCCAAGTTTAAAAGATTTATAACGGCCTTTTTCCTCTTCTTTCCTCTTGTTTGTTTTGTGCAAAAGTAGTTGGAATAGTAGTACTTTTAGTTCTGCATAATAAATAAGGTAGGGCAGCTATGACATGAATGAAAGGCAGATCTTTAGATTCTGTGTGTCTTTTTACTTAAAAACACTCAGGACTTTTCTACTTTTAGGCTTCAGACCTCTTTTTTTATGTTGACATGGAAATATTTAATTGGCGGCTGAGTAGTCCTGTTCAAGGCATAAAGCCTCAATTGAGATGGCATTTTAGAGGATTGAGTACTTCATGGTGTAGTGATGGACCAATTTACTGTTTGTGTCGTCCCCTTGGAAGACATTCCCTTTTTTCCTGCTGACTGACTAGATAATGGTCAGTCGCTTCAGCTCACAGCCTTTCATTACTTGACATGTTGTGATGCTTCCTATTGTTACAGGAGGAAGCCAGCTGAGCAGCAGTGTTTGTTGACAAAAGGGTTGGCATGTGTGACTTCTTTATCTGAACCATTCTGTCACATATTCTGTTTATGCAAAGACTTGCAACATATTTCAGATGCGTCTGCAGTTGGCCTTGTCAGTCCGAGAGCCTTCGAACAGCACCAGGTATGCTTATTTATATCTAGCTGTGCTGCTTTTTTTAGGATCAAAAGCAAAAGCCTGTGTTGGATAGAAATTGACTGAGTCCTTGTGACAGATCTTTGTTTTTTTGTATATCCTCCTTGGATAGATGAATGTGTTCCTGCACTCTCTGTCCCCACCTAAGCCCATTTAGAGGCCCCAGTGAAAGTCTGGCAGCAAGCGTTTCATTATCCTTGTCCTCGCGCTGTAATATCACAGAGGTCCTGAGTCCACGGCCATTAGTCAGACTCGACTAATAAATCAGAGTCTGGGACACGCAGACTCACCAAATTAGCACAATAAATAGAGACAAAGTGAAAATAAGAAGGCAGGGTGTTAAAACATAGATATGTTACTAGGTTTTGTCATGTGCTCAACAATGCGTGACAGTTCGCTGTACTGAGTTTGCTGTACTCGCAAGATTTCAAAGGAACCTGTCAGCCATTTTCAAAATCTGTTCTATGGCAGGCACCCCAGGGTGGCCTGAACAACTCCACAAAACTGAGTGCAATCAAAGTGCTTTTCAGGCTTGCCCTGTGGCTGTAGAATTAAAGCATGAGACACCTATTTCCTGCAGTGCCTATAATCCCCTTGAATGTCCATGCAGTGGGAATCAGTGCGTCATTGTGCGCCCGGTTAGCCAAGCAGATGACTGTTTCATTTATAGACTTCAATGTTTGATTAAATTATGTTTCCCTATTGTGTGTAGTAAATTCAAGTTTTAAGGTAATGTAACAGATTTTTAAAATAGTAAATTATATTTTGTTATATGTTCTGTTTTTTTATTAGGCTATATGGCTAAAACAATTCAGTTATTCAGAGTATCAAGTATGCCCCACAGTGTTAATCTCACAAATTCCGCACAAATTAAATTGATGACTGATTACATATGGCTGACGGTATTTTCTGAAACCTGTCCAGGAGAAAGTGTCGCTGCTGACTTTCAGCCAGCTGATAAGCAGTCGGCAGCAGCGTTTGGGAGAGGGGCGGTGCTGGACTACCCTATGTTCCGTTTAGCTTGTGAACACTTAGCAACTTTGAAACTGTAATTTTTTGAAAAACTCATTTTGACCAGTTATTTTGACCATTTTGACCAGCTAACTCAAGCTTGCCTCCGACTAACAATGTCCAAGTAATTTGAAAGGTTTGATAACAAAAAAGAAAACCTTGCTCATGTTTAAACATAATTTTTTTCTTCAGCTTTCACGTTAAAAAGTAATATGTTTTTAAGCTTTTATAATATTGCAGTAATAATAGTAATAATTTTTTTGTCAAATGTAATTTACGTCTCCTATTTATTTTGCATACGTATCAAATTTTAGAGGTGGTTTTATTGTATAAAAACAGACATGTAACATCTTCAGCTGGGCTTTTTAAATGTCATGTTTTGGCAAGAAAAACCCTAACAGATGATTTTATATTTACCTACCACAAAAGTTGGTCAACTCTCACAGAAAACAAAAAAATCTAGCTGTTTTTTTTTTTTTTTGAAGAGGCAAATATGAACAGTTTTGTTTACATATTTTCCTTTGTTATGTAATGAAGCACAGGATAGGCTAATTATGTTTTGGATATTGTGAGCTGTGAATTTGGTATGGGTTTGCTAATGTCTGACCTGAGTCTGGGAAATCAGCAGGACGGCTGGTGTAGCTTATTGAAGGGAAGGTGCAAACCTGACCGTAAGGCTAATTTCACTGCAAACAGAAAATCTGAATATATCTGAAGATAGTACAAAAATTAAGAAATAAGTATTTGAAAAAGACAATGCACATTTAGGTTATTCATCACAAATCTCCATTAAAATAAAACTGAGTTTGCCCCTAGAGTCTATAGTCAGAGAGTAACCTTAGAGTGAAAGCATTGCTGCTCCTGACCCAAGGGGACAACAGAAAATGTTTAAACATAGACTGACCTGCCACTTAAACTGCTTAAACACACACACTGATCCATTTTCTGCCCTTCACTTTCACATACACATCTATCTCCGAAGAAATGGAGGACAGAGGGTGTGGCTTCTGCTGCAAGGTCATGAATAACTCTGCTATCTATCACACAGCTGGGGTGTCCTGACCCCTGTGTGAGCCATTCAGAGCGAGAGAGACAGACAACGTGATAGATGGGAGGGGAAAAAAAGGCGACGCGTGAGGGACTCTTAACTGTCAAAAGCAATAACGGGAGGAAGACAATGAATTTCAGGAGGGGAAATGATGAGGATTCAGAAGGAATATCGAAAAGTCTCCATATGTCCCCCAGGTGCTATTTTCATCTGAAGTGTGGCACAGGTCCAGCTGTATGATGTTCTATGGGGGTCTGATGAGCTTGGGCCCCCCCTGCGGAGCCTCATCACACCGTGGGTAACACTGCTTACCCTTCCTCTGCTCCTGGTGACAGGAGAGTGAAATACAGCAGGAGTCTCATGGAGATGGTGTATACAATTTCTAAACGCATCACAAAACACATTAATGAAACCTTGACATGCGGAATTATAATTGGACCTTTTCCCCTCATCATCCGTTACCTGTCATGCTGGAGGGTGAGCTTCGAGCTTGTTAGCATAGTATCTGTAAAATTGAGGTCTGCAGTTGCAGCTTAAAATCCCTTGTTGGACAAATCAAGAAACATATTTGCCCTACTAATACATATTAAAGCACCCAATTAAAAACTAAAATCTCAAGTTGTCCCTAAAATTGCACACCCCGTCACTCCCAAATCCTCTTAATGGCAGCCTTTTTTTTTCATCTGCTTTTGAACCAAAATTATTTCTTCTCAAGGTGGAATGCTGATGGCTGCTGTTCTTTTTTGACTTGAATAAAAAAAAAAAATCTGTTAAACTCTCCAATTTTAGTGCAGATGTGAGAAGCACTACGTACTTCTTTATGTTCTAAAGCGCCTAATTCTGCTCTGCTCCTCTAAATTCCTTCTCATCCTCTTGTTAGCTTCCATTTCCAGATGGTCGGATTTGTTTCCGAGGATAAGCCGTGTGAGATTTTAAGTGAGGTCTCCCCGTCTGGAAGTGGGAAAAGAACGCAAAGCAAAATGTCCCATCCTTGCGTGACGACACCTTTTGCTACCGCTCTCCATTCCTTTATCCTCTCAAAGCACATATACGTCCTACTCACCCCTGAGCGTAATCTGGTCCCTAGCTCTATGACTCTTGAGCTAGGTGAAACCGCTGGTGAATGATCCCTATTATGTTGAGGTAATGGAGGTCTCTGCAGTGTCATCACTCTCTGGTTTCTCCTCTCCACGCACTTTCTCCTTTCCCACATTTACAGAAAGCCTGGTGATGGAACCATATGGCTGCCATCACCTCTTACCTCTGTTTGTTGAGCTTTCTGTATGCGGGGTTGGAGAACTGAAGAGGTAAGGGGGGAAATGACACAAGGCTTAGAGGTTTAGAACTGTGGAACTGAGTAGTGCAACTGCTAAAGTGTCTCTTTCTTAATTTCTACAATAATCATATAGATATTTTAGACTCTTTAAACCAGTGGTCCCCAACCTTTTTTTCGCCACGGACCGGTTTAATATCAGACAATATTTTCACAGACCGTCCTTTAAGGTGTGGCGGATAAATGATAACGAATGGTATAAAAACGGGTTATTTTTAAAATTATAACAATAGACGTAAATCCAATGTGTATTCGCAGCTTTATTAACAGCATCCTCCTAACATCGAGCAGACAACATGACACGAGTAACACTCAGCCACCTAACGATCTCTGGTCGCCATGGTAACATGTAAACATACCTTTAATAATTCAAGATTTGACACAAAAACAAATACAAAGTGCATGAAAAATCTAACTCACCACAACGCTGAATCAGTGAGAGCCTTGGGCCTTTTCCCCTTTCCAAAGAAACGGTCGAGAGACAATTGTTTTCTATCCATCTTGCTTGTGGGATTACGTGTCAAGACTAAGCAATGGGATATGCGGTTATTTTTCAAAATAGAACAGCGGTCACCCTCAGATAATAAATAAAACGTAAATACTGGAAGTTATTTTTTCTTTGTGTGGCTCGCGGCCCGGTACCACATGACCCACGCCCCGGTACCGGTCCGCGGCCCGGGGGTTGGGGACCACTGCTTTAAACTACACTGAAAACTCCTAATCTATTTATTTTAATGAGAAATTATATTTAAATCTTCCAAAATTTTAATTTAATCAGAGTTGAAATTACAGTTACTTTTTACCTATTGGTATATGTTTTAGGAGTCCATTATAGAACTGAGATTTCAATTTTTATTTTATTTTATGTTTATTGTTCATTCCAATAATTTGGGTTAATGATTTATTAGAAATTCAGCACGGGTTGGTAGGAAATTCTCTCAGCAGTAACAGTAAAAAAACATAGTACCATGGTGTTAAAGGAAAACATACAAAAATGATGATGATGATCTGATGATTTGGTTTAATGAATGAATTTAAGGAATGTTTTCTTTTGATGCAATATAATTTGTAGGAATCTAAGAGTTAAATACAATCATGATAAGATACTCGTGAACATAAGGGCAGTATTCCTACAGTATACCTATTGTGTAAGAATACCGCAGCTTCACCTTAATAACACAAATGGTTAAAACAAAAAGAGAATAACATGATTTAACTTCTTTTATTGAATTAAAAACCAAAAAGAAGCTATTCAGAATATCTTGTGTTGATCACATAAAAGCTAGCAGTAGTTTCCATTAGCAATGTAGCTAATGTCATTAGCAACCGCACTGCTATCTGTCTATCTGTTTCATGCAAATGCTGATTGTAGTAAACCCTACTGCCTTCCTCCTTTGGCATTGTTTCTTACTCATGTGAATGTCTGCTTCATGCCATTGTGTCTGGCTGTTTTATTTGTATGAGTGTGTGTTTTCTGGTAAGTGCACATCGGATGGTTGTGATTGTCACAAGAAGAGAGGCTGGGGCTGTATGGAATCTTCACACACCATATTTGGATCAAAACCAGTGCTCAGACACTGATGTGGCTTTGTACACATATCTCTGGGTGTTTTTGTGTGTGTGTGTGTGTGTGTGCGTTTGTTTGTTCCTGTCTGGCACCCCTCACCAGCAGAATTATTCAAATTCTAACAAGCTGCTTTGTTGGAGTCACCTGATGTTTTTGTGCTGCTGAGCATGTTGATAAATGAGCATACTTGCAAAACCATAGCTTTAGTCTCCTCCATCCACTTTCATCTCCACATTTTCAGTGCTAACACACTTCTACTCATATATATGCATGCAGAAAAGAGAAAAAAGCACATATTGCTCTCCTCCTTCTTGTAGCCCACATCATTGCCTGGCAGGGGTTATTTTATATTCATGCTGGCCTACTTTGCCTCCCTCCCTTGGCTCTGCACACACATACACCACACATCTGCTTTACTGGAAGTATAACTGACTGTGGTAGCTATTCATCATGCTGCGTGCTGCAGTGGCCGAAGGTTGATTATAGCCAACTTTGTAGTGTGTGTGTTTGTACCTGGGGAACTTTAGTATTCCACATAAGACATCCAGAGTTTTCCTGTGCTGCTCATGCATCCCCTGCAGCTTAGAAAACACTGTCAGTGGCTGTAACAAGTCAGTTAATATCTGCATTAGGCTTGTTAGAATATCCACAATCTGTATCGAACCACAACTTTTCCTATGTCTCTCTGCTTCCATCTGTGCTCTACATGGAAGGAAAAACAAATCAGGACTTCATGTTCCCCTCGTTAAATAGACCCTAACTAGTGATTGTGGGTGAGAGTTATGTTACCCAAAGTATTTTTTTATTAAAGCTACATCAGTAAAAGCTGAAAGATATAGATGAGGGGGGTATTTAAATAGTCCAGATATGAAAAAGACTATCCACTTAATAAACAAAGGACTATGTTTTTGTGAGGGAGATAAGAATGGTTTTGTTATGACAAAAGCATTCTCTGTTAGGGCTAGATCTCAGTTGATGTTGTTAGTAAAGCTGTTTTATACCAATTTCTAATCCCATCACTAATCTCACAGAGCATGTTGTGAAAGTTTTTTTTTAGACTGAAAGGTCTTTTGCTGTTTTACTTTCAACAACAAACAAGTGGCACATTACTTCAAAAATCATAATCTACTGAAAAGATTTAATTAAAAGGTAAATATTAGCAGTTTTTGCCAAAGGATGTATAGCTAACAGTTGGGTCTTGTTAACAACCATTCAATCAGATGCTGTTCAATTGAGACTACATAGGCAACAACCATATAGCAAAATGTTGTTAGCAACAGCGAACTACCATATAGCCAATGGTTGCTAGGAACATCTAATAACAATGGGCATCAGCACAACAAAAAACATTTTCCTGTACATTTTTGGTAGATTTCAATCAAAAGAAACTAACAAAAATGCTTTCATTTTTATAAAACGTTATTTAACAGTGAACAAAGAATTGATTCCACACATAAATATTCTGCATCTTCACCAGTTTAAAAGGATGCTTTATTCCTCCTCCATCCACCTTGCTTTGAGGAGCTCTGTTCTCAGGCTCTGGAATTCATGCTAACAGAACTTTCAAAACTTTGGTTTTCTCTGTGTTTATATCAAGACTAAGAACAAGAGCGTGGTTTAAATGCTATTCCATTTTATTCAGTATATAATTTCAATTGTTATTTTATTGCTTTGTTTGTACTGTGTTCTTGTGTGTATCAAAAGGCATAACATTTATTATTATTTGTTCATTATGTGTGTCTTGAACTGAAAGGGATGTACAGTACCAAATATTTCTGCTACGACTACATGTAGTGTTAGACCCATACTATCAATCATATAACAAGAGCTGTTGTCTTCAGGTGAAACTTTGTTTTTTTTGCAACGCTACGGAGCTAACTACCATGTAGTAATGTTTGGCAACAGAGTTAACAGGATCCTGGTGCGTTGTGACTGGATACATGACTTTTTTGAGACGTCACCAGGTTATTATAGTTTTTTTTTTTAAATAATAAGCATCAACTTACCATCCTGGAATAAAATTTCAGTGTTCTATGAGCGCCCCCCAAATGGAAAATTACTGTCCAAAAATAATCAGACTGCAAGGATGATTTCACTTTCCCATTCTCCATACCATTTCCTATAGTGAGCAAACCATCTACATCAGTGGTCCCCAACCTTTTTTTTCACCACAGACCTGTTTAATATCAGACATTATTTTCACGGACCGGCCTTTAAGGTGTGTCGGATAAATGATAATGGACGGTATAAAAACAGGGTATTTTAAAAATTATAACATTAAACATAAATCCAATGTGCATTTTCAGCTTTATTAAAAGCGTCCTCCTGACATCGAGCAGACAACATAACACGAGCAACATACACTCAGCCCCCTAACGCTCTCTGGTCGCCATGGTAACATTGAAGCATACCTTTAATAATTCAAGATTTACCACAAAAGCAAATAGAAAATGCATGAAAAATCTTAACTCACCACAACGCTGAATCAGTGAGAGCCTTGGGCCTTTTCCTTTTCCAAAGAAACGATCGAGAGACATTTGTTTTCTACCCATCTTGCTAGCTTGTGGGATAAATTTTAGCGGTAACTATCACTTGATCAATACAAGCCTCTCGACATGTCAAGACTGAGCTATGTAACGCGGATATCCGGTCATTTTTCAAAATAAAACAGCGGTCACACTCATAATAAATAAAACGGAAATACTGGAAGTTATTTATTCTTCCTGTGTGGCCCGCGGCCCGGTACCACATGACCCACGGGGCCGGTACCACATGACCCACGGGGCCGGTACCACATGACCCAAGGGGCCCGGAATCAGTCCGTGGCCCGGGGGTTGGGGACCGCTGGTCAACACAACGTAGTGTGAGATCAAGTGATTATTGGGACATTGCCATGTCATTCAACTTAGAGTTCTGTTATTTTTAGCAGTAGTGGTACACATGTGTTTTATACACAATGTGTGGGCTGTGGTGTTCATGTGGCAAAATATTTATAATTACAAAAAGATCCATGGCAGACTGGTTTAGGCGCTGACCAAATACTACAGTGTTGCAGTATTGATGGTAGGAGCGTTATTTTAATATGAAATTTGACCTCCAAACACCATTGAAACGAAAGGCTGATGCATAGTAGTGTAACCAGGGTAACAATCAGTGGGGCTTGTGGTTGTTTTTACTTGTGTTTTAAAACGTACTTGTCTGTTATCTTACTTTTAATGACCAATAAGAAATGGTTGCAGTCTCCCTCTTAAAAAGCTCCATCTAAAAGCTCCCAGTAAATGAAAAAGTAGCTCAGTGCTAGGGCCTTTCTCTGTGGTAAATTCCTACCATGTTCATTTGTTTTTACCCAGGGAAATGCAGTGGGAGCTCAGGGGGTTAATAATGACCACATAAAACTTTCTTATTTCCTGTAAAAGGTCCCTGTAAGGTAAATTTGTCTTTTAGATGCTCTAACAACCAAAAGTATACCTGAACACTTAGAATTAATTACTCTGTTAAGAGCTAATTGAGAACTTCACAATGTAATTATGAACAGTTTCAGATAAGGCACAGCTTGGTCATTAGGAGCTTTATTTGAATAATAACATTTCAGAGATTTTGCATGGGAGCTATGAATGGCTAATATTTTGTTTGTATGTTACTATGCAAAGGTATCATTGAATGATTGGCCAGTTGTGTTTTCTGAGTACAGCAGGCACTCTATCATTTGGAGGCACTTTGTAGGGTATGTGTTACACAACCATCATCTTTGGTACTATCCAATAGATTTTGTTCATAATTATTTTAGTGTCAGATCCTTCCTTTCTAACATGTCTGCTAGCAGCACAATGAAGATTAATTTCTTGTTGCGCATTGCCAGATTTTATACTTGTTCTTCCCGCAAGCTTTTTCACTTTCAGAGTGTTTGATTAGGCAGTGGTGGTGACTCATTGTGGTACCCCTCAGACTCCCCTCTAGCCACACCTCCCCATTACTAGTATTGCCTTTTTTTCTCACCCTGCTTCAGTCCCATTTAAATTAAACTACTGTCTAGAGGATATGTATTCAGAGTGGCTCAATCTATTAATCGTCTTATGGTATAGATCTGTTCTATCTTACTGACATTAAGTGATACAAATGTGAGTTGGAATAATTTAGCAATTTGTATTACTGCAGATATGATGGCATTCCAACTAAGAACCTAGATTCTGGAGGAATGCTTGCCTCTAAAGCTACCGCCTAGTTTACACAGCATTGTAGCTTTCAGAACGCTGTCGTTCTCGACCTGCATCACTGGAGTTATTTCTAAAAAAGTCTGGCCTTCCCAGAGAAAAGACTGCAAGCTCTCAAGGCTACATGTGCAAACTGCAGTGCAGTTATATTTGAGAATGGACTTTGTGTTGAAATAACCTTTTCTTACCAACAGTTTTTTACAAGGGAGTTTGATATGTGACATCATTATCACCTGGAAGCCTGAATTTCTTTCTTTCTTTTTTTTAGATTATCCTCAAAACAGTCTCCACTGAAAAGGTGTTGTATACAACCCCTGGCAAAAAGTATGGAATCACCAGTCTTCGAGAATGCTCATTAACTTTTTTAATGCAATAGAGAAAAGGCAAAACACAAACATGCCACAAAACTCAGATTTCTCAAAAGGGCATCTTCCTGGCTTCTGGAAAACAGTACAAGAAATGAACAGAAACTCAAGTGGGAATAAGTTGCAAGTGTTTCTTTGGAATAAGGGGCTGGAAACAAATATGGAATCACTCATTCCTGAGGAAAAAAATATGGAATCACCCATTAGAAACACCCAATTATTTCCCATTTTCTACACCATCACCTGCAACTCGTTATGTCTGTGGATTGGTCTACATTTAAAAAGGAGTGCTCACAACTTGGAGAGTTGTTGCAGCAAAGTAATGGACAGGAATCATGGCTCCAAGACCAGAGCTGTCGATTGAAACAAAGGAGAGAATTATCCAACTTCTGGAAGAAGGTAAATCCTCAAGAAATGTTGCAAAGGATGTTGGTTGTTCTCAGTCAGCTGTGTCTAAAATCTGGACTAAGTACCAACAACATGGGAAGATTGTCAAAGGCAATCGTAGTGGTAGACCAAGAAAGACATCTATGCGACAGGACCCAAAACTTAAAGCATTATGTTTAGAAAACCAAAAATGCACAGCAAAACAAATGCGTAACAAATGGGCACAAACTGGAGCAAGAGTCTGTGATCGAACTGTTAGGAACCGTCTAGCAGAGATGGGATTTTCCTACAGAAAAGCCAAAAGAAAGCCAATGTTAACTTACAAACATAAGAAAGCTAGACTTCAATGGGCCAAGGAATGGCAATCATGGACTGTAGATGACTGGATGAAGGTCATCTTCACTGATGAATCACGAATCTGGATTGGACAAGGGGATGATGCTGGAACTTTTGTTTGTTTGGTTCAGTAAATGCACAAGTTTACATTGAGATTTTGGACACCTATCTTATTCCGTCTATTGAAAGGATGTTTGGGGATGATGACATAATTTCCCAAGATCATAATGCATCATGCCATAGAGCCAAAACTGTTAAAACTGTTAAAACATGGCCTGCAAATAGCCCGGATCTCAATCCGATTGAAAATATGTGGTGGAAATTGAAGAAATTGGTCCATGACAAGGATCACACATGCAAAGCGGATCTGGCAACAGCCATCAGACAAAGTTGGAGCCAGATTGATGAGGACTACTGTTCATCACTTGTTAAGTCCATGCCTCAGAGACTCAATGCTGTAATCAAAGCCAGGGGTGGTGCCACAAAGTACTAGTGGGTGGTTTTAGTTGTTTCTGTGTTTGCTTATTCTTTGTGATTCCATATTTCTTTCCTCAGGAATGAGTGATTCCATATTTGTTTCCAGCCCCTTATTCCAAAGAAACACTTGCAACTTATTCCCACTTGAGTTTCTGTTAATTTCTTGTACTGTTTGTAAAAGCCAGGAAGATGCCCTTTTGAGAAATCTGAGTTTTGTGGCATGTTTGTTTTTTGCCTTTTCTCTATTGCATTAAAAAAGTTAATGAGCATTCTCGAAGACTGGTGATTCCATACTTTTTGCCAGGGGTTGTACTGTTGATGATAATTGGTTTGTAGTTTCTATTTTCCCGCATGTGCGATGAATGAAGTGTAAAGCTTGTAACTAAGGCAAACTTGGCAGTTTAAAAGACTTGAAGCTGATTGTGTGAAAATGAGCTGACTGCAATAACCACTCATCAAAACCACAGCTCTAGATGATTCTCTTCAAGGTTTATTTTTGAAAGCACACATCACTTTTTTCTTGCTGTGTCTGCTTTACAGTACTTCAAACAAAACGAGACTCAAACAGCTCCTCTGTGCTGACATCCAGTCAAATCTAAAATAAAGCTGAAGTGATAGTTAGGTTTTACAGAAAGAGGGAGAAAAGCACATACAGCTGAAGTTGTTGTCTGGCCAGACTTAAGTTTAAAACTTTAACTTTTAAAAATATCACATTATATTTGAAACAGAGATTCCAAATTCACAAGTATTTTTTTCTGTGACCAAGTCGAGGCTTGAGTCCTTGTGGGGTGACTAAATCAGATCTCAAGAGTAGGAGGGTCAGTCGAATAAAGTCTTGCGTTTTTGAGTAGCATGCTCAAGTCAAATCTTTTGCTTCAAGTCCAAGTCAGTTCTCAAGTCTTTTGACAAAGTCAGCATAAAGTCTTAAGTCATTATAAGGCAAGTTCAAGCGAAGTCTCAACTCTTTGAAGGTTAGGTTCCATCCAGTCAGGTCCCAAGTCAAAACTATTTTCATGGCTCAGTTCTCTTAAGGACTGAAATTGCAAATCACTTTAAATGCATACCATCTAGTCTGTAACACTGCATTAGTTTATAAATTTAGATCATTTTCCTTTGGCCAATTTAACTCATGGAGTACTTCATCATTTCCAAAACATTTAATTCAACATGTAATTTTTTTTTTTATTGAATTACTACTTTACTTTTTATGTTGAAAGTTATTGAAAAAACCTGGAGGTGATTAGAAGTAATTTAATAGAGTTAGAAAACCTTAATGTAGTCATTATTATGATGCTACGTCAAACATAAACAGATTGCTAAGAACCCTTAGTAGCCTATAGTCCTTGAATGCCCTGATTGAGAAATCAAATGCACCCTTTAGCAGCATATGCACATCTCTGTCAGAGCTGCTGTCGGTGGCTTACTGGAAATGCTTGCTCAAAGTTGGCTTCAAATAAAAACAGACTGACTTTATCAAGCAGCCATTGACTGTTGTTACAGGCATGTAAATGCGGTGTGCAGAAATATCAAAGGGGACACTATTTATTAAGTTACAAAAGATTGTTCATTAGATTCGAGTTAGTCGTCTCCAGTCTTTGGACCTCAAGTATAACTTGAGTCTAAAGTGTTTGTTTACTTGCCCTAGTAAAACACATGTTTTAGTTGCAAATAGTAATACATGTCTTTCGCTTCTTTATGAAGAATTTTTCTGTTTCTTGGACTCAAACCTATTTTCTATGGTTCTCCAATCTAATATGTGTATATTGTGTTAACTCACTGTGTGTGGTCCTTGTACAGTAAGTTAGTCATGCTCAGTAAACCCTTCGGCCTTATTCTGTGTGTGTCCATGTGCCTGTGCTCAGATTTGTGCGTTTCTTTCCCGACCCTGTCGTATGATGATGGATTACAGAGCCCTGTTGGAGCTGTTCGCTGCCTCTCTTATCCTCCATCAACTGTGGCTCAGTGAAACAGCTCTCTCCATTGTTTCAGTGAACAAGGGATCGGACGCACTCGGACACACATCCATGCACAAGTCTGTCTCTTAAACAGACAAAACAAACAGATTAGCAGTCCTGAATTGCCACCAGCTTGGTTTGAGTCAGGTCTGCAGGGCTTATCTGGAAACCTTTGGCCTTAGCGTCAGCTAGTCCACACCTGCCTAATTACTCAAAAAAGACAACACCAAACTCAATGGGTGCAAAATGTTAGGAATCTATGGCAGTCAAGAAAAAACAAAAGAAATTACTATTTGACGATATTTTGAGATGACAGATTGATTTCCAGAGGCAACAGAGCTAAAATATGAAATATGTCACTAGAAATTTGGTATAAAAATTAGCTGTTTCTGTGTAGAGCTCTTGCAATTTTTATCAAGGTTTGAGGCAACGGCATGCTCATTGTTACAAAAGATCAAAGAGAGATGTGAATGTAAATTGTGATAAAAAAGAAAAAAAACTGACTATCAAGTTAGTAAACTTAGTTGTTTTGTTTTCAATTGAAGTTCATCCCAGTTAAAGTGCTAGGCATTTGTAATATAGTGAAACTGGGTAGTGGTAGCGTCTTCAATTCAATTCAAAAATACTTTATTGATCTCAGAGGGAAATTAAGTGTTGGTATAGCTCATATAATTAATTATTTAAGGAGTTGTTGTAGTTGTTATAGTTGTTTTGTCTTTAAGGAGTAGTTACTTGCTCTGGGGTTTCTCTTTCTCTCACAAAGAGTATTATTAGACATCCAAAATAAAAAAAGAATGACATCACATAAAGTAAATTTAACAAGTAGAATGGCCTCTGTATAATCTGGAGCTAAATCTGAAAGACAATCCATGGGGTCGCCTGAAGAGGCCTTTGGACTAAAGGTGTACTCATAATCTGGTAGATTTGGAAAACTTTTACAAAGAAGAGTTGGCAAATATCACCCTGTAGTAAAGTATGTTGGAAGACAAATAAGATAGAATAGGGAACATTGAATCAAAAGTCCACAACAAAGGAATTGTTCTTATAAAGCCAGGTTATTGCAGCTTTTTAAATGTTATTACCCCCCCCCCCCCCCTATTTTAAGAAGGCTTGAGCAGGATATAGGTCACATTAAATGTTGAAGGAGCTTTGAAGTTATTTCTCATGGTCATTTCAAAAACCTGGAATCTTAAGAATGTAGCATTTTGAGATACTTTGTATTTGGGTTAGACTGATAATGAGAAGTGTAGTTGGTTAGAAACCTTTAATAGTTGCTTGAGGGCCATTCAGCACATTAAGTGTTCCCTGTTTAAAAAGCAAAATATAGTGAAATGAGTTACTTGAGACTTTTGCAGTGTACTGTATATACAAAACCCAGGGTTTCTTTCCTTTTATTTGGGTCTAACTCCCTTTGTGTTGTTTTGAAATGATTAAATACTAGTGGAGAAAAGATAATGACACAGCCTACAAATGATTGGAATATCCACCAATTCTGTTTTGCACATCTTTTATACATTGAGTTGTGTATAGTAGCAAAACCTTTACCTGCCACTATATATAGTATAAGCTACTATATTTAATCCTTTCTAAGGGATGAGTAGGAAGATGAGTTCAGAATGAGAGTCTTGTACCTGTCAGCTATGCACTACAGTTAAAGGAAAGCACTGAAAACTTTCAGTTTTCTCAGATTCTTTTAAATAAACAAAATGTTGCTCAAATCTGTAGACAAGCACTGTAAGCCTTGTTAAAGCAAACTCAATAGGCCTCGAGTCCTTCCTCCCACAGCATCTGTAATATTACACACCAGGATGTCTTAATACAACCATTTCTCGAGGACCGACAATACCTAGAGATGGACTGATCAGATTTTTGTAGGATGTTTCTGATCTCTAGTTTTGTAAAGCCTTTACCTGACTATTGATTTGTAGAGATTCTGATTTCTCTTTAATTTCCTGTGGATTTCTTGCTGTATCCTTCAGAGTGTAACGGTCTTACCTCTGGGTTTTGACAAAAGCCAGGTAAAACTCAGATGACTTGTTTTTTACCGTTCTTAACCTCTTCTTAAAAGTAATCAGTCATTTATTGTTGCCACCATGATTCAGATTTAGGTTTTTGGATTCTTCTTGGATTCAGGATTTCAGGAGTTTTGGACTTAAAATGCTCTTAACATCATTCTTGCTTGAGAACAGTGTAGTTTTCCTCTGATAAAATGCACCAAGAGACACCACTTAAATACCCTCTTCTAACATTTCGCCTTTTCATGTTGTTTCCTCTGCCCTCTGTGTCCGAGAATATTCTTGCACATCTCATTTTTTCCGTGCTGTCAATCTAAGGGCGAGTTTTCAGTCACAAACTTCCTTTTATGCTGCTTTGCTGATGTCCTCCTGGTTCTCCTCTTTGTTCTTTATGGTTTTTTTCTCTCCGATTCACACCACTTTAAATGTTTTCTCTGTCTCTCTTTCTTTTTGCCCTTCCCTTGACCGTTTGTACCGCGGTGGGGGAAAGTGCTTTTTAGTGATAACTCTCTCCCGCATATAAATCATAATGCTTTCTGTCCTGCTAAGATCCATCTCTTTCACTAGTGAAGAGTAGCTGTTCCTAAATGTTGCTGTTACTTTTATATTTTCTCTATAGCTGGTGGGTTGAGTCTATACATATTGGCATATTTAGCTAGAGATGTTTCAATCTTGTCTGAATTTTGAATAAATTGAAGCAATTTCATGTAATCCTGTTCTGTAATCCACATCTAAATCAATTTAGGGCAATAATCGAGGTAATAGCTTAACCAGAATCGGAGCTTTTATCCCAGTTTATATGTCACTCAAGAAATCGAATTATTGAATGTAATGTGTTCGACTGTGACAACAGGTGGCAACATAAATCATTTAACCTTGGCATTCTTCCGGTTGGCCTAGAGCGTCACACAAATAGTACCAAATTGTGGCGGCAGTGAAGCCGCAAGTAAGCAGTGAAGGATATGCACAATGAGCAAAGAAATGGACAACAACGCTGCAGCACAATACATTTTGTAAGTACTATACGGTTTGATTGTGTTACACTCGTTGCCGCTTTGTTGTGCAGTTTGAAAGTGAACCAAAAAAAATAGACGTAACATTTTTCAGCATTACTTACTTAAATAAAATGAGACCTGTAGACTGTTGTGGTCTTAATGCAAAGCTAAATATCTCCATGCTGAACAGCAGAATGAGAACTCTGCATCTGTTTGTATTCAACTGGTAAAATTCCTATGCATCAGAACTTGGCCGGTATGGCATTATCAAGGTTAAATAACCTTGAGTAAAATGCCACTGTTTGACAATATACTAACAAAAAATGTATAGCTCAAATCAAGTCAAGCAGCTTGTATTTAAAACGGAAAAGCAGCAGGTATTCACACTGAAGCTAAAATGATATAACATATTGGTTACTACACCAATGGTGATTTTTGTTGTCATTTAGAGCTGGGCTGTTGCTACCAATTACTTTGTGGTCTCTTTCTTTCTAGATGATAAACTTGACCCTGTCTTTCATTGTTTAACCCTGTTTCTCTAATAGACAAAATCACTTCCAAATCATAGATTTTACTACTGGCTCTGAGCTTAAACGTTTAGCTGTGTTTTCTCCTAAAGGAAGTCAAGAAATTGTCTACTGTGGCTAATAACGCTTTTCTTTTTCTTTAACATAGAACAAATTCCTGGATCAGTGCTTTTGTGGTTTTTGTCTTTTTTTGTGTGTATGCTGTGTCTTCTCAACCCCCCAGTCAGTCAGGCCACTCCCACCAGGTTCCGCTGGAGGTTTCTTCCTGTTAAAGAGGAGTTTTCCTATCACTACCTGCATGCTCAATATGAGGGATTGCTGGAAAGTCAACAACACAATGCAAGTGACAATCCACTGTTGCTACATGCTCGTCTAGAGGAAGGGATTGCTGCAAGTCAGTAACTCCATGCAGTGGTCTGGGTTTCCTTAGATGGAAAACCTTTTAATTGATTGGAGTAACAAACTGGATTGTTTGATAACTAGGATCAGATTGGACTGTAAGTAATTGGCTTTGGCCTTGTCCACACGTAGCCAGGTATCTCACAAAACTAAGATATTTTCCTACGATTTGGCCTGTCATCCACACGAAAAGACAGATTTAGGGCACCGAAAACGAATCTTTCTAAAAACTCAGGCCAAAGTGAAGATTTGCTTTTTTGTCCGTTTTAAGCGTTTGCGTGTGGACAGAAATAACCAGAGTTTTAGGTTTCTGCGACAAAAATGCTCCGTCATCACATGTGTGACCTGTTTACACTCAGAAACAGCATTTATGGCCTCAGAGCTGTGTTGGCATTATCGATTGTCCAAGCGCTTTTTACTTGTTTGTTATCAGTTACTGCTCCATGATAAAATTTAGAATAGGGCTGGGCAAAACGATTATTTTTGTAATCGATGAATCTAGCGATTATTTTTTCGATGCATGGATTAATCTAGTGATTAATTTTTCAATGCGACTCGATTTTGATTCGATCATTGATTATTTACCCATTATTTGATTTGTATAGCAATTTGACATTTATTATTTTATGTATTTCAATGAAATAAACAGATTTCTTCATTTGAACACATTTTAATAAAAAAAAATCCAAAATATAGTTGTAGTAGTAGTACAATCTTATGTTAGAGGTTGCATTTAACTAGAAGTTAAATGTTGTGCAAACAAATCATATGGTGCGATGCCGACTAGTCTGCCTGACCCAAATCACAGGTTAAGCTACAGTCATAGAGCAGCATTATTTTTGCAATGTTTTCATAAAATATTTAATCAAAAAAAAGAGAGAGAGAGGGGCGCTGTTCATTACAATAAAATGCGGGACATTTTTTAGTTATTAGATGACAACTTTGAACCTGACAAACTGGAGAAGCATGAAGTAAAAAAATAGTATTCAAACAGAATGATGCATTATTAAACGTGACAATCAAGAGTTCGTTGTCAGTTTACTTTTGCAAGCACTTAAACAATGTTGTATTAATGTCCACGACGGCTACGTTTAGCAGGTGGTGCATTAGCTTTGTTAACAAACATGTTTACCGTGGCCAAATAACACTCTCACATTTTCGTCTTTTACTCATAATCAGTCTGTGCGCATTCCGACTCATTTTGCCAGCAGGGGTCACAAATAAAAACCAACAAAACAGATAGAAGTAACATATACCAGACGTTGCTAAGAAGCTTAAATAAATTTTGCTTTTAAAGAGGTTGAGTGTTAATTTCTGTATATGAGTGTGTATGTGTGTATGAGTATATGCCTTCTACATGGGGGTGTTTGGATTATTTATAGGGTAAAATACATAGCGTTAGTAAAAAAGGTGAAAACTTATGGTGTTTTATCATTTGCTAAAACTGCTCCTGGATGCCGTCGTTTCAGGTGCTGGTGTATAGCCGTCGTGCTTTTATGATAAGCCATTTCGATTTTGCAAAGCCGGCAGACGACAAAATCGTTCCGTTTTATGTTAAAATAGTTCCATACCTTTGAACTGCGAGTTCGAATGGAGGTATTTAAGTCAACTGACTCACTCATGCTGCCACTACTCGCTCCCGCCATGCTTGTTTTGAAAGTGACGACGCATCAACGCACATTTTTTGCGTCGACGTATTTTACGTATCGACGCAATCGATTACGCCTACGCGTCGTCCCAGCCCTAATTTAGAAGGTAGAAAGTTACCCTGAGTGGATAGAATTTGGGGAACTACTGCCCCCTGCAGGTTTGGCATGATTATGAATGTGCTTAACAATGCACTGATATGGTTAGTTGTGGACAGAGTTTTCTTTTTAAAACGAAGTGGTGAGGATATTCGTTTTTAAAAAACCCTACGTGTGTACATGGCCTTAGACTGTCTGTATAAATGTAATGAATAATTTTTTTGTTTTTTCCTTTGTAAATGGCCCTGGGATGACATTTGTTGTGAATTGGCACTATAAAAATAAAATGAAATGAATTATAACTGAAATATGTAACAAAATGTGAAAAAGTATTGGGGTGTGGATTTCTAGTGACATTGTAGTGGCCAGATTACATATGAAAACTCATTATTTGCTGTCGGTGTTACTCTTCAAGCAAAGCAATAGAAATGTGTAAGTATCCAAAAAACAGAGAGGAAAAATGGTCTCAACTAGAATTTAATGTGTGATGCCAATTTTTTTGTTAGCTGTATCATAACACATTGTACTTTGTTAATTAAGAACTGGAAACAATGCTTGTACAGTGTGTGTGCAACACAGGGCATCATGTGGTCTCTCTGTCAGACAAAAGGGCAAAAATGTTTTTTTGTTTTGACCCAATAGCATGTGACGAGGCTTATTGCTCGATCCGTTACTAAGCCTCTTTGGCCAATCAGGTGGCAGACATTTTCAATTGCACTTGGGATGAAGTCAGCTTTGTGATCACTTGGCTGCAGTTCTCAATCCCTGCAGTGTGTGTGTACATGAATGTGTTTTTGACCTGGATATTTTTCCTGGGAATATCAGCCCTGATATTACTGTTGTAGCTGCAGACATGCTTCATTTCCTTTTTTAGATTTCTCATTTCTAGTCGTCAAAAATTTTTACTACTGGAAAATGTTGATGGTCTGAAGGAGTTCTACAACATTTACACTTAAGGGGTTCTTCTTCAGCTTCTTGCAAGTAGTATATCTGTCTGCAGAAGAGAACAGGAGCTGTCCATTGTGCTGAAATGAGGCCTACTGCATTTGTGTTCTTTCTCTTTTTTGCCATTTGTCAAAGCAAATGTTCGCACACTACTGTTACTGTGCTTTTTCTCTTTTGGCTTATTTATGAAGTCTTACGTCACTTTCTTGTTGATTCCCACTCTCCTCCAGATCTGCCTCTTTTTGCTGTTTCTCTGTTCTTTTTAAAGCTCCCTTTTCTTCTAGTATTGAAAAGAAGCTATTTTTTACTCTGCCTTTTATATGCTAATGACACTGCACCTCGTTACAGTAACTTGTGGAAGTGTCTATGTCCCTTAAGGTTTATCATGTATTATTTTATTTTTTTATGTGACAGACCAACACAAATTAGTGTATACTGTGAGGTGGAAAGAAAAGGGATATATGGTTTTCTTTTTTTTTTTCAGAATAAAATCTATAAAGTGTGGCAGACATCTATACAATGCTCCCTTTACGTATATTACCCCTCAATGAAATTCAGTACCTTCAGAAATTCAATACCTTCATCAGTCATTTAGTTAGCAAATAGAGTCCACTTGTGTAAAGTTTATTTCCAGTGTCCCAAAAACTCATGAAGGGACTAGTCACAGATAATATTAGGGGAAACTTTAAAGCAGGGTCAGGTTGAAAAACACAACTATAAGAACTTTTTATTGTGCAATTCTTATTCCACCATCTAAAAAAGGAATGAGTATAGTGCAGCTGCATATCTACCCTAAAATGCCTTTCTACATAACTGACAGGCTGGGCAAGGGGACTGTTTCTCAGCGAAGGAGCCAAGATGCTCTTAATAACTCTGAAGGAGCTGCAGAGATCCCCGGTTCAGGTTGAAGAATCTGTTGACCGGATAGCACATCTTGCCTTTTCAGAAGAGCAGCAAGAAGAAAGACATTATTAAAAGAAAGCCATTAGAAGTTACCGCAAGCCATGAATAAACTTGAGGGATATGCAAAAGAAGTTGCTCAGTTTAGACAAGATCAAAATTGAAATTTATGGTCAACTTGCAAAAACCTGGAGAACCCTAAGTGCACCACTCCAACATGATGGTGACAGCATTATGCTGTGGGCACTCCCAAAAGAAAGCTTTTAGACACTACAAAAGGTTTGAAACCAACATCCCTAAACATACATACAGCTGTAGCTACAATGGAGTAGATTAGCTCAAGGGCCCAGTCAAAATCCGCTCCTAAATCCCATTGATAACAACAGTTCCTTCATAAACCCACATAGATTAGCTGCTGTCTAAGCTCCACTCCACATTTCCTTTGGTTTCAAGCTCAGCTGGGTTCATACAGAGCCTTACAGATAAGTGCCAAACAACTTCTAAAAGGTTCAACATATATGTGAGTTGTCGCACCTTTTTTTTTTCTTTTTCTTTTTTCCCAAGCATAATTTCTTTTGAAAACAATTGTGCTTAGCTACAACACAGTGATCTGCTCTGTCTCAATGCACTTCAGGGCAAGTTATGCTAATTTTTTTGGTTTGTTAAATATTTTCGCTATAATCACAAGTCTGCTAATACCATGCTTTGACTACATAGCTTGACAAGTCAGGGGCGTAAAAGAGGAGGGTTGACTTCAGCTCACCTACCTGGATTGGTCCTTTCACAAAACACAGAAGGAAAGGGTCTAGTGAAATAGTGGTCTACAAAGTTTTGGCTAATGGGGGAAAATGCAAATGCACAGAACACTTCAGATCTCCATAAAAGTAGAAGATAAAACATTGTATTCTTGACCTTCCACGTTGCAATATACACTGATTTAAGTTGCTCTGCTAAATAATCCCTTTAAATACACTTAAGTTTGAAGATTTAATGTGACAAACTGTGGAGAAGGTGAAAGGGGGTGAACCCTTTCAGAAGTTTCAGTATTTCTGTGATATTTTTGTAGATCTCTAACTTTGCTGTTCTTCCCTTCACCTTCACTCATGCTGTCATTCATGTGAATTCTTGCCGCTGATATGAGCATGTATGAATGTGCCAGTGACGAACTTGGTGAGAGTGTGTGTGAGAATGACTAAGTTCTACAACACTTTTTTTTCCTGCAATGAATTGTTTAAAAGGCTTTTGCTCTTTTGAATGCTGAGTATGTTCGTGTGTATCTTCTGGGTGACTTTGTAAAGGATGCATGTGTGTGTAACTGTAACCGAATGTTGTTGCGCATTTGTCTGCAAGTATGTCCAATATGTTTTATGTTTGCACTTGACAAGATTTGAGTCAGATGTTGGAGGTGGTAAAAGGCACACAGAACTGGTCTGCAGTGAACTAGAGACTTTCATAAAGAGGAAACAGCAGGCATTAAATCTTGCCTCCTCTGAGACCTTTTTTTATTTTATCCTGCTCCCCCTCTTTGGTTCCGGGCAGTGTAAATAGAAACTGACAAGGCAATACATGGGAGCGCTCAATGGCTTTTCTCTTCTTTGATGTATGTACAGATGCACATTTATGCTTATTTTTACAGAAAAATGTGCCCAGGGCCCGGCTGTTGACTCTGACTTCATAAATGCTGTATTTTGAATCAGATAGAGCTGTGGAGTGTACAGTTATTCACCAGGTTGGAAACAGAAGCTGCTTGATTAGAGTCACCTTTCATTTGCAGTACCCTTATTCGAGCTTTCTTTGCCTCTGGGCCACAACGCTTGTGCACAAATGACATTTACTGCATGCCAAATACAAGAAAAATATTTGTTTTATTTAATGCGCTATGATTCATACTTAAAGTATTTCTTAATGTATAAATGCCTCTGCATACATTTAGATTTGCACCATAATAGCTCATGGTTATTTTAAGACCATTTTGTTTATACCTACTAATTTTTTTTATAGCTCAGCGTATTTCTTTTATTTCTTTGTTTTAGCTTTGTGATTGGAAGGCATGTATGTAAGATGGAGAAAAAATGCAGTAGATGTTCATGTTGTGCAGCCTACTCTAGTTTTTGTCAGCTGTTTTAAATCTTTCCGGTTGTTTTTTTTTTTATTTAGTTTTTTTCATTTTGAAGCATAATGGTCATGTAGCTACTTGTATTTTGTCGTGGGAAGATGAAAGAAGATGCTGTACAGGCTTATTAGTGTCAGTCTTTTCAGAAAAGGGAGCTGGATAAAGATACGTCAGCTTCTTTTGATCCATGATGGATTTTTTTGTTCAGAAATATTTTCTACAAAGTGTTCTAGATATGTTCTGAATTTGTGATTATTTTTGCTCATTTTCCCTGACATTGAGGGTCGGTAGCGAGGCTAGAGTTTTGGGTGTGTTGGGTGTGTTGGATAGATTTGGTTGTAAACCCCAAAAGTTGACTAAGGCAAGCTTTTGTCTAACACCTTTCATATACATGGTAATTAAAGTACTTTGCACCACAATAAATAAGCAAAGATGGAAAAAAATACATTATAAAAATGTAGTAGATTAGAAAAATATAAATTTTCAGCATCACTTAAAAACAATTTAAATGCTTATTTGTTGCTAACAGCTTGCTAAAGCATTATTAAAATCACTTCTATTGGAAAGTTATAAAAAGTAATTGTTTCACTTCTGATTTAAAGGAGCCAGCAGTGTTTGCATTTCTTGATTTTTTTTATTTTGGTCATGGGAACCCTGGTCTCTGATGACCAATTTTAGTGGCAAAAAATAAACAAATATACACATTTCTTAATTCTACCTTTTTACAAACCTGGAGCCACTGCAGTATTTTAGAGTGGCCCTGGTGGCATTCTTTTAAATAAGTTACAGCTAACAGATTGATTCTTTTGTTCTGTAATACCTTGAATTAAAATAAATTGCAGCAATATCCAACATATTAGAACAGCACTGTTTATATAGTTGCGTTAAATTGTTAGATCACCAATCTATTGTTAAAATACTCTTTATTAAAATACAGCTTGTTAATGGTAACATTTGCACTAAATTTATGTTAATAATGGTTTGCTGGTTGCGAATTATATGGCTCAGAATCTAAAAATCCTTTCCTTTTGGTAGCCTCTTACTCTTTTTATTTCAAACCTTCTCACAGGTTGAACAAATATAATTTTCATTGAAAACTGTCACATTGAAGATTTGCTGTGGCTTACTGGAGCTTTATGGTGCCTTCACAAACTTAAAAAGCGTGTTTAGTAAAGATGCATCAAACAACCAGTCAAAGATTGATTTGAGACAATTTTCTGTTGGTCAGCTGGTTTAAAAAAAAAAGCAGACTGAAATAAAAATGCATATTTTTTTTTAGTGTTCATTACATCGATCACACCTAAGATCTCCCACTATCTTCATTACATAAATGCACCAACATCTTCTTTGATGTGCTTTATTTTGTGGTTTAGAAAAAATTAGATGAAGCTCAGGGACACATCCTTTGATGCATAAATGGGGATAATCTTATAATACCTTAATTTTCTGTTGGATTCCACTATCAAAAAACTTCCCGCACAATTCTTCTCTTTTATTTTATTGTCCTTAGAGGAAAGAAATGGAATTGGCAGAAAAATGGAATTTGATATTGCATAAGAAAACCTCTGATCAGCGCATCTTTTCTGTTTAACTATGTCAATTTAATGAACAAAAAGAGAGCATTTTTGAGTGTTTAATTGCCTGATTGCTGGTTAGCTGAAACTGGTCTAACCCTGGTCTGAAAAGTCAGTACATTGATACAATTCCTGTCTGAGTCATTCGCATCAAATATTTATGTGAATGATTTACCGGTACTCAGTTTTTGGGGTCATGTTTTGTTACATACATGTGCAAGTTTGTTTTACTCTAAGTCTTTCTTGGCTGCTGTGACTTTTGTTTACATATGACAGCACATGCAGAAAAAGGCATACTTCCAGGGTATGCAGGTGATCATGCAAACATTGTTGTATTTTTTCTCGCTTTTCCTTTTTTATATGAAAATTTAGAAAACTCATTTGCTAGGTTAAGGCAAACAATTTGTCCAATTTACATTTTTAGATTATCGACTCACCAGTATAAAGATACATCATCTGCTTTGTGGCAGATTCTATATGTGTCTTTATATTATTAAGACATGAGCAGCAAACACCAGGGCTCTTTTTTTGCGCTGTTGCGCCTAAGTTTTCTTTCTTGGATGCATCAGCACAAAAGCTGCAACTGAATTTTTAACTGCATTGCATTTAATATCACAGTTTTACAGGTGTCTTTTTTTTAAATCATTTTCCATAAACCCAATATTGATTTGTAAATGACTAATTGACAATCTAGTAAACAAAGTTTTTTTCTTTGAAGCAGAATTGTACAAGACAGCTAACTTACTAAAATAGTGTTTCAAGCGTTTAATGAGCAGAAAGTTAAACTTAAAACCCTTTCAAGATAAAATAAATGACTGAAATTACATGATGAGAAAGAAGAAAATCTAAATTTTAAATGTTAGTGTTTTAAGGGCTAAACAGCTTATGAACATTTCCTTACATTCAAGTAATTGTTTATATGAAAATGTATTCTGGACCTGAACTTGGTGAGAGGAAGTTTTTCTTTTGCAATATTATAGGTAATGTTAAAGTTGATTATCATCTGGGCCTCATCTGATGATCTGTTTACTGCTGCCTGCCGCTGAAAGGCAACAAGGAGGGGAGGCACTTGGGTGGTGTATTTGTCGCGGCACATAATGTGTTTTATAGATGTATTGAGGCTTTTCTAGGTTTCTGTTCGAAATTTATTAGAACCAGTTAAAAGTTCATAGTAAATGTTGTGCTTCACATTATTGACTTTAATATATCTTAGCCAGGAAAATATGTTGTACCACTGTCTTCAAAAAAAAGAATACACGTTCCTCCTTTTAGATTTCGGTGGGCTGTGGCTGAATGTCTGATTCTGTCTCAGGACCAGGGCGTGACAAACCTGGGAGGTTGATGGCTCTGTGTCAGAGCATTGGTTATAATTTTCAGAAAGCTCAGGCCTAAACTTGATGGAATAGTTGTCCGTTTTTTTCTTCTCATCCGTGCTACAGTCACTCTGTTAATCTGACTAGCCTATCCTACTTGCCTCTCTCTGTCTGACTGCAGCACACAAACATAGACATGTATATGAATATCTGGACCACAGCCAATTAGAAGTGGTTGTCTCTTAATTGTTTGGATCACAATATTGGCCTACTGTGTGTCTGTCGATGGGAGACTTTCTGTGTTGCAAAGCCTTTTTTTTCTGAAAATGTTGCATCGTACAAAATTGGTTAATCTTCACATCCCCAACAGATTCATTTGTTATAGATGGCCACATACTCATTTTTCATTGGTACTATGAGTTTTCTGCACTGACTTTATCACTGACCAAATCAAAAGCTACCCACGGTGAAGACAAAGACTCTGCTGGCGTCTCAGTTGTTTTGTATTGTCTGTGCCAGTCAGATCCAGAATATGGATACATAGTGTCTGTTATAAACCCATTTTTTCCCAAGCATTTAAGGCATTCAATTTGAAATTTGATTTCAGTAATAGCCTGTAAATATTAATTTAGTAATGTTTAATCTAAACTAAATTGGTTAGCAGATAGAAATTTGTTTTCTGTGTGATACAGAGCTGTACACTCACTCCAGATTTTCTTTAAACATTTTTATTGTTATATTTTGTCAAATTCATTGACTTCCATTTATCTGATGAGACGTGACTGCCACATGGCATCTTTATCATCAGTGATTTATGGTTGGTCCTACAGACTCAGGACATGTCACCGTGTCATTTGATATTACTGTTGCTTCTTAAATTAGCTGCTTAGGCCAAAGAACAGCCTGTCTGGGCTGCACTTGCTTTAATAATCTGGCATCCATGTGGATTTATTTCATCATATGCCTTTAATCATTGTGGAATCATGCGTTTATTTTGCATAATTCCATAAAGTAATCTGCTGTGATTTTGCACCATTTTTCATTTTTATCTTTTTGTCTGTCCCTTAACTCTGAAGTAAAACCAATACACTTAATGCATTGCAGCTCTTGGATGATTATACGGACTCATTGTTGATAATGCTGATTTTGCTGACTTGTGCATTCATGTGTGTGTTTGCTGACAATGTGATGGGAAGGCTCTGAATCTTATGAGTGGGGGTTGTGTCTTGTCTCGCCTGCCATCTGTGCCGATGTTAGTACAAAGGCCCATGGGAAATGCAGTCCAGAGGGCTATCCCTCCTCCTCCTTCCGTATCTGGAGGCAGTCGTCATTCAACTTGCCATTATTGATTATAGTCAAAGAGGGAAACACACACATGCACTACCTTTTCAATCCCAGTTAATAATATTTAATTCAGCTACTAATTAGTATTTTTTTATTAATCTGATGGTTATTTTAGGCACTATGTTTGCAATTGGGTTAGAGATCAAAGTAATGTTGTTTCCAGTGATTTTTAATAGGTCATAATAGCTAAGCAAAGTGAAGAAAATTCTCAGATCTTATGCTTTTTTCGTTTGATCATCCTTGTATAAGGCAAACATTTTTATCTAAAACACAAGTATGTGCATTGTCATTTAAAGAGTATGATTTCCTTTTACCTCAGATGTACTGCAATTCTTCAAAACTATGGTTCTGCTTTCAGATTGAAAACATTCCGCAGAAACTGCCCAAATGCTGGACTCTCAGCTTTATCCTCACTGCTCAGGGATTAGTTTTGTTCTCTTTTAAAAGAATGTTATCACATTCTTTTAAAAGAGAACAACTCTGCATAGTAACAGCTCTTGCCAATAGAATTACTGTGAGTAACTATTAAATCTCTACCTTGAAGGAGTGGACTTGTTTTATTGAGTATGGGAGAACTTTCCTTCCAAAACACAAGAGCATGCATTATTGATTTAAGAGCAACATTTAAAATTTTAAATCTCACGTTGCACCGATTTACCTTAAAACCTCACTCCCTCACTCACTCTCTTCCCAGAGGCTCTACCTGCATACTCATAGATTAGCTTTGCTCTCTGGCAAAACAAATGTAACTCTGTCTTATAATAATGCCAGCATGTAGAATCAGAGAATGTTACATCACTGCCTTGTTAGTGGTGCCTTTTTATTATTTTCACTCCTGCAAACCCGTTAAGCATATTTGATATTTGAGGACCGCTACCACTTACATATTGTGTTGCAGAATTTTGAGCGAGAGCAGTAATTTACCAGAGATTGATAATAAGTAATCTTGTTACTAAATTTAAATATATGCTTTTGTGTTTTGTAAGAAATAAATTCTCGCAAAGCTACACAAATTAAACAATGAGAACCTCTCACACTTGCACTAGTGGTGCTGATTAAAAAAACTAGAGCTAAAACAGCATGCATGTTTTCTTTTTTTATGAAATAATGCACAGAACTATTTTCTTAGCCATTTTAACAATTAACATTCAAGCTTGAGAAACAGAGGTGAAGGATACAATCAGAAGGAGAAAATATCAGTTGTATGAGGCATTTACACTGAGTTCACAATTAGAGTTTTGAGGGAGAGCAGTGGAACATTTGAAATGGAAATAAAGAAACCATTGCTCTTAAATTAAAATGTATGCTCCTTTGTTTTAGAAAGAAAAAGTGCATACAATCACATACGATTGTAATGTCACAGAATTTTTTGTTTAATAATTTTGCAAAACTGGAATCTAATAAATAATTTATGATGGATTATTTTATGTATATTTAATGTAAAGCTTAAAAATACTGAATTGAAGAAGATTCTTCTATAAATATTAGTTTTGAACTGATGATACAATTAACCGATGCTCTTATTGATGGAGTTTATTGCAAATGAGGTCATGCAGAAAGCTGAATGTGGATTATTGAGTGTTTAGTGGCCAGTTTAACCCCACCATAATCCATATCTTTGCAGAGATTTGCTGTGGTCATCAGCGGAGAATTAAAACCCTCCACTGCGCATGGTGAAAGCTGCAAGCAATAAACTTTCTCTGCTATCTTGATAAGGAAAGCACCAGAGTAAACGCTCTCTCCCCCCCGTCTTTCATGTCCCACGTCATATAGACAAGCTTTCTCGTAGCCGTTCTCTCCCATGCATACTCTGCTCTTTTTCCCCGTTTATACCATCGAGTCTTCTGTTTGTTTTTTGCTCTTTTATCTCCACCTCTTGTTCTTTTTTTCCCCTCACTCTGTTTTAGCTTTTTTTTCTCCTGTGCCCTGTTGAGCCCTCTTGGCGAAGCGTTAAGTGTATAATCTGTGATCTCATGTCTAGATGGGCCTCTTGTCTCCTCTCTCTCTGCACACAAAGGGGCTGAATGGCTGCGATTCACTCAGGGGACACAAATGAGTCGTGAGCCACCCGTGTACTCTCATGCAGATACACACACCAAACAAACATGCAGAGATGTCCGCAGCTCTCCAGCCCTCTCCCTGGAGCTTTGAAGTTGCATTTTGATGATGCCAGATCTGAAGGCTCAATTGAATGTGCAGAGGCAGAGGGGGTGGCTATTGACCGTCCTCTCACCTCTTTCACCTGTCAACCCTGATGAGCTGTAATGAGCAACAGGTGCCTGGATTGCCAGGTTTGGCCTCAATAGTAATCAAATGTGCGGCGTTCAGTCAAAGTAATCAGCCGCCGTAATTGCTCGTTTGATGTGTCATCACAGCACTTTGTAGTAGGCTGCAGCGGGCCTGAAGCAAATTGTTTTTTTTAAGAGTTAATTAATATGATTATTTAAAACCTGCCTCTAATACGTTGCCATCAACAGTTACTGGAAAACCCTGTTAAAGATGTATAAAAAATTTTGAGACATTTAATTTTATAGCACTTGTATGATCTCACATTGAAGAATTAAGTATTGCAGATTGTTGTTTTTGGTTTGTTTGGCAGTTGTTTTAGACCAAATAAGTATTGCTCCTACTCTAGACATTAGCTAGTGTAGGCCTTAAGCTATTTTCTAGTAGCCATTTCCTAATTCATTAACACACCCTACATCAAGATAAAAAGACCAATAGAGATGACTCAGACTATTTTTATTTGTAGTAAGCAGGTATAAGTTGTATTCTTAGTTATGTAGATTATGATAAATTTAAATTAAGGACATTTTCTTTCAAAAGCTATATTGATATTTATTGTAGCTAGGTATTGTTGGTCCATTCAATCTGAAGTGTTTACTCAATTTTTTATCAGGTTACAGTTTTACAAATAAAGTAAAAACACTGGACAACCTTGTTGTCATAGCCTTATATTAAAGTTAGAACAACAGTGACTCAGTTGGTTGTGTAAAAGTTGTTGATTGTGTGAATGCTATTATTTTTACAAGCTTATTGATAATGGATCTGTAGCTGATCTGTATCTTGCAGCTCTGCCCTAGATTTTCTCCTGTAGTGGAGATTGTTATTCATGCTGGCGGTAATGACACCCGGTTACGCCAATCGGAGGTCACAAAAATTAGTGTTGCTTCGGTGTGTAAGTTTGCCAAAACAATGTCAGACTCGGTAATCTTTTCTGATCCCCTGCCTGATCGGACCAGTGACGACATGTTTAGCCGCATGCTGTCATTCCATCAATGGTTGTCTAGGTGGTGTCCTGCAAACGATGTGGGCTAAATTGATAACTGGTGAACTTTTTGGGGAAAACCTGGTCTGATCCGGAGAGACGGCATCCATCCCACTTTGGATGGAGCAGCTCTTCTTTCTAGGAATATGGCCGAATTTATTAGTCCTCCAAAACACTGACAACCCAGGGTCCAGACCAGTAAGCAGAGTCGTAGTTTAACCCACCTCTCTGCTGCTTCTGCGCTGTTACCCACCCATTACCCTATAGAAACAGTGTCTTGCCACGGCCAAAATTAAATGGATTAAAAGTTAAGCCAACAAAAGCAAATTATGGAAATCTCATAAAGATAAATACAACTTTGACTGAACAGAAAAATAAATCTATTAAATGTGGTTTATTAAACATAAGATCTCTCTACTCAAAGACTTTGTTACTAAATGACTTGATTTGTGATAATCACATTGATTTGCTTTGTCTCACAGAAACCTGGTTGCAGCATGAGGATTATGTCAATATAAATGAGTCAACTCCTTCCAGTCATTTAAATTTTCACATTCCTAGAAATACTGGGCGAGGCGGAGGAGTTGCAACCATTTTTCGTTCTGATTTACTAATTAGTCCCAGACCAATTGATAGCTACAGTTCTTTTGAACATCTAACCCTTAATTTTCCTCATCCAAGTTGCGAAACATTGAGACCATTTTTGTTTGTGGTTTTGTATCGTCCACCAGGCCCTTACTCTCAATTCTTGGATCAGATCTCACATTTTTTATCTGATTTAGTATTAAATACTGATAGGGTCATTATAGTGGGGGAATTTTTTTGAAGAATCTGTTCCATTCTTACTTTCCACAGTGTCTCAGAGTAACACAGTGGATGGCAGCAATTCTATCTCTAACCCTTCAGAAATTGATGGTCTGGTTCACAGCGTTACGTCCTCATTGCGTTTGGCATTAGATAGTGTAGCCCCCTTAAAAAAGAAAGTGGCTAGCCATAGGAGGCTGACTCCTTGGTTCAACGCAGAGTTGCGTACTTTAAAGCAGAATACTAGGAAGTTGGAGAGAAAATGGCGCTCTACACACCTAGAGGATTCCTATTTAACCTGGAATAACAGTCTACTGCTGTATAAAAAGACCCTTCGACAAGCTGGAACAGCATATTTTTCATCATCAATAGAGGCGAATAAAAACAATCCTAGGTTTCTTTTTAGTACAGTTGCCAAACTTACACAGAGTCATAGCTCTGTTGAGCCAACTATTACCCCAGCTCTTAGCAGTGATGATTTTATGGGATTCTTCATAAATAAAATTAATTCTATTAAAAATAAAATCATTGGCATCCTCCCAAACATGATTACTTCTTCCTCAGTAAATGAGGCAGCATCAGAAATAACTGTAGAACCTCATTTGTGCTTAGGCTGTTTTGATTAAGTCGAGCTTTCGGAATTATCAAAAATATTAGCCTCATCTAAACCTTCAACTTGTATGTTGGACCCAATTCCAACCAAATTATTTAAGGAAGTGTTCCATTTGGTTCCTGGCCCCATTTTGGATATGATGAATCTATCCTTAGTAAACGGATACGTACCACAAGAATTTAAAATAGCTGTAATTAAACCTTTACTCAAGAAACCTTCCCTTGATGAAAATGACTTAGTGAATTACAGACCTTTATCTAACCTTCCTTTCTTATCCAAAATCCTTGAGAAAATTGTTGCTAATCAAGTCTGTGAGCATCTAAACAGTAACGAGCTGTTTGAAGAGTTTCAGTCAGGTTTTAGATCTCATCATAGCACTGAAACAGCACTGGTGAAGGTTACTAATGATATTCTCATGGCCTCAGATAATGGACTTGTGTCTGTTCTGGTTTTGTTAGATCTCAGTGCTGCTTTTGACACAGTCGATCACAATATTCTCTTAGAAAGGCTTGAACATGTTGCAGGGATCAAAGGAACAGCACTAGGCTGGTTTAAATCAAATTTGTCTGACAGATTCCAGTTTGTTCATCTAAATGATCAATCTTCTTCACTCTCAAGGGTTACTTGTGGTAGAATCATTAGACAGCATGGGATAAATTTCCACTGCTATGCCGATGATACACAACTATATTTATCCATAAATCCTGATGAACCCAGTCAGTTAGGTAGATTACAGGCATGGATGAATCTAAACTTTTTGCTTTTAAATTCTGACAAGACAGAAGTTGCTGTCTTTGGACCAGAAGTTCTAAAAAAGAAACTGCTTAGTCAATCACTTCATCTGGATGGCATTAAATTGGCCCCCAGTAATAACATAAAGAACCTCTGCGTTATTTTTGACCAAGACTTGACATTTAAATCCCATATTAAACAGGTTTCTGGGATTTCCTTCTTTCACCTCCGGAATATTTCTAAAATTAGAAACATCCTGTCCAGGAGTGATGCTGAGAAACCAGTCCATGCATTTGTTACCTCAAGGCTGGACTACTGTAATTCCGGTAGTCCACAAAATGCCATTAAAAGCCTTCAGTTGATCCAAAATGCGGCAGCAAGAGTTCTGATGAATATTAAAAAGAGAGATCACATTTCTCCTGTTTTAGCTTCCCTTCATTGGCTCCCTGTTAAATCCAGAATAGAATTTAAGATCCTTCTTCTTACATACAAAGCTCTTAATAATCAAGCTCCATCATACATCAGAGATCTAATTGTTTCATATGTTCCCAACAGAGCACTTCGCTCTCAGACTGCAGGTTTACTTGTAGTTCCTAGGATTTCTAAAAGTAGAATGGGAGGCAGATCTTTTAGTTATCAGGCTCCTCTCCTGTGGAACCAGCTCCCAGCTTAAGTCTGTGAGGCAGACACTCTGTTTACTTTTAAGGCCAGGCTTAAAACGTTCCTTTTTGATAAAGCTTATAGTTAGAGTGGCTAAGGTCATCCTGAGCTATCTCTGTAGTTATGCTGCTATAGGCTTAGACTGCTGGAGGACAGACTTACCAATTTTCTTCACTCTGCTACTTCCTTTTCTCCTACGACTCTCCAGTTGTATTACAGTACATTCTGTTATTTCGACTGTTAACTTTTTCTCTCAGTGTTTTTCTCTCCATAGAAGATATACCTGGTCTGCTATCCTGCTTGGCTGGAATGCCCTGTTGGACGGGGGGCATCGACTGGGATGGTGCTCCTAGTGGCTGAACATCCACTGTGTCCTGTTATCAACTTGTTACTTTCTGTAACATAGAGGGTACTCTTATATCGGATCTTCTGTTCCTTCTGTCTCTGCGCTGTCTTCTCAGACCCCCAGACGGTCATGGCAGATGGCCGCTCCTACTGAGCCTGGTTCTGTTGGAGGTTTCTTCCTGTTAAAGGGGAGTTTTTCCTCTCCACCGTCGCTACATGCTTGCTCAGTATGAGGGATTGCTGTGGTTGGAAAGTCTGCCCAACCTCACGCCAATGACTGATGCAATCTGCTGGGATTCCTTAAATAGGAAACTTTTTAACTGATTGGAATGTTTGTATAAATGTATTGAAATGACTTCTTGTTAAGTGCCTTGAGATGACATCTGTTTTGAATTGGCGCTATATAAATAAACTGAATTGAATTGAATTACTGTATTTAGTGATTATTTTTAAGTCGTAAGGGAATTTTTTGGAGTGTTGGAGATTTGTTGTTGGACAAAAACTGTTAAAACCATTGTTCACTACTCCCTTAATAGTGGTTGTGGATGTAGTTAGCAACTTTTAGGGACAACATTCTCCACTACTGTCTGCACGGCTCGTATAGATGCAAACAAGAGTCTTAAAAGTAATTGCAGTAATTGAGGCTTAAGAAATTCAAGGCACCTCTTTGTTGCACTTCTGCTTGAGTGAGATATGTAGATTTTATTTTCACTCCCTTACCATCCCCCTTATGTGTATTGAGGGGACAACTATGGGCACTCATCCAGCCTCATTCATTACATTTGTCTTTTTCATCTCTTTCTTTATTGCTCTTACTGTATATATGACTTGAAGTAGCTATTATCGTTGCCATATACCCATTCATGAAAATCAAGACACATCTATCATTATCTAATGGCACTTCTTTTGTTTTTACCATCTTGAAGACTAGTGAGGAGAATGTCAAGGAAACAGGAAATCTTGGATTAGGCCTAGTAGTTAAAAGTCCAATCTCACATACGTTTTAATACATACAGTATACATTACAAAAATGCCTTCACTACCTTTTACTTTATAGGAATTGTGATTTTGGCCAATTAGTGTAGCAATTATTCCTAAAAGTGGGAACATTTTCCAAATGGATTGAATGTACTCAAATTAAAGTTTGATTTTTCTACATTAGCTACTGCAAGATTATCCAGCTAAAATAAAAGATGTATTTGTTTTAGGGTTTCTTAAGCATCTTTAAACAGGGATGTCTGTAAATGTGGAGACCAATGAAAATACACCAGTCAAAATAGGACCTTGGAAGAAACTTTAAAAAGAAGCCTAAAGCCTAGTTTATATTTCACTGTCAGCAAGTTTGCACCCACACGCACCCGTATTGACAGATACATTTTCCTTTTACACTTCTCAGTTGGTGTGTCAGCGTTGCAAAGCAATTCTCCGCCAGGACAGCAGAGGGTGGCTTTTCTGGCGAGTCTGCCTAGCATTGCAGTGATGTTTGTGGTCGGAGAAAGTTTATTTACTTCACCTTGTAAATGCACATCCACTCAAGGAGCAATGGCCAACAGAGAGCTGCATTGACTACTAATTACATCGATTTTAAAGCACTGTTCTGGTAAGATGATCTGGGTCTGATGTTGGGCTGACCAATCACAGACGTACGTTCTCCGTTGTGTTTAACGGATAGTTAAAAAGATTGAGCTCTACTCCATGCTTCCTTGCGTGAGTGACGGACAGCTCTTGCTTCAACGGATAATGGTGCTGGGTGTCTCCACACCTACGCAGATGGAGAAGTAAAAACTAGGCTTAAAAGTGAACAAGCTTACAATCGAGTGAACATTAGGTGGGACAGGATGACCTTGAGCAAAAGTGCAAAGAAATGCTGGTGAGATAACAAGCAACAGCAGATGGCTTTTTGAGGGCAGACAAGTTGGTATCTTAAGAAACAAAAAACACTCAACAATAATTTTTTTGTTGTCCAGGTCTGCTTTTAACCCCCAATTGTATATTCATACTCTTGTGTTTTTTCAGCAGTAATATGCTCTTTCTTAAAAGGGTCAGTTGCCCTTGAAGAGCTCATTTTTGTGATGGAGAATATTCTCACAGTTCACAATTTTTCATTTTATTTGTGAAGAAGAGGGTAGTCTGGGTGTCCTTGCTTAAGCTGCTGCCCCTGCGACCCGACCCTGGATAAGCGGAAGAAGATGGAAGGATGAAATTGTGAAGAAAAAAAGAAAAATAGGTGCAATTGTCCATCACTTCATAATCCTCAAGTCTTTGTACTGATCTGTCGCTCAAAATCCCAATAAAATACAATGAAGTTTGTGGTTACGACATAATAAATGTGAAAAAATTCAAGGGGTATTGATATATTTTCAAGGCAGTGTAATAAGTTGCACACAGACTCGTCTCCCTTCTAGCGCACATGCCTGTTTGATTCTCTGTAACCTCCTGCGACTGTGGAAAACAGGCTGCTGCTTCCTTAGCAACTAGTTTAAACAGGCTGTGACTCAGCAGCTAGTGTCCCTACATGGGTGTCTGAGTGAATGGAACATGCAATGCTTTGGGAGTTATCATTGTCTTAATGGTGCCAAAACAAACAAGTTCAACGAGTTGCCAAGAAGACAGTGAGGTCAGTGTATTACAGAGGACGTGGTGGCACTGCCAGGCCCCTTTTATTCGGAGAGGATGGTGTTTGTGTGCCCTTTAACTTTGAGCATCATAAATGCCTCTTGTGCGTGCTCACTGGTGTAAATACATGGGAATTCACATATTGCACATGCAGGGCAGGGTGAACAAAGAGATTAAAGGTTACTAGTGTTTATGCAAAAGAATCATGTTGGCTCATAAAACTAATTAGTTTGCTTTTGTCTGTGTTCATGATACTTATTGGTGCTTGAGTGGACTCGAGTGTGCAGGGCCTTGTTGCTATTTAAGGCGGCCTGTTTATTTTTACATCAGTTAAAAGCCCCATTTGAGCAAATAATGAGCTCAAGCATCCAATGTTTTTTTTTGTTTATGTCATGGAAAACGAGGAGCGTAAATTCAACTTGAATGTTTTCCACACCGCTCCTCTCGATTTGGGTTGTTCTTGGCAGCATCACTTCAGGTTTTAAATATCCTTTCCAGATGTTGCTTTTGCTCCAAGAGAGATAATAATAAAAATAGGAAGAATGAGGACACTTCCTCCTTTTTATTCTCTCCCTGCTTTTGGCCTTCATGCTCTATTTTTTAAAATGCTTTATGCTGTATTATTTGTCACTAGACATTTTGTTGCAGTTGTTTGCATCACCCCTCTCATCTTGCTGTGATGCTCTGAAATAGGAAGAGTTATCAAAGAGACCTAACACTCATGCTGTACATGAACAGACATGCCTCAGGGATGTCTGTCTTTCTACGTTCCAGTTTGCTACGTATGTACGAGCAAGTTTTTGCAAACGCTCTCTGCGCCCCCTGTGGCTGTTTACATCGAGCGTCTTTAGACGGACAGGTTGTATTGGATGTTCCCCGAACGCAGCAGTCCCCAGTGAGCGCTGTAATTGGGAACCTCGGAGGAGTAGGGGCTAGAGAAAAAAATTCAGTGTGGGCTGAATTTAATTCTTCCTGCTTTTATTCCAGACTTCATCCTGTGTAATCTTTGCTAATGTATTCACAGAGTGCGGCGGATCAATTCACTTCACCAAGGGTGAGATGGGACGCTGGGACAGAAAGAGAGAGAAATGAGAGGCCATTGTTTTAACTCTGAAGAGGGGGGCAGAAGCAAGTAGGCAACATTGAGGTTATCTGAGAGTTGTAGTGACAAAGCTTGAGGTGTACAACCTAATGAGAGAACGTGAGGGTAGTAAAACGCATATTTTAAAGCACCAACTGTTGATGTTAAAGGCCTTAGGAACTATTGATAGGACAGCTTGTAATCAATGCTTGTGGTTCTAATGATTGCTGCAGTTAATGTTCCCTCTTATGTCAATATGCATATTGCAGGATCGTTTTGGTTTAAAGTGAGCTCAGATGCATGTATCCATGAGTGGTTAGTGTTGTTTAATTAAATTTGAGTCTAGAGTCATGCCATTTCCCTGTGACTTTGTTTTGTGGACAGACAATAGACCGGTTTATCCAAATAAACAGTTGGTAGCACTGTTGCCTTGCAGCAAGAAGGCCCGGGTTTAAATACCAGCCTGGGGTCTTTCTGCATGGAGTTTGTATGTTCTCCCTGTGCATGCGTGGGTTCCCTCCGGGTACTCCGGCTTCTTACCACATTCCAAAAATATGACTGTTAGATTAATTGGTCTCTCTAAATGTCCCTTAGGTATGAGTGTGTGTGTGCATGGTTGTTTGTCCTGTGTGTCTTTGTGTTGCCCTGCAATGGACTGGTGTCCTGTCCAGGATGTAACCCGCCTCTCTCTCAATGAATGCTGGAGATAGGCACCAGGCCGCTGCAACCCTGCAGAGGATGGACGGGTATAGATAATGGATGGATGGTTTATGACTTTATGTTAGTAAATAAACTAAAATTAGCTTGATGTATTGTATAGATTCACTGTTATCAACTTTTTACTTTCTGTAACATAGAAAGTTCTCTTATATCAGATCTTCTGTTCCTTCCGTGTCTCTGCTATGTCTTCTCAAACCCCCAGACGGTCGTGGCAGATGGCCGCTCCTACTGAGCCTGGTTCTGTTGGAGGTTTCTTCCTGTTAAAGGGGAGTTTTTCCTCTCCACCGTCGCTACATGCTTGCTCAGTATGAGGAATTGCTTAAGGATTGCTGTGGTTGGAAAGTCTGCCCAACCTCACGCCAATGACTGACGCAATTTGCTGGGATTCCTTAAATAGGAAACTTTTTAACTGATTGGAATGTTTTTATAAATGTATTGAAATGACTTCTTGTTAAGTGCCTTGAGATGACATCTGTTGTGAATTGGCGCTATATAAATAAACTGAATTGAATTAAATTGAATTATACAGAGTGATACATTTCAAGCACCTAATTCTGCTAATTTAGCCAATTATGGTTTTCAGCTAATGAAAACCCAAACATCTGTTTTGACCAAATCAAAAGATGACATAAAGTTTTTTTTTTAAGAGTTGAAATACAGAAAGGTTATGTTATGGCCTTTCTTTTTCATAGGGGAGCATTGCTAAAGAAGCTGACTTTTCAGAGTGGTTTTCAAACACATCAATGAAAGTTGAGTGGAAGGAAAAAGTATGATTAAAAAGTACACAAGCAAGAGGGATACCTGTGTTATAAAGCCCATTCAAGAGTTTACTTGAGATTTACAGGATGCGGACTGTGGCTAGTGTTAGTACTTTAAATGCTGCCACACACCGCTGTATTGAGGATATGGGCTACAACTGCCGCTTTTCTTGTGTTAAGCCACTCCTAAGTGAGAGACAACATAAGAAGCTTCTTATATGGGCTAAGGAGATAAAGTAAAAAAAAAAAAAGTAAATGTAGCATTTCATTTGGAAATCAAAGTCCCAGAATCTGGCGAAATTGTGGAAATCCAAGTCCAGTGTAAAATTTCCAGTCAGTAAAGATTTGGTAAACCGTATCATCTGCAACTGTTCATCCACTGTGCTTTTATCAAGTCCAAAGTCAAAGCAGCCATTAGTCATCAGATTTTAGAAAACCTCATGCTTCCATTTGCTGACAAGCTTTGTGGAGATGCTGATTTCATTTACCATTCCAAATACTAATACGTCCTTTAATATACTTGCTATCACACAATGTACTTGATTGCCAGTCAAACTCACTTGACTGAATCCCCACCGATAATCTATGTTGCACTGTTAAGTGAAAGATGAGAGACTCCCAATGCAGACACGCTGTTCTACTCCATGCCTTGGTGCATTTATGTTGTAATTCATGCAAAAGTCGCTAAGATCCAATGGACAGATTTATAAGTAGACAGATAGACAGATGTATAGAACATATGTTTTTTTTGTGTTTTTTTTTTTGGTGTCATGATCTCTTAGTTTTCCGAGAAACTGAACTTTAGGTCTTCATTGGTTGTAAACCATAATCATCAAAATTAATAGCAAAAACCCTTTTCCAATATAATATATTCCTTTGTATCTAATGAATGTATATAATTTTAGATATACAAGCATATTAAAGTTATTACTCTGGGACGTGATAAGGGTAAATGGTAATTGGCCGGTACTTGTATAGCTTTTTATCCAGTCCTGAGGACCCCAAAGCGCTTTGTACAACACGCAGTAAATGGTAGCGGGGAAAAAAACGTGTAAAAACATGGTGTGGGCCTTACAGGCCTGAATGTTTTAAATATTGTAATGTTCTCCGAAAGATGCAGACAATGGTTGTAATCGAATGCTTTAATGCCGACTGCTGTTGGCCGCAATCACACCATACAAAACAGTAATCAAAAGAACTCTCACATAAACCGGTTGTCTGTCTAGCTCCATTTACAGACACACACCAGTTCCCCGGCACTCAACTGCGCACTCCCCCGCACGCAGCCTGCAGAACAGTGCCCCACCCCCCTGAACAGTGCAACAACACTAACGCATAATCATGGCATAAACCATTACATATATAAATCTGAGCTTACAAAAAATAAAACACATTCCACAGCATTACAATCTCGGGATTTGGTCTATGAATGCCTACGCATATTATTATTTTATTTAATAAATTTAAAATAGTTTTTATTTTTATTTTAATAATATTTTATACATGAGAGGGGTGCCGGATTGGACAAAATAGGTCCCGGAACGTGGGTAGGTCAGAATCAACAGGTGGGGAATCCTGTTCCGGCAGGATCCGGCTCAAATTAAGCACTGCACGCAATCATTCACCCATTCACGCACGCATTCACATGCTGATGATGGTAAGCTACATTGTAGCCACAGCTGCCCTGGGGCAGACTGACAGAAGCAAGGCTGCCATACAATCGGCGTCACCGGGCTCTCTGACCACCACCAGCAGGCAAGGCTGGTGAAGTGTCTTGCCCAACGACACACTGACTGAGATGGGCAAAGTGGGAATAAAAGGTGTAGCATGTTAAAGCAACTGAAAATGTACACAAACCGCTTGAAATGACTTGTCATCTAAATTGAGATCGAATCAACAATGTTATTTGTAGCACTGTTTTAGAGATGAACAGATCAAATACAAAGTGACATGGCTAAAACTGAATCTACGTTCTGTTCAGATGAAACTAGCCTTATTGTTGCAGCACAGGTTGCTGCTACATGAAGTTAGGAAAGCAGTGGTTTAAAACTCCAAGTGAGTTGAAAATAAATAACGCAAAGATAGATGAGATTGATTATTATACATAAATTAATTATTTTACCATGTGACAATATCTAGCTAATTATTTAAATCAATGTAGTCAATAACTCCCAATATTATTGTAGGTTATGCTTTTGGTTAAATATTAGGAATTAATACCGCTTCTCACTGTGAGGATTCATATTTTACCAATGTACAATGCGCTAAAGTGAAAACACTTTACTGCACAAATATTTCCAGTCTGAACTCATAAATTGCTATGTTTGACTACTTCAGCTTGTAAATGCACATCCACTCAAGGAGCATTGGCTGGCAGAGAGCGAGTTTTGATTGAGCTGGAAAGCTTTTTACTAGACGTGCAGCTCATAGAATACCCTAAAGACACATGTAAACAAATAAACACAGCAGTGTGTTTTGTTGTTTTCTACTCATCCTGGTGTTCAAAATTGCCAAAAGACCACACTAGATAAACTGGCCTCGCAATATAAAGCATCTAGTGCCCAAAAGCTGCACTGACTACTAATTACATTAAAAATGTGGCTTTCTGCAGGTCTGTTAATACAATGCTCTCAACCACCTTTTTTGATAAGTACAATGCCACAGCCACACCCAGGCATGACTGCTGTCAGACCTGTAAAACACGAAAATCCCCTAAATAGAACCTGTCTGATAAGAGGCAAGATCTCAAAAGGCAACACTTTGTTCTTGATCTAAATAAATTGAAGAAGTGATGAGAAATAAGGTTACTGTCAGTTTTAACTGTTCCTGTCTTGAACGAGCTATAAAACCATTTCTGAGGTTTTGGGACTCCATAAACTCACAGGGCGAGCCGCTGTTCACAAACGGAGAAAACTGGTGGCCAAAATTACCCAAATAACTAATCAGGGACAAACTTTTCATAATGCAGATATGAGAGGAAAGTTCATCTTAGTGTAAACAGCACGGCTACAACAGTCATAATGTTTATCTTTTTCTCTCTCTCTTACTCTATATAGTCTGTGGCATGTTTCTGTTTCATCTGATTTAATAACCTCCATGGTGCTCCCAGAGCTTGTTGGTTTCCATGGCTTCCGTTTCCTGGACAGTGTAGTATGCCGAGGACAAGCTGTGTGGGTATGCTCATGTTTGTGAATGTGAGGCACAGCCGTATGTACTTTCACAAGTAATTATAGTGCTTCAGCCATTACGAGACAGAACATTTGCGCTCAATTCGATAAGTGTGGTATGATCTGACTAATGCCATCTAAGAGGACCATGGATGTAATGTGTATTAATCAGAGTCTGTGTGTGAGTCTGCATGCAGTGGCGTGTGTGTGTGTGTGTGTGTGTGTGTGTGTGTGTGTGGGGCTGACAAAGAGGAGGCCATTTTTATGTGGCTGTATGTTGAGTGATTGAGGATGAGATAGAGGGGAGAGCTCCTCTCTTTATATAAGAGAACAGAGTAAAAGACATGGGGTGTGTAGGTGTGTGTGAGTCTATCTGTGCACCCGGATGAAAGACGTTTATTTGTTTCAGTGCGGTGAGGTGAGGTTTTCCTAGCCAATCAACATTAATCAGAAGCTATACTAACGTCTCCTGGAAACAAAGCTGTAGATGCTTTTCTAAATCATTCACCATTTTTCTTCTATCCTCCCCTCTCCCCTCTCTTCTCCCTTCCCTTCCCCCTCGTCCTCTTCCAGCTGGTGGGTGGCGAGTTTGACCTGGAGATGAACTTCATCATCCAGGAGGCGGAGAGCATTGGCTGCATGGTGGAGCTGCTGTCGCATTGCGAAGTGACATGCCAGGCTGAGATCTGGAGCATGTTCACCGCCATCCTGCGTAAGAGCGTGCGCAACCTGCAGACCAGCACCGAGGTGGGCCTCATCCAGCAGGTACTGCTCAAAATGAGCACTGTGGACGACATGATCGCAGGTGAGATGTGGAGGTAGTAGTCTGGATTTCTAAAAACACATAGCTCAAGGAATCAGAGTCCCATTTTGTATTAATACTCAAAGCAGTTATATATATATATATATATATATATATATATATATATATATATATATATAAAAAGCAGTTCTATATGGAGCAGTACTATTTTTAAAATTTAAATATGAACACCGGTTCATAAACAAAGCAAAAAATGTGAAGCTACCTTTGCACCAAATTTCTGCATGACCAGGATATACAAAACCACTTTTTAGGAGATGCTATAATGATCTGGGACCAAGCAGCAACTAAATTTGTTGCAAGAACAATGTTTAAAACTCTAGAAGTAGTTTATCTTGTTTGATTTATGAAAATATGTAGCTGAAGCATGTTACCCAAGTGGTAGAAGAAGCTAAAAAAAGAGGTTTAAACCTGTACCTTTTGGAACAGGAGATTTAAAGGAAAATGGGACAGTTTAAGTAATTTATATGTTTTAAGCATACGTATCAACCAGTTTTTTCACTGTGAAAACTCTGTTTTTGAAAATGTTTGTGTGTAGATATTTAAAATGATTCAAGAAATGTGGAAAGTTAAATCTGGACTAGATGGCCTGATATGAGATTCACACAATATGATAAAACTAATTAAAAAATAAACACAAAACATTTAAAAAAAAACATTAAAATAAAAATGTATAAGATTTAATTGTTTTTATTTTAAACCTGAAGCCATCAGTTACTTCTACTGCAGGAAAAAAATCAAACAGATTGATTTTTGCTATTTTAACAATTCAATTTAGTTAATTTATATAGCGTCAATTCACAACAGATTTTATCTCAACGCAGTCTACAAGAAAAGTCATTTCAATGCAATCATACAAACATTCCAAGCAGTTTAAAGTTTTAGTTGTCTATTTAAGGAATCCCAGCAGATTGCATCAAGTCATTGACTGGCAGTTATGCCCCGTTGATGCAGACTCCAACCTCAGCAATCCCTCATACTGAGCAAGCATGTAGCGACAGTGTAGAGGAAAAACTCCCCTTTAACAGGAAGAAACCTCCAGCAGAACCTGGCTCAGTACGAGTGGCCATCAGCCACAATCGTCTGGTGGTTTGAGAAGACAGAGCAGAGACACAGAAAGAACAAAAAGAACTGATGTAAGAGTAAAAAAAAAGTTGATAACAGGACATGAAGGATGTTCAGTCACTGGGACCATTATCCCAGTCAATGTCTCCCTTCCAGACAGCATTGTAGCTAAGCAAGATACCAGACCAGCTGTACCTTCTATGGAGAGAAAAACACTCAGAGAAAACAAAGTTAACAGTTGAAATAACGGCAAATAATAAAACTGGAGAGTATTAGAATGAAAGTAGCAGTGAAGAAAAGTGGTGAGTCTGTCCTCCAACAGTCTAAACCTATAGCAGCATAACTGCAGAGATAGCTCAGTGCCTAAGCCACTCTAACTATAAGCTTTATCAAAAAGGAAAGTTGTAAACCTGGCGTTAAAAGTAAACAGTGTCTGCCTCACAGACTAAAACTGGGAGCTGGTTCCACAGGAGAGGAGCCTGATAACTTAAAGATCTGCCTCCCATTCTACTTATGAAATCCTAAGAACCACCAGTAAACCTGCAGTCTGAGAGCGAAGTGCTCTGTTAGGAACATATGGAACAATCAGATCTCCAATGTATGATGGGACTTGATTATTAGGGGCTTTGTTTGTACAGTACGAAGCAGGATCTTAAATTCTATTCTGGATTTAACAGGGAGCCAATGAAGGGAAGCTAAAACAGGAGAATTGTGATCTCTCTTTTTATGGCTGCTGCATTTTGGATCAACTGAAGGCTTTTAATTGGATTTTGTGAACTTCATGATAGTAAAGAATTACAGTAGTCCAGCCTTGAGGTAACAAATGCATGGACTAGTTTCTCAGCATCACTCCTGGACAGGATGTGTCTAATTTTAGCAATATTCTGGAGGTGAAAGAAGGAAATCCTAGAAACCTGTTTAATATGGGATTCCAATGCCATATCTTGTTCAAAAATAAACCAGAGGTTCTTTACGTTACTGGAGGCCACTTTAATACCATCCAGATGAAGTGATTGACTAAGAAGTTTTTTTTTTTAGAGCTTCTGGTCCCAAGGACAGCAACTTCTGTCTTGTCAGAATTTAAGAGCAAAAAGTTTTGAGTCATCCATGTTTTATGTGTTTCCAGACATCTACCTAACTGACTGGATTCATCAATGGCATTAAAACTATAAAATAAATCCGTGCAAAAAGTAGTTGTGGCTTTCAATTCAAGATGCTTTTTTACTAAAAGTTAATCTCCTTAATAACACTTTAGGCTGTATGATGGAACATTTTGAGATGCATCTCCATCATAAACTCCGTCCAGTCTAGACATGAAGCCTGAAAATATCTGTGCACTGATGTTTGCCATATATTGTGGATGAGCTCAGAACTTTGTCAGTCAGAGCAGAGCATAACAGACCTGAGAGTAGCACCAAGTTTGCGAGACTTATGCGATAAAAGACCCAATGCTCCCCGTGGTGCTTTAACCAAGCATGTGGAAACTGTGAAGGCTGTAAATGAGATATACCCACTTATTTATTTTTAATAAGTTTGCAAAACACTCATTAAATATCGCTTTAATTCTGTGTAAACAAAATAGCTAAATCCATGCAAAGAAGCGTCTGATAATGTGCAAAGGGGCGCAAAACGTATTCTCACACTGCTTTATGTTATTGGTTTATAGAGTTCAGTCACTTCAGTCATGTTTTTTAAGGTCTTCCACTGCTGCAGTAGTAATTTCACGCAAGGTGAAGGGATTTTCCCATGGGCCCCTTTTAGAATAACACAAAGAACACCTGCCTTCAGAAATGAATTTTACTGTATTTGTTCGACAACTAAAAACCAATACGACATTTTCAATAAAACAGTATACAGGATTTTATGACTATTTTCAAGTCTGTTGAGTTAACCTTTTTTGTGGGTAAAATCTTGGATTATATCTTTTTATAGTAAAACTTTCAGTGTACTTTGGTTGATACATATAAAACGTGCCTAGAATATTTTTCTTAAGACATGCAGTATGTGAACCCCAATGTATTTTACCCACTCAGTCATCTCTTTGCATTATCACATTGACATTGGCTTCCCTTTAATATCATCTCAGCATGCTCGTCCCCACACTTACTGTCCATGTCCTCTCTGTCCCATCTACCACGGCTGGATAATGGGTTTTTTATAACTTTACTGACTTATTAGGATTCACAACAGAGCACAGTATACATCTGCATCAGTTTAGTGACAGTTCTCACCAGTTCTCTGTTCTAACTTGGATTCTGACTTTTTCCTGAAACTATTTAAAATGACCTATTTGGATTTATTGTAACGAAACTGGAGCTCGGGGGCGTAAATCTGGGACATTCTGTGTTGGATTTTGCTCTCGTCTCAAGCACCTCAGTTACTAGCCTTTTTTTCTTTATTCCCAGTCACTAGGCTCTGGTTAATGAATTATGGTAGGAAGACTCTTCATATCCACCAAGTGTAATAGGAGAGAGGAGGCCTCTCTAAGCAGATTGTTTCACTCTACAGAGGTTGAATGCTCTGTTTCTGCCATAGCTACACTGCTAATGTTGGTTGTGTGAAGTGAAGGTCATTGAAGCAGGGAGGTAATCTAGAAATACCTCAATTTATTGTGGATGTGCTAATTTATGCTAATATACATACAACAGCAGAATCATCGGAGTTGTATGCCATTAGGAAGAGCTGTACAAGACCTTTCAAATATGATGCTGAAATAATGTATTGTGTATGTATATTTACTGTTAAGGGAGTAACTGCAATTTAAAATCCAAAGTTAAAAGGTAAAATAAATTTCCCAGCATCTACTTTAAGATGAATATCTAGTCCAATATAAAATTGCCATGTTATATTGAAATCAAAATTTTCGTAAATGTTTGTGTTGAATGTTCCATTTACCGTGAAGCCCAAAATTATTTATACATCTGACCAATTTAGGCTTTAAGTAATGTTTTACTTTGACCAACATGTTTTTTCTGACTTGAAGTACTGTTGTTGTCGTTTTTTATTATAGCACAACTCGAATCGGATAATATGTGGAGAATGATAAACATTAGGGTGATGGCAAGTAGGCCTTTCAAACTCGGAGATTAACACTAAACAAATACTATTGTTAACAATGAAAAAGCTGGTCAGCAATTATAAGTTTGATAGCTGAACGGCAGTAAAGGTTTTTCCACTGATTATTAAGAAGGATATAAATACTTTTCTACGTTGTCTTTTCTTATTAACACTTATTAAAAAAACAAAGAAAATTTATTTAAAGTTTGCTTTGTTTTATTATTATTTCAGAGAAGCATGTCTTATTTACAATCAGAACTGATCTCCTTGGTTGAATTTAAAACATTTCAAATCATTTCATTTCAAATTATTTTAAATTTAGAGTTTGACTGTAAATAAATATAAAAAAATACCCAACATAATTTTTTTTTAATCCACCCACTTGAGTCTAACAGAGATTCTGGTCAGCTTTTTCTTGCACCTTTTGGGGATCACGTACTGATTCGTACTAGTCTTGGATATGAGTCGCACGAGCCTCGAGAATTGGTGATTTAAAAGTAGTTTTTTTAATTCCTATTTTAGTCAAATTTAAAGCAACACTAAAGAGTTTTTTTTACCTTAGAATAATGTTTCCGAACTCGTGTCAGTGGTTGATCAACTCATAACAGGGTGAAACGGCACTTCTGCATTGGCTTTGCGGCCCTCTATCGGCCATAACAGCACTATGTAACTTTGGGTCGTCGGGTAATGGTTTTGTAGTTCAAATGCGACTTGCTTTACGGCAGGCTTCACAAAAGCCGGTAGGTGCAGCGTCCTGCAAGGCTCTCTGGGTGGAGCATACTCAGGTACATATAAATGGAAGATACCTAGCAGCAGGTAGCTTGAACAATTGTCATCATCACGGAGCCGAAATTGTATTCATCTGTATATCGGTGTTCTGACTATCTGTGCTACCCGCATGCACATTTCGATTTTATGTCACAATTCGCTTACTCAGCAAATCTGTCATCAAGAATTCCTACCTGGAAGATCCATTTCGTCTGTTTTATTTCTTTGAAGTTTACGGTGAGTTTTATTAAAATTATTTTATTACTGGCTAATTTTTATTCAAAATATTTTAAGGCTTTCCTTAAGCTGCTAGTTTCAAGTTTACATGACAGCCCTTGTAGCCTATGTTAGTTTCACTTCTGTGATATCGTTACACTGCATGTAAACAAGTCCCATTAATTAGAGTCGTAGAATAAATGTGGTGTATTTTGCGGGCTATTTGTGCTTATAATCATAGGCTACTACATTTTATTATTTTGGAGTAATAATACTGCTATCTGCTCTACATCTTACTGGCTTGGTATATATTCATTAGCTGCTTTACAAACTAACAGATTTCCAGAGTGTGCTATTCATCTATAGGCCTATTTAACAGGTAGGATATTCTGATCATGGTTTTCCATGCATCTTTATGTGCTAGTTTTAGCTTTATATTAAACAGGTAGCATGTTCTGTGGATTGAAAGAAAAGTTTTCGTTATTCATAATTTTTTGCTATGTTAGGCATTACTGCTAAACTGCCACTTCAATCCCGTAATTTGAAAAATATTTTACGATGATTATGTTTAACATCAAAGCTAACAGTTGTTGTTTTCGGCATGTAAACATACTTTTCGAAGGGTAGCACCAACAGATGCGCGCTACGGTAAGACATTCTGAGGAAGTAGCACAGATCGTCAGAACAGTGCTGTCAGCCATATAATAAAGAAATTAGACCGTATCACGTTATAACGTTTTAGTTTCAAGTGGTTTTCACGTTTTTACAATAACGTTATAAAGTGATACGGTCTAATTTCTTTATTATATGGCTGACAGCTCTACGCCGCCGTACATATGACATGCTGAAATATAGAAAATGTACCTGGGATGAAGACATTTGACACAAAGGCTGCCCAAGACCTGAAAATCTGTAACGTTAGAGGGTATCGCTTGTAAATGTGAATCCCCTGGTGTAACCATAACAGATTTTAAGACAGTAGTAGAAAACAATAAATTTTTCCCAACTGTAAGGGGACCCCGAGAGCAAAACTTACTTAGTGTTGCTTTAAGAAACACCTACAAAGCAGTAGGGTAATAAACACTTAATTATAAATGATACTGGAGCATTTCATTATGATAATATTTCCCAGGTATGCTAGACATTATTGAACCACCAGGATGAAAAATCTAAAACACAATGGTAAAGTAGATGGTTATGAAATGGAAACGGGATGGGGTGAAAAGGCAACGAGTTGATGCAAGCAGATGTTTGAAACATTGAAGGACTGATTTGACCCGGAGCTGTGAAACCACGATGTGTCCTGCTTACTTTACAGTGGTATAGATGTTAGTATGTCGACTCTCACTGTATGATAAATTATAAACTCTCACTGTACTGTATGTGAACTGGCTCAGTGTTAAGACCTCATCACACTTTATCAGAGAAAAGTCTGCATAGGGCTTCCTGATACTGACTCAAAGATAGACTCATGAGAATGCATATCTTACTCTTTGTACTCTGTGTCTGTGTGTATCATTAGACCTCCTGGTGGATATGCTTGGAGTCCTGGCCAGTTACAGCATCACAGTCAAGGAGCTGAAGCTGCTCTTCAGTATGCTGAGAGGAGAGAATTGCATCTGGGTAAGTTGCTGCAAAACAGAACAGAGGTTCCTGTGCCAGTCAGATGTTTCATTCTAATCCCTTTTATCAAATCAAACTTTATTTATAAAGCGCTTTTCAAACCACAACAAAGTTTCTCAAAGTGCTTTACAGATTAAAATGACCCACAACCCCCCCCCCCCCCCTTCCCATGCACGCACACACATAAAAGCAACAATAGCCAAAACCAAAACGGGCTGAGTACAGATGATCCAGGAAACCTCATCATGGGAGCCATCTACATCGGCAGCTGCAGGTCAACAGCAGCAGCCAAGGCACTGACCCAGGGAGCCCAGAGGAGGGAGGGCGGGTACCCCCATCTCCACCCAAGCACCTGGAGAGCACCAAGGCAGCCACAGCCGACCACCGCCCCCGAGGCAGAGGGCTCCCACGGAAGAAACACTGGAAGGAAGACTAAAATAAGTTAAAATATTAAAATTAAAACAATTATAAGATATGATCAAATAAAAATACAAAGCAGATAAACAATATTTGATAAATAGCCAGCTAAAAGCTAAAAAGAAATTCAATCAAAACATGCAGAGGAATTAAACAGATTTAATAAATAATAATCAGTTAAAAGCTATGTTAAAAAGGTGAGTCTTGAGTCTGCTCTTAAAAACATGAATGTTCTCTGCGGCCCTGAGGTCCTTTGGCAGTCTGTTCCAGAGGTGAGGGCCATAAAAACAGAAAGACGCCTCACCATGAGTGTGTCCTGACTTTTGGGGTAACAAGGAGACGGCTGCCAGAGGAGCGCAGAGACCCCGAAGGTTCATATGGTAAAAGCAATTCCGAAAGATAAGAAGGCCCAAGACCATTAAGACACTTAAAAACAATTAAAAGACTCTTAAAATCGATCCTAAAACATACGCGAGCAAATGCAGTGATTCTAAGACAGGTGTAATGTGTTCCCGCCTCCTGGTCTTAGTCAGGACACGTGCTGCTGAATTTTGTAAAAGCTGTAAACCTGAGATATACTTTTTGGGAAGACCAGAAAGCAGGGCATTACAGTAATCAATCCTACTGGTGATAAAAGCATGCATCATCGTCTCCGTATTGGCCAGAGAGAGAATGGGGCAGACTCTGGCGATGTTCTTTAAGTGATAAAAAGCTATTTTAGTAATATTTTTTATGTGAGGAATAAAAGTCAGTTCAGAGTCAAAAATCACGCCCATGTTCTTCACTTGTAAAGAGGGATTTAAAGACAGTGATTGTAGTTTTGGTAAAAGCTTCTCTCTCTGAGCCTCAGGACCGATGACTAAAACTTCAGTTTTGTCCTGGTTGAGTTGGAGAAAGTTTTCTGCCATCCAGGATTTAATGTTTAAAATGCAGTTAAAAAGTGCATCCATTGGCCATGTGTCATCAGGAGACATGGAGATGTATAACTGTGTATCATCAGCATAACTGTGAAAGTTGACTCCATGTCTTCTGATGACGCTGCCAACAGGGAGCATATAAAGGTTAAACAGCACTGGGCCTAAAATTGAACCCTGGGGCACACCACATGTGATCTTTTGGACCTTAGAGGAGCAGGTGTTTAAACTAACCATAAAAGTCCTGTCTGTGAGATAGGATGTGAACCATTTATGAACAGCACCAGAGAGGCCAATCTGTTTTAAACGAGTTAAAAGAATAGTGTGGTCTACTGTATCAAAGGCAGCGCTTAGATCCAGTAGAACCAACACTGTCACCTTCTGACCGTCATAATTTAATTTAAAATCATTTAAAATTTTTAAAAGAGATGTCTCTGTGCTGTGGTTCACCCTAAAACCAGACTGAAATTTCTCTAGGACATTATGAGCGTTAATAAAATCATTAAGTTGATTTAAAACAAGTTTTTCTAAAATACCGGTCGGAAGTTGTTTAAATCATTAAAATCTAAATTGCTCTTCTTCAGCAGGGGCCTCACTAAAGGCCCTCTAAAGGCGGCAGGGAAGACCCCGGTCTGAAGGGAACATGGTTAAAATCTCGTCTTTAAAAGATTCATAAAATTGCTTAAAAAACTGGGTGGGAATCGGGTCCAGGGCACTTGTAGTGGGCCTCACTGAGGAGAAAACTTTATCAAGGGTCCCAGCTTCCACTAGGACAAAACTGTCCAGCATTTCCTCTGGTACAGACACACACTCAGATTTGTCTAAAACCATGTTACTCTGAGAAGATAAAATATTACATCTGATGGTGTCTACCTTTCCTCTGAAGTGGTTTGCAAACTCCTCACACAGAGTGTTTGAGGGGGTTTTCTGAAGTGCAGTAGAGCTATGATTGAGAATGTTATCAATGGTGGAAAACAGAATTTTGGGATTATTTTTATGTTCTGAGATTATTCTGGAGAAGTATGCACTTCTGGAATTTCTTACAGCGTTATTGTATGATTTGAGATGTTCTATGTATATCTGATGATTTATTGTGATTTTGTTTTTCCTCCATTTCCTTTCTGCCACCCTGCAGCTCCTCTTTAATTTCTTAAGGTTTTCATTTCTCCATGCTATAGTATGTTTTTGCAACTTTTAGTGGAGCCAACAGGTCGAGAGCGGATTGAAGCCTACTGTTAAAATCATTCACGATAAAATCACAGGGGTCAGATAAAGGTACAGGAGGAAACTTATTAAAAACTTCAAGAAAACCAGCAGCCACTTCAGGGGTTAGATGACGTTTCCTGACAGTTCTCACAGAGGTTTCTATTTGGATAAAACAGGTGATTTAAAAAAACACAGTAGTGGTCAGAGACAGCCAAGTCAACAACAGAGGACACACTAGTGGACAGGCCATACGTGATGACTAAGTCCAGGGTGTGTCATGTGTTGTGAGTTGGCTGCATGACATGCTGACTAAAATCCATATAATTCAAAAATATTTAAAAATTCTGTTAATAAAGGATCTAAAAGGTTATCCACATGTAGATTAAAATCACCAGCTAAAATTATTCGTTCATAAGAGTTGTGCAAAATTGATAAAAACTCTGAAAATTCTTGAATAAAAAGTGCGCTCTTTTTAGGAGGCCTATAAACTGTCACACATAAAATCTGAGGAGTGCTAAAAACAGAGGCAGTATATTCAAAAGTGGTAAAATTATCAAGTAAAACAGGTTTGGCGGAAAGGGTTAATTAACTTATAAAAGCAGTTCCACCTCCCCTCTGGCTACTCCTGGTTGAATAAGAAAAGTTAAAATTAGGTGGGGAGGCCTCTGTAAGAACAGCAGGAGCAGCTGCACTCAGCCATGTTTCCGTTAAAAATAAACCTTGAAGTTTATGGTCTAAAATCAAATCATTTATTATAAAAGTTTTATTCAGCAGAGAGCGAACATTTAAAAGTGCCATATTAATAGTGATTGGAGATGGAGTGACTGTATGATTTACTGGAGGTGGGATTTTTAGCAACTGTTTCAGATTATTTAACTGTGGTAGACCAAGAACAAATGTACATGCTAAATGCTTAAAACAAATGGACGGAAATGATTGAATCAATTGAGAGTCAAATAAAATAAGCCAATCAACATATATGCAGGTACTTGAGGTAGTGATGGTAAGTGTTAGACACATTCTGCTTTCCGTCACAGTCTATTATAAGATGTTGTTTATAACGAAGGCTTTAAGTTTGTAGTACATTTACTCTTGGTTGAGTCATAAATTTGTTTTAGAATAAACAATGGAGTGGACCTGATTTTCCAAATGTAAATCTAGTCAACCCATTAATTGAAAAATTACTTGATTTTATTCCCAAAGTGACTCTGACTGCAGTGTAACACAACTCAAACCCCACTGTTTTATTAGATGTAAGGAGACTAGCCAAAAAAGGCACAATGTCTGTATATTATGGCAGTCTACAGGGCAAAATTTCTATTCAGAGGCTCCTTTAATTGCCTCTGACAAAATCCTAAAATATATGTATTTATTTCTTCAATATACATCCTTTTTTTCTTTGTCATCTATATTTTTGCTTGAAATTAGATTTTTCTCTGATTCTGCTAGCCTTGTATCCAAATACAATAGTGGTTGAAGCTAAATTTATTCCAGATTAGATTCATTATACAGCTGGAGTTTGTGGTGTCATTAGTCTGGCTATCACTTGATGGGATTATTGTGCTAATAGACTCTGATAAAAGGGAATGTGTTTGTGTTTGCATGTGCCGTGTTTGCATTGATTTGTGAGTGGATATAGAGACAAGGACAATTTGTGTTTATATTTAGGTGGGTTTTTTGGGGGAGGGTTTTGCGGCAATGCTTTTTTTCTCTCTTGTAACTGACATTATTAATGCAACAGAGGAGTGACTGTGTTATTGCCATTAGAGCATTAGAAGCTGGATGAAAAAAGCAGTGACAGCCCAATCAGGCGTGAAGGTGAAACAGTCAGTGCAGTTCAATATACTCCGACTCTCTTTACATGTAACTACTATTTTCTGTTTCTAAACAGACCAGCTCTACTGGATTAAATGTTTTATCTCAAGGGTGCACTTTTTTTCTTTCCTTTTGACAGGTTGTTTAACCACCACACAGTTAGCAAAGCAAACCATAACCTTTCAGACAAAAAGACAAAGTTTCTTTCTCTCTAACATTTTGCATGCTTTGCAAATAATTTGAATTCTCCATGTTTTGTACTTTCTGTGCCTCACATCTTTATGCTTTCAAGCAGAATGTACATAACCTCGTCATTTAATATTTGTTATAATTTATGGTTGTTTTCTTTTCGAGCTTCTGTACGAATACCCGTTAATGAGATTACTCCTGGAGCTGGTAACTAAAAGTGATTAGTTTAAGATCAGCTTGGCTTCCTGTTGTTGTAATCCAAACGGCTCCCTGTAGTTTACTGATTAGCTCAGCTTGCACTCTCTCGGTTCCCCTGTTTTAGAAAGGATGTTTAAAAACTGAGCTGTGTAGAGAGGGTTTTATGAGGTGAAAGTCCATGGGAAAACAGCTAGCACAGGGCTTTTAGGTTTCTGTATATTTACAGATTTCCTGTAAAAGTAGAGGTGATCCAGGATGCCACCTCCCCCCACCCCCAAAAAAGACACTTGTCTACTTTGATGATTTCACCGCTGATCAGACACTATTCTGAACATTTTAAATTGTTTTCCAGGAATTTGTAAGCTTTAAAATACCAGTAGAACAAGGTACAACATTAATTATTGCCCTTATTGGATCACATATGGAGAAAGACAGGTCATTCACAAACATTGAAATATCTTTTTACCTCCGCCAAGGAAGAGATGTTTTCGCCAGGGTTTGTTTGTTTGTCTGTTTGTTAGTTAGCAACATAACTCAAAAATTTTTTGCTGGATTTTCAGGAAATGTCTCCAATAGGACCAGGAACAAGTGAATGTGGGGGTGGGTGGCCTGTACTCTCCGGGTGCTTTTCTAGTTTTTTATTTAATGCAGGCTTTACAATCCTTTCTTTCAACATATCTTTCCCTGTAGGTTTAGTAGTACTGCGAATGAGTCACTAACCTCAGATGCACATCAGTAAATTAGACCATCTTCAAATAGTTAATTGTATTCACAGGTTTTAATCAAAAAGTGAAACTCATATAGATACACTACACTCCATGTGGTGTATTTAAAGTGTTTTTGTTTTGTTGATTTGTAATATTTAGGCTTACAGTGAATAAAAACCCAAAATACAGTAGCTTTGAAATTTTTGACTATTAAATTAGACCAATTAGAATTTTTGACACAGAATTTTTTTTGAAATGGCTGACATGACAATTGTCCAGAAAACGGTTATTGACACCTTCCTTAGGCAGAAGGTCATTGTTAAAGAAGCTCTTGGTTTAGAGAGTGATGTATCCAAGCACATAAACGGGAAATTGAGTAGATGGAAAAAGTGCAATAGAAAATGGTGCACAAGCAACAGTGATGAGCACAGCCTTGAGAGGATTGTGACTCAAAGCCCATTCAAAAGGTCGGGAGAGATTCACAAGACAGGGACCGCAGCTGGAGCCAGTTTATAAGAGACTGCAAACAGACGTATCATGGGAATAGCTGCAAAGGTCATATTTCTCGTGTTAAGCTATTCCTAAACTAGGGACAGTATTAGAGGTGTCTTTTGTTAGCCAAAGTAAAAAAAGAGGGCTAGAGTATATTTGGGATGTTTTTTGAGAATTTATGGAATATGAGGTAACAAGAGAGACACAGGCTGATCGCCTTTGTCACATTGTATTGAGGTGCAATTTCAAGCAAAAGGAGTCCTCCTAAGTATTGAGGACATATACTGGACATTTTATGGACATACTATTCACGATATTGGTCTTTATGTTGTTTTTATTTTTGTCTGTTGTGAGCCATAATCATCCAAATTAACAAAGATAAACAGTAGAATTGTATCACTCTGTGTGTAATGAAACTCTATGATCACTTTTTAAATCGAATTACTTAAATAGCTTTCCAATAATATTGTAAACCATAGAGTTTTATCTGTAATGGCTTTGTCCTTCCTCATTAATTGACCCTTTGATGAAGCTCATGCACAACCACCTTCAGCCACTTCTGTTCTCTGACCAGTGGTCCATACCCTCAGCCTTTTGTCAGTACCTCCGCTGTCCAATAGCTATTGTCAGCCCATCTACTTTGCCCCTATTTCCCCGTCCATTCCAATTCCTCCTCCCTCAGCAGCCCTCTCTGGGGACAGATCGATTAAGGGGCGCCATGGTATTGAAGGGTTGTTATCGGGGGAGGGAGGAGGTGATTGAAGGCATATTGATCCAGGGTGCTTGTGGTAGAGATGTGAAGCCACCGAGTCATTTCTCTTTTTTCCCCCTTTTTTTGAACAGTCTCTCTGTACTATCCCTCAGATGGACAGCATTTGTCATGTAATAATGACCAAATTTACTTTCTTGTCTCCTGTCCTAGCCAAGACACGCTATCAAGCTGTTGTCGGTGTTGAACCAGATGCCTCAGAGGCACGGTCCCGACACCTTCTTCAACTTCCCTGGACGCAGTGCAGCGGTAAAACGCACACACGCACACACACCCACACACACACACCCACACACACACACACACACACACACACATATATCTTCATCTGCAAAGGCAATCTTTCTGCTCCTAAATGGCTAAAAAAATAGTATTCCTGTTTATTTGTACCATCAGCATTGCTGTAGTTGCTTTATTCCACCAAAAAAATAATCAATGTTTAATATTAATGCTTATGACATGGTGGATCGGAAAAGTGTACACATCCCTATTAAAATCTCAGTTTTTTGTCACATAAGAAAATGAGACCATGAGTATAAATTCTTCCATGTTTAATGTGTTTTACCAAAAATTCTGCTCATAAACAAAGAAAACTGTTTAGGAAAAAGTAAAAAAAAAATTAAACTCACCCACTGTACCCTGGAAAAGCTCCATCAGATTTTGAGGTCATATCTTCTCCACCATTCTGGCTGGACCTTTGAATAATGTATTTTTTTTCTCTCTCATGAAACCAATCTTTGGTTGACATAGATATATGCTTGAACTTACTGCAAGGATGAATACAATCCTTCGCTTTTTAAATTTTTTTATGACTGTCTTGACTGTACAATCCCCCCCAGATTGTTCAACGTTTTGTCAAATAGAAACACAGTAGGTTTGACACCATTGCCAGAGAATGGTCTTTTAACAGCCATCTGTATCCGTTTGAGATCCGCTTACAGCCATATTGGATGTTTTATGCATTGATGCGAACTGCTCTTATGTGTGTATTCTCCACCAGGCTATAGCATTGCCACCAATTGCCAAGTGGCCGTACCAAAATGGATTTACCATCAACACTTGGTTCAGACAGGATCCACTCAACAACATCAATGTGGACAAAGACAAACCATACCTCTACTGGTGAGTTTAACACCCTGCAATTGGATGGCAACTAAAGGAACATTTTTGTTGACTTTTTTTATTTTTTTTTTTCAAATGTAATGTTTTTAAAACTAAAACATTGTTTTGCTTCTTCTTTAAGCTTATATCATTATATCATTGTTTTTCCAATCGTATTTACAGATGTGCGTGTTCGTATTGAAAGACCAAAGAACATTAATTCTCTTTATTTAAATATTTTTTTGATTGTCCTTTTACGATCACAGATAATCGATTTTTTTTTAGAAGTCTCTTTATATTCATTATAAAAATGCTGCTTTAAGTGATGACTCTTTTTGCACAAACTACCTTCTGTTATGATGGATGATTCAAGTCTCAAATAATGAAAAAGCCCACAGCTGAATGAAGTAGCTCATAGTGTGTCCAAAGGGAAAAAGGTTATCTTAGTGGAATACAGACTCTACACAAAGCAGAAAGTGTCTGATTTCTTCACATCACCAAAAAACATTAGACAGATTTTTGTTTAGTTTCTTTAGATTAGAGTACTGTCAAAAAGAAATATTTGCTTGAGCTAGAGTTTAAAAAAGGACTCGAATTGCTAAAAACTCTCCTGCAGGGATTATTGTAACTATAGAAATTATTAAGTGTCATTTCTAATTTCAGAGTATCACTGATACATTTTCTTAAGTTTTCTAGTCTGTTGACTACCAATGCCATCAAACAATGCATAAATGAAGAAAGGCTGGTTTTTGAATACGCAACTAGTTTGGCGTTATTAGTCATATTGCAACTAAATAAAGAAATTCTAAAATCCAGTGTAATCAACTAAAAGTAAGATTCTAAAATAAAACAGATTAGCCTTTATTGTGATTATATACAAGTTGTACAACAATATTGATGAGTAACTTACTTATAACTAATTTAGCATCTTTAAAAAGTAGTAAAGATTTCTCCTATTTAGCTTTAGAGAAGATTGATGCAATTTGTTTTGGAAAGTTCCTTCTAGAGCAGTAAATTCAGCGTTCAGTTTTAGTTTTCATGCTCAAACTCTCCAAATAAGCTGAAAGGCAGCTTTATTTCTACACATGATGTGTTAGACTTGAAGTGTTTTCACACAAGCATACAATACAGGTGAAAAATGAGCAGAAGACTGCATGTATAAAGCGCAGGCAGTTTGTGTTTCTGAAGCAGAGTGCTTTGGTTGAAGGTCTCTAAATTGTAACACCTGAGTGAGATAACTGAGCGACATAAACAGTGAGGTAATAAGTAAATAGATTATTGATTTGGAACAAAACTTTAAATGTCAAGACACTCCATTATGAGTGCAAGGTTTGTTGATTGGTTCTGTTTGCTGTGCAGCTATGGACTCTGCTTGCCTCACTGTTAGTGTTGTAAGAGCAAGCTGTTAGCCAGTGTAAAGCTTCATTAGTTTTGACCTTTTATTTAATTGAACTCCTTTTCTGGACATCTTCCATCCACCTCTTCTGTCTGTGACGCTAACTAGCAGCATCCTCTTTAACCTAAACCCCCCCCGCCACCCCCAAAAGACTCAGAGTAGTTACCACCAACAAACAAAATAAAATGAACCAGGAGGTAATCTCTTGAAGGAAGGATACCATCACAGAGATGAGCTCTAATCATGTAAAGTGTTAGGATGTAATCCTGTTTCCTTAGTAACCGTTTGTCAGGTTGTCATGGTAAGCACAGAGCAAGAGAGGGAGGACGTCCTCCTCTGTTCTGGCCCGGGTCTTATCATCCTCCCCCAGATGCAGCTGCTACTCAAGCAGCATGTTTGACAGCGGCCCATGCAGCTGCGTGACGACCACGATAACGCACTTTAACTCGCTCCTAATGCATACCAGGGATTCGCTCGAGAGGGATTTATATCTGCTCTCCGGCTTTGCTGCGCGTGTGATCCTTCTGGGCCTATTTTAGGAGAGAAATGTGTCTTAGCTGTGAAACCGCGCTGTACGTGGATGTAACGGGTGTGGGAAGATTAATATTATGGGGGACAAATGAAGGGAAAAGGGATTAGTAATGTTAACAAACTGTAATCTGCGGCCTATGGTGCTCTTGCGGAGAAAAAAGTTTGGAAAATCATTTTTTTGTCACTGGCTTAGATAATAAGATATGTGGGTGGTTTGCTTTCAAATTGGAAACAGATGCTTTTTTTAGAACTTGTTTTTACATGTATTACCTTTATATATTTTAATATGATATACACATGAACAATGTTTCCTCTGACAAATTTCAGCAGGTTTTTTTTTGTCACTTAAATGTTTTATATTATCAAACTTATTTTTTGATAAAGATAACTTGAGTTAAAACGACAAATAGTTTCAAATAAGAATGTAATTTATTGGGTGAAAAAGCTACTGTATTCAAACTAGCCTGACTATGTGTGAAAACGTAATCACCGTCTAAAACTAAAAACTGGTACCAATCTTGTTGGCAACAAATGGCATGAAGCATTTTTGGAAACAATGTTTACTTAAATGCCTCACCCAGCTGTCTGGAACTGTTAGTCACTGTCATCAATAACCACATCTCTGCGCTCTGTATGCTTTGGTCAACTAGACATGTTTATCAACTAGCAGACATATCCAGTGGAGCTATTTAATATGTGAATCAATACTTGGACTCTGACCATCATACAACTTTTATCCCTTAAACCGTTCGTTCACAACCTGCAATCTCACGGCTTCTTTAACCCGTTTCGTCGATACGCTCTGGGCTGGGCAAAAAGCCATGTTTGTTAGTTTGATGTTTGTCATCTTGTCATAGGTGCTGTTGTGTGTTAGGGTTGATTATGTGAACACCTTCTTCTTCAAAATAAAATGGTGAAATTTGCGATAACTGGCTACGAGTATTCTACATTACTGTGGAAACGTTTTACACCACTCATGCTTGATGAATTTGTTTTAATTTAGCCACAACAGATGGTTTTCTAGCATTTCTTTTGTGACCCCCCTGGATGCGTTTTTGGTGTAACTTTGGTAGGCATTTCATCTCTGTTTCATTTGTTGATTATGGCTCTCACTATGGTTTGCTGCAGTTTCAAAGACTGATAGCTGTCAACATCTATCTGTTTTTAAATGTCTTTAGGTCGGGGTATGTGTTGCTTTTTTAGATCTTTTAGCCTACTTCATGTTGCCTGACAGGTTCTATTCTCTTGGTGTAACTAGTGAAATTAAGCCAAACAATGTGGTTAATCACAGTTACTTCAGGAATTTAGCTGTACAAGTTTTGTCCCTTACTATTTAAAGTCATTATTTTTCACAGGTCATTAATACGTTATTTGGTTGATTATTAAGTAGTTTGATGATCTAATGATCATTTTAGGGTAATAAAAAATGCAAATACAGAAGAAATCTGTAATAAAGCAAATGTTTCTCCACAGTATTGTATATAATACATAAATTGTTACAATCTGCAAACATGTATTATATATTTTTTCATTTAATTACAGTTTTGTAATTAAATAAATTAAAATCATGAAACTGAAGAAATTTCAGAGTTTGTATCTTTTGGTAATCTTAAAATGTTTTATTTCATAGAAATTAATCCCTTGTTTTTCCACAGTTTTCGCACGAGTAAAGGGATCGGCTACTCTGCTCACTTTGTGGGAAACTGTCTCATCGTGACCTCCTTGAAGTCCAAAGGCAAAGGCTTCCAGCACTGTGTAAAATACGATTTCCAACCACGTAAGGTAAGAAAACACGCAGTCTGGAAATCCTGTGCCACTTGTTCGATGAGACATAGGCAGGAGTGCTTTGCTGCTCTCTGCTTCTTACATCTCTCTCTGCACTCGCTGCGAATGTTGATGAGCCTTGATAAGGAGTGTCAATTAAGACCCCCTCTGCCATGCTGTCAGCAGTTTGCTGCTGTCCTAAACACAAACACCCACACATTCTTTGCGTGTGCACAGAAACAAGCGCACACTCGGTTGATAAGATGGCCTTCTGCAGTATTTGCTGACCCAGTGGAATCCTGGCGCAGCCTAACAAAGTTCCCAGTGGATCCATTTGATCAATTTGTATGTCACCCTCGTTTGTCTGGTTGGTGCATGGGTTCATGTCGATGGTCATGTGTGTGCTGGGGAGGAGTAAATGCTTGGATAGGCATTTGCTCCCTCATTATCGATGGACCTGGCAGAATTTTAGACTCGCTTCCTGAAAGAATTAATAAATTGTTATCATTTTTAACAGGCTGCAGTCATAGACAGTTTCAGTTAGAGGATGTTACAGAGAGACTTCTTACCTCTGAAAAGACAGAAATAAGCCCACAGGACAAAAAGCATCCTGAAGCAAACATAGAGTATGGAAAATATTTGTATTTCCAGACTTTATACACTAACTTGTCTGAAACATCCATCCATCCATCCATCCATCCATCCATCCATCCATCCATCCATCCATCCATCCATCCATCCATCCATCCATCCATCCATCCATTCATCCATTCATCCATCCATGAGAATCAGTGTAATGCAATATTTTACACAGACCAAACCAAGGAAAGCAACACCTCCTAAATGATGCTCACATGATATTATGAAACAATATTTAACAGCACACATACAAAGCAAATTTACTGTTTTGTTCATGTTTTTCTTTTTCCTTTAGTGGTACATGATCAGCATCGTCCACATCTATAATCGCTGGCGAAACTCTGAGATCCGCTGCTACGTCAATGGCCAGCTGGTCTCCTATGGCGACATGGCATGGCATGTCAACACCAATGATGTAAGGACGCTATTGATAGCGTGTTTATTATTAAACAAATCATCATAGAACGTACTTTCTCATGACCAGATTTCTTTTAATGGCAGCTTAAGAAATGGTTTTCCTCAAATCATCTTTAACTTCCAAACAAGTGCCTTTGATAAAGCTCTGAAATTGAGTATTGCTTTGGCTGTACTTCAAGCATTCCCTCATGTTGTGATCTTGGCAAACATTTGAGGTGTGCCCTCTGTGTTTGCCAGCTGCAGCAGAGTTGCCCTTGGGCTCTTTTCCAGCACAACTCGCCCAAACTCCAACTTCCAACTTTTCCATTTAGCAGGGGACAGGTAGCCTGACCTCTCAGTGGCCCTTCATGCTTCCTTCCTCATAGGCTCTCAACTTTTGCTACAGTTACCGAAGGGCTGGAGAACACACATTTCCTGGCCTTGAGGCAAAGTGTTTCTGTTTGTGCGCATGGTTTGTGCAGTGCATCAAAAAAAACCCCTGAGAGGTGAAGGAACAGGTCTCAAAATGTACTGATTCTATCAGTTTGTTTTCTCTTGAAGGCTGGAGATAAAACGTATGTCATCATTTTTAAACAGCAGAGCAGGACAGATCTCATTGTGATAAGGGGTATTAAAGGGATGTAGCTGCTGAGAGGCGAGTGGACCGAATAACATATAGAAGAAGGTGATAGTTAAGTTGGAGAAGAGATTAAAAACCAACTGCCATCACAAGTTTTCCTGTTTTCCTCTGTCTACTGCAAATAGCTAAGGCCTTTTTAACATACAGGGAAAACAAATAACATTATTCTATAAGACAAAACTGACACTGCACCTTGATGATATTAAATGCATTATGATTAAATTATTTGTTCTTTTTTTCCAGAGCTATGATAAGTGTTTTCTGGGTTCATCAGAGACAGCAGATGCAAACAGAGTGTTCTGCGGTCAGCTTGGAGCCATTTATGTTTTCAGTGAAGCTCTTAACCCGGCTCAGATCTTTGCCATTCATCAGCTCGGTCCTGGATATAAGGTACATTTATACAACAGGTTTTTTATTCTGATGGTTTTTCTGCCCGGATAACATTGAATCTGCTTTTGCTGCTGGACATCATAAATGTTTATTTAATTTATTGGAATTTAACTATTAATAATGATTAGGCTCTTGTAAAAAACAAAAACAAAAAAACAACAGGTGTGGAGTACAAACAGTAACTCTACTCCTGATTATGTGAACTCATGATACCCTGCCAAATTAAAATGTTTGGGTTACTGACTCGTTCAGAATTCTTACTTTGTCATTTTAATTGCATTAAAAACCCTAAATTAGAGATGTAAGCCCACATATTTATTTGGTGTCTAGAAAATATGTCAAAAAAATATCTATTGTAGTATGGGGCTGCATCATTAAGAAGAGAATAAGAATGAGGATTGAAGAAATGCAGTGTTAAACTCTATAAATAAAAGCACTACAAAGCAATAAAGAGAAATTAACTCAATTGCTCATAAAGATTTTTACTGCTATGGCTTCACAATATTGCGCAGTCACAATTCAGAATGGTTTGGAAAAGCCTCTCTTCATAGCATATCTCTTCCACTTCATGAAGCATGAACTTGATTTACTAACATTTTGTATCACTTTACTTTAACATTTCTATTAATTCACACGTGTAAAAAATCTGAGAGGTGTAATAAAAAGATGGAATTTCTAGTGAGAAATAAGTTAGGGCACTGTCACGTTTTTTTAAAATTTTTCTGTACATAAATATAGTGTGTATTGGATCACATCAGTTAGACATGATTTGTACATCATTACGTAGCATTTTGAAGGAGGATTAAGCTGTTTAAACTTTATATATCTAGTTTGCGAACACTTTAGGAGATTGAAACAGCTGACTGAGACCATCAGAAAGAAAATTGTGAAGCTCATCAATCTGAGTGATCTAAAGAGCCCTTAAAATTTTTTTAATCAAGCTTTACATTGTACAAAAATTGTGTTCTAGTGGAGAACTTTCAAAACAACCGCCAACTCCTAACTTTGAACATCCAAGCAATTTCACCCTGAAAGCAGTCAGCAAGATGCTATAAGAAATCTACAAAAACCCTCAAATATCACATTGCAGCTGTTGATGTGAAAATGCATGCATGTATAATCAGTAAAAGAGTGCACAGGATTAAGTGTAGAGTTTCCTAACTTTCTCGTCAACAATTTTGTTAATACCTTTTTGTTAATGAGAAAAACAGGGTTACATTTTGTGCAATCAAATCACTTTCCTTTTCAGACATAAAAAAGATTGACGTGAAAATGTTTCTAATTCTTTACACGTGTGGAAACTTACATTTTCACTAGGCATCTGTATTGGCAAGAATCTGGTGATACAATATGTATCACAATGCAGGGGGGACGATACATTATATCGAGATACTATGCGTAAGATTATATATTGTGAATTTTTAAACTGAATTTAACTGTAGAAAAAGTATCACAGCATTCTAAACACTCCAATCTGTTTCATACATAAAACATCCAGTTTATTACTAGATCTAGTTGCTCCACTGGAACGAAAAGGTGAAAACAGCCACCAACTATACTTTTAATTTTACTACAAAAATTACCGTCATCATTAATCGTTTCATTCAAATTCTAAAAAATGAAATAAAAATAGAAATAGATACATTGCTTTTGAATATTGAAACAATATCGTGACATAAAATATCGTGATATATTGGCATACCGATATTTTCTTACATCCCTAATTTTCACACATTGCATGAAGAAAATATATTCTGTATAAATCAAAAGGGACTTTACACTGTTGGATGCAGAGAACCATGAGCTCTAAAAATCATACTCCTGGCCCTTTTGGCCTCTCTATCAGTGAAAGATGAGAGACCAGAGCATCTCGCCAGCTGTCTTCTCCTTGTTTTGGCAGACTTGCCTCAAGCTGCTTGCAGCCTTTACATAAAGGTGTCCAGAACTGTCAAGATTTCAGCACCTGGAGACTGCATCAATATGAAGCTGCTGATGTGCAACAAGCTGCTGAAATTACAGCCGATCCTCAGAACAAGTATAGCCTATAAAAAGTTCTTTATAAGACTTTTTTTTTTTTTTTACTATAATTAATGAAAGGGTAAATTAAGTGCAAGAATATAAATTATTGTCACGACTAGTAATGCAATCCTCAGAAGCATAGTTGCTTAGCAAGATACTGAAGGCAAGGCAATTTTATTTGTATACCACACTTTCAACAACAAGGTAATTCAAGGTGCTTTACATGATTAAGTGGTGAAATAAAAATAGCAGTAAAACACAGACAAAGCATATAAAGTAAAAACAGAAATAAAGCATGAAGCATACACAGATACATCAAAGCATTACAAAGCATATGTAAAAACAGCAGTAAAACAAGAAGAATACACATAACATAATACATCAAATCATTACTCAAAGGCAGCTCTAAAAAAATAAATTTTTAGTTGTGATTTAAAAGAACTCAGTGTTTCAGCAGCTTTACAGTTTTCTGGAAGTTTGTTCCAAATTATAGGAGCATAGAAACTGAAAGCTGCTTTTCCATGTTTGGTTCTAATTCTAGGGATGTTGAGTAGACTGGAATTAGAGGACCTGAGTGTTCTGGTGGGTTTGTATAGTAACAGCAGATCTTCAACATATTTTGGTGCTAAGCCATTCAATGATTTATAAACTAGTAAAATTATTTTGAAGTCTATTCTCTGAGCTACAGGGAGCCAGTGTAATGACTTTAGAACTGAGGTGATGTGCTCTACTTTCCTGGTACTAGTGAGGGGACGAGCAGCAGCATTCTGGATCAGCTGTCTAATTGACTTTTTAGGCAGACCTGTGAAGACGCTATTGCAGTAATCAATCCGACTAAAGATAAATGCACGGATGAGTTTTTCGAGGTCCTGTTGCGACATTAATCCTTTGATCCTAGAAATGTTCTTCAGGTGATAGAAGGCTGACCTTGTTATTGCCTTTATGTGACCCTGGAGGTTCAGGTCTGAGTCCTTTACTACACCTAGATTTCAAGCCTGATCAGTAGTTTCTAGCTGTATTAACTGGAGCTGTGTGCTGACTATTGATCTTTCCTCTTTAGGTCCAAAAGTAATTACTTCTGTTTTGTTAACCATACTGAGGTTGTCATCCTTAGTATGGCTGATAGATAAAGATTGTTTCAATTAAAAGAGAAGTTTGCTTCCTCCTTAATGGTAAATGGATAGCCAACGTGTTTTAGATTAAATATGCATGTTTGCACAACCCCATGTTTTAGTTTAGAGTCATATTACATAGCTAATATGTTAAAGAGCAACTCACCCCAAATCAACTTTTTTTCGCTGAAAAACTGTATAAATGAGTATCTAATAGTGCTCCCTACATTTCTGGTCATTATTCTGGTAATTTAGTGCAACTTAGTCAAAATATACATTTTCTGCCAAAAACAGTCAGTGTGGTGCCCTCTTCAGGTTAAAACTCTAAACTGCACTTGAATTTAATTCAGAGCTGAAGTCAGCCAATGAGGGCTTACGACAGCCTGGCGCTGTGGGATATAAAAGAAGCCGAGTCTCGGTCCATACCTTCTCCACTGAACCTCCCTCCCTTTCCTCTCTTTCCTCTGGTGAATGAGGTGGAGAGAAATCCTCTACCTCCAAAGATCGCTCTGAGGTAAAGGAGCTTGTGTCTCGATTGCTCTCCATCTTTTATGCGGTCTGTGTTTGTGCCACTGCAGCAGTTCCGCTGTCAAGATGTCAATCACAGCCCAGACCACGCCCAGCCCTCTTCCCCCACGCATTCGCTGGTCTGCCAGGCAATGCCTATTTTTGGCGCATTTTTTTAACACGAAATGTTTGCGGAATAAGACATTGGTAGGGGGTGAGTTGCTCTTTAAGTAATAATGCAAATAGTTTGCATGAAGGCTGCAAGCATAATGTTAATGTCAATGGAAAATCCAATTCATCGCTAATGTTTAGCATTGGTTTCATAGGAGACTTTACAAGCAAATACTAACATCTACAAGCATAACATGACATCAGCATCAGCTTGAAATACTTCGGTATATTTTATCTGAGGGAAAGAATAGCTGTTTTCATTTTAAGTGCCAGTATGTAGCTTTGACATGGAAAAGAGCTCCTGTGGCAAGACCATTAGGTCAAAATTGTTTCACAACAAGCAGTTATACGAAATTAAAAGTGAAATTCACGAGACTTTGAACTCACACTGGTGAGGGAATGTAAAGCAGAGGATATCTTTATGTCATGCTAAAATGTGGAGACTCAGCACATTTGACAAGTGCGTGAAAGGGAGGGCTCTGCTTGGCCCATCTCTACTACAAGACCAGAAATGGGATATTACTGGTTTTCTGATGTAATAAGAAATATGAGAGAACAGTTCTAAAGCACTGGTTGGATGGATTTTTTAAAAATATTAATATTGTGTGTATTGGATTAACAACTGAGCTAATTCAGTGAACACCTTGACCTTTTTGTGTCAGATTTTGCTTTGACATCAGTGTTCTTTTTTTTTTATTACTTCAACTTGTTTTTTTCTGTGCTTTGATTTTTTAATCATTTGACTTGTGAATTCCTTTATGCAGGTTTTTCTGGAACTTTTCGGTAAAGTACATTTTGATCAGACCTCTGACAGTAACGAAGTTATCCCACGTCACTTGAAAGGTGGCACAGATTTTGATGACGTGCAGATTATACAAAGACATAGGGCTTGGCCTCACATAGAAGCTCTGAGCTATATGAGTTTCACACTTTACCTTTTCTGTCTGATAGAACACAGTATGGGTAAGGGTATTTTATAGACTAGACCTCTCATACTCCTCCTAATGATTACATACCCATCCTGGTTTTTTTCCCTCCATGAATTCTGATTTTGCACTCTGCCACATCTCACAACTTCCCGAGGCTGATCAGTTAGATGATTGCCTCTCTGCGTGGTGCAGAATGGCCTTCTCAGATGCCCAGAAGAGACCATTAAATGGCTTGGTTGTTTCAAAGACACAGGGCCTCCGTGCTGGTACAGTAATGATGAGTGCGTGGGATTTTTTTTTTCTAGCTGGTTAAAGGATGATGACAGTAAGACGTAATTTTGTGCTGCGTATTTTCCTATCTTAATGCAAATGTAGGTCGCTTATTGTCGTCTTGACGCCACACGATTATGTATGTTTATGACAAGGTGCTCTTTCGGTATTGATTAGTCCATGTTCAGGAGAGCTAGATCTTTAAAGTACAGTGTGTAGCCCTTGCAGCTGTACTCTATGGATCCTCTTGGCCTCAGCCGATGTCAGTGTTACTGCTCAGTAATCAGCAGTCAGACAGACAGGCTGAACAAGCCTTCAGTACAACGAGGAGGCCTGTGGTCTTCACATTTGTGGCGGCTTCTGATGGCCGACACACTATGTTGTGCTGAATGCTTGCGTGCACAGTTTAGGGCCCCCACGCTCCACTAATGACACAAGAAAATTGAGCATAGCATCTTGTTTTCCTGTGTGGGCTATAGCTGAAGGAAAGCTCCTGAGCTGTGTTTATGAAATTGTGTGTGTGGGTTTGTTTGGTTTGTGCTCCGTCACTCATGTTGTTGAAAGCGCCGCTGGTTGCTGTCTTTATCAGGGGTCCAGATGTCCTCACTGTCCTCACTCATTGCCAACAATCTGACCACAGCAGAATTACTGAAGCCTTCATGTCTAGCTGTGCACCTGTATTGTATTTGTGTGAATTCAGACATTTTGTTGCATTTAGGCATTGAGTGGGGCTCTTCTAGTTTTCATGCCATGACTTTTCAAACGGCAGCAAAACTTGGGAGCCACCCCAAGATCAAGTGAAAAAAAATGCTGATCTAAAATACTTTTGGAAAAAAACTAAGTTAAAGGTTGCAGTTTGAGGACATTTTACATGTACCAACAACATTTACTGTGGCAGTGCTTGTGTAGAAAACAGTCTCTGGAGCCAGTATTAAATTTGGTTCACACCTACTCCAGTTTTGCAGGAAAAAATATTGTTGTTGTTTTTTTTTTACAAAGATTATGAAAGCAAGCTAAATTACCCGTTCATTATCCAATAAAAATGTTTTTGTTCAATGTAAATTCTCCAGATGTATTCAAGACTTTAATGGATTTGTCTTGCATGTACTTAATGGCCCAAACCAGTCGTGAAAGAACATAATGATGTAATTTCATTCTTGAAGCCCTGCTGTGGTAGTTCTTGCAGCATGTTCTTGACACATCATCTTATAGGCAGAACCTTTTTCTTGTGTGGTGTTTTACAACTATTATGTGATTAGTCACAAATGTTAAGTGTGTGTGGTTCTTACACTGACAAATGCTGAGTCTATGAAGACTTGCTTGGATTTCTGTTCTAGAATTCTTGTGAACTATGAAAGGCTCTGTCCAGAAAAAACTTAGTTCTTGTTCTTGGTTCCCTGACAAAAAAAAAAAAAATATATATATATATACTTGGAGAGTATGTCTCGGCTTTTAGACATTACATGTTTTAATTCTGAAGACATAAATCCTTAAAAACCTGCATTCTTTCATTCTCTTTTTTTCCATTAACGTGTTGGAAACTTGGCACTTTTCTTTGAACAAGATTCTTTTCAATGACTAGTCCGCAGCTCCGCTTTTGTTGTGTTTTTTCCACACAGTGTGCTGATCTGGGGAGACATGACACAATGTTAAATTATTTAAAAATCGGCGTACACTTGAAAAACAACAACAAATCTGTTACATCTGTTGTAAGTTTGCATATGCATTTATCTAATTTGGAGAAAGTCCCAAAAATTTCCAAGTAGACTTGTACATTTCAGTCATATGCTGGAAAGCTTATTTGCAGCCTTTTGGTCTAATTCCCGCTAACAGAGTGGAGAGGCAGACTGAACTGAATGGATCAAACGTATGCGTGTGCTTGTGTGTGTTGATATCACTGCTGTCCTATACTGTAGCTACAGCTGTTAGGTGCAGAAAAAGAGGGCAGTTGTCACATTCGTTCGTTCCCCTTTGTGTTTAGGACACGTATGTCTTTAATCTCAGCTCTGTAGAACTTCACGTAAAAAAAAAAACATTTCTTGCATGCTTCTCCTATCTTCTTGAAGCTTCTGTAGCTTCCTTAAGCCTTTAAAGAGTCAGCAAAGCTCTTTTACACTTTCACCTACCTGTCTCCCTTATTCAGCATGGTAACATAAATACAGGCCTATTTTACAACTACACACACTTCATAAGTGCTGCACAGCAAACGGGCTTACTCTGCAAAATATGTGCATCTTAATAACTGTATTAATTTCACATTTAAGCTATTCAGTATTTTTAGTATGCAGAGGGCCCACTAACCTTCGAATTAAACCGAAGAGCACTTTATTTGTTTTTTTGATGGATTACCACTGCATCTTACTACGGGTTTGTTGGTAATCTTTAATTGATCATCTCTTTAACACAGCCTTTCAATAGAGAGGCTGAAGCATCCGGTACACAAGTCAGTTAATTTTAACTTAAATGTGTGCACCTATCTTTGTTACTCTTGCAGATGCTGCTAAGGAGGTGTAGATGTTTGTGTAAATTTTAAAAGTCAACTTGGATGAAGATGAGAACATCACATCTGCTGCTGCATGCAATCTGCTCAGGGCACATATCTCACACTGGACCTCAGATGAAAGGTTCAGAACAACATGGGCCTGGAGGTCTCAGCGGCTTTGGGCTTTCCTGTGCAGTCAGGCTGAGAAAGGCTCCAAGAGACTCAGCTGCTGTAAGGGAGAGAACGTCCTCCGCCTGTAGCTGCTGCAAAGGGTTGCAGTGCAACTCATGAGCCTTTTTATCTATAGGGCTTCATACGTGTAGAGGCACCAGTACCGCCACAGGATACATGAACTTAGAGGCCTCTGCAAACAGAAATAGATAGATATGTGCAAATACATAAACTGCTACCTGTAAAGAAATTCCAGCCATCTGTGAATAACCAGCAGAATTTTGACATGTCTAGACCTACAATAGTTTCTGTCTAAGCATGTCAAAAGGTTTTTGTTGTTTTACAAATAAACCTTGATTAATTACCTTTTCATATTTACCCACATTTTACCACATGGGTGTGAATACCTTAAACTAATGCTTGGGTGGAGGACCTTTTGATAAAATTTCATGTTTAGCTCCCCTTTATAATGACATATTTGCTTCAGTTAATCGGCAGAGTGATGAAAACAGGTTAGTACATCCTCCAGCGTATCACTGCTAAGTAAAATTATATTAATAAAAGGACCAAATGGTTTACATTAGACCCTTAAGCCTGAACGTATTCAATTCAAATTCAAAAATACTTTATTGATCCCACAGGGAAATTAAGTAATTCTAATATTTCTAATAATTCCATTCAGGTTTAGATTGAATGGAATCTTTTAATTTTAAGAAAATGTTTCTTCAGACCTGGAAGTAACATGAAAGTCTTGCAGTAAGCTAGCCAGAGAATCCTGATGTGAATATGTGGGAGGAGCTTAAAATTAAGGTCCCTCTAAAAGACTTTAGAGTTCATTGCCAAATATAATTCATAAAAATAGTGAAAACCTGCAATGATTATTGAAATTAGTAAAATGTTTGACATCATAATTAACAGAAAATCTAAATAAAAACATTTATTTCAATCTGATACTCCTTTTTGATTGTTTCATAATAAATTATGAATGATTTTACACTTACCTGTGTATATCTAAACACGTTGAAGTTAGAAAGGTTTTGATGAGATATAGTGACTAAATGGTCTCTTACAAAAATTACCAGGGAATAGAACAACAAGCAGTAGTCATCAAAAAAATTTTTTGAAGAACTTGTCACTTGTCAGAAGAAAATGTTGATGAGTACATTTGTTAGTTTTTATTTGGAAAAAGGCTCATAATCTTGGCGAAGGTTAGGATACACACAAGTTAAAATATTAGGACTGGATTACAAATGTGTTGATCTTTTTGTGGGTTGTCTTGACAGACTACAAAGAGATAAATCTGGATCCCTGAGTGCTTCTTTCCCACACATGCGGTCCCCCGCTCTGCCTCTTATTCTGCGCTAATTGAATTAGTGCCCGGGTTAGCACTGTGTTCATTAAGATAATGCTGTGTTGTTTACACGAGGCTCCGGCTGCAATTAAGCAGAATCCATTTTGGGTGTTGAACTTGTACATGCAGAAACACACTCGCACTTATCTTGTCTCCTGACAACTCATTTGTCTCCCTGATTTCAGGTTTTTTCAATCCTTTCTTATTCTGTCCGTCTCCTTCACAGAGCACTTTCAAGTTCAAGTCCGAGAGTGACATCCATCTAGCTGAACACCACAAGCAGGTGTTGTACGATGGCAAGCTGGCCAGCTCCATCTCCTTCACCTACAATGCCAAGGCGACGGACGCCCAGCTCTGCCTGGAGTCGTCACCCAGGGAAAACCCCTCCATCTTTGTCCACTCACCGCATGCACTCATGCTGCAGGTCAGTTATATTCTCTAGAAACACAGCTTACACGTCCTTGGTTGGTTCAGAAAATGCAAAAATGCATGAATGAAGCAAAACAAACCAGCACGTCAATTTGATTATCAGGCTGCTGTGACACAGACTGACCAACAGCCACTTCAGAAGCATTTGCGTTACAACTGTAGTGTTTATGTTGCTTGCCTAACAGATGTTAAGCGGTTTTCTATAAAAAGGATATATTAAATGTTATAAATAGAAAATGCACCCTGCACTATATGAAAAGGATTTGAAACTTATCCTAAAGCAAATACTAATGTCAGGATGCTCAGTTTTATTTTCAATTAGGGGGTGCAGAGCTGTGACTTGTAAATTTTCACCTTTTTTGATTGTTTATGAATTAAAATACTTTCTCTTGAAGTGGAAATAAAACAGATATGAAGATAGTAGGAGAGTGACAGTGTCGTTGGCTATCGAATTACTTTCTATAGTGTAGGATTTTATTCTCACTTTTGCAGTTTGATCAGTTTGGAGAGAGTATAGAGATGCCACACCAAATGTGAACCTTTTTAGGTTTTAAATGGTTAAAAAAAATTCGTAATGTCAAAAGCAAAAAAAAGAGAATAAAATATGTTTTTATTTTAACTTATTAGATTTAAGCATATTGAAAGGATGTAACACAAGGTCTGTGCAAGAGATCAAACCGGCAAAGATTAAAAGGATCATTCTTTGCCAAGTCATCTGAGTTGTTATTTTTTCTTAAGAAAATAATAATGTAATCCCACCTACAGTTATTTCCATCCATCCATTTTCTGTACCCGTCTGCCTATCTCCAGCAGTCATGGAGCCAGAGGCGGGGTCCCACACATTTATTTATTTATTTATTATATTATATTATATTATATTATATTATATTATATTATATTATATTATATTATATTATATTATATTATATTATATTATATTATATTATATTATATTATATTATATTATATTATATTATATTGGTCCAGTCCTTGGCTATATATGGTATTTTGAAAAATGTTAGATTTTGTCTGTTTTTTCTATTTTTGTTGAGCCAGATCAACAATGTCAGATGTAACCTGAGTGGATACAAAAAAGCAATTTTCAAATTATGATCTAATTCATTTAGAAAATAAAATTATTCAAACTGATCTGATATTATGTGATAAAGCAAGTTACCTATTTTCTTAAATCATGAATTAGCAGTGATTGTCTTGGACAGCATTTCTCTTGCCACACCCAAACCAGATTTATTCCACACCTGTTGAATACATAAATTAATTCAATTGAAACTGTCCTTACTTCTCTTAGTGTTGCTTATTCACAATAAGAAAGAGAATGTGCAAAAATAGCATGCACTTCTAAAATGAGACCACTGCTGATCAAAAAGAAAACAAAGACCCTTCTCACATTTCCCACAAAACATCCTGATGATATCCTATGACTGACAAGACCTGAATGGGGGATGATTTGCAACGTGTAAGAATGACAAACAAAAAGCAAAAACCAAACAATTCTGAAAGTGGGCAAACACTTTCTCTCAGCGCTGTGCTGTATTATAGATGCAATCTTGTCCTTACTTTATAGGTTTTAAAGAATTATTAGAATACCATGAAATAAATCTTAATACATGTTTCAAGGTGGGAGGAAGAGCTTTTATTTTGAAAAGGCCATATGTATAGCAGTAAAATAATATATAGTCTAAGACAAGTTAGGATAATTTTCTTCTCAATGACTCAAATTAAGCGCAGCCTTTTAACAGGAGATAATTTACATCACTCTGGCTTATACTCATAAAACTAACTGAGCTTTGCTGTCCAACAGGATGTGAAGGCCATTGTTACCCACTCCATCCACAGTGCCATCCACTCTATAGGAGGCATCCAGGTCCTGTTTCCACTCTTTGCCCAGCTTGATTACAAGCAACTCAATGACAGCAGTGTGGACACCACAGTCTGGTGAGTTATTAACATAAAAAGTGAAAAATGAGCATCACGTTGTATCTGACATTAGACAGATGTGCTGGAAGGCACAAAACAATTGGGGAGTATTAGTTTGAAAGGACAAGAGGAGAGTCAGTTTCCCTGCAGAGAACAATGATCATTTTCAATAGTGTCTGGCCTCCTTTGACTTTAAGATCGCCCTGATACCACTGCATCATGTGGTCTTTAATGCGGTTTCTTTATCAGGCAACATCTCAACATCATGTCAGCTGCAGATTGATTAATTATTTAATATCATCAGGAGGAAGGAGATAAGGGAGAAAATACAGCTGCGTATTTAAAATAAGTTATGAAGAAGCTCGATGTGGGTGGAGGGAGCTCTGACGGGAACACAGATCACATTTTCTACACTCCCTGCAGTAGAAAACACATTTAAACTCATCATTGTGTTGTATGTTGCAGCGCGACTCTGCTGGCGTTCCTGGTGGAGCTGTTGAAAAGCTCAGTGGCCATGCAGGAGCAAATGCTCGGAGGAAAGGGCTTTCTGGTGATTGGATACCTGCTGGAGAAGGTCAGTGCGACGGCCTCCAATGTGAAGAGCTGTGGTTTCAAGTCGTGTTTCTTTATTGTTCTTTCGATAAGGGGAGGAGCTTGGTCTTTGCCGTGACCTCTGCTGTATTTGTTGAGGTTTTTAAAGCATTCTACACATAGCTCTTTACCATTAGGCAACACTATTTATCTTGAAAAAAACTAAACTCTTGCTTATTTTGTTTTCAAAATTTACTTGAACTTAAATGGTGATAAAGCAGAATGAGTGAAAAGACTTATTACCACTGTTTATTCTTCTCAGTATCTTCTCTGCCTCTAAAACAGAATAATAATAATAAAATAATAATAAAAATTATCAGCCATTGTAATTGTTTATGTAAAATGCTTTGCAGAGGTATTCGTACCCTTGAACTTTTTAATATTTTGTCACATTACAGTAATAGACACAAAAATACAAATTCCTTCTACTTCACAATATGCAAATGATACATGTACTTGTTTATTTATTAAATTTTTTACAAATAATTGGTCAACAAATGTGGTGACTGTATGTATTCAGACCCCTTAACTCTGAAATTCACATATAAAATCCAGTGCAACCAAGTAATGAGGAGTTCACAGCAAACATTTCGAAGGAGCTACTCTGGTCTGATGAGATCACAATTTAAAAGCCGTGTTTGTGGAGGTACACTTCACATGACCCTGAAAACCCCATCTGCACTGTGAAACATAGTGGTGACAGAATCATTCTGTGGGGATGCTTTTCTTCAGCAGGGACAAAAAAGCTGGTTAAGATTTAATGGGAAGATGGATAGAGCTTAAATACAGGGCAATCCTGGAAAAAAATCTATTTGAGACTGTCAACAACTTGAGACAGGGTCAGAGGTACATCTTCGAGCAGGACAACAACTCTAAACCTACAGCCAGAGTTGCGTGGAAGGATTTAGATCAAAGCATATTCATGTGTTAGGACGGTCTAGTCAAAGTCCAGGCCTCAATGCATCTTAGAATCTGTGGCAGAAATTGAAAACTGTATGCTGTCCATCCAATCTGAATGAGCTGGAGTTGTTTTGCAAATAATTTAAGAATGGGCAAACCTTTCAGTCTTAGATGTTTGAAGCTGGTAGAAATGTACCCCAAAGATGTGCCGCTGTAGCTGCAGCACAAAGCGGTAAAAAAAAAAAAAAAATTTCTAGTTGATTCTAATAACCAAATCAGAGGTTGAAATCAAGTGTGAGGTTGCAATGTGGCTAAATGTGAGTTGTTCAAAGTATATGAATGCTTTTGCAAGGCACTGTGTACACTTTGCTTAAGCTATGCATTCTGTAGCATCTGTTGACTATAATTTGCTTAGTTATATCTTTGCTTTATTAAGCAACAACTCATTGTTCCCTCTCTTCCTGCAGTCGTCTCGGATTCACATCACCAGGGCAGTCCTTGAGCAGTTCTTGTCTTTTGCAAAGTATCTGGACGGTTTACCTCACGGGGCGCCGCTCCTCAAACAGCTCTGTGACCATGTCCTCTTCAATGCTGCCATCTGGATACACACACCTGCCAAGGTCTGTTTACCTTTGTATGCATCTCTTACAAGTACTTTGTCCCAAAACTGTGAAGGAGATAACTAAACTGATGACAGACATACATAAATTGATACAGCAACAATACATTTGTTTTATTATCTTCTCTGTGATATTTTGACTGAGATCATGCTTGAAGCAAACAAAGAAGAAACACAGGACTGACATCTCAGTGGCTATTACCCTTTACAGTAATTTAATAAATGAGCTTGGAGGATGTGCAGGGAGGAGCCAGCTCTCTGTCCTGTTAAAGGACAGAACATGCAAGCGAGGGAAACAAATAGGAAATGTGACATTTGAAAAGACCCCAGGAGAAGAGAGGGGATGTGCAGCTTCTCTTTTCTTGTTCTCGCTCTGAAATGTGAGAGACCGTGGCATTCCCACGGGGCCCTCGGCTCATGCCTCCGCAGTTTGCAAAACTTCTCTCTGACCCTAAGAGGTGATCTTTCAGTAGAGCTGCACTCTAGGGCAAGTTGGAGCAAAAATGGAAGAGACAAAATCCGATTAGTTAATGTTGCTCGAGAGAAACATGGAATCCAACACTATTTTTAAAATGTCCTAGTGATCCTGGCTGTCGGCTCAATGTGGATCAAAGTGAATTATCTTGTTGGGGTTTTTTTCTCCCTTCATTCAAGTGCCATTAAAGAAAACTCATGATGATAATTGAGCAGAGATATAATGACAACACTGCCAGCATCAGAAATGTATAAAGCAGGAGCAAATACCTACACAAAAATGTTTAATTTTCAAATCTTACCTCAGACTGAGCTTTAATATTTTTTTTCCTCTCAAGGTTTTATTGCTTTCTTGATTAATGCCAGAATTAACCTTGGTGCTATTTAGGGCTTAATGAAACACAGGAATAAGTCATATTTCTCATCATGTCTCCAAAGAGCCTGTTAACTGTTAAACACTGTCCTGTTGAAGAAAACAGCAGTGCAAAAAATATATTTTTGCTCTACAGTGCAACATATGTGCAGATTAAACAGCTGAGAGTGTGGAATTCAATACAGGGCCTTTTTAAGGCAGCTGATTCCGCTCCCCAGCCTAGATGATCTCTGATGTGAAGTGGTCAGGCCGTGGCCCTGTGTTAATTTCATCCGCTTAAATAGAGCTACCTTGTTAAGGCCGGCCCTCAGCATGGTGGTTGCTGTAATGAGCTCAGAGGTTTGTGAGCCTTCTCAATTCAGCAAATGTGAAACCAGGATTGGCTGAAGGAATATTAGGAGAGGGGGAAAGGGAACAGAAGGAAGGAAGGAGCAAATATGCAATAAGAGAATGGCACCCTCTTAAATGTCAGGAATTGAAAGAAGCTCCTCGGATTGAAGCATAATGATTTGAAGCCCTAAAATATTAAAGCATATAGAAAGTGGTTGTTATTTTTGGGGGGTTTTTTTGCTTTCCCCTGTGGCTGTCATTATACAGTTAAACTGCATTTTCTTTAACTATAACAAACATACTGCTAATTCTTTTGTCCAGCTAGTTTGTCTCATTGTATCTATATTTATTTGTTTGTGTCTACACAGGTTCAGCTGTCCCTATACACGTACCTCTCGTCAGAGTTCATCGGAACCGCCACCATATACACCACCATTCGACGCGTCGGCACCGTCCTGCAGCTTATGCACACTCTGAAGTACTACTACTGGGCTATAAACCCTTTGGAGTGCAGCGGAATCACCCCCAAAGGGCTCGGTATGTTCACGCTTAAACCCTACACTCTTATATAACACATAAAAGAAAGAAAGGTTAAAGTTAAGTGGAACAGGTTGTGAATCCTCCTGTTCTACCCTCTTATCCACAAGCTGTCTTCAATAGGGCGATTTGGCTCAATGCACCAGGCAACATGGCCGAGGGGGTGCAACATTCCCTTCAGGAAAAAAAAAAAAAGTAATCGGTCAACTGCATGTCGAACCAATTTTCTCTTACTGATATGCCCAGTCAGCCCATTATCTCTCATTTCAATGATTCTTTCAAAACACATTTAGAGTTATCAAGTGGAGATTCACTCTATTTGTTTTAATTTGATCTATCCAATAAATCTATATATTTAAAAATGAATCTATCTTCTTATCTATATATACATTTATCTCTATAGTTTCTCTGTATATCTCTGTATAAATCTTTTAAAATATTTTTTAACATCTCTACAACTTTTAAAAACTACAGAACAGCTCAAAGGCGATGTTCAAATGCAGGATTTTACCAAAACACTCAGTTTTTTTTTAAAATCAGGCACACTATGCTTGATGAGCTTTGGACAGATTCATCCAGTCAGACCGACTTTTTTTCTCCTGAGGAATACAGTTCAGATAGACGGAGAATTGCAGCAGCGAGCAGTTCACCCTTTGAGCCCAAGTACCACTCTGATGACCCCTTCCTTCCTTCCTTCCTTCCTTCCTTCCTTCCTTCCTTCCTTCCTTCCTTCCTTCCTTTCTTTCTTTCTTTCTTTCTTTCTTTCTTTCTTTCTTTCTTTCTTTCTTTCTTTCTTTCTTTCTTTCTTTCTTTCTTTCTTTCTTTCTTTCTTTCTTTCTTTCTTTCTTTCTTTCTTTCTTTCTTTCTTTCTGCAGTATATACTAAATGTTGTTTTAGCGTGTTACTAATTTTAAAATATACCCCAAGAATGGCGTTTTGGAAAATTCTCAGAACTTTGGACTTTCAAGTCTAAAAAAGTCTGGGTTTTGATTACAAAACTGTTGGAGCCCTTAATTACTACTTACTTAGTTTGGAACCGGGTTCCTTGTGGTGAAGCCCCACTGATGTCTCCACAATGTGTAACAGATTTATGTTCTTGCATCAATTATTAACAGAATTCTATATGAACGTCTGCATGAAAAGATGGTTGTTTCCTCCCTGGACAACTGCTACCTTTGGAGGTATGGTAGAAATGATTCAGTGTGTCTGAGAATGAAGAACTTATTTTCAGCAGCAAATGATGCATGCATCTTCTTTACATGAAAGTGATTTCTCAGCAGACTAAATGTTCCTCTGAAGCCTTTGTGAAAATATTTTATGCTTAGTGAATTGTTAACATATCCTTTCATGCTCTTTGTGAGAACGGGGTGGCTGTGCTTTGTACTCATTTAAAAAAAAGTACAAAAAAAGACAGTTATAACAGCTTTTGCTTCCTCAAACTGGTGCATCAAAAAGGTCAGAGTACACCCTCACTTTAATCAACATCTTCCTACGGCTGACTGTGAGTATGCATCCAGGGTCACCATGGTAACAGACAAATTTGATGGGCAGATCCAAGGAAGCGTTTGGAATTTCTAATCAAGTGGCTGTCTGGCTCCCCTTTCTGTTTGGTGGTATTGCCATTTGACTGCTGGGATTCAGCCCCATAAAGGAGCACTGATAACAGCGCAGCAGCAATTAGCCTCAGACACATACTCACTGCCATTCAAAGCCAAAAGCTGCTAGTTATAGTTTGACAGACCACATGCGCGTACACTTGACTGTACTGTAAGAGCGTGATATGCACTAATTTACATAGTAATAGGAAGATGTTTTGATCTCACCACAGGCTTTGTGGATAAAAATTGATTCATCTGAGTGTCAGTCTGAGGGAATGAGGTTGATTCCAAGTTGCAGATTTACATTTCTTGTATTACTGTTTTCTCCCTTTCCTCTGTCTTTACTTCTTTCATGAAACGCAAAATTAATTTGCACCTTTTCCATTTATTTTGCAAATAATTCAGTTCCTCCTACGGGTGTAAAAAGAATGAGTGCAATGTAACAAAAAAGGAAACCGTAGGCCTTTTATACTGCGGTTGCTTTAAATCTTGCAGTTATGTTAGAATTCAGTCAATGCGGTAATTAAATTTCTTGCCATTTAGCGCAAGAACAAAGTAGCTGCAGCAAATTACCATAAATTTGGGTTTTTGTGAATATTTTTTTATTTTGCAGTCTTGTACTGCACAAGTTAGTACTGAGTTCCTAAGTTAGAAAGGCTTACCTTAACGCCACCGAACATCCTATCCAGCTTATATTAATCTAATGTTAGACTTCTTTGACCATAAAACATTTCTCTAAAAGGCATTTGGCTTCTCTGTGTGGGGCGCTGCAAATGTCAAACAAACTTGAAGGTGTTTCTTGGACTGCAACCTTTACGTCTGTGGCAATGTAAAAACTATTTTTGCCCTGCATAACAACAAAGGTTCCTCACTTGCTACTGAACATCCTAACCAGTTTTCCATTAATCTGAGCATGAAAGTGTGGGTCTTCTTTCCCACCTTGTTATAATTTCTGCAATTCTGCTTCTTAGACCTTTTCTGAGTCTGTTGGACCTGATAGATCTGGTTATTGGAAATAACCGTCTTTGCTGGCAAAAAGAAACCACCAGCAAGAAGCTAATTGGTCTTCACCTGGTTGAGTCAAAAGACATTCTTGAGCCTTAAACACAAATTAAAACATCTCTGTAAAAAGATATATATATATATATATATATATATATATATATATATATATATATATATATATATATATATATATATATTATCCCATTTCTTGTTTGTAAAATTTATAAAAAATGTATGACATACAACCACCTCATTTGAACAAATTGTTAAAATAAATAATTAAAATCCTACTATTCAGTGGCCTCTATCTCCAATATGTTTGTATTTATAGGTCTGGCCTTAACTGCAAATGCTTATATTGACTTTGGTGCTTGCAAAGTTCTAAAAGGGCTAGCACAGATCATGTTTACCACTGTATTGCATCAACTTCATTAGAGAAAACTCTTAGCACTCTGGAGACTGACTTTTGTGAGTTTGAAAGTGAAACATTTTCCACCCTACAGAAAAGCAGCAGTTTAATTTTGAGCAAATGTAAATGCAAGCTATTATCTGAAAAGATTTTTTCCATAGTTTCCACCACAGAATCATCTGTTTTAAATGCATAGCTGCCTGAAGGTTGAAGATCACTTCCATTCAGCATTTGCTTTCAACCTTGTCCTCCGTGGAGCTATTTCTGCAAATATTCTGAATCCTTTAATGATACTCTTAAGTGCCTAGATGATGAAATCTTGCACTGTTTGGCCAGACAGTCTTTCACAAAGCAATAACCCAGTCTTTATTCTGAGACAGTCTCTCTTGGCTGCTCCTTTCATGTCCAATCATGTAGCTGGCATTTGGAGCTTATTAATTATGTGACGTTTCACCATGTACGTCTTCTCAACACATTGAATTTGATCATATGTATATTATTAATTATGTATAGATTGAATGTTTTAAAGCTTCACAAGTTGGTATGCCATTTGTTGATACAAATATGAAATAATGCAATTATACTGTATGCAGTGCTTTGCAAAATTGTTTACCCCCTGAACTTTTATTATATAATCTTTTCCTCTCTTACATTCAGTTTTTCCCCTGTTTTTTTCCCTTCCAACAAGTAAAATACTCTTTCCCTCACATCAAAATTTACTTTAGCAATGAAATATCATGTTGAACTTTTTTTAAATCTTTGTCAGTCACAATCACAAACTTAAATATAATTTACTGGATTTTAAATGATGGTCCATCAGAAATTAACACATAACTGTGAAACAGAAGGGAAATAATGTATGGCTTTCCATGTATTATCCTTTTACAAAAAAAAGTGGCATTTATATTTAAATTCAGTTTATTTATTTTGATACCACTAAATAAGATCTAGTGTAACTATAGCCTTCAAAAGTGCGGTTGACCCTTTTTAGGGCGAACCATTAGAGGCAACATAATGCAGTGAGGAGACTTCTCTTCATCAGGAAACAGAACGCTGGTAAGAGTTGGATGGAGCTAAATACAGGGCAGTCTTGGAAGAACACTTCAAAGAATGTACAGTAAAAAATTTGAGGGTGGGGTGGAAGTTCAGCTTTCAGAAGGATAACGATCCTAAACATACAACCACAGCTGCAATGCATTCAGGTAAAAGTAAATTCAAGTGTTTCAATGGTCCATTCAAAGTCCAGTTTTAAATCCATGTTCTCAGATGTTTTCTGTTGAATCTGACTGTACTTGACTGACTGGAAAGTGTATTATTTTTCTTCCTTGTGTTACTAAATAATGCGTGTATTTCACAAAAATCATGTTATACATTTAGGTTTGTGTATGATTTCTGACAAGTGTATGAAAAGGTTTAAAGCTGATTATTACTCCAAAGCACTGTAGATATGGTGTGAATCTCTCATCCTTTCTTTCTGTGAAATTGTGTTATTACCTTGTCAGAGAGTCAGAACATTTAATCTCTGAAGAAAATACATCTCTTTGACCCTTTAGTGTGTCATATTGGGTCAGAAAGGGAAAGAAAATCTCATTTTGTGTGACAATTATGCCACAAAACTGTTAAAACAGATTAGGAGTGTGAGAGCAGGGAAATTAATATCTAGGAATAAAATACATTTATTAAACTTGCCCCCGAGAAGCAATTTAGACCACTTTAAGCCTTATTAAGGTCCTCTCTGTATGTAAGACCCTAAAACTGAGGCATATACTCGCTTTCATACGCTGCCACATAAACCATGATGGATGGTCACTGTCACCACTTCCAGCAGCATGGAGCAGCTTGACAGGTGAGGATGATGGATAACAAAGAAGTGCCTCAGTGTCATGTTTTTGGCTTTGTGAAGAACAGTTGAACCGGCTCAGGCGACTACACACACTCATATGATTCAAGGGCACCAAAGCATGACAGAGAAATACACAGAAATGCTTCTTCTTATTTTCTCTCTCTTCGTTTTTTATGTTTCTTTCAGCATCAGAGGGTCAAATTTACGTTTTAATTTTGCAGGAGAATATGGTGCATTTAATTCAGCAATGAACTGCTTTGTTTTTAATATTATTTCTGTTCTCTAATGGTGTACAACAGTAAGAAATGTCTATAGGTTCCTATTAAGTGAAAAAGACTTGTGGGGTTGATGATCGGAAAGCAGGTTTTGAAGTCTTCAATGTTGCTTTTTTATTTGCTAATATAATTTATTCAGGATGATGTATAATGAGGAGCTTAATTTTACCAAACCATACTATTTTATTTATAATGCGCTTTACAAATGACAGAAGTCAACCAAAGTGCAGAACACAGGCTAGAAACGTAAGGAAATAAAACAGAATATAAAATACAGTAAAAACACATAAATAGCAGAAAATCAGAATAAAAAAGCTGGTACAAGTGCTAGAGAACACATATGACAGGTCTACCGTTTGAGCTAATGGTGACAGTAGGGCTAATTAAAAGCTAAATTAAAATAATACGTTTTCAATAGAGATTTAAAAACATGAAGCCAAGTAGACTGTCGTATCTCAAGAGGGAGCTCATTCCATAATTTTGGAGCTTACACAGAAAAAGCTCTTTCCCCACGACCTTTTAGACGCACAGACGGGACTCGCAGAAGAAGGTGGTCAGTAGACCTAAGAGCATGGGAAGGCTGATATGGGCAAAGAAGCTCTACCAAATATGGAGGGGCCAGTCCATTCAGTGATTTAAAAACAAATAAAAGCAATTTAAACTGTATTCTAAAATGAACAGGCAACCAGTGCGAAGACCTCAGAACGGGGGTGATATGTTGCCTCCTATCAGCCCTAGACAGAAATCTAGCTGCCGCATTTTGCTAAAATGGAACCATTAAAAATCAAATGTGCAAAATCAGCTACGTCTGATATACTAAATCTGATCTGCGGTGATGTTGGGCCATGTGTGCATGGGAGACTGAAAGAAGTAACACCAAAAAGTTACGTAAACAGGGTAGTTAATCATTTTTGTGAAATTAAGTTTTTAAAAAATGGACACGAACATTTTTAAACAAGCTTCTAACAACGTTTAGTAGCAAAAGCCCCATGACCACTGTTACACCTGTCTGGTGTCGAACTGTTTACAAAGACTGCGAACATTTTCAAGTCAGAACAGATTATGGCAATGCCGAAGGCTCAAAAGACAAAAAAATTAATTTTATTGTGATCCAGTAGCCTTCCTGTTAGCCATCCTGTTGCAGCTGAAGCCTGTTGTTGACTAACTGTCAAACAGTTCTCCTCAGTTCTTCTTAACTTTTATAACTTTTAACTCTCTAAATGTCTTCACTAAACATAACAAAGGGTGAACTGATATTTTCTCCCCGTTGACTCCTTGCTGAGCTACAACACTGAATAGCTATACATTATTGCCAATAATTTAGTTAGCCCTGGAATAAACAAAGACTTGTCAAACATTATGAATGTCTGTGTGACTCTTTTTGGCTGTTAAAGCATGTTTTAATTGTAATCATGGTATAATAGAGCTAAATGAATGAATCGTGATAAAAACGAAGCTGAACTCTTCAAAGATAATGTGAACTTTCAGATATGTGAAATGCCTTGTGTCACCACATGTGTCAGATGCTTTTGTGTTTTTAGCTGCGACTCTTCCTCCTCGCAGCCCTTCACGGCAAACAACTGATGGAGTGCCAGAGCTACAAAGTATACACAGTGGATTACGGCGCTTGTTTGCTTTGGATCACTCGACCATCAATCACATTTTTTTTTTCAAATGACTTCGCCGTTGCTGTAATAGGTTAGATTAGCGCAAGCATAAAATATCCAGATTGCCAAATTGCCACTGGAGTTAATGACAGTGATTTACAGTTCTGATGTACAGAAAGTGAGCGCATGTGAATGTTTTCCCCCAGCTCTCGAGGAAGCCTAATAAAACTAAATGTCAGTAAACAGAAGGGCTCACTCAAACTGAGCTACAAGCATATTTAAAGTCTCGTTTTCATTTGGGATTATTTTTTTATAGCTTTTCATTTTCATCTGTGTGTTTTTGCTCAGATGGACCACGACCGTCCCAGAAGGAGATCATCTCGCTCAGAGCCTTCATGCTCCTCTTCCTCAAACAACTCATATTGAAGGTAGAGAGAGAAAATGTGATTATCTTCATGGCATAGTTTAAGCTGTGGGAAATCACTTTACTTCTTTGATGTTCTCAGTTGTTTCTCCTCCCGGGCAGTTCGCAGCCTAATCTAAAATATGTGGAAAAAAGTATTAAGGTTGAACAACGGCAATGGAGCGCTGTAGCTTTTGTTTGCATGCGTGCATTTATATCGATTTTTGTTCTTTCTTCAGTGTCGAGTCATCCTAGGTTAATAAGAAGTAAAAACAACTGAAGATCACTGAGGTGTCTCTGTCAATCTATTTTTTTTTCCATAGGACCGAGGCGTGAAGGAGGACGAGCTGCAGAGCATCCTGAACTATCTGTTGACCATGCATGAGGTACAGATGCTTTCTTTTTTATGAAAATAGAGTCAGAGAGAGGGCAAAAAAGGGTAACGGAGGGGGATGGTGAGCGCCTAGATGGAGCTGGTGGCAAAGTATGCACTATAATCTGGGGGCTGAAGTTATGGTCCACTTAAACGAGCAAGAGTGTGAGTCAGCTTCAGCGCGGTGACAGCATAAAAAATGGCGCAACAATAGACTGAACAGAATGTACTCCTCTGTAACAATTATATCTATTCTTGCTCAGAAATACCACCTGCTCCTCCGCAATCCCCCCTCCATGTCCACCCCTGCAACTCTCTCTTTGTCCTCCTAGCCCTCTATTCATATTTCCCCTCTGGGCTTTTTCTTTTTATTCCCCTCCTCCTCCGCCGCCGTTTCACCTGTTCACCTTTGCTTTCTTTTTCTAACGTAGGATGAGAATATACACGATGTGCTCCAGCTGTTGGTGGCTCTTATGTCTGAGCACCCGGCATCCATGATCCCCGCTTTTGATCAAAGAAATGGCATCAGGTGAGTGCAGCCCACACATGCATGTTCATATAAAAAGATCTGTAGCCGCACCAAATAATGACATCTTGTTTTTTTTGTTACTTCCTTTTTTCCTTAGACTTTTACTAGCTGACAGAGAGTTTAAACCCAATATAAAGATATATTGTATGAAAATGCACAACACAACTTTTCCTCTTTTACGTCAGTTTGGATAGCAAGCTTATTTCTTTTTGCTGAATGACAGCATATTGATTGGTAGAACTTTTTGGGGATTTATTTTTTATTTCTATAAACCTCAAAGTCAGACATTTGGGTATCATTCAATCATTTACTCTTTGTAGTTTCCTATGATTTCGACTCATTCCTTCTGACAAAACGGGGGTAAGTGAGTCAGGTCTGCCCAAATTTTCTATGGGACTGATATTGGGGCTTTATTATGACCACCCCAAAGCTTTGACTTTCTTGCCCTGACTTAGTGATTTGTTAGGGTCATTGTCCACTTGGAAGACACATTTTGTGCCCAAGCTTTAACTTGGGCACAAAGTAGAAGACCTTTAGAAGGTGTTCTGCTTTTATTCTTGAGTCAATAACTACATTTTGCACCAAAACACCCTATACGGTACAATAACTGGGTATTCCTGTGCCATTAGTACTTTTGTGTAATTGTTTGAACAGATGAATGTGGCACTTTCACAAATGTGAGAATTTTACCCAAGGATGAAACGGTCTTATGCAGGTCCCTAATTTTCGGATATTTGGGCTGATCTCTTTTGATTTTTCCATAATGTTACACAAGAAAGCAGTGTGTTTGAGGTGCTGCCTTAAAATACATCTACAGGAGTGCCTCCGTTTAACTTAAATGTTGTGAATTAATTCATCAAAAGTTTCAAAATCAATGGTTTCATCTTCTGTGCTTTCCTAAACTGTTAGGCTGAGAATTGTTTGGTACTAACAACATTGTATATAAACTTAGGATTTTGAAAAAGGTATAAAAATGTATCTCATTATTCTGACATTTGTATTCCCAGCTGACATAAAACAGCAAATAATTATTGTAATTTAATTTCTGAGAGTAAAAGGAAAAGGTGTTACATCTTTTTATGAAGCAGGATTTTAGCTTTTTAATAAAAATTGAAGCATTGTTCTCTGCATAAAATATTCATTTGAGTTGTCTGCTTATCATAACGCAAGTTCAGTTCTCATGCCGTGGTTTTGTGGAGAAAAATTAACATTGACTTGTAATCAACCTTATCTTTGCATGCTGAGTAACAATACTTTGGCGAACAGAGCCTTCTGATTACTCAAAGAGAGTAGAGAGAGACCAACTGTGCGGGTAATTCTCCCAATGCATAACTCCACTTTGATGCCTTTTCGGTTGCCACAGTAACTCATATTGCTAGAGAGCTATTTGCAAGCTGCGCTGTCTTTTTATATGTTCCCTTTGTACATCCCTTTCAAGTAAATACTTCTCAAGTGAAACTTGATGTTTACTGTGTTTACAACTAGGGTTGAATGTGCAGTCTGCAAAAGTTTGAAATGTTGTCATTTCCAAGTCTTAATAATTAGGAAGACAAAAAAATCAAAATCAAAATGGGAAAATTGATTTATGTTTAGCCGACATCTTTATAAGTATATTTCTAGAACTAGTGATGTTTTAGACTGTTGACAGGACCCACAGGTAAATTGAATCAAAATTAGGAAAAGAAGCAATGCTACTGCTTTTTTGGTCCTTAGTTCAGGGTTTTACAGTAAACTGAACCTGTGATTCTTAAAATGGATCCATTTCAAATAGCAAACTAAACATTGTTGCTTCTATTTTTTAATTTTATAAACAAAATGTAAGTATTACAGATTGCAAATTGATGGAGAAATCCCCTGATCTGAGTGTTTTTGAAATAGTTTATCTAATGCTCAACAAGCTGTAAAACAGCTTTTTACCACACTGCCAAATCGGGAGTCAAATTAATCTGCGTTTAGGTTCATGATTTGTGGGGCATAATTTAAAGAAAATATCCAACTCGGTTAATTGTTTTGTGATTATGTGTCGATACTTTTTTTATTACAATTGCTGTAAAAATTGTGGAATTTGGTAAAATGTGGAATTTTAAAATGGAAAATTTATTGGAACCATATAATACAAAAATGTGAAATATAAATTTTGTTCTTTGTTTTCTTTTAGTCTGCATCTAAGATATAACGTTTTAGAGTTTAATACCCAAATGGTGGTTGTTGTTGTTGTTGTTACAGGGTTATCTGCAAACTCCTGGCCTCCAAGAGTGAAAGTATACGGGTACAGGCCCTCAAGGTTCTGGGCTACTTCCTTAAGCACCTCGGTCACAAGTAAGTACTCATTCAAAGCTGAATTATGTAATATATTTGTTAAAATAAAGCCATTTTGTAATCTAGAGTCCCTTTTTTTTGTTATGTTCAGACGACACTAGGGTTGCCAACTCCCAGCAAAAAAAATAAGGAACCACCCCCCCATCCTCCGCCTGATGATGCTTAATCGACGTACTCAACTTTAATTTAATGCAAGTGTAAAACAAGTGCACATAAATCAATTATTTTTCTACAATAGTTAAATGGATTCAACATCTTTCTTCGACAGAATTGCAGACTGCACAGATGGTACTATCCCAAAGGAAAAAAGTACTATAGCTTACTAGAGTATATATTAGACTTAATATTTACCATATACGATAAAGGATTTCTATACATTTAACAGATGACCACTTTGGTTGTAAGATTCAGATAATTATTTATTAAAAGCTAGACATTTTAAATGAGAATAAGAAAGAAAAGTATGTATTTGTGCCCCCCTTTCCCTGTTAATGCCCTACCTGGCCCCTGGGCAAAACTTTGCTATGCACAGAGCTATGTAGAAAAGAATCCTGTTGTTATTTGTATCTCAGAAACAGTTAATAGCTTCCTTTTAACTCATTCATGTCACCTAAAACCTAAACCTGTTTCTCCATCACCTGTTCAGCTTTGATGAACAGGAACTTTTAAGCAGGTTATCAAGCTTAAACATGCTGCTATTGTTTAGCGCGGCATCCATTGGTTTCCTCTTTCTACGCTACGTGGGCGATAAACAAACAAGAGACTTTCGACAGAAAAGCCGATCAGCTGATCATTGAACAGTTTCATGATTTAAGGAGCGACAGGAGAGGGGAGGGGGAGAAAATTAGAAAGAGGAAGCAGCTGTGCAGCGTAAAGACACAGAATAATTCCAGCTCTGTGTCTTTTTTTCATTCTAGCTGAAATACGGGACAAATCGCGTTACTTTTCACCTCAATACGGAACGCATAAAATTTGCTCTGAATACGGGACGATTCCGTTTTTTCGGGCAGTTGGCAACCATAGACGACACGATTGACTCTAGTATTTTTTGCTGTGGTGGCATGTAGGGGTTGCAATTCCATTTATTTTGATGTGATATGGGTCCGAACAGAAAAGCCAGGGAGCGCTTGTGAGAAAGCGCTTGTAAGAAAGTGCCTGCCATCACGTAATGACGCACGTACGTACCCACGTATGCGTGTTCACGAGGAGGCAGTGTTCTCCGTTAGCCGCTAGATAAGCTAAGCTACCGGCTAAAAACGTACATTTATTACCTCATCTGTAGACATGTTGTCCATAACAGAACATAAGAGAAGTGAGTAGTGAAGCATTTCACTGCTGCAGCTGCCTCACGTACGAATATTCATGCACTTTACTGTTACGAGAGTACAGATTTTGCTGACTGAAGTTCCTCTAACGGTCACATGGTAGCAGCACTCTCAGCAAACTCCACAGAGCAACTTTATTTCCTGACTGCTTTCTTTCATCTGTGCCCGGCAGTCAAGAATTAGGGAAATATTGGTATATAGGAGCAGCGATCTAAATCTTGGGGCTAATCTCTGAATTTCTTATTTTCAACAAGCTTTGACCTGTTGTTATCAATCTTAGCTCATTCTGATTTTTCTTTATGAACTGTATTATAGGAACAGCATTGAAAATAGTTTTTCTAGCCTTCCTGTCATGAGTAGTCATTAATTATTATTAGGGGCAGCGATGACAATGTGTGTTTATAGAACAGACCATGTAAAATGGATTCTAACTGTTGTTTTGAAACAACGACAAAATCATTCTGGAGTTTTATTTTATGTTTATTTTAAACTTACTTTAACCTAATATTCTGAAGATTAGCCAGATAGCACTGGAAAAAAAGCTGCTGTATTGTGGATATAAAAGAGCCTTACCTTCATGTCAACTCAGAGATTTCTAATGGGCTGCCAACATTTCAAATCCAGCATGTTCCAAAAACGAAAGAAGTTGATAACTCAAAATGAGAAAACAGAGCAGTTTTGCTGTCCTCAGCCTTCCCGCTTTGTGCTGAAAGTATTACTCTCTTTCGCTCTCTTGGAGCTTGAACAACTGTCTTGACATGTGATAGAAACTACAGTAGCTAGCCCTTTTAAATTGCTTTTTTGCATGTCTGTGCTTCCTCTAAGTTCTTTTTTATTATTTTTATTATAAATTAGAATGTATGCACAATTCGAATTGAAAGGAGTTTTCTCTAAAGGGCCTTGAGATGACTTGTTGTGAATTGGTGCTATATAAGTAAACTGAATTAAATTGAATTTTTAATCACCTCAATGGTTCTGAGAATAGCTAATATTGAGCTGTCTACCCTTAATAATAGCATTCACAAAATAAATGCTTGTTTCAGTCACAAAAAAAACAAAGAATGTATAAAAGCAGAGAAACTGAGACTCTATGCTGCAAAACTATAAAGCAACTACACAATTTCAGCATTTCACTCTCCAGTGAGCTTTATAAGATCTATTTGTCAGTGTTTGTGTGGAGATCTCATTCTCACCGTCATTTCCAGGCCGAAAATCATCGTGACAGCCTGGACTCGGAGGGAGGACAAATCTTGATGAGGGGCTATTAATGCTGGGGGATTTAGTCATACCAAATGACATGGACACCTCTTGCTGCACGACACAAGAGATGGCTACCAGGCTGCACCTGAGCCCTACACAATCACTCCCCCACCTACTTAAAATCTGCTCCCACCACACAATTTATTGCTATTTGGATACTTCTGCAGTATTTAAGAAAATTTCATGCCCCCCCCTACCCAATTCAGCGTTACATCAGCATAACTAAAAAAGCAACTCTATTCTGGTTTTACAAAATATCTTAACAGGTTGTATTGTATAACAATAATTGATACAATATACCCCTTACCATTCTAAGTGAAGGTTAAATAAAGATCATGATAAATTAAAGCAGCGTTACAGTTAAAGCTGTAAACTTTACATTCAAACTGCTTCTAAAAACAGACAGGTGAGGGAAAAAACAACCAAATGTGAAACTGTTTCTCTAGGATTTATATGTGAGCTGGACAGAAGGTAAAACTATTTCTGCACCAACAAGTTGATTTCCAAACGATTATTTTCTGAAGACTTACTCCCGCATCAAAAATCTCACCATGGCATATCATATATATTCAAGAAATATGAGAAAGCCAGAAAAGCTGGAGATGTGAAAAGCATTAAAGGAAAGAGTTATCGTCTTGAGCAAATAAACACCATCTGAACACCATACCAATTAACATTGTACTAAAAGGCAACTTGTTAGTGCAATTTCTAGGCCTTTCAAACTATAGTATTTTTATTCTTTTTTTGTAGATGCAGCTAGAAAAATAAAAAAATGGCAGTTACTACCAAAGTGGCAGAAAGAACAATTTTTAAACACTTTGCTTATTACATTTATGGAAGTATCTACCTTTGATTCAGTTAATTATTTTATTTTCATTAATTATTGCTTATATTTAATGTATGTATCTGTTTGTTTTTATTTTCCTGGCACACAGTTGATGAAACACTGACATTTTCCTCAGAAACAAATGCCGGATTATTCTTCTTTATTCTGAATTAGATTTTTTTTTTTACAGCGTAAACATTCATCCGGTACATAAAAAGCATTTTTTTTACAGTTTAAAACAGCAATTTGGACCATGTAAATGCATTCAGTAGCAGCTATGTTCAATGTCTGTGGGCTTAATGAAAAGTACTGTATGCTTAATATCTGCTGAAAGGTTCTTTTCAAAAGCTCATGCCTGTTAATGTAAAAGACATAATAAAGTAAGACTGAAGATCAATTAGATAATGTGTAAGTTTAAAGTAAGGGTGGCTGATATGGCAAAAATATCCCTTGTTAAAAGTGAAATTACATTCATAACTTTATTAGAATTTCTCAATAACAGCCTAGCCCATAAAGAAAGCATAACAGATATTCAAAGAACACATTTTAAAATATTTTCATAGTGAGCACCCCTAGCCCAAAGGGTTTTGTTAGCAAATATATCAGTGTTCTCTGGTCCTGTTAAGACACAGCTAAGCTTTACAACCTACTAATATTTAGTTTGGTCAGTGACAATCAGGGTCAGGTATAATTACCATAAAGATCCTAAATAATATGCAATCTTGTTGTTGTTCCTTTGCAGAAGGAAGGTGGAAATCATGCACACACACAGTCTGTTCACACTGCTGGGAGAAAGGCTGATGATGCACACCAACACGGTTTCCATCACCACCTACAACACGCTGTATGAGGTAGGTAATTGTGGGACAGCATCTCCGTTCTCTTCATTTCCATAAAAATTTGCATAATCTGTTATGATTTTGCTAAAATAGAACTGATTTGTATGCTGTTTAAATGACGTCCACTGAATTTCTGTCAATGCAGATTCTGACAGAGCAGGTGTGTACCCAGGTTGTTCATAAACCCCACCCTGAGCCAGACTCTACTGTCAAGATCCAGAATCCCAGTAAGTAATCAAGTACTCCTTGACAGCTTCCGTCTGCCATTCCTTTCTCTTTGGTAATGCAAACAAACAAAGGCTGGATTGAGAATCAGCCCTGCTGCCATCTCCCACTTTGTGATTTCTCTTACACATCACTCAAAAATGTTTTCCTCCTTTTTCATAACTCTTGTTTTACCTGCTCCCTCATCACTGACTCTTTCTTGTTTCTACCAGTGATTCTGAAGGTAGTGGCTACCCTCCTGAAGAACTCCACACCCAGTGCTGAGCTGATGGAAGTCCGGAGACTTTTCCTCTCCGACATGATTAAACTCTTCAGTAACAGTCGGGAAAACCGACGGTAAAAACAAAAAACTAATCCTTTTTCTTGCATGTATTCCACCACATGATAAATGTATTTTACAAGCAATTATTTTGACATAAATTACATGCTACTAAGCAGCTCATGTAACTTTTTCTTCTGTGTTTATGCAACAGTTGCCTGCTGCAGTGCTCAGTGTGGCAGGACTGGATGTTCTCCCTTGGATATATCAACCCCAAGAACCCAGAGGAACAGAAGATAACTGAAATGGTGTATAACATCTTTAGGATCCTTCTCTACCATGCCATCAAATACGAATGGGGAGGGTGGAGGGTCTGGGTTGATACCCTCTCTATTGCACATTCTAAGGTAAGCGAGGAAACTGCACACCTTATGTCTTAAGGGTTCTTTTATTGGTAAAATAAATAAAATAGTAGCTCCATTTCAAAATAAATGTAATCTCAACCAACCTTATAGAGAGACAAATGGATTCATGACCTATTATATATAATCTAATATGGTTATAATTCTTGGAAAGACAAACAGGAATAGTTAATAGCATCAACAGCTCTGTCAATGATCGTGCTCAGAACGGAAAGGCAGCTAAACAAACAAGTAATGACAACAATCTTTGCAAACAATACATAAATGTAGAGCAGTAGGAGAAAATAGTGACAAAAAGTCATCAGTATATCCCCCAGCAGCCTAAGCTTATAGTGACATAACTGAAGTGGTAGCTCAGGAAATGTATTAACATTCCTGAAAAAGAAACTATTTTAATTTGGCAGCCTCTCACAAAAACATTTTTTTAATCTATGAAAAATAATAACTCAGTTTGACAGAACAACAGCAACAAGGTGATTCCCTAAGAACCATTAACTGAAACATGGCTGATAGTAGATAATCATTTGAAAGAGGATGCATCAGGTCTTTGCTTGATTTAGTTTTACTTCTTTCTTTGAAGATTTGACTTTTAGTTACTAAGCATCTCTTGCAAATGCAATCGTTTGCAAGGACTGGACTGAGTGAAAAAGCAGTTGAAGAAAATGTTTGCAAAGACCTGCAAAAAGCCCTGAGAAGTATTGATCAAACAAAACGAAAAAAGGAAATTAGGGTTAAAACCAATCCAGAGTAGCATACAATATGTTCACCTATTACTTGCAATATTAATATGTACTTATATGTTTACAGGTATTTTCTAAAAAACAAAGCAAACCAAAAAATACCAATTACATAAATGTAATAATTGTCAACTAATAATTTTTTGATTCAGTCACTGATTTAAAAAAAAAATCTTCTGTTCTCAATGTAAAATTATGTTAATATTATGGATGCTGGCCTTATTGCTTCTAGAGACTGGAGTCCTAGTTTTGTTCTTGCTGTCTGACTATGATGATCTATACCCCCCCTTAGTAGTACCTTTTGATTATGGATGTGGAGGGAAGCTACTGTCAGTACACATCTTCTGATTGCATTACCAATTATATGCCACCATCTATCACAGGTGACCTATGAAGCCCATAAGGAGTACTTAGCTAAGATGTATGAAGAGTACCAGCGTCAGGAGGAGGAAAACATGAAGAAAGGAAAGAAAGGCTCTGTCTCCACAATTTCTGGCCTCTCGGCTACGCCAGCCCCCGTTGTTAACGGGAATCTGGAGATAGATGACAATTCTCAGACGCAGACCCCTGAAAGTGAAGCAGAGTACAGCGAAGGGGCAGGTGGGGACTCGCGCAACCTTCTTGCTGAAGGTGCAGTGAAGCGGCCGAATGGTGAAGCTTTGACATCTGGGGACCAGAGTGCTGGTCCAGGGGTGAGAGTGGAGGTCCATGACCTCCTGGTGGACATTAAAGCTGAAAAAGTAGAAGCCACTGAGGTGAAACTGGATGATCTGGACCTGTCTCCAGAGGGCCTGAGTGGAAGCGTGGGTGGCAGTGGGGGTGGGGTAGGAATGGAAAATGGACCTCTTGTAGAAGTGGACTCGCTCTTAGATAGTTCTTATTGCTCTGTTGTTCCGAACCTTAATGGGAATCTGGCACCAAAAGACGACACGACGGGCTCAAGGATTGGAATTGGAACGAACCTGGGGCTTTCAGGAGTCAGCATGGAGGATGATGGGAACATGGGTCCTCTCATCACCTTAGCTGATGAGAAAGACAGTGTTCCAAGCAACAATGGATTTCTCTTCAGCAAGGTAGGATCTAATTATTGCTCTCGTTGATATATTAAAATTGTTTTTGTGGTGCTTCATCCTCCCCTTCTGGCCTAGAATGAATTCATCATTCTGTTCCTATCAATTCAGATTTTTATGCTTTCTACTTTCCCAAGTAACTCATTCCTCCAGACTTTTCCTAATTTCATAATACCTCCTTCCATTTATCTGCACCAGGTTGATGAGAAGCTGCTTCCAGCTCTGGCATCCACAGATCCCCTTGTTCTTCCAAGTCCAGACCAGCCTACTCCATCAGGCACGGTTCCTGCTCACTCCACCACCAGTGCCAGTGATGACCTCAGCTTGCTTGCCCACATGACCAGCTGCGACTCTGATTTAACACAAACCCAAAGCCATGCATCTGGGGAACTCCCTGAGGACGGACCATTCAAGATCCAGAGTCCTCTGGCTGACATCAGCTCTATTGCTGAAGCCGAGAGCCAGAACCAGCTCCAAGGAACGACTAGACCAGAATTCCCAGAGGGAGAGGGTGCATCCGGGACAGAGGGAGAGACTGCGGGGCTGAAGACCGGGGGAGATACAGCCAGTACAACTTCTGATACAGAAAGGTCAGATGATGGGAAAGACAAGGACACGAAAAAGATCCAAACTACAGCAACCACCCAGGTGAGTTTGAACTCTCAAGGTGCCCAATTACTTGGCTGCTTTGCTCAGAATGTCTAATGGTTCTGTGAAACCACAGCAAATTGCTGGTCTGAAGTTTACATCCACTCATCATAGACATGAATGTCAAACTAATTGTGAGCTCTTAATGATGTACTTAAATCCTTCTTTTCTCATGATTTATATATATATATAATAGCCTCATTCATATATATATATATATATATATATATATATATATATATATATATATATATATATAATGCTGACATTAGTATTTGGGTAAATCTTTTTGTTTCAATCAAAACTTTTCACATAGTTGTGGCTGCTTTTTTGATTACTATTCCATCAGAAATGTTGGACTTTATTTAAATTAGCCAGTTTCCTTGGCATTTACCTGACTAAACATACATTAACATATTCCGTAGACTCCAAATCGTTCTCTTCCAGAAACTTAATGATAACCTATTTCAAGACTACTTTTGGTTTGTTTTAGGAATCATTGTCCTACTCTAACACCCAGTCTAAGTTTCAACCATCTACTTGTTGATTCAAAGTGAAGTGAAATGAATTGAAGGTTGCAATTCAGATTATCAACATAATTCTTTCACCACCATGCTTGACAGTTGATGGTGTTGTTATGTTTGAAGCCTCACTTTGACTTCTCCAAACATACCTACTGTGACATTGGTGCCCCAGCATTTTCCAGGTGATGACCTGCTTGAGTCTTTTGGATCTAGGGTTGCTTCTGAACATCATAACCAATTTCCTCTTTTCTGAGGGTAATAGTCTGGGTCAAATGAAATTGATGAGTATTAAAATAAAAAAGTCAAAACACTGTTTAAGCTATGTTTGGGCATTGATCTCAGGTATTTGTTCCCTGCAAGTTTGAAAAGGAATTAAGCCAGTCTTTGCAAACCAGCTTTTCTAATCTGCTCAGTATGATTGTTCTGCTCTGAGAACTGAGAAAATGAAATGCTTGTTATGAAATAAAAGCAGACACTGGCTTATGTTTTGCCCTGATTCTTCAATTGAACTGTAGTCATGTGACTGTTTTATGTGCTGACCTAAATGAGAAATGCACTGTTAACATTTCAGCTTTCCCCTACTTTGCAGGCCCTGCATGGCCGTACCGCGGCCCAGCTAGAGCGGGACCTGCGCGTCGACCTGGGCTTCCGGGGAATGCCCATGACAGAAGAGCAGCGGCGTCAGTTCAGCCCCGGCCCTCGCACCACCATGTTCCGGATTCCAGAATTCAAGTGGTCCCCAATGCACCAGAGGCTGCTCACTGACCTGCTCTTTGCCCTGGAGACGGACGTGCATGTGTGGAGGAGGTGAGTAGGGCCACATGAGCTGTGCGTGTCTGCTGCACAATATTAGGTCAGCTACATGTTTTACCCCAGTTGTATCACTAAGTTAACTTTTTTCCGTTATTTTCCTTTTTTTTCCCAGCCACTCCACCAAGTCAGTGATGGATTTCGTGAATAGCAATGAAAACATCATCTTTGTCCACAACACCATCCACCTCATTTCTCAGATGGTGGACAATATCATCATTGCCTGTGGAGGCATCCTACCTCTCCTGTCAGCTGCCACCTCCCCCTCTGTAAGTGGCTCTTCTCTGCCCCCGCGTGGTAAAAAAGAGAACTGCATTCTTTAATGTACCTTAATATATTTGTGCAAATAATAAAAACGTATCTTTTCCCCCAGTTTTGTGGTTGTTAGTTTCTAAACCATAAAGCACTATAAGATCAAAAATTATGTAAGTTTAAATGTAATTGTAAAGCGTCCTGTTTGGTTTAACAATATGAGCATTTATGAACAAATTAAACTTTTTGAGAACCTGTAGATTCTTGTCATCAGTACTTTCATATAATGAATTTTTAATCTAATCTCATCAGTTCTTTCATATAATTAACTTTTAATCTAATGTCATCAGTACTTTCATATAATTAACTTTTGATCTAACACAGTGTTTTAATCTTTATTTAAACTTTGCTCTAATCTTTTGAATTAACAATTTGATTTGATAATTTAAATAACTTTCTTATTTCTATCATCTATATATTTTAATCTTTCTTTTCCTCTCTGTGTTACGTGTTTTTTTGCGTATTTTCTTGTCTTTCTTTGTCTCTGTTTTTGTCCGTTTTGCATGCACAGAGTTCTAAGAGTAGTGCCAACACTGTAAGTTACAGTTTCTTCCCCTTTTTTCTACTCTGTTAATTTTTATGTTTTATCATTGTAAACAACACTAACCCATATGTGTCTGACATCCATAGTGTTTTATCAGCTGTGCTTCTGTGCTGCTAATCAAATCTTCTATTTAGATTATTTATTGCGACCTTTGTCTCAAAACACTTTTCTGATCATTAAATTAGAAAACAGGAAAAATAATAGGAGGAATGTATCAACAATAAATACATTGTTGTGAAGTCTTTTTTTTAACGGGACAGACAAATAGTTCTGGTCAGATGTTTTCCCACACATATGATTGGAATGAATAGCCTGTTAATTTTGGGCTTTAATTATATTCATCATAAAAGCTATTTTCTGGGGTTGGCCTTATAATACAGGATAATAACATCGGTTATTTTTGGGGGGTTATCTTAATCGATGCAAAATCAAACTTTTACACAAAACTTCAGATGTGTACATACACGCCCTCTAATGTTTGAATAATTGCCCATTAATGAATTGCACCACAACTACTAACGTTGCCACTATTTGTAGCCATTTTTAATGGCTACAAAAAGTGCCAAAAGTAAAACGGGCCCTCAGCAGCTGATATAGTTTCCTCAGGTTTTATTACCTGAACTTTGCTCTTCCACATGTTGTCACTGTGGTTAAGAAGACTTGTCCATGTAACCAGCTACACATATCAATGAGCTTGAAGAACAGGAGGTTCTATCTTCATCAGCATCTTCTCGGTCCATTTTGATAAAATACTTGCTTCACTTTAGGGATGACACTGGTGTTCCAGGAGCTTCTAGTTTCTAATCTGATTGAACTTTAGGGTTTCCCTGGGCGCAACGGTCAGTTTCAGGTGGCTAAAACCGGGACACAGTCAGGTGTATATTTGGGAAAGTCATGGGAGGCTTTCAAACCTACTAACAGTATACCAACTCTCAAGCATGGTGGTGGAAGCATCATGCTGAAGGTCTGCTTAGCTACCTCCAAATTATTTATCTTCACTTTAAATCAGGTAGTTGAAACATCAACACTATTTGGTGTTTTAAAAGGACATTGATCCCAAACACACATCAAAAGCTCCCAGCTTTAGTCCGTGAGGCAGACACTCTGTTTACTTTTAAGGCCAGGCTTAAAACTTTCCTTTTTGATAAAGCTTATAGTTAGAGTGGCTTAGGTCATCCTGAGCTAGCTCTGTAGTTATGCTGCTATAGGCTTAGACTGCTGGAGGACAGACTTACCCATTTTCTTCACTCTGCTACTTCCTTTTCTCCTACGACTCTCCAGTTGTATTACAGTACATTCTGTTATTTCGACTGTTAACTTTGGGTTCTCTCAGTGTTTTTCTCTCCATAGAAGATATACCTGGTCTGGTATCCTGCTTGGCTGGAATGCCCTGTTGGACGGGGGGCATCGACTGGGATGGTGCTCCCAGTAACTGAACATCCACTGTGTCCTGTTATTAACTTTTTACTTTCTGTAACATAGAAAGTTCTCTTATATCAGATCTGCTGTTCCTTCTGTCTCTGCGCTGTCTTCTCAAACCCCCAGACGGTCGTGGCAGATGGCTGCTCCTAATGAGCCTGGTTCTGTTGGAGGTTTCTTCCTGTTAAAGGGGAGTTTTTCCTCTCCACCGTCGCTACATGCTTACTCAGTATGAGGGATTGCTGAAGGATTGCTGTAGGATTGCTGTGGTTGGAAAGTCTGCCCAACCTCACGCCAATGACTGACGCAATCTGCTGGGATTCCTTAAATAGGAAACTTTTTAACTGATTGGAATGTTTTTATAAATGTATTGAAATGACTTCTTGTTAAGTGCCTTGAGATGACATCTGTTGTGAATTGGCGCTATATAAATAAACTGAATTGAAATTGAAAACTGGTTTTGAAGTGGATAAGCGAGGCTCAAATTTAGCTTTTGAAATGATTTATTGGAAATTTGTAAGCTATGCCTGAAGACCAGGTCTGTAGCAAAAAACCAACAATAAAAAAAATCTCCTGGAAAAAAAAAGCAGACAAATATCTAGCAAGAGTTTTGCAAAAAAACAAACAACTGGCTGTAGATTGTGTGCAACTCGTTAAAGGACATTTATCCATGTAATTGCTGAGATGTAATACACGTAGTGTAACATGTTTTAATTAGCTTTGGTAAACAGGTTAAAAAAACATCGTTTACTAAACTTGCCATTTATTGTGAAAATGTGAAAGAATGTAAGATCAGTTGAGGTGTATGTATAAATTTAACCCAGTATGCATGATTTATATATTAATTTTATAAATTCAAACTTTTTTCACAAATTCCCTTATGAACCAAAGTTATATGTTCAGAATCAGTCCGTCAGAGGAGTGGACGGTTGAAATAAATTATTAAAATTTTAAACCTAATATAACCGTCATGCTTATAATGTGTATGTAAACTTCTGACCTGGACTGTAGTGTATCTTCTATAAGAGAGAGAACAAGAGTGTTTCAAATGGAACCTCGAAGCTTTCCTTTTGCTAAGAATGTCCCGTTTGTATCAACACCAAAGAAGGCAGGAGGAGCTGGACCCCAGAGGGGTTCGAAGGGAGAGGAGGTGACCCCCGTTCCTGGGGGAGGAGGCGCAGGGGGAGAGGTGCGTACCGAGCCTGAGACTCTCATCATCACCAGAAGAACTAAGAGCACCAACCAAAGCACTTCTGTCCTCACTCTTTGTCTCTGTTATTTCTCAACTGTCTGTGCTCTGATGAGCCTTAAGATGCGTGCACTTTTTCGACTCCCCACAGATCTGCTTACAGAAGCAGTGAAACAGCAAACCAAACACTTGGTTTAAAGCTCTGCCATGCTGCTATTACGTTAAACAAATCACAGTAGAACGCTGTGCATTTTGGGATTAAAGCGAACGTAGTTTAAAGGTCACATAACAATGTACATTGAAGTGACAAGCTTAACCACAAGCCACACCGCTGCTGTCACAATGCTACTGTTACCATCACCTGTGTGTCATCAGGCTGCATTTCCTGTGTATTGTGGAGAGCACTTTATGTTGCCAGATTTCATCCTCTTGATTTCTCAGCATGACACTGAAGGTTACTCTTCCTGTTTGTTGCTACAAACAGCCATGACTGATTTCGTCATGCTGATCCGAGGCCCAGCTTTCCCAAAGGCGAATTCCTTATAAAAAGATGATTTCACTGTCTCTCTTTATCTGGAGAGAGAGCTTCCTTCTCACTGTGTTTACAACCTAGTTATTCACAGATTAACTCTCCAACATATGCGTATTTGTTTCCCCTTTCCAGACGGAGTTGGAGAACATAGAGGCGACACAAGGCATGTCTTCAGAGACGGCCGTCACTTTTCTGTCCCGCCTGATGGCCATGGTGGACGTTCTTGTGTTTGCCAGCTCGTTGAACTTCAGCGAGATCGAAGCAGAGAAGAACATGTCGTCGGGAGGTTTAATGAGGCAGTGTCTCCGCCTCGGTGAGTGCTGCTATAATATATTTAGCATTTATCGACATCTAAACACCTGCATTCATGAGTAGGGGTGTACTTTAGGCTGAGTGTGCTTAAATTTGGTAGTTTACTTACCAAATGTAAGCACTACGAGATTCCACTAAACTTAACAGTCTTTGGTGTGGAGCTTGTTTCTAACTGAATAAGACTTAGGTATTTTCAGAAATATTGAGGTGTTTATATTTGAAGCCAAAGAAAGCACAAATTTATGAGAAGCTATTTCAAATGTGTCAACACAAGTCAATGGTGGCTTCAAGCTGTGAAAGAGCAAGATAAAGCAAGACTTGAGCAGGTGACAGGAAGGCTAAACAGAGTACAGCTTTATCTCCTCTGAACATATTGGATGGAGATTTCAGAGTTAAGGTAAAGATCTAATGTAGGGTGTACTAAAGGTGTCAAAAAAACTCTACTGTCAGAAGTTGTTTATTTAGCATTCTCATAATGATTTAATTTATCAAGTGAAAATAAAATCTCTCAATTCACACTTGAAATAATCTACCATTTCAGTCCAATCAAACCTTGGATATATTCCAAAGATTTTTTTTATTTTTATACAGCAGTCTGATTAAGTTTTAAGTACTCAGTATGACTTAATTTATTGGTAAATGCCAAGAAGCTGGGAAAGGACATTGCCTCATTCAAATAAACATAGCTAAAACCTGAAGACCTTCATGATGCCGCAGTATGTATTAAAATTAGAGACGTAAACTAGAGAGCCACCAATCACAATATTAATCCTGATTTTAAATCGTTTTTTTTTTTTTTTGTAAAGCTTTAAGCTGCCAAAACTATTCTAATTTATGTTTAAGGAGTATGAAAAGATGTAAGAAACATATCCAAAATAGTTTTTAGTCTTGCTGTCTTATTTATGTTAGTAGTAAAGGCAATGTCGTCCGTTCAACTTTCCTATAACGTATTCAGCCTTTCTGTTACCTGCTCTAATCTTGCTCTCTCTCGCTCTCTTGCAGCCATGCCATAGAGAATATATTTTCCCTTTGAATTGGTTCTAAGTTCTCTGTGCTTTTTCTGACATCATTTTAAACACCTCACTGATACCGAACATTGCTAGTTTTAAGTCTTTTTCATTCAGTAGCATGGAAGATCGTGTTGTAAGCACAAACTGGCAATGGTGACATACAGTGCATTCGCCGATGAGCACCAATCTAGCTGAAAATCAGCTAATTCCAGTCACAAGCTAATTTCTCAGTGCATCTCTAACATGAACAGCTAAAATCTGCTACAGTATGTCTAATATTTTTGTCACCTCAACTTTGACCAATTTTAATTCAACCTTCAACCTTTAGGACCTTTAAGAGAAAGTCCTAAAACTACATGGTTTTGACCTTGAGCAAACAATAGGTGGCTGGTTTAATTCAATTCAATTCAAAAATACTTTATTGATTCCAGAGGGAAACTAAGTGTTGGTATAACACATGCAATTAACTCTTTAAAGCTTTTAGCAACTATTCTCTACTATCAAATCAAGTGCACACTGTGCGTGTTAGCAGAGCTACTTACTGGTGACATAGCTGACCTACAATACGACCCACACTCTGAAGCAAATAAAGTACGATTTCTTTAAGTGGATAAAGAGAAATGTGAGGAGCACATTATAACTTTTGTAATATAATCACTTCTTTTCACAGTCTTTTCTGTTATTTAACCCATAAAAACTTTCATTCATTAAACATAATTGTTGAGACATTGTACATGTTAATTTTATTTTTTTTATGTATATACTAGTCTTCTGAATAAACCTTTGCTGTAAACTTTATTCACTAAATATTATGAATTATAACCAATGGATTCTTTTCTCATTTAGCTGACAGACAAAACAATGCTGATTACTTATTTCCATATCAACTTTGAAAATATTTAGCTTTTTTATAGCATCTTCTGTGATGTTTTTTAATGGACAAAAATACATAGATCTGTAATTTTATTCTTCGTAAAACATTGTTAGGCCAAGAAAAGGGATCCATCAGTAGCTTTAAATGACCGTAAAAGTCTTATAATGGTTACCTGTTTTTTCCATGTTACCTTTAGTGTGTTGCGTGGCCGTCAGAAACTGCCTGGAATGCAGACAAAGACAAAGAGATCGAAGTTGCAAGTCTTCATTAACCAGCAGCAAATCGCAGGACAGCCTCCACAGTACCTCCACTGCCAGCAAGGTACCAAACACACATTCATCATATTTACATCCTGTAGCACTTAAAAAACTGTCACAGTAACATCCACATGTATGATCTAACACATTCCATGTCTTATATTTTTAGCAGGATCCAGACAGACTCCTGCAGGATGTGGACATCAATCGTCTTCGAGCTGTGGTATTCAGAGATGTGGTGAGCATGCCTGTTGGTGAATTTATTTACCTGATGACACAAGCAAAAAAATCCACTGTGTTTGGAGTATATATATATTTTTTTTATGTTTGTCTTATTTTACTGCAGGATGACAGTAAGCAAGCCCAGTTTTTGGCATTGGCAGTAGTATACTTTATCTCAGTTCTCATGGTGTCAAAGTACCGAGATATTTTGGAACCACAGAGAGAGATCGGCAGGTCCACCAGCTTGTCGGGGAGAAGCATCCGCCACGAGATAAACTCCCCGACCAGTACAGGTGATTTTTTCTTCTGCTTTAGTATCATCTATATCACACAGTAACATGTCAGTGACTCATCATTTCAGCTCTGGAATAGGGAGAATACAGACTGCAGCCAAGCAACAATAGTCTCCCAACGAGATAGAACGTTCAAATTATACAGAAAGGAGGAAGAAATACTTATTCAGCACAGAAAAAAAACGTCTACAAGAAAATATGTCTGTAGATTATTTTCTGTTAGTCTATTTTAAACCATGATTATATTTGCCCATATGTGTAGGATGCAAAGGTGGAATTAAATGTTATTTTTTTCTTTCTCATCATAACAGAGCACCCATCCACAGCCTTCTCCGATCGTGACAAGCAGACCCCTACCCCTGTGGATGACTCTCCCTTGGCAGGCCTCCCCCACACAGATTCTGGCATTGGAGAAGAAGGACACGTTGCCGGGTCCCTGAATGGCTCCGAAGTGGGCCTTGGTGGGCTTGGTTTGGGCCTGGTGGGGAGAGAGACAGACAGAGACCGAGACAGAGAGAGAGAAAACGGAGGGGGAGGAAGTGGGGGAGTAGGCACAGATCTGCTGTGCAGTCTGTCAGCTGAAGTTCGGAGGTCGCAGGAGAGCCTTCTGGATTCTCCCCATGACCCCAGATCCACTCCGAACTCAAGCCAAGCCCCGCCTTCATCTATCTCTAGCATCAGCCAAACAAACAAAGGCATCAATGTCAAGGTGAGCTTATTTAAATTTAGGGCACCCTGCAAAACATGTAGGTTATACCATATTTGGACTTTAACAATACAGAATATCATATGGAAAAAATAATGTAAAGAAGAACACCTTATAACTTATAAGAATGCAATTTCTGGTGAGAAATTCTGTAAATGAGTACACTCCCACATTTATTCCCACTTAAAAGTTTAAGTTACACATATGTATATTATATGAGGTGTGTATGATGAGAACATTGTTACAGCATGTTGGATATTTTGAAGGAGATTTGCAACAATGTAGACAAAGACCAGGAGTTCTAGATTAATGATTTTTGGGCTAAGGAATCTTAAATAAAAATATTTGGACACCATGACAGAGGACATGTTTGGCATAAAGCAAATGCAACATTTCAGGAAAATAACTTCATATTTACTGTGAAGCAAAGAGCTAAAGGTGTCATTTTTTGGTTATGCTTTGCTAAAGGAGGACTTGGCCCGCTCTCTATCATATAATCCACCTTGAATTTTAACAGCTATTAGAAGGCGCATGAGAAAATGAAAGAACATTCTGTAAAAAATAAAATAAAGCTGAAGCAGAACTAGACCTGGCAACATGGCCCAAAACATACCAGTAAAATCACAAAAGAGTGTCTCACTCCTAAAAGTGGAGAGACGAAATCTAAGCCCAAATCTTAATCTCATTGCGATGGTGTGGGGTGACTTCAAACAAGCGGACATGCAAGACACATCTCACACCTGAAAGTGAGGAGTGGACAACCCTACCTCAGACTCATTTCAGGGTCTGATAGATGGCTACAGGAAACGTCTCACTGAAATTGTATCATCTAAAAAGGGCTAAACTAGCTCCTTCGGGGATAGTAAGGTATACTTCAGTTGTAAGGTTACATCATGGATCTTTGACCATTTTAAAATAAGGTCAGTTTGATTGATCTACATATTTATTTTTAGCTTGCATAAATTATGCAATTACAATTGATGTATTAAAAATAAGGTCAGAATGGTTTAAAATGCTGCCTGAAATTTATCTGCATTAAAGCATGCACTCTCTCCCTACTGACAAGCTGGATAGTCGAAGTTTAAACCTTCCTTTGTTGTATTTTCATATTATTTTGTAACACAGAATTCTGCACTTAAACCAGAGTTTCCTCAATCATAATTCTCTGTTCACCAGATTTGTTTCTCCCCCTGAAATGCAGGAGATCCTGAAGAGCTTGGTGGCGGCTCCCATTGATGGCGCTGAGGTGGGTCAGGAGTCCGGACCAACGCCCTACCACCCAGACCCCGCCCTGAAGACTCATCCCATGCTGCCCATGCAGTTCCACTCCTTCGACAGGTCGGTCATATTCTTTCTGCAAAGAAATATATTTATTGGTTAGCACTGAGTTAAACAGACCCATCAGTTGATCAATTATTACAGTCAATATTGATAAAGACCCATGCGGTAATAGAAGAAGCAGAGCCAGATGTCTTGTTTAGTATAGGAAAAAGAATGTAGCTTTTCTCATTAGCAGCTTCATTTTTGTTTCACTGAAGCTGAAGAAATACACATGAAAGTCTGAAAGAATTAATTAAACTCAAATACATTTATTGCGCACTGCATTTGAGAAAAAAAAAGGTGTTCTGACTACTAAAGATCAGTGCTAAATAACAGCGGTGAGGCTTTTTGTTCAGTCAAGACTCCCATCAAACTGTCTTTCTGAAAAAGGACTAGCTACTTATATTTCATCTGCATCACTTAGTCTCCTTGATCTTGCTCTGTCACTGCCTCTGTCAGCAAAGTCATTGATTGAATACAGTATGCATTATTAATAGCAGATGCTCTATATCCATCTCCCTGAGATGTCTGCATCCTTCTTAAGATCTGTTTCTATAGGTTGAACCAATTTTATGCATTGTGTGCATGAGCTTGTAAGAACTAGGAAAAAATAATTTAGCTATGAACTGTGACTTTAGAATTTTTTCACTTTGGTCAAACAATATGTTTATGGATGTAATATATACACATAATATAATACAAATATAGTACTCAACCTTTTTTCCTCTTTTATTTTGGAGTAGCATAATCTCACACAATGTTTTGAAAAATCCAACTTTTTATTTGGATTAGTGAATTAAATTGGAGAAAATGTGATATGTTAGGAAACAACTGTTTATTATAAAATCCCCAATGCCACAATTATTGGTACCTCCACTGTTAATGTTTTGTATAGCCCCCTTTTACAAATAGGACAGCACTTCTCCTGTAACTCTTCAGAAGGTTAGAGCATACAAAGGGATTTCTGTGTTGATTTGACACCGTTTTCTGCCACTGTAAATCTGAACATGACCCACTCATTTTCAGTTTTCTGGCAGTGGCCATCCATCAGATTTATATTTAAAACTCAGAATTCACTATACAATGTTCCACATCATCACAGATCTTCCACCATACTTAAAAGTGAGGAGGAGATTTCTTTCCACATATTCACCCATTGCTTTACACCACACTTGACTGCATTGTTTTTGGCTAAAAAGCTTTGGATTTGGGATGTTATATAAAACAAAATAATAACACTATTACCATGTGAAATCTTTCTGGAAACAAATGTACTTGAATTAAAGGTTGGATTTGTTAGATTTTTTGTGAGAGATTAGGTTTCTGCTATAATTATCATTTGCTGTATACATTTTTGCTATATATTCTTACATTTGAGGTTTAAGTTCAAGCCTTTTGAAAATGTTGCTTATATTCAACCATGAAACCTCGTTGAAATTCAACATCTATTTTTCATCCTTTTTATTTATGTTGAGGAATCTATTAATGAACATAGTAAAATAGTTTTTTCCTATATTTTTTGTTGTATATAACTGATAGATGTGTTTTTCCAATCTTCTACACCCTAGAATTTACCTGGATTATTAAATTAAATATGTTAAGGAGGGTTTATCTCTGCTATTTCCTCCTGGTCAATAAAAAAAAATTGTATTTGCAGCTAAATCTGAAAATATTGTTGCTCTGTATTGAAGGCATTTGTTTTAAACAAAACACGGAAAGTTTCTAAAGGGTTTCCTGAGTCTTTATTTCCAAAACATTTATAAAATAAAATAATATAAATATTCAAAGATGCAGTTATTGATTGTCCTCACACTGTTAAATACCTGCTCTTCATATTGCTACTCTACCAACACCAGATGCTGTGGTAACCTCATCATGTTGCCACACACTGCAGTCAGTGTTTTACATAAATTTAATTCTGCTTATTCATAAGGTGCCATTTCACAACAACTCTCAACTCGAGTGTCTCTTGTGCCACTTTTCCTAATAGTTTGTGTCTCATCTTTTTACAGAAGTGTTGTTGTTCCAGTAAAAAAGCCCCCACCCGGCAGCCTGTCAGTCAACACAGTGGGCACACCCACCACCAGTGGTTCGGCCACTCCTGGCAGCACACCCAACATTTTTGCTGCTGCGACAGCAACACCCAAGAGCATGATCAACACAACAGGTAAGCGATTACACAGAAATGTTGGATATGTACAGTAAATGGAGCCTCGGTCCCACAAAATAAAAATTGTCCATAGCAAAACCTACTTGACTTTTCACAATAAACATTTTTGTTTATTGTGAAATGAAAGAACTAAATATATTTTCCTTCTTTTTTTGGATTTTACAACAAAGAAAACATCAGATATTTAAAAAAGACACTTTCTTTTGTCAAATGAGCCCAACTTAGTTTGTTTTATATTTATGAAAATGGAAAAAAGCATGTACGGTAGTCTGTAGCTAAATGGCATAAAAGGACTGAAAAAGCCTTTGCTCTTAGTGTTGTAGAAGTTTAATGCAGAGGCTGGATGAAAATCTTCGGCCTGAGGTCAGAAACGGCCAATTTTCTAGTAATGGGCTTTGATCTGCAGCCTTAGTTGTTGTTTTTTCCTTGATTTTATTTTCATGATAACTAAGAATTCCTGCTATTTGTAATCTATCAATACATCAACAAAAGCGATCAAATCAAATAAAGATTGGGGACAAAGTATTTTGTTGCATAAAGAGGGATATTTTGTATTTTTATTTATTTATTTATTAACATTTCTTTATTGGGAGGATTTAACCCCTTGAGATGAGACATCTCGTTTTCGAGGGGGTCCTCCAATACAGCAAAGCAAATAAAAGAACCAAAACAGCAGAGCAAAAAATCACAGTCAAAGACTGCATAACAACACACAACAACAGATGATAAAAAAAGTAAAAATTTCTACAGGTGAGACTTCAAGAAAACTTGAAATAACCATCGTAAAGAAGCAAATTAATTGATGCATTTCTAACCCTGATACAGATTTTTATTTTTATTTTTTCATTTTTTGTTAAGTGAGTTTTCCTCAGCCTGACAGGACTGAATTGATTGTGTTGTCTTTAAACTCCTGGTTTGCCTTACTTCCACACTGACTGACTGCCAGAGAATAAACTGAATAGAAAGAAGCTGAATCAGCAACTCCTTTTCAGAAATAGATTCACAGAAACCAGATGAGTACAGTTTGAGAATAGATAGAAAACACAAACTATTTAATGGTAGTAAGCAAGCTCACCTCAGGCTGTCACTAACGCTTTTGCACATTTGCTCCTATTTACTTTTTTCGCTCCTTGTAGAAACCGATGCAGCATCACACTCAGCAGATCCGTTGTAGGGGAATAGATTAGTATTCACATCTCTGCCGGCCTGTAAGAGGTACTGTGCTGTATTATGCATCCATAATGGACAAGGCTGGGGGGTTTCCTCCTTGCATTGGATTCTTTATATTGATTGCAAAGCTATTTTCACATACCATTACCAGAAAAGGTGCGGCAGCTTGTCTGGAGAAATAACATCCAAATTTAATTTATTTGCTCCTCATTGGTGATATAAATGTTTCATATCAGTAATGGTTGTCTTATTTTTCATTACTGTTCATCCTACCCCCCACCCAGGTGCTGCAGACTCTGCCTCATCATCTTCTTCCTCCTCATCATCATTCGTTAACGGCGCAACTAGTAAGAATCTGCCGGCAGTGCAGACAGTGGCCCCAATGCCCGAGGACACCATGGAGAACATGAGGTGTGTACAAAAACAGTCAAAATCTCTTAAGCCATTTGTTTACCTTCCTCTTTTTCTTTTTTCTTTCCTTTTTAGTTTTTGTTGTCTGGCTTCAAGTGTGTCGTTATCATATTTCCACCTCACTCCCACCCCTTCATCCTTCTTGGAGAGTTCTTACAGCTCACAAAGAGGTTAGATCATGTTTTTCTTGTCCGGAAGACCTGGGAGGATCAGGAACGTGGCTACAAGCTCTCAAAGCTTTGGTAGCTAATACCTCAGATCAGCCGCAGTCACTTTATTTAAACACTGCATCTGATTCTTAGGTAAAACAAGAGCAATGCATTACATTTTTTCCGTGCAAATTCAGAGCACTTCCCTCTGAAAACAAATGCACACATCTGCAAAAGAGAAGTAAAGTAAAGAAAAGTATGAACAAATGACAGGGATTTCATTTATCTTATCTGATAAGATCTAGTTTTGGTATTAAACCTGCTGGATGTTAAAAAATGGCTGCAGTGGCCTCACAAACACACACGCACACAAACACATACTGAGCTCATTAGGAGGAGGTCCAAATGCATCCAGCCAGAGGAAGTGAAACATGAGCTCGCCTGACTCCCAGGCTGAATATCGATTAAGATTAATATTAATATTAATATTCCTCTCACCATACTTATTTTAAGCTGTCATGCACACGTACCACTGATGCATCCCACTCAGTCAACGCTGTATGCTGCTCTTCAGCCTCAACATGATGACTGTGTTTCAGTGTTTTAGCTTGCATTTCACTGTAGACGAGTAAAACACCATCAATAACACTGAAATAATATTTGCACCCCTTGAACGTTTTCCTATTTTCTTCATGTTACAATCTTGATTTATTTTATTGGGATTTTATGTGACAACAAAAAGTAGCAAAAAATCTTGAAGTTCAGAGGAAAAAAAGATGCAAATGTTTTGCCCTGGATAAAGCTAAAAACTGTGGCATGCCCTTATATTTAGCCCCATTTACCCTAATACTCCTAAATAAAATCCAGAGCAAACAATTTCTTTTAGTTACCTAATTAGGAGATGTGTTTAATTTAATCTCAATATAGCTCCAGCTGCTCTGTAAAGGTTTCAGAGGTTTGTTAGAGAACATTAATGAACAAATAGCATTAATGAGAGAATCAAGCCAAGCCATCCAGACTAACTCTGGAGGAACAACATAGATCCTTAGCTCAGGTGGGACAGTGTGTTAACAGGACAACTAGTCATGTACTCCAGAAATGTGGCCTGTGTGGAACAGTGACAGGAAGGCACCTGTCGTAGAAGAAGCCCTAACAGGCCTGTTTGCAAATTCCCACAACCCATGAAGGAGACGCAACAAATACGGAGAAGAAGGTGCAAAATTGGACTTTCTGGCCTACATAAAAACCCAGGGTCACAAGAAAATGAACGCTGCCGATCACACCGAAATCAATGTTCCCACAGTGACAGCAGCAGCATCCTTATGTGGGGATACTTTTCTTTACTCGGCAGGGGTCGAGTAACTGCTCAGAGTTGATGTAAAACTACATGGAGCTAAACAAAGTACCAGAGATAGGTGTGGAGGCTCATCTTCAAGCAAGACAACAAAACTCAACATACAGCTGATTTAGAGCATATGCCAGTCAATGTCTAGACCTAATTCTGTGGGACAACTTGATGTTCACAAACATCTCTTTGTTTAATCTTGACTGTTGGTTTGCAAAGAAGAATGGGCAAAAAGTTTAGTCTCTAAATGTACAAAGATTAAAAAAGATAAACATTCTTTTTTTTAAAAGCCATATCTCTAGCGACCTGCAGCCGTAATTGCAGCAAAAATTGACTCTATAAGCTATTGACTTAGGAGGGCTGAATATAATTAAACCAAGAGTTTTTCCTTTTTATTTGTAAAATAAATTTTTTTGATGACTTGGTGTTTGTCTATCATGTAATATCTTAATGAAATACAGTGAATTTCTGACAGTAATGTGAAAAAATAGGAAAAATTTCAAGGGGTATAAATAGTTTTTTAAAGCAATGTATTAATATAAGCTTGAGATCACCACTCTTAATGTCTTCCAGAAAACATGTAAATGAAACTGTCATTAACATCTTTGTTTTGTCTTGATAAAAACACTGTTGACATCTCTAAAGTTTGAATACGTTTTTACTAACTAGGAAATGACTTGAAGAGAGGAAATGATTTGTAGAAGTTTGTACTTTCATATTAGCAGACACAGGAGTGTGTGGGTGTGTACGTGTGATCCTTAATCAGTGTGCATGTCTGCATGTGTGTTTTTTTATGTGTGGTTTGTATTCCAGTGCCTATTGTGAGGTGGCGCAGTGTGCGCTGCGCAGCGGTCAGACGCCCCCTGAGCTCAAGTCTTTTAGCTCTCTGGCAGGCTTCCAGGCAGCCCCCCGAGATGCAGGACAGTGTTTTAGGCAAGGAGACACCCGTCCTGTCCCCTCTCCCCCTCTGCCACACCTTCCACCACACCCTTTCTGCTCTGCCCAGCTATTACTAAATGTTCTCTGTATGCCATGTAACAAAAGACGGACATCTTTGCTTCAGCAAGATGATGGCATTGCTTTTGTTTTAAGGCCAACAGCTCATACTGTTCGCATTTACCGCACCACATTTAAGTCTGTCCCTTACTGCATGGTTGTCTTCACACACTCAGCCCAAGGTCTAGATCAGACCTGGCTTACACTGTATTCTTTTACCCTATATTCTATTAGGGACCTAGGTCACAAGTGTTTTCATGGCAACAAACTTTGCCATTTCTGTTACAGATTTATGTTTGTTTGCTTTGTTGTAAAATGGTTGCTTTACTTTTCACCTCTTGGAAGCCTCCCAAAATCTGGTGATTCATTTTCTATCTAATCAAAAATTTTCATCTGTTGTCAAAACTTGATAACTTTAGTGGGGTTGTCTATTGTAGTAGTCAGTATCTTAAGGATCGCAGTTTGGTGGAACCAAAATTGTCTTAATCTCCATGCCATGGATCAAGTTCGGACACAAGCAAACCCAATCTAAAAATGTTATTTGGCTCATGCAAACTCCGTTTTATAGATTTGTTTGACTGTTTTTGATTTTTTTCTTTTCTAGACTTTTGTGTGGCTAAATTTGCTGGCTAAATTTGGCACTTGTTTTAGGTAGTTCTGACCACTATTTACCACATGTAAGATACTGACTGCTGATAACTTCATAGAACCCAAATATATATAAATCTGAACTAGAAGAACAACAGCTGGGAGAAATGCATTTCTATTACAATGTTTTTCAACGTTCTTTTTTCTGGCTTCTTACTAGAACTTTTCTGTGTAATATCAATTGTAGCCACAAAAGGGGAGAAATATCACCAGTGGAGTAACTTAATATTTATAATACCAGCCAGAAGTTTATATCCACCCATCATGGACTTGAATAATGCCTTTAATAATGTGTTATTTGCATTTTTCTTCTTGTTTGGTTTAATTTGAATTTAATAAAAAAAATTCTAACCACACAGGTTCAAAATTGTGGAAATAGGTTCAGTTATATAACTCTTATATTTATTCTTCACTGAAGCTGTATGTTGTTCCAATATTACACACTGACAAAAACAGTTGAAATGCATACATAAAAGTTAAACGTGAATGACATATGTGTTCATGATGAGTCCATGCAAACTTCTGACCAGAGTGACATCTTAAAGATAACAGGTTTTTTTATTTTCAGTGAGTCTTGAACTGCAGTTTTCTTGGATTGTTGTAGAAATGCAGGAGCCCTTAAAATGGGCCATTTCTACAGATATTGTGAGAGCTGTTGATTGGATACTGGCTTTAACTTAACCTATAAAAATATTTTTTGCTCATTTACTAGAAAAATAAGAAAAAAGTGTAAGTACATCATAATGAGGAAGTGGATCACAAGTATTTTCAGAGCTTCCATAATTAACTGAACTTTTTCTGTACCTGAGTCATTACACATGAAAAAGTCTCTTAACGCGGAAATACAAAGCATTTATAGCACAAGAAAACACTCAATCTAGTTTTTAATACTTGAGTGTGACATGCTAAAGCTACCTCATTCTTTTTTAAGTTAATTTGCTCAATGATTAGTTTTTTAACTGCAGCACCTTCCCAATATTAACACAGCCGCCGTGCCATCATCATTATGTTTGATTCTGGCCTTTTGTGTCGTCCTTGTCTAATTTGCACTCCTGGTTTTTCTCTTGTCATCACATTTCCCTGCTCATTTCTCTCATGCATGTCTGTTTTACATCTGTTTGTATATCCCACATATTTTAAGCTGTTGTCTGTCACTTATCATCTTCTCACTTCTTTTTTTCTTCATCGGTCCTTCTCACCCTGTTCTCCTCCGCAGCATCACCACTAAGCTGGAGCGCGCTCTAGAGAAGGTGGCCCCGCTGTTGAGGGAGATCTTTGTGGACTTCGCTCCCTTCTTGTCCAGGACACTGCTGGGTAGCCATGGGCAGGAACTGCTCATAGAAGGTACAGGTGCTGTACACGGCTCCTTTTTCTCTAACTGGCGTCCCTCTCTGTGGAGTCTCCTCATTCACTGTGCCTCACCGCCTTGTTTGAGTGTGAGAAACACCAAGTGTGTGTGTGTGTGTGTGTTTGAATAACACCGAGTGAATGGGGGTCTTTGAGCTGTTTCACTCATTCGTCAAGCAGGTATGAAGTCACTACTTTGCACCGTATGAACTCAGCTAGATAGACATGTATTTATTTTTAGATCAGATTATATTTAGTATCACTTGAATTGTACATTGTCCTAAATGTGTCCTCAATCTGCCCATCTGCTTCCTGTTTTGTGATTCACTGTCTCTGTGTTCCTTTTTCTCAGTTTTCCTCTCTTTTCTCTTTCTCTTTCTCTTCCACCTTCTTCTTTCTTGAATCTCGCTGCTTGTTGTCTTTCCTGTGGCATGCCTCCTGTAAATTTGACTATGGTGAATTTGTAATAACAGAAATAGCTAACTCTACTATAACCTTACGGATATTTTAGTGTCTTGAGAAGATGTGAGTATTTTTGTCAGATGAGGAGATGAAATACTCCTCTGACTGTGGTGTTTGTGTCTGTTTTGCAGGTCTAGTGTGCATGAAGTCGAGCACATCTGTGGTGGAGCTCGTAATGCTGCTCTGTTCTCAGGTTGGTGACTATTCAACTTCATTCTCATTATTCTGGTTCATTTTTATAAATTGGATTATTAGATCATTTTATCTTACTGTTTCAAAATAAAAGAGGGAACATTAAATATCATTTGTTGAGCACAGAATGTAATTTACAGCTAATGAAATGACAACATTCAGTTGCAATTTTTTTACAATATTTTCAATATATTTACAATGCTACATTAAACCAATAAAAAAAAAACTATTTTTAATACAGGTTTTATGGCCCAACAATTATGGTAGAAATAGGTCACGAGAATTGCGAAAGAAGCACCCAAATATATTGATAGAAGATTTAGTGGAAGGAAAAGTCTGTTTGAAAACAGTTAGATAAGCAACATAACCTCATTCTTTTGAGGGGTGTTTCTTCACCTCTTTCCTCTATTAGTCCATCTTTTCCTTTGTCAAAAAAGCTATGCCTTCCGCCCCCCAGCTCACTTCCCCGCTTGCATGAGTATGGACCCAATCATAAAATTCACAACGTGCACAAAAATACCAAAAAGAATTTCTAATAATTTATCATGTCTTTAATGATAAAGCAGTTCAATTCTTTAGTTTTGATTGACTGAATAAATAACAGTCACCTTGATCGTTCATCCCTCTGTCCAGGAATCACGCCTGCAGACAAGATGCATGCATAAACCCACACTGTCAACTCCTCACAGGGTTAAAGGACGTTTTAGTCACAAATGCACCTGAAACTGTTGTTGAAGTAACATTTATATTTTTACATCCTATTACTCTAAAAACACACTAAGCAATTTTATGTGTAAAAGTGGTGTTTGCTTAAATTAAAGTTGTGTTCAGAATTTGACAAACAATTAGTGAGTTGATATTTGTCCAAAACACATTACCAGTCCAAGAAAAGCTTATTCAATAGCTTGGAAGAGTTTCTCAAGCTGTGGACTGCAGCTGGAGTCGGTGCATTGAGAGGCATCAAATCCCAAGTCAGCATAGCATACTAGGAAACGTTAGAGCACTTCATGCTTTTCTCTGTGGACAAGCTTTATGGAGATGCTGATTTCATTTTCTAGCAGGACTTAGCATCTGTACACACTGCCAAAGGCAAAAGCAAGGCAACTTTATTTGTATAGCACACTTTCAACAACAAGGCAATTCGAGGTGCTTGAATACCTGATTTAATCACCATGATATCAGTGTTCTGGAATGGCCAGCAAATTGGCCTGACCTGAATCCCATAAAGAATCTACAGGGTATTGTGGAGAGGAAGATGACACCAGAACCAGCAATACAAAATGAGCTGAGGGATGTATCCTTAACAACTCTATGCCATGACACACTGAACTCTTCCATTAATGCAATAATTCATGTAAAAGGATCAACCAACTATCAACCAATTATTCAGGACATTTTATGTACAGTAAATGGACACAGATGTTTTGTGTGTTTTGTTAGTCTTATGATAATATTTTTTTGAGAAAAAAGTTTTCATAAAACTAACAAACAGAGGCTTGACATGCATCACTTTTTGAGGGCCACTTTTTGAATAGAATTACTGAAACAAGTCAAGTTCATACTGATTTTCTAATGCATTGGGGTACACCACTTGGTCAAGCCTTAAAGCTTAATTTTGTCACATTTCTGTTGTTTTTAGCATTACTTAATGTTTGATGCTTGACCTGTTATGAAGACTGAACGAGTTAAAAGCATCAATAAACTGTGAAGTTAATAATATGTCCTAACTACGATATATACTTAATGCAGATGTTTACAATAAACTAAAACTGCATTTTCTATATCATAGAACGTCACATCTTGACTAATGTAGATGATTTTCTGGTTCTTTTGTCCTGCATGCATTAAACCCGCTGTCTCTTTTTTTTTGTAGTTGATTATCAAAACACAGGATAACACTCACCATTACAGAGCTGGGGGAACTGTTTCCTTTTAAGATATGAAGTCTGTCTCACATGTTGGCTCATTTTTTTCTGATTCTTCCTCATTAGAGCTTTTGTAGTCATCCACACGTTCTTTCCCCCTGTTTTTTCTCTTTAGCTCAGTCACTCCATCGCTGTTCTCGTCTCTCCTTCTTTCCATCATTATTCACACTTCCAGGCTCTTCTGCTTTCCTGGCCTCAGTGTTTTCAGTAGCAACTGCTTTCATCTTCTACCTCTCCTCCCACCACTTTCTTTTCCTTTTGTCTTTGGCGAGGCAGGTCGTCAGCATGTATAGTATTACCCCTGACTCCCGTTTCGTCTGCCATTAGAGGCCCGTGGAGAGCAAACTCAAGCCCAGAAATCGATCCCCTAGATGCTGGGGGTGTAACAGGAGATGGCCGTAAGAGCCAGTGGAGCTAATGGAGCGCTGATAGTTTTCAGGCTTTCAGCAGCAGTGTTGTCCTGTTGAAAAGTTTCCCCTCCCATATGCACTAGAAATGGAAAATCATGGACAGTTTGATGGATGCATTTTCGGTAATATTTGTAGAGCTGTGAAAATGTTGTTTTTCTTCCCCATTTTACATTGAATTAAAATGGAGTAGGCTTTATGATTCCTTCTTTATGATTCCTTCGTATGATTCCTTCTTTTTTTTATTGCACACATATATATATACACACATACAATACTGTGCAAAAGTTTTAGGTGGGAGAAAACCATTCTGTAAACAAAACGGAAGTATTAGTCATTTATTTTCATCAATCAACAAAATCCTGTGAATGAACAAAAGAGAAATCTAAATCAAATTAATATTTGTTATGACCACCCTTTGCCTTCAAAACAGCATCAGTTCTTCTAGGTCTTCCAGGTACACTAGGTTGTTTCAAACATATTGGAGAACTAACCACATATTTTCTGTGGATGCAGGGTTCCTCACATCCTTCTGTCTCTTCATGTAATCCCAGACACACCCCATGATGTTGAGATCAGGGCTCTTAGGGGGTCATACCATTACTTCCAGGACTTCTTGGTCTTCTTTACGCTGAATATAGTTTTTAATGACTTTGGCTGTATGTTTGCGGTCGTCCTTCTGCAGAATAAATTCGGGCCCAATCATACGCCTCCCTAATGGTATTGCATGATGGATGGAAGTATCTGCCTGTGTTTCTCAGCATTGAGAACACTATGAATCCTGACCAAATCTCCTACTCCATTTTCAAGAAACCTCAACCATGTTGACTGTTGCCTGCAGACACTAATTATGGTACCGCTCTCTAGCCCTTCGACAAAAAAACTGCTTTTTGCTACAGCCAAATATTTCCAATTTTGACTTATCAGTCCAGAGCACCTTCTGTCATTTTTCTGCACCCTAGTTCCTATGTTTTCGTGCATACCTAAGTCGCTTGGCCTTGTTTCCACATCAGAGGTAGGATTTTTCGGGTGCAACTCTTCCTCCTGTGTCCCTGGGCAAGGAACTTAACCCCCAGTTGCCTACCAAGCTTTGTATCGGTGTATGACTGTGTGCGCATTTGTGAGTGTGAATGGGTGAATGTGGCTACAGTGTAAAGTGCTTTGAGTGGTCAGTATGTCTAGAAAGTCCAGTCCATTTACCATCCTTCATGAGGACCACTTCTGGGCAGAGTTCAGACAGTAGATGGGTGTACCTGGGTCCCACTGGTTTCTGCCAGTTCTGAGCTGATAGCACTGCTGGACATCTTCCAATTTCAAAGGGTAATAACCTTGATGTGTCCTATATCTGCTGCACTGTTTCCTTGGCCGACCACTGCGTCTACGATCCTCAACGTTGCCCGTTTCTTTGTGATTCTTCAAAAGAGCTTGAACAGCACAGCTTAAAACCCCAGCTTTGAAATCTTCTTCTGGGAGAGATCTTGCTTATGCAGTATAACTACCTTGTGTTTTGTTGCTGTGCTCAATCTTGCCTTGACATAAAATTATCTTCCACTACCTCACCTTGGTATCAGAGTTTGGCTGTTCCCCACTCAGTTTTAAGCCTCCTACACAGCTGTTTCTGTGACATTGATGGTATAATTGGTATAATTGGTTGATCTTACACCTGACTATAATCCTACAGATCCCTGACTTTGTGCAAGTGTACCTATAAGAATTGATGCTGGTTTGAATTCAATACATAATACTTATACATTCATATATATATATATATATATATATATATATATATATATATATATATATATATATATATATATATATATATATATATATATATATATATTAGGGATGTGTATTGGTAAAGATCTGGCGATGCAATATGTATCGCGATATAGGGGAGACGATACGATATATCGTGATACTATGAGTAAGAATACATATTGTGATTTTTAAAACTGAATTTAACTGTAGGAAAACTGTCTCAGCGTTCTAAACACTCCAACCTTCCTCATACTTTAACACATTCAGTTTTATCACTAGATCTAGTTGATCCACTGGAACAAAGAAGGTGAAAACAGCCACAAACTATTAGTACAAAAATTACTGCCATCATTAATGGTTCCATTCAAATCCTTAAAAAAAAAAGATATTCGACGAAATAAAATATTGGGATATATCGGTGTATCGATATTTTCTTACATCCCTTATATATATATATATATATATATATATATATATATATATATATATATATATATATATATATATATATATATATATATATATATATATATATATATATATATATATAACATACATGTTTATGATATGTTTAATCAGATTAGATGTTCATTTTTCATTCCACAAAGTTTAAAAAAACATGTAAATATCGTTCAGTTACAGATTTGTCAGAAAGGCTCTGTTTAATAACATTTTTTTATATTCTACAGGTCTGGCAGTAATCAGGCCTGGATGTTGAGTAAAATTAGTCTAAAAAAAGGTTAATATGATAGATTCATTATTTATTTAATGGGTAACTACTTTTTTTTACATAGGGTCTGGTTGGTTTGGATACTTTTTTCACATATTAATTGAGATCCCCAACAGAAAACTGTCAAAAACCATTCAAACTCTTTGAGAATCTAAAGTATGTGTTAAAAAAATACAGAAACATGAAAAAGAGGGCAAATACTGTTTTAAGGTACTGTATTTTCTGCTTTAAAAAATCTTTGCAGATATTAAACTTGATTTATTTTCCACATACAGGAATGGCAGAACTCCATTCAGAAGAATGCCGGACTGGCCTTCATTGAGCTCATCAACGAGGGAAGGTAATACATTAAGCTTAAAGGTTATCCACCCCTTTGACGCCATGTTTATCGGCTTCCCTGGTAAAGATGTGTAAGAAAACCTTAAAATAAACAAATCTTTTTTTTTTGTGCATAATTCAACACTTAGAAATAAAAAATGTCAACCTAAGTACAGCCTGGAAAATATTCCACATTAAATCACCAGTGCAACGGTTATTAGCTCCCCTGACAATTTCAGTAAAAGAATCTGAATGATTTTCAGTTTATTCTTCACTTTCTGAAATCTATCAGTGTCTGTGAACTATGACTTTCAGTTTCGCTGGGGTGTAAATAAAATATGTTAAGGGATCTTGTGTTCTTTAGCCACTGAGCAGTGAGCCTGAACGAGGATTGTTATTTATCTCATCATCCCACTCAGGCAGAGGATTGGTACGGAAGTAAAAAAAAAAAAAAACTACAATAAGGATAACATCTTCAGCTCACAAAATCTCCATTGCAATGATAACCTTAGGTGGGGTTAGTGGGAAAGTTTTGCAAAGGATCTTATGTCCAATCTTTAAGCATGGTGGAGGATTTATGTTGCCGGGGGCCTATTTCTTTTCCAAAGGCCCTGTACGACTTTTATAGAGTACCTAACATCATAACCTTATTTATAGGAGAAGTGCTGTCACAATTGCAAAAATGGGATTCATTAAGTATTAGCAGGGGGGAAGTCGCTAAATTTTGTAACATTGATTTTGTTTAAAAATATTTATTTCTCAACATATTTTTTCCTTTCTAATTAAATTTCCTTACATTAAAGGTTGAATTATCTATAATGTTCGGTGTGAGAATATGCTCCTGCAATAAAATAAATAAATAATTTTAAAGCTACAAATAGACGTGTAGGGCACTGTAAGTCCCAGTCATCATTATCATAACAATAACTCTGATTGGGTGTGAGGCCTACTTAGAGCCTTGCCAGGATAAATGCAAAGAGCTGTGCTTGTTCAGCATCAACCCATTAAAGTGGGGTAAAGTTTATTGCTGTTATTTTTATTGATCTAAGATTTGTTCTTAAACTCCAACAATTGGAGTTTAAGAACAAATCTCAGATCAATAAAGAAAAAGAAAAAATTGATCATAGAATTTTTACTTCTACTGTACAAACAGTGCAGTTCTTTAACATGGAACTTTTTCACAATTATGTTGCTACAAGAAACGTTAAGGTATTTTGAGATTTTACGTTGAAAAACTAGCACATAATGGTGAAGTGAGAGGTAAACTATACTTATAAAAACTATAGTTTTTTTTAAACTAAGGCCCCCTCTTTCTCTGATACCCTTAAATGAAATCCAATGCAATGGATTGCCTTTTGAGGTCACCTAATTAGTAGATATTTTTAAAAGTTGGAAAAAGTTCCAGAGGTACAAAAATGTTTGCAGGCACTCTACATAAAATGCTTTACCTAAATTTAATGATGAGTTTTACAGCGTTTCATCCTCTGCTCTTTCTGAGTTAATGGTTTACCTTTATATTTTTTTTTTTACCAAGGTTTTTGAAACTCACATCTTAACTCTTTTGCCAGACTCTTGTGCCATGCCATGAAGGATCATATTGTGCGTGTTGCCAATGAAGCAGAGTTCATCCTGAACAGACAGCGGGCCGAAGACGTCCACAAACACGCTGAATTTGAAGTAAATAGGGACTCTTCTTTGTCACTATACTGTTATACAGCTCTGAAGTATCTACATAGTGTGCTCATTCATGTTATCACTTGTTTCCTGTAGGACTTGTATGTTTTTATTATAGTTATAGTTAGTTTAGTTTTTTCTTATAAAGTACCTTGCCTTTGCTTAACTCTTTTACTCCCTCTGCTCAGTCTAACTGTGCTCAGTACGCCGCGGACCGCAGAGAGGAGGAGAAAATGTGCGACCACCTCATCAGCGCTGCCAAACACAGAGATCATGTGACTGCCAACCAGCTGAAACAGAAGATCCTCAACATTCTGACCAATAAGCATGGAGCATGGGGGACAATGTCACAGAGGTAAGTGGAAAATTATAAAAATTCAATTAGAGCTCGATGTGCTTGATGGCCATGCAAGGTGAAGGCTATAGCACCTGATCCCATAAGCTGATGGAGAAAAAAGAGAAAATTATGACGGCAGAAAAGAAAGGTTGGACAATGTGCAACACAGGACAATGTATACACAATAATAATATTGCAATCCCGTGTTTTCCTAATAACAAGCAGCCCTACTGGTAATGCACACATCTTTGATTAAAAATATTGCATTTTTTACATGCCTCATGAAATAAAACTAATATTTTTTTAACAGAGATACATCAATCAGGGAATTTGTCCTTTTCACAATTTATTTAAATTTAAATTTAAACAAGATTTTTAGTAAAACAGAGCAATGCATTTCTCAAAAAACAGACCAGCAGTATCTTAAAACCTCCATATTATTGGACAAAAACATCTAAAACTAATAAAATTAGCTTATACAAGACAAAATATAACTCAATAGCTTTAGCTTTTTTTAGACCAGAAAATGAAATGTGCACTTTATCACTAGATATTCTTTTTCTTTTTTACCGAATCATTTCATAACAAATAACATCAGTATCTAGCTAAATATTTTAATGGAAATAGTTCAGATTTATTATGTGTTTGTACAGTGGCTTGCAAAAGTATTCGGCCCCCTTGAACTTTTCCACATTTTTTCACATTACAGCCACAAACATGAATCAATTCTATTGGAATTCCATGTGAAAGATCAATACAAAGTGGTGTACACGTGAGAAGTGGAACGAAAATCATACATGATTCCCAAATTTTTTTACAAATAAATAACTGAAAAGTGAGAGGAACAGGAATCAGTTGCATTTTACTTCATACTATTTCATACTATTTCATACTATTTCCTTATGCCAAAAAACTGAATTTAATGTTGCATCCACAGTGCTTTGGTTTCGACTATTTGTCTTTCAAACAGATTAAGTCTAGCTTTTTACCCTTATCTGTTGATTCATGAGTCCTTTTGCAGGATTTATCCACTTAAAAGTTTATTGCGTTTAGATTTGTCTCAAACTTCATACTCCTAATGTCCCAAAATTCATACTTTGATTGTTATGCATGACATAAAATGCTCATACCAACAACTCCCCTCTTATTTTTTTCAGCCAATTACATGACTTCTGGCGTCTGGACTACTGGGAGGATGACCTCAGGAGGAGGAGAAGATTTGTGAGAAACGCCTTTGGATCCACACACGCCGACGTTTCACTAAAAACTCTGGATGACTACGGTCAGTAATTTATTTATTGTAAAAAATATATGCAGTCAAAGTCAACTTTGTGCATCATCTCACTGATTTTGTAACACAGGCACAGAGGAGGAGGAGGAGGAGGGGGGTGCAAAGTCGAAGAAGAACTTCCGCAGCCAGTCTGTGGTCACCCAGAGTCCAGAGGCGGAGCTGATGCTGGAGGGAGATGATGATGCCGTTAGTCTGCTGCAGGAAAAAGAGATCGATAACCTCGCCGGTAAGATGGAGATACATAAAGGTACACAAACACACGGCACAGAAGCCTTTATGCTCAGCAGTAAACATTATATGACTCTTGTTTTTAGTACGTTTCCGTCCACGACTTTTTACCTCCAAAGGCAAGTTGGACCTTCAAATATTTTTCTCCAGCTGCACTAACCACCCAGCTGATTCATCTGATTTTAGATTTAATTAGAAGTTACTAAAACTTATTCTGATGCAGATCAAACCCTGATGGGTTTAACACCTGATGGTGCAACCAAAGTGGAAAATGCAGATCAAGAATCAATCCTAACCTATTTGAAATGCTTCTGATGTTTCAATGTCTTTGATGCTCCTCTGGATCTCAGGCCTGTCAGAGCTTTGAAAAGATAAATTAATATTACCCTATCCTCCTGCAGGCCCCGTGGTTCTGAGTACTCCTGCTCAGCTGGTAGCTCCTGTGGTGGTGGCTCGAGGCACTCTGTCCATCACCACCACAGAGATCTACTTCGAAGTAGATGAAGAGGATACTGCTTTCAAGAAGATGGATGCTAAAGTGAGAGAAAGGAAACTTTTTTCTTTTACAGACATACAATAGAAAATGGAAAGATGAGATGTTTCATTTTCTCATTTGGTATAATGACCTCCATCCTCAACAGGTGCTCGCTTACTCAGAGGGTTTGCACGGGAAATGGATGTTCAGCGAGATCCGAGCTGTGTTCTCTAGACGGCACCTACTGCAGAATACAGGTCTAGAGGTCTTCATGGCCAACAGAAGTGAGTCTGCAAAGATTTGATTAGTTAATAGTCCTAGTCCAATATATCAATTAGATCTCCTTTTATCGGATAAACCATCCAGATTCTTCACATAAAGGTCTTTTGAGCAAGAACAAAAACCCAGAGCTGCAGCATCATTTTCCTATTTTTGCTCCCGGGATTAAAACAGCCTTCCCTCAGACCTGAGTGCAAGAGGGACTAAATATCTTTCCAAAAACAAATTAAAGCTTGATTTTTGGTTTGACTTTTAATAGATTTTTAATAGTAATGATAATTCATTCTTAACAAAATCTTGACTTGAATTAAATAAAGTAGTGCCCCTGCATTCTTGGTTTAAGTTAATTTTATTCACCATACTTATTTAACTTTTTTGTTACTATGATTAATAAATTTGTAAATGGGTTGTTTTACTTATTTTTGCTTCATGTAGGGTTTATATCACTGCACTCTTTCAAACACATACAGATTTCTTTTTGTTTGTTTACCCCCTTTTGCTTAGCCTTCTCTAGCTTCTTTGGGTTTTATTCATTTATTGATTTGTTTTTCATTGCCCTGCGTTTTTATCTCATGTTAAGTTTTTATCTCATGTATGAAAAGTTCTCTATAAATCACTGGTAATTTTGTCAAAGTAAATTTAGTCTAGCTAAAGTCTGGTTACTTGCAGTAGCAAGTAGCAAGTAACCAGAGTGACATCAGATAACTATTTAAATTGTTTCCTTTCAGTAATATTCTTCCTTACCCTACACTCAGTCTAAATACAGAGCATCTAAACTATCAATTGGACTAAACATTTTTGACATGTTGGTTTCGTTTTTACTTGTCGTCTCCAGCTTCTGTGATGTTTAACTTTCCCGACCAGGCAACAGTCAAAAGGGTCGTCTACAGCCTCCCTCGGGTCGGGGTTGGAACGAGTTATGGACTTCCACAAGCCAGGTTTAACTCATGTGTAGTCTGACATGTCCTTTTAGAATAAGAAAAAGATTGAAAATAAATATTCCATGTTTGTTTGCGTTTACGTCTCAGGCGAATCTCATTGGCCACCCCACGTCAGCTCTTCAAGTCGTCGAACATGACGCAGCGCTGGCAGAGGAGAGAGATCTCCAATTTTGAGTACCTCATGTTTCTAAATACTATTGCAGGTAATTTCATTTTACAATCCAGTGTTCTTACTAATGTGTAATGCATTTTTATGTGTTTGTAGTCCGATCATTTGAATCTGTTGATCCAATATATCATACAATACTTCCTTCTTTTTCATTTGATCTGTCCTATGATTTTTTGCCTTTTTCGTTTCTTTGTGCTGCTTTTAATTTGCTACTGCCATTCAGGGCTGACGTTTTATCCATGTTTGCCTTAATGGCTAATCTGTAATTAAACTTACAACTAAAAATCAGTTTTTAAATGCATGTATGTTATATGATGGGAGGTTTCAGTTCCAGTGTTTGATGTGATTGGCTAATCTGTAATTATACCTAAGACTAAAAGTCAGTTTTTTTAAATGCATTTATGTTGCATGATGGGAGGTTGCAGTTCCAGTGTTTGATGTGATTTCTATTCTAGTCTTGCACCTAATTTTGGCTAAGAAGAACGTTTTTCTTGTTAAAATGTTTGCATAAAACTGAATTACGGAGATGTTTGATTTTAACTCCCTGCAGTCCAGTAACATACTCTTACCATCCCTGCCAGTCAGACGTGTATAAAACACTCAACAGGCATGAATCTGGTTTTAATTGGGCCTTTTTCCTCTATAGTTGGATTTTTACAATAAACAACTTCGTGAAGTTTAAAAACAGAAATTGGACCCACATGTTTGGATTTATTGTGGTTTTCTCTTATCCACACAGAGTCAAAGTTATGCTTATTAGGCCTAAATAAATAAACATCGCCCCAGTAACATTTGGTTAAACAACCCTCAGCAGGTTGCACGCAAACTCAATTTTCTATGTAGTCATCAACGAGCTTTTGGGGTAATTGTAACTGGATATTTAATCCTTTTTTCATTTTAGAATTAGTACATTTTAAAACTGGTGGTCATTTTAACTGGTTGATTTCCTGGCACGGGCAGCCCTTTAGATATCGTTCATACATCTTTTTTTCAATATCATTTTTAAACTGAGGTTTGGGATCATTGTCCTGTTGGATTTCTGTAATTTACAGTAACCCCAATGGTTACCCTAAGATGAAAGAAAGGTGGTTTAAATAATCAGGTGCAGTCGAGGAGTGACCAAGATTGAAGCACTGTTTTTTGACACTGACACTGTTTTCCACTGCTATGGACTAAGATGGTCCCGACCAAGAAGCCTTTGCTTCAAAATTGACACCTCATTGAAATTTGCCTTCGCACACATTAACAAGCCAAATTCTTATGACGTTTTTTGCCATTTTTCAAGGTCAGATGAAACAAAAATTGAGCTATTTCTCCATAAGAAGAATTTTTGGATGTGTCAAGGTGAGGTTTTAAAGCTTAAAAAAATCATGCTTTTTTACTATAAAGCATGATTTACTATAAAGCCTGCTAAAACTGTGAGCTATGCTTAAAAGAAGAGCCAATGCCAGGAAGTCAGCCATCTTAAATCAAATTTAAATCAAACAGACATACATATTCCAGAACCGTGTTGATGACTACAAAAAAACCGGAGGTCTAGATACAGTTTATAGACATTAATCCAAATAGCAGTAGGAATGTATGTATGTATGTATTTGTGTTTTTGACCCTTTTCAAATTACAGGATATTCAAATAAATTCAAATGGGTGCCTCAAATATTAATTTATAAAAATTTCTTGAAGATATTTGTTGTTTAATCATTCCACTCTGATCATAAGAACACTTCAGATACTCAATTAGAAGCATAAACTGGATTTGATGATTTTATGTAAATTTCTGTATGTCTGTAAACCAACATTGTATATTTAATAAAACTAGTTGGTGCTGCCAGAGAATCCAATGTAACATATTTTTTACTGCATGACTTTCTTTTGCGAAGCAATGTTTCATCTCTGTCCTTTGACGTTTGTCCCTGCAGGGAGGACCTATAATGATTTGAACCAGTACCCTGTCTTCCCTTGGGTCCTTACCAACTATGATTCAGAGGAGCTTGATCTCACTCTGCCCGGCAATTTCAGAGACCTTTCCAAGGTTAGGATCATGTCCTAATGCAATTTTTAGGAAAATAAATAAATAACAGTAATAAACAGAACAGGATTTCCTCTCTGTGCTACTCTATAACCAGTTTTAGCAGGAGTTACAGACTAAACAGAAAGTAGTAGTAATGTTACCGTGGATGCTGTTCAGAGGTTTTTAACAACAATATGTACTTTCCAGCCAATCGGTGCTCTGAATCCCAAGCGAGCGGCGTTTTACGCAGAGCGCTACGAGACATGGGACGATGACGGCACACCTTCTCACCACTACACAACCTTATACTCCACAGCTCACTCAACACTGATGTGGATGGTCAGAATAGTAAGTGTTCATGTGACGCACTTTGTAGACAGTAATACTCCTCGGAGTCTTAAACAGTTTAGATGTTTAAGGGTTCCTTTGCAATTATTTACATGTTTCTGTGCCTGTAGGAGCCCTTCACCACTTTTTTCCTCAACGCCAATGATGGTAAATTTGACCATCCAGAGAGGTCCTTCTCTGGTATCGGCCGTGCTTGGAGGAACTGCCAGAGGGACACGGCAGATGTGAAGGTACAGTGATCAAAATAAAATGCTTTTCCAGCCATTTATTTAAAAAGGATTTCAGGAATTAAAATCCCTTTTTTGTTTTTAAAGAAAAAATATTCTCAGGTTCCTAATTAACTTATCTATAGTCACCATAAAAACAGAACTATGGAATAATTTATTAAACTGTGAAATAAAAAAATAAAAAGTTTTTCATTTTATTTTACTTTTTATTTATTCAATCATTCATTTACTCACTCACTTGCTTGTGGCATCTTTGTTCCTTGAACATTGTCTGTTGGTGACTGGTGCTACTATGGTCTGGTAAAAGGTGATTGATTTGAATTTGATTCTCTTAAAGGTAAGCTAATCAGATGTTAGGTATGGAAGGATATCTGTACCATAATTCAAATTAAAATGCCTTAACATATGTGCATTTTTAATTGTCAATTTTGACTGCTTTTTCATTTTCTTCAACATTGCTGTTGAAGAACTAAATGTTCTGTAACTAAATGTAAATGATCAACAAGACAAAATATATAGGGTTTAATTTTCAAATAACATTATAGCAAAATATTTACAAAATTTAATTCAAAAGTCAAATTTGAAAATGAAAATGCATTAGCAGGAATGCTTTTTTATTTTTTAGAATACAACTGCATTTTTGCCTCATAAATAAAAAGAATAAGAAATCCTCCAAAGTGCTTTTTTCATTTTCTTCTTTAAAGTTGCTCATTTTCTTACTTAATGAAAATGATAAAGAAAAGAACATTCCTTTTTCGTTTTCATGCCCGCCCCGCAAAAAGTGTTCCATAATTCAAATAGAGTTGGCAATCCCATGTGGAGCATAAAAGTGAGTTCAGAGCTTACACTTCTTCTTTTGGGTTGGCTGGCATATCAGCTGATTTATTTAGCCTTTTGTATCTTTGTCATATCTATGTCAACTAAAAATACAAAAACTGATATCAGATAAATAACTTTATTTTAGTATTTATGTAAGACACTGTGGTGGGGGGTGTTTCTTGCATTCAGCCTCCAGCTGCTGCCATTGATGTAAAACAACACAAAAGTCACCAGCTAGTTCTTGAAAAAAACATTTTTAACACACATTAATACAGTCAGAGGTCCAGACTGTTTATACATTATTGCTGCGTCGAGAGAATGGCCCTGACAAGGGAAGCTAAGCGGTGTCCTTCTGCTCAGTAACTTATCTCATAGCTAATAGTAACACCAGTTGAAACAAAAATACTCCCATCCAACCCAGAGGAAGAAGAGGGAGAACTGACGTCACTCTTCAGCACCGTTTGGGATTGCGAATGTTATTTGAATTATGGAACACTTTGCGGGGTGAGCATGAAAACAAAAATAGAATGTTCTTTTCTTTATCGTTTTCAAAAAGTCACAGGCAAGAAGAAAATAAAAAAGCAGTTTGGGAGATTTCTTATTTATTTTATTAATGAGGCAAAAGTCCAACTGTATTCTTAAATTGAAAAAGCATTTCTGCTAATCCGTTTTAATTTGAATCATGGTACGGATTTGCTTCCATAGTTGGCGTCTTTGTCAACCTAAAGAGACAGTTTAAATCACATGTGCCAAACTCAATGCGCATCGACCAAATCCCGCCCGCCATAGCCATTTATGTGGCCCTCTAAACTCTAGAGGACCATACAAATAGTACCTTTAAGTTCTATTTATGTTCACCTAAATACTTTTTTATCAGTCAAATCAAATCAGTGTTTATTTGAATATTCCTAAATCATCATTGTGAAAAGACTTCAGTATTATTTAACTTTAAGAGGTGCTTGTCGAATGCAGAGACAGGTATTTGTTAATATTTTTAATGCTTTGTTAAAGATACTTTTATCAATACTTTCTGCCACAACCGGCCCTTTAATAACATTTATGATCTGGATTTGGCCCAAAATGGAAATGAGTTTGACACCCCTACTTTAAATTATTGCTCAGTGAACAGTAGCCCAGGAACTACAAAATAATAAAATCTAATTTAAGTAATGATATGCGGCTTTAACATGAGAGTTAAAATAAAATGAATCGCTTTATTTTATTATGTATTTATTAGATTGTTGACACGTGAAAATAATTATGAATTCATTCATTCATTCATTCGTTCATTTATTCTTTTCTTTTCCTGTTTTTTCTAGGTTATGACATATATAATTATTTACATTATAATATATGGCATTCTGCATTGAGTAATTATTGATAACAGTTGTTGTGTCGACTTTCCTAGACAGCTGATAACAGGTTTTATTTATCAGAAGGAAGGTTATTTAAATGATGAATACTAAAATGATGTATTTCATGTCATACAGGAGCTGATCCCAGAGTTTTACTACTTGCCTGAGATGTTTGTGAACAGTAATGAGTACGAACTCGGCGTGCGTGATGACGGCGTTCCTGTGTCCGATGTGGAGCTTCCTGTTTGGGCTAAGAAACCTGAAGACTTTGTCCGGATAAACAGAATGGTAGGAGCCGTAGTCATTTCTGAAATACACAAACGCCTTTCAACTCAACCTTTTGACAAAAACTAATTATGCTCTTGTCCTTCTCCTACCATCTGCTTTTACCTCTCTCACCACTCAGGCATTGGAGAGTGAGTTTGTCTCATGCCAGCTTCACCAGTGGATCGATCTCATTTTTGGCTACAAGCAGCGAGGGCCAGAGGCAGTCAGAGCTCTCAACGTGTTTAACTTCCTGTCCTATGAGGGAGCTGTAAACTTAGACAATCTGGACGCTGCACAGCGAGAGGTTGGAAACCCTTGATAGATTCACATATTATCAAGAATTAACTGAAATCTAGTTTTCTTGCATCACAAAGATATAAGATTATACAACATTAATAAAACTGTCAAATATGCAATCTGTTAAGCTTTGGATAAATTTAATGTACATGCAGTAGGTCCACAGTGCTTTGCAAAAGTATTCATATTCTTTGAACTTTTTCACATTTTGTCACATTAAAACTACAAACTTTATTGTGTATTATTGCGATTTTACACAATAGACCAACACGAAGTAGTACATAATTGTAAGGTGAAATTTACCTCTAGCACCTTCTAAAATCTGGGGCCATGGACTGATCATTGTTTTTGTAAAATGACTAAATGTGGAAAGATTCATAGGGACCTAGGATTTCTGAAGCGCTTATTAACTTAGATAACTCTCTGCCTTAGTAAACTTAGTTTTGTTTTTGTTTGTTTTTCAAATTATTTTTCAAATAATATTTGAATTTTTCGTTAGAAGTAATGTGTAACCTTCTTATTCTTCTGCTTTAACATGTCTCTGTCTCTTTTATCTTCAGGTGATTGAGACTCAGATTCAGTTCTCAGGTCAGGTTCCCTCCCAGCTGCTGATAGAGCCACACCCGCCTCGCTCCTCCGCCATGCACCTGGTGAGAGACAACACCAGACATTGTTTTTAATCACTGTAAAGCAATTACAGATGAACAGTCTATCTAGCTTTGGTTATTGTGAGCAGAAAGATGTTTCGTTTCTTTTCTTATGTTCTTTTTTTTGCTAAAAAAATAAATGTTGGATTTCTGTCATATCTTAGCTCAACTTTACCATATTTCCAATACAGTTATACATTAACTGAATTGAATATTATCATGTGAAGTTGTATTACATACAATTGTATGTAATAATGTTCATTATTTTAGTTTTAGACCTTTGTCCTCCTGCTGTCCTCAGCAGTATGAGGCCACAGTGTCTCCACATGTCAAACCCAAACCTGTCAGTCCCAAACCCCGACCAGCCAGTGCCTCCACCTCCCCTCCTAGTTTTCAAGTCTCCTCAGTGTGTGAACCTGTTCTGACCCTGTGCTCCCACTAATTTACCTTTTCCCTTCCCTCCCTCTGTCCTATCCGTTCTGTCTTTCCCTATTCCTCCGTCTCCAACCCTTCCTCCATCATTTACCTTGACCATCCCTCCTCTTTCTCTCTGTCCTTTTCTCTCTTTCCTCTCTGTCTGTCTCACCAGTGTTTCCTTCCCCAGAGCCCTCTGATGTTTAAAGATCAGATGCAGCAGGATGTCATCATGGTGCTCAAGTTCCCCTCCAACTCACCCGTCACCCATGTTGCAGCCAACACGCTGCCCCACCTCAGCATACCGGCGGCCGTCACCGTCACGTGTAGCCGGCTGTTTGCTGTAAACCGCTGGCACAACACTGTCGGTGAGCGCTGCTGGAACTGTATTTTTCTGTTGACAAGAATCTCTCATACAGATATATGACTGTAATATCTGTCCATCCAGGCCTCCGTGGAGCTCCAGGATACTCTTTAGAACAGGCTCATCATCTTCCCATAGAAATGGATCCTCTCATAGGTCAGTGGACAGACATCTGAACAATGGATTAAAATGATTATTTGTTTTTATAGCAGTTGTAATTTCATGCTCCTCTTCAGCTCAGCCCACATATTTTTCTATAGAATTTAGGTCAATGAATTGACATAACCATAAAAGAAAGATGATTCTGTATTTGGTGAATAATTTCTGGACTGAGACAGCGATAGATTTGCACCATTATCTATCTAAACAAATGATGAGCCATTTTTTTCCAGGTAGATGTCATCAGAAGAATATTTGTTTAAAATATCCTTGCACTTCCAAAGGTTTATGATGCAATGCACTCTAAGATTCAAATGGTATTTTGAAGAGAGAGGTCCCACAGGATCACAGATCTTTCACCTTACTTAACAATTTCCGTATATTCATACTTTGCTTCATGCTTTACCTACTTGAAGGGTTTAATGCTAAAAAACTGCGTCTTAGTCACATCTGAACAAACCTCATGATTCCAGTTAAAGTCCCAGTGGAGTTAGGCAAACTTGCTTACGTTTATGATGGTAGGATAGGAATTGGCTCTTCTGGTAAATCTCCAAATCGTAGATGAGCTTTTGATAGCATCTAATGGTTGTTATGAACACTTTGTGACCCCAAGATGTGACACTTTGCTACAGTTCTCTAGCAGTGAGCTTTAGATAGATTTTATTTAATTTTTTTATTTACCTTAGCTAAAAACTGTGTATGTTGGTAAGATGTAAAATTTAAAAAATGTATTTATAAAGCACCTTTCACAAACAAATATCACAAAGTTTTTAACTAAAAGGTGGCATACTATAACACACAATGGCATCCAATACCTTTAACAGAAATACAAAACACAAATCTGTCATAAAAGTCCAAGTTTAACCAAAAGCTTTTGGATTTAGAAATTTAAAAGCAATACTTCAATTATATTTATTTTTTTAGAATCCTTAAAGGGCAATGATTTGGGTGGTTTTGTGCTGAAAACACTTATTTCTAAATTAATATGCACATAAAGTCTGGATTTTTCAAAAGAAAATTTTGTTTGAGATTAAACAACTGCAATAAAAAAAGTGTAAATATTTTGGGTCTTTTTACACATACTTATCAGTTGTGTCTATAATTGTGGAGGTCGCTTTCCTTTTTGTGAAATACCCTTTTCTACTTAATTCACGTTAAAGTCGAGTCAACAACAGCAGTCTGCTAGCAGTCAGCATTTGTAATGTTCGAGATGGAACTGTGTGTTAGCAGATATAAATGTGTAATAATAACACTCATGTCATGGCTAATTACAAAGCCATGGTGTGATGTCTGACTGCCTTCTTCCATTTTTTACTTCCCTGTGCTCCCATTAGCGAACAACTCAGGTGTGAACAAGCGACAGATCACTGACCTGGTGGACCAGAGCATCCAGATTAACACCCACTGCTTTGTGGTAACCGCCGACAACCGCTACATTCTGGTCTGCGGCTTTTGGGACAAGAGCTTCCGCGTTTACTCAACCGAAACTGGTTAGTTGTGTGGATATTTAACAAGTGTAGTGTGTTTTTTTTGATTTGTAAAGCTCGTATATTGGAAGTAGAATGGATTTAGAAAGAAAATATTAATTCCCCGATTTAAAGAAAGAAAGAGACTCTTGTGCTAATTCCGTCTGCTTGTTTATCCATCTGTGGTTTATTTTGATCTGGGAGTTAATCAGCCATGACCTTCCAGCATATGAGCAGAGGACACATGCTGACTACAATGTCCTCCCTCTTCTCTGCAGGAAAGCTGACCCAGATAGTTTTCGGCCACTGGGACGTGGTTACATGCCTGGCCCGGTCAGAGTCCTACATCGGTGGAGACTGCTACATTGTGTCTGGCTCCAGAGACGCCACTCTTCTTCTTTGGTACTGGAGTGGACGACATCATATTATAGGGGATAACCCTAATAACAGTGAGTGGTGTCACAGTGGAGATGTTTCTTTCGGTTACTCTGAGTACATTTAGGGTTTAAGAGCTTGAGCTTCATGATGATGTGTGTTCTCCAGGTGACTACCCTGCTCCCAGGGCGGTGCTGACAGGACATGACCATGAAGTGGTGTGTGTTTCTGTCTGCGCAGAGCTGGGACTGGTTATTAGTGGAGCCAAAGGTTTCTGTCATTTATTTGATTACCTGAAATCAAGCAAACACCCACAATGATATTTTACTAAGTTACCTTTGTTCTCACTCTTCAGAGGGCCCGTGCCTCGTCCACACCATCACAGGCGACTTGTTGAGGGCTCTGGAGGGTCCAGAGCTTTGCATGCAGCCTCGCCTTATCTCAGTATCCAGCGAGGGACACTGTATCATCTATTACGAGAGAGGTCGCTTCTGCAACTTCAGCATAAATGGCAAACTGTTGGCGCAAATGGAAGTCAATGATTCCTCTCGAGTAAGGCTTCGGTTAATATCACTGATGTAAATGAGCTGTAATTGTTCATCCGCTCATCACGCCTTCTTTGCCTCTGCTGTACCTCTCCTCAGGCCATCTTGTTGAGCAGTGACGGGCAGAACCTAGTGACCGGAGGGGATAACGGAGTGGTGGAGGTGTGGCAGGCCTGTGACTTCAAACAGCTTTACATCTATCCTGGCTGTGATGCCGGCATCCGGGCCATGGACCTCTCACATGACCAGAGGTACACAAAAATCCAGGGAAGCCAGTCACTCCTGGTTCCATGTTTTCTCCATTTTTAAGTCTGAAAACTGTTAATTTCTTTGTTTCTCATTTGTTTTTGAATATCTTTAGGTTGGTCTCATAATTTTGTTCCTTACTTAATGTTGTCAGACAGAGTCTATTTAAGTTATTTCTTGATTCTAAAGGTCTGGCAGTTATCTGGTCTTGGGGTGGCTGTTAGAATTTAACTCAGCTTTTGTGGTTGTGCGCAGTATATTCATGATTAGCAAGGCGGCGTTAACCTTTTCACATAGGTTAGTACCAGGTTAGTTAGGATAATCTTTTGTCCTTTATGAAATATATGTATTAAACTATACAAATTTGTTAGATTTTTTTTCATTTAAGTGTGACAAAAAAGTGAAAACAAAAGAAAATTATAACAAGTAAAATAATTTGTTCGCAATGCTGACAATTTATTTGTGTAACACACAGGTGTCTCCCATGTTCTGTGGACCTGTGTCCAGTTGATGTTGCAGATGTGTATTTCTACCCAACAGGACTTTAATCACCGGCATGGCCTCCGGAAGCATTGTTGCGTTCAACATCGACTTCAACCGCTGGCACTATGAACACCAGAACAGGTACTGAGGCGGACGGCATGAGTTGGACGAGGGAAGGAGTGCTACATTGCTGCTGTGCCTCAGCAAAACGATGGAGGGAAACCACAGGTACCGAGACAAAGGAATATTTAGTTTCAGACCTTAGGCTCTATTCCCTTGCATTGAGGAGACGACGGCGCTGGTGGGAACGGCTTACCTTGTGCACATGTGTGTAACCACAGACGCATAATAAGAAGATACACACTGAAACCTGCTTCAATAATACAACACAGTGACTGCAACATGGGGGCAGAGAGCTTGTGAAGCAGGGGTCGATCCTCATGGGGCAGATTGATTTTACTGTTCCTGGTATGTTTAAATCATCACACATACTCAAGTCTTTTTTTCTTTCCCTTTTTTTCCTGTTTAACTCCTTACTTCTTGGAGCTTTGTTTATAAATTATTTGGGTGGACTTTAAATTAAAATTTTAAATTCCTTTGTTGCCTCTAAACTAATGCGCCAGCCTGTACCTATTGCCCAGAAGCCGGTGCAATTGGCTTGATCTTAAATTTACTTCTGAAAAAATACCCAGTGTTAATTTAGTTTTTATCTTGTTTAACTTTATTATTATAATTATAATTATAATAATAATACTAATTATTATTATTAGTAGTAGTAGTATATTTTTATCCCCAAATCTGATTTTGTGTAAATAAGGCTCTTCTTCCTTCAGAGTCACACTTGTTCTTTCACTACACCAACTGCGCTTCTCACCTTTAATTTATTAATGACTTGCTGTATGTAAAATACTGTGTAATAATTATTATAATGTCGACAAGACTGATGGTAAAAATGGTGGTATCAGGAACGGTGATTTTTTTGTTTTTATTTATTTTCTTTTTTGTTCTTTTTTTTTTGCTGGAGACGGTTATTATAAAGAGCTTTTTTTCCCCGTGCCACTGAGGATGACAAACACGAGACTGACATGATTCTCTTTGTATATTTGGTGATTGTTTTGTCAAATATGTACATACAGTCTTGGTTCAAGCTTGGCAGGAGACTTACTGGGCTGAATGGGACTGAAAGTGCAAAAGAAACCTTCACATACTCACATTTGTTGATTATTTAAAAAAAGGAAAAAAAGAGAATCAACTCAGTGTAGAAGTTTGTTTTGTATCTGCACTTTGCACCAATCACATATCATTATTTATTAGCTTGGTTCTTTCTGGTCGGCTGCCTTCCTGTTTAGGCTCCATATTTTTGTTTTATTTTTCTTCCTCCGGGGATTATTTGTGCATCGATGTTTGTATTTAAAAACAGTTGAGCTCATGAGTGATTCTTCAGTTTTACAACCTCACAGTTGTAAGCAATATCATGATTCTGTAGCTGATAGAGAAGACGGCGAGGAGGAGAGGACAGCGTGTGACACGTACTGTATGTGTGAAGCCATCATGATCAAACGCGCACATGCACATACTCTTATTGACAGGTTCAAACTTACGTATCCAAAAAAAAAAAAAGCTTAAATATTTTTGGATCTATGAAACCGTAAAAAAACTATTGTATTCATGTTTTATTGCAAAGATGTAAAATATGACATGTGTGAGTTGGGAAAAAAATCATAAGAAAAATAAAATATGCAAAGAATTTGACGTCTGGACTCTTAATTTAGCACATAATTTGTTGCATGTCTGGAGAAATTAGTTCCAGTTGGATGAAAATACTGCTTTTCAAGACACAGAACAGTCTCTATTAAATTATATATAAAAATACAAAAAAGTTTTATTGCAGTAGCATCATTTAACCTAAAAATGTTTGAAAAAAATCCAAGTAAGTTGAGTTAGTGGGGAAATAAATTCCAATATTTAATAAAAATGGAACACGTATTGATTTCCTTAAAATTACCTTTAAGCAATGCAAGTTTTAATCTAAAATGTCCTTTTTTAGTGTAATCAAAGAGTTTAGAAGCTTTAAAGTAATAATGCTTCACTGGGGTTTAAACATGGTATGATTTAGAGGGCCGTTTTCTCTCAAAATGGGAAACACAAGAGAACATGCATTACCTAAGGCAGCCATAGATTGATCTTTATTTTTCAGGCAGTAGCTACTAGAAAATAACTGCTCACTTGTTAATGTTGACATTTAGAGCAATAATGAATTAGCATAAAACAAGTGGAACGTTGACAAACAAGGCTTGAATCAAGTTTATCATGTTATCACACATGGTGAGCAGGATGGTAAGGGAGGCAACAACCCCGAAGTTCAGTGTTGGATAACTATGGCAAAAATGGGATGTTTAAGTCACCAAGTCTTCATTACAACCATTATATGCCATCTACCTGCTAAGTAGCTGCTTAAGAAGTATGCCAGGAAAAAGCCTTTTCTGTCCTACTATCACAAATGTAAATATGTAGAGTTTGCTAAGCTATCTCTAAAACCCTGTGCTTTGGTCAGATGAGAATTGGGTCCTTGAGATCTGTGTTATTCCTTCTTTCAGAGTCCGTTTTTTTTCCTACCTAAATTCAGTTAGATCCTTAAATATGGAGTTTAGAAGAATATGAACTGAAATAAAACTACATTTGGTGAAAAAGACAATACATCAAAAGTCCCCTTGACTAAGATTTAGCTTTTTGGCAACAACAATACAGATGGGATTGGCGTAAAGCAAAGACTAAATAGGTGGAGAAGCACTAAATGCCCAGTGTTAAATACAGTGGAAAATCTTTGATGCTCTGGGTCTGTATTCTTGTCCAAAAGCCTCTGAAATATTATTAGACTGTATCCGGACTTCTTTGAAATACCAGACTGTTTTAAATCAAGATCTGGTGGACTCTGCCAGAAAACTAGAAGGGAAAGACCAAGGGCTGTCTGTCTTATTGACAAAATGAGGGGGTTCAAAGCATTAACTGCAATAATTGTGAAACCAGGAATTTTGTTTCCCACTGAATAAATACTCAAATATTAGATTATTTTCTTGATTCTTCACAGTCAGATTATGCTACTGCAATAAAAATGAATTGTCTTTTAAAGTTTTTTTAACATTTACATCTGCGTGCTGCTGTGATTTTTTAAAATCTTTTTTCTTTCTAGACCAGGCTTAAAACAAGACCAGTTATCTACATCCCATCTCTGCACTTCAACTCTAGTCCTCAGATGAATGTGCTTTACATTTCCACCACCCTCGACTAGAACTTTTTTTTCTTTTCAACAAACTGTCCGAACAGTTCTTTGACTTGCTGAACAGGGGAAACAACCTTTCCCAGGTTGTCATCCTGGAGTACGGATGAGGGCTGACAGCTGGAGAGAAACGTCCTGCTTCAGGTTCGTTGCAGACTGGCATCATGCACTACGGAAGCTGACAGGCGGGAGAAGGTATCGCCAGGAGACCTGTCTATCAGGTCTGCTCAGGCTGGAATTTCATCTTGTAGTTTGTTACTTTTGACCTGTGCTGTTCTGTTATGTAAATGTTCTCTTCTGTGCAACCTGCTGTCTTCACACTCTGTGGGGTGATGCACCAGTTCTGAATGCAGCCTTAGTGTTATGCTAAGTGTTTGCAGTAGATACACACTCCTGTCTACAAAGTAGAGATATTTAATATTTTATGATGCTGAATTTTGCAGTGCATTCTACAGACGTCATCAGGAATGATTTACAAAGTTTCTAAAGTAAATATGACAGAAGAAGTCCACAAACAAGGATAAATGTCTTTCACTTTGTGTTTCCCTTCAATGGGAAAGCATTCATCAGGTTCATTTTTTGTTGTTCAAGTCGGGTAAAGCAGGATATGTTGACTTTCAACCCATATAACCTCCATGGTGGCTATACAAATTGCACCAGACTCACTGAACCTCCAGGGAAAAACATGCATGCATGGGAGGATAATATAATTCCATCATCTTATTTTGTGGAGTTTTTTTCTGTTTGTTGTGCATGCATCCTCGGCCTGTAAAGAGAAAACAGCGCATTTAGTCACGAGTCTGCACGCTACGAGCTCTCTCAAGTAGAGAGTGCAGAGATGGTGGACCTCTGAGAAGAGATGCTGCAGATCTCCATGTTGGTGAAGGAGCTTCCTCCCTCACTGCTGCAGTCAGGGACTGAGGAAGACGATGAGATGATGTTCTTCAGCCTGTGGAGGGAGATGATGAGCAGCGTGAGCAGGAACACCAGCAGGCCGAGGAAGAGCCACACGTACACATAGACATTGCCCTGGCGACCTCCTGGAGATGAGGCAGCCGCCGACGTGGAGGCAGACGTCGGGGAGAAACGGAGAAAAGTCCCATCGTCTATCGGGGTGACAACGGTCTTGTTGTTGTCCACCAGCAGCACGTCCATTCCTGACATTCTGGCTGACATTTTAACGTGAGGGGAAAGAAAAAGAAAGAAAGAAAGAAAGAAAGAAAGAAAGAAAGAAGAGTTTTATTGCTAGGCAGCAGTAACCCACAATAGTTCAACCTTAATTATTTAAATGACCTCAAGGCAACTTGTCTTTTGTCTGATGGAACTGCCAAAGACTTACTGTTTCACAATGTCATATATTGCTGACAAGAGCTTTAACCAATATCCTTGTCTAACCTTCAATCAACTTTTACTTGCACTGAAAGCAAATCAAAATTTCTCCTTCCCTTTATTGACTCTATGATGATACACAACCTTGTGTATGTCTTCCTTCAAGCCTATTGGGAACATGAAATGAAATTAAGGAAAGCTAGAGATCCTGGGAATTCTTTTGAGAGTGCAACTATTAGTGATGCACTCTACAATTCTGGCCTTTATGGAAGATGGCCCTTGTTTAAAGAAACTTTTATAAAGACTTAAGAGTTTTTCAAGATTTGAAGAACATCAAAAACGGTCCTTTGAAAGGAAAATGGCAATCAAATGAAGAAGGTGTTCTGATGAGAAACTTTTTGACAGTCAAAACACTATGGCTGCACAGTGGAGCCGTTGTTAATATAACTGCAGTTGGTAATGCCTTGGAGCAAGACGGTCTTTGGTTTAAATCCTGGCTCTGTGTTTGTCTGCATAGAGTTGGCATGTTCATGTGCATGGGTGTATTCTCTCTGGCTACTCTAGATTCCTCACACATTCCAGTGTGTGTATCTCCATGGTTGTTTGTCCTGTTTCCCTCTTTGTTGCCCTTTGATGGACTCGCAACCTGTACTGTATACAGTGTACCCCAACTTTCGCCCAATGACTGCTGGAGATGGGCACCACCACCCACAACCCTGCAAGAATAAGCAGGTATAGAAAGTGGATGGATACAAATCACTGTGTGGTGAGAAACTAACAACCTAAACCCAACTGAAAATCTGAGGCGAGATGACATTTAAATTTAAGCTCACAGACACTCTTCACCCAGTCTGATGAAGGTTGAGCTATTTTGTGAAAAAAGAAATGGAAGATTTATGTTTCTTGATGTGCAGTCTGTAGACCTTTTCAGATTTTTATTTCCCAAAAATTTAGAAAGCAAAATCTTTTCCCTTCTAATTGACAAATAAGCAGTGAGAATTTTGTGGTTGTAGCCAGATAAAATGTAAAAATATTTTGCAAGGCACCATATAGAGATTATCACATTTCAACACATTACATTACACAAAGAGCACTTCGCTTAAAGATTGCAGGTTTACTTGTGGTCCCTAGGATTTCTAAAAGTAGAATGTGAGGCAGACTCCTCTCCTGTGGAACCAGCTCCCAGTTTTAGTCTGTGAGGCAGACACCCTGTCGCTTTAAAACCAGACTTTAAACTTTCCTTTTGATAAAGCCTATAATTAGGATGGCTTAGGTCATCCTGAGCTATCTCTGTAGTTATGATGCTATAGGCTTAGGCTGTTTGAGGACAAACAGACCACTTTTCTTCACTCCGCTACTTTCTCTTTTACTACTCACCAGTTGTATTACTTGCTGTTATTTTGACAGTTAACTTTGTTTTCTCTCAGTGTTTTTCTCTTCATAGAAGCAACATCTGGTCTGGTATCCTGCCTAGCTACGATGCCCTGTTGGACGGGGGGCATCGACTGGGATGATGGTCCTAGTAACTAAACATCGTCCGTGTCCTGTTATCAACTTTTTACTTTCTTTAATATAGAAAGTACTCTTACATCAGTTATTTGTGTTCTTTCTGTGTCTCTGCTCTGTCTTCTCAAACCCCCAGACGGTCGTGGCAGATTGTCGCTCGTATTAGCCTGGTTCTGTTGGAAGTTTCTTCCTGTTAAAGGGGAGTTTTTCCTGTTAAAGGGGAGTTTTTCCTCTCCACTGTCACTACACGCTTGCTCAGTATGAGGGATTGCTGAGGTTGGAGTCTGCATCAACAGGGCATAACTGCCAGTCAATGACTCGATGCAATCTGCTGGATAAAGTGCCTTGAGATTAAATCTGTTTTGAATTGACGCTATATAAATAAACTGAATTGAATTGAAAGAAAAAAATGTCTAATTTCCATAGAATTAGCTATTAATGGTTAAATGTATATATTGTATACGAATGAAAAAAGTCATGTCTATGCTAAGTATGACAATATTGTTTCAAAAAGAGCTTGGGCGCAGATTGGGACATTAAACTCATTAAAATGATTTTTTCAGCCATATTAGGAAAGGAAAGCTCTTCAACTTTTACAGACCATTTTAATGAACAGCAGGGGGAGTGCTTGTAACATCGAAAGCCTGTCAGAACTCTTGCCTCCAGCAGTGTCTGCTCATAAATGAAGGCATTATCTGATGAAATTAAACCCTCATAATCAGCTTTCACAATGACAACCGAGCGGCAACCTTCCTCTTCTGTGTATTAATACTGTTCATAATGTTCCATCACAAATCACTGCTCAGAACTGAGTGTGAGAACCGAGGAGATGTCTGTTAGTGGAGAGAGAGGCTGATTTGTATTTGGTTCACGGCGCTCTTGTGTCTTGACTTGATCTATGACAGCGAGGAGGGAGACACTTCAAAGGGAGGAATAAATGACCATGACAAGAATGAAAGCAAAAGGTCAGCACACACTTTTCATCTCACATTGGTGTGTGCGCTCACTTTGCTCTTATCTGTCTTTCTCTCTCTCTCTCTCTCTCTCTCTCTCTCTCTCTCTCTCTCTCTCTCTCTCTCTCTCTCTCTCTCTCTCTCTCTCTCTCTCTCTCTCTCTCTCTCTCTCTCCATTTCATTCATTTTCAGCATGGCCCATATAGCCTTCATTCCTGGTCACTTGCATGATATTCAGGGGAGAGTGGTGAAATATATTTTTGCTCTCCACAAGCCGTTTGAACTACATTAACTGTGTGTGTGGGCCCCCATTAACAGAGCATTTTCAATATTTCTGTGGAGAAGGGAAAGGTAGCAAATAGAAAAAAACAAAACACTAAAACACTAAATGCATTTTGGAAAGGTTTCCAATTTCTCATGGCAAGAGTTGTTACCAATTGTTATAAATATTGATGCTCTGAGTTAGGAGAGTGCCACTGGAAAATGTATAATCAGACCTTTTAGATTTGTGTCTAAATCAGGAACTAGATTAGGTTCTGGATTAATATCCAAGCTACAGATCTGGTTATTTACTGGAACCATTAGCAGTCAGCCTCTGTAATTTTCATTTACAGGTGGGTGTTAATTGCCTTTGATTTGCCAAAGACTGTTGAGTATACACATGCACCAACAAGTTACTTGCTCTCTATTTAGTTTGAGCAATATCTATTCAAATTGGGATGGTTACATTAAGTGACTTAAAGTACATTAGCCATAAGAGGTAGAGTATGAAGGCAGATTTACCAACATACATATTACAAAGCTTTGCGACCTGCAATACGGTTATTTTGGGAACATATTGCCATGCGAATGAATGGCCCAGTTTATGATGACTTCTCAAGTAGCAAACTTTTAAGGGTCCCTAATCTTCCTCCACATTGTGTGCAAGATGAGTTTGGGTTCTCTTCTAATGTTTGTCACACTTTAGCGGTTTTAACTTATGTAGACTCTGACTGTAGACATGGGCAAATTTAGACAAGCAGCTTTTTTGCTTTATGTACATCAACCTAACTTGAATAGAATGTTCTCCTGTCTTTCTGATTTTGACAAGTGGCTAATAGAATTTACCCTCTGTCCATCCATCCATTATCTATACCTTCTAGCCTGTGCAGGGTTGTGGTGAAGGGGGTTTTCACTGCATAGTTTAGACTATGTGACATTATCTGACTGCAATTAAATTTCTATTTATTTTTAGGCAAGATTACAAAGGAAACCTTGACTACATTTTTTTTTTCTTTCTTAGAAAACAAAACACCTTGTTCGCACAACTGTATGTTTTGTGATGAGTGGGATGATGGACCAGCCTGAAACAATAAGGTGAGTAACTGTGACACAACCTCCACTTTCCAACCGAGCGAGACAGTAGTTAAAAACCCGTGTTTTAGACAAAAGGTGAGAAGAGATGCAACAGCAAATCCAGAAAAAATACCCAACTACCAGCTATGTATATTGTAGGCTTTTGCAAAATTTTGCAAATAGCAACATATCATCTAAAATTGTCACTCCCCTGACTTTGACAATTTCATCAAATTGATTAAAAAGCCTTTTATATGCGCTTATAGGAGATTATAGAACTTTTTAGTGAGTGTTACCAGCTTCATGTGGAAGAAAACTTGCAGGAAGTTTAAGCAAACCCCTCTGTCCCCAAACTGTTTTATTTCAGCATCTTTTTCAGTTCCTTTCATCTCTTTCTCTCTGGATCGTGAATTTGACAAGAACTCTGCTCTCTTTAATTTGAAGCCCCAAGTAGCTTCAGGCAGACGCACAGCATAATGAGGATGGATGAGTTGGGCTGCCTTGTTTCTTTTTTCGACTGGGCGCTCTCTTGCCCCGACTCTTGTTTTCTTTATCAAATGCTCCCTATAGTCAAACGGGGCCAATAATTTGTTTGTTTCTATAGTTTATTTCTCTCCAGATTATTTTTGCATTATTTACAGCCACTGCATAAACAAAATTCTAACATTTTGTTCATTAAATGATTTAGCCATCTGTTTAAGGGTCTTCTTCCATGACACCTTTTAATGGTCTCGACCTTTGCCCTCACCTTCTTTCCACGCCCCTCTTTGCTACTCTGCATTCACTGAGGTCCTATGTGATGTGTTGTTTTCAAATCAGTGATGAAGCTTGTTTATTGTGCGCTAAAGTGGCTGATAATTGTGCCTAATGATGCTTTTTGTATCCAGGCAACTGACGTACGTACAGTTCTTTTTCAAGCTAATCTACTTCAAGAGGGCAAGCCGTGCAGTCCCAGAGGGTCTGAAGAGGTTAGACATGTGTTCACACGCCCACCTACTCACGGTAAATACCGCTGGTTTTAATTTCCTAAGGAAAAGCACGAAACGTAAGGTAGGGAATACGACGACACTTTAAGGAAAAATGTTTGCTATTAATAATATGTAGTTGTTTTTTTTACCCTTTACTGTGTATCCCCTACAAATCTATAAATCAAATATGTGACTTAACCTGCTCTCTACCCCCGAATTTCAAGGAAGGAGTGAGTGCTCGAGTGAGGATGAGAGTTAAATTGCTCCTTGAAGAGGAACCTTGCATCAGACAGAAGATCAGTGCTTCACTGCAGTCTGCAAGACTCCTGTTGTTATTCTTTCTTCTGGGTTTCTGCTGTCTTTTCTCTTAAAGGTGTATGACCCTCAGAGGGCGATCTGGCTGTCATCTGCCTCTCTTCTTTTTCAGCTGGAAGAACAGAAACACTAAAGAATAATTTCATACCAAGTAGAAACACACAGACAAAATTAGTGATAGATTTCCAGTCTTTGGGTTTGGTAAAGATTTGACCTTCTGAGAACAATTTCTGCCTTGGACGAGGTTTACGCTCTCCGAGGGCATCTCTAGTTGGTTTAGTTTACCTGCTGTGACGGGTTATTGATTGTTTTACATCCTTTGCAGAGGTGATGACCAGTTCCTGTAAATCAAGACTTTATTCATTTTAAATGAAAGACAAAGTGATTTAGAATTTGCACTTTAATCTGTCATTAGTATTATATATTAGCAACTGGTAAAATTGTCCCAGTTAGCTTTACTAATTGTGCATCAGTCGCTGTGTGTATTATAGCAGGACTTTTAATACATTTAACAAGTACCATACCACCTCAGTAAATGCAAAGCTTTCTTTGTACAACCCTGATATTTTAAATCAGTAGTGCAACAGGACCTTCTCTTTGTTATGTTGAAGATGTTTTTCTCCACTGGCATAAATGACTGAAGTATTGTTTGTAAACATTTGTATGATCTATATTGGCAAAATTAACAGAAAGACGTCCTGTGAAGTTCAAATTCCAACTTGGAAAGTTTAAGGTTTCCTACCACCCCCCAAATCTAAAATCCAAAATGGCTGCCTTGCACATAAAACTTAATGACAGATACTTTAAAAGCAAAAAGTTTATGAGCCCTCTGGATTGTTTGTATTTTATCAAATATTTATTTTACACAGCACCATACAGCTCCTTTTAGGGACCATGTTGCTACATTGGTTAAAAGTACAAAATACAGAGATAAATATATTTATTTGCTTGTATTGCTAATAGTAGTTAGCATGATTACTGAGCACAACAATTTGCAAGTCTAGTAAGAACACTGTCAGGTTGAGTTGATGTTATTTCTAGATCTCAATTGTTATGCTATGGCTGAGAGATCCATTTTGCACCCACAAAATCGGAGTGTAAAACAACTATATCGAGCTTTTTGTTGTAGCGGTCCGAATGAACAGCTGATATGCCCCTGTGATGCAATTTTCTATTTAAAACTTTTTTTAAAGTTTCTTGTTGTCAGCAAGACCTCGTTCATTTATTGGAAAAAGATTTCCTAGCCTATCAAACTGAAAATCAAACTATTCTGGTCGCAAATCGGTTTTTCAGGGCATCTCCACTGTAAGCAAATGACAACACTCTGGCCAGAGTCTGTGTCTCTTCAAATATCACTATTTTTAGTCAAGCCCGAGAGGCTCGTCATATCTACATGGTCCTGACTTAACAAACAAGGATCCATTTGTGATTGGTTTGCAGCCTTTAAACTTTTACTGCTATCATATCTAGTGCAAGCTGTGTATGGGATCAGAGATACTCCCTGTTTTTATACTTGACCTTCAGAATGACCCACAGTTTAATGCAGTGAAAGTTTAATTCCTTTCCAAGTGAACACAGAGAAACATTTGAAACACTTTAAGATTTGCTTTTGTATAGTCACTGTAAATTCGTTGTCTTTTACGTCTTTTTGATCTTGATATTTTGGTCTCAAGCTGAAAATTTGCAGATGAATCCTCTACTTACTGATTTCACATCAGTGTGTCCAAGTGACCCTATTGCAACATGCCAAAGTAGAGTTTTCTGGGTTTAAAAGCCATTAAGGTCCATATTTGGAGGCCAAAGGAAGACCTGCCGGAAGAAAACACACAACCAAGTTGGTCTTCTATCCAATTTAGTTCTTTTTTTTAAACATTAGATTTCACTTTGAGCTTCTGTTTTAGTTTCCCTTCCTGTTTGTTTATGTTTGGAAACCTTAACCACATTTTTACATTAAATATTGACCAAATTCAATACAAGCTGGAGATGGGTTTGGTTTACAGCTTTCGGACTTTTTTTCTTCTTCTATTTTGGTGAGTAGAGGATTGATATTTTGCATTAATAAAAGAAGCCTCCCACTCAAATTCCTTGCTTTGAGAAAGGTTGCTGAGGGCCACACAAAATTATGTTCATCACAAATAATTAACAGGGTTTTTATCATTGTCATCCCATGAGACTGGGTTGACAGACCATAATTCAGCTTCTTGCAAAATTGAACAATAGATAATATTCCGTCGTATATATGTATATGTGTGTATATATATATATATATATATATATATATATATATATATATATATATATATATATATATATATATATATACTGAGGAAAAGGCTGGTAATTGAAATGAACATACAGAAAATCCAATGAATTTCCGGTGACTAAAATAGCAAATCTTAAAGTGTTTCAAATGTTTCTCTGTGTTCATTTGGAAAGGAATTCAACTTTTACTGCTTTAAACCGTGGGTCCTTCTGAAGGTCAAGTATGAAAACACGGAATAGCTCTGATCCCATACAAAGCTTGCACTAGATATGATAGCAGTAAAAGTTTAAAGGCTGCAAACCAATCACAAATGAATAGCTCTTGTGTATATCAAATTTAGCTAAAAATAAAAACATATTTATAAAAAAGAAAGCAATATCATCTTTGTAATTAAAATTATGAAAACCGAAAATGACATTCTTATAATGAATTGAAAGTCAAATAGAACAGAATCAGTAATAAACTTGTGGAAGTCCTTCCAGAATTTACAAGTACATTTGCATGACCAAAACAAATGAGTAACTGTTTCAGGTTGCTGTTGGCTGAAAGTACAGTTAACGCTTATATCAGTCATGCGATTTGATAAATAATTTTTTGTAGGATAACATTTGTGTATCAATTTAAATGAAATCTTTTTTTGATTTTGTTTGTTAAAAGAATCTTTTTCACAAAATTTGCCTAATGTAATGTGGATAGTGGAACAGAAACCATGGCATCCTGAAACAAAGCTCTTATCCTGGTGTGCAGAAGCTTACCAGATGAAAAGCTAACTCTACCAAGAGAAGAGTGTAATACATCAAGGGGATTGAATGATTATAGAAGAGCTGTGGGAGCACCTGAATAACGTCCACAGAACAGATGGGATAGCATCCAATACCATTGAAAATTCTTTAAGTGTTATTGGTACATTATATCTCATAAGATATTCAGAGTAATTGTATAACAGTACGTTTTCTTTGCACAACTGACTAACCAAAACAATTTCATTGTAAAAAACAATTCTTCAAACACAGTGTTTTGATCTAAACTTGTGTAGCTTACCAGCAGCGTCACTCGCAAAGTTAAGCAGATGAGGAGCGGAGGGAGAGGCTTTGGTTAATGGTCATCATGTGACTGACAGCAACCAGATCATTTTATTTAGCTACATTGTTAATAGTGCTGATGTTGAGCTCACGCAGGCCTCCACACACATGCAACCTACAGAATGTTTTTTTCTTTAAAAAAAAAGATTGTTTGTTGTTCTGATCGTTTGTGTCTGAGCCCATGCGTGAGAACTCAGCAGCTCGAAACTTCCTGGAAAAGCTGGTATGTTCAAAAATGTTCAGAATTCACGATTTAAAACTAACTCAAGTGTTTTTAAAAATTTCAAAATCATAAACCTGGGAGGTCCTTCACAAAGCATTTAATGTGTGAGGAATGCCAGATGTGGGGGTTTGTGGTCACTACATCCAACATAAAACATTCACAATGGCCACACTCCTCTTACATTTAAACAATATTACTCTTGAATACAAATTACTATGATGCTGTAGGTATTTTGTTTATCTCTTTTCAGAATGTAATTTTGTACACTGTTTACCTCTCTCACTGTGCATAGATGCAGTGCTAAATGTTTGAATTTAGTCTGCGATACTCTAGACGGCGTTTGCAGTCCTCAGGAGGTACGGTTCTGCAACTTTTCGGTGCCTCCCTGCTTCAACACTCCTTAATCATGTGTCTGAATTACCTCCTCAGAGTGTCTTCAAGTTCTATAGATGCCTGGTAATGAGTCATTTATTTGGTTCAGGCATGGTGGAACATGGATGCATCTAAAAGTTGAAGGATAATAGCTCTCTAAGATTGGAGTTGGAGACCTATGATCTAGAAAAGTGGTTCCCAACCTTTTTTCCTTGAGCCCCCTCATGCCTGTGTCCAAGACAAGCCAATAACCCCTGAATCCCAACTCCTACCTACATACACACATTAGAAGTGATTAATTACAAAGTTTTATTTGCAAAATATGAAGAGTAATTCTAGGTTTTTGTTCTCATTCTTTTTGTTTTACACTATAGGCAATATACACAATTTTCTTTTTGTCTTTTGGATTGTATGAATGTAATATTTGCAAATATAATTTTGGTAACCTCAGCACAAACAAAATTGTGCAGACCCCTAGGATCTCTGGGGATGTCCTGGAACCCAGGTTGGGAACCACTGGTCTAGAGTGTGTAAGCAGAATTACAGTATTTCTTTTAGCTCTTTTAGAAATATCCTTGATCCCTTTTTGTTATGCTGCAGTTATTGGTTCACTGCACTTAGTAAGTTTGATATTTCTTTTAAATACCTGATAATCTTCTCTAAAACTGCAAATTGAAACAAAAACTTAAGATTTTTAAGAGTCTGTTAATCTTTGCTAAAGGTCTTTTCAAGTTAACTTTCAAAGCCATTTGTCTGGCTTCATCTTCACCTAACACTGAAGGTTAGAGGGCACTTGGTCTTTAGTCTCAGATGTAGAAATTTCTCACAAAGAAAAGATTTGGTCTCTTCTCATTCTCTCTTTGTGATCTTTGCTGCTCTTGCACTTCTCTTTAAGCGTCTTGAAGACCAAGGTCTCTTCAGTTTCTCTAGGCCTACACAGGAGCAGAAGCTTGTGAAGCTGCTGCTGCTCCTTTGAAAGAAATAAGTTGATTGAGCACCATTCCCTTAGATTAAACTTCCCTGGGCTTCACATTCTGTGACTTGAATTTCAACCTTCTTAATCAAGTCACAAAAGAAAATCTGTTCGCTTCCCTAGAAAAGTTAAGCTTATACATTTTTAGTCAGTTCGGGTTGTCAGCTTTCTAATTTTTATATTTCTTCTTACATTAAATATCTCAGCCTGCAGCCCATCAGGGGCTCCTTGGAGAAGTACTCCTGCTTTTCACTCCCAGAAAGGCCTTCTTTCGTCAGCTATTTTACTTTTATTTTTTCAATGATGAGTTCTCTGCTTTGTCAAGTCCTTTAAACTAGCCTGTCTGCCTACAAATCTCTTTCAGCAGTTCTGTAAAATTAAGCTTTGGTGTTTGTATGTTTTGTCTCCCATATATCTATATGTACCATGAGCTTTGACTCCTAAAGCTCAAGATTCTCCTTCATCTGCTCAGTCTCTTTAAACAGCCCCATCCTTTGCTATTGAAGTACGTTCAGCCAATACTCCTCCTGAGACTTTGCGCCGCATAGCTTCCTCTGCTCCACTTTCTCAATCTGTCTTCTGTATGCTTCTCATTTTTCCCTCCATCTCTGTATAATCTTCTTCAGTGTCACTGTTTTATATGTATTCAGCTTAGGTTATCCTTCTAATACATCTTTCCTGCAGAGAAATCCTTAACAGCTGTGGAGATTATATTGTTGATGCAGAGTTTAGGTATAGTTTAAACCAAACTTTGGGTCAAGAAAAAAATTATGACCTAGGTTGACGAAGAATCATAATTTTTTCAGACTTTACTGAGCCTCTTCCACAAATTAAAATCAGTAATGCTGGTAAGTTACACTGTTCAATAATTGTAATTTCAGTGGGTTCTGCTTTGACTTTTACATAATGATCCTGATCATTCAAGATGACAGCCTGTAGCTTGTAAAAGCTAGCTATGAAATACGTTCAACACTCTCGCTTTGACCAAAGAACTAGTCAAGAAATCAATACAAACAGGCTAAAAAGCTTAATTTTATTCTAAGTTATACCTCTATCACACTATTCTGTATTACCCTTTAGTTTCAGTGGCGTTAGAAGACATGACGCTGTAAAAATAAAAATATTCTTTGGGAGGCAGGAAAAGCTGTGATTAGAGGTAAAATAATCTAATTCTCATCAAATAAAAAGAAAATGGAAAAAAAAACGTATTCAGGAATTAGAAGAAACTTTTAATTCATTAGAAGCTTCTCTAGATGAGGAGAGACTAGGCAAAATCCGTAAAGCAAAGCTAGATTTAAATCAAATTATTAATAAACAGACCCAGTTCTTAATTCAAAGACTTAGGATAGAAAACTTTGAACAAGGTAATAAATCAGGTAGATTTTTGGCTAACCAGCTTAAAATTAATAAAGAAAAAACAACTATATCTGCTATTAAAGATCAGACCGGGAATACAGTATATCATCCTGGAAGAATAAACAACACATTTAAAGAATTTTACAATGCTTTATACTCACCAGAGATAAATCCATCGGATCATGAAATTGAACAATTTTTTGATAACATAACACTACCTAAATTATCTGAAACTCAAGCGATGGCCCTGGATTCACCACTAACAGCGGCTGAACTCCAGGAGGCCCTCCAAGGCATGCCCAATAACAAGGCTCCAGGCCCAGATGGATTTCCAGTAGAGTTCTATAAAGAATTCTGGAATATTCTGGCACCAACATTCCACAGAATGCTGCAGGAAACCAAGGAAAATGGCCGACTCCCACCAAATATGAATTCTGCCTACATTAGTCTTCTACTAAAATCAGGTAAAGACCCTTTGTTTCCTACCAGCTATCGTCCCATATCCCTCATTAATGTTGATCTTAAAATAATCTGCAAAGCCCTCGCAAAAAGGATAGAGAAAGTAACCCCTCTTATAATACATCCTGATCAAACTGGTTTTATTAAAGGGAGACATTCATCCACAAATTCACGTAGATTAATAGATTTAATAGATTTTTCTTACCGTAAAAACATTAAAACTAATATATTATCTTTAGATGCAGAAAAAGCATTTGATAGAGTTAACTGGAAATTCTTATTTGTAACCTTACATAAATTTGGCTTTGGAAATTCTTTTATAAACTGCTTGAAAATATTATACAGTTCACCAACAGCATGTATCAGGACAAATAACCAAACATCATCTAGGTTTTATCTTCAGAGAGGTACGAGGCAGGGATGTCCTCTCTCTCCCTCCCTGTTCGCTATTTTTATTGAACCACTAGCTGCAGCAATCAGGCAAACTCACAATATTAAAGGCATAAAATGCAATAACATAGAACATAAAATCACGCTTTATGCAGATGATGTATTACTTTTTCTCAAGCATTCACAAACCTCTTTCTCTCAGGTAATCGGGTTGATAAACTCTTACTCAAATGTTTCAGATTATTCTATAAATTGGTTAAAATCTACAGTTCTTCCAATCAATTGTTCCGTCCAGAATCCAACTAATACACAACTGCAGTCAGGGAATATTACCTATTTAGGTATCAATGTCTCACCAAGACTGGCAGATTTAATAACGCTAAACTACATCCCACTTTTAAAAAAAGTGGAAGATGATCTTGCTAGATGGAAATCTCTACCCATATCACTTATGGGAAGGGTTGCTTCAATAAAAATGATGGTTTTGCCCAGAATCAACTACTTATTCTCAATGATCCCAAGTAAACCATCACTAGACGGGTTTAGATCTCTGGACTCCTCTATCTCTAAATTTCTTTGGAAAGATAAACCCCCACGTATCAGCTTAAAAACACTGCAGAAGACCAAAGAAAAAGGAGGTCTAGATCTACCAAACTTCCATCATTATTTCTTAGCCAACAGGCTCCAATACATATCAAGATGGTTAAAACATAGCTACCTAGACGAGTCCTGGATAGACGTAGAACAGACACTATGTAATAAGATAAAACTTTCAGACCTACCATTTATTAGCTCAAATATAAAACAATATGAATGCTTTAAAAGCATAAATATCAGCTCCTCTCTGACAGCATGGTGGGAGTTTCTAAAAATGACAGAGTCCATAATAATCCGATGCAGACGAACACCCATCTGGAATAACCCCGACATCTTGCAAAAAAAATGTATGATAAGTTTCCCAGTCTGGAGGTGCAATGGAATTGAATACCTGGAACATATATTTGAAGGAACATACTTTATCCCATTTAATACATTAATTACACAATATGGAATTGATAATAACAAATTCTTAGAATATCAACAAATTAAATCTATTATTAAAGGTAAATTTAGGCTCAATACAGCTGAATTACAAATTCCAGCAAGAGTTTTAGATTTTCTTAATCTCAACCGCCCCAAATTGATGTCTAAAATATACAAAACTTTATCTACATTAGATTAATCAATGGCCATCCCTATTTCAAAATGGGAGGTGGATTTATCAGCCAGCTTTGACCAAAACGTCTGGTCTCAGATATGTTTAAGAACCTTTAAAATAACAAAAAATCCTCATTTGCAATTAATACAATACAAAATCCTTCATAGAGTACACTATACAGGTCAACGAATGTTTAGGATGGGTTTTACATCGTCTAATACCTGCTTACAATGCACAAGCAATATACCAGATACTTATGTTCATGCGCTTTGGTTCTGTCCACCTGTTAAGAAATTTTGGTGCCAGATATGTGAGGACTTATCAAAGTGTCTGAAATGTAACATCCCACCATCTCCCTCAATTTGCCTGTTAGGAAATTTAAATGATGTCACCATGGACACAAAGTCAGTTCTAATGGTTCACATTGCCTTATGCATCGCTAAGAAAACTATCCTCCTGAACTGGAAAAATAAAAAAGCTCTTAATATTAATCAGTATAGAAATCTCTTGTTGGACCATATTGGTCTTGAGACGGCCTCTGGCTCCATATCTGATCAATCTCTCTGGGCTCCTTTGATCGGCTCCATCACCTAGTGGGGGTGGGGGGCACTTGGTTTTGTCGTTTGGGACACTGTTGCTGATGTGGGGGTTTTGGGGTTGGAGGCGTCTGGGGGGGACCCCGGGGGGTGGGATCACTGGGCGGATGGGGCGCTGGACGTCGTGGCCGGCCCGGGGTTGGGCTTTGGGTGGTGACTCCTGATGGCTGCATGCGGTGCCTTGGGGGGGTTGCACTGGCGGACATGGGTTACTGGCCTGGTAGCCGTGCTGCGCCTGGGTAGGGTCTGGGGTGGGCCTGGGGATTCGGGGCTCGGGGGCGCCGCGCCCCCTAGCTGTGGTCCTGGCTGGGGGTCGGCCGGCGTGGGGTCTCTGTTGGCTGTGGGGGTCGTGGCCGGCCAGCGGCCGGCATGTGCAGCCGCCTCTCTCTTTTTCTCTGGGCCGATTGTTATCGCCAGTCCCTGTATGGCGTCTCGCCTTGTTTGCTGGTTGGGGTGCCTGGCTGCTGGTCGCAGCGGCTGGGTGGCGTTTCTGGGCCGGATCAGTCATTTTTTGCACTGGACTTGGCTCCTGGGTCTTGGTCTTTGTGTGGGGCGCTGGGGTTGGGCATTTGGCCGGGTTCGGTCAGACTTGCGGGTGGACTGGCCGGGTGGTGGGCGTGCAGGGCAGGTGGGTGGGGTGCTGGGTTTGGTCTCCTGCCGGGCCGTTGACCAACAGTGGTCGCTCCACAAAGAATGAGGCTGGTGGATGTCGGCCTGGTGGGTCGGCTGCGCGGCTCATCGGTTTGCTCCTGGTCTGGGAAGGTACATCGACGTGGTTAGGGCTACGGGGGCCTCCGGTGTGCGGGTGGCACTGGGGGCCTCCTTTGCTGGCGGGGAGGCTGCTGCTGTGTAGCGACAGGTGCTCTCCCCCTACGAGGGCACTTGGACGGGAGGGAGGGGTGTGCGGGAGGGGGCGGGGGGGGGGGGGGGTGGTGGGTGTCGAACTCAACCTGGGTGTCTAGTGTCTTTTGTGTTGTGAGAGTAGAGCGAATGTCAGGGTGGGTTTAGTTCCCCTTCTGGGATGGGGCTGGGGGGACTGCCTTGGGGTCCGTGGGGCTTTGTGGTGCTGTGGCCGTGGGCCCCGGGTCGAACGTGCCATGGCCTCCCTCCCCTGGTGGATCCCGGTGAACAGCGGTGCCTATTGGGGTCAGTGGGGGAGCTGGCTCCCTGGGAAGACATTTTGTCTCCCAGTCCTTCCCTCCCCAACCCTGGACACCTCTGTCCACCCGCTCCATCACTTTACCACTCATTTAGGGTCTTGGGGCATGGGCACATCACTGGGGTGTGAGGAGGGGCTTCCCTTCTTGCTATCCTGTGGTGTCCTGGGTCCCAATTTTAATATACAACTTAGACACTCCCACTTATAACATTCTCACACATTCCACCCCTCTGTTTTAAATACACATTATAACAACACGCATCAACACCATACTCGAGCGGGAGGATGGAGGCTAGGGGTCTTTTCACACTCCTGTTCGCTATGGGCCATCAGGGGTTGGGGTCTGGAGGAGGACAGGCGGTCTGGTCGGGGTCCTGGGCTGTCGGGCTGCTTTGGCACTGTGGGGCCCTTAGTGGTCTGCTTGTCTCCGTCCTAGAAGGTAGGGGTCCACCTCCCGGGTCCTGGGGCTAGTGGCTCTACTGGGGCATCGGTACCTGGACCTGGGAGCATAAAGTGTGCATGGGGTGTGTGAGTGAGGGTACAGCGTCATTTTTTTGGGTGTCTTGGTGAGTCAGTGAGAATGTATGGGTTTAAGAGGGAGGGAACGTATGACTGTGTCTGTATGTCTTTGTCTACCTGTCAGGTTGGATCTTGGTCTGCCCCCTCGCCTGGTGCACCTCAGGCCTTACACTTAATGGGGGGCCTATTTCACCTCCGTCACTCCCCGCCGGTGACGGGGGCCCCTGCCTGCCGGTGCATCGGTGGTCAATCCGGTTCGGACCTGGTGGGTGCCTGGCCGGGCCTGGGGGGGCCGGTGCGTCGGTCGGCCGATGCGCTGGGCCTATATTATCCTTTGGTTGGTTGGGGCACCTCTTTTAGAGGTGCCAGGTTTGGGATTGTTGGGTGGTGCCTGCTCGGTGGCTCGGTTGGATGCGGATCCGGCGTCTCTGCTCGTTTGATCACCTGTTCTGTGCGCACCGTGCGTGGTCGGTTCATTGGCGGGTTGGACTGGCCCTGGCCCTAGTTGGATGCCTGGTCTCGGCACCCTTCGTTGCGTGGGATCAGGACCCGGGAGCTGGTACAACTTGGCGTCCAGATGCTGGCTGAGCCCGGCCTGGGGATGCTGTCCGTCCCCTGCGGCTGTCAGTGGGGCGCTGGGATGTTGGCGGTGGGGATTGGCCTAGGGTGGAGGCGGCGCGTGGCGGCAGGCGGCCGGCCGCGGCCCCTGCAGTGCCGGGGGCCCCTCGTCGGCCGGTCCCTTGTCGGGTCCCTGCTGGGGGGTGGGGTGCCCCTGGGCCCCGGCTCCCCCGGTCCGTCGACCGGCCCACCCCGGCGCGGCCGGTTGCCGGCGGGGCCCGTGGGCTCGTCACTGCTGCCCCCCGGGCCCCTGCATAGTGGCCGCTGGATGTTCCCCTGGGGTTCTCCTTTGCTCCTCTCTTGGGGGATGCGGTCGGCCCCGCCCGGGTCCGCCTGGGGCTCTGGCGGTCCTTTGGACGTCTTTGCTCCGATCTCCTTCATGTCTGCATCGATTCCTGGGAGACGGATTGATGTCTGCTCACACCAACTATCGAACACTCTTATGGAGAAACCTTATATGCACCAGCATCCTAACACACACACACAGATGTGGGGTCTCTGGTGTTTAAGGAAATATTCTTGGGCTGAGGTCATCATTACTAGAGCTTGATTAATCGGTACCATGAGTTTTTCTGTGACATTGTTGTTGTATTTTTATATCTATTTTTGTGTGATGTGGTTGTGTAATTCTTAGTTCACAATGTTTGGTTGGTTTTGTCGATGTTCCTTTTTCGTGTATTGTTTTGTTTTTCCCCCTCTCTCTGCCGTCCTGTGGGTATGGAGGCAGACTTCAATGTCTTCCTTTGTTTTCTTTGTTCCCCTTCCTCTCTTGTAATTTCAACTCACCCTCTCTCTTGACTTTTTGTTTCCTACCTCTCTTCTTCATCTTCCTTCTTTCTTCTCCTTAATTTTTCGTCTCCGTGTCCATAACATCAGGAAATAAAAACCCCAACAATTCATAATAAAGATTTTTCACACATATATCAAGTGGAGTACTATAGCAAAAGCTGTACTGCTCCGCTTGTGAAAGTAAATCTGTTGGGCTTCTACTTGGTACTCAGACACCAATTCTTAGCTCCACACTGCCAAACGGGACACGTAAAAAAATAAAAAATAAAAAATAAATAAATTAAAATAAATAAAAATACTGCTACCACGTTGTCTTCCTACTCAATTAACACTGTAGCATACATGATTTGATCCCTTCATAAGCCAGGCTGAAATTACCAATGAGCGCTATAGATCATACACACCATGTATGCCACACATATAGACCACTACTAGAAGCTAATCAGCCACTACTCAGACTCGCAGCAATGACCCCATACCAACATTACTAAATCTCATGCTACAGTATTCAGACAATTGACTGACATTGTTTTTGTGGACAACTGTTCTCTCTGGTTTTGAATGCTGTGCAGCTGGAAGGATTTTTGCTGATACTTTTTATTTTTGGACATTTGTTATGATGCATAACCATGGCAACAAGGTGGTTTACAACTGGCAGCAGCTGATTAACATCACAAAAGCTCAAATAAGACCTCAACTACAGCCACAAAACCCTGATGAGTTGAAAAGAAGACGCCATAGATCCAGAGCATCGTCTACATCAGACTGTCATACAACTACAGAGCGTCTTCAGTCAGAGGCTTCTTCAGATCTGCAGAGCGCTACAGGAGATCATCCCTACCCACAGCCATCAGCATCTACAACAAATCTTTGAAGGAACTTGCATAATGAGTTACAACAACATTTAATTTCCCTTTGGGATTAATAAAGTAATTTTGAATTGAATTGAATTGACCTCGGGACGCTGAATGGGTGAAACTGAAAGTAAACATAAGATAACCCTTACTGTGTGATTAATATGGGTAAAAAAAGCTTAGATGGCATTGAAAAAGTAACCGGCCCTGGTCACGATGCAGCAGAACACTGAATTACCCTTACATTGTTCCTAGTATGAGCACTATTCAGAATAGGACCGCATGACATAAATGGCCTTTTCACAAAATCCCCTTCATTTACAATATGTTTAGACCCATGTTTGATTTTATTGCAGTTGTACCACAACATAATTTTTTTGTCGTAGTTTTAATTGTCAGGAACCTTGGGATTCTTTTACTTTGTAACTATGTTGTATGCTTTTCATCTCTGACGTATTTTTTAAGGCTAGGAGCAGTAGGGGCTGGCCAATAGAGGGCGATTGGGTGCGGCCCCCCCAGTGTTTCCCACGTGTTTTTTATTTTTATTTTTTTAATTAACAATAATTACATATTCTAAGTTAATTGTGTGTTTATATTCGTAACAAAGTATCATATATAAAAATATATATCATTTTTGGAGAAAAAGCTCCCGCTGCTGAGCGGTTGGGGTGACAGAAAGGTCGCCTAAGCAGTGCTGCAGCCAGCCAATTACTGACAAGAAATTCCCACATAGCAACAGGAATTTCTCCAATCAGCGTCGTTGATTCGGCCGCATGAAGGATGATAGAGAAATAGCCCCAAGGCTGGTGTGAGGGCGGGCAAGATATCTGGTGGTGACATTGGTAGTGTGATTTTTCTGCCACAAGAGGGCGCTGCTGTAAGAGTTAACAGCTTTGTGTGTAAAATTATTGTGTAAGCCTAATAAGTTATTTGTTTCCAGTTTGGTTCTAAACTTGTTTGTGCAATATTGTATTTATGTTTAGAATAAGAATGCCTCAAGTTGTTACTATTGGCATTAAAATAATCAGTATTTCACATAGTACTGGTATCCAGCCGTTTATGTTCAATTGTTTTGGGATGATTATTGAAAATGACTTGATAAGCTATATGCACAGCTCAACTACTTCCTGAACTAAGTACAGCCCTTTTATTTCCTGTCTGTATTGGACAAACTGATCAATCCAGGTGTATCTGACCTCAGTAGTCACAACAACAATGGTCAGACACACCTGGATTAATCAGTTTGTCCAATGATGTAAAACATGAAATAAAAGTGCTACTTAGTTCAGGAAATAGTGGAGTTGTGCACAAAGCTCAGAAAGCAGAAGTAAAAAAAAAAAAAAAAAGCACAGCCCCACCAAGAATATTTTTCACCAGCCGCCACTGGCTAGGAGACATAGATTATTGTGCATTGTGGTCTTTTTACCTCTTGTTTTCTTTATAATTCTGGTTTTGTCACTCTTTTGATCTTGTACTTATAATCAGTCTATCTTGTGTTTAATTACTTTATTCCTTTATTCTCTCACCTTCAAGTATTTGGGTGTGTTTAGTCATTTCCCTTATCCCACCTCAGTTTATTGATCCCAGAGGGAAACCAATTGTTGTTGTAGCTCATAGTATTAATTCTTTAAGGAGTTGTTGTAGATCATGATGACTGTGGGCAGGAAAGATTTCCTGTAGTGGTCTGTGTTGCAGCGAAACGGAAGAAGCCTCCAACTGAAGACACTCTGTTGTTGCAGGACAGTCTTATAAAGAGGATGCTCAGGGTTGTCCACATTTTTTTGTTTTATGAAGAATCCTTCTTTGCATCATCATCTCCAGATGTTCCACACTTGTCCCCAGAACAGAACCAGCCTTCTTTATCAGGTTGTTTAGGCTTTTTAAATCCCTGGCTCTGATGGCGTAGGTTTGTTTTTAAAATTGCTGGGGACAATAACCATAAACATCAGTGTGGCTTGAAGATTGGTGGGGACAATAAATAATTATTCTTATGTAGGTATTTATCCTTCTGACGTTATATCATAATATACACTGTGGTGTAATAACAGGTGTAAAAATTGAAAGCCTGTTGTGTTTTATTTTGTTTTTCAAACACTCATTAGACTGTTGTCTGGGAAAGATCATGTTTATCCACATCGTAGCACAAAGAATAGTGTTCGCTACATTAATAATTCACCCCAGAAGAAGAATGTGCAACAAACAAAACAAACGCATTTCCCTTGCAACCCTCGCCGTTCTGTGTGCAGAAACTTCAACTGTAACTTGACTACAGTTCTGCATAAAATAAGTATCAGCTGTGCAGCATTCCAGAGAAATAAAAAGTGAAATGATTTATTGTAATACGGGGTCACATTATTTTCCTTTTTTTTTCTTTTTTAAGCACAAGCAGTTTACAATTTACATACCTGACCACTTGTTGCAGACCCGCAGACATTTTCAACTTTACGCACAGAGTTTAGGTAACTGAATCAATCAAAAAAAGATTCCTATGAGAGCATCTGACTGATTATCATCTCAGACCTGGACACGTATTCAAAGCATCGCTATCTGAGAGCTCAGCTGACAGCACCATGGAGAGTTACGGAGGCATTGGAGCACGTAGCTGCGGCGGACACAGACCGATGGCGGTTTTAAATCAACTGGCGGGTTGGGTCGGGATTTAATCTGGAGATAACTGTGGGTAAAGGGTTGGGTTAAAAAATCATCTTAATGCATGGGGGTTGGTAAAATTGGACCAGTGCAGGACTCTGCAACAGTAAACTGTATACTTCTACTGCAAGTATTTTGTATTTAAAACTAGGGGTGTCAAATTATCGCGTCAATTGCGATCAATTAATTGAAGCCATATTTAGCGCGCAATGTTTTTTAATCGCGTTAATCTAATTTGTAATCTTTAATTTTACAGTTTCTGCATGCGAGTTCCCTTTAAATAAAACCTGTTTTATGCACTGGGCTTCTTGTGCTTGAGTTGTCCGCGGTTGGCTGTAAACTCATCAGAAGATAGCTGGCTTCCAACGTGGTGGGGATGGCGAGGTGAGGAGGAACGGTGAGTTGCTGACAGTGTTGCCAACTTTGCTATATTTGGCGAGTTTTTAGACATCATTCTCAGCACTCTCCACAACAGACTTGTTGAAGATTTGTAGCATAATGCTGCAAACCTTGAAGGACCTAAGCTTCCTCAAGAAGTACAGTCTGCTCTGTCCCTTCTTGTAGACGGCTTCATTGTTCAGTCTCCAGTCCAGTCTGTTGTCAAGGTGAACTCCGGGGTATTTATCCTCAAGCACCTCCACTTCTTCTCCCATGATGGAAGCAGTGTTTGACTTATCCCTGTTTCTTCTGAATTCTACAATCATCTCCTTTGTTTTGGTGACATTCAAGGAAAGACGGTTGTTTCCACACCATGTCACAAAGCGGTCCACCAGCTCTCTGTATTCAGCTTCTTGTCCATCTCTGATACACCCGACAATTGCAGTCATCTGAGTATTTCTGCAGATGACAGGTCTCTGATTTGTACTGGAAATCTGATGTGTACAGAGTGAAAAGCAATGGTGAGAGTACGGTCCCCTGTGGAGCTCCTGTGCTGCTGACCACCTGGTTTGACACACAATTCTTCAGTCTCACAAATTTTGGTCTGTTGGTCAGGTAGTCATTGATCCAGGCGATTGTTGAGGGCTCCACCTGTGTCTTCAGGAGTTTCTGACAAAGCAAATCAGGCTGAATTGTGTTAAATGCACTGGAGAAATCAAAGAACATGATCTTCACAGTGGTGTCTGCTTTGTCCAGATGACAGTGGGTTGGTTGAAGCAGGTGGATGATGGCATCTTAAACTCCAACTCCACGACGATAAGCAAACTGCAGCGGGTCCTGACACGTTTTTGTTTGCTTACTCAGGAGTGCCAACAGGAGTCTCTCCAGGACCTTCATGATGTGGGATGTCAGGGCAACAGGTCTATAGTCACTGATGACTGATGGGTGAGTTCTTTTGGGTACTGGAACAAGGCAGGATGTCTTCTACAACACTAGAAACTTCTCCTGAGTTAGGCTAACATTGAAGAGGTGCTGCAGAATCCCACAGAGCTGATCTGCACAGGCCTTCAGGACTCTGGGGCTGACACCATCTGGACCTGCAGCCTTGTTCTCGTACAGTTTCTCCAGCTGCCTCTTCACCTGACTTTTGGAGACAGACAAGCGGTAGGGGGAGGCAAAGGGGGTAACAGCATCTCCTGACTTGGTTGAAAACAAACTAGTGGAATCAGAAGAGTCCATGACTGGGGTGAAGGATAAAACATCCGAGGTGTGACAGGAAAACTGTAGGTCAGATGAGGGTGGGATGCCTTTTGGCTGGGGATAGGAGAGGAGGATGCTGAGCTAGTTCCTGAACTGAACCTGTTGAAGAATGTGTTCCGTTCATTGGGTCTGTCCGGACTTCTATCTATCCAGTCCTTCCTGTGCTAAAAGCCAGTGTTTTTCATTCCTGACCAGACATCTCTGATATTTTTCCTTTGTAGTTTGTTCTTGAGCTTCTTCCTGTATGCCTCCTTGCTGTCTCTGATCTTGACCTTAAGTTGCTTCTGTATACTCCTCAATAATTCCCTGTCTCCCTCCCTGAAGGCACTTTTTTTCTTGTTTAGCAGTTCCTTCAGGTCACTGGTGATCCAGGGTTTGTTAGTAGGGAAGCACCTCACTGTTCTGGTGGGGATGATGTTCATCCCTGTTCATTGATGTTTTCCTAAAACGTTTCCCCATTTAGTAATCAGTTTTACCTGGGCCTACTAATAGTAGTTTAAAAAATTTATCTGAAATTTGTTATGAGGAATTAACTAAAAACAAACTTAATTTGTCTTAATCTAAGTGATGAGATGAGTTTATCAATTCAAGTTAGGCAATATTCTTTTCAACGTATTGTTTTGTAGCCTTGACCTTAGACACAAGTCACTTAAACCCATGTTGGAGCACTTAAAACCTAACCCAGTATGCTGGGTGAAACCTATAACTCAATGTCTTGCTGATTCAGCCCATGTTTATTGGACCAGTGAAACTCAAATGTCCAGTTAGGCTGTTCATAACGAACCAGGTTTTAGAGTATGCCATTGTATATTTGATACAGATTAATGTTCTGCTATGGCTAAAGTGATTTTAAGCAAAGCTTGTTAAATTAAATGACTTTTAAAAGTAATTTGTGTGGAAACCTTTTGGTATATTTAATACTGGCTTCACAATAATTGCAAATGAGCTATGTCGAAAAGTTTCATTGATTCTGTTTTTTTTCTTCTTTTTTTAACTAAAGGTTGGTTGTTGTTTTTTTTATTTCTATCAGCTAATTCAGGGACAAATAGTCTGTCTGGGACTCCCTGATGTTTCTAATTAAGCTTTTGGATATCTACAACACAAAATAGCCCTTGAGATTACTCTAATTGTAACAATCCATGCGTGCAGGGTTTGCAAATATTTACTGAATTGCAAACTTCCCAGTGGGGCCCATTCTCACTGTCTGATCAGTCCTGGTGTCAGATCTTTCACTCATGAATGATGCATGAGATCTATATGTGGCCAAATGTCATGGCATTTGGATCATTTCCTATGAGTGTTTGCATGTATGTTCCTACTTTCTCATACTGTACTTGCACTGCATTGCTGAAAAATATCAATATAAAAACTTAGCCTAAAGCAGAAATACGGGGAAGGCTCTTAATCAGTGCATGTGTTCACACACCTATAATAAATGTAAAAGCTTTTTATCCCTTGCAGATATGCAACTTCAGTTTAAATAGCAGATTCATCCTAAAAAGCTGGAGATAAAAGAAGCCTGAATTCCAACCATGTTAAGCATCCCATCTTTTGAGCTAGATCAACGGAAAACAGACCTCAGGCTCAACCTCATGAATTCCAAACAACTACTGCAGCCCCAAATACCACAGATAACCCACACAGGGGTCGGAGATATGCAGGGATGATCAAAGTGTAGAGAAAACTGATGCTTCGGTCAGCACCACGGCACTTAATGCATTTTCTTTTGTTAAACTGCATTTGGTTTCTTTCCAATTGGGATTGACAATAAAGAACCAACAGGGCTCATAGTTTAGAAAAAAAGATTATTTTGGATGGTATCCACAGACAATAGTCTTGGCAGTTTATTCATTGCTCTTTTTTTCTTTTTTAACATGTGAATGACACAATCTCCCAGCAGCACACCTGAATGCACTCAGAGCCGCAGCAGGGGTCGGGCACCTCTGTAAGCGGGGCTGTTATCTGATTCTCTCAGATATTCAGGGCATTAAAGTGCGTAGATTTCAAAAGGCGCAAATTGGGACGAAAGGAGCTGCAGTATGCTTATGATAATCGTCAGTAAGGTAAAATGAGCTGAGACCCACGCAGACTGTCAGGACCTGTGATCCGTCTGAATAGCAAGTGTTGGACGTGCTTCTTTTTTTTTTTTTGGTCAGTGGCCAATGTGGATAATGAGCTGTATTGCTTTGATTTGTGTGTGTGTGTGTGTGTGTGTTTTGTATCATCCTTCTGCTGAAGCGTACTTTTACACCTTCCTCTCATATCTATTAATTACCCCTTATGCTTCAGAGTGTGGCCACAACTTCAAGTTTGATACTGACACGGTGTCTTTGAGCAGCCCATTTACTTTCTGTTTATTATAGTGCATGCGCTGAGTCATACAAAATTTTAAACACAAACAAAATCTTGTTTTGTTCTCATTACTCTGAGAGGACACTTCCATTTTTTCTTCTCCCTCTTGGGATGCAATCACCCCACTCATCACCACGTTTTTTCTCCCTTCCATTGCCCCATTAAAAGCTTGTTCTTTTCCCCAAGTTGGTGGATGCATACATGAATATTTCCCCCCGCACTTACATTAAACCTTGTTTACTGGATGCAGCGACACGGAGAAACATTAGGGTGCATCTTCCCCGATTTTCTCTCTCCTCTCTTCCAACAACACACTACTGCTACTCTTGTTTGGAAACCCCAGCATTCCCCTTTTGCATAATAAATTAGCTTCTTTCTTTGCTCATGTTTCCTCTCGCTAAACAGTTTGTAAACTTCACATTTACTATCCAAATTATTTGACAACACATGATAAAAAATTTAATAGTTACATACCTTAATATGTGCAGTTTAGCTTCTCTTTGCTCACTTTGTGCAGAAATCCATCCTGTCTTCAGGCTTGCAGCAGAGTAAACTAGATCTGCCTCCCCACAGATTTCCCCTGTTTCTTCCCGTCTCCCTCTCTGTCATTCAGTGCAGACAGGCTCTACAGCTGGAGTGGACACTGACGGATGTGGGTCGTCTCTATGAATGGAGACACACAAACAAATGGCCCTGTCTAATAGGGGCTGTAGTGATGCTGATTTTTTTTTTCTGGAGAAGTGCTGGAGAGAGGAGAAGAGGCGGTGTAGTGCTCATTCTACTCCCATCCCCTCTCTCTGTGACTCTCTTGTCTCCACCCTCCCTGCTCTTCTCTCTGCTTGCTCATCACCTTCAATAATGATCGCACCAACTGTGAAATCTCTTCCTCTGTGTCGTGGCTGTGGCCGTTTCCCCAAAGCAAAGAAAATGCCTTGCCGAAGTATTCACACCCCTTGACCTTTTTCGTATTTGATCATGTGACAACTACAAACTTCCATGCACTTTGTGAAGTTCTGAGGTTGAGAAAGACTACAGCTAATATAAAATACTATATGAGTGTCAAGAGGAAGGAAAAAGACACAGGGTTTTCAACATTTTTGACAAAGAAAAATCTGAGATGTGTGCCATGCATTCAGCCTTCCTATGTCAGTACTCTGTAGACACACCTTAACTATTACAGTTGTAAGTCCTTTGGTGTAAGTTTCTTCCAGCTTTACACATCTAGAGACCATAGTTTCTACCCATTCGTCTTTGCAAAATAGTTAAAGTTCAGTCTGATTGGATGCAGAGCTTCTGTGAACATCAATTTTCAGGTTTTGTCTCAGATTCTCAGTAGAATTTAGCTCTGGGCTTTTACTGAACCATTCTAACTCACGAATATGCTATGATGTAAACCATTCTATGAGGATCTGTCTGTACATTTTGGGTCATTCTCCTTAAAATTAACCACTACCCTAGTCTCAAATCTTCCGAAGCCCCCAACAGGTTTTCTATTAGAATTGACCTGTTTAACTTCATTCATCTTCCCATAAACTCTGATAAGCTTCTCTCTCCTTCTGAAGAAAAACTTCTCTGCAGCATGATGTTGTCACCACCATGTTTCACAACAGAGGTGGTGTGTTCAGGGTTCTATAAAGTGTTACATTTTAGCTCCATCTGACCAGATCAACTTTTTCCACATGGTTGGCTGTGTTCCCTCATGATTTAGGGCAAGCTCCAGAGGAGACTTCTTATGGCTTTCTTTCCACAATGGCGGTCACTCTACTATATAGATTAGATTTGTGGTTTGCAAGACTAACAGCAGTCCTGAAAAAAGATTCTTGTATCTGAGCTGTGAATCTCAGTTGGGCCTTTGGCTTACATTTCATGTTTGTGTGAAGGAATTGCTGTCAGAAAACTGCATTGATAAACGGGATCAAATAGTGAGTAATGCTCAGCTGCAGACCCATTTCTTCAAATGAGACTCCAAACTAACAGAGGTCTCAAGAAGAAGAAACAGGGTCCAACAATTCTCAGTTTATGAGTTCCTCTTATCTCACATGATCTTACAGCTCTTGTATTTTCACTTCTTTTCCATCATATTCAACACAGTGTCAGTTAACAACATGAATTCATTTAAAAATCTCTTTATGTGAGCTAACAGTCAAAACAATGCAAGGTATTTCACCTGAATCTTTTACACCTTTTGTTGCTGCCTTTCCTCGGCTGTCCAAACAAAGATAATTCTATTCTTAACTATGTCACTTTACGGGCAGAAGACAGAATGAAATTTTGCTCCCTCTCTGATATGCTGTCAAGGTGGTCAGATTTATTGTAACAAGTTTTGAAAGGTACATCTGTGGTTTGACAGACATTATTCAAACAAGTCTGGTGACTGTTACAGTTTCTATGTGTCCTGCTTCTCAGAAATCAGTTCTCATTTTTCCCGAACCTGGACACCTGCACTAGTATAATATCCCACAGACCTGATTGATGGCCCTGTGATTCATTGTTGCTTGATTACATCCGTTGGGATCCTTGTTTCAATTTCCTTTCTGACATTGCTTTACACATTCACCATTCTTCCATCTTTGACATTGTTGCTTTGGAGCTGTGTCCAGGCTCCTATTGTTCAGTTCCTGTAGTTGTCACCTGTCTATGTGTTTACATTCCTCGAAAGCCCTCGCTCTGCTGCTCCTGTCAGTCTAACAGTGTCCATATTAGTATCCTAATCCCAGTGGGTCAGTGGTGACATGCAGTGTTTTGACCCTTTGCTTGACCACTGAGGTTCTTTGTTTTGATGGCCAGTGTCAGCATTCTACCATGTATGTTCCCATTAGGAAATGAACATCCATTAAAATTTTAGTCCTGATTTACATATCCAATATGTCTGCCGTGCATCTCCAGTATTTTGAAAATAGGAGTTTTGTTTCTTTAAACTTATATTTCCGACAGTTTGTATCTTAGGAACCAGTAGTCCACATGGCAATTTACAAACTCTACTTGTTTCTTTAGTGCCTGAATACATAAGAGAGAAATGCATTGTTATTGTCTTGTATTGGTAATAGCAGTTAGGATCTAAACAAATGGCATTTACAACTTGAAGTCGCTCAACATGGCTGTGAACTCATTCCAATCATCAGAGCGCTCAACTTTGAGAAGTATAAAAAAACACACCATTTACTTCGCAAGTAGATTTTCTTGCTGCTGTTAAAGTGTAGAATTGTTTTCTTTTAATTCTTGATCCAAGCAGATAATTTTGTGTTTTTCAGCTCAATTTAGCACTATAGGTTGTAATTGTTGTTGAAAGACAGTATTTAGGATTGAGAATTTGAAATCTTTGTCCAGGGTTTCAGTAGAGAAGTAATTATCCTTCAGTAGAAAATAAATGGTTTGTTCCAAGGTAGAAAAGAATGATAAAAGTAACACAAGTCCCAAAACACTTGAAGGGTGAATTAGGGTGCTTTGTGCTGCAATCTGTTTAGAAGTCAACCCAACTCTAGTAACTCCTTGACTAAGCAAGGTAGTTACAGACAGCTGACTAGGACAAAAGGGAAAACAGGTTTGGGTCGAGGTAGTGATGAAATATAATTTTTGTGACCAGCCAGTCATCGTCTCCACACTTGAGATTTGTAAATGGAGAGAGACAGCTTAGAGAAGGCTTTATGACAGATATTCTTTTTATGGAAGAGGCTATTGTCATTGTTACTTTGCAGCTACATTAAATATTCAACAAACACACAGCTGAGTTGTGCAAATGATGCTTATGAAATTTTAAAATGAGCAATCTAGGTTAAAAAAATAGTTATTATTTGAGTTAATCTACAATTGATCTGCGAAATGCTCCAGAACTCCTAGTTTAAAACAAGCAACAAACTACTTTATTTCATTAAGGATAAACCCTTGGGCCACAGAGTTCTAACAACATGGAAGTCTAACAACAGTGGCTACAATAAAAATGTAAAATGTGAATTTTAGGTTCCTGTTTCAACCCATGTAGAACTGGGAAATTTAGAACCGAGAAAATTATGAGTGTAAATCATTTTATGTTTACATGCTTAATGGAAATCATTAGAAAACTGATACAAATTTGGTTCAACAATAGAAATGTTGAAGCATTTACTCATTCGAAAAGATAAATATTAACATATCATCAATATTTAAATACTTAATTAGGTTGTTTAATTTTGTTATTTCTCTGCTTAATTTAGAACCATTACCTACAAATAAAGTCAGAGTGAATTGATTTAAAATAAATATCATGCATGGCTCTGAATCTCATGTGAGCTTGTGAGCACATTAAAGGGATTCATGAGAGTGTTAACTGTGTGGCAGATGACACCTGGCCCTGCTCTATGAAGCTGTGAAGGGGAAGAGGCACCTCCCCTCCCACAGAAGCCTGGCTCCTCTGCCATCTGCCTGCTGACATGAACACCAGAGAGGAATAGTCGGTTGATTATTTCTCCTCTAACCATGCACTTGCTTCACGTTTGGTAACCTTATGTACAAAATCAACCGCATTGGAAGAGTTCTTGAACTTAGCACATGTTTGTGTGGGAATGTTTTCCAAATCGCAACTCCTCAAGAGGAAAGGAAAATTATGAATATTTCAGTAAGATGCTACAGGCGGTATTAATGGTTATGTGTTCTGGGAGGAATCAAGGACATAGGAAAGGGAGCAATTATTTTTTTTTTTTTCGAAAAATGATTTACCTCAGCTCCACTCTGGTAAGGATGCTGCATCTACTTCCAAACCCATGACAGAATATTGTTATGCAAACACACACATTATGATAAATATTTACCGAAGCTATTTAAGCCAGTGCAAATACATCTTCACATCTGTACAAGCTTTAACGATCTTGTGTCGCCCGTGTGTGTGTGTGAACATGAGAGAGGACTGAAGGATGAAGATAACAGTTCTGGCCTCAGCTTGTTTTTTGTCACTAATCCCAGAGGGCGCCGAAGTGGTCGCCGATTCCATGTCATTCACCAAAATCCAAGCCTGCTTTGCTTCCACGCCATCCGAGCTCTGCCCTTGTGAGGACACTGGTTTCTGCACTGCATGCTAATGAGACACGCTCCAGAGAAGGGAAGGGGGATTGATTTGACATTCTGCTAAGCCCATGTGAGCACAAGTTTAAACTTTGAAATAAAAAGACAAGGAAATGTCACAATATAGCCTGCAAATGCAACACATGCACAATTATTATGCAAATTGGTAATTCCTTTGTTACACAAATACAATGGTTTGTTGTAAGGAAAAGGAGAAATGTTGTGCTTCCCAAATAGGACAAAGTGACAGTTTGAGATTTTGTTACAGAGAGTGTTTGCAAAAACTCAACATATCAAGGATAAAACTTTTGCAGTTTTGTGGCAGTAGTCATTTGCTTTAGGGGGTGGGGTTATTCACATGAAATTTGTAATTTGAGTCATAGCAAGTTTAACCCTGGATTGTTATATATTTACATATAATTCACTGTAATATTCATCTTAACAAGATTATCATTAGCTGTGACACATTTACATTCTCTACACATATTAATATTGCCTTAAATGCTATTAAAACTAGCAAGCATAGTATTATCTGAGGCTGGCATAGAAATAATGACAAGATCAGCTTCCCTTCCAGTAATTAAAGACACAGCTTCTTTACTGTTGGAATATTTAGTTGCATCATCAGGTATTTGTTTTTCTGCAGAATCTGACTTAGTTTGGTCAGAACCACACAGGAGACAGGTAGAAAAAAATCAAAGAAGTTCTCAATTGACTTTGCAGAAGTAAAATAGATATTCCAGTTTTATCCAACATGTACATGTAAATTGGTGAATTTCTCCTTAGGTTCAGTAGATGAATCATGAAGACAATAAAAGCACACCACCACGTTTACGTGTCACAGCATTTGCATGCAATAACTAAGTATTGTGTTAGACTCGAAACAGTGCAATCTTTTGCAGAATCAGTTATTGCTGTTTTTTGTGTGGACACTACAGCTCACTACCCAGGGTGGTGCTATGGATGGCTTGATTTCTAAAAAAAATAAAAGCTCCACTTAATAGGGAGTGGGTGCCCTCTGTGTTGTTACAATGTTCAGAGGCTAATAACACTGAAACTGTTATCTGAGTCATATACTCCTATTCAGAACTAAATTAAAGGCTTTTTTTAAGAAAAAAGAATCTTTACTACATCTCTACTACACATTTATTTAGATTTGGCCATATTTATACCATACTGATTACAGATTCTTAAAAACAGTTTTAATTTATGGATAGTTTAATCAGATTTTTTTTTAAATGGCAATAATGTACTAAAGTAAGGGCTGCCATATTTGTGTCTTTTCAGGCAGCTCCTTCCCTTATGCCTGAGGCCTGTTGAAATCATTCACCACTTTTCACTTCACTAATCAAATCACCAGCCTTCAAGCCTTTAGTTTTTAAGTAAGTCTTTGCCAGATTTCTTTGTTTTCCGGCCATGTCTGTACCCTGTGTTTTTCCTATCACGTTCTGAGCTAGTAAGCTGTTATCACTTTATTTAAAAAAAACCTCCCCAAAATCATGTTATTACTTTTGGCTTCATTTAAAGCAACAGGAGGTTTTGCTTTTTCACTTACAGATCAATTTTTCTCTTTTCTATAGGACATTTTTATTTGAGGAAAAAATTATTTTTTAAGCTAATAGTATCTTAAAATTGATAGCCTAAAATGATTAAAATTTATCAAAATTCAAGTTTACTCTGAAGCTGAAAGCTTGGCACACAAAGAATGATAGGGTCAGCATACCTGCCAAGTAATTGAGAACTCAGTGCCATAAGTTTTGCTGCATCATCAGATATATTAATATCTCTCAGCAGTCCTGGTCAATTTAAGAAGAACTATACAGGAGAAAAGGTTGAAAAAGACAAACTGAAGAAGTTGATGAGGAAAACGGTTTCGGTTTTAATTTTTTTGTTGCAGGAGATAGTTTGCAATTTTCTGCTGTACCAATCTGGACTGTATGTCTGAAGATTATAGGAAATTATGTTAATGTAGAGCTCCACTTTACACAAAGGTCCACAAATTACATCACACTAGGAATAGACTGTGTTCTCATTGCAAAACCAGCATAATTAGTTAACTGCTATCTATTCCAGTCCAACTGTCTATTTCAATTGTATGCATTTAAACACTAAAAAAACATATTTACAAATATAGGTATGCAGTACACTGTGTGATACTGGCTTGATAAGACAGAATCAGAAGTGCTAATAAATAAGTTCACTTTTTCCATGTTTTAAGTGTGGCAGCCTTTTTGGATAGGCTGCTGAACTCAAAGCTCTTCACCAACCCCTGACCTTTTCAGTCAAAATTTCTACTTCATCGGGTGTTCTTGTTGTATCCAACAGGCAACTTGAAAAATCCAACAAATACAAAGAGATCACATAATAGTTACAAGTTGGTAAATCAGTGACACATGCTAACTGTTTTAGTGCTAACTACTACTAGCAACACAAGCCAATAACAAATTATTTATCTTTATTTTAGACTTTTACATACAAAAGGAACATCCGTTCACAAACAGTGGTTGTACAGTATAATGCAATAGCTATGTGGTTCAATTAGCACTGGTTTAATTAGATAGAAAAAGTCAGACGTGCTACTAAGTAGTATATTCCTGCAGCTTTTTCAACTATCATGCAGCACTGGCAGCAGCTATACTGGGATTTAAACTCAGGGGTGTTAAGAGAGCTCAGGGTTTTCAAATTGATAACGACTACACCAATAATTAAAGAGAAAATCCTAGGGTAAGGAATTTCACAAAACATTGCAGCTCATGTTTTATTTGACACCCTTTCCTTTCACTTATTAACTTATTTTGAAGTTCAGAGATTGAGCAACAAGCTGTCTCTAAATCTTACTTGTTGAAACTTTGTACCACTGTTCTTAGGGTTTTATAAGAATTCCATGATCAAAATGGCATTTAATCAAAAGCTGGTTTTGATTTATTTATTTCATACCTACGCGGGAAACATTTTATATATTTCTTAAGTTTGGTTTATCATAACTGAGACAAAAACTGCCCTTTAAGCTCAGAGCATTAACTTGATGTCACATTTTCTTTCATCACAACAATTCATCCTGTATCAAAATGTTTAAAACAAATAACTGCATAAATTTGTAATGTTTGAAGTTGAAAAATTGGCAAAGAAATAATGATTGCCCCACTATTCCTGCCAAGTAATTGAGCACAGTGCTTAGAACTGTGTAAATTTTAGCTCCAGCAGATATGATCCATATCTCCTAGCAGCCAATTTGACAGCAATCCGACATGAGACAGGTTTGCAAAAAGAAAAATTGAAACTGAAAGTTTGCATCCCTCATGTTGATGCAGGTAAAATATGTATTATATTTGTCTCCAAGATTTGCTGAACTTTTTGAGAATTTCAATTCTGCTTTCAAAAAGGATTCAAAGTATGAAACATGGCCCAATAAATGTGTATCACACCACTGCTTTTCGTCTCACAGCAGTAGCATGCCAATCAGAGCGATCTCCACAGAGTGAAGGGCATGGAGCGGAGCAGGAATAGTGAGGCATTACTGTGACACCCCCCCAACCCTATCCTCCCACACACATACAGGACAGCCGCCTGATAAGAACGCACCTCTCCAGAATAACAATGAGACACAGAGATGTGATACTGGCACCATCTCAAATAAACATCTAGGAATGAAGAAAAAGCCAAAAACAAAGAGGTCTGTGAGCATGAGACATCTAACAGATGGCTGAAACCTTTTGAAAACACCATCCTACGTTACCTCTGATGGTCTTGGCAGTTTGATGCAATTCCTCTAAAGGGGACTCTTTAAATTCATGAAACAGGAGAAGAAAGGAAAAATGTCCTCAAAGTCAGATCCAGTTGAATACATGAATAATTTAGAGCACCAGAAGATTTGTGGTCCTTAAATCACAAAAAACAGTGATTCATTATTCATCTCTTTCAAAATGGGAGATATTTTATGCACAACTTACACCATGGTGATGTTCTAAGTACAAAACAAAGCCCCTTGTCCTTCAGGAAAATTACAAAGTGATTTTGTCTTTTTATTTTCTTGCTTATCTAATTGTCCTCTGTCTCACAATTTTATGTGTCATTGGACATCTGAACTTCAAACTTAAATACCATCCATCCATCCATCCATTTTCTATGCCCGTCCATCCTCTGTAGGGTTGCAGGGGGCTGGTGCCTATCTCCAGTGGTCAAGGGGCAAAAGGGGGGGTTACACCCTGGACAGGTCGCCAGTCCATTGCAGGGCAACACAGAGACATAAAGGACAAACAACCATCCACGCACACTCATACCTAAGAGCAATTTAAGGAGACCAATTCACCTAACAGTCATGTTTTTGGACAGTGGGATGAAGCCGGAGTACCTGGAGAGGGAGAACATGCAAACTCAATGCAGAAAGACCCCGGGCCGGGATTCAAACCCGGGCCTTGTTGCTGCAATGCAACAGTGCTACCAACTGCGGCATCCTCTTTTTCGATGATGTTCAGGCTTGTATCTCACAATACCTATACCAATGAATAAAAGTGACCTAAAATAGAAAAAATATGTTTAAAAAAACAGTCAAAGAAAAAAAACAAGGAAAATGATGTAAAGAAAAAAGCTGAATTTTGCTGATTTAGTCAAAATGTGGCTTAATATTGTGACATATTTATGATTTATCCACTAAAAAGGAAGAAGTCAGGTGAAATGTTCTCTGAGAGTTTGAAGCTTGGAGATCTGACAAACCGGCACCCAGGTTAATAGCCATCTATGGCAAGACCAGTCTATCTGCAAATCAACAGAGAGATGAATTATGGCTTGAGATAAAAACTGTCACTTGAAGCTCCAAAATTCTGGCTGGATTCATGTTATGTCCTGTTCCAGTTCAGACCAGCATTGTTATTGTGAAGTGCAGTGTCCTGTGACAGCCCTTTTTTGTAGCATCCAGAGGCGGAGCCCAACATTTTATACACCAGGGGCTTAGCCCTAAACGGTTGTTATGTATGTGGGGTAGGGGGGCGTGTTTGAAGTTGTGTTCGCCAAGCATAACTTTATATAAGAAAACTAATTATATCACATACATGTGACACATTAAGTGTGATAAACACTTTTTTACTCTCAAACATCAAATCAGACTAAACGTTTATTTTTTTAGATTAATACATATAAAAAATTTGTATTTGTTCAATTTAAGTATAAGGAGAGAATTTTTATGTATTTTTTAATGGGATTGTATTTAACATTGAGCCACATTTGTGGAGGTCCAAAATTCTTTTCCTAATGTCTTGGTTGATTACTCTTGATTTTCCCATGTCAAAGAAAGAGGCTCTATGTTTTGGGGGTGCCTTAATATACTCATCCACAGGTGTGCCAACAATTAACTCAAATGGACTCTATTAACCTATCAGAAGCTTCTTAAACTCACAATGGAATAATCTGGAGTTTCCTTTTTGATTAAAGACGCAATAATTTTTGCATATATATATATATATATATATATATATATATATATATATATATATATATATATATATATATATATATATATATATATATATATATACAGTACAGACCAAAAGTTTGGACACACTTTCTCATTCAATTGAATGTGGGGGTTAATAATTTAACAGGATTTGTAGAGAACATTAGATTGAATGTAGTGACAGAGAACACATAAAAGATAACTCGGTGAAAGAAAGTGTTTTTTACCTAAGAAACAGCTACATGGTCTGACTGTTTACTGTTTACTCCATGTCTGTTGTAGCAATGACATGAAGTGGTTGTGTTCTAATTCTTCAGCCTTACATTTTTCCTTTCTTTGTATTAAAGTTCCCAGTTCTTTCATAATCCTGAAATGTTTTTTCTTTTGAATGGAACAAATCCAAATTCTGATGAGGAGCTTTGAAAATTGCCTCACAGGTTTGGGGTACTCGTGTGATTAATTTGTTTCTTTCAGGGTCCTACCCCTGGTTTCAGACTGAACTTTTACGGTGATGTGTGTCAAAGCCTCCTAATTTTGAGAAACAATTATTTGGAAATGAGAAACAAAATGAAAGAAGACCTCATTTTCCTTTAATGCTCACTGATACAATGAATGTTTTATTCCAAGAAAATATCAGCAAAATTTCTTGACAAGTCCTTTGATTCACATTACAATCTATAAACAGAGCATTGACACAGAGAAATTGTAATAGTAAACAAAAGAAAAAGAAATACATAGATTTAATGCCCATTATTTATTTACGTCATGATAATTTTATGCTGGTTGTTGGCATTCTCTGAAAAGTTTAATTCCCTCATATTATTGAATGGTTTGGCACAGATAAGTTGGCCTCCTTTGAGATCTCTTTTTTTCTTTGAGAACTGGATATCAAAGCACTGATTACCAGCCCTCTTGTTGAGCCAATGCAGGCAAAGATGTCTGAAACTCAACCAAATATAACTCGTCTTGGAGAAAGTGCTGCAATTATAACAAAATCATACATGAGCTGAGGGCCCTTTGCATTTTCTCCTCACTCATTAAGCAACCATTAAAAGGAACAGAGAAGTCGGCACACAAGAACCTCATCGGAATGTGGACTGAACAATGTTTGCTAAGACTTTTACAAAGGACAATTTATTTTGGCTGCATTACAGGTCAAACTGTGAGCTCTAATTTTGTTCATTAGTATTGATGATTATTAATGTTAATCCCTTATGGTCTCCTTATAAAAATACTTAGAAGAAGAAGATGGGAACACAAATTTTACAAAAAGGGAGGGTTGTTGTCTTTTTGTATCATTTGGAATGTATTTTTCTCCTCAGTGAAGCATGGATACGTTACTGTTTGTTAAATAACTTTAAAGTATCAGAAATCAGTCTCACATGTATCGATCAAGAAAAATCAATCTGAGGGGGAAATTATTTCTACATTTTTTAAAAGAATGATCTATATCTATGAAAAATACGATTCTTTTACAATCAAGCAAATTATATGTCATAAAGGATGATATTAATTATTAATAATGCTGTCAATTTCCTAAATGATTTCATTAAATTAAAAAATTTAAAAAACACTTCCAAGTCTTTAAGCTACCTAGTTGTCATTTTTTTAGACCAGAGAACTGACCTATCAGAATAATCAGAAAACCTTAGTAGGAGGCTCAGATTTTGTCACCTTTTACTGATCCAGACGGGTTCTTTTGATCTGGAATTCTCTTCATATTTCTTGGCTTAGCTGACAGGGGATGTGCCCAACCACAGCTGCTTGCTGACCTAAAGGTTTTCCTGTTGCAGAGTAGTGGCGGTAGGCTCATCTGGCCAAGGTTGCAGGACTGTTTCCGACTTCGGATCATTCCAGAGTGGAATATGTCATCAAGAAGAAGGAAAAGAGAAAAAAATTAATTATGCTGAGCACATCAAGGAAAGAAAGAAAAATAAGACAAGACATAAATAGGAACATCAGGAACTTACTTTAGCTAATCGGCTAGATTTTATTATGTAGTCTAGATAAACCCTTACTTTGGCCAAAATACAAAATCTATCTCCAGACATTAAGCTGGTGCTGAAGTTGAAAAGGTTCTAGGTAGATGGCACGGGCAGAGGAGCAGAAAATGAAGTTTCTGTGAGGCTGAGGGGAAGCTCTGTTTTTAACCAAAAATGATTCCAGAATGCAGAGAAACATAGAATAAGCAACTTGGAGCATTACAACAGTGGGGACTGGACTAAAATAACCACTGATGACAATCTGGAATCTTGAGTATCCTGCTGGTCTTTTTTAGTAGAAATGAGCAGGTATGAGAATGAATGCAACAGCAGTTGCTCCACCAACTTGGAGATAAGCAGCACAACAAAGGAAAGGGTGAGAGGAGAGACAGAAAACAGCAATAACCAACCACAGATCACAACAGGAGGATTTAGGATCTGTTTCGTTTTTTGTGTAAATTGACTATTGCTATTAATTGCTGAAAACCTTCACATGTCTAGAGAAGTTTGCTGTTAACTGCTTGAATGACTATCATCCTCCAGCATTAACAGCTTTAACCATCAAGTACTTTGAGAGGCTTGTATTCCTGACATCAGCAGCATCATCTCCCAGACTTGGACAAGCATCAGTTCCCATACCAGAAAAACATTTCCACCACTGATGTTATTTTCACAGCCCTTCACATTGAAATCAAAACCTTGGAGGAACCCAACAGTTATGTGAGGATACTACTAGTAGATTTTAGCTCTGCATTTCATAAAGTCAACTCACACACACTGGTCAAAGATGAACACTGTGGGCCATGGTTCTTCTTTGTATTTAAGGATTATGGGCTTCCTGAAAGGTGAACCACAACACATCTGAGTCAGGAAGCACAGGTCTTCAACTTTATTTGAAATACAAGCATACCCCAGAGCAGTGTGTTGAGCCCGATGCACTTCACAATGTTTACCTATAACTGCAGTCACACTTTTCCCACAAAATTCATACCTAAGCTTGATGATGAGACTACAGTCATTGTCCTTTTTTAATGAGGATGGAAATGCCTCCCAGCTGAAAGCGCAACCCACAAAATAGGTGGTCTAGGGGCAGCAATATGGTCCTTTAGTACACCTCAAAACAAAAGAGATAATCAACATCTTCTCCTTTTACATGGCAAAATTGTGGAGATTGGGGGGAACCTTAATTACCAGTAAGTATCTGCACAGCTAAAATAGACCACTAATGTCTCCCACCTGGTAAACAGAGCAAAACATTGGGTTTTCTTTCCCAGGAAGCTGAAACAGACACAGTCTTCATAGTAGCTGTTGCAGATTGTCTGCTGGAGTTCATCCTGACATTTGGTACAAAAAAGGGTGGTGTGCCAGGTTGCACTGCTGCATCTAGTCAAGATGCTATAGTCCCTTGTTGGGATGGAGCTCCCACATATAGATTTGGTCTATTCCACAAAGATAAAAAAGAAAGGCAGACAATGTCGCTAAAGACTATAAACATAATGGACATCCTCCGCTGCCACCTACCTGCTACCTGCTACAGTTCAGAAGAATAAAAACACTTGTGTTTTCAGACTTTAACAAAATCAGCCCGCTAAAATGGGCAAAGGACAAAAGACATGACAATATTTCAAAAGTTGAAATATTCCTGTAACAGACATTGTTGCTAAATGAATAGCAGAAAAGGGTTTGTTTGGTTAAACCTTTTAAAAGAGCAGATTTTATGTAAGGTCATAAGGAGAGGAAAACAAAGTAGATCTGTCCAGAAGTGAAGGTGAGGAAATGTAGTGCACTGAGGAAACATATTCCCCAACTGCCCCGAAACGTTTCCAAAGGTCTGCATTTCTCCTGGGCTCCATTGTAGCTCAAGTAAAACGTTTACTGAAGTTGTCAGATAAAATTGGTATACCAAGGTCTATTATACTGAAAAGGGCTGCCTGGTGTCAAAAAACTCAGTCTGAGGAAAAAGATTTTGGGTCTTCATCAAGACAACAGCCTGAAAAACACCCCCAAAGGTATAAAAGGATTCCTAAAAAAGGAAAAGATTAACTCCCTTCAACTGGACATCACTGAGTCATGGCCTAAATCTATTGAAAAACCTCAGAGAGCAGAAATCTGCCACTGCAAGGACTATGACGGATTTAAAAAGCTTGAACAAATACTCATACAAAAAGGTTTCAAAAGATAAATGATTAATCATTGTGCCAATGCCTGCAAAAAGGGTGTATATTTTGTATGTACAGCCATTTTTACTATTAAAGTTTAAGAATCTCAAAAGTTACTTTAAACTCTACAGTGCACGATTGGGTTAGGAGCATTTGTTAGCACTGTTACCTTGCATCAAGAAGGTCCTAGATTCAAATCTGTGCCCTAGCCTTTCTGCGTGATATTATTTTTGTTCTCCCATGTGCATGTGTGTTTTCGCTGGGTGCTTCGACCTCCCAGTCCAAAGACATGGATGTTAGGTACATTTGAAACTCCAGCAATGGCCTTTGGTATGAGTGTCTGCGACCTGTCAAAGATTATTCTTAACCCCCTCCCTGTAAGCCTGTAAGGATTAGGCAAGCATAGAAAATGGATGATTGGATGACTGGTTAAATATTTTCACCGGAACAAAACACATTGATGGACAGAGGTGGTTTCAAGGTCTCCTGGGTTACACAGTTTTTTTTATAGCTGAAGTTTCAACATTCTGAACGTCTGAAAATACATCATGCTGATGAAATGACCCAATGCTGTCTGTCATGAACAATTTGCATCAGCTCGGGGACTGAACAGAAATGTGATATTGAGATAAAAGAGACAAAATAAGATGTATGAGTCTGCTGAGGAGGCGTCACGTTTGCTGTTTCTCGTCTCATCTCAGCTGAGAACAGATATTGATTTTTGTTTTGACGAGAGAAAATAGCCACAGCGGGCCAGTGTCCCCCTCATCTCAGCTGGAACAGATAGGCGAGGATATTTCATACAATCTTTGGTAGAACAAAGATCCAAGGCATCTTTACCTGTCAGTGATGGAATTACTCTCACCTTTTTTAACAAAAAAATAGTTTGAAATGTGAAAGGGATTTGGAGCAACTTTAAAAAAAAAAGGATTTCCAATGATATTCTCTAGAAGAAAGAGATTTTTTTAAACTCTGTTGTAATTCATATTTTAAACATCAATTTTATCACTGTCTATTTTTTCTTTACATGCAATGCATTTCCACAGTTTGAGCTCATATTTTAAGAGACAAATGATCATATTAGGGTTGTTTTGTTATAGCTTTAATTTTAATAATTTGACATTGTTGAGAAAATCATTAAGTACAGTAATGCTTTGTTAGAAAATGTTCACTAATATATTTTATTTTATTTTATCCCTTGAAAATAAAGTATTTATTCGCACTTAAACAATATAAATGTCAATTATTTTGCTCGTGAAACAACAGATAACAAAACAAGAATTTTTTTTGGCATGGATGACCTCTTTCTGGTATTCCCACAGCATTTAAATGACATCAAGATCTAGGCTTTGATTCGACTCAAGACTGGCAATTTCTTAATTTACAGTCAGTCCTTAGTAGATTTACTGGTATGTTTTGGGTCATTGTCATGTTACAGGGTCCAGTTCTGCTTCAGCTTTATTTTTTTGTTTATTTTTACAGATGGTTTTACATTATTTAAATCATGCTGGATTCCATGATGGTGAACTGGTCAGGCCCTGCTGGAGCAAAGAATCCTCACACCATGATACATTCACCTCTATGCTTCACAGTTAATATGAGGGTATTTTCCTTGAATGGGGTATTTAACTTAATCTAAACATGTCCCCTTTGTACGTTTTCAAATACTTCAGTTTTAGACACATTTAAAACTAAATTATTTCCAGAAGTCCTTGTCTTTGTCAACATTCTCTTGCAAACTTCAGTCTGACCTACATCGTTTTTTTTGTATTGTTTTTTGTTGTTGTTTTTTTTTTTTACAGAGCGAAGGTTTTTTTCTGATACAAATGAAAGTTGCAGTCTCTTTCTGATTGTACAGGAACTTTCACATCAGTAGCAAGAGCCGGCAGATCTCTCATGATTCCAAGTTTTCGAGCTTTTGGAGACTCCTTTTAGCATCTTTGTCCTTTTGAGACCCTTTTAAATTTTCTTCCTGACTCAGAAGTCTCGAAGGCCTCAGACAGCTCTTTTTGGTCTTACCATGGTTTTCACTCTCACTTCAACAGTCAGGCACAGACCAGACTAAATGTCAGAGGTTCAAACTGGGCATATCTCCTTTAAAATGCTTAGTAACAATGTTCTAATCTTGTCTATCTGAAATCATAAGCCCACGTGTAATTTTAACAATTTTTCAGAGGGAAGAAATGCGAGGCAGTCAGTTTATTCCTCACCAGCAACTGCAGTTTTTATTAAATTACACAGAAAAGATTTTTTGTTTTTAATATTTACTGGTAGGCCTACTTATGTTATATCCCGAATTACCTTCTTATATATCAACATGTTGCCTGTTTGACACAACAGCCTACATTTCTTAAACATTGCTTGAATGAAAATTGTCATTCAAAACACAAGTATGGTATGGTATGGATATGCAAACTGAACTGAATAGAACAAACAAAATGGAAACGAGGATGAGCAAAACAAGTGGGACAGTCTTCCATCAAATACAGCCATTAGGAAAGTATTAGGAGTGATGGTCGGCTGAAGGTTCAAGAAGCAGCTTTCTGACTCAAAGGTTGCAAATTGGAATCCCTAATCCACAGCTGCTCCACTGGAGCTGCTCAGCAGCACCAGCAGCACAAGAAGATAGCAATTTGTTCTCCTTCTCTTATCTGCCTTCTCTATGTAGTTCCTGTCATATAATAATGAGTAATTAATAAATCCCTAAGGCATTAAAACATCAACTGTTGGGGATAAAAAAAACATGTTACAGTCATTTTAGGTTTGACATCAGGAAAATATGTCAGTTTTCCAATCTAAAGGGAGCAATAGTTCAGGGGGGGTTTCAGTCGATTGCTTTTTAAAGAGAAAGCCTGCCATCTGGTGGAAGATGTGAAACTTGTACTGAACAGAATTTTTTTCTGGTGTTTTAGGTCCTTTCTTTTTTGTTATATCTTTTGAGCATTTTCGTTATCCTGTGGCACGTTCTATTTGTTTGGATACAAAACAGATACACTAATAGTTTGATTAGATGCTTGAAAATATGTTCAATCTAAATCTATCCGTCTGTCTATTTTGTTTCTTTGATAAATAAGACAACTCATGTGCCAGAGATGGAAGTAAGGAAACAACCACGGTGCTCTAAATTTCAGCAAATCATTGAAGAATCTTTTTAAAGTAAGTTACTAATATGAATCTGATCCATTTAAACATAATAAGCCTTCGTTTGTATATGCATACTACAGCTAATTACTACATAATTTGTAGCTTTATCCTTTTAGGATGTAGCATAGGCCTATCTTTAAAAAGTACATCTCACAAAATTAGTTGTTGTCTCTACAGTAAACATCCGAACTCGTTGACTCTGTGACGTAAGCAGTCAGTACTTGCGCTCTGGTACGGGATTGGACAGAACTCACAGACAAAAAACAAACAAACAAAAAACAACCCAAATATAAGCAATTTGGTTACTTAAACTGATCCCGCTGGAAACTTATTGCATAACAAAACATCTGCACCAAGTCGCTTCGGGTAGCTAGAGGCCGCTGTTTGTCCAAATTAGTTCTGAAGTGGTCTTTAAGACAGTATTCGCGCGGTTTGTTATTTGGAAAACTGAATTCTCGTTTTTGCTGTGAAGCAACGTTGATGTTGAATATGGTGAGTTCGGCTTTACTGGTTACTGACAACCATCACAATACTGATCTGTATTCTTTCATACAAACAAATCCTGCATTCTACTCTACATTTTTCCTGAACTCCTGCCCGTTTGTTTTAATTAATCTGTGATAGGTTTTTTTCATAAATTCTTGTAACCATGGCAATGTGTAAAAATAGTATGTTCTTTCTCTAGCCTGTCCTATCCAGTTCTACCTAAATTAGGCCTATTTTTTATTTTTACTTTCTTTAATCCCATGCTTTGTTTCAAAGATGAATTTGAGCAAAAACACCCATCGCGGCAGTCCCAGCCACAAGGAAAACCTTCCACTTTCAACCAAAGCAGAAGCCTTTCAGCAGCAGAGGACCAAACAGCGCACAGTGCTCGGGATCTTGTCAGAAAATGAGCATCGTGGACGGTCCCTAAGCCAGGTAACAAACAGCAGCATCTGTAAACCTTCCGATCAGAGAATTGTCATGTTCCAGTCGACCAATTCCCTCCACAGGGAAGCCAGTTTTCCAAGCACAGTTCTGTTTCAGACAGCTCGCAGCTCAACTGTCTCGGCTGGCTGTCCAGTTCCGGCTATGACGTGTATGTTGAAGAGGCTTGTGAAGTTGTTCTTGCTGCTTCTGGTCAGGAAGTCATTTCAGATAGTTATGACCTCGATGCTGATGCTCACGCCCTACAGGATGAGGATGTGAGGCTCCTGATGGAGATCAGTTCAAGTAAGTTTGGCCTACAGAAAAAAAAACCCTCCTCTACAGTGCATTGGGAATGTTTTCACACCCGTTGAACGTTTTCACATTTTCTCACAGTACAGCCAAAATACATTGATGTGGCAGATCAATGAATAGGTAGTCCATAAATATGAAGTGGAAAGAAAATGATACATCCTTCTTGAACATTATTGTTTTATGTGAATAAGAGGGTGAAAAATTAGGTGTCCGATTGTACTGAGGTGTCTTAACTCTTACATAAAAAACGTAAGAGTTGTGCTAAGGTTAATATTTCCCCGCAGGACAGCCCTAAACATCCAGAGCTACAGTAGTGTAGTCTAGATAAAATAAATCTCATGTGTTGTGTGGGATGTGTTACGCTGAAAGAGAAATAGCCTAAAAGACTTGCAGCTGTGACTGCAGCGAAATGTATTTCTACAAGGTTTTGAATAAGATGGGCTGAACACAAATGCACACCACAGTATTCTGTTTTTATTCATCTTATCATTTCCCCCCAACTTTATAAGTATGCACTACTTTGTGCTATCTGTCACTTAAAATCCCATCCCAACCCACTTTATTTATAAAGCACTTTATACACAACAATGTCGACCAAACTGCTGAAGATTAAAAACAATTAAACAGCAGTCATCAGGGATAAATAAAATACATAAATATACTAGTATCAAAACAAAACAAGAGTGATCAAGTCAATCAGTGTTAAAAGCCAAATGAAAATAAGTGGGTCTTAATGGGAATTGTATAAACTGAGGATGAGAAAGCCTGATTATGGCAGGAGGCAGCTGATTCCACAGCTTAGGTGCTCTCTAAGCTTCAGTTGAGACTTAGGGACGACCAGTAGCTGCTAGTCAGCAGACCTTAAGTGTGGTGAAGGGGCATAAGGCTGAAGTAGGTCCAATACACAGGGAGGTGCAAGTCCATTCAGGGATTCATATGTTAAGCGAAGTATTTCAAAAAAGCAACTGGAAGCCAGTGAAGTTAAGCCAAAACTGGCGAAATGTGCTCCGACTTCCGGGTGCCCGTCAGCAAGCGAGCAGCAGCATTCTGAACCATCTGTAGGCGGGAGAGGGAAACCTGACTAACCCCAACAAAAGGAGCATTACAGTAGTCCAACCGTGTTATGAATGTATGAATGAGTCTTTCAAAGTCCTTCTTTTCTAACACTGGTTTCCCAACAAAATACAATAAGGTTTTTGGATGTAACCTGAGAAAAAATGAACAAGTTTAAGAGGTATGAATGCTTCTGCAAAGCACTTTATGACACAAAAAATAATTGATGGATTTATTTTTAACTGATTGCTCTTCACCAGGTTCATGCCAGGATGCTTCTATGCAGTCTGAACCAGATGAACCCCTGATGTCTGGGGAAACCTTCTGTTTTGATTATGCAAAAGATATTTACAAGAACTTAAGGGAGAGTGAAGTGGGTGTTTGTAAAGCTAATTTTTTTTCTATCTTATTAGTGATCATTTGAAGTTGCTAAGTCATATTGGTTACTAATTCCAGAAGAAGTTCAGGGCAAAGCCAGGCTATTTGGAGAGACATCCCGAGATCGTCAATGGTATGCGGGTCATTCTGGTGGACTGGCTGGTAGAGGTTGTCCAGGAATACAAGCTCAGTTCTGAAACTCTGCACCTTGCTGTAAATTACATGGATCGTTTTCTGTCCTGCACAACATTTATCAAGAGGAACAAGCTGCAGTTGGTGGGAACAGCCGCATTACTGGTTGCAGCGTAAGAAAGTAGTTCCTGCCCTTTCCAGTGACTGTGAACATGGCAACTGTTGGTTGTAATTGTGAGGCCATGTATTTATTTGTTTTGTAGAAAATACGAAGAGATCTTTCCTCCTGAGCTGAACGAGTTTGTGTACATCACAGACAGCACCTACGCTAAGAAACAGCTGCTCCGGATGGAGAGCATTTTGCTAAAGGTGCTGGACTTCAAGATGGCAGCACCCACCACCAATCAGTTCCTCCGGCTTTTCATGTCTATCCACTCTGTCTGTTCAACTACAGAGAACCTTGCTCTGGTGAGTTAAATCAATCTTATCTCTTTCTATAGCAAAAACAGCCCTCACTACTCCATGTTTACAGTGCCTTGGGGAAGTATTCATACCTCTTGAACTTTTTCACACGTGGTAACATTACAACCACAAACATCAATGGTTTTTATTCAGATTTTACATGGTGGAGCAATGCAAGGTTGTGCATAGTTTAAAGAAAAGAAGATATATGGTTTTCTTTACTTTTTTTTAACACAAAGATCTGAAAAGTGTGATGTGCAGTTGTGTTCAGCTCCGCTAAGTTATTACTTTTCAGAACCAACTTTTGCTGTAATTATAGCAGCAGGTATATTAGGATATGCTTCCACCAGCTTTGCACATCTACAGTATCAATCAAACTTTATTTATAAGGTGCTTTTCATACAAATATTGCAACTCAAAGTGCTTTACAGATTAAAATGACCCAACATAAACCACATTCCCATCCCTCCACCTCAGATTTAAAAGCATGATCACATTTATACACCCCCCCCCCCCCCCAATCCCCATGTGCACACACACTCAAGAGCAACATTAATAAGGACATCTGGCTGAGTACAGATGAGCCAGTTAAGGTAAGGAAACGCCAACAAAGGAGACATCTGCACTGGCAGCAGCACATCAACAGCAGCAGCCAAGGCATTGACACAGGACGCCCAGAGGAGGCAAGGCTGAGACCCCCATCTGCACCCAAGCTCCACCTGGAGAGCACCCAGGCAGCCACAGCCGACCACCACTCCCGAGGCAGACGGCTCCCTCAGAGGAAACACTGGAAGGAAGATTAACATAACAAGTTAAAATATAAAAATAAACAGTGGAGAAATATGATAGGACTAAGTAGTAAAACATTGATAAAATAAAAGCAAGTAGAACATGCAGAGCAGACTATAATAAATAATAATCTGTTAAAAGCTAGGCTAAAAAGGTGAGTCTTGAGCCTGCTCTTAAAAACATGAACGTTCTCTGCGGCCCTGAGGTCCTCTGGCAGCCTGTTCCAGAGGTGAGGGCCATAATACTGGAAATACGCTTCGCTGTGAGTGTGTGTCCTGACTCTAGGGATGACAAGGAGACGGCTGCCAGAGGAGCGCAGAGACTGCAAAGGTTCATATGGTAAAAGCAGTTCTGAAAGATAAGAAGGCCCAAGACCATTAATACCCTTAAAAACATTAAAAGAACCTTAAAATCTATCCTAAACATACGGGGAGCCAATGCAGTGAATTTAAGATGGGTGTAATGTCATCGTGCCTCCTGGTCTTCATCAGGACACGTGTTGCTGAATTTTGTAGAAGTTTTAAGCTATCTACATGTGTTGCCACAGATTCTAAACTAGATTTATTTCAGTACTCCACCTGGGTCATTCCAGAAAATAAATATGCTGTAATCTAAACCATTCTATTGTAGCGCGTTGCAACTCACAGGTTTTTCTTCCAGAATTTCCGTTTTTAGCCTTATCCATCCCTCTGTCAACTCTGACCAGTGTCCACTACTGTTAAAGGAAAAACACCCCGCCATGAAAAACACCCCACCATGTGTCACAGTGGAAATGATGTGTTTACGATGATGTAGTGTTAGTTTTGCATCACACATAAGGACCTCGGCAGAAAGTTGAATCTTTCTTTTGTCTGAACAGAGCATCTTCTTTTACATGTTTGCCATGTCTCCTAAATTAGTTGTAGCACTCTACGAACAGGACTTCTTGTGGCTTTCTCAGATAGTTCTTCTTCCCACTCTTCCATTAACGCCAGATTAATGGACAGATTCTTCCACCTGAGCTGTGGATCTCTGCTGCTCCTACAGAATTACCGTTGGCCTCTTGGCTGTTAATGCTCTCTTTGACTAGCCTTTCAGTTTAGGTGGACATCCATGTCTTGATACATTTGCAAGCTCCTCATATTTTCAGATGAATGTTAAAAAGCATGTGTCCTTCCTTCAACTTCAAAGTGAGGCTTTACTTTGTGTTGATCTTTCACAAATAAAGGAAAGAATAAAAAGTTCAAGAGGTATGAATGCATTTGCAAGGCTCTGCATTTTTTCTGATTTTCTTCCTCTTCTAGTACATAGCGGAATTAAGTCTACTAGAAACTGATCCCTTCCTTCAATACACCCCATCCGTACTGGCAGCTGGAGCCTACTGCTTAGCTAGCTACACTATACATAGATCTTACTGGGTGAGTTTATCCAGACAATAATGTTTTTTGCATAATAATCACTTGGTATTGATGTTTTTTGTGTAATAAGACAAATATTTCTTTTATTTTAGCCTGATTCATTAGTTGCCTTTACTGGGTATACCATGGAGGAAATCATGCCCTGCCTGACTAATCTCTACAAGCTGTACATCAGTGCAGAGACTCGGCCACAACAAGCTGTCAGAGACAAGTACAAAACTTCAAAGTACGGAGTGGCAGAAAATGTCAACTGGAACACATGAAACTAAGCTTTAATGGATCTTTTGTGTCTGGAGTTGCCGTCTGAATTCTTGAAGAACATGTTTTTAGAAGTAATTTAAAAATGTGTATCCGTTGTCTTTCCCTCATAGGTATTGTCGTGTTTCAGGGATCACTCCGCCCACTGCTCTGCCTCGCCCATGACTCCACTACTTCACCTTCCTGATCCTCCCAGTAGAGCATATTTACGGCACACTGAAAACAAAGCAAACAGAGCACATTCATCTTCGCCTTGCACATGTGGAATCTCAGTTACTTTAATCTTTTTCTTAATCCAATATAGTTAAGCATATAAAATTATAGGAGTAGTTATTGTTTGAAGCTCCTTCAAGATGTATGTGGTTGTACTTTCAGAGTGTTATGCTGCGCCTTAGGCACGTATGACTGTTTTTCTTTTCAAAATGTTATCAGGTCATCCATTTTTAAGCTGTTAAAACCACAAAAAATTTTAACAGCCTGATTCCTTTTGTTTTCACTTCACTTAATGACCTTTTAGAGTGTGTGATAATGCATTATAGGTTTCAACACCGATCACATTCTAAATTATGATTGGGTGAGCGCTGATATTTCAAGCCTTAAAATAAAACAGGTTTCTGGCACCATGTGTGTCATTCTTCCTGGGAAAGGTTTCATATGTAGTAAGACAAAACCTGCTGAACTGATGTATTGCCACCAAAATCTAGAGGAAACATCTAAATAAATGTAGTTGTTATATTGACTAATGCTGTTTGTCATTGTTTCTATAGTCAGATATGTTGTAGAGTTGATACAGTGTTTGAATTACATTTTGCTACTTTGCTTGATGTTCCTTAACTCCTCTTGAGCTGTTTGCAGAACTGAATGGCATTTGAAGATATTTATTATTGTAGTAAGTTTGTTTCATGTGAACATCATGAGGCCTACGTCTGTTTAAACTAGTTTACTTTATTAGTTGTTTTTCATCATTATTTTTATTAAATAAGGAACGTTTCCTCATCCATAAAGGAACAAATAATTATTTACCACAACACAACATTTTGAAACATTGTTTTAGTGAAAAAAGTAAAAACAACAAAATACTATGCAATTCCAGTGTATTAAAATGTACAATAAAAAATTATGTTAATCCAATTACTTTTTGTCACAAATATTTATTCAGCACAGACATTGGTGAGTGTTCACCATTTGTCACCTGGTGTGGAAATACAGTTCCTATAAAAAGTATACATCCCTTTGAGTGCTCTATTATTTTTAACAATCAACATAATTCGGCTTTTTCTACTAAAGAAATCACGCAAGAAAAACCAAGTGAAAACTGATTTCTATTAAATAATTAAAGATATGTAATATAAAATAAAGGGCCATCGCTGCTCTATGGCCCTTTCAACCATGTGACATCAAAGTGATATAAACATTTAATTCAATTCGAAATTACTTTATTAATCCCAAAGGGAAGTTAAATGTTGTCATAACTCATTATCCAAGTTTCTTTAAGGATTTGTTGTAGATGCTGATGGCCAATAGGCTTCACAGTTGTGCAGTTAGTAGCACTGTTGCCTTGCAGCAAGAAGGTCCTGGGTTCGAATCCCATGCAGGGTCTTTCTCCATGGAGTTTGCATGTTCTCCCTGTGCATCCTTGTACTGCTCCCTGTTCTCTATGGGTACTCCAGCTTCCTCCCACATCCCAAAACATGTTAGGTGAATTGGCCTCTCTAAACTGCCCTTAGGTATGAGTGTGTGCGTGCATGGTTGTTTGTCCTGTATGTTTCTGTATTGCTCTGCAATGGACTGTCTCCAGCCTCTTGCCCCGTAACTGCTGGAGATAGGCACCAGCCCCCCCGCTGGTACAGATAATGGATGCTGATGGCCATGGGGAGGGATGATCTCCTGTAGCGCTCTGCTCTGCTAGATGTGAAGAAGCCTCTGATTGAAGACGTTCTGTATTTGTATGGCAGTCTGATGTAGAGGATGCTCAGGGTGGTCCTTAATGTTCATTTTATGAAGAATCCTTTTTTGCACTCTAATCTTCAGAGGGTCCCTAGCATCCAACCTGTTTGCCAACGATATCACATTCCGCAATGTAATCGATAGAGAAGGTTTGAACTTCCTCCTTTTCTCTCTCCTCTTTGCTCCTGCTCTCTATCCATGGCATTTCCTTTGTGGCTGCAGTTGAGGTATTATTTGAGCTTTTGTGATGTTAATTAGCTACTCCCAGTTGTAAACAACCTTGTTGCCATGGTTATGCATCATAACATATGTCCAAAAGTAAAAAAAAAAGTATCAGCAAAAATCCTTCCAGCTGCACTGCATCCAACACTAGACAGAACAGTTGTCCAAAAAAATTTATATTTCTGCCAGAAATGGAGGCATAAAAGTTTTTAAAAAGAAAAACAGAACTGAAGTAACAGAGCTACTCCAACATGCTGCCACATAGCAGTCAATTCTGAAAAAAACCACACAAAAAAAAACATGAAAGCTGTTTGGGTGGAAAATATGTTGTCCTAACTTATCAATATAATCAGCTGAAAATGATAAATTCTAGATTGTGTATTAACCAGTTAAATTATAAAGTTGCTGTTTTATGTTGTGGACGGTTCATAATGTGATAGGCATACTCTTTAATCGCTCTGACAGGTCATCTCTGAACTTGTCCCGCCCACGCCCGTTTAAACTCCTCCCACAGCGCCAGACGTCACTTTCCTTTCAGCTCATTCCCCAGCTGCACCTACATTCCTCTGCAGTAAGTTTGTAGGTCATTGACTGTAAATATAAGTTGTAGGCCCACAAATTTTATTTTGAAAGTATTTTGACACAAGACATCTCCTCTCTGCGGCTGGTGTTTGACAAGTAGATTGAGAACGTTTTTTTTTGTTTTTTTTTACTTATGTGGGACCAGAAAAAATATTTCAACTCTGAAGTAAGTAGTTTTTTCCCCTCTCTTTTGCAGCTTTTTTTGCTTGTTGCTGTTGGGATGTACGCCTCCATATATCCTTCTATAAACAGACTCGTACCTGAACAGGTGTTGCTGTCGTTCTGGAAAAACCTGCTGTGTTTGCCAGCGCACAAGTCTGAATCAATTAGCTGTCAAGAATAGGTCTAAATAACCTGACTCACACACGCCCAGCCTTAATATTGTCATCATTGGACTGTGTGAGTTGGCTGTTTAAAACTGCTCTCGAAGGCTCGAACTACTTACTTTTGGCTTTCCTTTTTAACAGGTAAGCTGTGATTGTTTCATTACTTCTGTTTTAGTCGTTACTGTAAAACTAACGAGAAATAGCAAGCTGGAGCTTAATCAATCAAATATAATTTTAAATTAGAATCTCATTAATAAGTGATTTTTATTTCACATATTCGATTCAATGTGTAAAACTCATAGATCATTTGGATCCATACCACAGATACCTTTTTAATTTAGATGATTAGGGCATACCGTTAATGAAAGATCAAAAATCATCTCGGAACATCAGGATACTAGCCACACAAGATAAGAGCAATATAAAAGGAATCTTAATACAGAAATGTTGTAGTCTAAAAGTGTGTCTATGTTCTGTATGGTATATGGGCTCAAAACATTGGTTGGGGCTTCTTTTGTTTAAATTACTGCATCAAGGCAGCATAACATGGAGATCATCAGCCTGATGCTGATCTATGAAAATGATGCTAAATCTTTGAAAAATAGTTTTACTTTTTGAAATTCTAATTTATTGAGATACACCTATGTCTGTATTTCTTGGGTATAACTTTTTTTCAGTATATTTCTTATTTAGGATTACATATTGTTGTAGTTTATGTATTCCGCCTGCTTTCCAGCATGGCTGAGCTGCTGGTCATCGAGGACCAGTATGAGCTGGCCCAACAATCCCTGAATCGTGGATCAGCGGCTGAAGAGGCTGACAACAAACCCGAGGCTCTGATGTATTACAAGAAGGGTCATCTGCATCTTACTCAAGGACTGGAGGTTCCCACTGGAGGAGAAAGGCAACAAGGAGAGGTCTGGGACAAGGCCAGGCAGCTTCAACAGAAAATGAAAGAAATGTTGAGGACTATCGACACCCGCCTGTCTGATCTGGAAAAGTCCACAGCAGGAGACACAAATGGCTTACTGTTGGATGTTCCTTTTACTCTTTACCCAGACTTGTTAATTGACGGTCAGCCCACCAATAGTCCTCTCCACCATCTGTACCCCACCATACCACATACATCCCAGAGCACATCACCAGCCCCCATTAGTTCCGTTTCCCCTGCTGTCCCTAACACACATACACTTCTTGCAGCGGATCTGGAAACTGTGGCCATGGATAACTCAGTGGACCTGCCCCCAGCATACACACCAAAGCCAATGGATGGGCACCGCAGCCTGGCTTACGATCCTGCTGGAGGCAGCCTCGGGGCAGGGGAGCCAACAGATGGGAAGGAGCTGCTCTCCATCCCCTCTGGCGTGCAGCTCTTCTTTGTCCAACCAAACGGTCAGGTCAGCTCTCTGTCTTATCCGGGCTACCTCTGTATCATCGCCACGGATAATCAGCAAAGTGAAGGCAGTGTTGGAAAAGCCACTGGATGTTTGCAAGTAAGTAATAGTAAGAAATGATTCAAACTCCCCTCATAGCTTTTTTAGGAAGATGGTTTGGGTATGTGTCTTTGAGGTATATAGGTGTGACTTCAGAGAAAACCACTTCATTTTTAGAAGTTTTCACAGTATGAGTCATGAAGTTGTTGTTGCGTTCCTAGAAAACCAACCACAAAGCAATGTTTGGCTCACAAATGATAGTAATGTTGTTTTAGAGCTCCCTAAAATTTGGTTTAGGATCAATTAGAATTTAACTCTCCACAACTTCTTGAAATAGAAGTATTTTAAATGATGACAAGAATAATAATAAAACAGATTTTGTGGTTGTTGTTTTTAAATATTTCTATATATCTGATTCCTGGGCCAACTGATGGTGTAATAGCTTTTCAGTACTAAGTTTGCATTGTTTTCCTGTTATGAAATCCACATTTCAATGAGTCTATTCAAATGTTGTTTTAAGATTAGAATTTAAACCAGTGAGCCATTGCTTTGCAAATCTCCATGATGACTAATTTTATTAAATTTTATATCTGCTTTTTAGATTTCCTTGTAGTTACCTTAGAAAACTAGCTTTGTTAAATAGAAAAGTAATATATGTTCTGGCATCTCTACAAACCATGGATTGTGCTGTGTTTTGTGTATTGCACTGCAACCCATGACTGTGCTGCCCACCAGTCCAGCATGGTCCTGTATTCTGGGACTGCTTTGTTTCCCAACAAGACAATGGTCCTATTAACAGATGACTCTGCGCTTCTGTTGTGTTGCCGGTCAGGCTCCTGTGTCCTCCTCGGGGTCATTCTGACAGGTCTGCACACCAGTGGCAGCATGCATCAACAAGTTTGGACAGTTTGCTTCGTGGAAAATGACAAATCTATTGGGCCTTTAAAGAAAAACGGCCCCACCAAAGTTTGGGACTCTTGTTTTACAGTGATGTTATCTCTTAAAGCTCCAAAAGGTTGCAGAAGTAGGAACATTTGTGGAAAAAAAAGAATAATTAACGTTCCTGCAATTCCTTCATATTAAATGTAATAAATACATTTTTGTAATATAAACAACTTATGAAGTGTGCATTAAAGAAGTAAGTTAAACCAGTATCAGCAAAACTAAAAAATACCCTCTTCAGATGCCCTGCAGAGACATTTGTTGAAATTGTCCTGTTTTTCCTGTCCTTGTGTTTTTTTGTTTGTTTTTTTTTTTTAGGTGTGTGACCGACTGTATCCCCTGACAGCAGAAACTCCGGTGCTGCTAGCCAACTCTGGGATTTACATGTTTCCTGACTACTTGGCAGAATTGCCCGGATCCTATGTGGGTTTAGTGCTGTCCTCTCAATTGCCTGCTGCAGACTGTGAGATGTTTCATGACCTTCTCTCACAACTTGCTGATGTCAGGATCCAGGTAAGTCTTGGCTACCCATTCAGAATAAAATGTGGATGGGTATGCACAGAGTGGAATCGTAAACTTCCACATAGTATGTTCCTGCTGCTGACATAACAAGTCAGCATGTGACAGGAGAATCAATTAATCACATCAGCATCAAACTTTGATAACATGCTTTTGTAGAACCAAATGTGATACTTCTGGCTTTTTTTTAATCCAATCCTTATGTTCCAGTAACGTGTGCATACAGTGAGGAACATAAGTATTTGAACACCCTGCGATTTTGCAAGTTTTCTCACTTAGAAATTATGGAGGGGTCTGAAATTCACATTTTAGGTGCATTCCCACTGAGAGAGGTATTTTTTTTATAATATAGGAAATCACATTGTCAAATTTTTAAAGAATTTATTTGTATTTTATTGCTGCGTATAAGTATTTGAACACCTGAGAAAATCACTGTTAATATTTGGTACAGAAGCCTTTGTCTGCAATTACAGAGGTCAAACGTTTCCTGTAGTTCTTGTCTAGGGATATTATGTCATAGATTAATACAAGGTTTGTATGTTTATGAGGAAGGAAAAGGATACATGGTTTACAATCTGTAAAAAAAAAAAAAAAGTGTGGTGTGTGTTTGATTTAGCCTAATTTTACTTTGAAACTTCTAAATAAAATCCAGTGCAGTTAAAGGTATAGAGAAGTAACTTATTTAGTGAATTCAATCCAGTTGTGTGTAATTTTAATTGAGTAATTTTGGTATAAATGAAGCAGTGCACTGGTCAGTTGTGCTCAAACAACAATCTCGCCTAGTTGCACCAAGAAACACTAGGGCCAACTCTGCTTAAAGTCACAATCTTGAAGGCATAATGTTGTCTTAGAACACACTATTAAGGATGGTACTTGGATTTCTCGAACAGGGAACAAAAGGAGCTGAAAGAGAGGTCATGAACCTGACTGCTAAAGTCCCCCTCAGTCCTCTGCATGAGCAAACGCATCAAACAGCATCAGAGGAGGAAAAAGTACCACTTCTACTTCCTGGGTGGAGTGAGAAGATATCTCAAGGAATATTGTCCGGTGAGTTTTAAGAAATGACTTGCAGAATGAAAATTGAAAGAACATTGACACAGAGTTACACATGATTGCACAGTGTATGACCACATAATCCTCTACTAGTGGGTGCTGTTTACATGAGCATCAGTCTAATCTCTACTTAACAGTGTTTAGTATTGCAAAAACAACTGGTTCACTTGATGTTTTGAAACAAAAACAAACCACACGATGTATATATTTCTGTAGGGGCTACAAAGTTAAGTCAGTCATTCTCAAAAGGAGCAGAGGCCACTGGGAATATCATTCAAAAAGGAGCAGCAAAGATCCGGGACCGCATCACACCAGAGGAGACTCCATCTGAGGTCAGTCCAAAGGTCATCAAAGGCCTGAATGCTACTACACAAGCCACCGGGGGCGCTGTTCGAGTCAGTAAATTCTTAGGTAAGTTAAAATCTATTCTTTTGGTGGCTTCGTGTGCTTTCTTATTTGTTTAGGACTATTCAATCCTGATCTGTGAGTATTAGTACATTTGTGCCTAAATCTATTTCTTTGATATAACTTTTTGCATTTACAGTGAATGGCATAAGTACAATTGCAGAGCAAGTGGTAGAAAAGGTGGCACCTCATGTCAAGAAACACAGTGCTAAACTGGTCCCAGAGTCTCTGAAAAGGAGTCAGGATGGCAAGGCTTCAAAGTTGGATGGAGCCAAGTATGTAGCAGCCAGCAGTATACAAGGTATTTACTAAATTCTTGAAGATTAGCTCAAGAAAACTGTCTACTAGTGTCAACTCAGACGGTGGTAAGTTTGAACCATGGGATGGTTTGGTATGGTTGGTGGTTACATTTTTACAACTTGTTTTCAATTTAGGTTTGAGTACTGTTTGGGAAAGTCTAGAGACTGGAGCAAAACACGTCTGCAAAAGTGTTGCAACTGAAACTGTTACAACAGTAAAGTACAAGTGAGTTCACATATCTCTCCTCTTGGCTTTTTTGAAGTCTTGAATAAATCGCTGTAACTTTTATATTTTCCCTTTTTCTATTTTGTTGCTTAATTAAACTAGGGATGTCTCAGTCAAGTTATATTTAGTTGTATTTCACATGGATCTGAGTCATTTAAAAATAGAAAATTGACTGAGTCTCAAATGGATTCCTTATAAAATCAATTTGTACTTTCTTTGTACATTCTTCTACCATGTACATTCTTCAAAACTAGCATTAAAGTTGACTAGGCTAACGTTAACATGCTTAATCTCTATTTTGATGACTCGTTAATAATTTGGCTAGTAACATTTCTGTGTTTTTATGGAAATCCTATGAGGATGAAACTTACAGAAAAATAAGTTCTCTTGCATAACAAAGTTAGTTCTTTGTTTTGAAGGTCATAAAATGAATTTAATGTTTCAGCTGCTCTCTGCACTTCTCTCCCTTTATGCATGACACTGTTGCCAACTACTCTGAAAGGAAAGAAGTTTTTAGCCAGCCCAAAAGCTGTTTAGTCATTAAAGAATATCACCAGCTAGATTGAAAAACTGCCCATTTGCTTTTTAATAAAATCTAACCTATGACATTATTTTTTAGTTTACTTTTCCTAAGACTTGTTTGGTTTTTAACCTTATGGACCACTTATAAGCCTACAACGGATCTAAGACAGACTGCATCAGGCAATACAGTTTTGAAAGCCTTGCATATATAAATAAAAATCGTCATGGTTCTTAAACGGGCTGACGAAATTGTGTAAGTATTCCTCGCTAGAGGGGCTGCAGATATAAAATCGTTACATCAACAACAGTTTTCAGTGGATGGTATGTTCAGTTAGTCTTAGGCTACGTTCACACTGCAGGTCTTAATGCTCAATCCAGATTTTTGGATAAAATCCGATTTTATGTGTGGTTGTTCATGCTATGAATACAACGCGAAAGTGTGGAACAGTTTACGGCCCTAAAGTGCCCTGCATGCACTGTAGAACACAAGACGTCACACACAATGCACTCTGTTTATGGAAGTAAAAATGTCAGCTACAGATGTTAGTGTTTACACAGCAGTTTGTCAATTCCTGCACAACTGGAACCGACAAGAAAAACAGGCAAAACTACCAATAAGGAGCTTTGTAAACCAAAAGTGCAAGCTAACCACAAAACCACTTTAAATTAAAACAAGATATCCCATTTTACTCTACCACTACAACTATATGGACCGTATACCCCTTTTTTTCATCCCGTCTCTTTGGTAGAAAAGGGAGACACATGAGGAAGACAAACAAGCATACAAATGGAAATTATTGTGCCTGAAAAATGTTTTTTCATTTGAATTTATCATGTTATTTATTTGATTTGTTTATTGTGACATGCCTACTCCTGCATAGATTAGGGATGCCTGTCTTGTGTCAGTGACGTACAAGACGGATTTAATGCGACATTACCATTCAGAAAGCAGTCACTTTCAAAAAACTCATATATATTGGATTTAGTAACACATATGAAAGTGAACCTGGGTTGGATTTAGTAACGCATATGAAAGTGAACCTAGGTCGGATAAAAAAAAAAAGAGAAGATTTGTACCGTTCATAGTGTCATAATAATATCCGATAGGGGCAGATATAGGCAAAAGAGTTGGATTTGATGCACTTTTGCCTGCAGTGTAAACATCTGGAAATGACGTCAAACTAGAGTTGTGTATGTCTATTTTGCAAATCAGAAAACTCATGCCATATGCTTATCATTTAGGTGTCAACTAGAAGTAGCAATACAAGTGATTAAAAAATGTATGAATTCAATATTTAGAAGACGTTCTTAATGCATTTCCAACTGTGAACTTAGGAAATCTGATTTCCATGTACATAGAGAATGTACCGTCAGGGACACTAATATTGATCATTTTAAAATGCCTTTATTGTGACATCCCTACTTTAAAGATCAAATGATGATGTGGTAAATGACCACTTTAGTACTTGCTGACTACTCTCCTTTTCTTCTTGGTATGCTGGTGTGCTGACCCTCTTTCATTGTTTTTTTCTCAGATTTAGGGGTTTAGAGAATCTTATAATCATGTCTGGGAAGATGTGACTTCACTGGGAAGTAAAGGCAAAGGCTTGTGACTTTGAATTAACTGATCTACTATTGTTGTGCTTTCACTAACCCAACCTCAATTACAAAATAACCCAACACAAACCTGTGTAACAAAAACTAAGTTTGTAATTATCCAACTCATTTGCTTACGTTTATGTTCACATAAAGTATGCTTTTCTTTAACTGTGTAGTTAAAGGCCTTCTCCACCTAGGCTTACATTGTACATCTACTGTATACTAGTCGATGCAACCTGATGTGTGTATTTTTTAATTCAAATTGTGTTAACATGAATAGGTACAGTCATTACGCTTTATACTCATAATGCCTAAAAAAACAGAGGAACCTACACTTGTTAAAACACTGCATATATGGACTGGACAAAAGATTGTTGCAGCTGCATACTTTGGTGTACGTGCAAAGCAAGTCTCTCTAGACTGTTTCTGGGTGCCTGCGTGTTGATGTAAACTACATGACAGATTATGTTAAGTGATGTGATTTATATATAACACTTTTTTATCATAGAAAATGTTAGATTTGGTGTGGTTTTCTATTGGTCCTCCTGCATCTCAGTTGTCATTTATTTTCTTACATTATGTTCTTCTCCAACACCCCAAAATTATTTATGATGAAGGTACGGCGACGAAACAGGCCAAGCCACAGATACAGCTCTGCGCTCAGTGGGCAACATTGGTTTGACTGCACATAATCTTGACAATCTAGGCATCAAAGCCTTCTTGAAGACTGCTTGCAAGAAGACGGCCAAGGCCATGGTCAAAGGATCCGATGATGAGGTAAAGGAAACCGAAGAGAAGAAGCTGCAAAAAGACGAACATCTCACTCAGGCTGAGGAAGGGGTGGTGATGACGGAGGAGACACCAACTAAGGAAAAGGATGTACAGAAGGAAAAAGAAAAAGAATAGATTTCTACTGCTGCTAATGTTTTGTTGTCACACTATAAATTGTGTATTTAAAAGAATATATTAAACTATTATTAATCTTAATTCTAAGTGTTCTTGTTGGCTCATAAATTAATTATAAGGGGTGACTCTGGCTCAGAGGGTAGAGTAGTGGTCTTACTATCTGAATGTTGTGGGCTTGATTCCACCTTCTTTCTGCCACATGTTGATGGACCCCTGGGCAAGGCACTTAACCCCAAGCTGCCTACCGATCGCTTTATCGGTGTAAAAATGTGTGGGTATTTGTGAGTCTAGCGCTTTGAGTGGTCATGATTAGAAAGGCGCGATTAAAGAATTTGGTCCATGTATCATTTTCTGTTTTGTCACCAAACTACTTTGTGTGGTTCAGTCGTATATTCAATTATTCTTTCTAATTTACAGAGTGGTCATTACACATGCTCGCCTTCCTACAGATTTCTTTGGTTTTTGTCATGCTTTAATGTGAGGCCAAATAATAATTTTATTAAAGATAACCCAAATAAATAAAGTTGAAATCACTCTCATAGAACTTGTCTGACAAAATGATGTCATCTTAAAGTAAAAAGCAGGACGCCATGTCCCAATTTAAAGGAATTCAAGAACACGTGGACAATATAGTCAATGACCATCCTTCAGTCTGGAAAGGGTAACAAAGCCATTTTTACGGTTTTGGGAATCTAATAGACAAGGCAATTTTATTTATTTGTATAGCACACTTTCAACAACAAGGTAATTCAAGGTGCTTTACATGATCAGGGGATAAAGTAAAAACGGCAATAACGCTGATGACATGTAAAAACATTACTCAAGAGTTGACATAAATGTAGAATAAAATAAAAGTAGCAATAAAGCAAGAAGCACACAGAAAACATATGATACATGAAAGCATTACTCAAAGGCAGCTCTAAACAGATGAGATTTTAGCCGTGATTAAAAAAAACAGTTTCACCAGCTTTGCAGTTGTCTGGAAGTTTGTTCCAGATTAGAGAAGCATATAAACTGAAAGCTGCTTCTCTGTGTTTGTTTCTAATTCTAGGGATGCTGAATAGACTGGAAATAGAGGACCTGAGTTGTCTGGGGGGTTGGTATACAGTAGATCTTCAACATACTTTGGTGCTAGGTCATTCATTGATTTATAAACTAGTAAAAGTATTTTGAAGTCTATTCTCTTAGCTACAGGGAGCCAGTGTAAGGACTTTAGAACTGGGGTGATGTGCTCTTTCCTGGTTCTAGTGAGGACACGATCAGGTGCAGTTGTCTGACTTTTTAGGCAGACCTGTGAGGATGCTGTTGGAGTAATCAATCCGACTAAAGATAAACGCATGGATTAGTTTTTTGAGGTACTGTTGCGACATCAGTCCTTTAATCCTAGAAATGTTCTTCAGGTAATAGAAGGCTGGCCTTGTTATTGCCTTTATGTGACCCTGGATGTTCAGGTCTGAGTCCATTACTACACCTAGATTTCAGGCCTGATCAGTAGCTTCTAGCTATATTAACTGAAGCTGTGTGCTGACCTTTAGTCGTTCCTCTTTAGGTCCAAAAGTAATTCCTTCTGTTTTGTTTCTCTTCAGCTGGAGAAAGTTATGGCACATCCATCAACCACAAATGGAGAAGGTAACAGACATTGCTTTCAGGGTATTAACTCATCCAGCAGCTCACAAAAGAAAAATACATCTTAAGCACTGCATATAAATGACCAACAGTTTTCTTTTATAAATTGTAGGAGGAGGTTTTTGCCACCTACTCCTGACAGAATAATGTAGCAGGCAGAGAGCCATGTGGCCCTATTACAAAATGTTAGAACAGCCACAACAATTTTAATGTGTTCTCAATACATGCTCAATTATTGAGGGCTTGAGATAGTTGATTATTTTTAATTAGAATAAAAAATGGGATTTACTGTTTTGATTTCACAGTGCATGTTTTATTTGGATGGTATATATATTTGATCATATGTTAAAATGGCATGCCAAAATACAGTCAACGGCCCTATTTGCCATATGGGAATTTCAAGACTCACACAGATAAAATAATAATAATAGTAACAATAAATATAATTCACGTGACTCCACATAATCATAGGCTGAACTGTGGAACGTAATGGAAAAGTTAATTTATTTCCAAAACGTTAAACTTCCATAGATTATAGATTCAGGGCCCACAACTTAATTTTTTTTTTTTTATATGTTTATTGTGCAAACTTCCAAACATGTTACAGACAATACATAGGACAACTGCAAAAAAAGAAGTCTGACATTTTCTCATTTTCTTTTCCCTGGAGGTAAATCTTTTGGGCCCACAACTTAAAGGATTTCAAATATTTAGTTGTTTATTCACAATTTGGGCATCCAGCTCATAAAACCCACGAAAACAGGAATTCCAAAAATTATATTGATAGGCTAATGATATTCAAATTTTTTGGAAAGGGTCTGTAGGCTATATGTCACTGATCGGACTCAAAGTAATACAACAATTATTTCTTTGTCAAAATGCAAACAAAAACACCTTTGCTAAAGTGTCAAATTAATTCTCTTCAAACTTTTCTTTTAAAAAGCCTCCATTCTCTACTCCACCCAACCGCGAAACCCACTACCCACAAACAAATTATCTTAGTTTTATTATACAACAATTCTACATTTAAATTTTTATTTTCTGTATGTTTCTGTACAAAGAACTTATGTTTTGCATAATTATGTCAAGAGGGCTGTCAGATAGTGTTCCCCCTCTGATTAACAGAAACAAGCTCACACCCCTTTGGAAATTACTTTCCTAACTTGTTACCCGTCAACAAGTCAGTCTATGCAGTTTCAACAAATCAGTATTTTATTTCTCCAATATAGCCTGGGGAAACACATCCTGAGAGGACCGTCAGATAGTTTCCTCCATAGACATTAAGAGTTGACACCGCATCAACCGCGACTGCCTATTGGCGCCGATGAGCCGTAGGCGCACCATCTTGGACAGGTATCCTCCACGAAACTTTGTTATCTGATTGGCAGATGCAATGAAGCGTCAGCGCGTATATTAAAGAATAACTTGCTTTTTGAGTCTCACAATCTGACCAGTACACTCAAAATCAAAATGCTCACTGCAAAGCACCGATGCATCTGTTGCTGTGAAGCATTTTCTCCTCAACTCCACCTCCCTCTTCTTCCTTACATCTGTTTTGGGAATCCTTCAAAACAAAAAAACGGGAGTTTTGGCGTGCACCGCACATTGGTCTATGATTGGTTGGGTGGAACCCCCTCGCGGGAGGGGGGTGGAGTCGAAACAGATCTCGATGGGTGAACTCATGTCGTAACGCCGGAAATGGCGGTTTCCGTGGAAACCATGAGCTACAAACTGTCCTGCAGTAAATTTTCGGAAAAATGGCTAAAAGGAACGACTACAGTAAGTACGACTTAACACGATTGCAAGCAGAAATAGAAGAAGAACAAGAGCTGAAGTGAGTTCCCCCCTCTTCAAAAGCTTTGACAAAATTAAACTTTGAGATGGGAAATGTTCAAACCTAACACCTAATTGTGCTTGCAGAAAGATGCTTATAGAATCTGTGTGTGACATGCGATGTACTGTGGCTGATCTGCAAGAAAGACTGCGCAGTGTTGATGGGGAAGGTAAGAATGTCTAAAAAAATTAGATAACGTGAAAAGTTAAATATTTCTTATCTCTTATTTCTGAAACTGAAACTCATTTAGATTATTTTCACATCAAGTTAAATATTTCAAGCCTTTGTCCTTTTGATGATCTGATCAGAAAATTTGAATATTGTGGAACGTACCTAAACTATTAGAAACTCATAGTGTCGCATCCTAGTCAGCTACTTAACACTGCTTAACACCCGTCAAAGTTTCTTGAGCCTCTAAATGGTCATATGGGTTGCACAAACATGGGGAAGACTGCTGACCTGCCAGATGTCGTTGGCACCCTCCACAAGGAGCATAAGCCATAAAAGGTCATTGCTAAAAAAGTTGGTTGTTGTACCTAAGCATATTCATCGAAAGTTGAGCAGAAGGGACATGTGTGAAAGAAAGGATGCACCAGCAATAGGGATAACTGCAAGCTTGAGAGGATTCGCAAGCAAAATCCATTCAAGAATTTGAGGGAGCTTCACAAGGAGTGGACTGAGGCCGGAGCCAGTCACTACCCACAGACTATTCTACACATAGGCTACACATGTCAAAATCCTCGTGTCAAACTACTTCTGAACCAGAGACTGGACTGTTGCTCAGTGGTCCTCAGTGTTGCTCAGTCATATTTTCAAATCAAAGTAAAATGGCATTTAAATAAAACAAAATCAATTTCCCAGAGCTTGGTGGAAAAGGGGAGAGGCAGTTTCCACAGTCAGTGATGATTTGGTGTGCCATGGCATATGGTGGTGTTGGTCCACTGTGTTTCTGAAGTCCACAGGCCATCTACCAGGAGATTTTAGAGAATTTCACACCTCCTTCTACTTGAGTCTATGGAGCATTGTCAAGATGATGAGACCCACTGGACCCAACAGTGCAAATGACCTGAAGACATCCATCAAACCAATCTGGGCTTCCATTACACCTCAGCAGCGCCACAGGCTATTCACCTCCATGGCACGCAGGTTTGATGCAGCAATTCATGCAGAAGGAGGCCAACTATTGAATCGATAGAACATACTTTCAGATGCCTGACATTTCTGTTTAAAATATTCCCTTTTTAACTGATCTTATGTAATGGTTTAATTTTCTGACACACAGAATATTGGGTTTTCTGTAAGCCCTAATCATCAAAATTACAAGACGTAAAGGCTTGAAATATTTCTCTCTCTGTAATGAATCTGTATAGGAATTTCACTGTTTTAAATGAGTGACAAAAATGTTGAACTTTTTCACAGTATTTACTTTTTATGAGATGTAACTACCTGTACGGTTGGAAATGTGTGCTTACTTTTGTGGCTTGTCTGTTTTTGCTGGTTATCAGGTAATGAGTGGAAGACAAGGTTTGAGACACAGGTAGAACTAAATGGACAGCTGGAGAGACAGATTTCACACATTCAGCGGAGGCTGGAGAGCATCAAAGGAAACCCTGTTGGTGAGCCCTCGATTTCTTTCATTATTATGACCCCACTGGTATTTTACAGCACGTTTGGCTTTCAAAGTACTCCTCATAAAAGTAGAAGCTGTATTGCATTGCTTTTTTAGGGGATTAGTGTTTAGGACAGATTTGGGACAAGATGTTAAATCTTCCAGGTGGAATATGCACAGTTACACAGATACAACCAGCCTCTTTGGCAATAACCAATTCTGGCTTACCCTCCTTGTAGAAGGTGTAAATGATGATCTTTTGGAAATCTGTCAAGTCAGCAGTCTTCCCTATGATTGTGTAGGCCGTATAACATAACTTTTACACTGTCATGTTCTGTGTGTTTTCTCTTACCTGCCTGTTTCCTGTTCCTCTATGTCACCTATGTCCTGTTCCTCCTCTGCCCAGCTGTCCTGTGTTTTCCTGGTTACCTCTTGTGTATTTAAACCACTTGCTCCTCTCATCCTTTGCTGTTGTCTCGTCACCCTTGTCTGACCTCGTCTCCATCTGGTTCTGGTTGGACTACAGACAAAGACTCCCAAAATTCCTAACTCCTACACTTCGTGACATGTACATAATTTTTTTTTATTAGAGTTATGTAATGCTCTAGTTTTCTGAGACACTAAATATTGGGTTTTCATTATCTCTAAGATATAATCATCAATATTACAAGAAAAAAGGCTTAAAGTATTCCATTATATGTGTAATGAATCTTTATAAGAGTTTTACTTTCTTAAATGAGTGACAAAAATATTAGCATGTACCTGTATAGCCTATGTTCAAGTAAACCAACTATTTATCCATGTGCATGTGTAAAGAGTAAATTTTTACTATTATTTGTACAGCTTTTACTTTCAGGTTTATTGTTTGATCAAAACATAACACTAAAACTTGCCCCTTTTTTAACAGATCGATTGGCTTTTATCCGATCATACGAAGACATGGCAGTTGTGAGTGCACTTATGCTTCATTTTGTGTACTTAAATTATTGTATAATAATATTTAATTATAACATTATAAATTATTTAACCTAAGAGCATTCTGTCCACAGATAGCATGAAAAGAACTGCACACACCAGCAGAGAGCGCTAGTGACACAGAATGAGTGTAGACAAAACAGCAAGTATTGGGATGTCAGCTGCGCTCCATCCTCCCATTGATGCAGGCAACAAAAACCAGAGTTTAATCACAGCTCTGTAATCACGGGATTAACGACCATGGGAGAGTAATGCAGTCTAATTACAATGCTTTAACACACACACACACACACACACACACACACACACACACACACAACAATACATGTTACACGGTAGAGTTGCACAATAAAGCTTAACCACCCTGGTGCATGTGAGCCTAAAGGCATAACTAACAGATGCTCATTAGTGTGTCCAAGAAGTGGTTGCAAACAGTAAGCATGACATTAGTAATGTCTGTGCAGCTGAGATGAATATGGATTATCATTACAAATTGTGACTGAATAATTTATGAGTCTCATCCATTTTTGTAGTATTGTTGTCAGCAGGAACAATGTTCACATTGTTTGATCCTCCTATATACCATGGGGTAATTTCAGTTCAACTAGTATTTAAAATAAAATTTCACTAGATTGACATATGTAAGAGTTATTTTTTAACTATTTGTTATAGGGAATGCTTAAACAACATCTAAAGGTCCTGGTTGATGAGAAATCTGACCTCCAGAGTCAGCTGAGGGACTGCCACCTTCAAATCGAACAGGAGAGAAAGGTCTGGGTCCTAAGTCTTCCTGTAGACAAAGAGCAGTGGTAGGGATTGTGAGGAGATTTGTAGGGATCAGTTGGTTTATTTTTATTATTGTTTATTAGAAAAGGAGCTTTAAGTTGTTGTATTTCTCCACAAAGTAGTGATTTCAGATTTAAAAAACTCTAATTAGCAACAAATTTGATTCTTTGTTTATTGTTCTGCTAAAACCCTACAGTATATCAGTTAAATGCAGATTTAGCACTCAACATTTGTGGCCAGTAATCCCTAATCTCTTGCCCATTACTACTGACACATGTTACAGGTTTCACCCACGGAGTGACTGCATGGTTTTCTATTTCTTTCACTTCTCAGGCATTTTTTAAAACAAACAATGAAAGGCGGGCGTACCTTACAGAAATAGCTACGGTAAGCTTTTAAAATAAACATCTTTCTTTAGCACAGTGGCTGCATGGAACATACAGTTTTGGTCAGAAGTTTACATGCATTCATAGTGCGCATTGAAATAAAACAAATTAGTTATCAATTATTAAATTGAGCAGCTAAATTGTTGGTTTACCAGGTTTAAATGGTTGTACATAGAACAGCATAATTGTGTGCATCAATTTTAAGTTAATGTGGATTTTGTCTAACTTGTGCAGAGACAAAATTGTAACATACAGGTTCAAATATCTACATAATATTTGCTATCTTAGCAAGTTGCACATCCTCCACGGGCTTTTTATAGGCATCTGCACGCTTCTGGCAACCTTCTGATGGGATGTTTGACCACCCCTTCAACTTCACTATGAATCAACAAGTACAAATGTCAAAACTTGGACACCTTTGGACATTCCAATAAGACAAGCACACATCGTAACTGGCTTTGAAATAGATTAAGTGGGCTAACATGAAGTTTCTAGGATGACTTGCATCCTTTTGAAATTGTGTAGACTTAAAAGCTGTGTCTGTGACAAGAAATGGGAGGGAACTTTACCCAAATAAAATTTTATTCATAAATTAAAACTTGTGTACCAAGTTCTTATTTTGAAAACACATTAAAGTTGTATGCTGTATTAGAAATATTGCCCAAGAACAGCTAAAAAGAATATCACAGTGCCAAAATAAATAGGACATTCATGCATGTGATGACTGAATAACGCTTCTGACTCAAACTGTACATGCTTTGCTAGTCCTCTAGAGACCCAACTGATCTTCTCTCTTTTCTTCTGCAGGCCTAGTTATGATTTCTCTTTTCTGTTCCTGCTACATTAATCATAAAAACTAATTTGCTACTCTATGTTGTTAGAAATTGGACTCTGCTGAGGCGAAAATGAACTACAGTAACCAACATTTTGTCTTGGCACTTTACATTGGCATCAATGTGTTTTTATGCGTTTACTGTCTGCAGTTGTCTTCTGTCCGACATTACACTAACCAGCGACAGGGGGCACTTGAGAGCAAACAGATCAGGTTTGTAACATCCCACAGCAGATCAACAAAATCATAATGTTTACTGCTCATTTCAGTCGGTCAAACATTATGTAGTTTTTCTTTTACTTCACAATTTAGACAAAAACAAATATTAAAAATAGATTAACAGAAATCTATTTTTTTTATTTGCTGTAATTCTGCTAAAAAGGGACAATTTACCCTGGTAGGTGTTCATTGACATGGCGTCACTTGTCTCCTTGTATTTTTGTTTTGGGCACACAGAGGAAAAGACATCTGTAGGAAAGCACAGGCTGTTTCCAACAAAGGAACGGAGGAAAGATTAAGAGAACGTGTGAATGAAGGAGGAGGAGGTGATTCAACAACAGAGAGAGGAATGAAGAAGAAATCCCAAAGGGAAAGCAGGTTACCCACCTTGAAGCACAGACCGAAACACAATCCTTAACCAAAATCTGCGCCCATGGATATTTGTAGTTTTTTTTTATTGGGGGTGATTATCCTACATTTCTGTCAGCTTCCTTTTTGCTTTGGGTTTTATTCATTTTCTGGAAGGTGGATGATGTAATAAATAAAACACTTATTTCAATTTACTCATAACAACATGGGGCATCTGAAATCTGACTTTTCTTGCACACATAAGCTGACTTTTCATACCCCTACCAAGAAAATTACAGAAAGTTTTCATTGTGACATGAAAATTGTTTTTTTCAGCTAGTTTAGAACTCAGTAACCTTGTATATGTTAGCTAGTATTTTGTAACTGTCTGCCTGAAAACTGAAATGGTAACGTTTGGCAAGTAGATAGTGGATAATTTTTTTACTATCTAGTTATTCGCCATAACTTTTTAAAAATTATTTTGTGGCCCTAGTGGCCATTATTCACAGATAGCTTAACAGAAAGAAGGGCAGAGGAAGATGAAGAAGTAATGCACCCAGTGGTCTGGGGCTAAGAATTGAACCTGGGACAGTCACGTCAAGGAATACATTCTCCACCTTTGGCCACTTGCTCCACCACTGAGTCATGCGGCGCCCCAGACGTAACTTTTTGTTTAATTTTCTTAAAATGTATGCTCCTGTAGTACAGATGAATCCCTGCTTGCCAAGCAGAATTATTTTTTGTACTCACCTTGGTTCTGAATCAAGAGAGAGGCATCCAAAAAGCAGAATCGAACTTTTCATAGTGAGCTTTTAGGGCAGAGAAAACTATAGTGGAAGCCAACTTCTATGCAAGACAGAGAAAGAACTGATGCCACAGCAGAAACAAGTTGGTTCAGAGAAAATAGACAACCTTAAGTAATGCACTACTTATCATTTTGAGCCCTGGTGATTCTGGTGCTGGAAATTGTTGGAACTAAGGATTCCTCTTTTTAAATATGCCTTTTAATTTCCTCTCCAAAGTGTTGAATTAAGTGAGCTAAAATAAATCAAAATTAGATGTGAAAACCCTGCTTTTGTGTTCTAGAGACTTTTGATACAATTGGATTTCCAATCAGCTAATTCCCTTTGAAATAGTAGTAGTTATTGTATACTGAATGCTTTTTCATTCATGCTGTGTTTTTGTTTCTTCACTTAATCCATTAAAATAGACTATTATTTCTAATTACATAGTTTTGGTTTTATTATTCCTTCCAATACAATTAAGTTTCAGTAGAATATTGTAGTTCTCAAAATTAACATATTTTAGACAAAAAAAATATATAATTTTAAAAGTATCCTGTAAGGTTGCTCCCGGGTTAGGGAGAATAATTTACATTGTCAGAGTGATTATTGATATATTTCAGATATAATAATATATTAAAAATTAGACTGATAAAAGTTTTGAGACATAAATATAATTAAGTAGTTTTATCAAACATTGCACCAGTATCCCATGTGAAGTAACATGTTGAAATATTGTTGTGGTGTTTATGTTTATAAATACATGTGGAATCTGATTTAATCTGATTCTCTTCTAAGCAGGTAACTGGGTGAATTTTGAACATGCTTTGAAACTGGTGAGTTGAGCTGCTATGTGTCAGAAGCCTGCTGAGTTTGACATTTCTTGTGCAGTATTTATTTTTTTGAAACACCACCCACAACACACATTACGTAAGCAGCACAGCATCTACCAATCGCTCTATGTGTAGTTGAAACAGAGCAAGCAGTCACCCCCATCCTTCCCACTGACCATCTTTATATGTGTGGGTGCTAAGACAAAAAAAACCAGCTATCCATGTGAGATGAAGTAGTGTTCTGTAAAACTGCCAAAAGTGCTTTTTTCACAACTTTGTGTTTGAGAAGAAATGAGGGAGATCATTTCAGTTCTCACATTGAAATGAAAAAGTGATACAGCAAAGGTCTATAACGACTCATAATTATCACTTTATGTGGTTCTACCCATAAAATATTTTTTGTTTGTTTTTTTAACCATATGTCATATCTAAATAATAGTTTATGACATATCCTATCAACTACAATTTTGTGACATTCTATTCAAGATCTATTGAGTTTTGAGGAGTGGAAGAGATGTAGACTCTTTCTAAATGGGCTCTAATGGAAAGTTGCACAGTTGCACCTTAAATGATTAAACACGCACTACAAATTATAACACAATATTGCACTTTCAATGACTCCTGCCATCACAGAATTAGTTAAGCTCTTCATGACAAGCATGTTTAATACATAGTAGAGCACGATTTTGCCCTTTCAACATGACAAACAACATGATTTGTGACCAGACAACAGCTTCTGGAACCATTTTGTCCACTCCTCATAAGTGAAGCCCTCCAGTTTTGGTTTGCGTACTGCAACTACTGACTTCGAGTCAAGCGACCAGCACCTTCCAGAACATCTTCTGAAACCAAGTCTTGGTGGACTTTGTTAGATGCCTGCGATCACTGTCCTGTAGGAAGATCCATAGACATCCAAGCTTCACCTTCCTCAAAGATAGCATCACATTTTTCCACAGGATTTTCTGAAACTTGATTTAATCAATCTTGTCCTCCATGCACTGCATGTTTTCAGGGCCATAGGAAGCACAGGAGCACCGCCATTGATCCACTACCGAGTGCTTCATTGTAGATACTGTAGGCATACTCTCCATCCTTCCTCCTCCTACAGACATACAACTGTCCATAGGCCTGAACTAGGGCTGGTCGATAAATCGATTTTTATCAATTAATCAAATTTTCTGTTTATGAAGATTTCATTTTTGGATCAATCGAGAAAATCGTAAAAAAAATTCACCAATGCACTCCCAAGGGTTTCAGTAGTTCAAAGTGATGTTAGCCCGCCCATCCATCTTTTTATCTTTAGTCGGATTGATTACTGCAACAGCATCTTCACAGGTCTGCCTAAAAAGTCAGTCAGACAGCTGCAGCTGATCCAGAATGCTGCTGCTCGTGTCCTCACTAGAACCAGGAAAGAAGAGCACATCACCCCAGTTCTAAAGTCCTTACACTGACTACCTGTTGCTCAGAGAATATACTTCAAAATACTTTTACTAGTTTATAAATCATTACATGGCTTAGCACCAAAATATGTTGAAGACCTGTTGTCACAGTACCAACCACCAAGACCACACAGGTCCTCCAACTCTAGCCTACTAAACATCCCTAGACTCAGAACTTAACATGGAGAAGCAGCTTTCAGTTTCTATGCTCCCCTTATCTGGAACAGACTTCCTGACGAGTGTAGAGCTGGTGAAACTCTGAACTGCTTTAAATCGAGACTAAAAACTCATCTGTTTAGAATTGCCTTCGAATAAATGCTTGCTATCATATGTATGAAATGTGTTCATGCTCTCTTGCTTTATTGATCTTTCTCTTGCTTTAATGTGTATCATGTGTAATGTGTGTTTCTTTTATTTTTAATTTCCAATGTTATATTCCATGTCTGTTTGTTTTGTTTTTTGTTTCTTAAATCACCAAATCATGTAAAGCACCTTGAATTACCCTGCTATTGAAAGTGTGCTATACAAATAAAATTGCCTTGCCTTGCCTTGCCCAAGGTCTACCTTCATGTTTTACAGTTTGCATTTATTTGGACTTTGAATTCAGGTGAACTCCCAGAAAGGATGATTAGAATAAAATCAAATTTTAAAAATATTTTCTGTCATTTTAAATTTCTTTTCAGGAATAGAAAGGGGAAACAAAATGAAATCAATTTAAAATTGGAAATCGGATTTGGCATCACACAAATCGTAGATTTTATTTTTAGGCCATATTGCCCAGCCCTAGCCTGAACCTCCCAGTTTTTATTTATGTTTACTCTGAACAGAACCCCCAAATATCTATGACTTATTTATAAGGTTGTGAGCAAATGGTCAAAAACCTTTGGTGCTTTTTGGTCAGTACTCATATAGGGTTCAGGGATGGTGCTCTTTAGCATTTAGTATGTGCCTTACTGTAGAAACTGTGGGTAATGCCAGTATTAATAAATCTTCTGCTTTAGTTGAGAGTTTTCAACCACTCACTACTTTGGGAATCTGGTGGCAGCTTTTGATAGTTTACTCTTTCTGCTGCATCCATATAGCCTGGCCAGTGTTCCTTTAACTTGCAAACTGTGCTTCCAACTGCATCATTAAGGGTCTTGATCTTTTAGTATCATTTATATGGTTTGTGTGTAAGCAATGATCTGTTCTCTGAACCTGACTGACAACTCTCTTGACTTGGTCTTATTTATAACATGGTGCAAAACATCACTGTCAGCATTCCACATATTAGAGGTGTTCCATTTCAAGCACACCTGATTCATCTATTAAAGCCCTTGATTGGTTGCAGCTGGTGTTTCCGAAACCACATAATTTGCAAATGTGTGCCCGGTAGAAGAACACTATTCAGCAGGTTGCATAATTTTGAGACTGCTGTAGTTAGTGTTGTTAGGATTTTGTATTCAATTATGATAAAATCATTGTAATATTAGTATTAATAGTAGTTTTACCTAGGTTAAATTGTTTCTTTGTGTTTTCTTACACCAGAACAATTTGGAATTCATAAACCTGATTTGCAGTAGTGGCTGAATAAGTTGAAGTGCACCTGCATATTATTATGTTGACAGATTTATAAAAGGTTGGCTTACAGATAGAACAACATTTTCTTTGTTGGGCTGTTTGAAGGTTTTTTGTTTTACTGGGCACTTAAAATAAAAACTTAATCATGTAAAATATTTTTAAAACCGGAAGTTAGTTTTTGTAAAAGTCTGTTTGTTCTATGTAATTTTAGGGTCTCCTTTCCAAAAGTAGCTGCAGATAAAAAGGAACATTCTTCTGGAGAACTAAAGTGCAGATAATTTCCATTTATTCTTCTTCCCTTTATGGTGGGCTCCTTAACTTGAGACATTTGTTGTCAGGCCTTCACTCCAGGTTGCCATTTTTTGTGTAATTTCTAAATAAGAACTCATCACCCCATATTTGTTAATTGCAACTCTAAGTATGTCACAAACCTAACACTAATAATCACCTAATTATCTGTCTTCCATCTCTTCAGCCTTCATTTTATGGCAGTGTCCCCCATACTGTGTGCGTCCTGCTTCCTTAGGATTAATTTAGACTGGAGCACCTTGTGGGCCCTGAGTTTGTGACGCACACTGTGAGCTTGTCCCCAAAAAGAGAAGACTGTTTAAGGGTCAGACATTCTGTCACTGTCACACCAACAAATACATTCACGCACATATTTGGAAAAAGTGACCCAATCAAAGAAGCACTGTCTGAAGGATGCAAGAAGCATAACTCAATCACACCAGTGTTGGGGTAAATATAAGGATCCATAATCAGTCTTGATAAAACAGGGCTTGTGATTTGACCTTCATAAGAAGTAGCGCACAAAATATATCTCAACTTCAGGTGTTAACAATTGTTTGAGGAATACTTTAATGTATTTTTAATGACTGGCTGCAACGTTCAGCCTTGTGGCACAGATAATCTGTTGCAGCACACATACAGCATAGATGTGTGACAGTATAGTTCATCAGAATAAAGTGAATGAGCTAATCTCTGGAGGTTTCCATGTAGGTCAGTTGCTTCTATCTCTTCCCACTCAATGAGACTTTTACTGCTGTATCAGAACAAGACTAGATATATCTGAGTTTCTTTCTAAAAATCTTTGTAATAGTGTTAAAGCAGTAACAGACTGTCATATCCAACCATTTTATATGGAAAATAGATCTCATAAGTGTTAAAAAAATGTCATATATAACTAACAATATCTGGATTTGCAAAACTAAACAATAAATAGATAAACTATAGAAATGTCTTTTTGGGGAGTTAAATATTAGGAGTTTTTTTTACATTTAAATTGAGTATGTCAATTCATAAAGGTGTTGTTTAATGGACGCTAAATTTTAACATTAACTACTTACTAACAAGCTAAATGGCTCACCTGGCAGCCATCTCCTAGTCATCCCTAAAGTCAGGACTCGAGGCGAGGCGTCTTTCCATTACTATGGCCCTCACCTCTGGAACAGGCTGCCAGAGCACCTCAGGGCTGCAGAGGACGTTCATGTTTTTAAGAGCAGGCTCAAGATTCACCTTTTTAGCCTAGCTTTTAACTGATTATTATTTAATTGCTCTGCATGTTTTACTTGCTTATATTTTATCAGAGTTTTAGTACTTAATCTTATCAAATTTCTCCACTGCTTATTTTTATCTTTTAACCTGTTATTTTAATCCTTCCAGTGTTTCTTCTATGTGAGCCGTCTGCCTCGGGAGCGGTGGTTGGCTGTGGCTGCCTGGGTGCTCTCCAGGTAGCGCTTGGGTGGAGGTGGGGGTCTTGGCCTTGCCTCCTCTGGCTGCCCTGGGTCAGTGCCTTGGCTGCTGCTGTTGATGTGCTGCTGCCAATGCAGATGGCTCCTTTGATGGCGCTTCGTTACCTTACCTGGCTCATCTGTATTCAGCCAGATGTCCTTTTAGGGTGCTTCTACACTAACACGGCTATGGTTATACTGCGTATATCCCACCTAACCTTATACCTGTCCGCACACACTCAAAGCATTGTTTACGACCCCCTCCTCCCCTCTGCCCGCTGGCGCAACCCCGACCTAGTAGGCATGCGAGAAGAAAAGGCAGAGCCACATATATGACGTCACAGTCATCTCTGACCTGGAAGTACATCCTCCCTATAGTTCATCCTTCATCCTTCTTTGCTCCTGGTTAGATAGACGCCTTCCTTCCTTCCTTGGTAACACTTTCTCAGCAGCAGAAAGCTCATCTGCACAGAGTCAGAAGCGGCATCTTGATGATGAGCTGGTCAATTAACTGAAATCAAGTGTGCTGCAGGGGCAGCAGAAAATGACTGGTGTCGTTAGTAAGGGCATTTTATCAGCTATTTCACTGCTCTACAATCAATCTACCAATCAATTCCATCATTAAATAAGACTACTATTTTTGGTAAGCAAAGGGAATTCTTCTGATAGTTGACCGCTCTGCAAGTAATACTTACCAATCAGTTTCATCACTATTACACACTACGTCGTCACCTATTCTGACTGGTAAGTGAGAATTATTGTAATGTATTGCCATACTTCCTGTAACAGTAAACCTTGCTTACAACACTATAAGCAGCACTTATTAAAAACTAGCCCTGTTGTAGTGAATTACACCTGAGCCATCATAAAGAAATCAAATCTTTAATGAATGTGTCAAAAAGTAAACAGTGTGGTAAAAAAGGACATTTTACAAACACAATCGACCAAGGGGTCAATATATCTGGTCAGGACACGCCTCACTTTTTTGCCTTCGCCTTCATTGTCCGTTCTTGCAATCCTGCCTGTGCTTGAAGGCTGAAATTGTCGGTCGCGCTCGACAACCGCAACCACTGACTGTTCATTTAGCGGCTCCTTCATGGCTTCACAGTCGTTGCGGAGTACAAAACAAGTGTACACAACAAATGGGAGGTCACGCTTGTTGATGTATATTGCTCGTCGCAGTGAACCAAACCATGTCTCCAGTCGTCCAAATGCACACTCAATGAACATGAGGGCAATGCACAGAGAATACCTAAAGTACTGTTGTTGTGGGTTGACTCCACCGTAGGGATATTCTTTCATGAGATATGGCATCAGGGGATAAGCTGGGTCACCCAAAAGAAAAATGAGGACAGGCTCTTCGTCTTCCAATAGCTGTTTGGGACATGTAGGGATGGTTCCGTCTTTCAGCTGCGCACCATTGGTGAAGATATGGGCATCATGCACACTACCTGGCCATTTCACAGTCACATCCATGAAGCAATACTTGTAGTCACACACCGCCTAAATGTTGTAAGAGTACTTACCCTTTCTGTTGATGAAATTCGCCGAATTACACGGCACCTTCTTGACCTCAATGTGCGTGCAGTTGATTGCACCCAAATGCTGTGGCATACCCTGCGCCTGATGGAAATTGGCCTCAAGATCTTGAACTTTTGCCTCCGATCTTGGTGAATTTATATACTCTGGGCCTAGACATTGAGTAATCGCTGTACATACAGCCCGAACAATAACGGATACGGTCTGTTTTGTCAGGCAAAATGTATTAACTGTTTTCCGAAGTCTTCCCTCATCAACCAAGTAATATAATGTGCACGCTACCTTTTTTAGCACATCAACGGGAGCCCGCATTCTCGTTGTCTCCCCATCCACAAATGGACGAAGCAGAAGCACAACTGACCTGGACATTCAAAAGTTCTCTTGCCAGTCCTCTGGCACAATACACTCGTTGAAAAAAATATCCCACCAGGCTGCCGTTCTTCCAGGCCTTATCCAAAACCGCCTTTCCACATTGCTATGTTGCTGTCTGAGATATGGTGTATCCAAAATTGCTGCAATCGTGGCGTGCCTTCTCTTAAGGTATTCTTGTGTAATTTTTACAAGCACCTCTACACGTACAAGAACGCCTAACAAATCCACACCAATCCAAGAGCCGGAGATTTAAGAAATAGACAGCCCCCTTACCCTTGTAAAACAATATCCAGGGAGGGGAACCTTCAATGATGGGGCTATTGTGACCGAGACGGGGTATTGACTAAATATTTATTTGTTTAAGCACTTAAACGGCCTAATGTAGACAGGGCCTTAATGTTGTTCTTGAGCGTGTGTGCGCATGGGGATTAGGTTGGGGGCAGGGGATATAAATGTTATCATGCTTTTAAATCTGTGGGGGAGGGATGGGAATGTGGTTTATGTGGGTTGCAATCTTTGTATGAAAAGTGCTTTATAAATAAAGTTTGATTGATTTAAATATTTTGATCAGCATTTTACTGGAGATGCTGGTTCAGTTGACTGTTCTTTTGATTCTTCCAGTTCATCAAAGAATAATAAGCCTGATATATGGGTTGTATTATAAATAAAAATAAAGGTAATATATTCAAAAGTTATGAACTTTCATAATTCTTGTAGTTAAAAAAGAGCATAAATGAAGCTTGCATTCAGTTTTAGTAACCACACTAATAGTAAAATCTAACCATGCTAATGGTAAAGTCAAACTTGCATGCATGCTGAGGAAGCTGTTGCTAATGAACAAGAAATTTTAATTGTGGTTGTTAGGGGAAATGTTTACATGACACTTTGTTATTAAAGATTCAAAATGTTTGCATTCATCTTTATCTAGATTAGCAACAACGTTGATACCTTGGGAAATAGCTAGTATGCTAATCTTCTGACTCTTGAGGCCTTCTTGTCAGTGTATGGCAAATCATAGCTGTAGGCATGATTTAAAAAGTTTACATGCCACATTTTTCTTTTTTTAACTTGGAGGACAAACCAGATGTCTTCATGAATAAAATAGGTCACTTATTAAGTAATGGTTCTACTTTGAAAGAAGACCCAGTCGGACTGTTATGATGAGGGCGTCCTCTGCATCCAATCAACTTGCCAACAACTGCAGCTCTGAATGTAAATGTGCTTTAGGGAAGATGAATCTGGATTGGGAAACTTTTAAAACATGCAATTTTATCATTTGTTCTGGTATTTTTTACTTTCAGTTAACTAATAAACACAAAAATCATAGTTATTGCATGTTGTGTCTAAGTCCAATTTGCTTATCTTACCCATTATTAACCACATCTTTTAGGATAGGTGAGTTGAGTTGGAATAACTACACCCAGTCTTGATTACAGCCAGACCAGCAGGACAATGATCTGACATGCACCAGACGGCCCACATCTGAAAAACCCCCAAAAAGATAACACAGTTTTAAACTACAGGTAGTAAGCTATAACCGGTACATCTGTTTAAACAAAATTACATAAAAAACAAATTGAGGTTTTGGAGTGGACTACTGAAAGTCCAGATTTAGATCTGATTGGGATGCTGTGTCATGACCTTAATCAAAGGTAGCCTTGGTTACAAATTTACCAGTGAAATGAAATAAAGCAACAGTGGGCCAAGATTCCTCCACAGCAATGTAAGAAACTCATTGCCAAGTATCTCAAATCCTTCAAATAAAATCAAATCAAACTTTATTTATAAAGCGCTTTTCATACAAGAAGTTGCATCACAAAGTGCTTTACAGATTAAAATGACCCCACATAAAACCACCTTCCCTTCCCTCCCCCACAGATTTAAAAGCATGGTCACAGTTATACCCCCCTCCCCCCAACCCAACTCCCATGCACACACACACACAGTTAAAAGCAAAAGTATTAAAGGACATTGGGCCGAGTGCAGATGAACCATCTGCCCCGGCAGCAGTAGATCAACAGCAGCAACCGAGGCGCCGACACAGGGCACCCAGTAGAGGCAAGGGCAAGACCCCCACCTCCACCCAAGCTCCACCTGGAGAGCACCCAGGCACCCAGGCAGCCACAGCCAACCGCCGCTACCGGGGCAGAGGGCTCCCACAGAGGAAACACTGGAACGGGGATTAAGATAAATTAAAGTATAAAAATAAACAGTAAATTAATGTGCTAAGATTAAATAGTAAAACACGGATAGAAATATAATCATATAAAACATGCAAAGCATATAAACAGTAATAAATAATAATCAGTTAAAAGCTAGGCTAAAAAGGTGAGTCTTGAGCCTGCTCTTAAAAACATGAACGTTCTCTGCAGCCCTGAGGTCCTCTGGCAGCCTGTTCCAGAGGTGAGGGCCATAAAACTGGAAAGACGCCTCACCATGCGTGTGTGTCCTGACTTTTGGGGTGACAAGGAGACGGCTGCCAGAGGAGCGCAGAGACCGCGAAGGTTTATATGGTAAAAGCAGTTCAGAGAGATAAGAAGGCCCAAGACCATTAAGACACTTAAAAACCATTAAAAAAACCTAAAAGTCGATCTTAAAACAAACGGGGAGCCAATGCAGTGAATTTAAGACCGGTGTAATGTGCTCCCGCCTCCTGGTCTTCGTCAGGACACATTCTGCTGAATTTTGTAGTAGTTGTAAACCTGATATACTCTTTTTGGGAAGACCAGAAAGCAGGGCATTACAGTAATCAATTCTACTGGAGATAAAAGCATGCATCAGTGTCTCCGTATTGGCCCGAGAGAGAATGGGGCGGACTCTGGCGATGTTCTTTAGTTGATAAAAACCTATTTTAGTAATATTTTTTAATGTGAGGAACAAAAGTCAGCTCAGAGTCAAAAATCAGGCCCAGGTTCTTCACTTGTAAAGAGGGATTAAAAGACAGTGATTGTAGTTTTGGTAAAAGTTTCTCTCTCTGAGCCTCAGGACCGATGACTAAAACTTAAGTTTTGTGCTGGTTGACTTGGAGAAAGTTTTCTGCCATCCAGGATTTGATGTCTAAAATGCAGTTAAAAAGTGCATCCATTGGCCGTGTGTCATCAGGAGACATGGAGATGTATAACTGTGTATCATCAGCATAACTGTGAAAGTTAACTCCATGTCTTCTGATGACGCTGCCAAGACGGAGCATATAAAGGTTAAAAAGCACTGGGCCTAAAATTGAACCCTGGGGCACACCACATGTGATCCTGTGGACCTTAGAGGAGCAGGTATCTAAACTTAACATACAAGTCCTGTCTGTGAGATAGGATGTGAACCATTTGTGAACAGCACCCTTGATGGCAGTTTTTTGCTGCTAAGAATGGCACAACCAGTTATTTAGTTTTAGGGCCAACTATTTATTATTAGAATTCCCCACAATGGAATAGGTTGATTTCACTTTATAAATGAGATTGTCAGTTGACAACTGCATTTTGTATTACCTCAGGTTATCTTAATCTAACATATGATTTTAAGATACTTGTTCAACTACTGTGGTTTCTGCTTTCTGTTTATAAAACTCTACCCCACTAAAATCTAGCCTATTCAAATTGTTACACTAGTTTTATTGGTTTAATTTAACACTCCCTTTTCGTCAATATATGTGATAGTAAGTGATGTGACTTCCCCCAACTGATATAGTCCTCTGGACTGGCGAGGGTACACGATTCCCTGCAGGAGTGTGAAGCGTAGGTTCGCATCGAAATGAGGGGGCGAGGGCGCTGAATGGAAATCACGACTGAGTGACGTGAAAATGTGGGAGTGGGGAGGAGAGAGAGAGAAAGAAAGCGAGAGGGGGTGGCTGCAATAGAGAATGGGTGGGTAAGCAGCTGCTACCCAGTCAATTTTCAATCCAGTCTGTGCCTCTTGATTATACACACTCACACGTTTTTTTGTGTTTGCTGGTGGGGCACATCAATCGGACAACAAAGGGACACTGCCACCATCCAAACTGCGACAAGCCCACTCAACTCCAGTGTTTGCCTTCGCATCTGCCTGGAAGTAGTGCATCGGTTCAGACTGGAGGTCACCGTGACAGAATCGTTAATTGCTCGCGTTGGTAAGTCCATCAGTGCGCAAAAGTGACTGGTTATTTTATCTATATATATATAAAAAAACTTTTCTTATACTTTGCTTTGATCATAGATCGTGTAATCGTGATGTAAACATAAAGCCATGTGCCAGTTTTGATCAGTGCACGGTGTTGTGGATAATGTGATTTAGGATCGGGTGGATGAAGGCTGATATTTGTCCTGCTGAGTGCGCAGCTTCTGATTATTTATTAATATTAATACGTTAAATCGATTCGTGACTGTCGCTCTTCAACCAACTCAGACGCACTCCCAGACCCACTGGGACGGACGTCATGAAGCACCTTGTCCACTCCCTGCTTAACAGCACTTAATCCGTCATTAGGGGGCTATTTTGAGACCGCGCACCGGCGGCAGACACCGACTGGCTGCTCAATTCTTCTCTTCTGGTTTTATTTCGCTGCCTTTTTTGATTTTTATACCCAGCTTCCTCTGCTGTGAAAAGTTTTCATCGCAGCCTTCTTCCCTCTCCCCTCTTTTGTTCCCCCCCCCCCCCCCACCCCAGACAGTACAGCCGTACTCGTCAGCTTAGGCAGCGAAATGGAGATGGAGCACTTCGACGAGCGGGACAAAGGTCAGAGGCACGGCCGGTCCAGCGCTAAAATGAACGGGGTGCCTAGCCCGACGCACAGCGCCCACTGCAGCCTGTACCGGACCAGGACCCTGAAGACTCTGAGCGCCGAGAAGAGGGCCAAGAAAGTTCGCTTCTACCGCAACGGGGACCGCTACTTCAACGGGATCGTTTATGCCATCTCCTCTGACAGGTTCCGGACCTTTGACGCACTGCTGGCAGACCTGACCCGCTCTTTGTCTGACAATGTCAACTTGCCCCAGGGGGTCCGGACCATCTACACCCTGGATGGCAGGAAGATCACTACTATTGATCAGCTGGTAGAAGGTAAGGATGTTTTCTTGCACCTTTCAGAGCCAGCCCAATGTTTAATTGGCATCCTTCCATCAGCCATCAGCCCTGACAGTACCACCATGGTTAACTGTTTACCTATTGTGGATTTGAGAGAATGTGTATTCAGATTAGCAGTGAATCAACAAGCAGGGCCTGTTTTAGGAGAATAGGGGCCCCTGGGCTGCATTTGGTTTTGGTGCCCTACCCACACAAATTTCTTTAATGCAAATTACAACAGTTTGACATTGTACTAACTGTGCATGTATGTGGTGACGTATCACCTTTCAATCACTGAAACACCAGAAATAAAATGTTAGAGGTGAGGCCACAACATCATAGAGTCCAAATTGTTTCAAGGTTTTGAATTAGCTATCTTCACAGAAACTGTACGAAACAAAACGTCTCAAAATGATTTGGGCTTGATCTGCCTTGGAAACTATCCTGAAGAATGCACATTGACTGGACAAAGTGTTTTAGTATGTCAAAGTTCAATTTCTGAGATTTTTCTTTTCTGGTTTAGTTGTTTGATTTTGGATGCCACTTACAGTGTGCAGAATTTCAATGAAGATTAAGCTAAGGAGAGGCCGTTTAGGCAGGGGTGGTCCTAGCCTGTTGGTTTTTTTTTGCCCTGGGTATAGATTCTGATACTGCCCCACCCCCCACCATCACCCCAACCTCAAACCACCCTCCAGCTTGGAGACTTCATTTGCAAGTGTGCTATTCTCCATACAGACAGGAGAGGGTGCTGGGAGCGACTTATTTGGAAGCAGTTACTATCAACATTTATTCTGCCTCCTTATTAGTTACAAAATTTGATGCATGCAGGTCTATAGCCAAGCCCAAAGCAGCTGCAAGGATGCCAGAAAGCTACCCCTCCTCCTACGTACACCCCTTGCAACAGGCACAGCTGGCAGTGTGAGCAGATTCGCACAACGCAAGAAAAAATAATATTTTAACGTGGGGGAAGATTTGATTCCTTTATGATGGGCTTGGATTCACAATATTATGAATGACATGTGCTTTATTTGGAAGCAGTCACTAGTGTGCTGGTTAGATACCGGTTCATTTCCTGCCGCTTCAGCAGGCCTGTCCCCCAAACTTTAAGTTTCCCTAACTCTTCATACACTTGATTACAAACAACAACACAAACAACTTCTGAAGCAAAAATGTGTGAAAATTTAAGGGCTCTTGCTTAGGGATCCCAAATAGAGGCAGTTTGTTTATCCCTCAGGTTGGCTTGAATCTATTTCGAAGTCACCTTTACACAAAAAAAAATTAAACATCTCTTATCCTCTTTCTTAAGGAATAAACTCTTCATGACCAGTGAGCCTCCATGTTATGTGATCCTGCCCAGCTCCCTTTCCTGATAAACTTTAGATGAGGCTAAAGTAACAGGGACATTTACTGAGATGTCCCTGTTTGTCCCAACTTGGGATTAGACATGGGCTTTGATGAGATTCTCATGCCATAAAAACCTTAAGTAAAAATTAATCTGTTTCAGAGTAATTACACAAATATTAAAACATGAATTTACAACATACTGTAATCTAGATCTTTTTATTAGGCCCTTTTCTCGCTATTTTGAAGCAGGGACTACAATATTGACATTTATTGCTTGTTTTCAAGTGCTTATTGCACAGAATATTAAACTATTTTGATGTTCTTCTTTAAGCCAATATTATTGAGTTAATTACTCAGGCTATCTGCTCAAGTAGCTGTTTTTTGTTAGCTACTTTACAGACTTGCCTCTTATAGCTTGCGAGGTGCAGCTTTTAAACTCTAATGTATAGTGATTGCTAGAGCTCTATTATTTTCTACACCATGACTTTTGGTGTTATTTGCAACTTAAAATATGATCAAACAGTCAAGTGTATCTTCCTATGGAAGAAAATCTGTATCATAATTCAACTTGCTGAAATGCTTTTTCATTTTCACAATGCAACTAACAATTTTGACTCACAATTAAAATTAATAAGAAATAATCCAAACTGCTTCTTCATTTTCTTCTTCAACATTACTCATTCTGTGAATAAATGAAAATGATATAAAAATACATTTAAAATGTAACTTTCAAACAACACTCAAGCAAAAATATTGACAAAATTAATGCATTAGCAGAAATGCTTTTTCATTTTCAGAATACAACTGCATTTTTGCCTCATAAATAAGAAAAGGACAGTGCGTATTTGTTTTATCTGTTTTGTGTTAACTGGTGTTGCTGTTAGCAATAAGATAAGTTACCAGTGTTGCCAACTTAGTGACTTTGTTGTTATATTTATCAAGTTGCTAGATGGGTCTAAAAAACCCAGACTTGCAACAAAGCTAGCAACCATTTTCGGTTTTATTGGAGACTTTTGGAGACTCTGATGTAGCAGCGGTGTTGCTGTGTGCTCCTCTCCCGTCCCATAGCGCACACAGCAAGCAGCCAGTCCTTCCGCTGCCCCTCCCTCTCCGCCGAGGCTGAGCTTAGACATGGCTGGATGTAAAAATTTCTTTGTCTAAAATAAAAGACTTTACACTAAAACAAATCACAGATTTCACTCATTGTTCACAGTGTTCAGTCACTTTCTCACTTGGTCCACTGTATGGGGGTCTCTCTGTAATAGATGTTAAACACTCATTATGTGTCAGTCTAAACTGGACTCTCAGAAATACAGAAAGGAGTGGGATCGGACGCTGATATAAAAGGCTGGTTGAAGTCGTTAATTGGAGATGTTACATGGGCCTACTGTCTGTATTACAAGGTTGATTTTTATGCCACATTTAGGGATATTAAAAAGACACATGACAGCTCCTCCAGAAATTAATCGGTGACGTTTGTGTTGTTTTACATCAGCGACAGCAGCTGGGAGCTGAACGCAAGGTGCACCCCTCACTACAGTGTCTCACATAAGTAATGAAATACAGTTATTTATCTGATATCAGCTTTTGTATTTGTAGTTAACACGGATATAAAGGGGTATAAAAGGTCAAATAAAGCAGCTGGTACATTAGCAAACCCAGAAGAACGAGAGCGAGCACCAACGTCTCTCCTCTGCACCGCTTGGGATTGCCAACTCCATTTGAATTATGGAACACTGTTTGTGGGGCGGGCATGAAAACAAAATATCAATGTCCTTTTCTTTATCGTTTTCATGTACTCACAGAATGAGCAATTTTCAGAATCAGAAATACTTTATTAATCCCCGAGGGGAAATTCAGGAAGAGCAATTTTGAAGAAGAAAATGAAAAAGCAGTTTGGAGGATTTTTTATTTACCTTATTTCTTTATTTCTTCTTTGGAGGATTTCTTATTTACACGGCTGCGTTACTCTTTGCTTAACACATGCTTATTTTTGATTTACAAGGTGGTTGGAAATTGGGATTTTTTTGTGGGTTGTGCTCCATAAAGAAACAGTTAAAACCAACGTATGTCATTCATTTGATGCCCAAATGTCTGAGCAGATGTACCCTTTGTTTCAAATCAGATTAGTTCTCTCAGGATCAGTTTTGCTCTCGTTTGGCTATGTCAGTGCTATTACATCATGGGAAGTGATATAAAAAGAGATAAAAGTTGTTCAAATTAAACTCACTTTTCCGCTTTTCTTTTTTCCCCCAAATGTTTGTCTATTTAACAGGTGAAAGCTATGTCTGCAGCTCTATTGAGGCCTACAAAAAGCTGGACTACACAAAAAACGTAAACCCGAACTGGTCAGTGAATGTTAAGGCCTCGTCCTCTTCATCACGTGGGCCTTCGTCCTTGAGCTGTGCCACAGCTAATGCCCCGGAGGGCCGTGAAGTCAAGGACTTCATTCGTCCAAAGCTGGTGACAGTGGTTCGGAGCGGAGTTAAGCCCCGCAAAGCTGTGAGGATCTTGCTGAATAAGAAAACAGCCCACTCTTATGAGCAAGTTCTAACTGATATCACTGATGCCATTAAGCTTGACTCTGGGGTGGTGAAGAAGATCTACACGTTGGAGGGCAAACTGGTAAGAAACCCTGCAGCGTTAAGAGAAGATGAACGCTTTAGCCTTAATATTCCTTGAGCTTTCCACTTTGTAGACCTTTGTCATAAAGTATATCTCTGCCAACAAATATCTCTTAATGAGATGTATCATCTAGAGATGACAATAAACTTTGACTTTATTTTCCCTAGGGGGATTTCTTTTTCACAACACTACACTTGTTTAACAGAGACAGGGCAGTGAAACTAGATAATCTTTGAAATGGTCTATTAAAGGAACATGGGGCAGGATTTGTAAATAAAATAAACATCCATGTCCAGTTTTTTAATGCTGTTGGGTGATGAAGCGTTATAAACCAAAAAGAATGAGCCCACCCACGTATGACTCCATTTTCTTTAACTGGATGTGTGCTGCAAAATGTGCTGCAGTTTGGGGCCCGAATTTCCCGCGCTGTCCTACGGGTGTGACGTCAATTGACACGGCTTGCGCGTTCTCAACAGCTTTAAAAGAGGAAGAAAAATAGTCGCAGACCTCCATTGATTCAATTGTGAGAATGGCTTCTTCTGCAACTGGGAAACGACCAAGGACGACTCGCAGCCCACTAAAAAGTGGCACTAAGAAAAAGAAGTATGTCTCTGTGAAGAGGTATGTTTTTTTTGTGAAGCGTTTGTGCGCGCTCCCGTGTGGGTGGCTGCAGTTACTGGCAGCGCCGGCCTCGTCGCTCGTGAGTTTTGTTCCTTCATTCTGCCCCATGCTCCTTTAAGTCCTATTCTATTGAAATTGTGATGTGTGGGAAGATTATTTTTCCAGCAGTGTTTGTGAGCTTGGTCTGTTTTTTTAAACAGAGACCATATTGACAAAAAATGTGGAGCACTACAATAGAATTGGGTGTATGATACTTTGTTAAAGAAACAGTACTAGATGAGCAACATAAAATTAATGAACAACAGTGATGTGTAGGGGTGAGGGGGGACTGTTTACCATCTCTTTTGTCATCTTAGCATTAAGGACTAAGTCATTTTGGGTAAAACTGTGGTTTGGGTAGTCTATGAAGGATTAACTGAATTTGAGTGGGGCGAGAAAGGACAAGGATTTATTTTTTGTTATTTTTTTGCTGGTTGATGGGCTGGTGGTGTTGTTTGTGTACAGTATGTTTTGGAATGGACCAAGCACATAGCCTTGTGGTGCTTCAATGTTGATGGTCAGAGCAGGAGATGCAAAAGAACCCAATGGTTCTGCTTATAGTTAGTTCCCCCTTACCCCAGCCACCTATTCTAATTCATTAACAATTTCCTCAACAACAGGCTTTACTGAAATAAAAGCCAAGTATAAAACACTGACATGGTAGTCTATGACAGAGTTATTGAGTTGTATTATTATTATTATCATCGTGACAGTATTGAATACATTTTTTGTTTGCAGCAGCTTTTGGTCAAAGAATACGACTAATGAACAGTTTATTACATTTGTTGTTATGACTTTTATATCTGTATTTAACATTTTTATGTAATCCTTCTGTGCTTATGCTTCGTTATTTTCTTTCTGTCTTTCTTTTGATGTCCTCGAAAGTATTTTGAATTGTCTTCTTGTGAATGAATGGTGTAAATAAACTTGCCTTACATCGAATAGGGAAAGGATGGCTGTGTTGTGTTCTGAGAACTTTTAGAAAGTTTTTAATTTCTCTAGAATGCGTTTAGGAATGGTTTAAGTACATATGCTGTGATGCTAGGGTGCTGATGGTGAGAGCAGGGGAGGGGGTTGACCACAACCACACTTCTTGCTCTCTGTTGATTAGGAAATTGTGTAAAAGATTAATGAAATGAATGTGGATGTTAAGGCGGTACACCGTCTGGATTATCAGATGCTACTGGATGGAATTAAAGGCAAGGCAGAAGTCCACAAAATATATTCAGGAAAAAAAACTTTATAGTGTTTTAATTAACTTTAGGAGGCATCATTTGTTCGCTGTTTGAACTGTCAATGAGACTGAAAACTGAAACACGGCAGAGTTTTTAAAAGTGCTGTTTAATATCTTATTTTCCGTAAGATTCAAGCTTTTAGTGGCTTTTGCTTGAAGAGGGAAATTAAGACTTCAGGAAGTCCAAATATTTAATGAGTATGCTTTCATTTTTCCTTCCCATCCTCCGAATGTATTAATATTTGTGTCCCAGTTTACAATCAGAGCTGTGAAGAGAAAGAGTGACGCAGAGGTCAAGAGGAGGTAATGTTGAAAGTAATCCATGAATGGAGATGCTCCCACGCTGTAGCGATGTGTGGCAGAGCATTGTCTCTAAACACAAAAATAAATTGGCGTCAAAAAAAGTCCACCCACCTATCCAGCTCCTACTCTCAGAGCGATGCACATTTTCCTTACTGCTTTGCTAAAATGAGAATTGGATCTGCACTGCAGCTGAATCGTGTCAAACAAACCTTCTTTCAGGCACATGTTGATGTTTGGGTGTATTCGTGAGCAAAGGAGGAACACGTCTCCCCTGGGTGTTGGCGTCTTGTGCTTCTACATTTCTTCCTGTTTGCATTCGTTCTACCTGTCATGTGCATCATCTTTTTTTTTCTCTGTATTTCTGTGTGCTCTATTTTTCTCTGTCTTGCACTCTTTAGGCGATACTGCAGCTCCAAGTTACTCAATGTAATGACGCTGGGATCCTCTTCCCCTGACAGCAGCATTATTTTTGAAACAGATTGAGTTGGACATCTAGGGCATCCTGGCATTGTGTGTTGTATGGCAGGAATCATGTTCTAAATGACCAATTAGTGAGTCATGCTCATGATTATGCTCTTTGCTCAAGGATCGTTTTATGCTCAATGACCATTTTAGTCATCTGTGTAACCTCTTATTTTTATGTCATATTATCTTTGTCTGTTTTAATGTTCCACTGTTACCTCAGCAGGATCTTGACTCCAATTAGATTCCTGTACCAGCCAATGAAGTCTGAGGATTGGCTTTTCCCAGAGAAACCTTCTGTTGGGGATTAAACTCACCACATTTGCATAATACCCACTAACGGGCAGTTTTCTAGGAGATTACACAAAGTGCTACTGTTGCTCCATTCGTCCCTCTGCGATTGGAAATGAGGCTGTTGTGGCATGCTATTTTTAGATATTGTATTGATCGGGCATGTAGGCATGGTAACACGCTCACTCCTAAATTGGTGGGGCTGGGTTGAGTGGAGAACCAACTCCTCATTTTTATCATTCACTCTAAATTTAGCCTCTGGCTGATGCTTGACGCAGTTTATAAAACTGGAAAGATGGGCTGTGGAAGACAAAGTTAAACACAGGATATGAAATGATGAATTAACTTTTCCAGAACTTATTTCCATGTCATTTATTTACACAAGGAAATCCCTCACAAGATCCAAATTATATTTATGTATATTATAGAGCAAACGTAATTTTTTATGTAGATTAGTCAAGTATAAACATCAGAATGATATTGCTCTAAAAGTTCAATGAAATTTGTGTCTGGGTTCATGCAACTACAGGCATAGGTATCAGAATTCTTTTCTCTGTGTGGACTTCTTCCATGAGCTGAACCATGTCAGTTAGTGAGCCTGCAGCCAAAGTAGGTTTCTGGGCCTGGCTGCCAACAACGTTGAGTCCCAGCAGAACTGCATAGGAGCTTGAGCCTCTTACTTTCATTAGCCCTATAATGAGGCCAGAAAAAGGGCATCAGGTTTGCATTCACTCTTTTTAATTTTTTTTACAAGGATTGTCAAATGTTCTGTTTCAGCTGTGGTGCATTCTTTCGGTATGTCTTGGTGTTAATTTGAAGTTGTGCTTGACGGTCTTCAATATTATTCCATGCGCAGTCATTCTGACAGTGGTGTTTTGTCATTCCTTGCTGGGTTGTAGAGAGAGAGGCAAAGCTATAAAATACATTGGAAATAGGATCCGAACGGCTTTTTGGCATGATGCTGTGACCAAATTCAGATACCCCTGGTATTAAAACCTCTGCTTTTACCATAATGTTGTAAGAATTTTAATGTTTTGCTATTTCCCAAATTTTGTTTGGGGATGAGCTATATAAGGTCTCTCGCAAAAGTATTCACACCCCTTAACTTTTTCCAGCATTTCCATGTTACAACCACAAACTTAAATGTGTACCTTTTTCCACATAAAATCTCAAAAGTTGGATTTGCATTTTTACTCAGCCCCATTTTTTCGATTGCAGCTAAATACAATCCAGTGCAACCAAATGCTTTCAGATGTAACCCAATTAATAAACAGAGCCCAATAGTGAGCAAACAGAGCGGTCAAGGCTAAAATTGGGGTGTGGTATAAAGTAGGGTTAGGGCATAAAATAGCATCCAAAACTTTAAACATCTCATCATCCAAAAAATGGAAAGACTATGTAAGAATCTATAAAAATCCACTAAGACATTTTTTATCCACCTAAGATGCCAGGTAAAGAGAGCATTAATCATCAAGAGGCCCATGGTAACTCTGGAGGAGCTGCAGAGATCCACAGCCTTAGTGGGGAAATCTGTTTAATGAACCATTATTAATCTTGAACACTAGAAATCTTCCATTTACAGTCAGGTAAGACACAACTGGTGGTAGCAGCATCATGTTTTGGGGATGCTTTTCTCCAGCAATGATATGTAAGATAAAATAGATGGAAAGATTGCTCCAACAGACTGGGGCAACAGTTTACCCTCCAATAGGATGATAACCGTTAACATATTTCTAGAGCTACATTGGACATTCAGATTGGACATTCTCTATCCTGTCTGACTGCATTTTAGCAATTTTGCAAAGAAGAGTGGAAAAACGTCAGTTTCTAGATGTGTAACGCTACCAAAGACATGCCATAAAAAACCTATGGCTGCAGTTGTTGAGAAAGTTTTGGCCTGACCAGGACAGAATACAAAAGCACATCACACCTTTTGGCTATTTATTATTTTTATTTTCCTTCTTCTTCAGAATATGTGCTAATTTGTGATGGTTTACTACATCCAATCCCAACAACTTAAAAAAAAATTCAACAAGTTCCAGGGGTACAAATACTTGTGTTCAGCACTGTGTAACATAATGGGAGCAAGTCTTTGTGAGCATCTGATACACTCTGCCATATCATCTCTCCCCTGAGCTCTTACTCCTCTGTGATCATTTGGATATCCACCTGTAATGTGAGAATCTTGGCTCAGAAGCCTTGATCAGTTTCTACCTTCAATACTAAATCGATCCTGTTTAGATTTGTCCTCTCCCTTTTGTGTAAGCTCAACCTCATATTTCCCAACCATACCCTTGTTTTGCTTGTTTTTATAAGAATTTAATCTAGTTGCTAGGACCTAATTTACAAGCTGTTGAGATATCATAGTAACACACTAGTATGGTGTGGACAACACAGACTGATCATGACAATACACGACCTGTAAGTGGCTTAGGACAAGAATGTGGCCAGCATATTAATACTTCTTAGCTCTGTTTACACACACAGGCATCATGGCAGACACCACCTGCTGCCTCCTTCAGCATTTGTGTGGCTCATGCATATTCAAAGTGCAACACACACCTTTCACTGCATTTATTTAGATTTTTGCTTAAAGATGCCTGACCTGATACCATAATTGTATCTCCAGCACATCTTTGCCAGTTGGGCCTTAAATATAATGGTAAAAACAATATTAAAAACAAAAATTAAGTTGATTCATCCAAATGCAATTAAATATTCCTGCTTTACTTTACAATTTTACATATTCAATGTTGTCTAAGGGAATAATTAATGCTTTTTTATACAATAAATGCATGCGATCATTAAAAAGGTGGAAGTCTTTGTGAAGAAACAAAATGTCTCAATAAACAACTAGTGTCTGTCAAACCTGTCAGTTAAAATCTTTCTGAAACACTGTAATGGATTGTTTAAATATAGTAAACAACATCTGTATGTCTTCAATTCAGTACACATACTGTTGATGACATATGACTTTGTCCTATTTGATGTCATCCTAACATTATTAACCTTTTATCGTTTTCCATCAAATAGCAGCAATGAATTGTATGCTTGTACAAAAGACTGTTAGATAGCCAGCTTTCGGCAAAGAGAAGCCATTTTCTTTTGCTTGTAGATTGTAATTAAACATTTTTATAAATTATTTTGTGAACTCTTAAGACAGCAGTGACTTGAAAACAAATTTCAGCAAGACTATAATACTTAAAGTACACTGCTCATATTTTTTCTAAATGTAACTGTATTATATCATATTTTGTCTAATCACATTGTATTGAATTGTTCCCTATTATCTTATAGTGCCATATAATTTATTTGCATTTGAATAAATTATACATTGTCCTATCTTATTGTATCTCTAGCCATCACATTGCATTTCATTCAATTGTACCTTTGGTAGTTATATCACCGTTTATCAGATCGCATTGTATTGCATCAAATGGCATCTTATTATATTTATCATATTAGATATTTGTGTTACAGTGTATCATAATGCATTGCACAATCTAGTACTGTATCTTACTATATGGTACTGTTTTCCAGTATTCCATATTTTAGTTTACCACGAGCTGTATCCACTTCCTAGGAGTATAATATTATATTTTCTAAATGACAACAAACACTCTGTAAAGAATCAGTCTTAACAATGTAGTCTTACTTTAAACAGTACCAAGTGATCTGAAGAACAAAAAGGAAGACTTGCAAATTATCTCTTGAAAATGCCATCATATTTGCCAAACAGTAATGAAATCAGGTGTTGAACTTTTTTTATAAAACATTGTCAGATGCCTGTTAATGTCTTGAGTATGTTTTATGCTTTTGCATATGTTTATCTTATTTATATTTTACCTGCTGGATATTTTTACCTGCTGGATATTTTTACTAAAGTTTCAGCATAGAATGAATAAGTAGTAATAATTGCATCTCCTGTTAGCTGACAATGCTTAATGCTAACACTAATCCACTGATTATTCTAAACGTGTTAGTTCTTTACATGATTGAAACAATCCACTCCTATTACCAAGTATACTGTTCCAGTGTGTATTTTCCTGCACATTAGATGACTCAGTTTACTGGAGGTGTTAAGTGGGAGAGGAACGAGGAAGAGCTGCTTGTTCACAGTCTGCAGTGCAGCTCTCACTTCTTAAACTGCATTGTTGGCTCTGTTCTCTTCGTGCTGGCAAGGCCATGCAGCTTTTTTTCCCCCTCCTCTGCTTTCTTTGCCTCCTGCCTCCTTAAAATCTTATGTTAAGACTTTCCCGTTATAAAGAATTTTAACATGTCCATCTACCATCCATTCATCATCTTTATTTTTTCCTGTTGATCTGGTAACATTCGGTTGTCATTATTTTTGTCTGCTTTGCCTATTTAATTAGCACACTGTGCATGCACCACCAAATTCAAGCGCTAAACATATTGCTTTGCTGCTTCAGTCGCTCACTTTCCTCCTTATTCTTCAACATTTTATATATAAAATCAAGTCTTCTCAACTTTCTTTCACATATTTGTTTTCCATTTGACTCCTGTTTAAAATCTTTTCAACTCTGCAGGACTAAAAAGAAGGGCTGCAGCAGTGTTACCCAGTAATGCGGCATATTATGTCAGAATTATCTGAAGATTATCTCAGCCTCATGTCTAAGTATTTATCTGTTTCTTATTCTCCATATTTGAGGCCTGTTGATGAAGTGATGGTGTCACTGTTCTGCTTTGTGTGAGTGGGAAAAGTGCATCTGCTCTTTCAGATCTGCTGAGTCACAGCCACTTATCGTAGTGTATGTGTGTGAGGGGGTAGGTGGGCAGCAGGTATTATGCAGTGTATCGGCACTGCTTTAAGTTGACAGTGTTAAGTGATTTGTTAACTTTTTTCTAGCGAGAATTTAGGGAGAATACTGCTGCTTTTGTTAGTAAACACGTTTTTTCAAGCATCTTTTTTTCACCATGGTTGACCTCATGTCTGCCTTTCTCTCTGATTCAGTGACTGAGCATTTGTGTGTCTCGCTGTCTGCCTGTGAAGAGTCACTGTAGCGGATTGGAGCTCTGGTTGTACAGTCAGAGCATCTGTTGCCAAGTTAGGATCGATGGCAGACGTTTGTAGCACTGGCAGTCTGTGGAGAACTCAGTCACATCACAAGTTCAGACATACACACACACAGTCTCGGTGTGTATATGTGGGGTAGAAAACGCAAACGCTGTGCTCCATCTTCATGCTGTTAGTCGCATACAGAACAGGTTTGACATGTCTGAGGTGTCAAACTGAACCGAATAATGCTGTTTCTCCCTCCTAAAATAAAAATTAACTAGAAAAGCACTCGGAGAGCGCAGATCTCCACCAAGACAGCTCAGCCCCCCCCCCCCACCGATGGTGATTCGGATCACCCCCAATTTCTAATCACTTGTTCCTAGTCCAGTTGCAGACATTTCCTGCAAATTTCATCAAAATCCATCTAGAACCTTTTGAGTTATGTTGCTAACAAACAGACAAACCCTGGGAAAACACAACGTCCTTGGTGGAGGTAATAAAATAAGCATCGCCATGAGACAATATTAGTATAACACTGTTTTAAAACTACAGTTGGCTAGAAGCTACAAACAATGTATCTGTTAAGCAGTCAACTGCTGGCTCTTTAGCAGAGCAGATAGCCTGACTAACCAGCTAGCATTACACCCCATTTACTTTAAAAAGAAGAGAAAAGCAAAAATGGATTCTATTCAGTGGAATAGAAAACTACCACTGCCCTAGTGTGTGTTTATTCCATATTTCTGCTTAGGCTTGTGTATAAAAAGGATTACGAATAAATAGATAACAATATTTTACCTAGGTGTGGGGGTTCATAAAAAAAAATATATCCTGATTTCCCTACTTAATAGCATCACTTTAAAAAACAACAACATAACACACCATTTCGGCAAAGAGCATTTCTTATTATTGTCTAATTAGCGCGCAAAATATTTGCCAACTTGTGTCAAATACAATCGATAATTTAGACTTGTGGAACAGTGTCTCAAACTGTTGTCTAACTCAAAGCAATTAAATTTTTATTACAAAACCTCACTGAGGTAAAGTTCACTATTTTATCATACTCAGCATATTTTTTGTATTAAACGATTTCCATCAGGGATAAATTGTAGCCTGAACACACAGTGCACCCATTATTCACACTGCTGTATTATTACGAGCAGGGAGGACATTTTAAGCCTTTTTAAATTAAATTTATGATATGTGAAGTTCAGAGTGCTTTACACATAAATAAAACATTTCTTGTTATGGATTGCGTCTTCAAAGCTATAAACTGAGGTATAAACTATTGGGCTTTTGTTTTGGCTGCTCTGTCGAGTGTAATCAGACTAACAGAGATAATACTGGTAGTTCAACAAATCTTACAAGTTGGTAACCAGTTAAACAAAACAATCAAACAACAACAACCTTTTCAGCTGAAAAGGTTGTTCTAGTAATTCCCCTCTGCATATAGTTAGGAGCTTCAGAAAGTCAAGTTCAGCCACATGTAACACTTGTTACTCTTTGGTGGTTTAAATATCACAGTTTTACCTTCATTGCCCTCGTGTCTGCTGTAACCAATCAGGGACAATACATTTGATGGACAAAAAACCTCAGATTCTTTAAAAGTGCGGTCATGAACACAGTTTAAGTGTACATTTGATTTTAGTGTAAAACAATGGAACACTCTCAGGAGCCCAGTGAATTCCAAGTCCTGACCATTTGAAAGCATTAGAGCAGAGATCGCAAGCCAGGTCTTCGTCCAACATCAGTGTCTGACCTCACAAATGTGCTCCTGAAAGAAATAGTCAAATGTTCCAATAAACTCACTCCTAAACCTTCTAGACAGCCTTACCAAGAGAGCTGAATCTGATATAACTGCAAAGTGTGGCTGCCATCTTATAAAACCCTAGTTTTGTGTAGGTAGACAAGCAAATACTTGTATTTTGTATTATAGGTTTGGAATGCAAAGCAGGTTTTCTTGTTATAATAATGTGGGCTGCACAATTTATCGCATCCCTATTGTAACTAAAATATTAGTTGTTTGTAATATTAATATTTGAAATGACTTTTGGAATATGCAATATTTCTTGTTTATTATATTTCAAGTGTCAGGAATTCACTCTTCGCTTGCCAGTAACATACTCAACATGTTGGATGGAGTCTCACTGTAATAGATGCCCACACCTGACCCAAGTAAAAATACACCTAAGATGGTGAAAGTCACACACAGCATTGTAGAAGAATTGTTATGAAAGTTGAAAAGGAGAGGAGCTGGGGATAAATGGGTTTAGTGCTATTGATAATGTCATCACAATATTTAACATTAATATCTCAATCACATGACTTTTTAAAATCTCAGGGTATAATATCTAACAAATATTGCATTATTGCATTCCAAAACAAATCTTTGTGATATTTATATTACAGATATCGAAAAGATGATATACTGTATTCCCAATACATTGTGTTTCCCTTGGCATTAACAAAGTGACCAAATTTGTTGTGTTTAATACATTTTTCTTAAACTAATAGATGGTTTCACTGATTTGGTTTATATGTTTTGAGGGATGAATGAGTTGTTTTTTAGCAGGCAGATAGAGCTTAAACAAATAGTGTGAGGGAATTGGGGGGTGGGGGGTGGAGGGGCAAGGCAGGCAAGGCAAGGGAATTTTATTTGTATAGCACACTTTCAATAACGAGGTGATTCAAGGTGCTTTACATGATTAAGAGGTAAAATAAAAATAGCAGTAAAACACAGACAAAGCATATAAAGTAAAAACAGGAATAAAACAAGAAGCATACACAAAACATATGATACATCAAAACATTACTCAAAGGCAGCTCTAAGCAGATACGTTTTTATTTGTGATTTAAAGGAACTCAGTGTTTCAGCAGCCTTGCAGAGGAGCATAGAAACTGAAAGCTGCTTCTCCGTGTTTGGTTCTGATTCCAGGGATGTTGAGTAGACTGGAATTAGAGGACCTGAGTGGTCTGGGGGTAGTAATAGTAGATCTTCAATATACTTTGGTGCTAAGCCCTTCAATGATTTATAAACTAGTAAAAGTATTTAGAAGTCTATTCTCTGAGCTACAGGGAGCCAGTGTAAGGACTTTAGAGCTGGGGTGATGTGCTCTACTTTCCTGGTTCTAGTGAGGAACACGAGCAGCAGCATTCTGGATCAGCTGCAGCTGTCTGAATGACTTTTTAGGCAGACCTGTGAGAACGCTGTTGCATTATTCAATCCGACTAAAAATAAACGCATGGATGAGTTTTTCTAGGTCCTGTGTATTTTATTGTTATTATTATATTATTGTTCATCAGTCCTTTAATCCTAGAAATGTTCTTCAGGTGATAGAAGGCGGACCTTGTTATTGCCTTTATTGCAAGTAATTAGGCTGACAAGACATGCAGCTAAATGTTTGAAAGACAGCAAAGATAATTGTTGGAAGCATACACTGAAGTCACATTCAGACTACATGTCTTTGAAAAAAAAGCAAGGCTTCATTTTTCTTTTTTTAGTTGTAACTGCTAAAAGATGTGTTTTGACACATGGAGGGTGGGGAGATGCTGTCACATTTAATAAAGACACAGATTCGCAGCTTCATCAGAAACTTTTACGCTCTCCCCCATGTGGTGAACAGAAGTGCTTACATAAGGTGTTATGCAACAGAGCAGCCAGCCTGGCAGGAATCTGCTGGTTTGAGGTGAAAAAAGTTAACTGGCCTTAGGTCACCCCTCCAATTGCTCTTTTTTCCTGCTTCTGTTTGTCTTTCTCACTCTTGCTGACCTCTACTGTTTTTTTAACCTCCTCATTTCTAATTTTGTGGCAGGTGTCTTATGAAATGCGACTGTTCAGGCTGGGCTCTATTAATTAAACAGCACTGATGTGTGAATTTGGCTTCAGTTGTGCTCTGTTCTCTCCTTCTACCTTTGTGAAGTTGAGTTTTAGCCAATGTTCTTTTTTTCAGGTGATGAGATGTTGTCCTACAAAGATGAATCAATTTTTGCCTGTACAGAATATTTCATACAGAACGAGGAAAAACAAAAGCTTTATATAAGACAAAAACAGTGGAAAAAATATATAAAATGAGATCAAACAAGACTGATGGCCTAAAAAAGGGGGGGATCTAAATTTGTAAAGCATGGATAAGGAGTATAATAGATAAGATAGATATGTAGAGTTTAACTAAAACCTACATTTATTACAAACAGCTAGACGTTCTTAGGCTATTGTTTCATAGCAGCATAGCAGGCCCTTTCTGCTTGCCACAATGATTCCAGGACCACGGAGAGCTCCACTGATCTAAGCTCCTTTGGCAGAACACAGTGACAGCTCATCCCTCCAAACTGTGGTATTTCTGTGGGCTGGATTACGCTGCCCTCGCAGTGTCCTCTGTGTAAACACTGTAAGTCTATTGTGGTGGAAGAACATTGGAGGTTGAATTCTGGCTTTACAGCAACCTGTTAGATTCTATTTCAATACGAAGTATGCAGCGATTCTGCTAAAACAGTTACGTTTTGAATGAAATTTGTTTTCTGATAAGTAAAATATCAGAAAACTATGAAAGTCAAAACTGAATGCATTTGGTGGCTTCTTGAAATGTCCGCACCCCAAATGTAAATATAATATTAGAAACATGATAACCCTGAAGTTCAAAGTTAAACAAACGCTGCAATAGTACTCCTAAACCTTCATAAGACAAGTTAACGATTAGAGGTTTGTTAGGTTTTAGTGAGAAAGAAATCCTCATCATTTCACAATATAATTTTTATGTTTTTGTTGTTTTATATATTGTCTTAGAGTGTTTGGTTTTGTTGTCTTCACATTTATCCATTTCTTATTGTTTTGCCATTGTTCGGCTGTCAGAAGCTCTTACATAAAACCTGAGGAGCTGGGAGATGAGTCCTCTAGTAAGACCTTCCATATGACACGGAAGACAAGAATAGCTGATGTAAATGTGCTGTGCAGAACGAGAAGCGCTGTTACTAATCATTTGTTCTTAGCGACTGACTTGTAGGAACTGCAAGTGAGCAAAACAACCTGATTCCGTACAGGGATTTAGAAGCACTGGGTGGCTCAGATATGAGCTATGTGTGAATCTTGCAGTGTTTAAAAAATGTAATCGAAACAAGTGTATAATAGACATAGTAACTAGCAAGCTAAGTAAATGAAGCAAACCATTATGCCTGCTGAAAGGCAAATCTCTGCCCAAGTCTTCTACAACAAAAACACAGGATTGCCCTGTATTTTGCTCCATCCATTTTCGAAAGAACCCTGACCCAGTTCCCCGTCCCTGCTGAAGAGAAGGATCCCAACACCATGATGCTGCCACACCATCGTGTTTCACACTGGGTGACATGCAGCTGTAGTTTTCTGCCACACGATACTCTGCAAGCTGAAAATGGGTATTTTCTTTGAGAGATCATCTGACCTGAGCTGTGGATTTCTGCAGCTCCTCCAGATTTGCCAAGGGCATTTTTACCGCTTCTGTGAATACTGCTCCCCTTGCCTCACCTGTCCATTTTGGTGGACAGCCATTTCTTGATAGGTTTACAGATTGAACAGCGCCCCATAAGATGATCAAAGTGTATGATATTGTTTTATAACCTAACCCTGCTTTAAACTTCTCCTGGTATTTATAACAGACCAGTCTGTTGTGGACTCTGTTTACTCATTAGGTGATTTTGTAAGGCAATTAATTGCGTTGGATTTTTTTTTAGGGGCGTTAAAGTAACAGGGGCTGAATGCAAATGCTTGCCACACTTCTCAGATTTTGCAGGTGAAAAATGTCATAGCATTTTCCTCCCACTATAATATGTACAGCTTTGAAATGGTCAGTTGAATAAAGTCATGGAGTTTGAATACTTTTACATGACACTGTACTTAATGCCCACACATTTTGTATGAACAACAAGTTGAGATGAAGTGGTGCTGACTTATTTTGCAGAGTTTTTTGTAGTATTTTGTCTATCATCTGCTTTTGCTCAGTCAAGGGTTCTGCATCTTAAACATAGTGAGTTTGTTTAAAATGTGTTCCTCCTTCCCACTCTTTTATCAGCTTCCCAATGCTCAGTGTTTCCAGATAATCTTAGATTTTTAAATAACCTAATAAAACACTGGCACATAACATAAAAAATTCAGTCCATTGGCTCCATAGTCCTTTGGATTGTGGTAAATTGTTGTTGCTTTTAATGTCCTGTAGTTATTAAACAGTGCCACCATGTGGTGTCACTTGTTTGTCCAGCTGAGGTAATGTTTTCTGTATTTTTTCTGCAAAATGTATTATTTTGCAGCACTGGATTTGTTTAAAAAAAACAATTAACTAAGCAGTTGTTAACAATTCATTACAAAATATAACTAATATGCGTTTATATCCAATGCAAAAATAATAAACAGAAGATAGAACAAACAAGGTAGGAGTTTTGTGATTTCAACACCAGGTGGCACACTTCTAACATCAATAACACTGCTGAGAGGCATTCATTATTTGTTGCATGTGGCCTTTTTTGAAGGTGATGAGTCAAATTTTGCATTATTACACTTTACTTGTTATTTGTTGTTCTGTTTTTTTTATCCAATATTTATTGTAGCCATTTTTTTTTTTTTTTTAGTCTGTAAACTGTAGTCAGTCATGTATGTAGTGGAGAGCATAGGAAAAGAGACTGGTTATAAAAGGGGTTATGAAATTACCCCTCTTCACGCCACTCTGCCCCTGCTTTTGTTCTGTTTATTTCATCCTGTCCTTGTTTCTGAAAGGGGTACATGTTGTGTAACTAAACAGGCTCTCTGTAAGAACAGACAACCAGATACACTAAAGAAGATTGTTTTGTCATCTCGCTCATAGAGGGGCTCAGAACTGCAGTCAGGAACCGATATCCACTGTTGTGTTGTTTTCTTCCTTATTCCTTGCATTGTCTTTGCTTTTGGTTTAACTCTTAGGACTTGGAGATTTGATTTATCTCCTTTTATTTGATATTTTTACCTCTGCTCTCCTTCACTGGCTGCGCTTTCTTCTGAACACAGCCGTAAAAAAAGAAGAGGTATTGCATAATTTTTTTTTGTGTAACCAGGCCATGTGAAGCATGAACGCTTTCATGTGGGGATTTTTGTGAATGGCATAGTTCTGCAGGATAAAATACTCGGAGTAGGTAAAATATGAATGATGGGACTCTTTTATCTTTGCCTGCACATTGTGCACTAACGTGGCACATGGCCTGAATGCATCAATACCCAAAGGACATTACTGCCATGTAAACTATAACTTTTTCACACCCTTCTCAGTGGTTCACAGTTTTTGCTTTTGTCCTGCTCATCAGCATAAAGGTGCCACCTTAAATTTGTATATTTTGCTTGTCTCTGCTTCTTCTGATCCTTGCTTTATGTTGTAATCCCACTACCAACATTATTCCTCTGTCAGGAGCTGATTAAATAAATCCCGAGGAGTAAATTATATAATCAGAGCTCCAAAAATTCCCTGATCTAATCAAGTAATTAGAGTTCGTTTTCCAACAGTGTGAGCAAATTTAATAATTTTTTTATTTATTGAACAAGCATTTTATATCAATGGGCATCTGCTGACGTTTACACAAATAACTTTAAACAATTTATTTAGTACAATAATAATGAGGAATATTGAGATCTGAAATGCATAAAAAATATGTGAGCACTAAAAAGAATAAAAAAATAAATATAGAATATTTACATGAACCTAATGTTTTTTAACAACACCTTAAGTTCAAATATTGAGTCACTGAGATCATATCTGCTTTACCATCTGTACATTAAGATGAATAACTTACAGTTTGGCTTTTCAGAAAATTACATATATTGATAATAAAGCTGCTTAAGTTTATTTTCCTTGACTGTGCCTTTTTTGAACAAACTCGTTTTCTTTATTTTGCTATTTATTTTACAATTTACAAATTATTTATATAAAACTTTGTGATTTCCTGTGCTGAAGATATTACAAAGATATTACAAAACCTTCAATTTAATATGATTCAAGAGTCAGTTATAAAAATGCAAAAAGTGAGATCCAAAAGTTTTATTGACTCAACATCAGTAAAGTATACATGCATTTTAAATGGCTTTGATTGAAAGTCAAGATTTTTGTAAACATATTTTTCAATGGTACCCTTTTTATGGCTTTTGATTAGCAAAAAAATAAATAAAACCTGATAGTAAAAAAAGTGTGTCAAATATAACTGAAATAAAAACCAAGCTGGCCTTATGTGAAAAGTGAATCCTCCCTGAACTTAAAAACTGTTTATACCATCCGATTTTTCTGAGTCTTTTACATCATTGTGGAGAAATTTTATGCCTCTATTCTTTTCCGGATTTCTTTATTTCACCCACAATGGAGGATTTTCCATAAAAACAGCCAGTTTAAGGTCAAACTGCAGCAACTCCATAAGACTTAAATTTGAACTTTAACTAAGCCCCTTCGAACCTTAATTTTCTTGTTTAACTATTCAGATTAGAACTTACTGTTGTTTAGGTCATTGTTTAAGTTATCTTGAGTTTAAGGTCAGGAACTGATGCCTAAGGTCCTAAAGTAGCAAAGCAGCCACCATTACAAATTATGATTATTATTATTTTTTTAAATGCTGTGTCAGCTTTACACTAGATTCAAGGAACATACACCTGCAAAAACATTTTCTTTTGTTTCATTAGTCCACAGAAAATTTTCCCATAATTCGAGGGGATCATCAAGATTGTTTTTTGGTTTGTTGCTTGGTTTTTTTGCATATATGGGGTAGGCCTTTGTGTTCTTTTTGGTCAATTTAAGCTTTTCTGTGAACCCTTCCATGATGACAATGTTTTCGCAGTCTGAGGTAAATGAGGTCGGCAGTGCCTTAGACGTTGTTTGGGGCTATTTTGTGATCTTGTGGATAAGTTGTTAATGTGGTCTATAAGTAATTTAGCTAGGCTGAGTTAGAGAAGGGAAGGTTCACCACTGCTCCTTGTTTTAACCATGGTTAATGACTTTCACTGTTTGCTGTAGTCCCAGACTCAGAAATGGTTTCATTACTCGTTCCAAACCGATAGATGTCAGCGAATTATTTTTTTTAATCTGTTCTTGAATTTCTTTAAATCTTGATATAATGTGTAGTTTTTTTATCTTTTACCCTATGTAATGTTGTCAGAGGGTTCTGATCTAGTGATTTTTTTATTTCATAGGTTCGGCACTAATCTTGCCAGGGTGTGGCTGGTGAAAGTGAACAGTAAAGGTTCAAATACTTTGTCACGGCACTATATAAGCCTCTATGTGTAATGTTATGTCATGTTATATAATAGCTTTATAGCGGTTGGATCCATGCTTTAAAAAATCTAACACAGTGAGAAAGCAGCACAAATAAATAAATAAATAAAATTACAAAAGCTCTCAGAAAGCAAAGACCTCTGCCAGCCCCCCACCCCCCATCCCCATGTTAACTAATTAGGTACTTTTTCAAAGAAATGTCTGTTAATGAGACCATGGCAATGTTCATGCTGTTGCTGTGCTCTTCCAGCAGAGAGGGGAGATTAGAGCATGTTCAATTAATTTGCTGTGCATATGCTCCAACCGTAGTGGGGCTGCTGCGTGAGCTCAGCCGGCTGTGAGTTGGTGGGTGGATACGCTCTTCATGTCGGGTAGAACACCAAAATTTAATCAGTTGTTCCTGGTCTCATGGCGGACATTTCCTGAAAATATAATAAAAAATCCATCCATAACTTTGTGAGTTATCTTGCTAACAGACAGACAGACAAACAGACAGGCAGACGGGCACAAAAGCATATACCTCCTGGGGGAGGTAAAAAGCAAAAAAAGATATTCTAAGAACAACAACCATAATCCGATGGTCATCATGCTTTTCATTTCCTGTACTCTGGGCCCAAGAAATGCTACAACTCAGGGATTAACAGTAAATTAATAGAATGTTCAAATAACATAACATATTACTTAAGAAGCATTTCTCTATGAAAGTTTTTCATCAATAGCAGCACATTTGTGAAACATTACAGTCAGTGTCATATTTTGGGAAGTGAAGATGCTTGCCCCTGAAGTCGTCAAACATTGTCAGGGGGATATCAGGGAACAAGGCAATATGCACTCTGTTATGAAACTAGTATAATTTTCTTTCATGTTTGCTTGTGCAGATGGACTCGTCCTCATTCTCTCTGTGGCTGAATGCATGAACATACTTGGAAATACATACATGGTGCTAAATTAAAAAAGTTGTTGGGAAATAATCCATACTTTGCAGACAGTTTGTGTCAGTGTGTTTGATTTAAAATGTCCTCCTTGTCTCACCCATGGCTTTTTTAGGGATTAAAACAGACCAACTCTTCTCCCTATAGCCTCACACTCACATACCATCAAACACTCTTTAAACAGGCCCCTTTTTCCTGTCTGTATGATACTTTGGCGGTGATGCCGTTACATAAACTGTGACTTTCTTCTGGGTGCACTGGTTTGTAGGCTGATGGAAATCTAAATAGATTCTTGGATATTAATTGCTTTTAAAATGCAATAACAGTTGTTTTGTGTTTATGTGTTTTCTCCAGGCGGTGCTACACATCCGAGCAGCAGCCTAAGATGTAATAGCTCTTAATAGGTTTTGTGGTGAGAAATTTGTCATAGTGGATGAACTGCTACCATCTCATAAAGCCGGTTTCAGACTGTAATGTTGCCAAAGCATGAGATTTAATTTAGAATATTGGTGGTTTGGGGCTCAAATATGATGGTTGACCTGTAGTGTGTAATTAACTCAGTTGAGTAACTCATTCAGAGTTTAGATCAGATTGCCAAGCCCCCCCCCCCCCCTCAACCCTTTGCTTTTCACAGATTGATTTCTCTCATTCCTCATTCTAACTTTTCCATTGGAACAAGAACAGGTTTAGAGATTAAAAAGCCACAAAAAATTAATCTAGTAATGATCATCAGAGTATTTTTATTGTAACAATTTGTGAATAATGTGTAAAAGAATATTTATTCATGAGAGACTACATTAATGAACCCTTATCTCCAGAATAGGTACTTGTGACTTGTAACTTTGTGTTACAAATCACAGTTACCTGGATGCCTGTCAGCTAGTATTAACAACACATTATGAAGTCTGTCAAAGAGCGACGGTCAGATATGGATTTAGTCAGCTATGATCTTATTAGACAGTAATCTCATTATCTTAATTTCCTCTCTCCTGGAAATCCATTATATTTACTAGCATTATAAATTTTTTTCTCATCCGATTTATTTATTCCTGTTTATAAGATGCAAGTCTTGTGGGAGGACACCCCCCCCAACATGCTTCTCTGGGTGTTTGGTTTACACGCTGCTGCACATCAGCAAAGTACGACTTAGCAAGGTCTTATTACAGTTACCAATAGGCTGATAAACAACAAAGAGCTGCAGCTCAGAGACTCGTCAGGCGTGCACCGACAATAAACCCACAGACGCCCTGGGTAATCATCAACCGTCGCCTGAAGCTTGGTTAATTTACTTTTTCTACCAAAGTGCAAAAAAATAAAAAAATAAAAAAAGGAAAATAGTCCAGTTATTGCTTGGAGAAAAGGAATTTGGACCATGTGACCTAGAAGTTATCATTTTAATTAGTCAGACCTTGTGGAAAATTGTTGTCATAGTCTCTTCTCTGATTTCTGAGCTGCCTTTGCAGTAACAGCTGCAATAACAGAAAGCTGCTGTTTTCTGTACATTATGTGTAAGAAACAAGGGGTTCTGGGTTAAACAGTGTTGAAACAAATACCCATGTGTATATGTTTTTATTTCTAGGTGGCATGTCTGCAGGACTTCTTTGGCGAAGAGGACATTTTTGTGGCCTGTGGACCAGAGAAGTTCCGCTACCATGATGATTTGATGTTGGACGAGAGCGGTAAGGGTAAAGGTGCAAAAGTCTTCTTTTTTTCTTCCTGAAATAACAACCTCAGATTTGTAGAACTTGGTCAATAACCCAGGGACAAATGTTTTGACTTATATACTGTAGCATAGAGTATATAATACATTTTTACAGTAAAAGTCACTCAGGCCCTTCTAGAAAAGAGCTTTAAATGTGCACTGCTCATAAACCTTTTCACATAGTTCAGGATTTGTTGTGTATCCACAGTTGTGTATTAATAGGGTCTTGCATATGTGTTCCTATGTCTTCAACCTTTTGACATTTTATTAGAATTTTGTGTGATAGATCAACGTCAGTTTGGAAAAGCATCTATATTTTTTCTTTCATTTCACAATGAAAGTTTCTGCCACATAAAATACATACAAACTGTGGAAAATGTCAAGGTGTATGAAGGGTTTTGCAAGACATTAACTGCTTTGTGCACACACAGGCTGAATATTTTTGACATATTTAGCCTTTATTTATTTGTTGGTTGTGCTATGAGTTGTTCTTTTTGCTTATTAAGAGACAGAAAAGAGGGATACAGGTTTCCCTGCATGCGCTATATGCATTCTACTCAGCATTACAATCAGCCATTCACAATGGGAACCAGAGGGGAAACAAACATTCACTCACATAAAAAGCAGATATCTGAATCCTTTCAGGGTCTGTTGATCTAATTAAATGAAGAACAAGCTATAATTACGAAGAAGCATAAACTGATTAGTACAATCTAACACAAAAACATTCTCTGTGGAAATGCATTGCCACTAGCAAATGATGGGAAACAACCTCCTTAAATGCAAACATTTACCATGGGATGTGACTTCTGTGATTAATGAACCTGATGTAAAATCCATCTGGTTTGACTTTCACTTTATTTCCTGAAGCACTGCCATCTTTCTGCTTCAGTTTACAAAGAAATGAAGTCCATGCTGTGCTGTGTCTTAATCCTTCTTTTCTTATTCCTCCTCTTGTCTCCTGTTCTCGACTGACCTCTTACAACCCTGTTCTCTTTCTTTCTATCCTCCCGCCACTGCCCACTGAGGATACTCTGTCCTCACTTTACCCATCTGTGATTTGCTGTCTGCTTCTCCTTCTGTTGCCATTTAGTGCTCATCTGTATTCCTACCCTCCTCTGCTCCGCCCTTTGTCCCATATGAATCAGTTCGTGCTAGCTTTTGTTAAAATTTTATTCTGACCATTTGTTTCATTTGTAACCTTTTATTCATTGAATAAAATCCATCCTACCTGGGTCCAAAACCTCCTCCCTCTCCCATTTTCTCTCTCACTCTCTGCCCACCATTTTTCTCCTTGCATTTGCAAAACATAATACTTACCTGAATCCATTAGCCAGTTTTCCTTTGGTGACCTTCTTCTCTCTTGAGAAAGACCACAAAGCAACCACCAACATGCCAGGCTTAGGGGGCATTTTTTTCATCTGTATTATTAAGAATTACTGATCATTATGTCCATCAGTGTTGTTTTAAGCAATCAACCTAGTTCTTGCTGTATCTTTCTGATGAAACATTCATGCTTTTTCAATGCTGGGATCGGTAGTAAAGGTGGAATATAAGGTAGAGCAAGCATCTACACCGTTGCCCTCTGTTAGTATTCCCGTTTGCTATAAAGAGCATGAATGTTTCTTACTGGTTTTACAGTATGGCAAAAAAGTATTTGGCAGATGCCAATTGTGCTAGTTGTCCCACTTAAAAAAATGAGAGAGGTCTGTAATTCTTATCAAAGGTACGCTTCAACTGTGAGAGACAGAATCTAAAAGAAAAATCCAGGAAATCACCTTTTATGATTAAAAAAAAAAATTATAATGGTGCAGAAAATAAGTATTTAGCACCTACAACCAAGCAAGAACTCTGGCCCTCACAGACCTGTTACTTCTTCTTTAAAGTGCAACTCACACCAAAATCACCTTTTATTTGCTGATAAACTATATACATGAGTGTCTACTAGTGATTTCTACATGTCTGGTCATTACTTTAGATATTTTAGTACATTTTAGAAAAGGAATAATTTTCTACTAAAAACCGTCAGTGTGGCGCCCTCTTCAGGTTGAATTTTTTTACACTGCACTTGAATTTGAATCGGTATTGCTACTGGCTCAGCCACTATGGCTGATGTCAGCCATTCTGCCGCTGTGGAATATAAATCAAGGCCAGTCTCGGCCAGACCTCCTTAGTGAGTTGGAGCTGGAATAGCAATGAAATGTTGATGCCACCTAGCCCTCAACTCAGCTCAGCTCAACTCAACTCAACTCAACTCAACTCAACTCAACTCAACTCAACTCAACTTCACTCAACTCAACTCAACTCAACATTATTGTCCAAGAGGGAAATCTTCTATGCAGTCGTGTACAACATAGAATTAAAACAGTAACAAACAGTGACAAACATCCTCCACTCGTTACCTGTATTAATGGCACATGTTTGAAATCGTTAGCTGTATAAAATTCACCTGTCCACACCTTCAAACAGCCAGACTCCAACTTCCACCATGGCCAAGAACAGAAAGCTGTCCAAGGACACCAGGGAAGAGATTGTGCACTTGTACAAGACTGGGAGGAGCTAATATAGGCAAGGCAAGTTTATTTGTATAGCACAATTCATGTTACAAGACAATTCAAAGTGCTTTACATAAAACATAAAAAGCATTACAGCAGGGTGTAGAAAAGGCAAAAGTACAGGAATAAAAACCATGATTTAAAATGAGAATGAAAATATATATATATATATATATATATATATATATATATACAATAGGCAAGCAGCTTGGTGAGAAGAGATCAACTGTTGGAACAATTTTAGAAAATAGAATAAATACAAGATCACTGACAATCTCCCTCGACCTGGGGCTCCATGCAAGATCTTTCCTCGTGGGGTACACATGATCTTGAGAATGGTGAGGAAACAGTCCAGAAATACATATTGGGAACTGGTCAATGACCTAAAGAGAGCTGGGATCACAGTAACAAAGGTTACTGTTAGTAACACACAACATCATCGTGGATTAAAATCCTGCAGTCTTCCTGCTTGGGCCAGCACATGTCCAGGCCCATAGGCGTCATTTTATCCGGGGACCCTGGGACATGTCCCCGGGAATATTTATGATTGACGGTTTTGTCCCCACCACTTTTAAAAACTTTATGCAGAATTTCTTACAAGCGCTGATCTAACATCCACTTGTGCTCCCAGCACAATTCCTAAATAATCAGTATCTTAACGAACTAGTATTCCACTTTCTTATACAGTCATGTTTTCTTTCTGCGCGCAAAACCTGCAGCATTCTTTGCAGTGGATATGTTGAGGTTTTAAAAGACTCGTTTTCCACTGCAAAAACCTTCAGGGCAGAGTGCTGTAATGTCGCGGGTACCCCTTTCACAATAGAAAAATTGATAAATTAAATTTCATGGGTCTGGCGTAGTTTCTTTACTGCAGGCGGGTAGCCTATGGCAAAATATTCCCCCAAGTTTGCGCTGATAGGAGAATATCCTCGCTAACCTCCAGCGCTGCCAGCGAGAGAGACTATTCTGCGGCTAAATTTGCTTTCAAGGAACAGAGAACACATGTAAAGCCAGGGACTGTGGGCAATATTTAGTTGCTGCACAGTAATCTCTGCATCAAATAAATATCAGCTGTGCAATATTCAAAAATCTAAAGGCCGTCTGTCATTTTGTTTACAATTCACACCACTGACCACTTGATGCAGATCCACTGTCATTTTAAACTTTACGAAGTTTAGGAAACTGAATCAATAAAAAAAACGATTCCAATGAGAGCATTATCTCAGACCTGGACTCCGTACTCAATGCAACACTATCCGGGAACTGACATCACCTTGGAGATTTAAAGAGACTTTGGAGTGCTTAGCTGCAGCAGACACAGACCGGTGCATCCTATCCACTGATCCAGAAGGAGCGTATGCTGTGGAAAAAATTCTCTCATGCTCTTTCCACAAACAAAATTTATCAACACAATCCTTTTTGGAAGTCTTAAACAAAACATTAAATTATATTAAAACAGACCAATTATATTTTCTCACTTGCAACCCACCTGCATTAAAAAAACGTCCTCCCAGACCCGTGAAATTTTATTTATTTATTTTTCCACCTGTGAAACAACTTGATGCGAGTCACCCACCGGTACCCGCCCCGCTGCAGGACTCTGAACTGGAAGTTGAAGTTGAAGATTCTCCACACAGAACGGCAAGGTTTGCAAAGGGAAGATGTTTTATTGTTGCACATGGGGAAAGTGTATTTAGCCAACTTTGTTCTTTGTGCTACAATGTGGATTTTAATGATTCCTCCAAGCCAACAGCCTATGATGGTTTTTGGTGCAAAACAAGACAAAACACATAGCTTATTGCTTTTGAACTTTTGATTGAATAGAGATACGATTTTCAACACCTATGTATACACTGCAGTGCATATTGTAATGAAGCATGACACGGATAAATAGAGATGTATGAATAATTATATATGAATGGGGCCATGTATCGGGAGATTTTGGGCAAAAACCTCGTTCTATCAGTGAGAGCATTGAAGATGAAACGTGTCTGCATCTTCCAGCATGACAATGATCCCAAATGCACCGCCCGGGCAACAAAAGAGTGGCTACATAAAAAGTATTTCAAGGTTCTTGAACGACCTAGCCAGCCACCAGGTCTCAATCCAATAGAGAATCTGTGGAGGGATTTGAAAGTCCGTGTTGCCCAGCGACAGCCACAAAAATTCATACCTTTAGAGAAGATTTGCATGGAAGAATGGGTCAAAATACCAGCTCTCTGTGTGCAAAACTGGCGAAGACCTCTGTAATTGCTCAATCGGTGGCTCCCAAATACTGTTTTGCCCCACTGTATATAGTAACACATCCTTACCAACTCAAATGAAAATATCTATCTGAATGAACAAAGATATGTCTGATAACTTCTGAATAATGTTTTGATATGGAGACTTGTTTTTTCACTTATTAAGCCCCTTTTTCTGCACTTCTTTAACACTGAGCTTTGGAAATGTCTCCTCTCTTTTTCCCAGAGTAAATCCAAAATGCAGTTTTTTAATTATGATTTGATTTATGCATATAAAAAAGCTATCTAAACCAACCTGTCCCTTGTTGAAGACGTAATTACCTCTTAAACCTAATAACTGGTTGTGTCACTCTTGGCAGCAAAAACTGCCATAAAGCTGTTCAATCATTCTTATTAATATTTTATTTATTTTAATTTAACCGGCATTGGAGAGTTTTTAAGGATGACTGGCCTGTTTAATGTCATAACACAGCTACTCATTTAAGTCCAAACTTTGAATAGGCCGCTCCAAAACCTTAATTTTGAAGTTTTTTCAGCCATTCATAGGTGGACTTGTGCTATGAATCATTTTTTGGCAGTATAAACCAATTCATAGTTTTATACCTGATGTAACATGATGCACATATTCCCCCAAAAATTCCACTTTTCCACTTCTTGGGGATCATCAAAATGTTTTTTGATAAACATGAGATGGATCTTTGTGTTCTTTTTTATCAGTTGTGGTTTTAGCCTTGGAATTCACCCATGGGTGCTATTTTGCCCCGGCTATCTCATTTTTTAATCATTAACACTGACATTAAAAGAGAAAAATGAGGCCTGCAGTGATATAAATTTTCTTCTGGGTTCAAGTTTGAGTTTTAAATGAGTTTTTAATGCACTTTTGGAATAATTTGGAATGCTGTCCACTCCATGAAAGGTTCAACACCGTTCAATGTATTCTCTGTTTGTGACTGATTGGTTGTCACTGTGGTCCGCTTGGGTCCCAAAGCATTAGAAATGGTTTTGTAAACATTTCCAGACTGATAGATGTCAGCGACTGTCTTTAGTTTAGGGTACGATTTGTTGCTTTTTTAGATTTTTTAGTCTATTTAATCCTGTCAGACAAGTTCTAAAAGGGAGTAATTACTTTTTCCATATACAGCCAGGTTGGTTTGTACAACTATTTTCTCTTTATAAGTGAAGTCATCATTTTTAAACTATACTTTGTACAGAGTACTCACTAATCCCATGCAGATGTACACCCATCTGGAATAACACCGACATCTTGCAAAACAAATGTATGATACGTTTTCCAGACTGAAGGTGTAATGGAATTCAATACCTTGAACACATATTTGAAGAAACAGACTTGATCCCATTTGTTACATTAATTACACAATAGGGAATTAACATAAACAAATTCTTAGAATGTCAACAAATCTAATCTATTATAAAAGGTAAATCTAGGCTCAGTACAGTTGAATTACAAATGCCAGCAAGAGTTTTAGATTTTCTCAATCTCAACCCCTCCAAATTTCAGTCTAAAATATACAAAACCTTATCTACATTAGATGGATTAATACCCCTCCATATTTCAAAATGGGAGGTTGATTTATCAGTCAGCCTTGACCAAAACCTCTGGTCTCAGATATGTTTAAGATCCGTTAAAATAACTAAAGACCCTAATATACAATTAATACAATTCAAAATCCTTCATAGAGTACAATATACAGGTCAACGGATGTTCAGGATTGGTTTTACGTCGTCTAATACCTGCTTACAATGCACAAGCGATATACTGAATACTTTTATTCCTGCGGTTTGGTTCGGTCAACCGGTTAAGAAGTTTTGGTGCCAGATTTGTGAGGACTTAACAAAGTGTCTGAAATATAATATTCCACCTTCTCCCTCAGTTTGCTTGCAAGGAAATTTAAATGATGTTACCATGGACACAAAGTCAATTCTAATGGTTCACATTGCCTTATGCATCGCTAAGAAAACTATCCTCCTGAGCTGAAAAAATAAAAAGGCTTGTAATTGCAGCAAATACTTCAGGGTTTCCATAATTAAGGGAGACTGAGTCCCAGAAGGCGTTTAAGTATTTAATACAAAAATGTCTGGCCAGAACATGGAGGGGACAGAGATTGCTCATGCATCGCCCTACCCAACCTTTCTGACTAACAGTTTAAATAGTATTCAGCAATCACCGTTTATCTCTGCAGCATGTCTTCTCCAATCTTTACGCCCAGCCTCTGGAGAACTGGCCCGAACATTGTCATCTCGCCCTAGTTATATTCACTAGACAGAGAATATATACTTCAATCCTAATTACATAGGAATTTTCCCATCACAGGCTCTTAATATTTATCAGTATAGAGATCTCTTGTTGGACTACACTGGTCTAGAGATGGCCTCTTCCTTCACATTTGATCAATCTCTCTGGGCTCATTTGATTGGATCCATCACCTAGTAGGTGTGGGGGACCTTTGGTTTTGTCATGTGGAATATTGTTGCTGTTGTGGGTTTTTTTTCCCGGTGGCCGGGATGTGCTGCCGCTTCTGTCTTTTTCTCTGGGCCGATTGTCATCGGCGGTTTCTGTATTGCATCACACCTTGTTTGCTTGTTGGGGTGTCGGGCTGGTGGTTGTGGCGGCTGGGTGATGTTTCTGGGCCTGATCAGTCTTTTTGGCACTGGACTTGGCTCCTGGGTCTTGGTCTTTGTGCGCTGCGGGGTGCTTGGGTCGGGCATTTTGCCACGGTCGGTCGGACTTGCCGGTGGACTGGCCGGGTAATGGATGTGCGGGGCGGGTGTGGTGTGTGCTGGATTTGGTTGCTTGCTGAGCCATCGGACAGCAGTGGTCTGCAAGGGCTGGGTATCGGCCAGGGAATGGGGTGGTGGATGTCAGCCTGGTGGGTCGGCCGCTCAGAGCATCGGTTTGCTCCTGGTCTGGGTATGTCACCAGGGTTTTGGGCGCAGGGGCCTTTGATGCGCAGGTGGTGCTGGGGGCCTCCTTTGCTGGTGGGGAGGCTGTTGCTATCAAGCGATCTATCCCTCCCCTGGTGGATTTTGGTGAACAGCGGTGCTTATTGGAGTCAGTGGGGGAGCTGGCTCCCTGGGAAGGCATTTTCTCTCCCAGTCCTTCCTTTCCCATCCCTGAACACCTCTGTCCACCCGCTCCATCACTTTACCACTCATATAGGGTCTTGGGGCATGGGCACGTCACCGGGGTGCGAGGAGGGGTTTCCATCTTCGCTATCCCGTTGCAGCCTGGGTCCCAATTTTACTGTACAACTTAGACACTCCAACTTATAAAATTTTCATGAGACACACATATAGGGACTTTGGGGTGGGCACACTTTTTGGCATCCAGAGGGCGAGCTGTTCAATCAGCTTCACCTCTGCTGCCGGTGCCCACTGTTAAACTGCATATAGACACTGAGGGCTTGGGGTGGGGGATGGGGGATGTGTGGCTGCCTTCCCCACATCCCACCCCTCCATTTTAAATGCACATTATAACAACACGCATCAACACCATACTCGAGAGGGAGGAAACTGTGGGGACTCCGGTGTTTACACATATATTCTTTGGCTGAGGTTATCATTACCAGATCTTAATTAAGTGGTACCATGAGCTTTTCAGTGACATTGTGGTTGTATTTTTATATCCATTTTTGTGTGATGTGGTTGTGTAGTTCTTATTTCACATTGTTTGTTTTGTTTTGTCGATGTTCCTTTTTTTGTTTTGTTATCCGTCTCTCTGCTGTCCTGTGGGTATGGAGGCAGACTTCGATGTTTTCTAGTGTTTTCTTATTCCCCTTCCTGTCATGTTTTGAGGTTATAAGGAGGACCCAAATGCAGCGAAGTACAAAATAAGGAGGATTTAATGAATACAAGGAACATGAACTTACAGAACTCAGGCAGGTATAAAATGCAGCAAACGGGGAAACAGGAACCAGACAGGCAGTAAGGAAGGCAGGGACCAGGCGGGGAAGAAAGACGGCAGGGAAACGAGGGACAAAACAGGAAAGAATGACGACGAACCAGCGAGTTGTGACTGAATGAGAACCGAATTTATACTGAGGAGGAGAGTGAAGAGTGGAGCAGAGAAGGAGCAGGACTAATTAAGGGAAGCGGTTGCAGCTGACGGGGAGTGAGCAGGTGCTAGTGATTAGCAGCTGGGATGGAAGGTAGAATGGCTAGGAGACAGAAGACTCTAAAGAAACTAGAAAGGATTCTTAAGAAACTATCTAAGGGAAACGTAAGGACACACTGGAGAACAGAAGGAGGAATTAAATAAAGAGATAAAGGAAACACAAATGGGAAGGTGGACACAGACAAAGGTGAAAAACATCTACAGAACCCAGGGAGTGCCAGAATACAAAAATATAATTACACTGAAGGAAAACTACTAACTTAAGACACAAACAGGAGGAGCAACACAAGAGGGCACCTTGGGGTAAAAAGGGGAAGAAAACCAAGTGGAAGGAAAAACTCAAACTTGCTACACAAAAATCCAAAGACCATGACACTTCCTCTCTTGTATTTTCAACTCACCCTCTCTCTTGACTTTTTATTTCCTTCCTCTCTTCTTCATCTTCTTTCTTTCTTCCTTCCCCTTTATTTTCCGTCTTCGTGTCCATAAAATCAGCAAATAAAACCCACAGCAATTCATAATAAAGATTTCTCACACATATACAGTCGTGGCCAAACGTTTTGAGAATTACATAAATATTGGAAATTGGAAAAATTGCTGCTTAAGTTTTTATAATAGCAATTTGCATATACTCCAGAATGTTATGAACAGTGATCAGATGAATTGCATAGTCCTTAGAAGGGCAGACTTGACATGTTAAAAGGAGGGTGATGCTTGAAATCATTGTTCTTCCATTGTTAACCATGGTGACCTGCAAAGAAAGCGTGCAGCCATCATCGCGTTGCATAAAAATGGCTTCACAGGCAAGGATATTGTGGCTACTAAAATTGAACCTAAATCAACAATTTATAGGATTATCAAGAACTTCAACAAAAGAGGTTAAATTCTTGTTAAGAAGGCTTCAGGGCGTCCAAGAAAGTCCAGCAAGCGCCAGGATCGTCTCCTAAAGTGGATTCAGCTGCGGGATCTAACAACCACCAGTGCAGAGCTTGCTCAGGAATGGCAGCAGGAAGGTGTGAGCGTATCTGCACGCACAGTGAGGCGAAGACTTTTGGAAGATGGCCTGGTGTCAAGAAGGGCAGCAAAGAAGCCACTTCTCTCCAAAAAAACACCAGGGACAGATTGATCTTCTGCAGAAAGTATGGTGAATGGACTGCTGAGGACTGGGGCAAAGTCATATTTTCCGATGAAGCCTCTTTCCGATTGTTTGGGGCATCTGGAAAAAGGCTTGTCCGGAGAAGAAAAGGTGAGCGCTACCATCAGTCCTGCGTCATGCCAACAGTAAAGCATCCTGAGACCATTCATGTGTGGGGTTGCTTCTCATCCAAGGGAGTGGGCTCACTTACAATTTTGCCCCAAAACACACTCATGAATAAAGAAGGATACCAAAACACCCTCCAACAGCAACTTCTTCCAACAATCCAACAACAGTTTGGTGAAGAACAATGCATTTTCCAGCACGATGGAGCACCGTGCCATAAGGCAAAAGTGATAACTAAGTGGCTCGGGGACCAAAATGTGACATTTTGGGTCCATGGCCTGGAAACTCCCCAGATCTTAATCCTATTGATAACTTGTGATCAGTCCTCAAGAGGCGGGTGGACAAATAAAAACCCACAAATTCTGACAAACTCCAAGAAGTGATTATGAAAGAATTGGTTGCTATCAGTCAGGATTTGGCCCAGAAGTTGATTGAGAGCATGCCTAGTCGAATTGCAGAGGTCCTGAAAAATAAGGGCCAACACTACAAATACTGACTCTCTGCATAAATGTCATGTAATTGTCAATAAAATCCTTTGAAACGTATAAAGTGCTTGTAATTATATTTCAGTACCTCACAGAAACAACTGAAATAAAGATCTAAAAGTAGTTTTGCAGCAAACTTTGTGAATACTAATATTTGTGTCATTCTCAAAACTTTTGGCCACGACTGTATATTATGTGGAGGACTATAGCAAAAGCTGTAGTGCTCCGCTTGTGAAAGTAAATCTGTTGGGCTTCTACTTGGTACTCAGACACCAATTCTGGGTGCCACACTGCCAGACAGGACACGTAAAAAAAAAGAAAAAAAAGAAAAAGAAAAAAACAACTGTACTTTATACTTACTCTGGTTATCTTTGTTTGATATTAAAATTTGTTTGATGATGTGAAACATTTAACTGTGGCACAAAGCAAAACCAGAAAAAATTAATGGACATATACTTTTTCAGACCACTATATTTCTCAAATTAGAATTTATATATCAGCAATCAAAAATATTTACACTTCAAATAAGGTTCATTAGGAAATCCCCCTGTGACAAAATTATTGTAATCAAGGGTTAGTTTTATTATTAACCCCCTCCCTAATGATTTGATTAAGTAAAATGAGACAGAAACCAAGATAGAACACTGCACTACGACAGAGATGTATCAGCCTGAAATTGAATGTACTCAATATTATCTAAGTTAATTAAACTTTAACTTAAATTTTTTATTTAATTTGCTGGTCTTTGAGAATTGTAAAGAAAATAGTTTCCCAGAGTAGAATGATCAGTTCTAATGTTTATTTGAGGGGGTTAGTTTTGGAGAAGGAATTTGAAGTTTCTGAAAGATCAGCTTCCAGCACCAGCATGTTAGAAATGGAGCATGAACAGAGAGTGGTTACTGTGGGTCAGATGAGGCTATTTACTCACATTTCTGCTCTTCAGTTCTGCCACCTCAGTCTCTCTTGAGGAAAAGTAAGCAGCAGCTCCAACAGTACTTGTGTGTTTAAATGTTGAAAAGGCAACCAGTATCTCCTGATACCGGCTTTTGGATGTCTAGAATCCCTTTTTTTTGGATTCAGAACTGGATGTTTAAGACTTAAAGACAGTTAGTACTGACAATGACTAATTTCAAGGCATGAAGGAAGACCAAACCAAACCACTAAACCAAACTTTGCACTTTTATCTGGCTTCTCGATTTTGTAAAAACAAAACAAAAAAAACAATAAATGTTTAGTTAATTCTGAATCAGTATTCTGAATATAAATTTAAATAGTTTCAGTATTAGAATATGCAGCTGCAGTAAAAGATACATGTCTTTAATCTTTTTTTCCCCACATCTTTAGCTGAGTTGTCAAAGAAGTGCTGACCAAACGAATTCTACAATTTAGAAAAGATTTGCCTTTTTTTAACCATACTTGTAAAGACAGACTTTAAAAGACCAACTTTGCATTTTTCTCTCTTTTGCTAAATGTTTTGACAAGGTTTAGAGTTATCTGAGGTTTTTAATGAAATTACCAAAGCAAGAATTTTTTTACATCATCAGTATCATCTTGTTCTGTTACACAATTATTTTTATTGCTAATTTCAATTACAAACCCTTTTAATAGAATGAAAAAACATGAACCAATTTTTCTCACTTGGGGGAAATGTGTGAAAGGAGTCGAGGTGTAAAAAAGATGCACAGATATCTGGTTGTATTTTTTTCCTCAAAAAATCTTACACAAAAAATGGTAACAGTCCAATCTGTTTTCCCAAAAAAAAGCTAAAATACAAGTGCAGCAGCATCATTCTAAAAAAGGTTTTAAATGCTGTTGACATGTAAGGTTTGTTAGAGACAGCACAGCTTTCTTTTTCAGCCGTATTGCACTTGGGGTGGCAGATTTCATGTGTAAATATGAAAACATACATGCTCTGTGGTACTAACGTTAGTGCGTTCACTAATCTCAATAGGTCAGATTAATGAGTTCCTTTCTGGCTGGTCACCAGTGAGCCGTAGTAAAGCTAAAAGTCATCCAACTCTGGTCACTATTTGATTTTTCTGGGAATTTTGTGTGGACTAAATAATTTTGCTAATACAACAGCTGATAGCAGAGATTTATAAAACAACATTTGTATCAATTACTGTTAAGTGTTAGAGATTGGTGTGTTAAAATAGCAGAAATCTGCTTTGAAACTGACCCAGCAAAGAACAGCTGTTACCTATCTGATCATCTTTCTTTTCCTTTAGATTTGGAGTGCTGTCAACTGCAGCGTTAGTTCATACTGCTGATAAAAACTTCACAGAGCCCCACTTACAAAAAATCAGTACCATCCGGTTGGGTCTCTGTAGGTAGAACTTGCCCTAGACAATGTTGTGTTAAGATAAACAGTTTGTTGGCATAGCAGGGCTGCATCCGGGTGCATTTTATGTCTGACTTTCTTTTTTTTTTACCCCAAACTGAGATGAAACGTCACCTAAAATGTCTATTCATTTTACATCTTTAAAAAGTTAATTAGAGGGTAAGTAAAAGCTGACTTTATAACTACTTTTGAATAATTCTACATTACTAAAAGCTTAAATTTCTATCACCAAACACCCACGATGATCCTGTCTTGTCCCCGCCAGGGGATGGGGAGTATAAGTTAGCACCTCTTTATCCCCTGACAGACAGCAAGAAAGACTTAGGAACAGATAGACGGGAACACAGAGTGACAAACGAAACAGTAAGACAGTTCGAATTGGAGCTGAAGAAGATTTTGCCTCCTCTCAGCATTGCTATAATTATCGCCCCTGCCTCAACTCTGGCACACAGTCATCATGTTAACACCCTGCATTGTACATGAATCACTGGGCTGCAGAAAATGCCACACAAACAGCCAGATAGACACACACAGATGAGGTGGCTGAGGCCAGGCACGCCTGGCAGACCGCGTATTCTTCCCTTTCCCAATTGTCTGAAATGTTAATGAGCTTTAATGGGGCTGAGTTAATGAGCAGGAGACGAGGAAAGTTTTGGAGGAGAACGAGGCAGGCAGGTTGGGTGCTGGCGTTCACACGGCTCATTTATTTGGATTGTGTGTCTGCAAAGTATTAGTCCCCCATGAGTCACAGCTGTCACTCCTGAAACTGCAATAATTCTGTTTGGAAAGCGAGCCCAGTGAAGGTCAGGACTCATTTTTCCTGGTGATGTGAAGCCAAACCCAATTACAGCTGGATTCATAGGTTAGCCATTTTCTATTAACAATGCTGACCTAAATCTAATCATCAGACCTCCAGACTTGGAGAAAATGTATAAAGACTCATTTGTTTCTGGGTTTAGACACTGTTTGTGCAGATACATTGATAAAACTAAGTAAGTCTGTTCCTACCAAACTGCCTCTGAATTCATGTTTATGCTCTTTGGACTTGCAGAGTGCCGCATGATGAAGTCAGTGACCTATGGCAAGATGTCAGGCTCCCTCAACCGATGCTCTCCCAGGACTGTCATCCAGTCACATCGCAGCAAGTCCCCAGCATCTGGTAAAGCTGTTATCTTTATCCTTTTTTTTCACTTAAGCAATTTAGCTTCACTGTCGTATAAAAATAAAGCACCTTGCAAAAGCATTACGACAACCTTTTCACAGTTTGTCACACTGCAAGCACAAACTCCAGTGAGAAAAGACAAACAGTAAGTGGAGGAAAAAAAATACATGGTTTTAATGAACGAAAACCTGAAAAGTGTGGTGTACATTTGTTTTTAGGCAGCTCAGCTAACTGCCTTCAGAAGTATTCTAATCAGTAGAGTCCAGCTATGTGTAAATTAAGCTCAGCATAGCCGTACAGTTCCACAGTTCAGGTGGGAGAATCTGTTGAAAAGACAACTATTAGCAGTGCACTCCACCGATTTGACCTTTATATGAAAGACTTAAAAGGTAAAGCCCTGGCTAAAAGAAAGTCAAAATAAGCCCAGCATGCAGATTACTACCATACACTGTAGAAAGACTCAACAAGGACGATGGAAGTCCTGGCTTACATACAAAACGCTCTGTGCCAAGTAAACAAAATCTGCACATCAACCTGAACCCACAAGCACAACTGTAAATCATGATGGCAGCATCATGCTGTGCAGATGCTTTTCTTCAGCAGGGATAGGGAAGTCATGTAAAATAAATGGGCAGATAGATGCAGCTAAATACGAAGCAATTCTAGAAGAAAATCTGTTAGAGGGTGCAGAAACAATGGAATGGTTAAGATCGAAGCCTATTCTTGTATTGGAATGGCAATGCATAATTTTCCTTCAACTTTACAATTATACACTACTTTGTGTTGGTCTATTGCATTAAATCCAAACAAGATTGTGATTGTAAAATGACACATTGTGAAAAGGATTCATGTGGTACAAATACGAAGCACTATATGTGATTTATTGAGTCCTTCTAATCGTTGTGTCTATGGTTATACACCAGGAATGTGTCTGGTGTTACAGACGCAGTGGGAATGATTGGGATGTGTTTGTGTCCCAATACTCCCTTTTTTATTTATCTTATTTCATCTAGCTCATTACTTCCATCTTTGTTGCAGCACAGTGTAAATAAATGCTGTAATAAAATCAGAGCTTTGCAGACTGTCTGGCAGTGTTCACATACATGCGAGCCATGTCTTGATGCATGCAAAATGCATATTCAAATAATACGAGATCCAACTGATTTCACCTAGGAGGGGAGGAAAATGTAAGCAGGGATGAGAGAAGTAAGAAAAGAGAGATGGAGAGAGAGGGAAGATAAGAGGGCTGGTGACTCAATCCTGCAGCTCCACACAAGCTGCTCCTCACCTGACATACTAATGAAATGTCATGAAACAATTTAGAGCGTGCACACATACACTTTGCTTAGTTGGTTTGTGCCTGATAAGACACCCAGAAAAAACCCCTTTAGATTAAACAACCAGCTGAACAAATGAATACTAATTCATAGAAAGGATTACAGTTCTCACTAATGCACCTGCATTGTTGCGTGCCAGACATTCAGTTTGGCTTAGATGCAGCGAGGACTTGGTGATTAGTTTCCAGCTTCAGCAAATATTACTTCATTCTTTGCCTGATTGCACAGCTTGATCCTTGGTTGGTATTGCCTAGTTATGCAACAGCACACTTTTTCATTTCTGCCGTAATTATGAAGTTATTGACTTTACAGAGACCTACTGGGTTGGGGATGATTCAGTAGGCTGATGCAATGCCCAGAAATCCTACTGGGAGGATTTGTTCCACCTGCTTTTTGAGGACATAAATATGCACGGAACCATTTTTATACAAAGGTGATGATTGCAGAATGAAGATGTGGAAAACAAAGTTAAAAGGTGTAAAGAGAAAGAAGCTTGCATGTGAAAGAGGCTTCTGAGCGCTGTCAGACTGAGAACTTTGGGGAAAAGGTTAGGAGGGTGAGTCATACAGTCTCTGATCTCGCTCGCAGCATCACATCTGCAACCAAGCTGTACGCAAGACTGTGTGCGTGTGTGTGTGTGTGTGAGAGAGAGAGAGAGAGAGAGAGAGAGAGAGAGAGAGAGAGAGAGAGAGACAGAAAAAAAAGTCATGTTGGGGTGGGGTGGGGGGGACTTCTTCTTGGTTGCTATGGAAACGCAGCACAGTTAGAGCGTGTAGCTGGAGACACAATAGACACCCATATATGGCAACGACTTCCCGTGAAATGGCCGGCTGTGCAGACAGAGCCAGCTGACGCTCGCTTCCCGTCTAGAATCCTGAGTCAGACTATCCTGCTAAAAAATGTCCCCCCCTCTGGCTGCACCTCTGGTTCTTAACATCATCAGTTGTTGTGATGTTGTTGACAATTTAGAATTTATTTCCTGGAACAGTAATTGTTTGTCATGGGAGAGAGGCAGAGAGAGGAGTGTCAGCAGGAAAACAACTGATGGATCTGTTGTTTGACCCTCTCTTGTGTACCTCTCTTGTTTTATTATTACCCCCCCTCTCACTTTAAAAATACACCATGCTCACTTCCCTGCAGCACAATTTGTTCTCGAATGAAAAAGTCAACATAATGTGCTGCTTTCCACTGTTCATGTGCAGCCAGTTCTGCTGCTGTTTTGTGACAAGAAGGAAGACTTGGTGGGATTAGGTTTTAAAACTGGTCTCAAAAACAAAATGCAGTTTTACATTTTGGACATTACTATGATTTCAGAAAGTTACATAAGGTCTGAAAGTGCTGAATTCATTTTAATGGTGGTGACGGACTGCCATTGTTTATTTGTTTGTTTATGCTTATTGCTTCCCACAATGCAATACAAACCTGGTTACAGGAAGGTGCTTGGCTCAAGGTTGCAGCATATACCTGGTAGCTGTGTCCGATCGAGGTCAGACTACAAACCCACCTTGAATGTACTGCTCTAGAGTTCATTTGGAACCACACCGAGACTACCTCCACCAAATGATCTCAGTATGTTTTTTTGTTCAGCAGTCTAGTGCAATTGTTGTGTTCACATCCACACAAACGAACTGCACTAATGCCGCGTTCACATCGCACGCTTTATCAACGACAAACAACGCTCACAAAGCGAATAGTTTGACGCCTGTACATTTTTAAGCCTTACGATTGCAAAGCCTGACGCTTCTAAGGCTTGCAAAGCCCGCTCAATCAACCAGAGCGTCTCACTGTAGCGATGTCACTACAGTGAGACGCTCTGATTGGTTGACGCCCAGGGGACAACGCCTGAAAGTTCTTCGCTTTTGCCGTTTTGACGCTTGAAAAGCGCCAAAAGTTGACGCAGCCAAAGCGCATAAAGCGCCGCTGACAGTCTGGCGGTGCTCTGACGGCCTCTACCATAGACTTAACATGAAATCTTGCCGCTCTTGGCATTGACACTTTGGGGGGTGTGAACGCAGCATGAGGGGGGAAACAAAACAGAGTTTGTTTGAACGGACCTAACAGCCCAGAGAAACAAGAAGTCATAGATTAAAAAGAAAATGTACACAAAGGGATTTAGAGGACTATCCTTTAAATGTAAAAAAAAAAAAAAAAAAAACTTTAGTTCCATTTTTACAGGAATTGGTAGGGATACCTAGTGATTTTCTAGGTAGGAACAATGCCTTACCTCTTCCCAGAGTTTTGTGCTGAAATGAAAAGTTAAATTCAAAGATTAATGTATTTTATTGCTTTATACACGTCTACTTTGCTCCTTTTTGTTTTCGGACTGCGGTTGTCTGAAACCAGCATAGAAATTACTGCCCGAAAGAGAGATATTTTCTATCAACACACTGGCTAAAAAATCTTCTACTGCTGTCAAGACATCAGAAAATAACAGTCGGTTGCTGATGCTGAACCTCCTGTGTGACCCTGTTTGTTTTGGTCTGTTATCAGATTTAAAGGACATCAAGATTTAGTTTAGGGTCCGATGGATAGTTGAACCTCAGATCCAGAAGGAGCAATGCGGTTTTCGTCCTGGCCGTGGAACACTGGACCAGCTTTACACCCTCAGCAGGGTCCTGGAGGGGGCGTGGGAGTTCGCCCAACCGGTTTACATGTGTTTTGTGGACTTGGAGACCGTGTCCCTCGGGGGGCCCTGTGGGGGGTGCTCCGGGAGTATGGGGTACCGGGCCCCTTGATACGGGCTGTTAGGTCCCTGTACGACCGGTGCCAGAGTTTGATTCGCATTGCCAGCAGTAAGTCGGGCTTGTTTCCGGTGAGAGTTGGACTCCGCCAAGGTTGCCCTTTGTCATCGAGCGTGTTCATAACTTTTATGAATGGGATTTCTAGGCGCAGCCAAGGTGTTGAGGGGATCCGTCTTGGTGGCCTCAGGATCGGGTCTCTGCTTTTTGCAGATGACGTGGTCCTGTTGGCTTCATCGGAACGTGATCTACAGCTTTCGCTGGGGCGGTTCGCAGCCGAGTGTGAAGCGGCTGGGATGAGAATCAGCACCTCCAAATCCGAGGCCATGGTCTTGAGCCGGAAAATGGTGGGGTCCCTTCTCCGGGTCGGGGATAAGGTCCTTTCCCAACTTAAGGAGTTTAAGTATCTGGGGGTCTTGTTCACAAATGAGGGAAAAATGGAGCGGGAGATCGATAGACGGATTGGTGGGGCATCTGCAGTAATGCGGGCGCTGTACCGGTCTCTCGTGGTGAAGAGAGAGCTGAGCCGAAAGGCGAAGCTCTCGATTTACCGGTCGATCTACGTTCCTACCCTCATCTATGGTCATGAGCTCTGGGTGGTGACCGAAAGAACGAGATCACGGATACAAGCGGCTGAAATGAGCTTCCTTCGTAGAGTGTCTGGGCTCTCCCTTAGAGATAGGGTGAGAAGCTCAGTCATCCGGAGGGGGCTCAGAGTAGAGCCGCTGCTTCTCCACATCGAGAGGAGTCAGTTGAGGTGGCTCGGGCATCTGGTCAGGATGCCTCCTGGACGCCTCCTTGGTGAGGTGTTTTGGGGCACGTCCCACCGGGAGGAGGCCCAGGAGAAGACCCAGGACACGCTGGAGGGACTATGTTTCTCGGCTGGCCTGGGAACGCCTTGGGGTTCCTCCCGAGGAGCTGGAACAAGTGGCTGGGGAGAGGGAAGTCTGGGTCTCTTTGCTAAAGCTGCTGCCCCCGCGACCCGACCCCGGATAAGCGGAAGAAAATGGATGGATGGATGGATGGAAGATTTAGTTTTGAAGTCTACACATTTCTATAAATATTTAACAATAATTATGTAAAGAAAGAACATGTGCTATCATTTATCATTTGTCATGTCATAGTGCTCTGTAAATGACTAAATAGGCTACTGTAATTATGTCCTTTCAAGCTAAATCAGAGCAAAAATGATTCAGCTTCAAAGTTTGCCAAACCAAGTGTGCATTAAAAGCAGATGTTCGGTGTGGATTATATCTGTCACAGAGAGCATTTAGCAGAACATCAAACACCACCTGGTGTCCCTCTGAGTGTTGACTGCCCATGACTGTGTGAGCTTACAGCCGAGATCTGGATGGTGCTGAACACTAGATTTGTGTGTGTGCATGTGTGTTTGTGTTGGGGCAGGGTGGGGTGGGGGTTGTCACACACACAGTTTTTCACACACTCTTACTAGCTCTGTAAATCCAATCAGAAGGTGTTAAACTGAAGAATTTCACTGGAAACTTGTCTGTTTTGTGGATGAAATGATACAATTTATAGTGAATATTTAGCATTTAATCCTATCACCAGTTGCAAGCATGCAGTACAACAATCTGTTTGTAACAGTTGTGTAGTGTAAATACGTAAATATGTAAAAGTTCTAGCATTGCTAAATATATTTGGAAAATATTAATACATGTACAGTTCAGAATGAGAATATATTTCCCTTTATGTTGGATCTTTACATTCCACAGATGTAAAGTTCAAGATAAAGAATTTTGGAGATATATTGAAATGGCAACTACTATAGCAACAAAAAGTTTCCAAAGCTGTAGGACCTTCCTATCAACGACTTGAGACTGCTGTGAGTTGATCATACTGGTGCTGTATGGCCACCTTACTACAAAAAATTTTGTAAGATGGCTGTAAGTACATGTAGGAAGGTTCCAAGGCACCTTCATGAAGAACATAAGAGCTCTATGGCCAGCATATGGCAGAAAATCATTTTCCTTAAGAAGGCCTCAAGCTGCTCTTGTGAATTGAACAGCAGCCATACCAACTTCCTAAAAAGGCTGTAGGAGACTTTTCCCAACAATGATCAGATTTGCAAACCTTTCTTTTTACTGATGAGGAGCAGTGACTTTACTCTGAGTTCCTTTAGGACAATGGGGCTCCTCACCTTTTCTCCAAGGCTGAGGCCAGCTATCCATGTTTCAGACATCTCCTAGTGATTGTCCTGTGAAGGAGCTTCCCCAGCATTTTTTCCTTTTCTTTTTACCTAGACTTTGTGCATATGTCCATATGTCAAGAGGAAAAAGCCTAGTAAAGGTGATTTTCCAATCTATTGAGCTGAAATAGTGGATGCTTAAAAGCAGACGCCCAGAGACTCAATCCTGTTCATTGACAAAGGACACAACCAGACCCAGGCCAAAAGTAAAGGGTTTCTCTATCAGTTTATCTAAAGCTGTTTTCTGGCATTGGAACCTATTGACCCTAAAAACCTTCCTCCTTTTTAATCCTTCTTTTTTCTCTCACTAACTTTTCTTTATTTTAAGTCGGATAAAAGAAATCCCAAAATTCCTTGAAGTTTGTGTTGTTTCTGTTCTGTTCTTTATTTATTTAATCATTAAAGTATATTTGTGTGATAACAGGTGCTTCTTGATTCTTCTCATTGGTTATTCAGTTATTCAGGTTCTCACTGAAGTGTCAATGTGGTGATAATAAAAGATGGATATGTTTTTAAACAAAATGTTATTTTAATTGTTGAGTTAAGCCCTAAAATATATTTTACCCATGCCAGATTTTTGTTTTGTTTTGCCTCCATACTTTTTCAGACTGGAAGTGATATTATTGTCTTTGAAGGTCTCTGCCTGACTTGAATCCCCCAGGAAATTTGTAAAGAGAGCTAAATATTAGGGTGGTTTCTATTACTTTGAAAGTTGCATTGGATGTTAAAAAAACAACAAAAAAAGTTGGGGAAAAACAAAAACATCTACAAACTCAAAAAACTTTTTTTCCCCCATTCGGGATGTCCTTGTCCTTGTTTTTGTCCTGTTTTATGTTTTAAATTGAGACACCCATTTCTGGATAGTACTTTACAACAGTCAGATAAAGTAACGTGGAGTCAATGTGTTTTACCTTTTGTCTTGGTTTAGGCAAACACATTCTTTCTACTTAGGTTTAAGAACAAGAGCCTTTTAAAACACAAGGCTGAATGCATTATCAGTTCCCAGCAGCATCAAGCAACTTCTCAGTATGCAGATCATAGCAGTTCTGAATTTAATTCTCCTTTCTCATTCTTACTGAAACAGAACAAAGCAACTTTATGTGTTGTTTGGTAGTTGGGTGAATCATTCTGAGCAGCCGCCTCATATTTCATAATTACAAAATCATATAATTGGATCTTAATGTACGGAAAAGGTAGTAAAATTAAGATTTATATGAAAATAAATATAAAAAACAAGTTTCTGCTATATTCCGTGATGTTGTGCTTCAACTGCCAGTGGTTGTGAGTGGGCAAACCTAACAGTGTCATCACTCGAGCTTCACTTTGCAATGATGCCACAACCCCGACTGAGAGTGCATAAACACACCGACCCAAAATAATGCGCGAAAACAATTTGCACTCAGACATAGTTCCTCTCCCCATCTCACCATCTGTGCCTCTGTCAATACCTCATGTCTGCTAAAAATCAACAGAGAAGTGCAGATGGTGTCATCAACAAGCATCGCTTCGACACCTCTGCATCTCATCTCGCTCTTTGTGTTGAAGCCTCTGGGGTGGGGTGACCCAAAAATAAGATCCAGTATGTCTCCAGAGAACTCAATCCTGTCTGAGAAACTTTATGAACTGTAAATGTGCTATATTTGCAGCATCCATTTCTTTTTTTGTTCCACAAAACCTGTTTATGCAGAATAAAATACACAGAAAAGGGTAATGTGCATTAATGTGTATGAATAACAGAGGTCATTCACTAAAAATCAGTAATCTATGTGTCCTGGTGCTATTTTATTTCAGACTGAGAAAACATTTCTCTCAAAATGCTACTGCGACATAATGACAGTTAAGTACTGGTTGTATTTATTTGCCATTAAAGCTTTCGGTTTTGGTTGCAGTCCATGTAATGCGTTAAATATTATTTCAGTACTAATCTCCCATGAAAATATGTGACTTGCATAATAGGATGATGCTGGACGTGTTATTTAGTTTATCATAACTACTTAAAGACTTTTTGCTCCTCAAGTCAATATATAGTGGAGAGCAAAAGTATTAACCCCAATTTGAAGATTCCCACATTTTGACATGTTGCAACCACAAACTTTAGTTACATCTTATCTGATTGCCCAGCACAGAGTTGCATAGGAGAACAATGCAAGTTTTTCAAAACTCTTTACAAATAAAAATCGTAAAAGTGTTACATCTTACTGTGATAATCCTAAATTAAATCTAGTGCAATCTTCAGAAGTCAAGTTAATGGTAAGCCACCTCTTTGTACAGTAATTTAATCTCAGTACGAATGCAGTTTCCTGTGAAGGTTTTAGAGTTTAAACCAAACCTAAGACATGGTCATCCGCCTGAACTGGAAAGCATTAATGAGAGAACTATTACTATTGTTGAAAAAAATAACATAAGAAATCTCACTTGCAGTTCATGAAAAGGCTTATAGAGGCACAGCTAACATGTGGAACAAGGTGTTCTGATCAGATGAGACCAAAATGAAATTTTGATATGAAAAACATCCTGCGAGGTGGAAATATGATGTTCCCTGTGAAACATCGTTGTGGCAGCAACATGCCATGGGGATGCTTTCCAACAAGGACACCGTGCTGCTAGAAAAACAGTTAAAGGCTGCAAAACACTTGAGACTGGGAGCGAAGGTTTACCTTCCACCAGGACAGTGGTTGCAAGTATTCAGTCAGAGCTACAGTGGAATTGCTTAGATGAAAACATATTATTTGAGAATATGTGGCATTGATGTTCACAGATGCTCTCTATCCAGTCTGACTTAGCTTGAGCCATGTTGCAAGAAAGAATAAGTCAAAAATGATGTCTCCTGATGTACAAAGCCAATAGAGACTTGTATATGTAATTGCCACAAAGGTGGTTCTACATATCACTGTCATCTATCCTGTCAAAGTTTTCATAATTTTTACATAAAAAAGTTTGGACGACATGTAGAATTTTATTTTGACTTCACAACTAGGCACTACTTTGAGATATTAAGTCACATAAAATCTCAATAAAACACATTAAATGTGTGACACACATGTAGGGACTTTGGGGTGGGCAGACTTTTTGACATCCAGAGGAGGAGCTGTTCAATCAGCTTCACTTCTGGTGCCGGTGCCCACTGTTAAACTGCATATAGACACTGGGGGCTCGGAATGGGGGATGGGGGTTGCGCCCCCACATCCCACCCCTCTATTTTAAATGCACATTATAACAACAAACATCAACACCATACTCGAGCTGGAGGAGAGAGACTAGAGGTCTTTCCACAGCCCTGTTCACTATTGGCCATCAGGAGTTGGGGTCCGGGAGGAGGAACAGGCGGTCTGCTTGTCTCCATCCTAGAGGGTAGGAGGACCACCTACTGGGTCTGGGGGCTGGTTGCTCTGCTGGAGTATCGGTAACTGGACCTGGGAGGATAAAGTGTATGTGGGGAGTTTGAGTGAGTGAGTGAGTGTACAAAACGTCCGATAATTATATGACATACTGTTCAAGCAATGTTTGTATGTCATGTTTCTGTATTGAGGACCCAAATGCAAAAAGTAAATAAGAACGTTTTAATAATAATAATAAAACTTAGGACTTACAAAACTCAGGAGGATCAAAAAACCGCAGCAATGGCAAAAACAGGAACCAAGAAGGGAAGCTAGACGGGCAACAGGGAAGGCAGGAACCAGAGAAGGAAGAATGACGACGAACCAACAAGTTTTGACTGAGTGAGAACCGAATATATACTGAGAGTGAGGAAGTGAAGCAGAGAAGGAGCAGGAGACCAGTTAAGGGAAACAGTTGCAGCTGGTGGTGATTAGAGGAAGCTGGACTCGGAGTAGAGTGGCAGAGAAGCAGGAAGGACAAGGAAACAGAAAACTCTTAAGAAACAAACCAATGATAAGTCTCAGAGGAATCTAAAGGGAGGCTAAAGGAAACACTAGAAAACAGAAGGAAGACATAAGGAAACTCTGGAGAGAAAGAAATTAGGAAATTCTCTAAAGAGAAATAAACTAAGGAAACACAAATGAGAAGGTGGACAATAACAAAGATGAACACATCTAGGAGGAAAGAGGAAACCATGGAGTGCCATAAATAAACACATAAATATAATAATTAAACTGAATCAGGAAAAACTAATAACTTGAGACACAAAGGAGGAACAAAACAAGAGGGCACCTTGGGGTAAAAAGGGGAAGAAAACAAGGTGGAAGGAAAAACTACAAACTTGCAACACAAAATCCAAAGACCATGACATTGTAAACATATTCCTTAGTGTTTGAAGGCTTATAGTGGAGATAAATACATAGTTATTGGATTGTGCTGCTATAGTACTTAGAACCACAACCATTTACAAATTGCACTGGTTTTTAGGATTTGCAACTTGAACGAGCTTAATTCATTGAAAAAAAGTTTTTTGAACCCAACAACAAATAAGTAAATGAAAAGACTCATGTATTAAAGCATATGTCCCTAACCTTTATTACAGTGCTATTAAATGGTAAATGGCCCGTACCTGTATCCCACTTTATTTAGTTCCTGAGTGCGTCACACTACATTTTGTCATTCACCCATTCACACACACATTCACACACTGGTGATGGCAAGCTACATTATAGCCACAGCGGCCCTGGGGCACACTGACAGAAGCGAGGCTGCTGAATACTGGCGCCACCTGGCCCTCTGACCACAACCAGCAGGCAATGGGGTGAAATGTCTTGCCCAAGGACAAAACGACTGAGATGGACGGAGTGGGGGCACAAACCGGCAACCCTCTGGTTACAAGACGAACACCTAACTCCTGAGCCACAGTCACCCACATAATTAAATAATATTAAACAATATTAAACTGCAAGCACATTGCGTTGGTGGATGTGTTAACAAAACAAAAAGGTAGGAATTCTTAGTTTGATTCAGTTATTGAAAGTTAAACAAATCCTTTTTTTATATATAGGATTTGACCTGCCAATTACCAATTGGATTATGAAATTATGTGATCTCAGTCTCGTGGTGAATCACTATTTGTTATACACTGTTTCCTGAAGCATCATATGGTCAACGAGTTCATTTCCTTTAGCCTTAGCCTTTGTTTTCCACATTTCCATCCATCCATCCATTTTCTTCCGCTTATCCGGGGTCGGGTCGTAGGGGACGCAGCCTAAGCAAAAAGACCCAGACTTCCCTCTCCCCAGCCACTTGTTCCAGCTCCTCGGGAGGAACCCCAAGGCGCTCCCAGGCCAGCCGAGAAACATAGTCCCTCCAGCGTGTCCTGGGCCTTCCCCTGGGCCTCCTCCCGGTGAGACGTGCCTGAAAGACCTCATCAGGGATGCGTCCAGGAGGCATCCTGACCAGATGCCCGAGCCACCTCAACTGACTCCTCTCGATGTGGAGAAGCAGCGGCTCTACTCTGAGCCCCCTCCGGATGACTGAGCTTCTCACCCTATCTCTAAGGGAGAGCCCAGACACTCTGCGGAGGAAACTCATTTCAGCCGCTTGTATCCGTGATCTCGTTCTTTCAGTCACCACCCAGAGTTCGTGACCACAGATGAGGGTAGGAACGTAGATCGACCGGTAAATCGAGAGCTGAGCCGAAAGGCGAAGCTCTCTCTTCACCACGACAGACCGGTAAAGCGCCCGCATAACTGCAGATGCCCCACCTATCCGTCTATCGATCTCCCGCTCCATTTTTCCCTCATTTGTGAACAAGACCCCCAGATACTTAAACTCCTCCACTTGGGGAAGGACCTCATCCCCGACCTGGAGAAGGCACCCCACCCTTTTCCGGCTCAAGACCATGGCCTCGGATTTGGAGGTGCTGATTCTCATCCCAGCCGCTTCACACTCGGCTGCGAACCGCTCCAGCGAAAGCTGTAGATCACGTTCCGATGAAGCCAACAGGACCACGTCATCTGCAAAAAGTAGAGACCCGATCCTGAGGCCACCAAAACGGATCCCCTCAACGCCTTGGCTGCGCCTAGAGATCCTGTCCATAAAAGTTAGGAACAGGATCGGTGACAAAGGGCAACCTTGGCGGTGTCCAACTCTCACTGGAAACAAGCCCGAACCAAACTCTGGCACCGGTCGTACATGGACCTAACAGCCCGTATCAAGGGGCCCGGTACCCCATACTCCCGGAGCACCCCCCACAGGGCCCCCCGAGGGACACGGTCGAACACCTTCTCCAAGTCCACAAATCACATGTAGACCGGTTGGGCGAACTCCCACACACCCTCCAGGACCCTGCTGAGGGTGTAGAGCTGGTCCAGTGTTCCACGGCCAGGACGAAAACCGCATTGTTCCTCCTGGATCCGAGGTTCGACTATCCGTCAGACCCTCCTCTCCAGAACCCCTGAATAGACCTTACCAGGGAGGCTCAGAAGTGTGATCCCCCTGTAGTTGGAACACACCCTGTGGTCCCCCTTTTTAAACAGGGGGACCACCACCCCGGTCTGCCAATCCAAGGGAACTGCCCCCGATGTCCACGCAATCTTGCAGAGCCGCGTTAACCAACACAGCCTCACAACATCCAGAGCCTTGAGGAACTCCGCTCGAATCTCATCCACCCCCGGAGCCCTGCCACCGAGGAGCTTTTTAACGACCTCGGTGACCTCAGCACCAGCGATTGGAGAGACCGACCCCAAGTCCCCCAACCCTGCTTCCAGATTGACTGGTGGGATTGAGGAGGTCTTCGAAGTATTCCATCCACCGACCCAAAATGTCCCGCGTTGAGGTCAGCAGCACACCATCCCCAATGTAAACAGTGTTGGTGGCAGACCGCTTTCCCCCCTGAGACGCCAGATGGTGGACCAGAATCGCTTCGAAGCCGTACGGAAGTCGTTTTCCATGGCCTCTCCAAACTCCTCCCACGCCCGAGTTTTTGCCTCAGCAACCATCCGAGCCGCATCCCGCTTGGCCTGTCGGTACCTATCAGCTGCTTCAGGGGTCCCACAAGCCAAAAAGACCCGGTAGGACTCCTTCTTCAGCCTGACAGCATCCCTTACCGCCAGTGTCCACCAGCGGGTTCGGGGGTTGCCGCCACGACAGGCACCGACCACCTTGCGGCCACAGCTTCGGTCAGCCGCCTCGGCAATGGAGGCGCGGAACATGGTCCACTCGGACTCAATATCCCCCGCCTCCCCCGGGACGTGTTCAAAGTTCTGCCGGAGGTGTGAGTTAAAGCTCCTTCTGACAGGAGACTCTGCCAGACGTTCCCAGCAGACCCTCAAAACACGTTTGGGCCTTCCAGGTCTGTCCGGCGTCCTCCCCCACCATCGGAGCCGACTCACCACCAGGTAGTGGTCAGTGGACAGCTCAGCCCCTCTCTTCACCCGAGTGTCCAAAACATGCGGCCGCAGATCAGATGAGACGACAACCAAGTCCACATTTTCCACATTTGCGCTGTAGAATTACTTTGATGCATTTTAGCCTTAAACAGCTGGCTCTACAGTCATATTTCTACTTGAATATCATACACCTTTCAGGTGACTCCTAATTGTCACTTCAACTACATGTTAAGAGCTTAATTACACTAAAAATAGTAGAGCTCGCTTCAGTCTGCTAATAGCCTAATTTTAGTTGCATATCTTGTAGATTCCACTGAAAGGCCATGTTTTTTTTGTCTCCAACTTTATAATATTTTCACCATGAAATTTTTTTATTAAGTTTTGCATGGGCAATGAAAATTATAGCAGCTATGAGCTTTTTTTCTTCAATGAATTTACATCTGTTGCAGTTCAATTTTTGTGAAATGTCTACTTCAGGCCACATCACAATTTTTTCTTTGCTCTAAACAGTTTTAAAGCCTCACGTTTACAAAAACATGCACTGAAAGTAATAGCAATGGACTGAAAATATAGCTGAAGCATTAATTAATAACTAATGAAGGGTGGCACATTAGAGATTAACTAGAGTTAAGGCTTGGGTATCATAAGTGACAACCGTCACAATTGTCACTACACATTCTTGCCTTCTTATTTAGTCATGTTGGCTTAGAAGACTAGTCCGGTGTGTCTGCACAGTTAAAAAGAAATAAGTAAAATATATTTTGTGGCACTTTTATCAACTAGGTTTCCCATAGTTTATATAAACACTAAGACATGATCATCAAAATCAGTTCTGCAATGTAGAGCCTCCTTTTCACTAATGTACAAAATAACAGAATTTATTATGTAAGAACTGTTTCCACAAATGCTCTCAAATGTGTCTGAGTGCACATCATGTACAACCTAATGTGACATGATCACATAACCTATTGTATTTGAATGACCTGTTAAGGACTGTTGACTAAGCTACTGTCTCGTTTGTTAAAATAACTGCTCAGGTGGCAAAATCAGGATGCATCTGTAAAATCTGATCAATTGTTTAAGGCAACATACAAGCAGACAGCATATGCCTGCAGATATTTACACCCCTCAGCTGCAGGATGCAACCTGTATGATATTCAGTTAAGGGCAACGTTTCCATCTGATGTACAAAATCAGCCCAAAATGTTTATAGTTTATTTAACATATTGTGTCTCCCTAAAATGTTATAAAACACCATAAATTATGGGTACATTGCAGTCAGACTGTGATCCTGCTTGTCAGCTTCTAAGATTTCTGAGGAATAAATTTTTTTTTCATTGAAAATGATGATTTTAGAATACTGAGTAGTATTCCAGTCATTTTTCTCTTTGGCCCTGATAAGATGCTCCTGAACTGGTTAAGTGGCTTAGCATAAGGCATAGATAGATAGATAGATAGATAGATAGATAGATAGATAGATAGATAGATAGATAGATAGATAGATAGATAGATAGATAGATAGATAGATAGATAGATAGATAGATAGATAGATAGATAGATAGATAGATAGATAGATAGATAGATAGATAGATAGATAGATAGATAGAGATTCACCGTTCCAGCGGCTTAAAAGAAGGAGGGGGGGGGGGGCAGGGAGACAAACATGCATAAATGCATACAAATGTAGATAAATGATCGTAGAAATAATTTTAAAAGGCTTGCAGTTAGAGTGATCAATGTATTAAGTATTATCGCTCTCCCCTTGAGGAATTAAAAAGCCTTATGGCATGGGGGAGGAACGATATCCTTAGTCTGTCAGTGGAGCAGGACAGTGACAGCAGTCTGTTGTTAAAACTGCTTTTCTGTCTGGAGACGGTACTGTGGAGTGGATGATTAGGATTGTCTATGATGGACAGGAGCCTATTCAGCTCTAGTTGCTCTGCCACAGATGTCATTCTGTCCAGTTCCGACCCAACAACCGAGCCTGCCTTCCTCACCAGCTTGTCCAGTCGTGCAACGTCCTTCTTCTTGAGGCTGTCCCCCCAGCACAAAACTGCATACAGGAGGCACTTGCTACTACAGTCTGGTAAAACATATGTAGTAGCTTCCTGCAGATGTTGAAGGACGCCGGCCTTTTGAGGAAGTACAGACGACTCTGTCCTTTCCTGTACAGAGCATCTGTGTTGGCAGTCCAGTCCACCTTATCATTCAGCTGCACTCCAAGATATTTGTAGGTGTGTACCACTTTCACACACCCCCCTTGATGAAACAGGCTCAGGGTGTGACTTTGGTCTCCTAAATTCCACCACCATCTCCCTGGTTTGGAGATGTTAAGGAGAAAGTGATTAGAGTCACACCAGGAAATGAAAGGAAATGAAACAGGGCTCTGTACTCATCCTCCTGTCCACTCTTTATACAACCCACAATGGCTGTGTCGTCAGTGAACTTCGGTACATGGTAGAGTTCCATGTTGTATTTGAAGTCGGATGTGTACACGGTGAACAGGACCGGAGAGAGCACAGTCCCCTGCGGTGCTTCTGTGCTGCTGACCACAGTGTCAGACCTGCGGTTCCCCAATCTAACGTACTGAGGTCTGTCGATCAGGTAGTCTGCGATCCATACCACCAGTTGTTATTCCACTCCGATCTCTGTTAGTTTGTCTCTGAGAAGCAGGGGCCGAATGGTATTAAAGGTGCTGGAGAAGTTCAGAAATGTGATCCTCACAGCATGGCTGCCTTTGTCTAGGTAAGATTAAGATCGGTGTAGCAGGAAGATGATGGCATCCTCCACTCCTACCTTCTCCCGATAAGCAAACTGCAGAGGGTCAAGAGCATCATGTGATGGAGCAGCAACCGTTCCAGGGTCTTCATCACATGTGGCCTCAGGGCGACCGGCCTTTAGTCATTCAGCTCTCCAGGATGTAGTTTCTTTGGGACTGGAACAATACAGAACATCTTCCACAGCTTAGGAACCTTCCCCTGTCCTATGCTCTGGTTGAATATGCGCTGTAAGGGGTAACCCAGCTTCTGCGTACAGGCCTTCAGTAGTCGTGGTGATACTCCATCTAGACCTGCCGCTTTGCTGGGACACAACCTCATCAGTTCTCCATAAACCTGAGCTGCTGTGAATAAAGGTGATGTAAAGGGGGGAGGGGAGGTGTTCTCACCTATGCGGGTGGCAGCTTTTGTGTGTGGGTGCATGGGGGCTGCTGTGTTCATAGATGTGAATGGAATGGGGTTGCCAAACTATTAAAAAATTGTTTACCTCTTCCCATGTCCCCCTCAACAGGTGCAACTCTCCTGGAGCTGCAACCCATGATGGTCTTCATTCCATGCCACACCTCTTTCATGTTTTTGTATCTTTTTTCCGTACTGCACCTTCGACTTCCTGAGCTGGACTTTCTGTATCTTTCTGTATCCACTTGAGCTCCTGAGTGTCACCATCCTTAAAGGCCTTTTTCTTCAGGTTCAGCAGACCTTTGATGTAACTTGTGCTCCAAGGCTTGTTGTTAGCAAAGCAGCGTACAGATCTCACTGGAACAACAACAGCCATACAGAAGTTTATGTAGTCTGTAGGCAGTCGACCATTATCTCCAACTTTTAATTGTGAGACCCCTGCAACATATCCCAGTATGTGGTCTCAAAGCAGTCTTTCAGAGCCTGTTCAGCTTCAGGAGACCACTCCCTGAATGAGTGTTTGATTGCTTGTAGTCTCCTCCTTTTTGGTGTATGGTGAGGTTTGAGCAGGACCAGGTTATGGTCTGCCTTCCCCAAGACAGGTAGGGGGGTAGCGCTGTATGCATCCTTCATGTTTGCATCGGGTTAGATCAGATCAAAAGTCCTTTTTCCCCTAGTGTCACAGTCCACTTATTGATAAAAAGCAGGCACTGTTTTATCTAGAGTGACATGGTTATAGTATGGTATCTTGAATTTTATGTACAGCACTTCGGGTCAGTTCCAGCTGTTTTGAAGGGGTTTATAAAGTTGGCTTGGCTTGGTTTGGCCAGAGATAAGCACAAGAGCCTATGGATACTGTGTTTGTAGTTTAGCCACTATGCTGTGGATGACATCACACGCAAACCCCCCCCCCCCATTGAGGAATGTAAGCAATGAGGACAATTACGTGAGGAAACTCCCTAGGCAGGTAATAGGGCCATAGACCCACTGCCAGGAGTTCAATGTCCCTGCAGCAGATGGAGATTTTAATGTTCACCTGCCTGGAGTTGCACCACCGGTTATTCACATACAGTGCGAGTCCCCCTCCTTTGCACAGGCTCTTGTGTCTCTGTCCGCTCTGAATGTGCTGAAGTCCGGAAGCTCCACATTAGCATCAGGGATGCTAGCTATTAGCCACGTTCTGTAAGACACTGTAAACTTCATTCTCGAAAGGTTTTAATGTTCTTTATCAGCGCAGCCAGTTCATCGATCTTATTTGGTAAAGAGTTTACGTATCCCTTGAATCCGCATAGGCACTGGAGGCTTGAATCTTCACTTCTTTGCTAGTTGCTTAGCTTTGACCAAAGCTCCAGCTCTGCATCCTCTATGACTATATGGCTTCCTTCCTTCACAGGTAAACACGGAACAACACCAATGTGGGACTTGGCTCTCAGACCGTGTACAACGTTGCCGGAATATGTGAGCCATGTCACTAAGAGATCCTTATCCATAGGATAAAAAAGAAAAATGTTTCCAGGGAAACCAGAGTAGGAGAAAGGTGAAAAAGTGCAAAATGTACGGAGCTGCTAGATAGGCTGCCACTCGCGTTGGCGCCATGTTACTGAATGCAACAGTTGTAGACTGTATGGATATGTCTGTGAGTGGTTCTTCAAGCTCTGACTCTTACTGCAATCCATGCCTCGCGATGTTCTCTCAAACTCTTGAAAGGGTTTGTTTCACAATTCTTTTAAGGCTGCATTTATCCATGTTGGTAAAGCACCTTTTTCTATCACACATTTTCCTTCCACTAAACTTTCCATTCAGATATTTTTGAATAAAGCACTTTGTGGATGGCAAACATCTTTAGCAATTATATTTTGTGGTTTACTTTTGCTACATAATGTGTCAGTAGTCTTCTCCATGATTGTCTATAACATGACTGTAATATAACTTTTCAGTGTAAAATTTTTATTTGGTCTTATGAAATTTTAAAATTTTCTGATAAGGGGATTTTTAGGTTTTATTAGTTGTAAGCTATAACCATCAAAATGAATAATAATAGGGGTTTCAAATATATCATCCTGTTTATAATAAATTTACATTACCTCAGACTCATTTTTAAATTGACTTAGGCTACTGAAATAAACTACATTTTAAACTACTCTAATTTATTGAGGCACGTTTGTAATTGACATTACAACATATAAAGATATATCAACCTTATTGCTTTCTAAACGTCACACACAGTGAAGGAGAATTCAGTTGACTGAACCAACATATAAATTCCTTTTTCAACAGTTATCAAAAACGTAACGTTAGAATTTTACATTGAATGTCACATTCACTAACTTAAATCCTTGATGAAAAAGATGATGATTATATTATCAATATCCATTACCCTTGGAAATGTATTTTTATAGTGTAGACTGGCTTTGTTACTTCGGGAATGCGAAAACCGAGGGATTGAGTAACCGGCCGTAGCCTTGGGTGGGTTTTTGGTTCATAAATAGAACATTCATTTATGAAGAAACAGCTTTTAGAACACTCTGTTCTGGACCACTCCAGTTTCTACGTAAACCATTCCTTTTAGTCGTCTCCTGTTTTCTTTCAGATTAAATAGTAGCGTAAATTTATGATATAAACCGAGCACCGCCTAAAGATTACAATGGTAGCTGTTTTGTTTTGTACCCTTCCTCCTCTTCTGGCTGCTCTCTATCTCTCCCTCCGCTCCCTGTGCGCGTCAGAGTTTGCGCAAGCAGCCTCTCCGCCTCTCCTTGTAGTACAGCGCAGCTCCGTCTCCCATTCACACCAGTTTACTATAAGACGCAAACTCGGACGGAACGCGTTAAAAAAAAGGTGCTGCTCCTCTCCTTTGACCGTTTTGGATTAACACTGTGCTTTTTCACCATGCTGGAAGTGGAAGGTAGGAAGCTCGGCCCCCGTATTTGTTGCCATTTCAAGCCCAAAATGTATGTGTAAAAAATCTGGATGATACATTTTGTAGATGTTTAATTCCCCGATCACCACAATGAATGTTTGACCTTGACGAACAGCTTTACCAGAAGGCAATTTTGTGTTTTCTTCTTTTCTTTTTTCTTTTATGTTTTTGTATAAAATAAATATGTGACTGTAATGCTTTAATACCGTTTTATAATTGAAAGAAGGGTTTCAGTGCGTAACGCTGATGCTGAATTTCAGAAATGAAGATCGCTAGGAACGGCAATAAAAACTTTTATTGGTTTAATATATCCTCACTCCTGTAAAAACCAAAACATAAAATGGTTGCCTATTTTAAATTGAAGCCAGGACTGTAGCCTACTGATTGGTCTGTTTTTTTAAATTCTCGAATAGGCTAATTCAGAAAGTTCTCTGATCTGAATGAGGTTTTGCCTCTGTATTCAGACTCTGAAGATGTATTTTTTTTTTGTCTAATTCATGCTGAGGCTCAAGGAATCAAGTGAAACTAAGCATTAAGAAAAAATCTAGTGAACTGGCGGCTGCTGCATCAAAAGGGATCGACTAAGACTCAATACATGCAATCTACATTTAGCAATCCTAAGGCTCTAGATTAATTGGAAAACAGGGTTCAGAGTTGTAAGGAACGGGAGGGGGAGTGGGAGGGGGAGGGGGGTTGTCTTGGTAGCGGCAAAGATTCAAAAATCCTTTTTGTGGATTATTTTTATTTTATTTTCCTTCCTGAATTCAGCCAATCCCCAGTTCTCTCCAAACTCAAAGTCTTTGGTGCATAATAACACAAATATTGTCTAACTTGTTTCAAAACTGGGGAGCAATCATGAGAGATAATATATTGTGTCTGCATCTCTTTGTTTTGTTTTAACAAATAGAGAAAGGGTTTAATCAGTGTAGAATGATTTACTCCAAGTTTGAAAAGCTTCCAGTGGTAATATCTTTATTTTACATGGCAATTAGAACAAAAGCCTGTGCCTCTCTTTTTTTTAAAAGTTGTGTTCTCTGTAGAACACATTGTTTGCTTTAAGCACTTAATATCCTGAACTAAAGATAATCAAATACAGTAATCTCGACTAGGCCTACTGTGTGTCAAAGGTGCCAATAGATGAGCCATGTTATCAACATCATGACCGCCACTGTATGCAGTTACAGTTTTTCTGGCTTGTTTAAGGGGGTCCCAATGCTTTTAAAATGGTACCCCCGATCTAAATATGTTATAGTAGAGAACAACGTTTTCACAAATTATGTTTAAAAGAATTGTTTGGGTTTGATTAATAAAGAGTGTAGAGGGTGTAGAGTTCAGACCCACAAATAAACTGAAAAAATACCCTCAGTTTAGTGGTTATAAATAATTCTGAAGCAGATGTTAGGTTTTGTGTCAGTAGGGCCTAACTTTAGCTGCTATCTAGTTGCAATATTCTTGCAGTGCTTACAACTCATCCATATTCACATTGTCATTCCCTGAATTTAATATTACAGCAATGAATTTAAAGTAGTCTAGTCTTCTCAAATGCTTTGGGAAATTTTGTTTTGTCCAACAAGCAGTCTTAATTACCCATCACCAGCAACACAAGTCAAGAACGACTTTCTATCTCACTTCTAAATTTCAAGGAAAAATTATACATAGGGGTGTCAATCTTAAAGCACAACTATATACAACTACCTTTGTAAAGTAAGCCAGCTGTTAACAGCAACTTAATAATCTTTTGCAAGAAATAATGTGAGATTTTAATATCCCAAGAGGATAGTTTCCATACTCAAAAAGCATACCATTGCTAATGTTAGCTGCTAATGACGCTAAAGTTAGCAGCTGTTTGGAATTATTTTTCAGTGCTAAACTAAGGAGGTATTTCACAGTTTGTTTATTGGTCTGGACTGCATTTGATATTCACAGTTTCAAACTCTGAAATGTTTAGTCTGATCAAACCTGAACCTGGTTATACAGTGTCTTCAAAACACATTTTGTGGTTTATAAAACCTTTATTCTGTTTGTGACAACTAGAAAATGGGAGAATTTCAATGCATTTGACATTATGAATTTCTTACAGACAGACGTGTACAAAAAGAGCAATAGTTATGGTTATAGTTATGCAGTGGCAGATTTAGGTATCATAGCTCACTGTCCAGAGTGCCATTCTGCCAGGGAGCAGTACAAGCACTTGGGTAAAAAAACTGCACTGATGATATCGATTCCAAATAACCCTCATTTTTCTCGCTACTCCCTTCTTTCATAATGGCAATTTTCCCCTTGCTCTTCCTAAGCTTTAGCATCCCACTCGGAAAGATCCACATAAGGTGTGTGTAGAGAATTCTAGTACATGAAGCATTGTAGCCCATCAAATTCTAAATTCAGGCAATGCTTCATGATTGCAAAATTGCACGTGTTGTTATAGTGTACTGATGTCATCCAGTTCTATGCAAGATTCTGCCCTAATAATGATGCCCCCATGCTTCTTTTTGCCTGACGGCTGGATTCAGGTGATTGTTTGATTAATGTAATTTTCTTGTTTAATGAGATCATGCAGCTGGGTTGTTGTTGTTTTTTTGTGCTGTGCTGCAGCTGAAAAAAAAGAGACTGTGCTAAGGTCACACGTGCACTGAACTGGTGGTCAAAAATGAGGACAATCTTTGGTTATCTTCAGCCAATAATGTAAATAGTTGAGAAAATGAGTTTGTGTCATGGCTAAAGAAAAATACCAAAACACAACTTAAGCAACAGGAGTGTAAAAAGGATTTTGGTGTTGCCTTTTTATGCTTCCTCGCTCAACCTCCTCCTACTCTGTCTCATTCATGTACATGGATATGCTGAGGGCAAAAGTGTGGGCAGCTATAAGTATCCTGAAAAGAACCAGTCCAATTTTAAATAGGGTTTTTTCGCCCAGTCTTTCCCCTCTCATCTCTAGTCTGTTCCACTTTTCTCTCATTTTTCTCCCCCTCCAGTGAACGGGACGCCGGCCAGTCAGCAGTCCACTCCTTATTCGGGAAAATCTCCCAGCCCCTCCCCAACCAGCCCGGGCAGCCTCAGCCGATGCCGGGTAGGACTAGATTACACACACGCACACAACGCTAGGACATGCACACACAAACGCACACACACACACACAAGAGTTTACACACTAACAGCCAGTAGATTTTAGAGACTTTTAAGTCTGTAACAAACTCCTTCTATGTTCTCAGGAAAAGGACAAAGCTGTGACTGAACATAGGCCAACTACATCTTAGAGTCACTTGAAAACGAAGAAACCAGCACATCCCAACACCTTTAGCATCTAAGATCAGGGTGGGGATTGAAGCTTTGATCTCATCCAGCACTGCTCTGGGAAGCTTTGAAGGAATACATTTGGACACGTATTAATAGCTGGAAGAACACATCCATTGCATTTGCACATATGCTGACGCATTGCTCTTTGTTCCTCATGGAGAATTCTATCTGCAAGTGTTAGCGCTGCATAGCACAGCGACGGCACTCGCTTTTAGTTATCTCTGGATTTATGAGTCAGCAGTTTGTGCAGCATCTGATCTAAAAATTAGTCGGGTGGATCGTTGTCATACTTTGTCCTTTTGTGTGTGTATGACCGTGTAAAGGATTTAGAAAAAAATTATACTAGTAGAAGTTCATTAATTCAACAGTTTGTAAAGTTTTGTTTTACTGATTAAAAAATTGGTTTAAAACACTTTCTAAAGAGGAGATGAGGTAGGATAGCATTATGAGAACTACAGTGGCTTGGAAAAGTATTCGGCCCCCTTGAACTTTTCGACATTTTGTCACATTACAGCGACAAACATGAATCAATTTTATTGGAATTCCACGTGAAATATCAATACAAAGTGGTGTACATGTGAGAAGTGGAATGAAAATCATACATGATTCCAAAATTGTTTTACAAATAAATAAGTGAAAAGTGGGGTGTGCGTAATTATTCGAATACTTTTACAAGCCACTGTATACAACTTGTGTATACAACTTGGTATAACACAGAGAAAGAACATGCAACTCAAATGGAAAGTGTTGGATTCCATGGAATCAAATCATGTTTCAAGCTTAAACTTCAATTCATGTTTTTAAAGATGAACATTTTGGTAAAACAGTGGTGATTGTGAGCTTTTATTGTCTCCTTCAATTGCAGTCAGCTTTTTCTTTTAATTGCACAGCAATTTCTTAATTCATAACAACTTTAAGGATGCTGTTGATTTTTCTGTTTATATTACCTCTCTTACATCTTAAAATCTTCTCCAGGTGTCAGCAGCATAAATAAAGCTAATGTAGTTTTTTTTTTTTCTTACAAGTGATGAGGCTAAAGGTTACCGCTGGCCCTTACATTCATTTTTTAAATGGGGGTAAAACATTTGCAGAAAAAACAGAATTTTCTGCTCAGGAGATTTTTGGATAGATATTAAATATTATCTAATTGCAATATTCCTCCAGCTCCGATGGCTTTGCTATAGTTTTTACTATTAGTTAGTTTGTCTTTTCTTCTGTAGCTTTTCTTCAAGGCACTGAAATAGAAACGTCTTTTATTCTTTGCCATGGCAAATGTTACTCTTTTCCCCTCTGTTCTGCTATTTTTTGAGTAACACTGGCAACATCATAAGATGATTTACTAGCTGGCTAATGACTGGGGATATCTGCTTGGCTTGCCCACTGTACCTAATGTTACAAAACAGTCTTGCTATATTAAGAGCCTCCTTTAGTTTCCATGCCAAGACTGTTTGTGTTTTTCACAACTAGTGGTACTTCCAAATCGCTGAATGTTATTTTTATTCAATGAACCGTACTGTAGCTGAAATAACAGGATTGGGTCACCACCCATCCATCCGTTTTCTGTACCTGTCCATCCTATGCAGGGTTGCATGGGGGGGACAGGTCACCTGTCCATCGCAGGGCAACACGGAGACATACAGTACAGACAATCATGCATGCACACACTCATACCTAAGGGCAATTTAGAGAGAGCAATTCACCTAACAGTCATGTTTTTGGACTGTGGGAGGAAGCCAGAGTACCCGGAGAGAACCCACATAGGGAGTACATGCAAACTCTATGCAGAAAGACCCCAGGCTGGGATTTGAACCATGGACCTTCTTGCTGCAAGGCAACAGTGCTACCAACTGCGCCACTGTGCACGAGGCTCAAGGGTGTGTTAAAATATGTGTATACCCATAATGTGCATTTACAGAGATGTCTATGAATGTGTATGGAAAAACAGAGCCTAACAAAAAGCTTTGTAAGTTCAGTTTTGTGTAATATTAAATAATATTAAATATTATTTAATATTAAATATCAAATAATAATTTGATAAAACAAGAAGGATCTATCAGTGGAACAGTTGTTTTCATGCGAGACAGAAGTTAGCCGGGATACAGATTAGATTTGGGTTGCAGCTCCAGAGAACCAAGCAGCAGAGCTCATGCATTTGTTTGGTACTGGGTTGACATAAAAGAAACAGGCTGGCTCGTGCGTACATAACATTAACCTACATTACCAAAATTACTAAAAGAAGAAACAAGGAAATCTCCTAATGTAGACAACTGCAGAGTTCTTTTGCTTCCCAAATGTGATATTCCACAGTTTCAGTGGGAAATTGTGAGAAGTATGTTGTTGAGCAGTCCAGTTGTCAAAGCAAAAGATTATCATTTTATGTTTTCACAAATGTTAGCATGTACATTATTAGTGTTTCTCAGAGATCTTTTTGATTTTGAAAATGAGAAGGTTCTTTTCTCAACTGTAAAAACATACACCAAAGAACAAAAATAATTGTTTCAGACTGGAGTCAAATAGGTAAAGTGGCAGTTATTCAGCTTTACTTGTATGTTTGTGGTGACTACAAATGTGAACTATCATCGTATTACTCAAGCAGACGTCTTATTCCAAGATGTAATGGTGGGCTGAAAAATGAAAGTAAAACATACATTTTCCTACATAATTCAACCACTAGGCATTTTTTGCTTTATAAATTAGCTTTTTTGTACAGTTCATTAAATATGGCAGTTAAATTCGTCTTCACATCACAAGCTGAGAGCCTATTTCATAAAGAGAGATTATTCTGGGTTTTGCAATTCCTAACACTCTATACTGAGCCGGCAATAGCTTGACTAGAAGGAGGAGTGAAAGCCTCTTTCAGGCCATTATCTCCCCTCTCCACTCTGCAGCTTCACACTCTTCAGAAATATTATGTTATAATTCTCTTCCGTCCGCCTTACTTTCCTGTGCTCCTTGGTAGAGATTCCTTCTCTCCCCTGTGACAGTTTCAGTTGCAGCCATTCCCACTCACTGACAGTGAGTGAGTGAGAAAGAGTCCTTGCTCTGGACGCATTTTAAAAGGGTGAAATTGTATTCCACCATTTCTCCTGTGGATAAATTCCACAGGAGAAATGATAGAAGTAGACACCAGGTTCAACACATCGTGCACTTATACCGTCTACTTTCTTGTCGTTTTTAGTTGAAACATAAACATTTGCGACAAACTGATCAGAATTTTGGGACCAATTACGATTTTTGTAAACTTTGTATCTATAGATACCCATTTTAGCTTATTTCTGATTTTTCTTTACGAGTAGTAATATGGGAAGCTATGTTTCTGATTTTAGAAGTCATGATTTTACCAATATTGTGAAACAAAAATACAAATAAAGATCAGTTTAGCAACTTATAATAGTGATCTGCATGGTTGACATAGCTAGCATAATTAAAACAGCAATTTCTATGCGTATTCCTGGAGAATGTTAGACCCTTATCTTATGTCCGACATGTCCAAATACAGCGTGTTGCATGAGAGACAGAGGTTGAAAGCTCTAAAGGGTAAAACAGAGCAGCGTTGTTGTAATCTTTTCAGGCTTTCTGGTAGATGATGAAAATCTTCCTCCCTCACGTTCTCTGGTTGAACCTCATAACATACCTTGACATGTCGATGAAATATTGTTTATTTTAAATCTCTTTCCAAAGACAATTCCAATGGTAGCCCTATAGTTTCAGTCCTCTCCTTCACATGCAAAAGTGTGGCTACAAAGATAGGCATCAATCCTCTAGGAAACCGTGCACACATTCATGCAGGCTTCAGAAGAAACACTTTCATGCATAAAATCATCATTTGTGCTCTGGTGGCAGATGAACACGAAGCACTTGCTGTCTGATTTACACATTCAATGCACAACGTGACCTATTTTTTAAACTAGCAACCGAAGCTTAAAAAGTGGTTTGCATCCACAAAGTCACCCACCCCCTCCCCTTGTTCCTTTCTTTCTGTTTAAACTTCTCATTGTCCCTTTAAGGCTGCTCGCCTCTCAAAGAGCAGTGTGTTTCTCTTTTAATGTTTCCTTTTAAATGTACCGGCACTTAACAGTCACACAAGCTCCCTCACCGAGCTTTGCAATTTCAGGCGGATGTAGATGAATGAAAGAAGCTGACGAGGTCACGGCTCTGTGAAAAATGCAAAGCGGAAAAATAAATAATTAAAGGAAAAAAATGACAGTGACAAATTGGAGGTGAGGAAAATAGAAGGTTCATATTGCAGAACCCGTGACAAAGTTAGGAAGACCGTTATTTGGATGAGCTGACGATCTTTCATCCATCCATCCATCCATCCATTGTCTGTACCCACTTAGGTTCCTATCTCAAGTGTTCATTGGACGAGTACTCTTTAGTCATTCACATCCAGTTTCCATTGAGTTGCATGCTCTGTCCCTCATCCTTATCACTCATTTTTTGTGTTGGGTGATGCGTCATTAACTTATTTGTGTGTTTGTGTGAGAAGGACAGAAACTGAGGTAAAGAAGAAATTATCCATTAAACATTGTAACATTGTCTTATTCATCCATATGAAGGTCTTGTTTTTTGGGTTCTTCTTCTTGTTGTATTGTACTGTATTGCATGTTACTTTTTGTGTTAATGTCATTGGTCTGTTGTTGTTTTTTTCCTAATGAGACTGGCTGCACCACATGAGGCTACTCAAGTAGTTTTGTTTTAAACCATTTGTCTTTTTGAGGACTTTATTGATTAAATTAATTGTTAAAATGATTTTTAAGAGTATATTATCTTCAATGCTTCTAAAGATGACTCTTTTGCAAAGAGATGCAGAACATTTGCATACATACAATTTTCTGGAATAAATTACATTCATGATATGATGATTATCGTGTGAGGCTGCCAGCTCTTCTAGGCTCATTTGTTCCTGTTTTGTGTTTTCTTTTTTTTGAATGCATTCATTCTCATTTGAGTCATTAAATTTGTTGTTTCATTTTCATTTTGTGGTCTTTCTTCTTGTGCATCTTATGTTTCTTTTTTAATGATTGCAATTATTTCCTGTCCAACAGAGCCAAACTGCTCTGCAATCACTATTGCTCACTATTATAGATAAGTTTTTACCCACTTTGTTTGGACAATTTTCTTTACATTTATGCATCTTTTTGGTGTATAAATTGATAAAATTACTCCAGCTTCCTTGATATTTAGTAACAGCACTGGTAAACATATGTTAAATCATTAGAATGTATCTTGCAGTGGCATAATTAGTGGGGTGAAAAATAAATTGTATGTTAAGAAATAATAGCTTTTCTTTTGGCTTCCATAACAATTTACAAGTACAAGTAAATAGAGATTTTTAATTTAAGTTCACATTTTATATTTGTGTTGATCAGTGTCTAAAATGTTTCCTTTAAAATCAATGACTTCCTGTTTTCTTGGAATATATGAATAACAGAATAACTGTTTCTGTTCTCTGTTCTCAAAATTGGAAAAACAAGTCTTCAAACATTCAAATAAGGGAGAATGAGAAGTAAGGAAGAAGAGCCGATCACCTCTGTTTACCAGTTTGGATCTAAGAGGAACAGTTTTTTTCATTGACACATAAGGATTCTTGATATGATCCTTTAAATATGATGTGGCCAGAACATGGAAAACCTTACAGCAAACATTTCCTTACATCTAAAGTGCAATTGTGCACAGAAATGCACAATTGTCTTTTTGAATGCCTTACTTAGTTTTCTGGCTACTTATTCTTGACTGATTTTAATTTCTACTTCTTTAAAAGGCAAACCTGAAGTTTTTTCAAGTTCGTTGTTATTTATTTTCTTAGATGTATTAAATCAAGTTTCTGCGGATTGAAGTTAAAAATCATAAGATTCCTTCACTTCATCTTAGTGTCATAGCAGAAAAAAAGGTAAAGTCTGTCTGTCTAGACAAGTCCAGTAATCTAATCTCTCTTGTTTGCCTCTTAAACCCAGAGAGTCATGCTGGGACAAAACAAACTCCTCAGTTTCCATTAAATCATATTAAATTTTTCCACCAAAAACAAACAGCATTAAGTCCTTCATATAATATTGTCTGGCAGTGGAAGTGACAAGAGTCTGCAGGGGGAAAAAAGAGCCTCGATTCTCTGAGGTCGGAGACACAGAGAGCTGGAAGGTTTCGGGATGTGTCGCCTAATCAGATTCAGACAGCAGCACAGAGGACAAAGCTGAAAATATCCCTAAGTTATGTAAATGCGCACTGCATTTTTAATCCTCAGCTCTACAGCAGGCAGCCTTTCTTTACCACCACAGAACAGATCATTATTTCTGCCTCAACACATCTGCTTCTACGATTATGCTTCTCATTTAAAGTCAGCCTCCCTAATTCCCTTTTATCCGCTGACCAGTTCTCAGCTGCTGAGCGTTCCCACTGGAGATTTGAAGAGCAGTATCTCCAAAAATGATGCGAAAGGTTTTGCTAGGTGTGTTTTTTAGAAGAGTGACTCAGTTCAAACAAGGTGGTCGAGATCTGGAGCCAGAAATAACAAAATGAGCCAGCAGAGAGAACGCTGGGTTTTATGATATAATCATGATTAACATCACCCAGAACAGACCCCACATCCTATCTGTCTCACTCTGTCTGTCACTCCATCTGTCTCACCGGCATCCTCACAGAAAAGACACTTTCATCGAAGGTTGAGCTCACCTCCCAGCCTGCAGACAGGAAATGGCCATATATAGGCTTTCTGTCTCCTTGCTGGAAGTTTCATAAGCTGCTGCTGTCCTCTCTGTGTGAGCAGTCTCCATAGCAACAGTATTTTGTTTCCCTCTGTGGCAGGAAGCAAGAGAGAGCGATAGAGATAGGAGTTTGAAATGAGACGGTGAGCATAGATGTACGATTAGGGCACAACAACAGAAGTGGACATACGGAGGAGGAAAATACAAGAAAGAAAGAGCAGAAAGAGGAGATGAAAAGCACAGCAGGGCCGTTGGGTATGAAGTGGGTTTTCTTGTTCCGGGAATGAGTGCCCGACCAAACACAAACATTACATAAATCTGACTTTAGCCTGACTCACAGCTACATTCAGATAGGTGTTTTTCAGGTCATAGCAACAGAGATGAGTAAATGCACTGACAGCAACTCAGGGGAAGAATTAGGGCGGGCCACTTCTGTAAATAGGTTTTAAATAAAAGTCGTTACAGTTTACTAAAATTACCTTTTCGAGCTCTATGATGGTGAAGATCCTTAAAATGTACAAATGTCAGTCATTTATTTTTCCAAGAGAAAATCAGAGAGGTTTTGATACAGTAAATGGTATGTGCAATTCAAAATCAGCAGTATATTTTATTATTAAATATTATTTATACAACATTTTGGTCAAAATAAATTTCTACTGAGCAAAAATATCTCATCCAAATGACTTTTATTCTCCACTTCATTAGAAAAATAAAGGTTTAGAAACAAAAGGAAAAGGTTTTTGCAGTTTACTTCATGTTCATTTCAATGGATGGGAATTCTAAATGAGACTTAAAATCTTTTAAAAAAGGAGTCATGTAAAACTAAAAAAATAAAATTGATGCAACTTTCAGAGCTAATTCTTCATTCTCATTAGGAACCAATCAGCAAAGGCAAGTATTTAAATGCTAAAATAACACTTTTTAAAAATCAGCTTAGACAAAGAATTGTATCCATTTCAGTGGACACAGGGTCTGCACTAGTTAATTAAGGAACATGTTTTTAACCTAATCTCATGTTTTGTTTTGTTAACATTTACCATTCTAGAATAAGAAGAACAACTAAGAACAACTTGGAAGCCAAATTCAAATGTTTTTACCCCTCATGTTGTTTGAAATGTTTTGTGAAGAGTATTCTGCTGCTTCTATAAAAGAGGGTTACCTGGAAGAGGAAAGAGTGATGTTATATCTTGAGTTAAATGCAGATTATTCATATAAGACCTTCAAACTTGTAAAACTGTTATTAGTTTTGCCAAAACCTGTGTGGCCAAAAAGCAGTGAGAAACACAGGTAGGCCTATGCGTGATTGAAGGAGCTTATTTAGACTCAAAGCACGTCCAACACTGCCGCACCATGGGATGGCTTAATAAAAACCTGGTTTCTGTTCTGAGTTTTGGCCTTTTTTAAATGTGCTTCTGCTCTTTTCAATAAGAACAATAAACTGACAATATGGAGCTCTGCATTCCAACAGGCACACCTGCAATCAGGAGATTTTACAAAGGAAAATACAAGTTACCCATTGTAAATTAATTCTATTTTCTGCAAAGTGTGTGTTGAATTGAAAAGTGTTTCACAGAAAAAAATAACTACGTCCCTCTGCTTTCTCTCTCCCTCTTCTCAGGGGTCACAGGGTTCTTCCACCTCTCTGTCTTCCGCCAAAATTTCTAGCCCAGCGGAAGACTGCATTGACATCATTCCCGAAGGTGAGGAACATTTATTTTGCAAAATTGTAAATATATATATACATATATAAATATACATATATATATATATATATATATATATATATATATATATATATATATATATATATATATATATATATATATATATATATATATATATATATATATATATATATAGTGTACAGTGCAAAAGTTTTGTATGAACCAGCATTTGTAACCTTCTTTCTGTACCTTTTTTATATTCCACTGATTTGTAGATTCTGTTCTCAACACAGTATTCTCACCACCTATTCTCTCCTTTGGTATCTTAGAATAAAATATTGATGCTGCATTATATTATGTAAAAAGGTTGGCCAGTTATAAGCTATAATATCTGGGGAAAAAATGAGCTGGACAAATGGGATTCATGTGGAATGTTTTCCATCAGAGAGCCATGAAAATCATTTGTTATGTTTTTAATTAATTTAAAGGGGATATTATAGCTGCAAAAATTTTATATATATAAGTTTCCTCTATGGGAACCCTCTGCCTAGGGAGCAGTGGTCAGCTGTGGCTGCCTGGGTGCTCTCCAGGTAGCGCTTTGGTGGAGTTGGGGGTCTCGGCCTTGCCTCCTCTGGGCGTCCTGTGTGCCTCTGCTGCTGCGGTTGTTCTCCTGCTGCCGCCGCAGATGACTCCTTTTATGGTGTTTCTTTACCTGACTCATCTGCACTTAGCCCAATGTCCTTTTATGTTCTTTTCATTGTTGTTCTTAAGTGTTTGTATGCATGGGAGTCGGGTTGGGAGGAGGGGGGTAGAACTGTGATCATGCTTTTAATTCTGGGGGTGAGGGATGGGAACATAGTTTATGTGGGGTCATTTTAATCTGCAAAGCACTTTGAGTTGCAACTCTTGTGTGACTAGTGCTTTATAAATAAAGTTTGATTGATTTATTTATATTTCAATTTACCAGTTAGCTTCATGTTTAATTTTCTATTTACTTGAATTGACTACCATTTAAAGAGCTGTACAGAAGGTCAGTGGGACTGAAAGGCGAGTGGGACGAAAGCATCTGAATTAGTTAAATGCTCGGTTTAAAAATCTATTTATGATTATCAGTACAATTTAAACTAAAGATAAACTGGAACATATTTCGGAGTCTGTTAACTGATTCAACCCTTTTGCATCTCGTCTCCCGCAGCTGAAGTTCTCCAAGAAGAAGTTCCTGCTGTGCCACCCTACATATCAGATCGCTACAGGGTAGGGCGGATGCTGGGTGACGGGAACTTTGCAGTAGTGCGAGAATGCGTGGAGCTTTCCACGGGAAGGGAGTACGCTCTGAAGATCATCAACAAGGGCAAATGCAGAGGCAAGGTAAACAAGTGCCTGCAGAACGAGACTCCCAAAGCAACTTTTGAATTTAAACTGTGTTCAGTCAAGCAGAGAAACTGTAATGAGCCAGCTAGACTGTGATTTCTTCTGTTGAACTACTCGAGTAATAGAAAAAAGGTTCTCATTAAGAGCAACTTGCATGGACTGTAATTTAAGATATATATTGTTAAGCTTCACACATCTTGTTTTTGCTGAGCTTGTTTGATTGAATGCATCTACTTTTTTTATGCAAATTTTTCACTTCGTTGTTGAATGTTCCTCTATTTGCTCCAAGGAACACATGATACAGAATGAGGTGGCCATCCTTCGTAGGGTGAAGCACCCGAATATCGTTTTACTCATTGAGGAGATGGACACTTATAATGAGCTTTACCTGGTCATGGAGCTGGTCAAGGTATGCTTATTTTATATTAGGACTTAGGTCTGTACAGTAAATTGTAAAGGTTGTCTTCAAACTTTTTCATATTTTGATACGTAAACCCCAAACCTAAGTGGAAATAATTAGGATTATGTGTGATAGGTCGACACAAAGTAGTGCAGTTTTGTGAAATCCAAAAGAGATGATAAATGATTTTAATTATTTTCCAATGTAAAATCTGAAAAGTGGAGCATGCATGCACATTATTTTTCAATAGGTCCGTACCAGCTTTGCACATATTCAGTATAAATTTGACTTGTCATATTTTTAATGAAGCTGAAATGGTCTGGATGGAGAGCAGCTGTGAACAGTAATTTTCTCACCTTGCCACATCTTTTAAATTGGATTTAGGACTTGACTTGGACTGGGCCATTCTAGCATATGAATATGCTTTAAACCTTTCCATTGTAGCTCTGGCTGTAAGTTGGATCATTTTCTTTCTTGAAGGTGAACCTCCATCCTGGTCTCAAGTATATTCCAGCCTCTAAAAGCTTTTCTTCCAGGCTTTTCCTGTATTTAACTCAATCCATCATTCCATTAGCTTTAACCAACTCCCCATTCATGCTGAAAAACATCATCCCCACAGCATTAATTTACTAATTAGGTGATACTGGATTTTATTCAGGGTACCAGAGTAAAAGGATCTGGATGCATATCCATACTTAAATTTGTAGCTTTTTATTTGTAAAAACCATGCATCCTTTTTCACAATTCTATACTGCTTTGGTGTTGTTATGTTAAATTCCAATAAAATACTTTGGCGCTTATGGTAAGGTAACAAAATATGAAAAGATTTTAACAGTGTGAATATTTTTGTAAAGCACTGTATGTGCCATTTGCTCTCCTTAGCGATATGATGTCAAACTTAGTTATCAGCGCACATTCTAATACACATGATGCTGATCAATATGTGGAGCAGCAGAGATGACGACAGCGACAGAGGCGTAGCAATCAAGCAGCGCAACGAATGACGAACTCTCGCAGCATGAGATGGAGAGAATCTCTCTTTGGCTTCAGGCACTCTTGTGCTCGCATTCTTCATTCTGTTTCCTGCTCTCTGAGTCGAGAAATGTTTGTGCATAATTCAGGAGCCAGGAATGCGATCCATCTGTTCGTGTCGTTGTGTAGAGTACTACAGGATATAGATGTGAGCCAGTCTGTGTGAGAAATGTGCGTACTTGTTACCACATCTAAAAGAGGGAGGACGATGGAGAGGAGGCTGTGGATGAATGAGGTGCAAAGTAGTCACTGCCAGGACGACGAGGACTGAAAGAGCGAGACAGATAAATATTGCAAAACAAGATAATAGTATTTGCATATTTCTTCAGGGTTCTTTTGTTTTCTTTTGCTTTGTGTTTGTTACTTTAATTTAAATTAAGGATGCATTCAGAAAACAATTTGAGGCAGTATCTGGTTGGCTCTGACCAAAGTTATCCCCTGGAGAAATTATGTATTTACAAAAAGGACGTCTATCATCAGTGATTCTGACTAGGAGGAGTGATGCAAAATAACCTACTTGAACAAATATTCTATGCATAGCAGAACATTGTTAGTCAGAGTTATCTTGATCATGGACATTAACTTCAGCCAGAGTAAAACAGGTCTTTGATTACCTAGAACTTACCCTGGGTTTCTTTTAGATCTCTAAATATTAATGAAATAAAGCCATAAGAAATTATGTTTGGAATTGATTACAACTCATGTAAACATGTGGAAAAATGTGCAAATGTATACAAAACACTATGCATTGAGGACAATTGACAATGCACATCATCTTGAATACACCATACCAACTGTGAGATATAGTGGTGGCAGTAACATCCTGTGCTAATGCTTAGCAATAAGTTATGCAGGGCAATCCAGAGAAGCTGCAAAAGACATGAGAATGGGGTGGAGGTTCACCTTCCAGCAGGACAACACCCTAAACATATAACCAGAGCTACACAGGAATCCACACCACACTTTGCTTGGGCGGACAGAAAGGCAGCCTCAGAAAGCGTGTGAGAAAAGAAGAAGGTGAGATTTGGAAAGGCAAAAGGTTTGATGAACTGAAGCCTGAGAGGGTCAGAGGAGGAATTAAAAGAAATAATTAGAAGAAAAGGCAAATATCAAAGATATAAAAAAATACCATGTATCAAATAAAACTATTTCCCACAGAAAATAAAATGGCAAAAAGTTGGAAATGAATCAGTCAACTTCTGATCGAGTCTGAAAATGTCAGATAATTTCCCATAACAGTATGGTCACAGTCCTAATAGCTCACATGACTTTTCTGCAGGGGGGAGATCTGTTCGACGCCATCACCTCTGCCAACAGATACACGGAGAGGGATGCCAGTGGGATGCTCTACAATCTGGCCAATGCCATCAAATACCTCCACAGCCTCAACATTGTGCACAGAGACATCAAACCAGAAAACCTGCTGGTGAGTTAACACATATAACTTGGTGAGTTGTGGTGCCCTGCGTCTTCTCTTGGTCCTTGCTGCTTACCTATAATGAAGGATGAAGTATCACTCATCTGCCTTTATCCTTCTGTTGAAATTCTTCTTGTCATTTTCATACTCCAAACTGTCCTTCTTTCACCCAAAAATGTGCCAAATGATTCAGATTCAAACTTCAGCCAAATACCGGGACAGTTCAGGATTATTAAAGTGAGGTTCTGTGTTAAGCAGTTAATATCCTAATTCAATAGATAACAGTCTTAGTATATGTGTTCATTATTGGGATCTTAGGGCCAGTTCTTTCTGCTCCTACCTCGACAAGGTCTGGTACTAGCATCAAAAGGGACCACAGGTACGGAAATAGCTGAACAGATAAAAACGCATTTTAAAAAAATCATTTTTGATCTGCCTAAAACAGACAAAAAATAGTAAAGCTGAACTTCCATGTTAAAGATTTGGATTGACATTGAAATAACACGAGCTCCTGATTTTGTATCTTCCCACTGTTTATTTTGATATCTCCCACCACAGAGTTTAAATAGGTCAATGAGATGTTAGAGCCAGCCTCTTTGGTCAAAAAGCCCATGTTAGGAGCACTGGTTTATACTACCCAATAAAAAAGTCCAGTTAAACCTATATGTCATTTTTAGCTTTTTACACTCCTTTGTTTTGATATTGGGCATTCACTCCGTCTCTTATTGCTTTACCTGTTCTTAACACAAGATACGTAGTGGTGCTAAAGTTTCGTAAAATAACCTTTGCATAGCTTTCATATTTTGAGACTGATAATTGTATTTAGGTGATAAAAGTCTTCTTTGGACTTTAACCCTTTGAGGACCAACTGATCTGGATTCATACTAAATTAAGACATCAAAGTATCTACGACATCTTATGACAGACGTATTAAGTGCTTATAACCTTTTAATTCACCCGCGTCTAAATACGGCCTCATATTTCTCTCACTGGAGTTGTCTAAAACCCTTAGTTGGACTGATTTTTCTTTACGTGAATCTTTATATATTTAGGTGTATGAACATGGAGATGGCAGCAAAAGTCTGAAACTGGGAGACTTTGGTTTGGCGACCATGGTGGATGGACCCCTCTACACTGTCTGTGGGACCCCAACATATGTAGCACCTGAAATAATCGCAGAGACAGGGTAAGACAGCACCTGCGAGGCTGAGGCTGTGTTCACTCAATAGTGCCTATATGATGTAGGCTGAAAAGCACAATTAATTTATATCTTCTCATGAAATCTACAGTATCTCTCATTCTAATTATTTCTTTATCTCTGAACAGGTATGGCCTTAAGGTGGACATCTGGGCAGCTGGAGTTATCACCTACATCCTACTGTGTGGTTTCCCACCCTTTCGAGGGTAAGCTTATAGTTAGCAGCCCAAATAAAAGCTCTTTATAACATTGGGGTTCCAATAAGTAGCTTTGATTGACAGAAACCTGAAATAATATTTATATGTGTCTTGTATTGAACTTTAAGTGCTTTAAAAATGGTGGTTGTTTGTGGATTTTTTAAATATTTTTGAACAAGGTGTTCATACACACAATTGTCATAACTCCAATACAGTAGCCTAAAGGGAGCAAATCAGAAATTTATTTTAGATTAGATTTTAGATGTTTATTTTTGAGTGTTCATTTGTGTTTTTACTGTTACTTATTTCTGCTACTCAATGTCCCTATATCATACGGCTGGAAGCCGTACTATAACTCTGGAAATTCTTTATCAGATAACTATTTCATTCATATCCGATTTTAATATGGACATTTTTTTGCAGGAGCAGTGAGGATCAAGAAGCCCTTTTTGATCAGATACTGATGGGACAGCTTGAATTTCCTCTTCCATACTGGGACAACGTGTCAGAGACAGCAAAGGTAAGCATCCTCTTTGTCCACCATGACTATGAAGGAGATAATGTGTTATCACAGAAACAAGCTCACCCTTGCCTGCTTGTTTCTGCAGGATCTGATCCGGTCCATGCTGGAGGTGGAGGTGGACCAGAGATACACTGCCCTGCAGGTGCTGGAGCACCCATGGGTTACTGTGAGTATAGCGTCTGTGAGTTTGTGGAACATCGGACTTCTGTTCAGGTGAATTTTCTTTCTTCAGAAATACTGACTTGCTCATATTTTTCACAATGCAGAATGAGGGTATCTGTGAAAACGAGCACCAGCTGTCTGTAGCAGGAAAGATAAAGAAGCACTTCAACACGGGGCCGAAGGTCAACGACACCAATGCAGGCGTGTCAGTCATTTCTGTAAGTGACCCCATTATTCAGCTGGTTCGACAGCTATTACACTCAGTTAAAATGTTTTACAAAAATGGCCCCTATTTTTTTTCTTTTGTTTACATATTAGCTCCAACACTTTAGACAGTTCCAGCTTTCTGAGGGACATTTTCTCACATGTGGTGTTCGGTTTTTCTTTGTGTTTAGCTGGATGACAGCTTTTCTATGCAGCGATCTGGGTCGTTGGATTTCTACCAGCACCCGGCTATGTACTGGATAAGGTACGGCAGGTTTCCATGGAGACGCGAAAAATGGCACAAAGTGGCCAGAATTCAAAACAAGCTAAAATAGTGTTTGTGAAATTGATGGACCCCACTCCCCTCCATCGTTGAGTGTTACCCTGCTGGTTGGCTGCTGCGGCTGCTACTGTGCTGCGATTACAGCATGATTTAGTGTCTGTGTTCGGCTTTTTGCTTCTCCCCTTTCATCCTTCCCTCGCTCTCAACACACATTTCATACCTGCTTAACCTGCCCTGTCCTATGTTGTCACTTTTATCCGTGTCTCCTGAATTAAAAAAAAACGTCAAAAAATGTGTGTCGCGCTGATTTTCAGAGAATTTCTTTGTGAATCCTGCCTTTTCAAATTAGTTCTGTTGTTCCTCTCTGTATGTGTTATTAAATGTGGTTTTATTCTTGTATTCATTAATATGTTAATAATGTTTGATGTGCTGCTTCAAGCCTTGCTCACTCTTCCAAGAACATGTCTTGCTTTTCAGCTTCACTTGTCTGGCTTCTGTTGTATGACATATCCACTGACATATGGATGACCTTGAGATTTATAACTTTTTGGGATACCAGTGGCAATATGAATTGATTACACACATGAGTAAATTAACAACAAAATTTGCAGCTTTAATGAACCAAAGATATTTAACTAATTATGTATTTGATTTCTTGTTATGTTCTTGTATATTTGAGTGCAGAATGACAAAACTTACACATTTAATAGAAATAAAAATAGTAATGCAGGGTTCCTGTGCTGCCTGGATAAGTATCCTATTTTATTTTAGGTCTGGATATTCATCCATCCTTTCTCCCTTCCTCCTGCTTCCATTCTCTTTGTTATTGTAGATTCCCTATTCAAAGCCTCACAACTGTAGCTATTGCTGTGAACTATTGTCTTTACATTTTAAAAATTGTCTATATAAAAATTGAGAACCTTGAAAATTTGAGTCTGGGAAGATATGGAATTATGAAAGAACTGTGTAGGAACCCTGGTAAAGCTTTAGAGAAAAAAAACAAAAAAACTTACATATACTATTTTTACATGGTAATTCCTCTTGTGACTGTCTACCTAAATAGCAATCATTTCTTGACAAGCATGTGCAAAGCTCTTTTGTCCTCCTTACAGGATTACATATGCTGTATCTGATCATGATGTTATACTGTGCTTCCCTCTAACAGACCACCCCTCTTGATAAGGAGGGGCAGGTTCTCAGACGAGGACGCCACCCGAATGTGAAGCCGTTGCCTTTGCAGATGATCCTGACTGTGAACACAGAAATGATAGCAAGCGCACGCCGGCCGGAGCCTCCCAGTTGCCTCCCCGGCCTGCCTGCAGACCATCCCTCTCCGACCCCTGACACTTGCTCCGACCCCTCCTCGGATCCAAGCCCCCTGTCGGACTCCGATGATGTCTCCATCAGCTCGGTCAGCACTGTCTGCTCCCCCAGCTCGCCCTTCTAGCAATTAGAGGGAGGGGAGGAGGAGGACAAGCAAGGAGGAAATCCTCATCCAGCTCCTCCTGTATAGAGGAGAAGGAAGAGGAGGAAAAGGAGATGTCCCCAAACCTGATCGTGGGGTCATTGCAGATAACAGTGGAGAAAAGAGAATTAAGAGAGAATTTTAAAATCCCCTGAATCCATCTATCCAATTCAAGAGGAGAGATTGATGGAGGGGTGGAAGAAGAAAGACGGACTTCCTTTTATTTCTTTTTTAACATTCTCTCATCTGAGCACATGTCGAGCTCAAGGAGCAAGAAAGGGCAAAAACTGTCTGCCTTTCGGTGATGATCCGGGCCAAACATGGAAACGTCCTCACACTGGAACAGCTCAATATGGCAATATGAGAACACTGACCAATGTTCACGTTTTATTGAACCTTATTTATTCATTATTTATTTACTGCATTTTTATACGCATCTCTCTTTTTCATAAAGGAAAAAAAATGTTGTCCTTGTCCTAAAGAGTTTGGTGGAATACAAAAGTGTGTAGAAATAGAACTTGGACATGTTAAAGTACTGTATGCTGAGGTAGACTTGGTAAACACTGGAAATTTGTGAAAACGTTCAAAGACTTGTGCTACATCTCTGCTCCACACAGCCTTCGCCAAACGCTGGGTTTACATGTTACAAAGACAATAATGGTGCATTTTATCACTTCTTTTTACCTGCTATTGTCACAACATCTTAAACCAGAAGATACATCAGCATCCAAATGCTTGTAGCAGACATCTGAACCACTTTTTCTGATTCATTAACACAATCACTTTATTGATCTTTATTTTTAACCAGTACCATGGCTGTAATCCATTAATATTCAGTTGCATCTCATCAAATTGGAATATCATTAAAAAGTTCATTTATTTCAGCTACTCGATTCAAACAGTGAAACTCATACTGTATATACCAGATTTGTAACACGAGTGATAATTTTAGGTGTTTATTTCAGGTAATTTTGTTGACTGTGGCTTATCAAAAACCCCAAATTCTGTCACAGTAAATTAGAACGTCACACGAGATCCTTAAAAAATGTGGTTGTTTTTTTGGCTGCTTACCGAAAGGTATGCCCATGTAGCTATTTTACAGTATATGCACTCAATGCTTGGCCAGGGGCTTCTTTTGCATAAATTACTAGATGAAAGGAGCACGGTGTGGAGTCGATTAGCCAGTGGCTCTGCTGAGATGTTAAGGAACCCCAGGTTGCTGTATTAGTGGCCTTCAGCTCATCTGCATTGTTGGGTATTGTGTTTCTCATCTTCCTTATGAAAATATCTCATAGATTCTTTATTATGTTTAGGTCAAGTAAGTTTGCTGGCCAATCAAACTCAGTGATAACATGGTCAGTAAACTAGGCATTGGTCATTTAGGCAGTATGAGTGAGTGCCAGGTCCTGCTTATGTATGAAATCCAAATCTTTATTAAGCTTGTCAGCAGAGAGAAGCATCTATGGGAATTAGGTCACTTTGCCAAATTTCTGAATGGACTTTGTTTCGAAATCATCTTGAGTTGCTTGTGCATCTTTTTCTGCCACACTTTTTTTTCTTGCATATCCATTTTACATTGATATACTTGTATACAGCACTCTATGAAAAGGCAGCTTCTTCAGCAAATACCTTTTTCTGTCAATGGTTGGCAGCTGGGCAACTATCGACTCAGCACTTCCCCATAATTGCGTGGGCCATAACACTCCCATGAAATAACATTTCTATTTTAAAAATCAGTTTTTATTCGTCTTATGTAATGATCTGGTTTTCTGATAAACAGGATTTGGGATATTCACTAGTTATAAGCTATCAATAGTCAATAATCATCAAAATGAACAGAAATAAACTATTGAAATATATCACTCTGTTTGTAATGTATCTGCATAATATATGACATACAGCTTTTGAATTCATTTAATGAAGTAAATTAACTTTTTGTTATTCTAATTTACTGAGATGCACTTGTATGCCAACATTTAAGAAAGGTATGATTTTTGTGGTCCAAATGCTTATTAAATGTGTACTGATAAGTATTAAGGGGTGCCTATTTACACAAAGGTATTGCAGTCTTTTTACAGTTAAAGATGAGAGAGAATGGAAGGATGAAAACCAGCAGCACTTGTGCAAAGCAGTTAAAAGATGGATGAGGACTGAAGCTCTGTAAACCTCATTCATGACTTGATTTATTTAGATGAAAGCATGACAGACATACAGTAGCCTATTCTTATAATAAAAACTGTTTAGTGATTAAGTATTGTTTATATGTTATGTAAATAACAGTTTTATTTATTTTGATAGTTCACAATACAATATATTTCTTTACTAGTAGTAAATCTATGACAATTGTAATAAACAAAAAAAATAAACAAAAAAATAAACAAAAAGAATTATGTCTTAAGTCAGTAAGCAAAAAAGAAATATGAATCCAGGCTTCATCTGGTCAAAATGAAAAAAAAGAAAGTAGAACTGAATAGTATCATTTTTACCTGATGTTGTTTGACCTAGATAAATCCACTCAGTCAAATCTACATTTGTGAAAAAAAAGGAATAGAAACCATAATTTTTGCTTCATAATCGATTCTGACACTTTATGTGCAAAATCCGATAGTAATTTTAATTTTCAGTTACTGATGTGAAGGGAGAAATGCAGAACCGCAATAGTTTTTTGTTGTAACTTTGTTAATTTTTTTGGAGAGATTTTAACGCAGTTATGTTATTTGTCTGCGTTTATGCATTTCTTCCTATCATGGCATAGACATGGTAATGTGCTGCAGTATGAATATGTTGTGCTGATGAAACCCACACTCTCCGGTACACGGTTAACCAAAGTGCTCTCACTGCTGCTCCACTGCATTCAGCCTGTCCTGAATACTGATACCTGTACCTCTCTTCATCAATGGTCTATCAATAATTAATAGTAATAATTAAAACCCGTTTAACAAGAAAATTGTTTGTGTGTTGTTGTTTTTTACTGTTGCTCAAGCTAATTGTCATCACGAAAGTCTATCTATCTATCTATCTATCTATCTATCTATCTATCTATCTATCTATCTATCTATCTATCTATCTATCTATCTATCTATCTATCTATCTATCTATTCAGTGGGGCAAAAGAGTATTTGGCAGCCACTAATTGTGCAAGTTGTCCCACTTAAAAAGATGAGAGGTCTGTAGTTGTCATCACAGGTACACTTCAACTGTGAAACACATACTATAAAAACAAATCACATTGATTGATTTAAAAAAAAAATTATTTAGCTGCTCTCACTGATGGAAGGTTTTTGCCCCAAATCTCTTGATACATGGCCCCATTCATCTTCTTCTTAATACAGATCAGTCATCCTGTCCCTTTTGCAGAAAAGCAGCCCCAAAGCAAAATGTTTCCACTCCCATGCTTCACAGTAGATATCAGTGTTCTTGGGATGCAACTCAGCATTCTTACCAGGGGTAAGAGTAGTTTTAAATTATTGCCGGTACTATTACCAAAACCTTCATCTCTCTCTCACTTCATACATTTTAAAATAGCAAATAGTCAAAACCCAAACAAAAACATTTCAATATTTTACTGTAGGCTACCTGTAGGCCCAGGATTAGGGGTTAGTTGACAAGAATTAAAAACAATTGACGATATTGTAAAATGATAAAATTATGTTTTGGTAGATATTTACCTTGGATTATGACCATTTAATTCTGTGGATTTGAAGAGGTTTGACCAAGGATTAAAAAAGTTACCTGGGGGATACATATTCGGGCGGACAGAATAATCTGGCCTGAAATAATTTGTATCCCCCCCCTAAAAAGGGCTGTGAGTATCCTATCTTCAAGTGTTTTAATATATTTCTACTTTGGATTATGACCATTTAATTCTGTGGATTTGAAAAGGTTTGGCCAAGGAATTAAAAAGTTACCTGGGGGATACATATTCTGACGGACAGAATGATCATGACTGAAATAATGTGTATCCCCTTCTAAAAATGACTGTGAGTATCCCAACTTCAAGTGGTTTGGTATATATTTACCTTGGAGTATGACCATTTAATTCTGTGGATTTGAAGAGGTTTGGCCAAGGAATACAAAAGTTACCTGGGGGATACAGATTTTGGTGGACATAATTATAATTCCTGATATAATTTTGACAAGGAGGACTTTCAGCCTGAATAATTTCTCTTCGCCCACCAAAGAGAAATATCAGGAACATGCCAAAAATACTCAGCAGAAACAGGTTGGAATGCTTTTTTTACATCATTAAAACATTTTCTATTAATGTTTGAGAGTATAAATTATGTTCTACAAGCCATTTCTCTTTTCAACCGCAGCGATTTCCTAATGTAGTAAATCTGTTCACATATTTGGCAATAAAACCTTCCTAATTCTGATTCTCTTTTACTTTGTTATAGTTATTTATTATCACACTAAAATAAACCGCGTTTTTCAGTGTTGAACTCAGGAAGGTGCATTTTGTTTCTAGCAGACAGAACTTTGGGCGACGTAAAACAATGAAAGAAAATAGTATTTTTACAGGAGAATGTGAAAGAGTCGTTTACTTGCCGAGAACAATTTATATTGAGTGTAATTTTTATATGAATCGAGAACACAGACGTGACCGTTTTCTTATTAAGCCGACCGTGTGACACCACGTTAGAAAAATAAATCTATTTATTTCTGTGGTAACCCACAAACAGAACGATGAAGTAAAGACACTTGGGGATAACTACCTTCAAACAACACTGGCATTAGCTCATAAGAAGTTTCTTTTCTGAGCTGTTCTGTATGATTAAAAAACAAAATAACAATTCAGAAACAATTCGGTAGCCTATAAGTTAAAAGGAATTTTTAAATAGATTGGTTCTGAATGAGGACTTTAAAACAGGCAGCCGCTCTCCCATCTTCCTGGTACTGCGTACCACCACAGAATCTTTTAACGGTACGCAGTACCAGACCGTACCGGCTTACTTTCACCCCTGATTCTTACCCCTCTAAACACGGCAAGTGGCGTTTTTTACCAAAGAGTTCTATTTTGGTCTCATCTGACCACATAACATTCTCTCAATCCTCCTCTGGATAATCCAGATGGTCTCTGACTTAAGCGGGGCGGCCTTTCGAGCGCTGCAGAATTTTAATCCATGACGACATTGTGTGTTACTAATAGTAACCTTTGTTACTGTGGTCCCAGCTCTCCTCGGGTCATTGACCAGTTCCCCCTGTGTAGTTCTGGGCTTTTTCCTCACCGTTCTCAAGATCATGTGTACCCAACAAGGTGAGAGCTTGCATAGAGCCCCATCGATATATATATATATCTCTCTATATATATAGATATAGATATATATATATATCTATATCTATATATATAGTCTCTCTCTCTCTCTCTCTCTCTCTCTCTCTCTATATATATATATATATATATATATAGATAGATAGCTAGCTAGATAGATAGCTAGATAGATAGATATATATCTATATATATCTATCTATCTAGATATATATCTATATATATATATCTATCTAGATATATATCTATATATATATCTATCTAGATATATATCTATATATATATCTATCTAGATATATATCTATCTATCTATATATATCTATCTATCTATATATCTATATATCTATAGAGAGAGAGAGAGAGAGAGAGAGAGAGAGATTATGAAAAGCCTCCTTCTTAATACTATATATATATATATATATATATATATATATATATATATATATATATATATATATATATATATATGCTTGTCCCACTGGGGAGTGGTGGGTTAAACCCTGGGCAGGTCGCCATTTAGCTTAATTAATAGATTAGATTAGATTTAAAGGTATTGGAGAAAAATAAAATCAATGTCTTATGTTGTGATGTTTGCATTATTCTACCTTCTTCAAAATAACTTAATTAATAAATGACTACTATCCAAATGAAACAATTAATTTGACGAGATGAAAAGACAATGGAGACAAAAACAGGAAAAAAAAAGCACAGTACAAAATGTTCATTGATGCTTTCTAGAGAGTTGGAGAATCATACACATTCTAAATGTGTAGATCTCATTTGGGCCAGTAGGTGTCGCTGTAAGACACAAAACAATGCAGAGAAGAAGAATTTTGTTGATGAGGTGAAGCTTTTTGCCTGCCGGTGACGATATAAATCTGTTTTTACAAAGGTAACGCACAATTTACAACAAACAAATGCATCAATACATTCAAATGTATCAATAACGTCAAAGTTTCGTATGTGAAAACGTATCATAGTTAAGGTTTTGTACAGGACAAGCGATTAGCTTTGTGTCAAATGTCCTAACCATGGGCGACAAGGACACTTCTTCATCCGCCACAAATAAAGACAAAGACTCCACTCTTCTGCTCACTAAAGACGGACAGAGGTATTTTGTAAGTAAAAGCGGAGCTGTGGACAGCAGAAACGTGACAACGCCGCATGAATCGGAGAACAACGTGTCTTCTTTCAGCGTGGACGACCCGGACGAAGAGAGCGACGTCTTGGATGCTTCTGATCCCAGAGAAGGCGCAGCCAGCCCGGAGGAGCTCAATGAAGAGGAGACCTCGGAGGGCGACAACGCCCCCAAGCAGTGCACCTACGAAGGCTGCACTGAGACCACCACGCAGGTGGCCAAGCAGAGGAAGCCGTGGATGTGCAAAAAACACCGAAACAAGATGTATAAGGATAAATATAAGAAGAAGAAGAGTGACCAGGCTATGTCCAGCGGGAAGCTTGATGTAAGGAAAAGATTATTCAAATTTGGAGGCTCGTTTGAAAAATGATATAGGAATTAAGGTATTGCGGATGTTTTCCCTCGGGTTTACTACACTCCAGTGTAACTACTTCATTGCTGTTTTTGTGGGGATGACCAGGAAAACTCTGAGGAGCGTCCAGTGTCTGTGAACAAACAGCGCCTGGGAGCCATGGGGGACCGTCCAGCCAGACCCTCCCTTATAGAGCAGGTCCTAAACCAGAAAAGATTGGTGAGTGGTTGGCATGGTTTACTTTCTGCCATCTGTAAGTAAACCACTCCCCCAATCTTCCATTTACCTAAAAAAAAAATTGGCTATGTATGTAGAAATAACTTTTAACTCCAGAGATATTGAACATGATTTTTTTGTAAAGTAATACAAAAGGTAGAAATAAAGTAAATGCACAAATGAAACTTTCTGAAACTTACAGGTTACTCTTCCAGAAGCAGCAACGTACCTACTAAGAGCCTACTTACCCTTATCTAGCTGTAAACTCAGAGAAAGTACTCTGTAAATCTCAGACATAATTTTTCAGTAATTTAAAGATAAAATAAATAGGTTTTCTGGAATTGTCCGGGGACCAATCTGGAATTTAGAGGTAACTTTTCTGAACCTTAGAGGTTCTCTTATAGCCCTTTTCCATTGCAAAGAACCGAGAGCGTGTTCGGAGCTGGTGCCAGAGCTTTCACAAAACCTTCGTTTTCCATAACAAGGAGCCAACGTGAGCTATGGCGTTGCGTCATCGAAGCGTCACTTCAGAAATCACGCGGGAAGCCGCTCGCCGAAAGTAAAGCAGATGCAGAAGCAGTGTTGCCAATTTAGCGACTTTGTCGCTATTCCTAACGACTTTTCAGACCCCCTTAACGACTTTTTTTTCCAAAAAGCGCCTAGCGACAAATCTAGCGACATTTCTGACAACCCTTAGCTACTTTCTGTGAAACTTAGTCGCCGATATTTTCTGCATTTTAGAGACCCAGCTTCATCCTTCCCGACGCTCAGAAAGGGAATGATCTGTGCATGTGTACATGATCAGAGTATGTTGACTGACCAATCATAAACCTTTTTCGGTTCATTTCACCAACTCACAAACAAAGTGTTTTGTAGTTAATGTAAATTCAAAAGTAAAAAATAAATCTGCATGTATATAAAACCGATCTTTCAACTGGAATTAAGGCAGAAGCTTTTCTGTATTACGCTGCATCTCACACCTGTGGTGCATTCAAGGAACGTTCGAAACGTATGGTGAGTTCAAAAACGTAGGACATTTAAAACTTACCAAAAAGCCCACTGAAAATAATACCATAAGCAATAAACTTCTGTCTAATGGGGGTTGGCAAGAAACATTTGATGCATGCTAAATATGCCCTACTTATTTTTACAAAGTACTAAAAAACAAACAACTATATTCTGTATTAATTTCATCTTGAGATTTCTCAGCAAATGTTTGTTTCATAACTTAATTTTTTTTTTTTAAAGGTCTTTGATGTCCAGTTGCAATTTGATATCTTGTCAATTTTGTAGGCTACCAGGTTTCTCAACAGTATACTTCAGGCAAAATAATAGAACATGTTCCACCGTCTCTTCTTGAAGACATAAGTCACATTTCCCTGTACCATGTTTCCCCTGTTTAAATAATGTATTATTTAAATAATGTATTATTTAACCTGTATGATCAAATCCTAATCTAAATAGAATTTTTTCCTCCTTTGTTTCAATGGTCATCACGTGATGACATCATAATTATGCAAATTGGCGCATGACGTCATCTGGCGACATCTAGCAACTTTCTGTCGGAGACAGTTGGCAACACTGTGTAGAAGAAGAAAAACCATAACAACAAAAATGGATGACCTCGTCTGGTTGCAGAAGCTAATCGTTGCTTTAAAAGCATTTGTTGCGATACAGCGGCAAAAGGCATCGCTGTTGCATTTACTGTCGTCAAGGCAATGTCGTAATAGGCGACGTAGTCTTGATGCTATCCATGTTTTCAACAACAACAAAAAAAACATTCTCAGCAGTCTGGATTTAAATATGGCGGTCCTCTATTGTGAAGGCTGTAAATCCCTCCCCGTTCCCCCTCAACGTAGTGAGTGCTTGTATAGCTCCGCTTTGGCCCCACACAAGAGTGGTGCCAGAGTAGCACCAGTTTCTGGCTCTCGGAGCTGGTGCTCGCGTGAATCGAAAACGAAAACACCGGAGCTTAGTCAGCACGGGAGCTCCAGCTCTGCCTCAGTGGAAAAGGGCTATTACTTGAACTTACAGGTGACTTTTTCTGGAACGAAGATGTGACCTTCTTGATTTAAGCAAAAAGGCTAAAGACGTCTTGTGCAGGGGTCAACAACCTTTACAATCCAAAGAGCCATTTTGGCCTCATTCTTGAATAACATGTTTCTAGAGTTTTTCTAAAACTTGTTACCCTTTTTTCTTTAAATCAAATAACTTTTTAATGTAATTTAGGTTTTAGACTAGATTAGAAGAAGAAAAATGTCAAACTTTTTTAAAGATAAAACAATTCTTGCAATTCTTCTTGCAACATGTAGTTTGCATCCCTATGACATAATAAAAGCATTGAACTGTTGTGTAAACTATGCAAACATGAAAAAAAAATTTACTAGAACAAGCTTTCTTCTCCTATTTTTAAAAGTCTTTCTTAGGTCTTTTATTTTTTTAGCTCTTTTTAAGAGTTATAAAGAGTTAGATGTGGCAGACCTCTGGTCTAGTGTATTGATATAGATATATATATAATTATCATTATTTTTTCTTTTTTTTCTTTTGTATTTGTACCACGAATCTAACATGAATGCTTTTGTCCTCCAGTCTCTGCTCAGGAGTCCAGAGGTGATCCGGTTTCTGCAGCAGCAGCAGCAGCTCTTGGCTGCACAAAGCCGCAGCCAATCACAGCAGCACTTTCAGGGTTGTTGACACTGATCAGTGGGCATCTGACAGAATTTTTGATGGATCACAAGGACTGTGAAAAAATACAAATGACTACTTGATATATAATTAGATAAAGCTGCACACTGCACAAAATCTGACCTAGAACTGTTCAGAAATTAATATTTTAAAGTGTAAGCAAACCTTTCTCTTCATTTATTTTACATTTTTATTTAATTTAAAGTTGCTTTTATTTTCCTTCATATTGTGGTTTTAATCAGAACCTTTACATATATCCGTCTAAAGGTTTTTAGACATTGCAGCACTGCTATATATTTATACTGTGTTTTTTTAATTGCTTATTTATCCTGTGTGTTATAGCTTTTCCTAACTGCTTTGTTGTATTTATGCGTTGTATTATTGTGAACATCAACCTGATGCAATTCACCTAAATGTTCAAAAACAACTGTTGCATTGTTTTAAAAGAAGTGCTACAGTTACTAAGTTTGATGTTTTTCCATGTGACAATCAGTGGTCATATTTTCACCCAACAACGAGTCTCATAAGAATGTTTTGTATGTTGTGTATATATATATATATTTCTTTTAAATTTTATTTTAAAGTTTAGCACAAGCTAAATTATTTCTAGATTTAAATAAGTGAACACAAGCCAAAATGTGGGATGTGAAAATTATTTTATGATATCTGTGTTGTACGGTGTGTCTCCTAAGTGTATAAAAATAAAAACATTAATACTGAGACATCGGCTACAGAATGAATTTACAGTGTGGTTTGAGCTTTATTGTTAATAAGTGGGGAGCTAATGCGTAAAAAAATCCAAATGTTGGGGAAAGAAAGGTAAAGAAAAACTTTAATTGGACATGTAAAAAAAAAGCAAACAGTACATTCAGTTAAACATTTGTCAAGGCATGGAAATACACCACAAATCTCAATATCACAGAGTACCTCCAAACATATCCCATTTAGTTTTTGTACAGCTAAAGTGTCTTAATGAATCAAGAAATGTTTCATTATGCTGAAATTACATTGTACATGTTAAATAAAAAAGCAGTTCTAGAGTAGACTTTTCCAACATATGACTACCTGTGTGAAGACACCGAGCACACACTGAAAAGTGTATGTGTGTGTTTATGTTATGATACTGAAGAGATGGGGTTGTGTGGGGATCCCATCTGCGTTAGCACCTTGTCCAGCCACTGCAGGGGTCCATGCAGGTGCACTTCGATCCAGCAGGGGGTGCTGGTCACATCTTGACGGTGGTATTCAGCACCCCAACCCTGAGGAATGGAAGCAGCCATAAATCTCAGCTGGTGGGATTGTGGTGTTGGTGTTAACAGAAGTGTTACCCCACCTTCTATGCAGCAGGATCTGACATGTCTGACAGCAGCTATAAGGTCTAAACATCTCACTGCTCAATAAATTACAACCAAGAACTTGCGGTGCAAGCAATAACTTTTCATTCAGCATTCAGTACAAAATATTGGGCCTGTTCCTGCAGGATATGCATAATAAAAATGAACTTTGATACCTTGACGAAGCTCATGCGAATAGTACACATCTTAGTGAGCTCGTAGACGACCTCGAAGCCGTGGTTGACAGACTGGGCGAGAAGCTGAGCGAATAGCTGGTTATTGAAGATTTTGAGGCTGCAGCCACTGGGGATCTTGCACACGGTGGTGGTATGGAAGCCGTGCTGGAAGTTACAGTTACGGCTCTGCACGAAGATGCTGCTGTCACTCAGACACTCTGCGTACACTTCCCCACCCACATAGTACAGATGTAAACCTGAGAAAAAAAAGGACAGGGCAGCGATATTAGGCATTCACGATTGAGAAATTCAGTACGAATACACCACTAGAAAAAAAGATTTAAATATTGTAGTGTAAAGACAGTGACACAATGAGACATCCAAAGGAAGAATGGTCACCTCAATAAATTTGGCCCTGGCCAAATAGTCCTAGATGCAGATTTGTATGCATGAATTTGAACGAGTTGCAAAAATTATTTATTTATTAATAACTTTCTAATAGCTTTCATTTTTGTACTTCATTGTTCCCGTTTTTGTAAATCCGTACATACTGAGGTCCAAAAAATGAAGGAAGTTAAAGCATTTGAAATCATGGACAGTACATTTTGTGGATGCTAAGGAAGCAAAGTGTAACAGATCAAAGCAGCTGATATCAAATCAGCTTAAAAATGTGTGTGCATTCATTTTTACATACTCAGTTTTCTTTTTTCCATGCTTATCTGACTCTTGTGGTTTTATTGTAACTTAAAGTGTTCTAAATCAGTTGGAGGTACCCACCTTTGCCTATGTGCCTGCGTGTGTGCTCGATGGTGGAGTTGCGGTTGACATTGGAAAGCAGACCAAGACAGAATCGGTTCTTGTTATTAGATGGGTCCGTAAAGCCGTCAACCAAGACGCTGCGGGATGAAGCATGGAACGTCTCCCCCACCCGGTTGTTGAGCTCGTAGTAAGCTATGGAGCACCAGTACTCAGGTTCTTCGTAACAAACAGGCCTCATATCTAAAAATAGGGTTAACTTAGAGGTGATGGTGGATTTTTTATTTTTCATAATGGAGAAAGATGATAAGTTACCTCGATGTGGAGCAGAAAATGTGAGTTTAGTGGTTTCTGTGGAGTTGCTTGGCTTTACATCCTCTTGAGCGTTTGTCTCCATCATGCTGTACGGAGGTGGAGGAGTCTCAGCTAAAATACCACAAACATCACAAAGGGAAAAACATTCAGTGTAGATTCATCAGGGTCAGTATCCTTAACATCTGTAGTTTTGGATTCTTACCTGTGATGTGATACGGACTGTCAGGTTCTGCAGAACTGCTAGGGGAATTGGGGTAACTCTGTGAGGTGGGCGACTGGGCAAGGGAGGAGGTTGGAGAGGAGGAGAAAGAGGAGACAGGAAGGATCGGGAAAGAGTCTGGGTAGGTGGCATTCTGTGGCATCAGTGGCTCGTTGTCCAGGGAGGCATTCCTGAATTTAGCCAGTAAACTGTGCTGTGGGTTGAACTCGCTGTGGCGTGGCACCAAAACAGGGGGAAGGACTGATGACACAAAAGAAAGCTGATAACACATCCAAAGAAGACAATAAAGAATCAAAATCCACTAAATGCTCATGACCAGAGTCAGCTCATGCATCCTGTCCCCTTACTCAGCAACTCAGAAAGCTCTTTTACCAAACACTCTGGCAGATCTTTTCCAGTAATAACTGTACCTGGAGTCTCCACACGCCTGTAGTGGTACGGATTGACGCAGATGTCCTTCTGTTTGGAGCCAAAGGGGAACTCGCAGCATTCAAGAGGTTTCAGCTCATGGTGGGACTGGAGGTCAGGCCAGCGCCACACCCTGCAGTAGATGACATGAGGAAGACCCTTCCTGTGGGACACCTGAAGCCTCCCATCCAGAGACCGAGGAATCGTCACACACTTACCTAAAGGTTTGAATAAAAACGAAAACACATATAAATATATGGCTAAATGCAGACTAAAACTGAAGCACCAGAGCTCATGAACCATGTTACTGTTGTAGTTAGAGAAAATGGAGTTGCTTTTAACTGTTTTGCCTGCAGCTTTTATTTACAGATTTGTTGAATAATAAAAGTCTTTAGATAATTATCCAACAATCACCTGGGATTTTGAGCAGTTTCTTCAGAGTTGTGAATTTTGATGAGACATTTGATTATTTACAAAAATTAAACCTTGCGAGAAGGTTGAAACTGTATCTGATAAAGCTCTTCTAAACCTTTAAGCATATTTATTGTGTCCATCAATGGTGAAATACTAAGAAACAAAAGACACATTTACATTAATTTCTATGCTTTTTTATTGCCGTCAATAATCAATAACTAAGTTCATAGCTTTTTAATTATATCCCAATGTCATACCCACGTACTGCCATTTGTTCCCATCTACCTTTTAATAAACCCATAGCCTTTTACTTAACAAATATGTATTCATTTATTTATCTTAGCAGATAAGCATTTTAATGAATTATGTGGATAATCATGAAAATACTCACATATAAGTTAGTAATTACACATTATTCACCAAATTCAATGGATTGTGGTTCTAAACCAGTCAACTCTTATAAAGCATGACAAATTTTGACTCCTAATCAAACCCATTATTAACTAGAAAATGAACTGGAAATATACATAAGCATGTTTCCATATAGCAGACTATGGAGTAGCACCTCCAGAAATATCTAAATTGGTGGCTAGATGGGGGCCACTAATAATCACTGGGTAGCACCCTATGACGGACATAAAAAGTGACATAAGGATGAAGTAATACTGTAAATATTTGAAAAAATGTAAACATGCACTCTCATATTCTAAATTTGATTTATAACTAACCTACCAATAGGACTATTTGACAGGAGATGGCCAGCAAATTCCAAAGGGTTGTAATCTCCCCTGGTGACTGGTTGCCACAGCTGGTACAAAACTAACGGATGATGGGTACTAATTGATGCAACACTGGTACGAAAGATCACTTGGCAGAAGGCTTGCACAAAAAAATTACAAAAGGGGAAAAATACTACAACTATATTAATATGCAGGTTTGTTGACTATGACAGGAAGCTTAAGTACCGAGAAAGAGCCAATGAGACATGCCCGTAACATGGAGTCTACACAGAAAATTTTTAACAACAAAACTTTTTGATATGATGCCCAACAAATGTATGATTCAGAATCAAATATCTGTATTAGCCCCAGGTGGCCAGTGCATTATATAATAATATTATATTACATCAATTATTACATACATTATTTCTGCATTATTATTTTCTTTGACAAGTATTGAAGCTTCTGGAGGAACATGTGTGTTTACTAATACGGGAAAAGTTAAAGGATTACAATAGCATAAGATGAAAATACTCTAGCAATCATGAATATTCAAAACTAAACTTGAGCACAGCTCTTTTGATTTGTTATCAATACAGTGGGGGGAAAAAGTATTTGGAAGCCACCGACTGTGCAAGTTGTCCCACTTAAAAAGATGAAAGAGGTCTGTAATTTTCATCATAGGTACAATTCAACTGTGAGAGACAGAATGTAAAACATAAACACCGCAAATCACATTGTATGTAATTAAATTAATTTATTTATATAATGGTGCAGTATTTGGTCAGTAACAAAAGTTCACTTCAGTACTCCCTAATGTAACCTTGGTTGGCAATGACAGATGTCAAACGTTTCCTGTAGGTGTTCCCCAGGTTTGGACTCACTATCGCTGGTATTTTGACCCATTCTTTCATGCAGATCTTCTCCAGAGCAGTGATGTTTTGGGCTGTTGCTGGGCAACATGGACCTTCAACTTCCTCCACAGATTCTCTAGTAGATTGAGGTCTGGAGACTGGCTAGGCCACTCCAGAACCTTAAAATGCTTTTTACATAGTCACTCCTTTGTTGCCCGGGGACTGGGATCATTGTCATGCTGGAAGATCCATCCATTTTTAATCTTCAATGGTCTAACTGATGTCTGAGGAAGGACATGTTTGCCCAAATCTTGCTTCAATCATTCTTCACAGTAGATATCGGTGTTCTTAGGATGCAACTCGTCATTCTTCCCCCTCCAAACACGGCAAGCAGGGTTTAAACCAAAAAGTTCTATTTTGGTCTCATCTGACCACCTGACATTCTCCCAATCCTTCTCTGGATTATCCAGATGGTCTCTGGCAAACTGTAGATGGGCCTGGACATGTACTGGCTTAAGCAGAAGGAGCGCTGCAGGATTTCAATTAATGATGACGTAGTGTGTTACTAATGTTTGTTACTGTGGTCCCAGCTCTCTTCAGGTCATTGACCAGTTTCCTCACCGTTCTCAAGATCATTTGTACCCCACAAGGTGAGATCATGCATGCAGCCCCGGGTCGAGGGAGATCGTTAGTGTTCTTTTATTTATTACGTTTTCTAATATTTGCTCCAACAGTTGATCTCTTCTCACCAAGCTAGTCGCCTATTGTAGATTGGTTCATCCCAGTCTTGTGCAGGTGTACAATCTTGTCCTTGGTGTCCTTGGACAGCTTTCTGCTCTTGGCCATGGTGGAGGTTGGAGTCTGATTGATTAAAGGTGTGGGCAGGTGTCTTTTTTACAGATAACAAGTTAAATAATTAGCCATTAATACAAGTAACAAGTGGAGGATAGAAGAGCTTCTTAAAGAAGAAGTAACAGGTCTGTGAAGCCCAGAATTCTTCCTTGTTTGTAGGTGCTAAATACTTATTGTCTGCAGCATTATACAAAGAAATTCCTATGATGAAAATGATAGACCTCTCATCTTTTTAAGTAGGATAACTTGCACAATCGGCGGCTGCCAAATACTTTTTTTGCCCCACTTTTTTTCTGAGCTCATCTTGGAATTATCTTGTGACTCCTTATATCATCTACACATGCAACATCAGGCAGCACCATAGGCTAAACTCTCCTGTTTCTATCAATATGCTACTCACTGGGCTGCCCAGGGCAACTGAGGGCTCTCTCCAGTTCTTCCATTGCTCCCTTTTTTTTCTTCAGTTTCTTCACCAGAGAATCCACAGCCTTTTCTGCCCACTTCTCCTCCTCGTCTCCTTGCTTCCAGCCGAGCAGACGCTTAACTGCAGGGCTGGTGAAGGAGAACAGGGATGTAATAGAAGAAGAAGAGTTCATTTCGATGTGGATAAATGGTTGGGAGGGTGGGTTGAGATGACGTCCAGTTAGTGGTGTAATCGTTCCTTTGAGGCACAGCAGTGAATAACTTGCAGCCAGGACACAAAAGAAAAAAAACAGAGTATGAAAGAGGTACTGTGATGAGTAAACAGGGACTTTTTTCTTTTAATTTGATGTAACTTCCAAGCAGCTCCAGGGAAGAAGCTAGACTTCAGCCAGCGCCATGTAAACCGTAAATCCCTTCTCTGTGTTGGCACAGATGGGATCTGGCAGCTTTGGATTTAGAACCTCCTGCAAGGATGGTTTTTCCTCACGCAGTCAGACATCCAGCTTAAGCTTCAATCATCTAGAAAGAGACAGGAGAGACCGTGTTAGAGACAGTTTTACTATGACAGATGAATGGAAGTAGGCTACTGTTTGTAAAGTTAGAGAATCAAAGAGGTGTTGGTTTTCATCTATATTATTCTGCTTTTTTAAGTCACTTTACAACCACAAACATCCATGTATTTTACCTAATTGTATCTGATAGACTAACATTAAGTGGACTGTAATTGTGAGGTAGAAGGGAAAAGATTCATACTTCCAAAAAGTGGTGTTCATTTCTATTTAGCAAATCTGAGTCGACACTGTAGAACCACCTGCCTCTACAAGTTTGATCTAGGGACTAAAATTTATTCCCCAATCTTTTTTTGCAAAATAGCTCAAGATCAGTCAGATTGTATGGAATCATATGTCAACATCCATTTTCAAGTCTTGCCACGAATTTAAAAGACTACTTAAAGATCAACGTTTGGTCCTGACTTGATTTTTGCCACCTAAAGCAATCCCCCCCGTTTGGATAATGTATCTTTTAGAAACAACAATGTAACAAAACTTATTTGACTTCCTGGAGAGAAATTCCTTTATTCACTCGTTTTGACATCTGAGTAGAGAGTGTATGAACTAGTACATCATCTTCCCTATGAAGGTAAAGTGAGTGGAATGGTGTGGTTCAAAAGTGGTATGAACATGGTATGGTCCAAGTTCCTTGTATTCCTGGATGTGGGAGATGTTAAGACCAACTCACAATTCTCTGAGATTATTAAAGCTTTAGATGTTGGTTTATTTTGAGGTATCAGAGTAAAAGGGGCTTAATGCAAATGGATGTCATACTTTTACTTGAACAAAATAAACTACAGTATGCATCACTTTCCTTCCACTTTACTACTATGGTAAAGGTTTAAATAGTCTGTATGGGCATTGTAGGTGGATTTCAATAATAAGGAGGCTTAATCAGCAGGGTTACACAGAGCATGTCTGTATAATACTGGTCTCCCACATGCTACACAATATTTTGTCTCAGAAGGGGAATATTAAATGCTTAACAAAACTGTCTCAGACAGGGAAAGCCAAGATGGCCAGGCTCATTTCTAGATTCACCAACAATGAGGAATGTCCTTTCTGGCCTCTGTTTCTATGATCATGCCACTGACGCGCAGGAGCCTTACTGTCTGGCCAGAACACATCACAGAACAGGAGGGGGAGAGCGAGACAGGGAGGGAGACACACACACACACACACACACACACACACACACGCACACACACACGCACACACACACGCACGCACGCACGCACGCACGCACATAGTCCCTGTGTTTGTATCTTTCTGCCTGCCACTGAATATTACACAAATGCCCACAGCGTGGTGCAGAAGTACAACAACAGATATTCTGATGTCCAGTTCGAAAATATTTACACTGGAATTATCTGAGACACAAGTAGAAGATCATAACTTGTCTCCTAGCTTTTCCTTACTGTGTGGTTCAGGCTCTCAGCATTTTCACTTCATTCTTGCAATGCTGATTACAGCCTTGTTGCACATGATGCATTTTTTATTTTTTTGTGGAATGCAAATTTAGAAAAAAAAGAAAAAAACAAGACCTGGAATGTAAAACATTATTAGAATTTCTTTTTGAATGTGATTATGGCAACAATTTTTTTTCTTTTTTATAACAGATCCACACTTGACAGGTCTCATCATAAAGACAGTGCATCTGCATTTCTGCATACTTGTGCTTGTTGGTTGAAATGTGACCAGTTCTGTGGCCCCTGAATGGCAGACAAGCAGACAGCTGAGAAGGTTTTTTTTCTTTCTTTTTTTTTTACAATGACAGCAAAGCTGCATCAGTCCGTCTCTGCTGCTGCCGCTGCTTTATGGAGCCTGGCGTCACTCAGTCTGCAGCCTCAGATAGGCTAATTACCTAATGCTTTATCACCAGTACACCCCTTCCCAAAAAAGTAAACACGCCAGCTTCCTTATACTATCACTACATCCAGCCTCTCTGCCGCTGTAGAATCCGGTTTCTGCACACACCTTTACTCTGTGCCAAAGGATGCAATCAAATACATGAAGAACAATTATTTTAGCTCTTATAAATAAAGTTTAACAACATGACGCAACCACAGGAGCACTTTTATAAATCATTCAAATGCTTTTAATACAACCCTAATGATCTAAAAATCACATTTCCATTATTAAGCTGTATGTTAATAAAAAGTCATTTTAACAACAGCAATGATAAAAGTTGTCAGTGAAGATCTTACACAACTCCTAAAACAAAAACAATCTTTGCGCGTTCTCTCGTTTGCAAATTCATGACAAACGATACAAATAAAAATACATTCATAACATATCATAACCCCACAAATACAGATTTTTTACTTTAATTTCTCACCTTTGATGTCATAACAAGTGCATCGCAGACGGTTGAGAGAGTGTGGAAGTTTCCGCGTCCACAGCGGGTCGGGCCGGTGTGCTGAGGTTGGTAAGGTGTGTTTCTTTCTGCAAATGCTTGTGTATGTATGTGTGTGTGAAGTGGGTTGTGTCTATGAGCGTGTGTTTACGTTGAAAAACAAAGAGAGCAACATAAAAGAAGTGCATCCAGTTAGTCTATTTCAAAATAAAATTCAGAGAGCCCTCCTTATGTTACTCTTGACTGTCAGATGCTTCAGCAGCTCTATAACACAATAGCTCTGCTTGTAATGCTCCCATCAGACATTTAGTTTTCTTTCACGAATTGTAGGCTACTGGATAATAATTTCATGCAAAAATATGAATATATCTCTGATCTACAATCAGTGGGGCACAATTAAACCAAATCTTTACTAGGTATATATTACAGTTTCTGCACTTATCTCAATCTTTAATGGTTTATATGCCCCCCTGACCCAGTGCAGGAGATGGGAGAGAGAGAAGAACCACTAAAGTTGCATCACTGTTAGACAATATCTCCCATTCCATGCATGAAGCTGTTGTTGAACTGGAGAGCACCTTCAGTGACAGACTGCTGCATCCCAGGTGCACAAAGAAACATTCACATTGGTCCTTCCTCCCAGCAGCTGTTGCCATCACTACTCCCAACTCCGTTCGGGTTTACATCCCTGCTGATATTTGCTTAAGCCTATTTTTTATATGAGTTTTTCTCATTCCAGAAACATTCATGCTAGTTTGCATATTCCTGTTGTTTGCACATTTTTTTTATTTCTTGTAAATAGTATGTTTTTTATGCACAAATATCAATGCACATTTTTTAAATGAGCCAACTCAAGAGGACAGTTCTTTGAATGTAGGCATGCTATTTTTATTAACTCCATAGTATATATTTTATCTTATGCTGTAAATTTGACCTTACTGTACAGCCTGTTATTCTTACAGTTTTGGCTCTCTAAAAGACGCTCAAAGCTGAAAAACTGACTGTAACCTATTACAGTCAATTTATTGTGAAGTACCGGTGACACTGTTTTCCGGTACAACGTGCTCACGTTCTCTGTTATTGACGCAGGTTTAAGAAGCTCAGAGACTCCGCTCCTCCAGCAGCCACAGCCGAGCGCCACACAGCCTCGGCGGCGTCAGCCTGGCTGGAACCGCAGCGCCTGTGTGCTGGATCCCTCCGCCTCCCCCCCCCCCCCCCCACCATCCTGGAACTTTCCCAGGATTTCAGGGATTTCAGAATAGGCGCGCGCCCCCGTGCGTGCGTGCCACCTGAGCCACGCACAGAGCTGAGCGCCATCCTCTCCGTCTCCCAATTTGTTATGTTATCCCTCATTGAGGCCTAGAACCACACCTGTTCTCTTTCAGGCAATTTTAGCAAGTCTCAAGTAAGTATCAATAGCTATCTGTGGTGTACTTTTAACAATGGCAAAAGTTAATTATCTAAGACGTATAATAGGCTAAATAACAGCTACTAAAATTGGGATTATTTCTCCCGAATATGAGCTGAAATGTTAAGATTCCTTTATCTGACTAACTGATTGTAATTATAGCATTATCGGGCAGTATTATTTAGACTGTCATTGAACATTAACTTATTGTGATAATGGACACAAACAAACACTGCACCTGTGGTGTGAAGGAATGATCAAACTGGGACTCATTTTCTGCTCTCCTGCTCCATTAATCCCCTCAGGGTGTGAAATTTGAGTTTTCTGTTGTTAAATCAAGGTTTGCATGATCACGCATTGTTGGGAGTCACGCAGAGGTATTTCTCATTGCGGATGGATACATCCCTTTATTGGAAGTGCCGTGACCAGTCCAGTTAATGACGCAGACTCGGCTGGCGACAGTGAGTCTACAAGTTTGACATTTTCACAGTTTACAGCAACTGCTGCGGGACGTAACGGTGCTGCCAGGACCAAGTGAAACCTCTCAGGAGACCCTTTCATAAAAACATGCCCCCCCCCCCTCCCTCCTCCACCAACCCTCAGGTATATCATCCAGTAACCTATCTGCTGAGGACCACATAGACCTGAGTACCAAAACAGGGAAACATAGAAGCGACCCACAGCCAAAATGTGGTTTCTTTTCTTCCTTCTTTTCTTCTTTTACTAAAGAGCTGATTCCGGAGACAGGAAGCAAGAACTGTGCAGATGATTATGATTCACCGCCTCTGTGTCTTGTCTGGTTGTACAGAGCGCAGACAGCCAGGACACAAACAGGATGCGCTCCCCGGGGCTCCGTGAGGCCACAGAGACATGCGCATCAGCGGGACTGTAGAACTCAGAAAGAAAACAAACAAGATTAAGGTTCATTTTGGTAAAACCACAGCTTGCTCCCTGGTCCTTTCCCACAAGACGTCAACATGTGGATGATGAAACAAACAAAAGGGATGAGTAGGGCAGCGTTTCTCATTCCTGCTCCTCAAGTCACACTGCCCTGCATGTTTTAGGTGTTTCTCTGCTTCAACACTCCTGATTTCAATTGATGGCTGATTATAATGGCTTTTGTTGTAAGCCTACTGCAATCATCTGAAGCATGTGTGTTAAAGCAGGGAGACATCTAAAACATGCAGGGCAGCGTGCCTTGAGGAAACATGATTTCATCCATAATTTAAAGACATTAGATATATACAAATAACTCAGAAACCCATATAGCTGGAACATGGCAATATTTTTTCCCCCATTCAAAGGTGGACTTATCGGTGTGCTTCATATCATGGTTCTGATGCACAACCAGCATGTTTAACAATTCTGGACCTCAAACTTAAGCTTAAAGTCCAGAACTGATAGCTGTTAATTTCCCCTTCAGGAAGTTCTGGTAGACAGCAGAAATCATGGTTTCCTCATTTATGGCCTGTCATCCAGGTCCTAGAGCAGGAAAGCAGCCCAGACTACCACCATGTTTGACTAGTTAGTTTGATGTTCTTCTGAATTGTGCAAGTTTTAAACCACATGGACCACCTATCAAAAGTTCTAACTTTTGTCTCGTTAGTCCACAGAATATTTTTACAAAATTCTTGGGGATCATCAAGATATTTTTTTTTTGGCAAAAGTAAGATAGGTATTAATATTATTTTTACCCAGCAGTGGGTTTTTTTTTTACCTTGGAATCTCCTATTGATGCCATTTACTTACCCAGTCTATTTCTTATTGATGGATCTAGAGCATTGGTCCTAGCAGAGAAAAGTGAGCCCTGCATGTGTTTTACAAGTTGTTCTGGGTTCTTCTGTGATCTTGAGTCACTGAAGCATCTCTAGAGTGATTTTGGTGGACTGGCCTCTCCAGAGAAGGTTCAACATTGTTCAATGATTTAGGTAAATATGAATAATGTATCTCACGGTGGCTCGCTGGAGTCCTAAAGCTTTAAAAATGGCTTTGTGACCATTTCCAGGGGGATAACAATGACTGTTTTGGATTTTTTGATCTGTTCTTTAATTTCTTTAGATCGGGACATGACGTGTCACTTTTGAGATCTTTTATGGCCCTTTTCCACTAGTACCTACTCAGCCATGGCTTTTCCACTAGCAGAAGTCAGGCTGAGTCGATTCCATTTTTAGTATCAACTTCCCTGTGGTGCCATCAGGGCCAAGCAGAGACTAAAAAGCAACGTCAGAAGCCTACTTCATGTAATCAGACGGGTTCTATTTCAGTGATTTCTGGATTCTACAGGTATGGCTGTAATCAGGCCTCAGTTTGGCTAGGGAAAACTGAACTCTGCTGTACCAAAGAAAGTTCATTCTTGATTTATGCAAATTGATAGCTTTTATTATACTCTATAGATTCTCTTTGCACATGGTCCCTGCTGGAAGTATTGCTACTTTAAGCAGAGTGGGCAAACGTCAAGTCCCGCTGGAAAAGGAAATCAGCATCTCCATATAGCTTCTCAGCACAAGGAAGCATGGAGTGCTTCAATATTTCATGGTTGACGGCTGCACCGACTTTTGACTTAATGAAACACAATGAGCGAACATCAGTAGAGGAACTTGACTTTCCAAATCATCGATGACTGTAGAAACTTCACAAGGGACCTCTCCACTCTCCCCTTCAGACTACGGGAAGAGTCCCGGAGATTTTTAAAAGCTGGCCACTAAAGCACAGAGAGAAAAGAAATTGATAGTAAAAATCAGTCTCTGTATTTTTATTTTCTGTTTTATTGTGTTTCAAGTCATTTGGCCAATCATCCACCTTAATCTTTTTAATTGACAATTACAGAGAATCTCCTCATGATGATCGGGTCCTTCACACATTTCTACAACCCTTGCATTCTTAGCTGACCGAGTACAATAGAAATATCAGCGAGACATTCTGTTAGCTGTGGCAACAGAAACATGTGTAACAGTGGCCAATAAAAAGCCAGTATCCACATAAAGGCAGAACCACCAGGAACCCGCAACTGTGTCATTACCTCATTTCCAATAACATTTGGAAAGAAATTTGATTTAGGCGTTGCTTCTGACCATTACAGTGAAACAGACACAGAACTCTCCCCTCCTAGCTTTAAGGCTCCGTGGTCCTATAACAGGTTGTCTCTATGACACAATGGCTTTTCCTGTTGGCTAATCAGTCTTCTGTGGCGAGTGCAGTTTCCAGGCTCCGGTGATGTAGCGCAGGCGAATGAAAATCAGATCCCGTCCCATCTGCAGCCAACTCCAAAATGGGACCAGTTTGGACCCTGGAAGAGGAAAAATAAAATAAAATCAGGGACCCTTTACTTTCACCGTTCAGCCTGAGTGGGGGGACCTATAAAGTTTAGTGGCACCAACTCCTAAAAATCCACCCTGAATCCAAATGTATATTGTCAAGATTGTGTCATTTCAGAGACCTCGCCTGAAGTTTCTGTATAAATACCTCTAAATTATCGTTCAGTTTATTAGAATCAAACTTTTCACAGGTAATGTTAAAGGAGTCATAACCTAGTATTATCTTGGATACCCACGCTCTATTATAGTCTTTCAGGCCCTTCTAAAAAAGAAAGGTGAAAAAAATTAACACAGAGCTCCTCTGACCCTTATTTCTGAAGGCATTATTGTCTCGCGAGATCTGATGTGATACTTTGTCATTGTAATAATGCAAATGAGGGGCGCGTTGATTGGTGGCAGGAAGGAGGGGGGTTGACACCGCAGGTAACACTTCACCATATCCAACCCATATCTACTACTCCCGCTAGCATACAATAGCCACATTAGCAGTTAGTTGCTGTTTGTTACACACAGCAGAGCAATAAAAACACAGCCTTACCGTTTCAATTGCAGGCAAGTCTCTGATTGTTGGAATTGCCCCTTTTTCCAAACAGAGTTTCGATGCCAACTTCGCCTGATATTGTCCCAAATTAGTAAAAGATTCCGGCGTAAAAAAAATAGAAAAAATATTTCCATGTTGATTCTGGCAGTCAACAACAGAGCAATTTACGTGTGCACCAAGTTTCTGGCAGAAATGGTTTTAGCTAATTTAGCTGATTAAAATAAAAGGCTGACACGAATATGTCTTCTTCATGCATCATTGCATGAAGAAACTTTCTGCATCTTTCACGGTCGAGTTCGTACTTCGAATCGGTGATGTGTCGGTCGCGAACGAACCGGCTTTAAGAGCTAACTCTTTGAAGTGAACGATTGGAGTCGGTTCGTCATTGGGAGCCTTTTTTTTTTTTCATTCCCCCCTGCTTGTTTTGGTACATTTGGTACACATCGTTTTGCATTAATTTTGGTAATAAATACACTTGAAGCAACAGAAAATCTGAGGAGCCGAAAGAGCCGGCTCTTTATGGTGAGTCAAGCCAAAAGAACTGGCTCTCCAAAAAGAGCTGATAGATTAATATAGGGACAAACAAGAGGTAAAGGGCGAAGACAGATGTCCAAACATTCCATGACAAACCAACCAACCTTCTATTTCTGTCCAGTTCACCGCCACTTCTGCTATGGGGATTTTAAAGCACTGGGCGATGTACAGGAGCTCCACATCAAAAGCCCTAAGACAGCAAAGACAGATACAGGTCTTCAGCAATAAATCCAAGTTTACAGCAACTAAATGAAATAAAAAGGGGAAATAAATAATGTAAACTCTTTTGTTGACTGCTGATGGTAAAGTGCTTCTTTTTATATTCTATTAATTATAACTTAAAGGGGGGGGGGGTGTATTATGCAAAATGGACTTTCTGAAGCTTAATATCCTGAGAACATGTCTTTCCCTCATTAAAAACATGCCTGAAGTGTTGCTCTGACCCATTCACTCATGTTAGAGTAATCTTTGAGTCTCTGCTGGTAGTTCTCGGGGTTGCTGAAACGCCCACCTATCCCCGCCTTTTCCACCTATCCCCGCCTTTTCCACCCATCCCCTCCTCCGACCTTCAGTACTCAGCCGAGAGCCTCGTCCCTGCAGAGCTCCCCTACTCCTCCCCACCTCACACAACTCCCAGGTGCACAAATTATTAAACACCAACTGCAGCTGCGTGTCTTTTGTGGGATTTATTTTCCGACTCCGTGCATGCTGCGAGGATGCACGGTATGTGACGTACTGAACGGGGAGTGTCAGAAAGAGTAGGAGGGTCTTAGAGAGGCACAGGCGAAAATCAAGGCGTCCAATACGGAAGTAAATTTCTTTAAGGTGGATTTGGATATAAGACGGACTTTTAAAAGACTTAAGGTGACAATTTTATTGGAGTGTGCTGTAGAAGGGTAATATGTGCCTGGAAGAAGCATAATACCCCCCCTTTAAAGAACTAGTGTGGTCACTCTCCTAGAATTAAAAATAGACAAATAGAAAGTGCTGAAGTATTTTTGGTATTATAGAAAGTACATTTATGAATTATAGAAATGAATTTTTAATGAATAGAGCTATAAAGTAACTCATTTAGAAGCCCCTACAAAAAAATGTTAGGGTCACCCCTTAGATCAACACGTTTATATTTTTCATCTTGACTGATTTACTAATATGATAATTTTCAAAACCTATAGAAAAAAAAAAATTCCAACAGAGGATACATGTGCGGTGTCCTGCCAGAATATTAATATTTTCACTAAAACTCATTTTGAAACATTTCAACCACCAATTTAAATAATCTTTATGCAACAGACCAAAATAAATCAGTACAAAATTAGGAAAATATGGAGTTTTTACAAAACAAAAAAACGAAAATAAAAAACTGAAAAGTTTGGAATGCATTTGTATTCAGAAAAGGGAACTGCAAACCTATCAAAACAACACTATCCACTAATGCAGAGAGCTCGGACAAATCAAGCATTATTTAGAGAAGGAACCAAGACGCCCATGATCCACTGCTCATTTATCTGTCGACAGGTCAACAATTAGCTGTGCACAGCAGTGTGGTAGGAAATTAAAATGGAATATTTCTCCCACCGTGAAACATGGTGGTGGCATCATCATGCTGTGGGGATGCTTGTCTTTAGGAGGGACCATGAAGATGCTCAGAGCCAGTGTTTCCCACACATAGACGAATCTGTGGCGATGCGCCACAGATTAAACTTCGACCGCCACAGATTCAACACCGACCAAAAAAATTTAAAATTCAACACCGACCGTCACATATTGCGTTTCGTTTTTCTTTTTTACTCTATTTAAAAACACGCAGCATTCGTTCAGCTGCATTTGCTTTCCCTGCTCTCTCTTCGTTTCTCTGTCACTCACTCTCTCGCTCACACACACACACAGCCCCTCCCCTCCGTGCACTCTACGTCTGTCTGGATCACCTGTGGAGGCGTGGCCTATTTGGTGCAGAGAAAACAGCTGGCGAAAGGTTGGAATCTCGTGAACACTTAACACACAATCACAGATTAAAAAGTGCTATAAAATTTATATTCTGAATACAATAGTTTCAGTGTGTTGATGTTACTGTAGGTCCCAAACCTTAGCAAACAAGCGATTGCGCCTTCTTTTAGAAAGTTAACTATAGTCGCAAGTTTGCGGTAAAATGTAGCCTAGTTGGGTTGTCGAGGTCAAAACACTATATGTAGCAGCTGTGAATCAAATAAACATTAATGTTAAGCCGTTTCTTTACTCTTACAATGAATGTTTGCTGCTTCAATCCAGATGAGTAGTTATTAACTTTTTTTTATTATTATTAAACTTTAGGAATTAGGAAATTCCTCTAGGAATCACCCCCCAGTTCCTTACCATCGCTCTACATGGAGAGAGGAGAAGGTCATGAGAGCAGCTTCACGTGTGAAAAGCTTGAAGCCACACTGTGTGTCTTTGATTCCCCTCACACAGAAGAACCACACCAGGAAGTGGAAGCCATACATTAAGAATGTACGAAACACAGATCGCTGAAGAAATACAAAATTGGCAACTTATTGCTTAGAATGGACACAATTTATAGCTTTTTAATCTTTAAGAGGACGAAGAATTTACCTGAGTTACAGAGTCTTTTTCTAGGTGAGCTCTGGAACCACAGGAAATGGCCAAGTTCTCCTGCATGAAAAAAGGACACGTTTTAGGGCATAATATTCACTGCTTTTTGAGTGTCTTCTTCAAACCTTTGTTTCGCTTTTTCTTTCCGCTCATATTAGGTGTGGTACCTGACTATTTTCTGAGTATCATTTTATTTCTTTATGAAGCCATTTAAGTCTGAACTGAAGAAAAGAACATCATGACAACCAAGGCTATCTAGTTTGTCAACTTCCTAAGCAAGGAAAACATTTTAAATCAGATCTTTATACAAGCAGAATGTCACAAAGACATGTTTTGCCATTTTTTTAATATCTGCGTTTGTAAAAATTTGACCTGCCAATCCTGAATTTAGCTGCTTCTGAAGAACTATGGTACATAAATATAGAAGAACAGCCTTCTAAACATTTTTTAGTCTGTATGCTGCTAGAAGCCATCTTTTTATATTAAGAATTATTGTATTAATTTCTATAAGTTGTGTGCGAAAGAGCAGCATCAGAGCAATTAGGGTAGTTTCTGCTTTTTCTCAAACCGAATGAGCCACAGACATAAAAAAAACAGTTACCTTTTAATTAGCTCCATGCACCTCTTTGCTTCTCTGACTTTGGTTTTAGACCTCTCACTGACACTTAAAATACCTAACTTTTAGTTTTCTTAATTCAGTAACAGCATCCAAACAAAAGAGGGTCCTTTTCAATGCAACTTAGCCGTTCAAGTTGAAAATGACTAGAGAAATACCCAGAATCTGATCAAGAACCACTTTGTTACAAGCCGGAAGTCACAAAGACTCAAATATTCTTATTTATTTGATTAAAAGATACGATTAGTTTGATCGATTTATTATTTCAGCACCAATGTAAAAATATTTTATAATCGTACAGAAGACTCTGGCTCCTTGGGTGCAATTAATAAGAGGTGGTTTCAACTTTTACACAGTACTATACATTTATAGGAGACAGTGAAGGAAAAGGAAAACCCAACTGGTCCAAGGTTGAGGTCTTTAAGCCCAGCCTCTACTTTCTCAATGTCGGAAAACTTTGTGGCTCCATCAGCATCTGCCATCAGTATGAGTTTCCCCCTGGAGCTCAGAGTTCCCTTTAGGAGCAGCAGAGAGACTGAAACATTAGCAATACCAAAACAAAATCTATCCAACTCAGTTAGTTCAGAAAAAGAAATATGATTAAAAACAAAAAAAAAAGTTTTCTGCAGTCCAATCTCACCATTCGCACAGCTCCTCCTTTCCCTCTATTCTTCACCAGCTTCAGGACCCTCACTTTATCTGCGCTGTATTTGTTGGTGTAATGCAAAGCAACCTTGTAGGACATCACAAAAAAGATTGCTGCTTTAAACCGCATCACTGAGCAGAACTCATGGGAACATTAAAAGAAAAGGAGAAAAGATTAAAACCATCACCTCTGTGGTTTTGTCTTTGCTGCCATCATCGACCACAATGACCTCATAGGTGAAAGAGGGGTTTTGTTTCTGCAGTTAGATAACAAAAGGGATTTTCAATCACAACATATGCTTTTAAACAGATAAATGATGCCACCTAGTGGTAGTTGTTGGAAATAATACCCACATCTTGAAAATAAGAGCTTTTAGAAGATGCTCCCCCACACCCAGACTCTGTTGGTTATTTCTTAGTAGTAAGAAATAGAACTCTCCTCTGACCAACAGCTTTCCTGTTACACCTCGGATGTTTTATCCTTTACCTCAGCCATGGACTCTTCTAATTCCACAAGGTTGACTTCAACCAAGTCAGGAAATGCTGCTTCGCCCTTTGCCTCATCCTCCCACTTGTCTGTCTCCAAAAATCAGCTGAAGAGGCAGCTGGAGAAACTGAACCGGAACAAGGCTGCAGGTCCAGATGGTGTCAGCCCCAGAGTCCTGAAGGCAAATTCAGCCTGATTTGCTTTGTCAGAAACTCCTGAAGACACAGGAGGAGCCTGTGACCACAATTTGGGAGACTGAAGAATTGTGAGTCAAACAAGGTGATCAGCAGCACAGGAGCACCACAGGGGACCGTACTCTCACCATTCCTTTTCACTCTGTACACCTCAGACTTCCAGTACAAATCAGAGACCTGTCATCTGCAGAAATACTCAGATGACTCTGCAATTGTCGGGTGTATCAGAGATGGACAAGAAGCTCAATACAGAGAGCTGGTGGACCGCTTTGTGACATGGTGTGGAAAAACGGTCTTACCTTGAATGTGAACAAAACAAAGGAGATGATTGTAGATTTCAGAAGAAACTGGGATAAGTCAAACACTGTTTCCATCATGGGAGAAGAAGTGGAGGTGGTTGAGGAGTACAAATACCTCTGAGTTCACCTGGACAACAGACTGGACTGGAGACTGAACAATGAAGCCGTCTACAAGAAGGGACAAAGCAGACTGTACTTCTTGAGGAAGCTTAGGTCCTTCAAGATTTGCAGCCATCATCTGTTGGGGTAGCGGCATCAGAGCCAGGGATTTAAAAAGGCTAAACAACCTGATAAAGTGGGCTAGTTCTGTTCTGGGGACGACTGTGGAACTTCTGGAGATGATGATGCAAAGAAGTATTCACAAAATCAAAAAAATTACGGAAAACCCTGAGCATCCTCTTCATGAGACTGTCATACAACAACAGAGCGCCATCATTCGAAGGCTTCTTCAGTTTAGCTGCAATACAGAACGCTACAGGAAATCCTTCCTGCCCACAGCCATCATGATCTACAACAACTCCTTAAAGAATTAATTATATGAGCTATACCAACACTTAATTTCCCTCTGGGATCAATAAAGTATTTTTGAATTGAATTGAATATAGTAAATAGTGAAAAATGGTGCAGCCAAAACACAGGAAAAAAAAAACATTACACTTTATACATTAGTAAGCACAATAAGACTTTTAATGTGATAATATATACTAAGCTAAGTACTTACTTGTCTGTTTTCCAAGTACTGCATAGCTTCATCAAGCATCACAGGCACTGAAATGCACCAAAAACAAACAGGCCCTTTCAATTTTATGATTGCACCATGACATGAAACCTAAGGGACAAAGTTTAATGCTGTGACTGGTGTTTGCCAATCAATAGTGAAGACTAGTTGTTCAGTTTAATGATTGTCATTTCATTGAAATAATACATTCTACAGACTACTGTCTCAATTGTTTTTTGTTGGGGTTTTTTTTTTTTGCTACTGCAAATAAGTTTCTGGCAGAAAACCAGAGATAACTCACTTCGTAACTCCTCATTGTAGGCAGGTATCACCACAGAAAGCTCTCTGGAAAATGGATCATGCAGACTTGGGAAGGGTTTCCGCTCTCCTGTGGCTGTGAGGAAGTATTTCTCATTCTCGTGGCGTGTCAGATGGATCATCCCTGCAGTCAAATGAGCGACTACAAGCAACTGAAAGGGAATGAATATGATAGTGAATCTTATATTACAACCAACAAGCCGTTTATGCATTTGTTTGTACACATGTTTAAGTCTAAAGTAAAAACAAAATATTGTCAATATTTTAGAAAAACCGGAAACAAACAATTTACCATATTTTTACTTGACATTGTGTTTCATGTTATTTGCTGGTTTGAAACATTAATGACTTCTAGATAGTCTTTGATTAAGAAATAACATATGAACAAATGCTTGGTGAACCCGGCTCAGCTTTATAAATGTAATATGATTTTCCTTCACGATAAAATGGGAAAAAATAAAAATGAGCCAAACAAATAAGTTGTTGAGATTTAAAATTTATCTAAATTTGGAAAGTCTCAAACGTTTTGGCCAGGACTACAGACGATCAATTCGAGCTTCTAGCTTCGCATTTTAATTAATTTCCTAACATGAACAATCGCATCTGTGTTAAATATTACTCACCACAATCAAAGCTAGAGCTCCCAAGGCAAAAAGAACTTGGACCATGTCACAGAGGTGATCCATTTTCCCCAAAACAGCCTTTGACAGACCACCTGGCCAGGTGGCTAGCTGCAAGGCTAGCTTGTTTCCTTGATGCTTGAATTCAAACTTTCCAGTCGGTGCTCCAGTTTCAATTTAACGACATGAAAACGCAAGCTTACAATACATTGTTCACGATGGATGTGATAAATAACCCGTCATATGTCAATTTTTCCGTGGGCTGTCCAGCGAACTCTGCTTCCAATCACAACTGAACACAGCGGCAACGCGGAAGTCACCCTCGGTTGGTGACACCATAGTCGACACATCATCAGATTTAGAAAAGAAGGCACCGCGGAGCTCCAGGACAGGCAGCAGTCACAAAAACACTGCCATCTATTGGTATAAGTGGGAACGACGGCGCCTTTCACATTAGCAAAACAACCACACATCTTGCATGGAGTCGCTTCGATCTTCTCAAAGTTGTAATTTCGTCTCCTAAATATGTTCAAACGGGAACAAACTCAGCACTGCTGTTGGGGGTTGTTCAAATTGGATTCTAGATCGGATGTCTGAGAAAGTTATGAGAAACAATAAAATAATGAAAAAAAAATACCGTAAAAAATGTATAACATGTAATAATTCTTCACAAAGGTACAAAGAACACAAATTACATATACTGTATATGTCAAATGAACCTTTTCCCAATTAGATTTAGGCCTACCGCTGTCAGGCGTTGTCACGGTAACGGCTGAACAGGTGTAGTATGTTTGACTAGCGGTATATTTTTCAGTTCATACCATTTGCCACCATCCACTCCAGGATAAACCTGTATTTTTTTTAATACATCTCCGCATCTTTTCAATAGGCTCTTGTAGTGACACATTTTTACTTTGACCGTGACATTCGAGCCAGCGCTTCTGCAATTGATAATTAGCAGGGACGCCATCAAAAAAGCCCCTTGTATGTCTTTGTCCGTCATAACAACCTCCTCTATTTTATAATTGCTCATTTGTGAGATGCACTTAAATTGCACATACAATTTAAGTCTTCACGTCGACGTCCAAGCGCTTTTCAATTGGTAAATGTTGTTTTTTTGTCTAGCACCCAGCAGCATTTGCGCAGCTAAATTGTTAACTGTAAAGTAGGTTGCTTAACAACTAGTCTCTTTTGAAAAAAGGCACTTGTTCTGAAAACATAAAATACACGTCAAACTTAAATGGAAACGGAGTATAAAACACGGCGTTCACTTCCCCTGCATTCAGTTACAGTCATAAATGACACAATTCCTGTTTGTAAAAATATTTAAAGAAGTTGTGTGTCGCACCATCAGCCCACTTCAGAAAAGATTTGGAGGACTTCATCTTAGTGACGTTTATTTCCTCCTCCTACCGGCCACCGTAGTACAAACCCACGTGTTTAAACAAAACATCATGGCGGCTGGCTTTAAGTAAGACTGATAAAACTTTGCATTTTTATTCGCAGAAACAATCCTTCTGCTTTAACTTATTGTTGCGTGTTAAGTGTCTTAAACAATCGTGGTACATTAGGTGTGTTCGTTGTCTGATTCCTAGATAATTATAGAACATGGCGAAGACGTGTCAGTTTCTTACTGCCTCTACAGCTCATTTAAGTAGTATATATCCGTAGTTTAGCCATAGACTATCTAAATCTCTTTGTTGTTGTGTTGTTTCCATCTATCCTGCAGGACCGCGGAGCCCCTGGAGTATCACAGAAGCTTTCTGGTTCGTTAAATCAATCCATGATTGTCATCGATCTTCTGATTCAATAACTGTTTCTGCATACTTCAGTTCAAAAATCAACCTGAACTTGTTTTTGCACCAGAAAGAAAACTGTCGACCTGATGGACGGGAGCTTTCTGAATTCAGAACCACAACACTGAACATTGGTGAGGGGAGATGCTGGTTCTAACCATAGGATATATATATATATATATATATATATATATATATATATATATATATATATATATATATATATATATATATATATATATATATATATATAAGAGTGGGTCAGAACCAGAGGCATATATATATATATATGTCTATGGTCCTGACCCATTCTTACTCTTTATCTACGGGGATATTTGGGTTACATGATGCATTTCTCTTCTGATTCAGGCTCCATATCCACCGCAGATGGTTCTTCATTGTTGAAGATAGGAAACACAACTATTATCTGCGGAATCAAAGCGGTACAGGCACAAACACTCAGCTCTTTCAAGTTTTACAATTCTCTTTAAAAAAAATAAATACCAATACTCATCTGCTAAATCAGTCCGACTCACCTTGGCTAAGGTTTGTCAATTACAAAACACAATTTCATGGTTAGTTTTTGTATTTGTTTGGCAGTGTTGTAAATCTATGATCAAGATAAAACTTTACTGCCCCTAAAACAAGATTCAACATGAAGATGCCTCTGGTGACATCACATTCTCTTCAATGGGATGTTAATGTTTGTGGAAAATGGTGATAAAAAAAAATCCAGCCTGATAAGAAAAACAGATCTAAAAATTGGTTCTGGTATTTGTCATTCTGTTGTGGAAATTCCATTTAAATATTAAATAAAAATAGCTAAAACCTGCATTTTTTATATATATATATATATATATATATATATATATATATATATATATATATATATATATATATATATATAGATGATATATATATCTATATAGATGATATATATATCTATATAGATGATATAGATATATATATCTATATATATAGATATATCATCTATAGATATATCATCTATAGATATATCATCTATATAGAGATATCATCTATATAGAGATATATATAGATATATAGATATATAGATATCATCTATATAGATATATATCTCTATATATATATATCTATATATATATATATATCTATATATATATATATATCTATATCTATATATCTATATATATATCATCTATATATATATATATCATCTATATATAGATATATATCTATATAGATATATATCTATATAGATATATAGATAGATCTATATCTATAGATATATATATATAATATATTTAAAAACTTTTGTTTTTTTATGATTTGTAACCAAAATTATTAGGTACCATTGTGGAAGTTCCAAAAAGCCACTTGTGGCTCAGGAGCCGCAGGTTGCAGACCCCTGGGATAAGGACATGCTGGAATGGTCAGATTTTTATGCCGAAAATTATTGGCAGTCAAACCGAAGGAGGATGAGCCCAATCCTACCAGTTAGCCCCTCCATGTATACAGTAAAGCGTATGCCCTCACAATTATTTCTATAATGAAAGTAAGAGGTAATAAAAAAAAGACATTGCTCTGGAGTCAGATACATTTTACATGTAAGCTATAGTCATAGTTCAGACTGACTCAGTGCCACTAAACACGCAGATCATGTGACAATTTAGGTTGATGCAAGTGAAACAAATAATTTACTCTTTATGTATTGCAAATATGAACAAAAACAATAATCTGATAAAAAAACTCTAACAAGTATAACAAGATTTGTTAGTTAAAGTAGTAAAAATAAATGTTCACAATCCATGGCAGCATATTTCACGGCTCATAGGAATCTAACTCTTAATCAGTTTATAAAAGTTGAACCTGGTTGCAACTCAAATGTTTCAAACTCTTATGTTGAAATCTGTCAAACCATTTATCCACCATAGTATTTACTAAATGCCAGCTGAAATTCTTGATTTTTGTTTGCCTCTTGTGATGTCATCAACTTAAATACAAAGCAGAATTAGATTTTTGCTTCATTGTGCTTTGAAAAACATCCACACTTCACTCACCTCAGCTGTTGTTTTATTACCAAAGAGTACATATTTTGGTGAAAAAATTGATAGCCATTTAAAAATTTTAAATGAAGTGTAAGAATTAAGTTTAACCGTCAGCGAAATTCTGAATCCTACATCCAGTCAGAGATGTTCTACGTGTCAGTCAGTGCTGCTGTTAGACTTTCAGTGATAAACAGTTTTGTACTGTTTGGTTTCTCATTGAAACATACAATGTTTTTTTCTGTGCAGGAGTTGGCTAACCCTACAACAGAGGCCCCTGGTAAAGGTTACATTGGTAAGTACGCCTTTTTGCTATCATGTATTTATGTAGAAAATCACTTTGTAATACTGCTTACAATGTTTTTGATGATCCTTCAATGTTCCTATATGTATAACAACAACAAATGAGGCTTGTGAGAAATAAACAGGAACTAACGGCTGCACCTTCTGTAGTGCCCAACGTGGACCTGCCTCCTCTGTGTTCGTCACGCTTTCGGCCCGGTCCACCAGGAGAACAGGCCCAGGCTGCCAGCCAGTTTATTGCTGATGTTATTGAAAGGTGTGACCAACACTTGCAGTGTGCCGGTGCATGTGTTCATTCTCTAAATGCTCGTCTGTGTGTATGTGTGCCGCAGCTGTGAGGTGATCAAAACAGAGGAGTTGTGCATCGACAGAGGAAAGGTAACTTCAGGAATTTGTGCACATTGGTACCGTTTGTGATTGCTCTATGTGATAAATCATTAATGATTCCCGTTTTTATTGTTGCAGCTTTGCTGGGTGCTCTACTGTGACATTATGTGTCTCGACTATGATGGGAACATTCTGGATGCTTGTATAATCGCCCTGCTGGCTGCCCTGAAGAACAGTATGTGCTGTTAAAAGTCAACTTCACTGGAGAGAAAATATTCGAGATGCACCAATCAGTCAGACAGAGATCATATTCGGCAAATTTTCCATTGGTCAAAACTAAAAACTCCCAATATTTTAGTCAACCAATCACAATTGTTGGATCAGAGCATAAGTTGATATTAGCCAGGATAAGCCTAATGGATGCATCCTTTAAGAAAAACAAGTTTTTTTAAAAATGTGTTTTATAAAAATGTTGTGCTTGCCATGTTATCTTGCAGGCTTTTTTAAATTCAATTCATGTAGTAAATGGAGTCTTTAATTTAACCTTCCCTGCTCTTGTTCCAGCACAGCTCCCAGAAGTCACCGTGAACAAAGAGACATGTTCACCAGAGGTGAATTTGGAAAAGCGACAAAGACTTCATATTCACAAACATCCTGTTGGTGCCTCTTTTTGCATCTTTGATGAGTATGTTTCTCTAGTTTTAAAGAACATTTTTTGTTTGTCCATAATTTGCACCAATCATAAGCCGTTATGAGATCATCACAATAATGAGATACCTGATAACCTACAGGGAAAATGCTACAATTTCATGGTATTTAACAAAATTGTTAACATGATCACATTGATTTTATTTAAAATAGAGAACAAAATTTATTCTACTGGTCTGAAACAAATCTAACATTTAGAATACTACAGTTATCTTTAATATAAAGCAGTTTTTTTTGACAAGGACACTTAAGCAAATACATCTAAACAAAAATTGAGTTGCATTTCTCAGGTCCTTGTACAGAATATTATACCAATTGGCATTCTGCTCTTGAACGTAACATAAGTATAATAAGCTCTAATTAGTTCCTGATAGGAGTTTTGGGTGGCGCTCCTTTGGCCTCCCTGCTATGGCCGCACGTTTCCCCTGACTTGCAATATTTCTAAATGTTTAAATTTCTTTGGAAGTGAGGGAGAAGGGCAGTAGTCATCTTTCAGCCAGCTGACCAGCAGGATGACAAAACTCTGGCAACCTCACTCCGTTCTTTGGAATCCTATTTAAAATATTTCACAGTGTAGGGACGTTAGGATAGAAAAATGATTTTGCTATGCCCCATGGCTAATTTGAACCTGTGCTAATCATAGCTCTCTCTCCACAGCTCCATAATAATTGTAGACCCCACAGCTGAGGAGGAGAGTCTGTCAACCGCACATCTAACCGTGGTCACAGATGAGGAGGATCGTCTTTGTTCTGTACACAAACCAGGTAAGATGCACCATGTGGTGACTCACTTTCAAATACTTAAACATGCAGGAATGGGAACAGAAAGGCTGTTCAGTTTAAAAAGTACTGAATTATTACTTAACATTCAAAAGTTGATTTGATGCCATTTCTTGCACCTTTTTTGCACATGTGGACTTTTTTTACTTTTCCCAAAATAAAGTATAAGTGATGCTCTAATAAAATTGAACCTTTGATTTCTATATCTGCCAAGTCTTGGGTGGAAAAAAAATAGCTTGAAAAATATTTGCATTTCCAGACTTTAAACTCCATTCCATTATCAGAATGTTGTGTATGCCCTTAATAGTGTCTACTTTAATCCTTTCCTTGTCCTTTGATCCTTCCACTTTTATTGCATGTATCCTTCTTTACCTCTGATCTTGTACTTTCATCATCCATTACTTGTCCTTACTTTTGCCCTTCTCTATTACTTCCTTCTTTCTTCTTCATTCCTTGCACCCTTCCTAGTCTCTTTTCTTCCTTCTTCCCTTGCATCCTACTTCGCCTTCCCTCCTGTTTGTAGATGACAAGTTTAACGCTTGTCTGGTGTAGAAATATTTACCATCAATTAATAGTGAAGTATTTAATATTTTAAAGCAAATGCAAAAGACCGGAGCTCTGAAAAGTTGAGTCTACTTTTTACATGAAAAATGTTTAGAAACTCTGTGAAAGGTTGCAACACATCTTCTGAAGTCTTATAATACTAAAAATGAAAGGAAATGTGGAAAAGCTTTTAACCAACACTTTTTGTGTATCAGGTGGAACTTCACTCTCAGGAGAGAAGTTGCAGGAGTGCATCAACCGAGCAACTGCCCGTCAGAGGGAGATCCACAAACTCATTGACAAGGTTCTAGACAGCGTGAAGACAACACAATAAAAACAGTAAAGGCAATGTTTTATATCTAAAAGCTGTATTTTCCACTGTCAATATATATTCTTTTTTATTAATAACAATAAAACTGATGACAAAGACTGCTTAAAAAATTTCTCAGTGTCCAGAAATGCATCGCGCACGCACAGCTGATGTCATGTAAAGAATATGCTCATGGCTCCTGGACTTATTAAAAGGTGATGCCTTTTCAAAATATGCTGTACAAAAAGTACACCGTCTTGCATGTTGATCTTGAGTCCTGTTTGCCGGAACCGCTAACAGAAGAAACACTTCCAACAGACTGAGAGGTAGACAGCTGCCCCCAGGCAATACTCCCAAGATCAGATTTGCATTTTCACAAAGTCATCATGGTTACATGGAGGATTTGGTGTCAATATAAGCTCAGCTTGGATCTGTGCTTAAAGGGCAGTATCTACTGGGGGTTTCGGGGTATTTGGGGGGGGTCAACAAAGCAGAAGCAGGAGGATCAGGCGGCCTTGTGCAGAATCCTCCTGAGAATGTGCATTCGGGATCCTCTCAGTCCTCGCAAAGAAAAAAAAAAGAAGAAAAAAAGAGCAAGTCTCTCCAACAGGAAAATGTAACGAACGCCCACAGCTTACCAGCCTCATCTTCTTCTGGACTGTCTCATTTGGTAAGAATAGGGCTCCCTGTTGTACAAATCTGATCCTCCACAGTGGATGTTTTGGTTTTCCAAAACTTCTGAGAACCAATACGTACAAATTTATCAGCTAGAAAAAGCATAAACAAGTCTTTAGTTTTGTCTGCTGTCTTAAAAGTGAGGCAGGCAAACAACACAGTATAGATCATTCATGTCCTTGTGTGTTTATGTGTGTGTTTGGGGAGGGGATGTTTTAGTGTGATTTCTGTCTGTTATGACTTTGGGAGGGGCTGTGGCGTGCTCCTCTTCCTTTTACTTCTTGGCTGACTGCCGGTATGTTGCCGTGGTGCTCCCGCCAGTGGAACTGCTGCTCCCATAGCCATTTGCTGCTGCTGCTGCATTTGGTGCTGCAAGAATTGTAACTGTTCAATAAAAAAGTAAATAAACAAATCAGAAAAGTTTCACAGTTTTTAAGTTGAATAATTAGAAAAAGTGAGTCGCTTAATCTATGTGTAATCATCGCCGGCATCATTTTAAATTTGAACTGCCACTGATGTGAAGCAGCCTCCCTCATCGAAACTGAATCATATCTTTAATATGCTTTGTGCCACATTAGCGAGGGTTAGTGAAGCTCTATTAGAGGCTGGTTTGCACAACATACAAGAGGAGTGTGCGGAGAAATACAGAAGAGAGGTTAATGGTTTTCAGAAGGGAGGGAGAGGAAGTGTTGGGGAGTGAGGCAGGATGCAGTCAAGCAGCACCAGTGTTGTCTGGAGACACACATTATTGGCTGTGATCCCAGTGAAGACAAACATGCAGCTCAGCAACCGTTCTTTCTGCTCAGAGAGTGAAGAAAACCCTTCAATTCATGCCTGCAGCCTATCAGCCTATGATCACTTGTCGTGATGCAATCAGGAACTTTTCAACAGTTCGGCGCCAACAGAGATACTGAACATCCCACTGAAAACAGCTGTTCAAGACCATGCCTGCCTCCCAGACTGACCCACTGTTAGTTGCTGCCATTGCTTGTGATGTGTGGGTTGTTGGGAGAAACCCAAACATACAGCACAGTGAAAAATAAATCTTAAACATGAAAATAAGTGTAATATGTTTTGAATGAAAATCAGACCTTCGATGAGCTATTAACAGAGAAAAAAAATCTAGTGCTTAATGTTTTCAGCACCTTTTGGACAATAACATGATGTGCAACATATTCTTTTAAAAATTCCTTTAAAATTTAGGTCTGATCAAATACTAAATGTATATAGTACTTTGAAAAAGTATTTTGTTTTCGATGAGTTGCATTTCATCTCAACAAAGCCTCAATGTAAAGAGTAGAGCAGTTGGAAGAGAATTTAAATTCCTATTCTGTTTTGATAGTGCGGCCATACCGAAGTTTAATAAATTTCACCTGGATTTTTGCAGGTGCACTCTCCATGGATTGTAAAGCGAGTCCAGATTATATTTTTTACGCTTCAGTCAGCGAAGATGGTCTGAATTCATCACGCAAACTATGCACTCGGGAATATAACAGGGCTGATTGCTATTGTTTGGCAAAGCGGAAAGTACTATTGTTTCCTTCCTCCGACTTTCCCACAAGCAGCACTTCTATGCACCTCCATCTTAGGGGTAAGTAGTTGTTGTGGAGCAGTATGGGACATGTAGTATGATTGATGTGAATACAATACAGTAAGGCGACCAGGTAATAATAAATATGTGATTTTGTAACGCGGGCCCTGAGCTCGACACGTCAGGCATAGGGTTAACTGTTGAGTGGAAAGAAAATGATGCAAGATTTTTACCATTTTTGACCAATAAAAATCTGAAAAGTGTGGCAAGCATGTCTGAATATAAATGCATGCAAGACTTTAGATTTTGATCCGTTTGCAGTTATTGTGTTGGTCTTTCACATGAAATACAATTAAGTTTGTGGTTCTAAAGTGACAAAATGTGAAGAGGTTCAAACAGATTTGAATACTTTTTCAATGCACTTTATGTAAAAGAATTGAAAAAAAGCAAAATCCCATCTGCTTTAGGATTTGAAACATCAAAAAATACATGTCACCTAATTTCCCTCAAAGTTCACAGAATAGTACAACAAACAGCTGCCTGGTAAATAAAGTCATAGACACTTGGCTGCTTGCTCATGTCTCTGTGTCTGGCTTCTACAAACATCTCTGAGTGTATATGGATGTTAATGTTGCTGTATTACTTGAATCTGTGGCTGGTGCTGCTGCTGAAGCCTTGGAGAAGGCAGCGGGGGCCCAGACCCGTCCAGCCCACAGCCCAACTGGGACAGCACTAAGGGGAGGAGGAGGAGGGAGAATGGGGAACCCCAAGAAGGAAATGGGTGATGATAAGAGAGAGATAAGGTCAGAAAGAGATATGGGGTGAAGTGTGATGACAGAATAGGCACAAAGAGGAAAACATTGGTGAGGATGAAGAGAGGGAGAGTGCAGTTTCAGTAAAAGTACCACACAGATGGATGAAAAGAGAGGGCAAAAGGGTGAAACGTTGGAGGAAATCCAGTGGCACATTCAAAATTACAATGTGCATGGATTATGGACAAATAGCATGAATTGGAAGGTGAGTTAAGGTATAAAGGAACCGAGTAAATTGAGAGGAAGAAGGGAAACACAGCACGAGAGGAAAAGGCAAAAGGGTGGGGGCAAAAAATATAACAAGGGGAAACAAAAAAAAGAGAATGTAGCAGAGAAGAGGGGGAAGTTGAGTCTCTCCTGCCAGTTTTACACGTTCCTCTATGAGAAGAACAAGAGCTAACTTCAACAAAATGATCATGGTTATTTACAGACTAAAATTATGAACAGTAAATACAATAACAACAACAATAAATCTTATCTGATTCATATTAGTCAGTGGGATGGTGTCATCTGTGTGGAAGCAGGTTAAAGTGGTGACTGAGAGTAGAAGTGTGTGCTGCTGGACTGCTGTGTTCCTGAGTCGGTGTGGCTCATACCTGCTGCCTGTGGAGGCATGAAGCCTCCAACCCCGATATTGAAGACAGCCGTTTGCTGGTTTCCTAAACTCTGATCAGATCCTTGGTCACTCTAAAAAGACAGACGACAACAGGTAACAAGACAAGATGATTAAAATTAAATGCAGCTGACAACAGAGACAAACCTGTACAATCCTAAACACGTCTGTTGTATTGCAGGTTTTAGCAGACAATTACACAGTTTACAGAAAGAGGGCAAACTTAGAGTAGATAAGCAAGTAAAAACCATAAAACAGTGTCTCAGAAAAGTATTTAGAATACTAATTCAAGTCTTGTCACATCAACACCAAATACGTCATTATACGTCCTGATATTTGAAATGACACAATATAGGGCATAATTGTGAAGGTGAAGGAAAAAGATACCTTCTCAGACAATAAAAACATATCTAACGTTTTGACCTACAGTATATGAAAAACACATGGCAAAAATCCTAAATACGACATCCCCACTATGAAACATGGTGGTGGCAGCATCATGCTGTGGGGCATGCTTTTCTTTAGCAGGAGCAGGTAAGCAAAGTGGCACAATGATTGTGAAATGGAAAGAAAGTGAAAAATGTTTTTTTAATTTGGATCAATATTCTGACAAGTGTAGTGTACTTTTGTGTCCCTGCCCCCAAAGACAACGCCTCATTGCACCAATTTTTGTTGCAATCACAGCTATGCCATTTTGCACATCTACAGAAAGCAATTTTTACCCACTGTTCTGTGCAAAATAGCTCAAGCTCAGTCAGATTGCATGGGGAACATCTGTGAACATCAATTTTTCAGACTTGGGACAGATTCTTGGTTAGATTTAGCTCTGGACGTTGACTGAGTCATTTAATTGTTAATGGTGTGTTCAAAGTGATGCACAATGTTAGCCGTCCACCACACAGTGCTCTTCATGTAGGTCAAAAAGTTAAATTTCTCATCTAATTCGAGATGTCACTTTCTTTGCACCTCACATTTATACACTACTTTGTGTTGGTCAAACAAATAAAATCCTAGTACTGAACATTTAAGTCTATGGTTGTTATAAGCCAATTACAGGAAAAGTTCAAGGATTATAAATGCTTTTATAAGGCACTGTAAAATAAACTATTTTCTTAAAATCAGGCATGAACAAGCAATGACAGGTCTAAAGGTTTTTTTGTACCTTAAAGACATTAGAAATATTAACTTTGACACTGAAATCACATACATTGTTGCATATCTCTGGAATTGTGTGAATGCACTGGCGAGAGATTGTAGTGCTTTATATAGAGTATATACAGTGGCTTGCAAAAGTATTCGGCCCCCTTGAACTTTTCCACATTTTGTCACATTACAGCCACAAATATGAATCAATTTTATTGGAATTCCACGTGAAAGACCAATACAAAGTGGTGTACACGTGAGAAGTGGAACGAAAATCAAATTATTCCAAACATTTATTACAAATAAATAACTGTAAAGTGGGGTGTGCATAATTATTCAGCCCCCTTTGGTCTGAGTGCAGTCAGTTGCCCATAGACATTGCCTGATGAGTGCTAATGACTAAATAGAGTGCACCTGTGTGTAATCTAATGTCAGTACAAATACAGCTGCCCTGTGACGGCCTCAGAGGTTGTCTAAGAGAATGTTGGGAGCAACAACACCATGAAGTCCAAAGAACACACCAGACAGGTCAGGGATAAAGTTATTGAGAAATTTAAAGCAGGCTTAGGCTACAAAAAGAACCAAGCCTTGAACATCCCACAGAGCACTGTTCAAGCGATCATTCAGAAATGGAAGGAGTATGGCACAACTGTAAACCTACCAAGACAAGGCCGTCCACCTAAACTCACAGGCCGAACAAGGAGAGCGCTGATCAGAAATGCAGCCAAGAGGCCCATGGTGACTCTGGATGAGCTGCAGAGATCTACAGCTCAGGTGGGGGAATCTGTCCATAGGACAACTATTAGTGGTGCACTGCACAAAGTTGGCCTTTATGGCAGAGTGGCAAGAAGAAAGCCATTGTTAAAAGAAAACCATAAGAAGTCCCGTTTGCAGTTTGCCACAAGCCATGTGGGGGACACAGCAAACATGTGGAAGTAGGTGCTCTGGTCAGATGAGACCAAAATGCAAAACGCTTTGTGTGGCGGAAAACTAACACTGCACATCACTCTGAACACACCGTCCCCACTGTCAAATATGGTGGTGGCAGCATCATGCTCTGGGGGTGCTTCTCTTCAGCAGGGACAGGGAAGCTGGTCAGAGTTGATGGGAAGATGGATGGAGCCAAATACAGGGCAATCTTGGAAGAAAACCTCTTGGAGTCTGCAAAAGACTTGAGACTGGGGCGGAGGTTCACCTTCCAGCAGGACAACGACCCTAAACATAAAGCCAGGGCAACAATGGAATGGTTTAAAACAAAACATATCCATGTGTTAGAATGGCCCAGTAAAAGTCCAGATCTAAATCCAATCGAGAATCTGTGGCAAGATCTGAAAGCTGCTGTTCACAAACGCTGTCCATCTAATCTGACTGAGCTGGAGCTGTTTTGCAAAGAAGAATGGGCAAGAATTTCAGTCTCTAGATGTGCAAAGCTGGTAGAGACATGCCCTAAAAGACTGGCAGCTGTAATTGCAGCAAAAGGTGGTTCTGCAAAGTATTGAATCAGGGGGTTGAATAATTACGCACACCCCACTTTTCAGTTATTTATTTGCAAAAAATGTTTGGAATCATGTATGATTTTCGTTCCACTTCTCACGTGTACACCACTTTGTCTTGGTTTTTCACCTGGAATTCCAATAAAATTGATTCATGTTTGTGGCTGTAATGTGACAAAATGTGGAAAAGTTCAAGGGGGCAGAATACTTTTGCAAGCCACTGTAGATTAACATATAGAGTAACTTGAGCTCTTTGGTAGGTAGCGCACACTAATTTTTTTAGCCAATAGAATTCGAGCTTCCACCTTCTCGGCTGTCAATCAACGTGCATGCACATCGCGCAAACCTGTGAAGGTGTGAAGACCTGTGAAAATCAGAATGGGCTAAAATCTTATACAATTTCAAATATTATTATTTTGCGCATCTTTGATTGTGTAGTCTTTTATGCTGCCAGTGTTTTGTTTTAAAATATGTGCCTCACCGTCTCCCCCTGCTGTTGAGGACTGGACGTAGCTGACTGACTCTGCTGTGGGGAGAACTGGGACAGCTGCTGCTGCTGCTGCTGCTGCTGCAGAGAGTTCAAGATGTAAGGAACAGTGGGGATCTGGAGATGAATAACATGGACACACCAACACGCACACACAAAAAAAGTGGGGGAGTAAAACACAAGGAGATAAGGATGAATGGAGGGTGGGAGGATAAGACGGGCGGAGGGAGGGAAATTGTGTACATGTAATGGAAAGGGGAGGAAGAAGGAAATGGGAGAGTTAAAAAGGAGCTCAATTTAGACTGTGGCTACAAAGAAATAGTCAGAACTAAACTGGATTCAAAAGAGGGATACTCTTGAGACTCAACAGTTTCAGTTAGACGATAGCAATAATATCTTCCCATCGAGTGTATAAATGTCACTTAGTAGCCTCTGGTTTGCTTATGCAATGAGATGAAAGGGAATAAAAGAAATTTTAATCTGTGCTACTACTTCACACGTCACGTGATAACAAAGGTAGGGGTGAGGAAAAATCCATACACATGCTTCCTACAGAGACTGACAGAGGGCATACCTGTAATAGGCTCAGAGGTCTCAGTCCAGCACTGTTGTTCAGACCAAAAGGACTTCCTGAAACAAACCAGGACCACACAACAGAATAAACAACAAATACCATTTTTCCTTTCTTAACAAGCTTATCTGTTGACTGATATTAGATCCATGTGACATATTGTACTTAATGGCTACATATATGTCCCATATAAACGTAAAAGGATTTTTTTACAATGTTATTCATTTTTGAGTATCTTTGAAAAGTAAACGTTCTCTTATTTACTCTGCATTTCAAGAGTGGTTAATTTCCGTTTTAAACGTGCTTTATGCTGCAATACTTTTTGGATACATTGTCAGAAGGTTGGACAGAAAGTATCACAAGGCATCATGCATTAACTGATGAATAAAGAATGGACCAATTATGGTACCAATGTGTGATGCATAAAAGGGATATTACTAACTATTGTGGACTAAAGCAAATGTGTAATAAATACCTAAAGTACCATGTAGTGATCACTGGAGATTTATTCCTAAAATACCACACAAACTGAACAGGTCTGTAGTTTTCCAGTGATTTGTAAGCAGTAGATCACCGTCTGAAGCAAAAGTGATGCGTTACATGCAAGCTTGAGTAACTATGTCATTTGTAAAGGCTGAGTGGTTTTAGATGTTAAAAGCCAAAAAAATAGCATTATGGTTGACCTGTGAAAGTCAGTTAGCTTGACTACCTTGCCATACATCCTTCCTGTTTTACCCATCTGATTTTGAGATCACTGGTCGCAAGTTCTTTCTCCAGCACCATGTCATCTAAAACTCTTTCAAACCTATTTATTAGCAAAACTGACACACAGCTTCCTGGTTGTTGTTAAGCCCTGGATAGACTGGTACAGATATTTTTAGATGGATATTTTCCCAGGAATAAAAAATAAGAAATTCTGCAAGTACATGATCTTTCAGATTAGATTTGGACTCCAATTAAAAGTATTCCTAAAGCTATACTGTGTCAGCAGGTTGGAATTTAATCAACATGATCTACTTTAGAATTCAAAAGAAGCCTGACCCTGAGCACAGTTAACGGCGATTCTCCCAGAACAACAGTAACTCCAAAAGCCATTATGTCCAGATCTGTTTCACTTTGTCTTGTTTCCATTAAAGCTTAAGATGTAAGGTAAAAAGTGAATCAACGAAAGAATAAGGTAAACAGGCCCAAGAGAACACAAACTACAACTACTTTAGAATTAATTTTAGACAAAAAAAATGTGTGCTTGAATCAGTGGTCTACTGTTGTTCACAAAACTGCTGAAGCAACAAATCATCCAGTCTGTCATCTTTGTCCCAGTGTGATATGGGGTACTATCAAGATTTCATGGAGATGTTAATGTCCTGTAATCTTTAACTGTTTTGTAAGATCCATCTTATGCCTATTAATGTTGAGCTTCTCGTCGCCTACTGGTGAAAAATCCATATTACAGCTATTATGATCCAGATATTTTGAAAAACAGAAGAGGAAAATATTAGTTTTAAAAAATCCGGTGCAGTGGAGCTGGGGGCAACAGTCCTTCCTGACTGTAGCATGTTTAATATCAGGAACCACTGCTAAAAAGTGGCTAAAGCAATTAAGAGAGCCAGGGGCCAGTTTTTACTTACCAGTCTGTGCTCCAGACTGCATGGTGGACATCAACCCTGCAGGTGGCAGGATTCCGCTCAGGTTAAGACCTGGACCCAGCATGGGGTTGGAGCCACTCATTAAAGTCTGGGGACTGCTACAAAGACAATACAAAATCATTATTATAAGACACCATGACGAGCAAATGACACTGTGACATCAAATGCTTTTTATTTCTTACCAGACAGAGCTGACCACGTTTATGAAGTTGAGCCCTGCTGGGTTGGCCATGACTTGTGAAGAGGTGGATCCTGTGGTGATGGATGTCCCCATGGTAGGAAGGGGGATGGACATGAGAGGTACAGACTGGCTAAGAGCCAGCTGCTGCTGGGCGAAAGGTGTAAGCAGGTGCGCTTGTGACTGACCCTGAACCATGGCAGGTTCTGAAAGGTTAGAGGTCACTGAGAGGGGAGTGGAGAGCGAGTCGGTGGGGTGAGGGGTTGAGCATGGTGTGTTGGTGGGTGTGGGAGTAGAAGGCTTAGGGGTTCCCGATCCTAAAGAGGAGAAAAAATATGGCCAGAATGGACATGAAGCTTGGTAAGAAGTATTTTTATGATTATTTAATGTCAAGATGATATGTACCAAAACATGTGAACATTCCCCAAACGTTTAAAGAGTGTTTCCATATTTTTCCAAATTTCTTGACATTTGGTCTCTTGCTGGGGTAGTAATCCATCAGAATTTGTCTTTTTTTTTTTTTTTTACATCTGTTAAACTTGGAAGCTGGGGGAAAAGCTGGGGGAAGAGCTGGCGGAGCACGCTCCAGTACAGCTCACTGTGAGCCCAAGAGTTAGTCAGACTTGGCAGTACTCACTCTGTGTGGAGCCCATAGGAGAGAGGGAGGCAGGTGACAGCAGGCCCACCTGGCCCAGCTCCATGGAGTGCTTCCTGTTCAGAGACTGGCTTTTGGCTGGAGGCGGCGGCGTAGGACACTTTAATAGACCACTCGTGGTTTGTGAACTATACGGATTACCTGAAAAGAAGATATTAACAGCACCCTTTACATGACTGCTCAGTATGCTTGGTTGAACCCTTTATAAAGCTTAAATTAGGTACCAGCAATCTCAGCTGGTGCTTTGATCCTTTGGATTAGAAAACCTCTGGTTAACCTTTGGTTTGAAGCTGGTGGTTTAGCAGGATTAATCATTTTCCTATAAACTTTTCAAAGGACAAATCCCCACTGACAAGTTTCTGTGCTGGGACTTGATCAAACTAAGACATTTGATGTCGTCCATTGTTTTAGTTAGACTGGAATAACTCTTTTTCAACTGGTGACACAATTGGAGTACAGTCCTTTAAAGTCAAAGTATTTCTTAAAATGAAGAGTAACTTTAAAAGACAACAGTAACATTTTTTTTTTAAAGTGAGCGAAAATGTTAATTATTTCTTCTAAGTAAGTATGCAAAGAAGCAAGAAAGCAAAGAAGCAAGAAAGAAAGAAAAATAGACAAAGAATATATAAATTGACAGGTGAATAGATAACAAAAAGATAATAGATGTGTCGATGGATGGATGGATAACAAACGGATGACAGACAGATGGTTGAATAATGTATCAATAGGTGATGGAAAAACAGATAGGTTAATGGACAAATTCAATCTTTAGAGGATGAGACTGGGAAAATAATACAAATATTTCTCCATTTTCTGTTTACTTAATCCAAACCTAGAAAATTCCTAAATCAATTTCTAGAATTTTCCAGACTGCGTAGGAACCCTGTCAGACGTACCTGAGGAGCTGCTGCCCGATCCTGAAGGCAGCTTTATGGGAGGGGGTCGATGCTTCACCCCTTTACCCAATACAGACGTCTGTACCAGAGGAGAAATACCATCACCCTGCAGATGACATCATGGCAAATTATAACAGCCCAACCAAGACATCACAGAATCTAGAAGCAACCACAAATCCTCAAAGAAAGGAAGGTTCTTACCTCATCTTTGCTGGGGGAAGGAGGCCCCTGTCCCACGTTGCCTGAGTTATGAGACATCCTGACCTCACACTTCACATCTTTCTCATAGACTCCTTTGTACTGAGTAAGAAACCTGTGAAACAAAAACAAAAATACAGAACTCTTTAGAAGTGCACAAAAAAATGCATATGACAGGATTAGGGAACAAACAATGGTAGCTAAAGATGAGACTGACCTTTCTGCATCAATCTTTGACCCTATGAGGAAACTGGAAATGCAAAAACACAGATGAAAATAAATAAATTAAAATTCAAACTTGTCAGGAAAAATGATTTTGGTGTTTGCATCCTTACGTCGGATGTATGAGCTTTAGATCTGGGCTTTCTTCCTCTGCTTTTGTTTCTTTAGCAGAGTAGATCTTCCCGTACACCAGCGGGTTTCCCATAGACTGGAAGATGGACACTTTGGTCCTCTGAGCTTGGCCTCCCACTTCACATTCAAATGTGTAGTCATCTATAACTTCCTGTAAAGACAGAACACCAGTGTTATGTCATCCACAAACAACCAAGTAAAGACTTTCCTCTCCTCTGGATGGATGGATTCATCGTCTTGAAATTCTGGCTGATTACGCAAATGTGCTTAAGGGTATTTACATTTTAGGCCTTACCTTCTTTATAATATTTCATTGTATCCTAGCAACTTCCCAAAATGAGAAAGTATAAATGTTTCACAACTAAATTTTATACATCTTTTTTCCAAGAGTAAAAACAGAAGTATTCCACAGTTTAATGGCAATTATTGGATGGACGGATGTATAAACGGATGGAAAAAAGATGTTGAACAGATGGATGGATGTACACACGAATAAATGGACAGATGACTAGATAGGCAGAATTATGGGTGGAAAAGTGGATACAATGTACTTTTTTTGCATCTATGCAGACTTGATAACACTTGACAAATAGTCCATACTTTTCACATCCATCCATTTAGACTTTGTACGAACCTTCCATCTATAAAGGAACAGTAGAAAAAAAAAAACACCCTGGCCTTTTTTTCTCCTACATTAGTTGAAGCAGGAGTGAAATTTAAAACAGTTCCAAATTGTTTCTGTTTTTATTATTTCCTTTATGTACACTAAATTAAAGTTACTGTGTGGTCATGTTGCACAATACAGCCAGTCAAAAAAATAACTTGGTTTTAATAGGGTCATTAAACATTTTTTAACAAGCACTTAAAGCTTTTTCTTCTGACAGCACACAGTCAGCATTGGTTTTCATCCTCAGGGAGTGTTAAACGCACGGGCCAAACTTACTTCAGCAGGCCAGATCACAGTGGTTGGAGAGTCTCCAAACTGCAAAGATTTGTCAACCACGGCATACTTTTCCACCTAGAGAGGAACCACAAAGCAGATCAGGATGGCTGGGTCACATATGAACAAATCATCATTTAGTTTTAGGGTAGCATTTTTAATTACCCCATGTTACTTACATCAACTTCCGTTGGTACAGTTAGCTGGCAGTTGTTCTGCTTCCACATGTCGACACACTGTGAATGTTATTTGTTGAGAGGCACGGATGGCAATATAAAAAGGGATAAACAGGAATTAGAAGTAAACATGGAAAAACACAGAGGTCATACTAATGCATAAACATGCGTTTATTTGTTATTTTAGAAACCACCAAGGCTTAGCTCATTATGAGATTCCCTGACATGTATACCATGATCTAATATCGAAGTATTTCAAGATCCTAATGATGATGATAATATATGATCATCACAGCTATAATATTGTTGGTTTCAACACATATTATTGTTATTTTAATTTTGGCACACAGCTCAGAGTAAAAATATAGAGTAAACACACACTGAATTTAGTAGCAGCACTGCAATATTCTGGACAAATAGGTATGGAAACGCCCAAAGAAACAAACGATACAGAAGAACATTAAACTCACACCAAAATCAGATGCTGAGGGAAACAAGCATTAAACCAACTAACAAATTGATTTCTCAGAGACATTAGCAGATGCATTCTTTGGTTTGCATGTTTATGAAGAGTGATACATAATGAAGCTGGATAGTGAACCCAAACGCATCTTAAAACAGTGAGAAATATTGAAAGATCAACAACCACAATTAGCCTGATTGTTATGAATTCATTTTCATGGACTTCAAACCTCAAGCCCATGGATCATCATTTATCTATTATTTTTGTATACCAACCTAATCCTTTACAGCGCCATGAGGAGGTTGGAATACGAGGAGCACAGAATAAATTGGCCCCAACAGCGGACCAGCTGACTGAAAATTCAAAATTCAAAAGTTGTGCTAACAAAAACACTCTTGGTATACAGCAGAAGAAAAAAAAAAAGAGTCATAGTTATACAGTATTTTGGGCGACTTTGGCTCAGTGGCAGAGTAGTTGTCTTGCAACGAATGGTCGTAGGTTCAATTCCAGCCTCCTCCTGTCACATGTGGATGTGCTTCTGGGCAAGGCACTTAGCTCCAAGTTGCCTACTGAGCTCTGTATCGGTGTATAAATGTGTGTGCGTTTGTTAGTGCTTAAAAGTGAAGTGAGACAAACCACAGAGATGAAAGCAGCTATTTAAAAGGAAGAAAAATGCTCTACAACATGATGAGACATTTCTGTGGTTTATTCAGGCTGCAAGAGAGAGCAAGACTTTCTGCAGATAACAGTAAGGCTCATCGGAGTACAGATAAATTGCTAAATCTGTCATGAAACATACTGGATTTGGAAATGTTAATGGCCTTTTGGAAATGTAAGTTCGGGCGAGAAACAACATTCTCTAGTGAATACACAGGGACTGTTGCTTTAATAACAGTAAGTGTTTGGAGAAAAAACAGGTTAATAAATAACTTTAGCATCTTTTTTGCTTAAGATGCTAAAAACAATTTATAATGTCACCCCCATAACCACTTCTGTCTTTGTTTTAAAGACAAAGTATATACCTGCTTTACAGGGAGTGCACTCACACATACATGTTTGTGTATATGCTCAGTAAAAATATATTTTCAAATTCTTCACACCTCTTTTCCTTCCAGTTTCATGCATGGTAAAAACCATCACAGGAGGTCACAGTGCTAGTCACTACCATTGTTAGAATATATTGCACAAGAGAACTGGTGAGTTTTCAGGCTTTTTGAGCCCACAACAATGTATCTAGCAACCAAATCTAGTAGTGTCGGACTACTTACATTTCCAACTTTTGAGATTTTTAGGTCTATGACAGGTGCAGGTTTCCTTTCCTTCCTCTTCTGAAGATAGTCGTAGAGTCGTAGCTGTGGTGGCACGGGCAGATGGGACAATTCCTGCTGCCTATTCAGAGCAGCTCGAGAGTGCCTCTTAAAACACCTACAATGTAAATAAACAAATACATTTATGATCAAATGCTTGGATCCTTCTCCTGCTTTCTTTTCACAATCCCATGATTAATATCCACTATTTCAGATTTTCCCCTTGTATGACCAAAATCAAACTGAACTCTTGCCAACACTGCAGAGTGTACTCAGTACCGTTTCATTGAGCGAGTGTTCATTTTCTGTTTGTTGTAGAGTAGACGGTTGGCTGTGCAAGTAACAGAAATGGAGGGGTCCAGGCACAGAGGTTCAGCTGTGGCCAAAATCAACTGACTCTCCAGCTGCAATTTATCATCCTACAGCAGAGAAGAAACGAGAGAAAGGGCCAACGAATGAGCTGACTTTAAAATGATTCAGAAACACATGAATGGTTAGAACTACAGCATACATCATCATTATATTTGCTGTAAATGCATAAAAATCCCAGAATATTGAAAACATTTCTAAGTGATATTGCAATTGAACCAAGAGAGAAAAAAACAAGCTTCTTATTAAGTTTTTCTTCTAAACCTAAAGGAAAAAGAGGAATAATACAGACTCTATGCAAGAGTATGAAATGGCAATGGATCAAAAAAGTCAGTATTAGGAATCCTGTCCAGGGAGACACAGAAAAATGTCAACGTGCATGTAGCTCCAGTAGCAACATTTCTGTGATATGCTTGGGGACAAAACAAAGCAATAATCAAGGGCAGACCACAAAGGACAAACCATGCTCAAATTGCATACAGTGTGTCAAAAGAGCCTAGAAACACAGTACATCAGTACTAAGAGTAACCCTTTCACCTGTTTTTGTTTTCAATCAAATGTCCGTAGGCTCAATTGTAACCTCTGCCAGATGGTATATAAGGGACAAAGCAAAAAAGGGAGAAGGAGAACTTTTCCAACAATCCCATAATTAGGCCGTTTAGGCTACATTTAAAACACAATATGCATTGGGGTGGCAGCATCATGCTCTGAGGATACTATTCTTTGAGACAGAAAAATCCTGGAAGAACACTTTGAGGGTTGTTAAAAACTTGATTTCCAATTCAGGAAATCTTGGAATCAGGAAAATCTTCCTCAAAAAAACCCCCACAAGAACAACGAATCAGTCAGGAAAAAGCATATTTATGTGTTAGAATGCCCCAGTCAAAGTCCGGACCTTTATCCAATTGAGAATCTTTGACAAGACTTGAACATTGGTGTTCTCTAACCACTGGAGATCTAACCGAGGTTGAACATTTTGCAAATGGAATAGACAGATATTTTACTCGCCATGTGTAAAGCTGCTATTGCAATTGAACCAAGGGAGAAAAATGCAAGCTTCTTAAGAAGTTAAGAAAAGGAGGGATAATACAACTTCTATGCAAGAATATGAAATGGCAATGGATCAAAAAAGTCAGAGACAATATCAGGAATCCTTTGCAGGAAGACGCTAATAAATGTCAAAGTGCATGTAGCTCCAATAGCAACATGCAATATGTCTGTGATATGCTTGGGGACAAAACAAGGCAATAATCAGGGAAGACCACAAAAAACAAACCATGCTCAAATTGTATAGTGTGTCAAAAGAGCCTAGGAACACAGTACACCAGTACTGTTTTTTTCAATCTAATGTCTGTAACCTCAATCAGATATAGTCTAGGTGTTGTGGAATTCTTAAGAATTTTATTCAATTCAATTCAATTCAAATTCAAATTCAATTCAATTCAAAAATACTTAATTGATCCCAGAGGGAAATTAAGTGTTGGTATAGCTCATATAATTAATTCTTTAAGGAGTTGTTGTAGATAATGATGGCTGTGGGCAGGAAGGATTTCCTGTAGCGCTCTGTATTGCAGCGAAACTGAAGAAGCCTCCGACTGAAGACGCTCTGTTGTTGTATGACTGTCTCATGAAGAGGATGCTCAGGGTTGTCCATAATTTTTTTTATTTTATGAAGAATCCTTCTTTGCATTATCATCTCCAGATTTTCCACAGTTGTCCCAAGAACAGAACCAGCCTTCTTTATCAGGTTGTTTAGCCTTTTTAAATTCCTGGCTCTGATGCTGCTACCCCAACAGATGACGGCTGAAGAGATTACACTCTCCACAACAGACTTGTAGAAGATCTGCAGCATCTTGCTGCAAACCTTGAAGGACCTAAGCTTCCTCAAGAAGTACAGTCTGGTCTGTCCCTTCTTGTAGATGGCTTCACTGTTGCGCCGCCAGTCCAGTCTGTTGTCAAGGTGAACTCCGAGGTATTTATATTCCTCAACCACCTCCACTTCTTCTCCAATGATGGAAACAGTGTTTGACTTATCCCTGTTTCTTCTGAAATCTACAATCATCTCCTTTGTTTTGTTCACATTCAAGGTGAGACGATTGTTTCCACACCATGTCACAAAGCGGTCCACCAGCTCTCTGTATTCAGCTTCTTGTCCATCTCTGATACACCCGACAATTGCAGAGTCATCTGAGTATTTCTGCAGATGACAGGTCTCTGATTTGTACTGGAAGTCTGAGGTGTACAGAGTAAAAAGGAATGGTGAGAGTACGGTCCCCTGTGGTGCTCCTGACCACCTGGTTTGACACACAATTCTTCAGTCTCACAAATTGTGGTCTGTTGGTCAGGTAGTCATTGATCCAGGCGATTGTTGAGGGCTCCACCTGTGTCTTCAGGAGTTTCTGACAAAGCAAATCAGGCTGAATTGTGTTAAAAGCACTAGAGAAATCAAAGAACATGATCCTCACAGTGCTGCCTGCTTTGTCCAGATGACAAATTAAAGCGATGAGAAAAGTGATTCCAAAATCTAAGAGTTTTTTACTGATTAACCAGAAGAAACAGCACACAGCATCAAACAGCAAGTGTCAATCCATTTCTAAACTAGACATGCAGCTACCTTTCCACTACTACACCAACTTCCTTTTTACTCCCCCTCCTCTACTTGCTCAAATCCCATTCCAACCCACTGTTGCAACGCTTTTCACATTATTTTTGTCTGTTCCCCAAAAACAGTTTTGTCATCTCACCCTCTGCGCATGATTCTTCTTTAAGACATTTTCCATACACAACCTTTAGAATTCTGCAACCTTTACTTCTGCATTCGTTTTTCCGGTACATCAGTTTAAAATGGTCCATTACATCGCCAAGAACAGAAAATTATCACTCAATCTGCCTTACTTTCTGGGACAACGGGCTACCAGTTCCTTATTTGAGAAAAACCTTGGTTTTATAGAAGCAAAGAATTTGAAACAGATATATATTAGCTCTAATTACAAGAACTAAATTACAAAACACCCCAGTAAGACTTACATAATACGAATGTACTAAAGCTCTGGGAAAGGAATCTCTGACCAACAGTAATGCAGGATGAAGCAAAGGTAGCTTTCAGTACCAGGCGTTTTCTGGTGCTTAAGAGACGTGTTTTTAAGAAAAGCAACACAAAACAAGTTCCTATGTTAGAATTTGTTGCCTGACACTATAGTTAGGAATGCAGCTGTGTGGCTCCATTGGAAACTGAGGATGCAAGAGACTGAGATGCATGACAGTCATAACAGGAGACCTACACTCACAAACTGTTACTGAACATTGTAATTTACCTGTGTCCACTTGTGGTGGTCACTGGTCATGGCATGTACGTCACAGATTAGAGTCTGCAGAACAAAAATGGAATACAGGGCACACAGAGTTGTTTTAGTTTATGGTTTCAGGTCAGAAAATAGCCCACCAATAACTGAAGATCCTACTATGTCAGTCAGTAAATTACCTGCATGGTCGGCCTCAGAAGAATGTGCCTGCTCTGATAGGTGGGGATCTTTGTATTACCAGCTTGCCTGTAGTCTCTCACCTCTACAATTACACAGCCACAGTGGAAGATGTTCACCTGAGACACCACACACACATTAGGTGTCAATAATCAGAGGTTAAAGACAAGAGAATACAAAAACAAATTCTTTCCACATTCTTCATACAGTCAGAAGCTGTAACAATGCAATTCTAGCTGCAGAATCCACCCCCCCTACGCACCTGTGATTTTTCCAACAGATCCACCAGAATGGGAGGCAACTCCTCAGCATCCAGGTACTCCAGAAGCTCTCTTTCTTCATATGGCAGACGGATGGTTTCAGAGTCTAGACAGCAGAAAATGAACTGATTAGAAACACAATTTTATATACATATAAATGGGGGGGGGGGGGGGGTCAACTGTGGATTTGTTTAACAAGTTTTACCAGATCCATTTTTGCCCCTGAGCATTAACGAATAGCCTTCATTCCCAGGGTAGAGGTTGACCACCAGACATGATACAGACTCCAGAGACACCAACTTTTCTAGTAGATTCACATTTCTTCTCATATTCTGCAGAAAGAGATGGCAAAAGACCTACTCAGTAAACATTTGAACAATTTTTGGGAACACTGTTTAGCCTACAACATAGGGTAAAGAAGGAGCTGTTTGAGATGTATTTTATAAAATCAGGTGGATGTTTGCAAACAGCTCTAATAGGGCGACATGTGTATAATAAGTTTTTTGCAATGGCATAATATGTGCATTTTAAAAAGCTTCAATAGCCTTCAATACTTTAAAATGAAAGATAAATGAATCAGTCTGAAAATAAAATCTGCATCAACACACTCAGTGAGGCGCAAGTACCCGTAAACATGATAGCCTCATTGCAAGTATTTGAGAAAACTGCAATCCTATAGGAATAATTTAATTTATCTTTTTAAAAACAACTAGATGATACAATCAGAAGTTTAATAATCCCCTTCTTATTATAAGTAATTCCTTAGTCTGCTTACATTAAATGATACCAGCTGCTTACGCTGAGGATTTTTAAGCTCTGATATTTACCTCCCTGAATTTAAACACAAGAAAGAACTTGACCTTTTTGCCATCTGTCTGGCTGCAAAACCAGATTTTGAAACATCTCTGTGGATAGTTTTAATTGTAAGGCACATTTTAAAGAGAACAAACACTTGTGATTTAATAGTTGTCAGGTAAACCAATCAAATTATATTGAAATTGGCCAAATTTCCCTTGATCAGTTCCGATTTTTAATCAGCAGGTCAAACACAGAGAACCTTTTTATGTACCTTTATGATAAAAGTCAGGGAGACATGCTTTGAGATATAAAAGGGTAAATCTTGTAATTCCTAAACTTTCTGTTGTATTCAATACTGCTATATCAATTAAATTGTCTACAGAACACTTCTCCGTTTCATGCGGAATTGAAAATCAACACCAGCCACAAATCTGAATAGTACAACTCTACTCAATATTATTACACATTTTCGTGAATCCATAAAGCTATCAATGATCACTCATAACTGTGACATCTAACGCAGACATGAACCTAAAAGCTTACCACAATATTTTATGCTACGTATTGCAAAGATGATAAAAAGTATTTAAAAATGTATAGATCACTTTGGCTAGAACTCTCTCATTGCATATGATGAAAGCCTCCTCAGAGGCATACTGGTCTAAAAATAGAAACCAACAAAAATGATCATTCAAAGTAATATTCAGGATTGCTACTGTACTGCTAAACAGTACACAATGAATGCATTCAGTCACATTTTAAAACAATCATCATTATTTTGGGTCAGGTTTGAGGTTTGCACATATCATCAGTGTTTACTGTTATCATCACCGGATAACTAATTTTCATTATATTTCTTTTCCGCAGTAATCATGAATTGATAATTATGATATGATATCTACCCCTGAATTTTGACAGGCCTATTGAACACAGTCCTATGGCCCTTTGTTTTTTGCAAAGTTATATATATATACAGAAAGACCAATAAAAAAACTTTTTTAATTAAGTAATGTTGGCGTACACAATCGGGGAATACTGCTGACTTGTCCAGCAGATTATCCACGACATCCTCCATAATGAAGTAAGCCACAAAACGTAACCACCAAAGGAACTGATTCTTTACAAAGTGCTAAATCCAAAAATATTAATGGAGATTAAGTGGAAGGAAATGTGAAGCAGAACAATGCGAACAAGCAACAGGGATAAGCACAGCCAGTTTAAACTTTTCAGTAGGCTATTAATGAAAGGTTTTTTTATCCATTTTTTTTATATTTAAGATTTCTGTTTTACTAAACTTTGGAGATTTCCTTAGCTGTAAGCCTTAAACATCAATCTTGAAAAATATACAAGCTTGTTTAATTTATTTTTATTTGATTTTTTGAACTTAATTACTGAAATAAAGGATTTTAATGATATTCTAATTTATTAAGATGCACCTTTAGTTACTCCACAACATCTAACTCCTGAGTGAAGCAGCAAAACACAGACCTTTAACTCTGGTTCTTTTTCACATTCTTCAATATACAACTCATGGAGCTTCTGGTACAAACTCTTCCTGCCGCCGGATGAGATTCTTCTTTTGGCTGGTCGTTGTCGAGCACTTTCGACAATGTACTAAGCAACACACACATAATAAACTGGATTAAAAAACAATGGAAAAAGATGTGCAGAACTGGTGCTTATACTAAAACATTTTAAAAAATACATTTTTCCACAAGTTTAAAAAAGAGGCAAGGTGAAAGAAAATGTTACCTCGGCTCGATCCAATGCATATTCCAGAACTTGTTGCTTTGTGGTAAAGAAAAAAAAAAGGATCAGTCTCATGTAAAAACCAACTGAGAACAGAACATATGCGAGTTTTGTTTCTGAAATATTTTAATCTGATCAACAGCTCAAGCTAAAATAAGGCAAGTGTGTGAATGAAGTGAACTGGTAGAAATGTCGCTTACCATTGTGGTCCACTGCCAGCTGCAAGGCGAGTGACAGTTTATGATGCTGCCCTTTCTGCCCCACACTGTCACCTTCCTAGAGTGACCATTCACACCCTGCACAGCAGAACAGCAGACACATTGCAAGCAGTCGGACAAACCAAACTCCAATGAAAAGTGACGATAAAGACCTATGCAATGAGAGTGGCTTTCGGGTTGGTCACACAGTGCTGATGCTAAAACAGTGTTGCTGGCAATAAATCAGATGCAACACATTAAAATAGCAACGGTTACTGACGAGCTAAACTGTTGTCCAAGTTGCTCCATCTTTCATTTATGTTTAAAACCATACAATAAAGGCGATGCACGCTTAAAGTAGGTGGAAGTGAATGAAATGTTTGTGGCAGATGAAACTCCAGTGACAGTGAATGGAGTCCAGAGAGAGTGCCTGAACAGCAACAAGCTCGGTGATGCCTGACCGTTGAGGCTAGCACGGCTAACGCTAGCACAAGCTGGAAGTTAAAAGCTACATTACAGCGTCCGGGACATAACAAAGCCGAGACAGGTTGGCGTCAGCGAGCAGGACGCACTTGCCTTTGAGGTTGCATAGCGGTCGAGAGTAGCCCCCAGTGCAATGAAACAAAATGAAATGGAAATATCAGTGTCTTCAGTGAAAAAAAGTCGGAGCAGCAGCCATTTTCTTCCAGTGTGACAACAACAGCTAAACTTCCGGTCTGAGCAGCGGTGGGCGGAGCCTCACCCGGCACCTCACAGCCGATCAATACCTGATCAATACTTAAGATAGCCCCATTCAGGTTTTTTTGTGTTTTTTTTTTTTTTAGATGACCAGTCTGATGGACAACATATGCGTTTAAACTTTGAAATATGTAGATGACAAACCAGTTGATACATTTATAAAGCCTATTGAGTGAAAGCAACAAAAATAATACAAATAGATACATATCTGACCAGCACTGGTGTTGTTCAGTGTGAAGAAAAATAAATAAAATCCTTCCCTAACCAGAGTTGAAGTACCAAGGACCATTAGACTATTTCTTTAAATACTGTTGTCCACTGAGCATTTTACTGTCTGAGCTCAATGCTATTTCACAGCCATATTGTGCTGCTAGTGTGATCCTAATGTGTTTCAAAGTCCATTCTATTACATTTTATGAAAACTCCTGCCGCCTTGAATTTCCCATTTAAATAAAGTCATAATGGTATCGTAAAGAAAATAAGCTAATTATAACCTCAAAATCAAATGATGTCCAGCCCACAAAGGTAAGCAGCTGTTGATGGTGGCTATTTAAAAAAAGTTATTTAATGGATTTTAGAATGCATTCAATTGTACGAAATTCCATGCTTTCACAGAGTGAACATTTGTTTTGTTTTTTTTACCCGCTATTAGAAACAGCTTCATAACCCTTCCAAGACTGATAGATGTCAGTCCCTTTGATTCCCATCAGTTCTTCAATTTGCTTAGACCAGGCATGTTGCTTTTTAATTTGACAAGGAGGAAACCACTTTTCACCACACTTACAGCTTTAGGTCTTCCATGTCTCTACCAGTTTTGTACTATAAGAGATTACAAATATTTGCTCATTTTTCTTCTCACTAATTTGCTCAGAATCAGTCCGATTGAATGAAGATCATTTGTGCACATGCATTTCGAAGTCTTCCCAAAATCTCATTCAGACATAGGTATGGCCTTTAACCAAGCTATTCTTCTTCTCTTTCAGCTTTTCCCTTCAGGGGTCACCACAGCAAACCATCTGCCTCCATCCAACACATGAATATCCTTTGTTAAAAAACACCATTCCTTAGTAGCTTTTGCAGTGTATTTAAAGTTGACGTTTTGTTGGTAGGTGAGGATCCATCACTGTCCCAACTCTTCAATATATTCAAATTGTTTTGTTTTTTTTAGTATTTCACAGTTCACAGTCACTTTGCGACATTTATCCTTCTATTAACTCTGATCAGTTTTCCTGTCCCTGAGGAAGAAACATATCCCTGCAGCATGAAATGGCCACCACCATTTTTTATGGTGCGGAGGGTGTGTTTAGGGTGACGTGGAGTTTTAGTTTTTTAACATGTAGGCCAGGTCTCATCTGACTAGAACACCTTCCTCCATGTCTTTGCTAACTCCTATAGTTTGTGGCAAATTAAAAATAGAACATCTTATGGCCCTCTTTTTACACTTCAATCGTTTGTGCCACTCTGTCAACAGGTACTTTCTTTTGAGCTGTGGATCTCTGCAGCACCATCAAAGTTGCCATAGGCCTCTTAGTTGCTTTTCTGATTAATATTCTACTTGCATAGCCTGTCAATTTAGGTGGACAGCCATGTTTTGGTAGGTTCAATGTGCCCTACTCATTCCAGTATTCCAGTATGATTAATTAAGCCGCAAATGAATATGAAGAATAATAGCGTTCCAAAGTCTAATTAAATTACACACATTAATTCAAAGAAAGTAGTCAAAACTATCCAACACCTTTCAGCTTGCTTGTTTTGGCAATGGGAAATTAATCAGAATGATTAAGTCAATTAAAACCTATCACTGAGTTTTATAAAGCTTGGTGCACCAAAGAAAATCAGTCCTGCACTGCTTAGGTTGGATTTGCGACAGGGACAAATTTGAAAACAGCTGGAAATCAATGTTTTACACAAACCCTTTTTCATTTCTCTTTTGAACACATGAAAATAAAGTAAACTACACTTTGGTTACTGGAAAACACATTGATGTTAGCTGTGGGACTCAGTACTTTGCCTAAGGACATTATGTCATAGAACTGATTAAAATTGCTTCAACATAACTTTAAACCCTCAAGTTTACAACTAATCCATGTCGGCCTGTGGAAATTCCTTCACTATCCAGTAGAGGGAGGAGCAAAACACCATATTATTTAAGGTGAATATAGGGGAAGATTATTTACAAAAATACAAAGAATTTTTACATCAATCACAGACAGCTATTAGTTATTGCATTTCATGCTATTATTTTCTTAAATATAATTATAACTCAAGCTACTTTGGAAAAGTGAACTTAGTTGCTGAACAGAAATAAAGTTAAAATCAGCTCTTTATTAATTTATTCGTGAAATAAAAACAGAATAAAGAATAGAGTTTGCCTTAAATTATATTGTGCAACCAAAACATCCCCCCCAAATTATTCAAACCTTCTGCACCAAGTACATTACTGGGTACCCCTGCTGTGGTGCTGAGCTGACATCCTGTCTCACAATGATTCTTTCTCAATGTCCTCATCCGTGGAGACAGTTGTTTGTTTGTTTGGCAGAAATTATCATGTAATATTTAACATCTGGAGAGTTGGAAAGTATTTGATAAACCCCTGTACACAAAAAAAAGCATGAAAATGAGAAAAAGTAACACTAGGAGGAGATCAGACATCTAGAAAGTCTTCCCTTCTGAATGTGGAGTATAATGTTATAAACAAGCAAAGCTAAACATTCTATTACTGGCACATTGATGCAGTTATATAAGTGGGATTGAGTCCATTTTGACATTGATGATGATTTCAACAATTATGACTCCATGGCTGTGTAAATCTCTTTCTCCTGTGAAGGGAAATGTTTGGCAGGCATATAGATGTTGAGCAGACTGATGCAATCCATCTGACTTTACAGGATGTCATAGCTGCATGTGTAGCAGTAAAAACTGAAATGGATTGTTGCAATGATATGCATTTAACTCATCTGTCCTAAAGATGAATTAAGAGTAAAACACTCAGGTAATTCACAGAGGTGATCTCTGATCTCTCCTTTGAAGCAAAGTTACGTTATGGAAAAGAAATGACCTGAAAAATTGACCTTCTCGAGATGTATAGGTAAGCCCAAAATTATTCACATCAATTGCAAATGTAACTTTGAAATGATTTTTACTGAAACAAAAAGTTGTTATTGCTAAGGATCTTGGAAAATATGTCAATGTCAATTTTATTCATGCGGCACGTTTAAAAACCTTGATCTTTAATACTTTTTTTCTTCGTGATCAATAAAGTATTGTTGAATTGAACTGAAAACAACAACAGTTGACGAAAGTGTTTCACAATTACACCTTGAACAAAACTGTAATAAAAAATAAATAAAACACAGAAGATTTAACACTTCGGAGAATGATTTTGCATCTCATACTCAATCAGTCAAATACCAGGGCAAAGAGACAAAGTTTTAACAGATGTTTAAATTATTCTCTAAAAGCACAGATCATCTTGGGGCTGCCACAGTGATTGTTCGTTCACCTCTACATTTTAACTTAATAACATAATGTAAAAGCAGAATCAGTTCACAAAAAAAATCAGTTTGTATTTACCACTTAGTAAAATAACTGCATGTTAAATAATATTTATGCTATAATATTTATAACCTATTTATAACAAATCTTAACTAACATTACAGCAATCAAACCTTTCTAATATTTGCTGACCAGCTATTTGCATGTTTCCACTGGTATTTTGATGTGCTATCTTTGTTGTTGAGCTCCAGGTCTTTGAGATTGGTATGCCTCCTCGACATCACTCTAATCATTACCTCTCTCCACATAATCTCAGTCAGCTTTAAGTCACAACTCCTAAATGTTAATATTACTTCCAGTCGGAAGAAACATGTTGACACAGTTAAAAGATTACTTTGTTTGTCTTTACTCGAGGTATACATAATTAATATATACAATCTCACCATGTTTTGAAGGTTATTGGGAAAATATGTGCTTTTGAAAGAGTTTTGAAACAGAATGTAAAGATGACCATTGAATGTTTAGTAAATAAACTTTTTAAATGTGGAACCCTTCACAGATCAAAAACTGCAAAGTGCTTTTCAATTCAAATGTACAAAAAATACAATAACTTGTTGCAAAGTGTGGAAACCATAACTGAGAAAGCCTGATCTTCTCTGAGCTTTAGTTTAAGTTTGGCAAAATCAAAAATTGCTGTTCAGCTAATTTAGGGGCCCATTATATGGCCCATCATAAGCAAGTCAGAGAGGTATGGCAGGATCATTTTTGCATTTATAAGCCAAAATGAGGATTTCAAAATCAATTTAAAGACTGTCAGCAATGTTGAACAAGCTGGAGGCCTCTCCGATTGCTGCATAAAGTGCATTGCAGTAGTCAAGATGAGTTGTGATAAAAAAAAAAATATTCCCTCCAGGTTTTGCTTTGAAAGAGCTAGCTGAATGTTAACTGCTTGCCTTAAATGAAAGAACCATTTCTGCAAAACAGAGGATATCTTCTTACTAAATTTAAAATTCATACCATTAATAACCCCTATGTTGGTAACATAATGGTACAGCTCCAGGTAATCAAGGTTGGCAGAAAGGGTGTGTGAGGTACTGTTTGGCTGACTTAAATAGCATCTGTTTTAATTTCATAGAAGAAAATTCAGAGCCGTCAAGGTAAAATTATATGCCTTAACATCATCAGTGCAAGTAAATAGGATCTGGATAGATCATTCATTATTTTAGTTTGGAGCCAAGCAAGTTTGCCAGTCATTAAAATGGCAGTGAAAAGAGATGTCATGTTTTAACCAAATAGACCACAAGAGAGCTGATTTATAGAGAAAAAGTCTGAGGATCAAACTCTGAGGAACACCACAAAAAATCTCCAATAATAACAGAAGCTTTTTCTCTGCTGAACCTTTAATCCCAATCTAATGCTCCGGATGAGGGATAAAATTGATGTGTTTGACAGTAGGCCTATTAATTCCCCCACTCATATCTAAAGGTATAGCAGAAACAAAGCAGAAAAGAACCTAAAGGATACCATTAAAAATGATTGTCCTAGTGTGTTGCACTGTGATTTCTCAATATAAAGGCCGCAAAATTGGGTGTGCTGCAAATATTTTGTGCAAAGGGCGCCTGATTTGCGAGTGATCTACTAAGATTGTGTATGCAAATCATAACTGGAGTAAAGAGAAGTATTGTTTGCATCAGCTGCTGTGTGTGTGTCAGCCTTTCTACCTCATGCACTGTGCCACAGCCATAGAGAGGATGAATAGGCGCAACGGATTCATGATGCGTCTTTGGCAGAGAAGAAGAAGAGAAAACAACAACATACCTGTTAGAGCGTTAATTACTATTTAGCTAGGATGTGAATTATATTTTTCGTTTGTCAGTAATAAACTTATGTTGAATCATGGTGGCAAAGACATGCCTGTCAGAGGTGGTAAAAATAGGTGCAAAAACAGCTGGCGCAAACAGTTTCATGTTTGATAAATCACACTGCACATGGCATGCCTACTTATTTGCATGTTCTCCTCCCTGCTGACAGAAATGCCCACATTGCTTATTCATGAAGTACAAAAGCACTAACTGGATTGCATGCATCTTGCTGCGGGTTTAACAGGCGCAGTCCTCTCTGCGCCTGCGTAGTAAATCACCTGTTGCATGTTTTTGCGCCTGCTGTGAGGTTTGTGCATGTTTGATAAATCAGGCCCTAGGTGTGCTATTCCAATGCTGTGTAGACTACTGCAGATGTTTAAAACTGGTTTGGAAGACCTCCAAAAGGCCATTTTTTCCACAGAAACGTCCCTGCATTCCAAAACTGAATTGTGTGAGCCCATTGAATGAGTTATTCTTTACTGTTGATAAGGAACAAACTGGAACTTTAAGATATGAGCTAAATTAACATAATCTTTTCTTGCTGCTGAACATTTTGAAGGCTTTTAAAATGTAAGATTCTTAAGGTGTGTTCATCCATCAGAACATGCCTTTCAAAACTGGGGTTCATACTGATATCATTATTAGTACAGTAGTTATTCACGAAAATAAAATTTTTGGTAATGGCGGTTTTCGGATCACCCCCAAATTCCAATCACTTGTTTCTGGTCCCATTGCGGACATTTCCTGAAAATGTAATCAAAATCCACCAATAACTTTTTCAGTTATGTTGCTAACTAACAAACAGACAAACAAATCCTGGCAAAAACATAACCTTGGTGGAGGTACTTATCTTGTGGTGCTGTACTAAGAAAATTGCCTTGATTTAAATTATATTAAATGCATACACTACTAAGAGAATCCCAAAAGAGAAAAAAATATGCTAAAGTTTATAATGTGCAATTAGATCAACACAATCCAAGAAGCTTTGAGTCTGTATGGAGCAGTTAAACATATGTTGGAGTGGCAGATCCTAGGATTTGTTCTTTCCTTCAATTCCTTCATCCCCAATGCCTCATTTATCTCAACAGGTGGGGTTTGTGAGACTCGGGGAGAAATTTCTTTTATTTTTTTTCCTCTCAGAAGGGGAAACAAGTATTGCAGCTGTGTGAGAGTGTTTACAGCTTAACACTTGGAGAGGAGGATGTCATGATTCTCCGATTCTAAAACCGTTAAACTCAGATTCTTGGAACAAATGATCCTGTTGTTAATTTAACATAATAAAATTGATGATGTAAGATGTAATGGATATTAAACTGTAACAATAAATACCAAGAGAGTTTAATCGACTCATGAGAGCTTCCAGTTTTTTCTTTGCAAACCAACTTTTCACAGCAATTACATTTGCAATTCTTTTGGGTGTCTTTACTAGATTTGTACATCTATATACTGAAATGCTTACCCATTTCTCTTTTCAATATAGCTCAAGCACAGTAAGATTGGATTGAGACTATCTGTGGTCTTAAAGTCTCCCCACAAAATCTCAACTGGATTTAGGTCTGGACTTTGTGACTGTAACACAAGGGTATACTTTGATCTAAGCCATTCCTTTATAACTCTTTTGTATAAGGTTGTTGTTCTGCAGTAAGGGGAATTTTGACTCTAGTTTCAAGTATTTTGCAGCCTCTAAAAGGTTTTCTTCCAGGCTCCCTCTGTATCTAGCTCCATTAATCTTCTCATCAACTCTAACAAGCTTCTCTGTGCCTGCTGAAGAGAAGGTACCATGATGCTGCCACTATTATGTGGCAACATGTTGGTATCAGTGGGTTCATGTGTGCAAACCCTTTTGCATAGTCTAGAAAGTTAATGTTGATGCACCTTTTTTACATTCAATTCAATTTCAATTCAGTTTATTTATATAGCGCCAATTCACAACAGATGTCATCTCAAGGCACTTAACAAGAAGTCATTTCAATACAATTATACAAACATTCCAATCAGTTAAAAAGTTTCCTATTTAAGGAATCCCAGCAGATTGCGTCAGTCATTGGCGTGAGGTTGGGCAGATTTCCAACCACAGCAATCCTTCAGCAATCCCTCATACTGAGCAAGCATGTAGCGACAGTGGAGAGGAAAAACTCCCCTTTAACAGGAAGAAACCTCCAACAGAACCAGGCTCAGTAGGAGCGGCCATCTGCCACGACCGTCTGGGGGTTTGAGAAGACAGAGCAGAACACAGAAGGAACAGAAGATCCGATATAAGAGAACTTTCTATGTTACAGAAAGTAAAAAGTTGATAACAGGACACAGTGGATGTTCAGTTACTGAGAGGATCATCCCAGTCGATGACCCCCGTCCAACAGGGCATTGCAGCCAAGCAGGATACCAGACCAGGTGTATCTTCGATGGGGAGAAAAACACTGAGAGAAAACAAAGTTAACAGTCGAAATAACAGAATGTACTGTAATACAACTGGAGAGTCGTAGGAGAAAAGGAAGTAGCAGAGTGAAGAAAATTGGTAAGTCTGTCCTCCAGCAGTCTAAGCCTATAGCAGCATAACTACAGAGATAGCTCAGGATGACCTAAGCCACTCTAACTATAAGCTTTATCAAAAAGGAAAGTTTAAAGCCTGGCCTTAAAAGTAAACAGAGTGTCTGCCTCACGGACTAGATCTGGGAGCTGGTTCCACAGGAGAGGAGCCTGATAACTAAAATATATGCCTCCCATTCTACTTTTAGAAATCCTAGGAACTACAAGTAAACCTGCAGTCTGAGAGCAAAGTGCTCTGTTAGGAACATATGGAACAATTAGATCTCTGATGTAGGATGGAGCTTGATTATTAAGGGCTTTGTATGTAAGAAGAAGGATCTTAAATTCTATTCTGGATTTAACAGGGAGCCAATGAAGGGAAGCTAAAACAGGAGAAATGTGATCTCTCTTTTTAATATTCATCAGAACTCTTGCTGCCGCATTTTGGATCAACTGAAGGCTTTTAATGGCATTTTGTGGACTTCCTGATAGTAAAGAATTACAGTAGTCCAGCCTTGAGGTAACAAATGCATGGACTAGTTTCTCAGCATCACTCCTGGACAGGATGTTTCTAATTTTAGCAATATTCCGGAGGTGAAAGAAAGAAATCCTAGAAACCTGTTTAATATGGGATTTAAATGTCAAGTCTTGGTCAAAAATAACGCCGAGGTTCTTTACGTTATTACTGGGGGACAATTTAATGCCATCCAGATGAAGTGATTGACTAATCAGTTTCTGTTTAAGAACTTCTGGTCCAAAGACAGCAACTTCTGTCTTGTCAGAATTTAAAAGCAAAAAGTTTAGGGTCATCCATGCTTTTATGTCTTCCAGACATGCCTGTAATCTACCTAACTGACTGGGTTCATCAGGATTTATGGATAAATATAGTTGTGTATCATCGGCATAGCTGTGGAAATTTATCCCATGCTGTCTAATGATTCTACCAATTGGAAGCATATATATGGTGAAAAGAATTGGTCCAAGGACAGAACCCTGTGGAACTCCACAAGTAACCCTTGAGAGTGAAGATGATTTATCATTTAGATGAACAAACTGGAATCTATCAGACAAATATGATTTAAACCAGCCTAGTGCTGTTCCTTTGATCCCTGCAACATGTTCAAGCCTTTCTAAGAGAATATTATGATCGACTGTGTCAAAAGCAGCACTGAGATCTAACAAAACCAGAACAGACACCAGTCCATTATCTGAGGCCATGAGAATATCATTAGTAACCTTCACCAGTGCTGTTTCAGTGCTATGATGAGCTCTAAAACCTGACTGAAACTCTTCAAACAGCTCGTTACTGTTTAGATGTTCACAGACTTGATTAGCAACTATTTTCTCAAGGACTTTGGATAAGAAAGGAAGGTTAGATATAGGTCTGTAATTCACTAAGTCATCTTGATCAAGGGAAGGTTTCTTGAGTAAAGGTTTAATTACAGCTATTTTAAATTCCTGTGGTACGTATCCGTTTACTAAGGATAGATTCATCATATCCAAAATGGGGCCAGGAACCATATGGAACACTTCTTTAAATAATTTGGTTGAGATTGGGTCCAAAATACAAGTTGAAGATTTAGATGAGGCTAATATTTTTGATAATTCTGAAAGCTCGACTGAATCAAAACAGCCTAAGCAATACTGAGGTTCTACAGTTCTTTCCGATATTGACTCATTTACTGAGGAAGAAGTAATCATGTTTGGGAGGATGCCAATGATTTTATTTTTAATAAAATTTATTTTATTTATGAAGAATCTCATAAAATCATCACTGCTAAGAGCCGGGGGAATAGTTTGCTCAACAGAGCTATGACTCTGTGTAAGTTTGGCAACTGTACTAAAAAGAAACCTAGGATTGTTTTTATTCGCCTCTATTAATGATGAAAAATATGCTGTTCTAGCTTGTCGAAGGGTCTTTTTATACAGCAGTAGACTGTTATTCCAGGTTAAATAGGAATCCTCTAGATGTGTAAAGCGCCATTTTCTCTCCAACTTCCTAGTATTCTGCTTTAAAGTACGCAACTCTGCGTTAAACCAAGGAGTCAGCCTCCTATGGCTAGCCACTTTCTTTTTTAATGGGGCTACACTATCTAATGCCAAACGCAATGAGGACGTAACGCTGTGAACCAGACCATCAATTTCTGAAGGGTTAGAGATAGAATTGCTGCCATCCACTGTGTTACTCTGAGACACTGAGGAAAGTAAGAATGGTACAGATTCTTTAAAAATTGTTACAGCATTGTCTGATAAAGTTCTACTATAATGAAATTTTCTTTCAGATTTAAGATGGTCAGTTAAAGTAAATTCAAAAGTTATCAAGAAGTGGTCAGACAGGACCGGGTTATGTGGGTGGACTGTTATTTCCTCACACTCAATACCGTATGTCAGTACAAGGTCCAAAGTGTGTTTACCTGAGTGGGTCGATCCCTGTACTTTTTGAGTAAAGCCAATTGAGTCTAAAATAGCATTAAAGGCTGCATTTAGGCTATCACTTTCAGTATCCACATGAATATTGAAGTCCCCCACTATAATAACCCTATCAGTATTTAATACTATATCAGATAAAAAATGTGAGATCTGATCCAAGAATTGAGAGTAAGGGCCTGGTGGACGATACAAAACCACAAACAAAAATGGTCTTAATGTTTTGCAACTTGGATGAGGAAAATTAAGGGTTAGATGCTCAAAAGAACTGTAGCTATCAATTGGTCTGGGACTAATTAGTAAATCAGAACGGAAAATGGCTGCAACTCCTCCTCCTCGCCCAGTATTTCTAGGAATGTGAAAATTTAAATGACTGGAAGGAGTTGACTCATTTATACTGACATAATCCTCCTGCTGCAACCAGGTTTCTGTGAGACAAAGGAAATCAATGTGATTATCACAAATCAAGTCATTTACTAACAAAGTCTTTGAGGAGAGAGATCTTATGTTTAATAAACCACATTTAATAGATTTATTTTCAGTCAAAGATGTTTTCTGTGCTCTCTACATGTCTTGGGGCAACATAAATGGGACTTTATATGACTTTCTTTCAACATTTGAAGTATTTCTATTTTCAGATGATGGGCTGAGTGCTACTTAAGATGTTCAAAGCTTGAGATGTTGTGTTATAACCTAACCCTGCTTTAAACTTCTGCACAGCTCTATCCCTGACCTGTCTGGTGTGTTCCTTGGTTCTCATGATGCAGTTTGTTGTCTAATGATGTCTAAAAAAGCTCTGAGGCGTTCACAAAACAGATGGATTTATACTGAGATTAAATAACAGTACACACAGGTAGAGTCTATTAACTACATATGTGACTTCTGAAAGCAACTGCTTGCACTTAGTTTTATCAAGGGGTATCAGAGTAAATTAGGCTGAATGCATATGTACACCACACATTTCTGATTTTTGAAATAATAATCAACAACCAATAAAGTCATAAGGATTGGAGCCCTGAAATGCAGTTGAAGACTTTAACAAATAGGGAACGTCAAGTGAACATAGACACTCAAAAATACAATCTCTTTTTGTTAAAGTAGGGTGATAAATTGTCCAGGCTGTTTTCTTACCATTCAACAGTAGTGCAAATGTGTTGCAGAAAGTCCAAGTATAGTTTGCAGTGTTTATGGCTGGCAGTCTATTGTGTGCAGTTCAGTTTTGAGTTCAGGGGATTGTAGCTCTCCTTCTGGACTTTGTAGATTGATCTTATGATTCAGCTTTTGTTCCAAACAATGAGCTGTTTGGTCTTGTTATTGGATTACACTGCTAAGAAAATATCAGAAAACCACAGAGAGCTGGCCAGTAGCAATAGGGAGACAATAGGCTCTCTCTTTGACTGCCGGGCAAGAAGTTTATATTTATAGTCAAACACATTTGATTTCTACCTTTCATTAATACTTAAGAATGTGTTTTAGGCTGTGGACCTAGCCGAGATGCAGACAACTAAGACTAAGTGTCGAGTTGTAAGGTATAAATATACAATAAATAGTGAGACACAAAAAAGGGTTTAAAGGGTTGTTTTAAAATATACAAACTGTCTTTTGTTCAAAGACCTCCAGTTCTCTGCACTGCCTAAACAATCAAATTAGCCCAGCGTTTATGCTTTTCTTCAGCAGCAGGTCATCATCGCTCTGTGAGGTCTTTGCTGACCTCATCCATCATAAAGAGATGAAGAGCTGCGGCAAAGAGACAAGGATGGAGAGACATCTTTAATTATCAGACAGTAAGTTCAGTCAAGTTTGATCATTTACATTGTAAAAAGCTGATGAAAATGTAATGTTTTCTAATTATGTTTTAATGCAATATCTAGAGATCTGTAAGAGAACATGCCACAGTCCACACTTTTTTGGCCCCAATTAAACCACAGCTGCAAGCCATCTTGTGATCTGTGCACATTTATTCTAGACATTTTTGACATTAGTCATAATTAACCCAGCACATTTGTTGAAGGACTTTCATCAGGTTTGGTGACATGTTCTTGACCTAGATGTGTTGTTTTTGTTATTCTTTTTTGTGCTGAAAATTAAATTCAGCTTTGGCAGTAATCTCTACCTGATGGTTGACATCTGGCAGTTCTTTTGTCAAGCTGCTGGAACATAGCCTGTCGGACACACTGTGAAAATAAACATAAGATATTCCAAGCATTTTTTTATTTAAAATTCATTATGCAATAATATTAAGTTTAGTGCCAGCAACACATCCTAAAATGTTTGAGGGAGATAACAAACACTGAGTTTATAAGTTAATGAGCATCACCTCAGTTTAGAAAGATTCTGGTTTAAATCAATAATGGTTTCTTCCAATTAGGAAATTTAATCATTCAAGGCTCCAAAATGTATTTGCTGTGCAACCTTTATACAACGTATATATATATATATATATATATATATATATATATATATATATATATATATATATATATATATATATATATATATATATATATATATACCCTTATATATATATACCCTTTTTTTTAACACAAAATACACTAGACACCCAGGTTTAGTTTGCGTCCAGCACCACATCCGCCCAGTGATCCCACCCCCCGGGATCCCCCCCAGATGCCCCCAACCCCAAAAACCCCCACATCAGCAACAGTATCCCAAACGACAAAACCAAGCCCCCCACCCCTACTAGGTGATGGAGCCGATCAAAGGAACTCAGAGAGATTGATCAGATATGGAGCCAGAGGCCGTCTCAAGACCAATATGGTCCAACAAGAGATTTCGATACTGATTAATATTAAGAGCCTTTTTATTTTTCCAGTTCAGGAGGATAGTTTTCTTAGCGATGCATAAGGCAATGTGAACCATTAGAACTGACTTTGTGTCCATGGTGACATCATTTCAATTTCCTAACAAGCAAACTGAGGGAGATGGTGGAATGTTACATTTCAGACACTTTGTTAAGTCCTCACAAATCTGGCACCAAAATCTCTTAACAGGTGGACAGAACCAAAGCACATGAATATAAGTATCTGGTATATTGCTTGTACATTGTAAGCAGGTATTAGACGACGTAAAACCCATCCTAAACATCCGTTAACCTGTATAGTGTACTCTATGAAGGATTTTGTATTGTATTAATTGCAAATTAGGATTTTTTGTTATTTTAAAGGTTCTTAAACATATCTGAGACCAGACGTTTTGGTCAAAGCTGGTTGATATATCCACCTCCCATTTTGAATAAGGCATGTCTATTGATTCATCTAATGTAGATAAGGTTTTGTATATTTTAGACAGCAATTTGGGGGGGTTGAGCTATTTTACCCTTTCTTGACTGTACGTGCTAGAAGCCAGCTTTAGGGTCCCCAGTTTATGAGCTAGCTGGCTCATTGTTGGAGAGTCAACACAAGGGCTGCTGGACAAACAAGAGTGAACATTAATTAGTATTGGAAGTAATCCCAAAAACATCACAAAGTACTAACGAATATGTGCAAAGGGGGGTGTAGGCAATGGGGAAAAAACAAAACAAAATCCAAACCAACAAACAGTGTTTATATCAATTAGCTTAGAATGATGTGGGTGCTAGGCTTGGATGTATTTCCCCTGTGTAAGCATAACAAACAAGCAGGCTTGATGGATTTGCTGCATAATGAATCATTCAATTAGTAAAGGAGTCTGCTTTATGAGCATTTCACTTGCAGCAAGTCTTTTAAAATGTAAACTATACACAATAACATGGCCATTTTTCATCCAGATGGTTGTAATTGTTCTTAAAAGACTCGTGGGCCACTTGAACTTTGGCTAATGAGAAACCTAATACTGAGTGAGCTTATTACAAAGACTATAAAAACAAGTTATAGTACAGTAAAAGAGATAGGGAGAGAAACATAAATAAATGGCTGAAAACCTCCAAATTAAAAACAACACATGCTTAAACTATATTTTCCTGCTGTCCCAACTGGTTAAAAAGTGCTTTTAGAACTGATCTTTGAGTATACATCTTGCTTACTATATGTTTTTGTATCTCTCTCTCTCTTTATATATAAAGGAAAAGTGTCAATTTAATGAAAAAAGGAAAGATGTAAGGATGAACAATGTAAAAACAGAACAAAATGAAGAATTATGTAACATAAATGGAGTTAACTAGTTAGCTTAAGTTCAGGAGCAAGACCACGCTTCAACTCTAGTCGTTTGCAGTAATCAACACTAACTCAACCCACCTGGCCTCCCACATCTCTCGCACTTCAATTATCAATCAGCGATCTATATAAGCCAGGCTCGCCTCATGTTCCATGTCTCACATTCGTTTCACAACCCTCCCTACCCGACCCAATCCGTGGTCTAACTTCAATCTACTTAACTGCTCCATACCCTCAAGTTTCATCCCCTTGAAACCACTTCTTTCATCCCTTCTCTCATCCTTTCGACCCTTCCCTCATCCCGTCGACCCTCATCCCTTTGACCCTTCCTTTGACCCTTCCTTCATCCCTTCGACCCTCATCCCTTCATCCCTTCGACCCTCATCCCTTCATCCCTTCGACCCTTCCTTCATCCTTTCGACCCTTCCCTCATCCCTTCAACCCTCATCCCTCATGCCTTCGACCCTCATCCCTTCATCCCTTCGACCCTCATCCCTCATCCCTTGGACCCTTCCCTCATCTCTCCATCCTCTACCTCTCGTTTTAGCTTATTTACAGTTCTAGCCTCTCCTAACATCTCTTTCTTTCAGGTTTGTCTGGGGGGTCCTGAGCAGGCACAGGAAGACGATCTCCTGAAGACTGCACCCCCACACTGAGTCTACCTCCTGGCCTCCTTCGTCACATCTCCCCAGACTTCCATTCCCGCCGTCCACTCAATAAACCTTTTAATCTCTATTTTGATGCGTGGTCCTTGCTAGTGAAAATGAAATGAAAAGGTTTGCTCCATATTTCATTTCCTCTGACATTAAAAACAAACAAAATTCTTAAGGGTCTGGGAGTAACAAAAACGTTTTTCATAAATCAGGATTCTTTCAATAGCCAACCATAAGTAGAAAAAAGCTTGCTACCATTAGGTTGTAATATTTAAGTTTAAAGAACTACACCAAGCTAAAGCTCTTGAGATACCATTTGTTTTTCCATTGCTGTTCTGTGAGTTGTCACAAAATATTTTGATTTAGAGCTCTGAAAAGTTATGGGGGTTTCTGGGAGAATTTCTTCTCTTTAGCCACTATGACCTTGTTATCTTCTGGTGGCATAAACGAGAGTAGGGTTTTGGTAAGTTTTTAACCAACAAGAAGAGACACTATGACAAGATTTAAATATTTACATATTTTCCTTTACAAAACTAGATGTTGTGTTTGCTTGCAGGTTTGACATTCGTTTGGTCTTTCAGCAGCACTGAATGAAAAAGAATGGTACACTGGTGAATGTGGTTCAGATGTTAAGTTTGAAAAATTAGTATTTAATGCTTACCTGGTTCAACTTGTGAGCTTTGGCTGCAGAATGGCTAAGGGTCGGAGTGGACCAAGGCTGGAGTAAGGGCTCCTTGGTCCAGATGTTAGTAGTAGCCACGCCCAGTTCGAAGCTGGTAAAGCCAGAGAGGTTTCTCTTCATGTCTAATTTTTCATTTTTGGTACTTTGAGGTCTTTTTCTACTAATCTCCTGTTTCAGACCAAAATGTTTTGCTCCACAAACTTATAGCTAAGTCACAGCTGAATGACGTTCTTAATAGAGATTTGTATGGTAATCTTTTTATTTTTGATTCACTGTCCTTTCTCTTACTGGGGTCAAGTTTCCTGCCAACTACAGGAGCTCATCTGGTATGCAAGCATTTTAAGAATTAACATGTTTGCATATTCAGAGTCATATTCTTACTTTTCTCAATGTTTGAACCAGACAGAGATTTATAAACTGTTCAGCTGTTGAATGAAATAATTTTGTCTTCTGTCCATTTTACATGTCTATGAAAAAAATAAAAATAACAAAACCTGTCAGGGTGCTACTGACAAATGCTTTCTTATATAAACTCAGCAAAAAAAGAAACGTCCCTTTTTCAGTGTCTGTATCTCAACAACAATGTTGTAAAAATCCAAATAGCTTTACAGATCTTCATTGTAAAGGGTTTGAACAATGTTTTCCATGCATGTTCAACTAACCATAATCAATTAATTAACATGCACCTGTGGAATGGTTGTTAAGACCTTAACAGCTTACAGAAAGTAGGCATTTAAGGTCACAGTTCTAAAAACGCAGGACACTAAAGAGACTTGTCTACCGACTGTGAAAACCCCCCAAAGAAAGATGCCCAGGGTCCCTGCTCATCTGCGTGAACGTGCATTAGGTATGCTGCAGGGAGGCATGAGGACTGCTGATGTGGCTAGGGCAATACATTGCCATGTCCGCACTGTGAGACACCTAAGACAGCGCTACAGGGAGACAGGAAGGAAGGCTGATCATCCTCGCAGTGGAAGACCACGTGTAACAATACCTGCACAGGATCGGTACATCCGAATATCACACCTGCGTGACAGGTACAGGATGGCCACAACAACTGCCCGAGTCACACCCGGAACACACAATCCCTCCATCAGTGCTCAGACTGTCCGCAATAGGCTGAGAGAGGCTGGACTGAGGGCTTGTAGGCCTGTTGTAAGGCAGGTCCTTACCAGACATCACCAGCAACAACGCAGCCTATGGGCAAAAACCCACCTTTGCTGGACCAGATAGGAGTGGCAAAAAGTGCTCGTCACTGATGAGTCACGGTTTTGACTCACCAGGGGTAATGGATGGATTTGTGTTTATCGTCGAAGGAATGAGCGTTACACCGAGGCCTGTACCCTGGAGTGGGATCGATTTGGAGGTGGGGGTTCCGTCATGGTCTGGGGCGGTATATCACATCACCATCGGACTGATCTTGTTGTCATTGCAGGCAATCTCAATGCCTTGCGGTACAGGGAAGACATCCTCTTCCTTCATGTGGTACCCTTTATGCATGCTCATCCGGACATGATCCTCCAGCAGGACAATGCCACCAGCCATACTGCTCGTTCTGTGTGTGGGTTTCTGCATAACAGCAATGTCAGTGTTCTGCCATGGCCAGCGAAGAGCCCGGATCTCAATCCCATTGACTACGTCTGGGACCTGTTGGATCGCAGGGCGAGGGCTAGGGCCATTCCCCCCAGAAATGTCCAGGAACTTGCAAGTGCCTTGGTGGAAGAGTGGGGTAACATCTCACAGCAAGAACTGACCAATCTGGTCCAGTCCATGAGGAGGAGATGCACTGCAGTACTTCAAGCAGCTGGTGGCCACACTAGATACTGACTGGTACTTTTGATTTTGAGCCTCCCTTCATTCAAGGACACATTATTCTATTTCTGTTAGTCACATGTCTGTGAAACATTTTTAGTTTATGTCTTATGGTGTTGACTCTTTTGTGTTCATACAAATATTTACACACAGTTGAAAAACAGTTGAAAGTCAGAGTTTCTTTTTTGTTGAGTTTATGTCACATCTTTGTAGTGTGCACCACCTCCTGACCACTGACTAATGGATTACAGAGTAGAGAAAAGGGTTGGATAACTCTAGAGTCAAGAAAACCAAGAGTACTGACATGTACATAGAACATGTTGATTATTACACTAGATTTACACTACTGCACTAAATACAACTTGTGTGGGTTTTTTCTTTCATAGTGGACATAAAATAAGCATTGCTCCTCCTCCCTGACTCTATTGTCCACCTGAAAGCCTGTTCACCAGGTAAGGTGAGCATTTATTAGGTCTTTTTCTGGGTCTACCTAGCTTTGTTACCTGTTTTCTAAAACATAAGCTTAGTATGTTGGTGTAGATTCTCAGTCTTCCAGGACATGAAATTCTTGAGAGTTTATGGCAACTGGACTTTTCTTGTTGTCTTGAATACGTTTCGTCTCTCATCCACGAGGCTTCTTCAGTTCTGAAAACTGGATTGAGAATATCAGATTTATAAATCTAAGGTTAAGGCTCACTAATAAAGGTTATGGTTATACCTAATGAGGCTATCAAGGTTGCGTACACTTCTAAGCACTAAGCAATATTGGTGGTAAGAGTCATTAAAGGTGAAACGACCCCGGTTATGTAACTATGCACTGTTTTGGTCACATGCTTCAATGTGTGAGTTTTGGTGAAACTCCTTGGGTAGGCAACTCAAGGGTATGTTGTATGTGTTTGAAAAGGGGAATCTCAAACCATCTCCTCTGTTCAAGGTTCAACCAACCTCAAGGTTCAACCAACCTTGAACAGAGAAGGTGGTTTGAGATCCCTCCTTTCAAACACATACAAAGCAGCGGCGCGGAACGGAGACCGCTTCCATTTGGTGCCCTTGTTACCCTATAGTGTAGTTCACACCAGACGAGATGTGCCGCGATCCTCCACGGCTGGCTCGCGTTGTCCACGGCCGATGTGAACCAGGCGTAATGAGTCTATCTTATATAGGCTATTAGTTTCACCTTTTAAGTTGAATAACTCAAATAAATGAACTTTTGCACGATATTCAAATTTTTTAAATTTCACCTGTAGTTTTACCCAAGTAAAAGTACAAAGTAGTAATCCCAAAAAATTGCACAAGAGTTAAAAAATATTTAATAAAAGGGCTACTCATGTATTGAGTACATGAATACTTGTTATGAGATCATAGCATATAGTTTACTATTTATAAATTATGTAATTGAAATGTAACGTTATGTGCAAATTCTAAAGACTAAAATAAATAGAAATACATGACATAATTGCAGAAGAAACATTTTTCCAAATAAATGTTTTTCAAAGTATAACTAATGAAACCAATACTTAAAGTAGGAAATGTATATATATATTAGACCAGGGTAAGGTACCCCCACTTGACCTGCAAATGGTAAAACAGCCTCAGCACATAGAAAATTATGTTAAAATGATAAAATGATTTTATCATTTTATCAATTTCAGACACAATGATGGGTCTCAAATTGTCACCCACCTTATTCATGCTGACCATAATCTATGACAGATGTGTCCTTTTAGGTAAATTGTAAGCAAATACAAGTGGAAAAAATTTAAAACTTTCTCAAACATTCCATGATCATCCAAAAATTGTAAAAATATTTTTACATTTGAAGGAACAATATTTACAGAAAAAACAAGGAAGCATTTTCACAACATAAAAAGGAGGTGGTTTGTTCATTTTTGTAAAACAAAACAATAGGTAAACATACATTCAGAATTAATCCAGACACCAACGAACACTGGATTAAAAGAGAGTGTACAGTAGATCAATCCAGACATGCAAATGAAAGTCTGTTACTTGTGTTCAGCTAATTAACAATCATCTTATTTGGTCATTCAGGAACAGTCCAAAAGCAGCTGGAGTGTGTGTGTTTGTGTGTGTGTGTGGGGGGGTGGGGGGTGGGGGGGGGGGGGGCGACATTGAGTCATGTTTTTGTAAAGATACCAACGACAAGACAGAAGTACTCCAAACAGAAAATTGAAAAAAGACAATGCCTGACTCCAAACTGCCATGTGCTGGAACAGCATAAAGCTCAGACTCCTCTATGATTTATGTAGTTTTTGATTGTTCTTGTACTTTGGAAATAACTAGAAAATTTAAGAAACACATAAAAACAGACATAACAAAACCACAAACATGAAAAATTTATCACAAGCATCAGAATTGAGCATTTTCATAACTCCCTAATAATTGCTTAAATGGGAAAAAATAATTTTTTTGGGTTGATGAGTAATTTGCTGTCTGATGTCAAAGGCTTGCAGGAAAAAGAAAGTGAGTCATGTCACAGAATCCACAGGGAAGAAGCAATGTTTTACACAATACCTTTTGTTACTGAGATTCTAAACAAAAATTATATTTGTTGAAACTTTTCTGCTATATAAATGTAAAACCCACACAAAATACACAACACATAACAAATGTTACCCAGAGAAATGCAAAACTGCTTGATTTACACACATATGCCACTGAGAGGCAATCAAATAAAACACACAGCAAGTGTGTGTTCTATATATTTATAATGAAGTTGATTTTAAAGGGGGTTAGATGGTGCCTATCACCAGCAGTCAATGGTTAGTATGCCTTAAACAGGTGATCATAGACACGAGGTATGCCACAATCTGGGACTGTGAGAAAAAGCTAGTTTCCCAGAGAGAAAGAATGAATGCACAGAGAGAATAGGCAGTCATCTCCTCTACATCAAAGAGTAAAAAGGCGACTGGGACCTAAGGAGCTAAACTACTACAATGCAGCATTGCAGATGTTAAGGACAGCAACAAATACCTTGGTAACCTGGATGAGGCCCTAAGGAAGTCAGCCATTAACCATAACCTACATTGAGTAAGGTAGGCTTTGAAAAGCCAGCAGGATGGTAAGAATAAAGTGGAACCCATCAAAACAAGTGATTAAAACATATACTGTATATCAAGACAAAGAAGCTCTTCATAATGCTGAGGGTTCCCTCTGAAGTTCACCACCACAGAACTATATGCAAAGTGGAAGGAGGGAGGCCAGGGACTGGTGAGCATTAAAGCTACTATCCAGGTTGAAACAGCAAAATATCCTAGAGAACATAAAGAAACCAATGACAAACTGTCAAATGAATGTCTCAGGCTGCAGAAAGCAGGAGACAAGCATGAACAAGTAAATTGTTTAGGTCGTTAAACCATATAACAAACACTTTAAAAGACCTTGCAGAAAATCGTTATAATCATATCAGCATCTTAAACAGTTCGAGAGAATGATAATTCAAAGCTAAAGATACAAATAATCATTAATATAATTTATGCTTCTTCAGTTAAAAAGACAACTTTGTGCATGACAGAAAAACTCTTGATCTTTGAACAACATGAAGCCCTGGCATGTGTTCTGTGAATATCAGAATTATTCTGGTAAAAAAAGAAAAAAGGAACTGAAGATGACATAATGTCCATGACCTGAGGAGAAAATGCATACATTAAATGTCACATTGCCTACAGTACATTTAAAAACCCTTTCAGAGACTTTTGAGGTGTAGTCGAATGAAATTCTAAACAAAACTTTGTAGTTCCTCACATTGGATCAATCCAGTTTTTTATGACATTTGGTTTTAAATCTACATTTCATAAAAGATTATGTCAACAGGTCTTCAGGGTTTTAAACACAAATCATGACATCTGACAAACCAGAGCTGGATTAGCTGCACCTTTTTTCCTGCAAGGTACATTCTATATTTTGAGGTTTCTGCAGGGAATCACAGCAAAATGATTCATATAAATTGATATTAAGCTGCTTTGGAAATGACCCCTTTTTTCCAGCTTTCAATGAAATCTTTGTTCTGACAAAATCTGGACACATTTCAGTGTTTCACGGGCATTAAGCTTGAAATAGGGCCACACATTTGACCAAAAGGATAATAGTTAAAGAAGGTATAAGGATATTTCCAGAAATAATTTCTGACAGGAACCGTCTGTGGGTCTGTGTGGGACAATGCAGCATGAGGTCTTGGCCAAAGGAAACACATGGCAGGCCAGTGAGTGAACACATGTCCTGTGTTTTCCAAAGCTGTGACAAGCTTACTCCCTAACTCCTCTGCTCACTTTCCCCCACAATTGTTTGAGCTGGAAAGTAAGTCCACACCCCTGTAGAGCAATTGCCTCAAACTGAACAATGGAAACTGTAATAATTATCTCACTTACAGTCTCTTACAAAAATTATACTTTTTGAACTGTTGTACATTTTGTCATACTCCAACCACACACTTCATTGCACTTTACGGGGGAAAAATGAGATAGACCATCACAAGGCAATGCATATTTGAGAAGTAAAAGAAAAGATGTATGTTTCTAAACGTTTAAGCTTATCTTAGCTTAACTTATCTTTCCATCAACTTAGAGCGGCTTCTCGTACCCATTGAAGAAAAGCCTACATTTTTTGCCGTGGAGATGGTGTGATGTGCAATGTTACTTTCAGTCCACTTTCCGGATGGCATTTTGGGGGGGGGGGGGGTCACAAATAGTGAGTAGTTCTGTCAAGAAATACTCCCATGTAAGCTGTCAATGTCTGCAGTTCATCCAGTGTTACCCTATGCCTCTTGACTGGATCTGTGGTTAATACTTCTGCTGCTCATTTTGACAGTTTAGATGGATAGCCATGTCTTGGTGGGTTTGCAGTTGTGCCCAATTCTATTTTTGGAAGAAAGATTGACTTCAAAGTCAAACATTCAAAGCAAAATACATAATTTTTTAACCCAACTTTGCTTTAAACTTCTCCAAAACGTTGTCCCTGACCTTATAGGGGTGTTCCTTTGCCTTTATGATGCATTTTGTTCACTAATGTTTTGTAACAAACCTCTGAGGCCTTCATTGAACAGCTGGGTTTATACTGAGATAAAAATTGCCTCTAATTATGTGAAGTCAATTGGTTACACTGGATTTTATTTTGGCGTATCAGAGTAACAATCAGATAAACATACATTTTGGATTCTCATTTGTAAAACCTTTGAAAACCATATACACACGTGCTCAAATTTGTTGGTACCCTTACAGCTCATTGAAATAATGCTGCATTACTCCTGAAAAGTGATGACATTGAAAGCTATTTTATCATGTATACTTGCATGCCTTTGGTATGTAATAGAATAAAGCCAAGAAGCTGTGAAAAGAGTTGAATTATTGCTTATTCTACAAAGATATTCTAAAATGGCCTGGACACATTTGTTGGTACCCCTTAGAAAAGATAATAAATAACTGGATCATAGTGATATTTCAAACTAAATAGTTACTTTAATTAGTATCACACATGTTTCCAATCTTGTAATCAGTCATTCAGCCTATTTAAATGGAGAAAAGTAGTCACTGTGCTGTTTGGTATCATTGTGTGCACCACACTGAACATGGACCAGAGAAAGCAAAGGAGAGAGTTGTCTGAGGAGATCAGAAAGAAAGTAATTGACAAGCATGGTAAAGGTAAAGGCTACAAGACCATCTCCAAGCAGCTTGATGTTCCTGTGACAACAGTTGCAAATATTATTAAGAAGTTTAAGGTCCATGGAACTGTAGCCAACCTCCCTGGGCGCGGCCGCAAGAGGAAAATCGACCCCAGAATGAACAGAAGGATAGTGCGAATGGTAGAAAAAGAACCAAGGATAACTGCCAAAGAGATGCAAGCTGAACTCCAAGGTGAAGGTACGTCTGTTTCTGATCGCACAATCCGTCACTGTTTAAGCGAAAGTGGGCTCCATGGAAGAAGACCCAGGAGGACTCCACTTTTGAAAGAAAAACATAAAAAAGCCAGACTGGAATTTGCTAAAATGCATATTGACAAGCCACAATCCTTCTGGGAGAATGTCCTTTGGACAGATGAGTCAAAACTGGAGCTTTTTGGCAAGTCACATCAGCTCTATGTTCACAGACGAAAAAATGAAGCTTTCAAAGAAAAGAACACCATACCGAGAGTGAAACATGGAGGAGGCTCGGTTATGATTTGGTGCTGCTTTGCTGCACCTGGCACAGGGTGCCTTGAATCTGTGCAGGGCACAATGAAATCTCAAGACTATCAAGGCATTCTGGAGCGAAACGTACTGCCCAGTGTCAGAAAGCTCGGTCTCAGTTGCAGATCATGGGTCCTCCAACAGGATAATGACCCAAAACACACAGCTAAAAGCACCCAAGACTGGATACGAACAAAACATTGGACTATTCTGAAGTGGCCTTCTATGAGTCCTGATCTGAATCCTATCGAACATCTATGGAAAGAGCTGAAACTTGCAGTCTGGAGAAGGCACCCATCAAACCTGAGACAGATGGAGCAGTTTGCTCAGGAAGAGTGGGCCAAACTACCTGTTAACAAGTGCAGAAGTCTCATTGAGAGCTACAGAAAACGTTTGATTGCAGTGATTGCCTCTAAAGGTTGTGCAACAAAATATTAGGTTAGGGGTCCCATCATTTTTGTCCATGCCATTTTCATTTGTTTTCTTATTTACAATATTATGTTGAATGAAACATCAAAAGCAAAGTCTGATTTCTATTAAATATATAATAAACAATGGTGGATGCCAATTACTTTTGTCAGTTTCAAATTATTTCAGAGAAAATTGTGCATTCTTCATTTTTTGTGGAGGGATACCAACAAATTTGAGCACGTGTGTATAATTATCCTTTAAAATTCTGCATTATTTTGTTTTGGTCTATCACATAAAATCCCCCAAAATACAAGAAATTTTGTAGCTGTAATGTGATAAAACGTGAAAACACTGAACAAGTATAAATGCAAGGCATGCAGTTGCATTAAGCATCACACTGTTGGCTTCTTCCTCTGTCTTGTTTTGAAAGCCAGAAATAAACATGTGTTTAACTGTGGTAAGAGGAACAGGGGGCAGTCTTTGGAAAGCGGTTTGAGCATTTATTAGATATCTTTGCTATCCAACTTCATGTCCATATACTAGTACACACTTCGTCCTCACTAGTAAGACAATTTGGAACACTAGCATAACGACTAGGGTGGACTAGTATAACAACTGTGTCTTACTTGTAACGTTTTTTCCACTACTTGTGCCACTTTTGGTCTACTAGTATGCAATCAAACCTTACTAGTAAACTACTGTGCTACACTAGTGACACTACTAGACCTAACAAGTAGCCTCCTGGACCCTACTAGTAGCGCAAAAATGCCCACTAGTAGCACTGGTAAGGCATTTTCACCTCACTAGTGCTCCTGGTAGGAGACAAAATGTCCAGTAGTAGTACAAGTGGGGTGTTTTTTTTCTTACTAGTACCACTAGTAACACCGAGGATGCTCACTAGTAGTACTAGTGAAAGCCAAAATGTCCACTAGTGGTACTAGTGAGGATGTGTTTTATCTTACTAGTACAACTAGTAACAGCCAAACAGTCTACTAGAAGCACTAATGAGACTTTTATCATATTAATAGTACTACAAGAAAAAGCGAACATGTCTACCAGTGCTACTAGTGAGGCATGTTTTACTTTACTAGTACTACTAGTAAGGGCCAAAATGAGCTTTTGAATGTCACATGTAAAGGCTTTGGCTGTACTAGTGCGCATCTGTGCATCACTAGTTCGCAACTAGCACGCCACTATTAGACAATTACAAACTACTAGTGTGTGAATACACACTACTAGTGCAACATTTCTGTAACATGTGAGAAATTTCTGCACACTAGTAGGACAACTATGGCAGATTAGTAGGACAGCTACATCTTGCTAGTGAGGCAAAACTGTGCACTTGTTGACATCTGTGTGCTACTAGTACTACTAATGAAGCACTAGATGTTAATTAGTAGAAATTTATGATGTCACTAATATGACAAGTGGTACAGAATCGTGTGTAGTCACGCACTAATAGTGTGTAATGCATACTAGTGGCGTGCTAGTTGCGAACTAGTGATGCGCAGATGCGCACTAGTACAGCCAAAGCCTTTAACAGGTGATGTTTAGAAGCTCACTAGTGAGACAAACTTTCTTCTACTAGTAACACTAGTGAGCATTTTTGATGTCACTAGTACTACTAGTAAGGTGTAAAAGTCCCCCACTTGTGCTACTAGTGGATATTTTGACACTTGCTAGTGCTACTAGTGCATATTTTGGCCATTACTAGTAGTACTAGTAGACATGTTGCACTCTACTAGTGGTACTAGTAAGATAAAAAAAGTCTCACTAGTGCTACTAGTAGACTTTTTGGCTTTTACTAGTGGTACTAGTAAAACCATAATAGTCTCACTAGTGTTACTAGTGGATATTCTAGCCTTTACTAGTTAACATGTAGGTTGCAACATGCAGCCACTAGTGTCACTAGTAGAACTAGTGGACTGCATGCAAATGAAGAAGGTGGGAGATGGATTTTGACTGGTGGATGTTTAAACTATGTGCTTAAAACCTTGAAGGGTCCACTCTGGATACTAAAGTGTTTAGCAGCAGTCATACTGGAAGATGGCAACTATTTTATTCCGATGGACCCAAACAATAGCCCATGTGGCGTCCTGGACATTTTAGTGGCTAAGATATGCCCAGAATTACTAATGTAATAGTTTGTGTCATTCCCTCATAATCCCTCATTTCTTATTTTTCTGGTTCATAACAGTATACTATTGTCATTTGTAGTGCTATGTTTTCAAGTTTTCTAAAGCTGTCAATGTTAGAAAATAAGACAGCTAATTGTTGGCAGTTTTATTAGTCATTTTGGGATCAAGCAAGCGTGTAGGGTTATGACAACATGGCCTGGCTGTATACAGTACCTGGTAAACGTCAGCCACTAATGGCACTAGTGGACACTTAGCGGCCACTAGTGGCCTCGAAATGCCAATTAGTGCTACTGGTGGCTGCTAAGTGCCCACTAGTGCTACTAGTGGCCAAAATCAAATGACATATTGTTTCCAAAAGAGTATATTAAGTGTTCAGGACAGTGAATTATTCTGTAACATAGGTATACACTTGAATCCGATTGTCAAATTCATTATATAATCAACAAAAAACCATCGTAGGCTATGTAAAAAGGTAAGCCAGTTACAATTGAATTTTTCTCTTTCCCAATCAGCACTAGCTGTCATTAATCATTTTCCTCTCTGAGTTATATTAGTATGACTTAATTCATCGTGTACACACACACACACACACACACACACACACATATATATATATATATATATATATATATATATATATATATATATATATATATATATATATATATATATATATATATATATATAATTTTTAATTATATTCTCAATTATCATTATTGTTGTTGCCAACAACAACAGTGAAAGTTCATCAGGCTTTATAAGGTTAAATTTTGGCTGGGTGCAATTCTTTCTAAAGAGCCAATAGGAGGAAGCTTCAGTGGAGGCTGGCCACACCTCCTCATTAGCATTTTGTTGAATTAATTTCACTAGTGCTACTAGTGGACAGTTGCACCCTTACTTGTACTACCAGTGGACACTTTTGCCTTCACTACTCGCACTCGTAAGATCCTAAATACCCCAACTAGTCCTACTAGTGGTTGCTCTGGCCCTTGCAAGTAGTACTAGTGATATCAAAAAAGTCCACTTGTAGTACTAGCGGGGTATGTTTAAGCTTACTAGAACTACTAGTTAGGCCCAAAATGTCCACTAGTATTACTAATGTGCATCCTCGCTGTTACTAGTAGTACTAGTAAGGGAAAACACACCCCACTAGTACTACTAGTGGACATTTAGTCTCTTACTAGTAGCACTAGTGAGGTCAAAAATGCCTTACTAGTGCTACTAGTGGGCATTTTGGCAATACTAGTGGTGGCCAGGAGGCTACTAGTGCGTGACCTATGCCTACAAGTTAGGTCTAGTAGTGTTACTAGTGTAGCACAGCAGTTTACTAGTAAGGTTTGATTGCATACTATAGGCCAAAATTGGCACTAGTAGTGGAAAAAACATTACAAGTAAGACACAGTCGTTATACTAGTGCACCCTAGTCGTTATACTAGTGTGGCTTATTGTCTTACTAGTGGGGACAAAGTGTGTACTAGTACATGGACCTAAAGTTGGATATTAAAATATCTAATAAATACTCAAACGGCTTCCCAAACAGACCTTTTCTGGGGGGTCTGGCTACCATTGCAGTGACGTCTCTGGTCGAAGAAAGTTTATTTACTTCAGCTTGTAAACGCACATTCACTTAAGGAGCAATGGCCGACAGAGAGCGAGTTTTAATTGAGCTGGAAAGCTTTTTACTAGAAGTTCAGCTCAGTGAATACTCTAAAAACGCATGCAAACAAACAAACACAGCTTTCTGTTTTGTTGTTCTCTACACCTACTGTTGTTCAAAATCACCAAAAGACCATATTATATAAACCGGCCTTCCAATATAAAGCATCTAGTGCTCTAAAGCTGCAATGACTACTTATTACATCAACCGTAGAGCACCGCTCTGATGAAATGATCTTGGGCTGATGTTGAGCAGACCAATTACAGGTGTGCACTCTCCGTTTAGTTCGACGGATAGTTAGAAAATTGGCCTCTACTCCTTGCTTCCTTGATTAGGTCACGGAGAGACCTTGCATCGACGTATAATGGCGTTGTGTCTATCCGTTCTAACGTAGAAGTATAAACTAGGCTTTACACTAATGTAACTTATGTGCAAAAACACCCAGAATGTTAAAAAATAATCTTTATAAATAGAACTGTTTCAGTGAAAATGTACTAAGAACTATTTCAGTGAAAATGTACTATAAACAAGCTCATGTCTTAAAATAATGGTATGAAAAAAGATAATTTGATAGCTTTTTAACACCTTTGGTTGTTTGAGACAACTTGAAATGGAGGGTTAGGTTTAAGCATGTTCTCTGTTTAGCAAGTGGGTCAGATCTCACTGGGAGCCTGATGTGCTGCCAGAGGCAGCTGGAAATGCAGTCTTTTCCCTCATACAAATTTCACAACTGTCTGAACTGTGAAATCATTGTGTTTTGACCTCACTTTCATCAAAATCTGCTTCACTCATGTCTCGCCCATCTATACTTGAAGTGATGATTTATGGGACTGTCAAAAGATCAAGCATATAAAGGAGGTTTATTGCACTGTGAACTGATTTCCAGTTTCTGTTATTCATGCAGCTTTTATCTAAAGACAAAATACCACACGCTCGTTCAAAGGAAAATTATTCGTAAAACTGAAACTTGAAAAAACATGATTAAACTATGGATTTAAGGGAAACATAAAAAAAAAATCTTGACATGTTTTTGATTGTCTGTCTTTAAAATACTTTTCCCCAATTGCATCTAGAAATGTGCATATATGATATGAATTTGCTTTACAGTTTGATAAAATACATAAATTTATACCTATAACAGTTGTCTGATAGCCTTGGGTATACTCTTCTTCTCCATGGGTGATGCTGGTCACAGCCAAACATCTGTGTCAGATTTAATTTGATTTGGCACTACTATATATTACTTTCAAACTCCTGCACTCAGAACAATTTTTGCAGAAGAGAAATGTATTTGAGAGATGGATTGATTCTTTTGCACATCTCAGTTCATTCCAATGACCTGCTCAAACATGCATATTCACTCCTAGCACCCAGAAAACACACATGCATCACAGCACACTGCTAAGCAATTCAAAAGTCAATGTTTGTCTGCTGCCATGTTTGTTAGTGCCCTGTTGAAATTTCACTGTGAACATTATTTGAAAATAAACATTAAGCTATTATTTTGCTATCAGTAAACAATAAGTACTCCTAGGGTATGAAATGAAAGCAAGTACATTATGGATAAAGAACTGCATTACATTAGCATACAATAGGAGTTATTAAATGACCCAAGCTTTTATTGTGCTTATTCAACCACATAGCATAGTAACTCCTTAGAAAGAATAAATATCAGGCTTTTTAACATATGACAACTGAAACAAACTACAGTGGACCCCTTCCTATTTGTGGTTCAATATTCGTGGGATTACCAATTAGTGGATTTTTTCTGTGAAACGTCACTCTTAATTATTCACAGAAAATTTGCCTATTTGCAGATTTTTTTGTAAAGCATGTCTGATATAAGAAGATGCAGCTTGGGAAGCCAAAATACTTGGCCAAAATGCTATTTGGCTTTTTTGGCTGGTTTTTGCACAACAGCCATTCCAGAGGTGCCATTCATTTTCTTTGGTGGTGATTAATTGCTGTACTGCCAAGAGTGGAGATGAGGACGCCTGTAAATGTTGTTGTAGTGCTAAGATATTAAGATATATTTGGAGTTTGAAAAATTTAAGTTGGCAGTTATAAGCATTTTACTCACCAGTGATTTTCAAGTAAGTCTCTACTTATGGTTTATCTAGACAACTACCAGTATTTTGTCCTAACCTTTTGTTTTTGAGCATATAGACCTATCTGACTCAACACATACTGCTACATTCCTCAATAAATTCATGTTTTACTTGTGCTGATAACGTTTGCACAGGGAATAGTTGGCTGAGGTGCTGGGCTAATGTTAGCATGTTTATGCTCTGTTTTATGAAAACTTGTTGAGACTTTGGCTCATAAGGTAAATTTATAAGGAAAAATATGGAAATAGTTGAAACGATAAAATTTTGTAACAGGGTGTGCAACAAAACCATTATATATATATATATATATATATATATATATATATATATATATATATATATATATATATATATATATATATATATATATAATAATTATAAACCATGGAAGGTTAGTTGTGGGAGAAAAACTTTTAATATTTCTGATTGCTGTAACATTTAGTTAACTCTAATAAGGAAAAAGAAAGCCTTTTTGGCTTGTATGAATAGTGACCCTAAGAATTTCCACATGCACAGGTCAAAAACAATTAAAAGCAATGAGACTAATCAGTTATGTAGATCCATAAAATAATTGTTGGTACATTTTATTTAAAAAGACGTAATGTGGTAAGAGGTCTAAAAACAGAAAAATTGTAAAATTAGTCTACTTTTACCCCATTACAGAGTGATTGACATATAAGACTGAAGGGAGAAGTAGATAAAAATGTCATATGATTTGGGTGTGCTTCATTTGCTCAATCTTAGGTTTAACAATGTTCGCTGCCAAAGAAATGAAGTAAACATTCTACTTAAATTGAGTCCATTACCTTGTTATGTCATCTAAAGATTTCTTTCTTCTCTAATAGCACAAGTTAACTCCAAAATGACTATGCTGGGATTCATCAACATCAACTTGAGAAAGAGTTGTTGAGGGAGCATGAAACATAATTTTCACATAAGTAGTGGCCACAACACAGTCCAGATGTCAATCCCAGTGAGTATCCTTGCAATATGCAGGAGGAAACTTGGGGCATTGGTTTGACTATATTATAAACACATGGTTTTGGAGAACATTTAAGATTGAATGAAAAGTGATACTGAGAACGATGACTAAAACGATATCACAGAGAACATATGCAGATGACCTTCATTAAGATCCTATAGAGTTTGATTTCCATAGGTCAAGATCTTATTCCAATTGAACAGTCTAGAAATAGAAATTTATGCGACTCTTTTGGTCTACGATGTTTGACAATTTCCATGGCAATCAACTGCTGTACTGGCCAATGGGCAATGGTGATACACACCTTCCATTACTACTCAGACACCGCAGCTTCGGGGTAGAGATTTTGCAACAGACCCAGCACTATGTAGTCTGAACAGAAGACTGGTAGCTGCTGTTACCGCTAGTACATGTATTTGGAATCATAGTCATTGCAATAAAGATGGTCCAAAAACATAACATTCTATGACTTGCAGATATACTTGCAGCAGCTGTAAATATTGAACCGAGTTATATAAAAGATAAACATTAGTGGGAAAAACAGAGGTGTGCCTGTTTCCTGCTGGTCAGCTGTAACCTGGCCACATCTAATGGTTCCATTACCTAGCCTCCATTTTCAAGCACACTATATTCCTAGAGCAAGAGAGAGCACCGACTGCAAATGTGCATGTAGTTATTCTTGAACACCCTCAAGTACTCAGTAGTATGGCATACAATATGGCAAATTAATCAAGTAACATTAAATGCTATCATCTAATATTTCAAATAAGAAAAAAAATACACATAGGCTGATGTCTGAATTCAATGGCAAGCACTGTTTTACAGATTTTATGTACTGACTTTGACTTCCAGAAAGAAAATACAAAGGTTTTGCAATGTCTGTGTCCTGAGATATTAAATGACTCAGCTCTTATACTGCTCATAACAAAGTAAATAAACAGTGCAGAGGCACAAACTTGCTCAACCTTAGTGAAGACACTAAACTGGCTAAACTGTGACTGATGCTAGGAAGAAAGGAAGACTCCCAGGAAACAGGAGACAAGAAGAACATATAAACAAACCCATATCTTTAAATTGACTGTATAAAAGATGCAAGCTTTTTTTTTACTACCATATATTAAATCATATTAAATTTGCCTGTTTTAGATCAGATACAATTACCAAAATCGTCTATATTTGCTAGATGCCAGAATTATGAGACAGACTTTTTCTCCCTCTTTCTGTACAAATTGGGAAATGCTAGATTATTAAGACAATGCAAGGTAAGGCAAGGCAATTTTGTTTGTATAGCACACTTTCAACAACAAGGAAATTCATGGTGCTTTACATGATTAAGGGGTAAAATAAAAATAGCAGTAAAACACAGACAAAGTATATAAAGTAAAATCAACAATAAAGCAAGAGGCATACACAAAACATATGATACATCAAAGCATTACTCAAAGGCAGCTATAAACAGATAGGTTTTTATTTGTGATTTTAAAGAACTCAGTGTTTCAGCAGCTTTGCAGTTGTCTGGAAGTTTGTTTCAGATTAGAGGAGCATAAACTGAAAGCTGCTTCTCCGTGTTTGGTTCTAATTCTAGAGATGTTGAGTAGACTGGAATTAGAGAACCTGAGTGGTCTGGGGGGTTGGTATAGTAACAGTAGATCTTCAACATACTTTAATGCTAAGCCATTCAATGATTTATAAACTAGTAAAAGTATTTTGAAGTCTATTCTCCGAGCTACAGGGAGCCAGTGTAACGACTTTAGAACTGTGGGGATGTGCTCTACTTTCCTGGTTCTAGTGAGGACGCGAGTAGCAGCGTTCTGGATTAGCTGCAGCTGGCTAATTGACTTTTTAGGCAGACCTGTGATGACACTGTTGCAGTAATCAATCCAACTAAAGACAAACGCATGGATGAGTTTTTCTAGGTCTCGTTGCGACATCAGTCCTTTAATCCTAGAAATGTTGTTAAGGTATTAGAAGGCTGACCTTGTTATTGCCTTTATGTGACCCTGGAAGTTCAGGTCTGAGTCTATTACTACACCTAGATTTCAGGCCTTATCAGTAGTTTCTAGCTGTATTTCCTGAAAGTGTGTGCTGACTATTGATCATTTCTCTTTAGGATCAAAAGTAATTACTTCTGTTTTGTTTCTGTTCAGCTAGATAAAGTTATGGCACATCCATCCGCTGATTTTCTCAATGCATTTACTTAGGGTTTGGATGTGTTCAAAGTCATTTGGTGACATCATAATGTAGAGCTGAGTATGAGCTGAGCTGAGATTCATCTGCATAGTTATGGTAGCTAATCTTATTTGTTGTTGTAATCTGGGCTAGTCGGAGCATGTAGATATTAAATAAGATGGGCCCCAGGATGGAGCCCAGGGACCCCCCACATGTGATTTTTGTTCGTTCTGATGAAAGTTTCCTATTGACACAAAGAAGTCACTGTTCTTCAGGTAAGACTCGAACCAGCAAAGTACTGTACCAGAGTGTCTGACCCAGCTCTCCAGTCGTCCATATAGTATATCATGATCAACAGTGTCAAATGAGGTCCAACAGAACCAGCACTGTGGTTCTACCACAGTCTGTATTTATGCGAATGTCATTGAAAACTTTGACGAGGGCAGTCTCGGTGCTGTGGTGAGCACAGACAACAGACTGAAAAACATCAAAGCGGTTGGTCATTGTTAGGAAGCTGTTTAACTGTTGAAACATAGCTTTTTCAATAATTTTACTGTTGAATGGAAGATTAGAAATTGGCCTGTAGTTCTGCATTAACATGTTGTCCAGATTATTCTTTTTTAGCAGTTGGATCTAAGTCACATCTAAGTCACATCTCTTTTCAGGAAGAGAATTGTGAACTTCAACAAGTCTAGTTCACCCTTGGATGCAATTTTAGAATGGCTAAAGGCCCCATTTTTTATAGTCCTGTAAAAATGCCATGTTAACGTCAAATCAATAAAGTTTTTAAGAAAGAGACAGATTATGTGTTCCAGAGATAAACATTCAATTCAGTTCAATTTAAAAATACGTTATTGATCCCAGAGGTAAATTAAGTGTTGTTGTAGGAGGATTTACAACCATTTTTCGTTCTGATTTACTAATTAGTCCCAGACCAATTGATAGCTACAGTTCTTTTGAACATCTAACCCTTAATTTTCCTCATCCAAGTTGCAAAACATTAAGACCATTTTTGTTTGTGGTTTTGTATCGTCCACCAGGGCCTTACTCTCAATTCTTGGATCAGATCTCAATTTTTTTATCTGATTTAGTATTAAATACTGATAGGGTTATTATAGTGGGGGACTTTAATATTCATGTGGATACTGAAAGTGATAGCCTAAATGCAGCCTTTAATGCTATTTTAGACTCAATTGGCTTTACTCAAAGAGTACAGGGATCGACCCACTCGGGTAAACACACTTTGGACCTTGTACTGACATACGGTATTGAGTGTGAGGAAATAACAATCCACCCACATAACCCGGTCCTGTCTGACCACTTCTTAATATCTTTTGAATTTACTTTAACTGACCATCTTAAATCTGAAAGAAAATTTCATTATAGTAGAGCTTTATCAGACAATGCTGTAACAATTTTTAAAGAATCTGTTCCATTCTTACTTTCCTTAGTGTCTCAGGGTAACACAGTGGATGGCAGCAATTCTATCTCTAACCCTTCAGAAATTGATGATCTGGTTCACAGTGTTACGTCCTCATTGCGTTTGGCATTAGACAGTGTAGCCCCCTTAAAAAAGAAAGTGGCTAGCCATAGGAGGCTGACTCCTTGGTTCAACGCAGAGTTGCGTACTTTAAAGCAGAATACTAGAAAGTTGGAGAGAAAATGGCGCACTACACACCTAGAAGATTCCTATTTAACCTGGAATAACAGTCTACTGCTGTATAAAAAGACCCTTCGACAAGCTAGAACAGCATATTTTTCATCATTAATAGAGGCGAATAAAAACAATCCTAGCTTTCTTTTTAGTACAGTTGCCAAACTTACAGAGAGTCTTAGCACTGTTGAGCCAACTATTCCCCCGGCTCTTAGCAGTGATGATTTTATGAGATTCTTCATAAATAAAATTAATTCTATTAAAAATAAAATTATTGGCATCCTCCCAAACATGATTACTTCTTCCTCAGTAAATGAGGCAGTATCGGAAAGAACTGTAGAACCTCATTTGTGCTTAGGCTGTTTTGATTCACTCGAGCTTTTGGAATTATCAAAAATATTAGCCTCATCTAAACCTTCAACTTGTATGTTGGACCCAATTCCAACCAAATTATTTAAAGAAGTGTTCCATTTGGTTCCTGGCCCCATTTTGGATATGATGAATCTATCCTTAGTAAACGGATACGTACCACAGGAATTTAAAATAGGCGTGATTAAACCTTTACTCAAGAAACCTTCCCTTGATCAAGATGACTTAGTGAATTACAGACCTATATCTAACCTTCCTTTCTTATCCAAAGTCCTTGAGAAAATTGTTGCTAATCAAGTCTGTGAGCATCTAAACAGTAACGAGCTGTTTGAAAAGTTTCAGTTCAGGTTTTAGAGCTCATCATAGCACTGAAACAGCACTGGTGAAGGTTACTAATGATATTCTCATGGCCTCAGATAATGGACTTGTGTCTGTTTTGGTTTTGTTAGATCTCAGTGCTGCTTTTGACACAGTCGATCACAATATTCTCGTAGAAAGGCTTGAACATGTTGCAGGGATCAAAGGAACAGCACTAGGCTGGTTTAAATCATGTTTGTCTGATAGATTCCAGTTTGTTCATCTAAATGATAAATCTTCTTCACTCTCAAGGGTTACTTGTGGAGTTCCACAGGGTTCTGTGCTTGGACCAATTCTGTTCACCATATATATGCTCCCAATTGGTAGAATCATTAGACAGCATGGGATAAATTTCCACAGCTATGCAGATGATACACAACTATATTTATCCATAAATCCTGATGAACCCAGTCAGTTAGGTAGATTACAGGCATGTCTGGAAGACAAAAAAACATGGATGACCCTAAACTTTTTGCTTTTAAAAAATTCCTGCAATTTCCGGCCTACATTTTTTTTAAACGCATACCCAAAATTAACTTAAAGCTGTTCTTGAACCATTTTGAGTAGAGACATGGCTGGGGTCTCTTTGGAAAGCAAACACTCTAAAATTTATCCCAGAACTGTGTTAATATCTCTGAGTGCTATTGTTACAAAGCAATATTAATTTTAATACCCCAAAAAATTATTTTATTTGTGTCCGAATATTTATTTTAAATAAATACATGCTGTAAAAATGGCTTTACAAAGAGGTGGTGACCTAAAACACACTGTGGGTCTAAAGTCTGAAGTATTACCTTCATCCACAGCAAATTTGACAGCAATAAACCAAAAAATGAATATTCTGCACACATTTTTATAACTATAGGTCAAAGGTGGTCAAAAGTGTGCCATATGCGCCATCTCCTGGGTAAGTGCCGTAGTCCTCACTGAATTAAAAATATCATCAAAATCATAACTTCATCTTACCATATAAAGCTCCACGGCTTCCTTCAATGTTGTATTTTGATCATAAAGGGTGTTTGGACACAGTGCTGAAACAATATGTTACTGGTACGCACTGTGCCTAATCTCTTCATGAATAAGACATTTTACGCACGTCATATACAATGGCTGCGAACAAGTCCTCCCGGTCATGTTATATATCTGCGTTTACAGCATTACATTGGCTATTCGATGCGTCAATCATCAGAGTTCTGGACCGCAATTGGTTTGAGTTACTTATCATAACGTGACTTTCCATCCATGCGCCATTGGTTGGAGATGTACCCTACGTAAGGAGAACACCGGATGATTTTTTTTCTTCTTCTGGGCACGCTCAGTGACCTTTGTAGGCGGAAGTGGAATCGAATGAATCGGAAACAAAGCCATAAAAACTACAAAAATGGCCAGACATTTCGGGAGCGCATTGTTTGTTTTACATTTTTTATTGGTTTTGCTGTTGTCCTGGTCTAATAACTTTATCGGAGGACTTTAATCGGACCCTTATTGATGTAAAAATAAAATTTTTGTTCGAAATGTATCGGTTTTGTCACGTTTATTGGACTACAAAGTGGTGAGTTCCATATTTTTATACCTCCATCAGGAGAACGTTTGTGTTGGCAAAAGCGCTCAATGTGTCTTCAGTTATGATTGTATCCTTAAACGCCAGGCATAATTGGAATCACAAGACTCTTAGCTTTCCAATGATATAAAACATGTATAGGTTCATAAAAGTTAGAAGTCAGAAAATTGGTGGATTTAAACTAGGAAATGCGCTGGGCCCGCCTGCGGGCCCTCGGAATTTCAACGGGTATTAAATTCTGACAAGACAGAAGTTGCTGTCTTTGGACCAGAAGTTCTTAAACACAAACTGATTAGTCAATCACTTCATCTGGATGGCATTAAATTGCCCCCCAGTAATAACGTAAAGAACCTCGGCTTTATTTTTGACCGAGACTTGACATTTAAATCCCATATTAAACAGGTTTCTAAGATTTCTTTCTTTCACCTCCGGAATATTGCTAAAATTAGAAACATCCTGTCCAGGAGTGATGCTGAGAAACTAGTCCATGCATTTGTTACCTCAAGGCTGGACTACTGTAATTCTTTACTATCAGGTAGTCCACAAACTGCCATTATAAGCCTTCAGTTGATCCAAAATGTGGCAGCAAGACTTCTGATGAATATTAAAAAGAGAGATCACATTTCTCCTGTTTTAGCTTTCCTTCATTGGCTCCCTGTTAAATCCAGAATAGAATTTAAGATCCTTCTTCTTACATACAAAGCCCTTAATAATCAAGCTCCATCCTACATCAGAGATCTAATTGTTCCATATGTTCCTAACAGAGCACTTTGCTCTCAGACTGCAGGTTTACTTGTAGTTCCTAGGATTTCTAAAAGTAGAATGGGAGGCATATATTTTAGTTATCAGGCTCCTCTCCTGTGGAACCAGCTCCCAGATCTAGTCCGTGAGGCAGACACTCTGTTTACTTTTAAGGCCAGGCTTAAAACTTTCCTTTTTGATAAAGCTTATAGTTAGAGTGGCTAAGGTCATCCTGAGCTATCTCTGCAGTTATGCTGCTATAGGCTTAGACTGCTGGAGGACAGACTTACCAATTTTCTTCACTCTGCTACTTCCTTTTCTCCTATGACTCTCCAGTTGTATTACAGTACATTCTGTTATTTCGACTGTTAACTTTGTTTTCTCTCAGTGTTTTTCTTTCCATAGAAGATATACCTGGTCTGGTATCCTGCTTGGTTGCAATGCCCTGTTGGACGGTGGGCATCGACTGGGATGATCCTCCCAGTAACTGAACATCCACTGTGTCCTGTTATCAACTTTTTACTTTCTGTAACATAGAAGGTTCTCTTATATCAGATCTTCTGTTCTTTCTGTGTCTCTGCTCTGTCTTCTCAAACCCCCAGACGGTCGTGGCAGATGGCCGCTCCTACTGAGCCTGGTTCTGTTGGAGGTTTCTTCCTGTTAAAGGGGAGTTTTTCCTCTCCACCGTCGCTACATGCTTGCTCAGTATGAGGGATTGCTGAAGGATTGCTGTGGTTGGAAAGTCTGCATCAACGGGGCCCAACCTCACGCCAATGACTGAAGCAATCTGCTGGGATTCCTTAAATAGGAAACTTTTTAACTGATTGGAATGTTTGTATAAATGTATTGAAATGACTTCTTGTTAAGTGCCTTGAGATGACATCTGTTGTGAATTGGCGCTATATAAATAAACTGAATTGAATTGAAAACTGAATTGTAGCTCATTCAATTGATTCTTTAAGGAGTTGTTGTAGATCATGATAGGTGTGGGCAGGAAAGATTTCCTGTAGTGGTCTGTGTTGCAGCGAAACTGAAGAAGCCTCCAATTGAAGACACACTGTTGTTGCAGGATAGTCTCATGAAGAGGATGCTCAGGGTTGTCCATAATTTATTTGATTTTAAGAAGAATCCTTCTTTGCATCATCATCATCTCCAGATGTTCGACAGTCGTCCCCAGAACATAATCAGCTTTCTTTATCAGGTTATTTAGCCTTTTTAAGTCCTTGGCTCTGATGCTGCTACCCCAACAAATTATGGCTGAAGAGATTACACTCTCCACAACAGACTTGTAGATAATTTGCAGCATCTTGCTGCAAATCTTGAAGAACCTAAGCTTCCTCAAGAAGTACAGTCGGCTCTGTCCCTACTTGTAGACAGCTCCACTGTTGCGCCTTCAGTCCAGTCTGTTGTCAAGGTGAACTACGAGGACATTTATACTCTTCAACCACCTCCACTTCTTCTCCCATGATGGAAAGAGTGTTTGACTTATCCCTGTTTCTTCTGAAATCTACAATCATCTCCTTTGTTTTGTTCACATTCAAGGTAAGATGATTGTTTCCACACCATGTCACAAAGCGGTCCACCAACTCTCTGTATTCAGCTTCTTGTCCATCTCTGATACACCCGACAATTGCAGAGTCATCTGAGAATTTCTGCAGATGACAGGTCTCTGATTTGTACTGGAAGTCTGAGGTGTACAGAGTGAAAAGGAATGGTGAGAGTACGGTCACCTGTGGTGCTCCTGTGCTGCTGACCACCTGGTTTGACACACAATTCTTCATTCTCACAAACTGTGACTGATGAGTGAGTTCTCTTTGGTACTGGAACAAGGCATGATGACGTCCACAACACTGGAAACTTCTCCTGGGTCAGGCTAAGGTTGAATAGGTGATGCAGAATCCCATAGAGCTGCTCTGCAAACGCCTTCAAGACTCTGGGTCTGACACCATCTGGACCTCTTAGCCTTGTTCCGGTCCAGCCTCTCCAGCTGCTTCTTCACCTGATTTTTGGAGAGAGACAAGTGGGAGGGGGAGGCAAAGGGGGTAGCAGCATCTCCTGACTTGGCTGAAGACAAACTTGTGGAAGCAGAAAAGTCCATGAGTGAGGTGAAGGATAAAACATCCGAGGTGTGACAGGAAAGCCTTGGGTCAGAGGATGGTAGGATGTCTGTTTGGCTGGGGACAGGAGGATGCTGAGCTTGTCACTGAACTGAATCTGTTGAAGAATGTGTTCAGTTCATTGGCTCTGTCCAGACTTTCATCTATCCAATCCTTCATATGCTTAAAGCCTGTGATCTTTTTCATTCCTGACCAGACATCTCTGATATTTTTCCTCTGTAGTTTGTTCTCCAGCTTCTTCCTGTATGCCTCTTTGCTGTCTCTGATCTTGACCTTAAGTTTCTTGTGTACACTCCTCAATAATTCCCTGTCTTCCTCCCTGAAGGCTCTTTTTTTCTTGTTTAGCAGTTCCTTCAGGTCACTGGTGATCCAGGGTTTGTTATTAGGGAAGCATCTCACTCTTCTGGTGAGGATGATGTTGTCCACACAGAGGTTTATCAAATCAAATCAAACTTTATTTATAAAGCACTTTTCATACAAAATTGCATCACAAAGTGCTTTACAGATTAAAATGACCCCACATAAAACTACATTCCCATCCCTCCCCCACAGATTTAAAAGCATGGTCAGTTATACCCCCCTCCCCACAACCTAACTCCCATGCACACACAGTTAAAAGCAACAGTAAAAAAGGACAATGGGCTGAGTGCAGATGAACCATGCAAGGAAACGCCATCAGAGGAGCCATCTGCACCGGCAGCAGTAGATCAACATCAGCAAACGAGGCACCGACACCGGGCGCCCAGTGGAGGCAAGGCCAAGACCCCCACCTCCACCTAAGTGGCCGCAGGGACCACCGTTCCTGGGGCAGAGAGCTCCCACAGAGGAAACACTGGAGCGGGGATTAAGATAACAAATTTAAATCTAAAGATAAACAGTAAATAAATTTTATAAAATTAGATAGTAAAACACTGATAAAATATAATCATTCATCACATCATTTAAAAATATTAAAATAAAGAGTAAATAAGTATGAGTTATAGAGTAAAACACTTATATATTTTAACACTGATAAAATTCAGAATCATTTAGTGTAAAACAATGATAAAGTTTGATTAGGTAAAATATGCAAAGCAATTAAGTAGATACTTATAAATCATAATCAATTAAAAGCTAGGCTATAAGGAGAGTCTTGACCCTGGTCTTAAAAACATGAACGTTCTCTGCGGCCCTGAGGTCCTCCGGCAGCCTGTTCCAGAGGTGAGGGCCATAAAACTGGAAAGACGCCTCACCATGAGTGTGTGTCCTGACTTTTGGGATGACAAGGAGACGGCTGCCAGAGGAGTGCAGAGACCGCGAAGGTTCATAAGGTAAAAGTCGTTCTGAACGATAAGATGGCCCAAGACAATTAAGACACTTAAAAACCATTGAAAGAACCTTGAAATTGATCCTAAGACACACGGGGAGCCAATGCAGTGATTTTTAAGACTGGTGTAATGTGTTCCTGCCTCCTGGTTTTCGTCAGGATACGTGCTGCTGAATTTTGTAGAAGTTGTAAACCTGAGATGCTCTTTTTGGGAAGACCAGAAAGCAAGGCATTACAGTAGTCTATTCTACTGGTGATAAAAGCATGCATTAGTGTCTCCGTGTTAGCCCGAGAGAGAATGGGGCGGACTCTGGCAATGTTCTTTAGATGATAAAAACCTATTTTAGTAATATTTTTAATGTGAGGGATAAAAGTCAGCTCAGAGTCAAAAATCACGCCCGGGTTCTTCACTTGTAAAGAAGGATTAAAAGACAGTGATTGTAGTTTTGGTAAAAGTTTCTCTCTCTGAGCCTCAGGACCAATGATTAAAACTTCAGTTTTGTCCTGGTTGAGCTGGAGAAAGTTTTCTGCCATCCAGGATTCGAAGTCTAAAATGCAGTTAAAAAGTGCATCCATTGGTCGTGTGTCATCAGGAGACACGGAGATGTACAATTGTGTATCGTCAGCATAACTGTGAAAGTTATCTCCATGTCCTCTGATGTGCTTGGCAAAGAGTCATCCAGTTTTGTGGTCTCAAAACATCCCTGCAGGGTTTCTTCAGCTTCATGTGACCCTTTTCTCAGAGTTCTATTCGTCACAGGTTGCCTCTGAACAAGTGGTTTATTTCTGAGCAGAGAAAAACAAGTTTATCTTCTGATTATCCCAGAGGAGGTCTTGGTTTGGACATGTATGCATCCTTTACATTTGCATAAAACAAACCCAAGCTCTTGTTTTTTCTTGTGGAGCAGCTGACAAACTGTTGAAATATTGGAAGTGTAGACGAGAGCAAGGCATGATTAAAATCCACAGCTATTCCCACAAATGCAGTGGGGTGCTTGGTGTGTAGCTTACTGACAACAGAACTGATGACATCAAATGCATTGTTGGCAATGGCTGAAGGGGAAATGTAAAAAATTGCCAAAATAACACTGGTGAATTATCTTGGTAAATAATATGGGTGAAAACTTACTGCCAAGCGTTCAATATCTGGGCTGCAGAGACGACACCTCACAGTAACATGTCCTGGATGACATCATCTGTTGTTGACAAGCACTGCTACTCCACCTCCTTTACTTTTCTTGCTCGTCTTCAGATCTCAAAACCCTGATGTCACCCTGGGTGGGGTTGGCGAAAGGGCCTTTCTGTGTGGAGTTTGCACGTTCTCCCCGTGTTCCCTTGAGCAGCTAATGTGAGCTACTCCCACAAAAGCATGCACTAGTCCTGGGGCTATGTACTGCCTCCTCCTTGCTGGCCGGGGTGCCTGAAGGGTTGGGGAGGATCTGGCTGGAATAACGTGATCCTTCCACGCACTATGTCCAGCCAGGGAAACCCTCCCCCATCAGGTGAAAAGAAGGGCCTGCTTACTGCCCAAGCATGAAGGAGGCTTGGGTTTCAGTGCGGGACCTTCCCGGGGCTGGTAGAGGGAGAGTGGAACCCCGGGACTGGAACTAGGTAGGAGCACTGGGTGATTAATAATAGGAGAAAACCGTGGGATAAAAAAATCTTTAAAAAAAACTAAACCCTGATGTAAGTCCCATAGATATTTTTGGGACAAAGTGAAAAAAGTGCATGCAAGAAAGGTAACTCAAAATCTTGTCACATACACAGGTTCTGTCTGGAGGAATGGGCCAAGATTCCAGCAAACTATTGTGAGAAGCTTGTGGAGGATACCCAACAAGTTTGACCGAAGACATACAGTTCAATAGGCAATTCAACCTAATAAAAAGGAAGAGTTTTTAAAAAATATTGAGAAAGATTAATGTCGCCCATCATTTTAGATTAAATTAAAATACTTTTGGCAATCCCAACTGATCTAAAACAAGAAAGGTTTAGTCTCATTTAATGTCAGACAGTATGAAGTTATGAGAATTGTTATACAAAGTATGTGAATATCTGGTTTTAGCTGTAAAAACTGTAGGTTTTTTTTTTGCAAAAAACACATGCAATACATTCCCTTTAATAAAGTAAGGGATGGTTTATTTGCTTTAATCCTTTACAAATTGGTCTTTTACAAATCAGTTATCTGTGAAATGCTCATTTTCAGGCATGATCCAAAGATAGAAGACAAAACCCATTGAAAGGCGAAGAGAGACAAGGATGCATGTGTTAAAAATTATAAAAGCTGCACAAAGTACAACAGAGATACTAAAAATAAACAAATATGTGCAAGCTTTGACACTCTTTGTTGCCTGGATGTATTTCATGTGTCCAACAATTACTACAAAAAGATTGGTTTTGACATGACTGCTGGGGAGGCCACTGACTTGTTTAAAGTTAGCAGCACTGAGAATGGCTGTCAAAACAAAGGTTTCAGAAAGCCACGATGATCCTTTGCTGTAAAAATAAAGATGGGTGCAATAGTTTGAATATTGCCTGAAAGCAAAACCATTGATTGAAAAAAATAGTTAATTTTTAAAATAGGTCTTATCTTTAGGGTTCTGCTGTTTTAAAAGTTCAGATTCAGGGCCATAGCCATCATGTTACCATGCTTCTTCCCAGTCCAACATCTAAGTCTTTCTCCTCTGTTCTTTGCTGTGTTGACAGTTTGCAGATAAGAACTGACTCAGGGTAAAACTTAATGAGCAGCACCCACCATGTAGCATTTCTGAAGTGTAAGCATGAATTACTGCAGGTGATTATGACACTGCTGATGGAGCTAGTCAAGTTATAAAATACAACTATGAAATGAAAAACACAACTTCTCACAAACATTCAAAAACACTCAGTAACAAATGTGGAACTTTAAAACTCAAAGGCTCAGCGAAATGTTCACGTTCCCACACGTTATTCATGTCTTCTAATATGTCATATGAACTCTGTTATACTCGATCAGCATTCCAGCTTTCATCTTTTTGTTGCCAGACAACTTCCCCAATGTTTGTGTTCAAGAAAGATCTGGCTCAGACATGAAATTCAACCTGCAGATCTCTGTGTTTAGGATAAAGCAACAAGCTTTAAATGCAGTATAAAACTTTCAAGGGTAAAGACCAATTAAAAAAATATCATTTTGCACATTTAATTGTAAAATAGTAAAAGTGTTACTTTTGTAGGGTATGTATCTCTCTCTCTCTCTCTCTCTCTCTCTCTCTCTCTCTGTCTCTCATGTCTGTTCCTTTGTTTTTTTGCACAGTACTCAGTAAAAATATGCTGTGGTAATAAGCTTTCTTTGCTCTGTAAGCAGACCTCTATCTTCTCATATACACATTACCTCTTCTGCAACATAGCCCAACAGATCATGAACATTGTGACCGCTGTCACACAAACAATTGCAGTTCCTCTGTCACGGGGATGAGAGGATCTCTGCCATGTGCAGGTTTGCTTCAAAGTTTTATGGAGTTGTCAGAAACATTTATGAGGGAATACACTTTCTGTGACTATATCCGTTGGTTGGACGTAACACATTGATCAACAGTTGATACATTTTTTTATAAGCTGGATGTAGTAGATTCAACATGTAAGTAACAACAAAAATGCATCAGAAAGAACTTCTAAAGTAAACCATAGTGTCTTCTAAAACCTGTTAAGCTTTTTCACATTTTGTCACCACAAACTTCAGTGTATTTCATTGGGATTTTGAACAACAGACCAACATAAAAGTAGTATCAGGCTAACTGTGAAGAAGAAGAAGAAGAAGAAGAAGAAGAAGAAGAAGAAGAAGAAGAAGAAGAAGAAGAAGAAGAAGAAGAAGAAGAAGAAGAAGAAGAAGAAGAAGAAGAAGAAGAAGAAGAAGAAGAAGAAAAAGAAGAAGAAGAAGAAGAAGGATTTGCAGTTTGATTTTTTTTAAATCTGCAAACCTCTCTGTCCATCCTGAAGGGAACATACCCACAGCATGATGCTGCCTTTGCCATGTTTCTTGCATAAAGGTGAGATCTGATGAGTGCATGATCAATAGTTTTCCTATCAACAGATTTTCCCATGTGAGCTGATAATCTCTGCAGCTCCTCCAGAGTTACCATGAACCTCTGGCTGCTTTATTCATCAATGCTCTCTGTGCCTGATCTGTCCGTTTAGGTGAGCAGCCTAAATGACTTTATTTCCTAACTTATTTTATATGGTAGTGTTTAATGTTCTGTTGCTGTTATTTATATTATATATGATCTACTAGGGATTTCATGCCTTGTGCAGTACTTTGGTGCAGCACAAGGCATAGAGGCCTTTCCTTAAATGTCCTATAGAAATACATTTTGACTTTGCTTGATAAAATCCCAATATACTGAGTTTTGTGACTGTAATGTGAGAAAATCCCCAAAAGTTCAAGGGGTGTGAATACTTTTGGACTGCACTGTATACAGCGCCCTCCATATTTATAAGCACCGCTGGTAAAGGTTTGCAAAAACCCTTAAAATATTTTCCTTTTTTACTTATAGCAGCATAATTTTACACATGGGCTAACCCTTAAAACACAAAAATATATTTTGTATTGAAATACCCTGTGCCATAAGTTTTCATTGGCATCTTGGGGGTCACCAAGTCTCCAAAAAAATAGCATTTACCAGATGTATCAGCAATAGTGGATGTTTTGTTATCTATCTCTTAAAATATTCCATCTGTGGTCTAAGTTGACACAACAATTGAAAAGCTTAATTCATCATGAAAATGCTTTGAATTTCAATAGTTCAGTAGTTTAATAGTTTTAGCTACTAGCTGTATTACCAGCTAGTTTGTTTGTAGTCAAAACCTTGGAAAACAATATATTCACTTGTAGGTAAAGCACTGTACATTTGGTCTCTTGTGATTCTTCAAATGGTGTGAATTTTTATTCACAACATTTAAATATCCTACATTTGGGAAGGTTGAGATGGTTTAGATTTTATCTTGTTCAAATTCAAATGGCCCTGGACTATGTGAGCATTTTTTTATCCTGCTCTGAGTGCTAAAAATAAAATCACTCTATTAATTATGATTTAATGCATTTATTGACTTTTTTTTCCTGTCCTGGTTTTAAAGTTCTGAATCATGTCATTTGGGACTGTAACGTCTGAGTGAGTGTTTGTAAATGTATTGTATTACAAAAGGAATAAAGTGTCCACATTAGGAAGCATTATTTTACATTAGATCACTCTAATTTTATAGAGCCAAAGTAAGACATTAAAAAGTCATTTTTATGTATTCTCCACAGAGCCAGGTTTTCTATCATAGAGGAAGAGGTGCAAACTTTGCATACATTTATACTTTTGCTTTCTGCTAAAAAGCAAATAAATCTGTAAATATCCAAGGCTGTGAGTATAACAAATCAAACCACATGGTTTGCTTTGGTTTCTGCAGATGTTGACTTGTGGTCCCTCCATCTGCATCATGATTCATACTGACAAAGTATGGACAAAGAGGGAGCCAAATAAATGAAGTACGATCAGGTCCAGTTAGCACAGGCCTTGTGGGTGATGGTTCACTTCCCTTTAGCAATAAATTATAACTTTATCCAAAAGAAGTGAGGCACCTAATGACCAGAAAGAAGTGTGTATTCTGGGATATTAAAATGTGATTCTTGAATGTTTTTTTTTAGTTTGAGAGGGGCCAGTTCAACAATTGACTCCAAACAAACCACATACTTTTACATCTGTTATTTCTTCGTCCCTTCATTTTGTTCTTTCCAGGGAAAATGTTGCATTGTAATTAGTTTTTTTTTACATTTACATTTTACATTGTTTCCATATTTAAGGGTAACATTTTTTAGCTGTCTCCTTACATCTCATCTTGAGTCTATAACAGAAATAAAGACACAGAACCTTTGTAAATGTCCCTTAAACCTTTTGTGCCTCTGTTATCAGTTCAAACACTATTGATTCTGAAATTAGTTGACGTTTTATTCATTCAGTAACGATGTCCATACCAAAGTGCGTTGTTCTAGTGTAACCTGGTGGCGGTTATATTTAGTGTGTTCACTGACCAGCAAACACTGGCATTCTAGTTTATGACCATCTGTTCACTGATCAGAGCCAGTTAAGCATACATTTTGAATTTGACTGAATCCTTGGTGTGTTTCAAATAATTGTTTTATTTGTTTTGGTTACATCAAAACCAGTTTCTTCACCAAAAAAATATGCTTGTGTAACTGTCATAAAAATATTATCTGAGGCAGTATTACTTTGGCTGGACTAGTTTAAATTGATGGTTTTTCTATTTTCATCTACACAGTTTTTGGATTGCAATTATAGACTGCAATATCAGTCCTCTGCCTACGGTGGCTGGGAAGTGCAAAACAAAATTACTTTAACCTGAAACACTTTTACATTTTTACCGAAACACATTTACAAGTTTGCCAAAACACATTTACAAGTTTACCAAAACACTTTTACAAATTTACCAAAACACATTTACAATCTTACGGAAACACATTTACAAGTTTACCGAAACACTTTTACAAATTTACCTAGACACATTTACAAGTTTACCGAAACACTTTTAGAAATTTACCGAAACACTTATACAAATTTACCGAAACACATTTACAAGTTTATCGAAACACATTTACAATCATAGAATCTGGCATTATTTAATTTCGTTTTCACGGTCCGCAAAGACAGGCGGATACTGTGAAGCCGTTCCATCATATCAACAATCACACTGTATGAGTGGCCTTCGTTTAAATACTTTACGAGGCAGTCCATAAAACCGACCTCTTCTCCCTCTCCCTTCTCAAAGTCAAACTATGTCCACAATCACCACAAAATGTCCTTAAAACTTGAAAATAGATTACCACCAAGTTACCACTTTGGTCTTGTCCCAACCCTAACCTCATCCGTGCAGTATCACTTCCAGGTCATGTCTATGTAAATGTGTTTTGTTAAACTTGTAAAAGTGTTTCTTTTTTTAACATGAACTCTTTTCAGAATTCATGTTTTCTTTTACTTTGTTTGCCTTTTGCCATTTGTCATTAAGTCCTTCAGAACACACCTTCCATCCATCCATCCATCCATCTATCCATCCATCCATCCATCCATCCATCCATCCATCCATCCATCCATCCATCCATCCATAGGAGATCCATGGTATATCCATGGGAGATTCCTGGAAAACCTCCAGAGGGAGGTGCCCAGGTGGCATCCTGAGCAGATGTCCAAACACCTCAACTGACTCCTTTCATTATAGAGGAGCAGCTCTATTCTGAGTGACTCCTACATGATGACGCTCCTCACCCTATCTCTAAGGATTCAGCCTAAGGAAAAAGTCATGATCCATTTCCCATGACCACAATTGAGACAATTGAGGGTTGGAACATAGAAAGTCTGATTAATTAAAAACGTTTTCGGCTCAGCTCTTTCTTCACCACAACAGTATGGAAAACACTAGATGAGCCCCCAATTACACTATATATCTCCTTCTCCATCCTACCAAACAAGAAGCAAAGATCCCAAAGATCCTTGCTTGAGTCATTGCCTGACCTCTGCCAGTGAAAAATAATGCTTACATGTATTATTATATGGAGTATGTAAATATCTGGTTTCTACAGCAGGTGATAGACTAGATACTTTGACATGTTTAATGGAATACTCCGGTTATGACAACATTTGATAATGGGAACCACTGCTTTCCACAGTGATTGTGCAAGGAAACATGAGGGTGGATAAGTCACTGAATGTCAAAAAGTCTCTCAGCAGATGCTTGCCTTTATAGTCTGAGTAAGCAAAGCTTGTTTTTATAAGGCACCAAAAATATTTGGTCGGGTTCAACTGATCATTGTGACTAGACTCTATAGTGTGAGTGTTCCTGATCTCCACTGTACATGTTGAAAACCATAGCCAATGGTCACACACTGACACATAATTGTTTTAATACAATTAAACCACACCTATAGAAAGAAACATCCTCAAAACATTCCAGATACATTTGTGTTCAATAAATTAGAATATGTGTTCTGATAAAGCTCAAGCAGCTATTAAACATACTTTTCATTGAGCCTAAATTTCTGCATAAAAATTGTTTTTTATATTATCTGATGTAATGTTCTCATCTTAAATATTGTACTTTCATTAGTTGTAAGCAGAAAATTATCACAATTAACTGAGAGAAAGACTTGAAAACATCAGTCTGTGTGTAATAACAGACCCTTTCCAAAAAATTTGAATATCATGGAAAACTTTATTTATTTCCATTAAAAAAGTTAAACTTCCATAGATTATAGATTCAGGACCCACAACTTAAACAGTTTCAAGTATTTAGTTTTTTATTTGTACATAATTTGGGCTTCCAGCTCATAAAACCCACGAAAACAGGAATTCAAAAACTTAGAATACTGTGAAGAAGTCAGCCCAAATTTTACAGGGCATGAAAGTTTTAAACTGAGTATCACACACTACTCATCTACTAAACTCAAAGCACCTGCTCACGTTTTCCCAGGTGTCAATATATTGCTTAACTTTGGTTCAATTGTCTCAGTTAGGTTCAATATGGTAAAGACTGCAGACTTGACAACTGGCTAGAAGACCATCATTGATACCCTCCATAGGATGGGTAAGACACAAAAGTTCATGGCTAAGGAGGCTGGCTGTGTCCAAGCATATCAATGGAAAGTCTAGTGGAAGGGCAAAATGCTGCAGGAGAAGATGCACCAGCACTGAAACAGCACTTATAAAAATCACCAACGATCTCCTCATGGCAGCTGACTCTGGACTACTCACCATCCTCATCCTCCTTGACCTTAGCGCGGCCTTCGACACAATTTCTCACACCATCCTCCTCAATAGACTGTCAACCATTGGCATTGCCCACACTCCACTAAACTGGCTCACATCCTACCTTTCTGGCCGCACTCAGTTCATTCAGCTTAAGTCATTCAAATCCGCTCCCTCCCCTGTCACTACAGGTGTGCCCCAGGGCTCTGTCCTGGGGCCCCTTCTCTTTATCATCTACCTTATTCCCCTTGGCAATATTCTCCGTAAATTCAATGTTAATTTCCACTGCTATGCAGATGACACCCAGCTCTACCTCACCACAAAGCCCTCAACCACTATTCCACCCACTACCCTAACAGATTGCATTGCTGAAATAAAATCATGGTTTACCCCTAACTTTCTTAAACTTAACAGTGATAAAACCGAGGTTCTCCTCATTGGCACTAAATCTACACTATCCAAATCTAACAGTTTTTCAATCACAATTGATAATTCCTCTGTCATACCATCCCCCCAGGTTAAGAGTCTGGGTGTCATCCTTGATAGCACACTATGATTCCAATCACACATCAATAACATCACCCGGTCAGCCTATTTTCACTTACGTAACATCAATCGTCTCGCCCCTCCCTTACCCCCCACTCTGCAGCCATTCTTGTCCATAGCCTTCTCACCTCCCGTTTAGATTATTGTAATTCACTTCTCATGGGCCTCCCTCACAAATCTCTGCGTAAACTTCAACTAATCCAAAATTCTGCTGCCCGTATCATCACCCGACCTCCCTCCATCCATCATATCACTCCTGTCCTCCAGCAGCTCCACTGGCTCCCAATTCAGTTCCGTATCCAGTTCAAAGTCCTATTGCTGACATTCAAAGCCATCCATAACCTCTCCCCCCCTTATCTATCTGACCTCCTCCATGTTCCCACTCCATCCTGCTCTCTCAGATCTCATTCCACTTTACACCTGTCGGTCCCACCTGCCCGTCTCACCACAATGGGGAGCAGAGTGTTGTGATTGCATTTCTCATAAGATGAACTGAACAGACTTTTGGATGTCTGGGAGCTATTTCAAAGATGAACTGAACAGACTTTTGGATGTCTGGGAGCTATTTCAAAGATGGACTGAGCAGACCACATTTCCCAGCAATCCTAGCAGTGACCCCCAACACACCTACTGGTCCGTGACCACCCACGGTGACATCAGCGATGACCTCACGGCCAAAGGGGGCTATAAGAGTAGTCGCGCCCATTTTGAATTGTTCTCCAGCTGGAAGATCTTGGATGAACTACTAATGAACAGAGGACATCTCACCGGTGAAGATTCTCTTTTGTTCTGACCCGGTGGACCGGGGAAGAACTCGCTTCGAAGTGCTCATACGGTTTGTGAATCTCGTGTGAGCTATATCAGAACTGTTCCCAGACAGTTCGTTAGACGTCGACCTACAGGCCATCCAGCCTGCCTTTGGGCCACACGGTCCATAAAATCCTGTACAGGTTTTTTTTATAACTCTTCCTTTTCTTGCTCAACTACGGACACAATTCGCTCTCCTCCTAGTGGACTGGACTTCCTTCAAGGCAAAGTAGGACTGAATCGGTTCATTTATACTAATAATGTGTCTGGGCATAGATAAACAGAGAAAATAGAGTTTTAACGAGTTAGATCTCGTTCATTGTTGGTTAAAGGGTTTTTAAGCGCTGTACCTGTTTGCTCATTTTTGCGTCGTCGCATGTATAAGTCTGAGCTGTGAAATTGGTGTCTTTGAAACTGTCTGTTTTATCCTGAGCAGATCACACCTTTCCTTTTTCCTTCCTCTTGTTTTCCCTCTCTCTCCCTGTCTCTCCCTCCCTGATAACTCCATTGGCAGTCGGGCTCGGGCCGGCCTGCGTTAGCTGGTCTTAGCTGAAAAGTTTAACACCATAGTCTTTAGTCTGTCGCTAAAGCAGAGGCCTACCACATGGACGCTTCCCCCATGTGTTCCTTTAGCCAAAGCTAGTTTTATGATTCTTTCTTAGACTCCATGTGCTCCCCTCCATCTTGGCACAGAGCTGAGATGTATGACTTTGTCTCCTAGGCTATCTGTGATTTGAGCCCCCTGGTGTGAGGGCCCCCCTCCTTTTCTGACCCGAACCTCAGCTGTCTCACTGATTTCATTTCATGTTAATTGTGTTTAATGTTCACCTATTACTATTGTCTAAGATCTGTAGTAATTTTTGCATGCTTTAGAATAGATGGGATTTTCTATTTCCTAAATAAAGTCCCCTTATCTTAAAGAGAAGTTGTCTGGGATTACTTGGAGTGATGCATACAATTAATGTCCACAGCGTTAGAACTTATTCCTTCATCTATTGTTTAATTATCTGAGACTGAACAATTTGGCTATATATATATATAAATGTTCCTGGAATCCAACAGGATGGTGCCCCTAAACTTGGTAATTTTTACATAAAATTATTAATCTTATTAATAATTGCCCTAAGCAATTATTCATAATTATTCATAGCCAACACCTACCTATTTGCGGCACAAGAGCATTCAGCCGCTCTGCTCCCCGCCTCTGGAACTCCCTTCCACTACATCTCAGAAACATGGACTCATTCCCTCATTTCAAAACTGGACTCAAAACCTATCTGTTCCAACAAGCTTATTCACTGTAACATCCACTTATTTGTGATTTTAATCTATTTTAATTGTTTCTTGTATTATTTATTTTGATTGTTTTATGTGTTTAACTTTATGTATGTTTGCACGGTGACCTTGAGTGTCAGAAAGGCGCCTTTTAAATAAACTGTACTATTATTATTATTATTAGCACAAGAGCTGACCGTGGGCTTCAGCGGATTATCAAACAGAGAACATTCATGAATCTGGCAGAGATCCAGAAAGAGTGTAATGAGGCTGGAGTCACAGCTTCAAAAACCACCACATTCAGATGGGCTACAACAGTCGGGTTCCATGGATCAAACCACTTCTGAGCCTGAGCCAACGTAGGAAGCATCTCAACTGGGCCAAGGAGAAGAAAGACTGGACTGGTGGCCAGAGGTCCAAGATCCTCTTTTCCAATTAAAGTAAAGTTCGCCTTTCATTCGGGAATCAAGGTCCAAGGGTTTGGAGTAAGACGGGTGAGGAAGAGAACCCAAGCTGCTTGAGGTCCAGTGTGAAATATCAAATCAAATCAAACTTTATTTATAAAGTGCTTTTCATACAAGAGTTGCAACTCAAAGTGATTTACAGATTAAAATGACCTCGCATTAACCTTGTTCCCATCCCTCACCCACATAATTAAAAGCATGATCACAGTTATACCCCCCTCCCCCCAACCCAACTCCCATGCATACAAACCCTTTAGAACTACAATGAAAAGGACGAAAAAAGGACATTGGGCCAAGTGCAGATGAGCCAGGTAAGGAAACGCCACCAAGGGAGCCATTTGCGCCGGCAGTAGCAGATCAAGCGCAGCAGCCGAGGCACACAGGACGCCCAGAGGAGGCAAGGGCAAGACCCCCACCTCCACCCAAGTGCTATCAGGAGAGTGCCCAGGCAGTCACAGCCGACCACCGCTCCCAAGGCAGAGGGCTTCCATAGAGAAAACCCTGGCAGGAAGATTAAAATAACAGATTAAAGTATAGGATATCATTGTGGTCTAAAATCAGATTGTTGATAAAAGTTTTGTTCAGCAGAGAGCAAACATTTAAAAGTGCCATATTAATAGTGATAGGAGATGGAGTGACTGTTTGATTTACTGAAAGTGGGACTTTTGGTAACTGTCTGAGATTATTTGGGTTGCATTTGTTAGGTTTATGATTTTTAGTCTGCTCTCTGCTGACAATAACAGGTATTAATGAGGTATGGCAAGGTCCAAGTCCAGTAGGTGAGTTACTGTTAAAATCAGAGCTGAGTTTGTAAGAGCTGGGACCAGCTGGACGCCAGGATGTGACAGAGGGGACAGGGAGGGCTGGTGTGGTAGACGGAGGGAGGGGGGGGGGGGGGATCGGACATGCCAAACACAAACACATTGCCAACATGCAGGTGCCCTGTCTTTTGAGATGGAGCCCATCCGGCTCATACAGAAGACTCTTGCGCCAAAAGATGTTAAAATTGTCTATAAAACCGATGTTGTGAGTCATGGTGGGAGAGGAAAGCCAAGTGTTCAGAGATAAAGGTCTGTTAAAATGACCAATACCTCCGCCAATGGTGAGAGTGGGTGCAGAGATCAAAACAGACACATGTGAGTTTTTAAAAGATTAAAAAGGTGGATAAAATAACGCTTCAGGAGCTCAGACTGCTGCTTAAAAATGTCATTGGTGCCAGCGTGAATCAATCAACTTTACTTACACCGGTATGTAGTTGAATGAGCTCTGGAATCTTTCCTGCAATGTCCATCACAGTGGCTCCGGGGAGAGAGAGTGAGGGCTCTTTTAAATCTTTATGTTCCTGACGATGGCGTCTCAAATGATAAGTGTAGTGGGAGGTGGGTCTGTGCGCCGTTGACTCTGGGCAGAGGATCTGTCTCCATCTCGGACTTCATGCATGTCGGGCAGAGAAGCATCCCCAGGACTGCAGCGATGTGCGTTTGGCACCGAGGGCTAGTTCTGTGGGTTTGGAGTGAAGTGGAGCACTCCTCGGCGAGTTTCTGGCTGCGGTCCAGGATTTGGCGTGACGTGTAGGGCTGCGGGAGTTGACTGCTGCACCGGCGGCTGGGAGGTGTTGAGCTGTAAGTCTGTGGAGCTAAGGGGGTGCCAAGAGGAGATTTTTAAGTGAAAGTATGTGTCTCGCGCTGCTATGCTACCGCTCCCTGACCAGCCTGCTGTCTGCTAACTCCTCTCTCCCAGTTCGTTTACCCTGTGGCAGAGTAGTAAAAAAAAATTACACATTCACACAATATATATGTTGGGCATGCATGGGGAGAGATTCTTACCAAATCAACTCCAAAGAACTCTTCCTCATAGATGCCTTTTATTTCTTTACAAAGTTATTACAAAACATTCTGAGAGACAGCCTCTTTTACAGGATCCAATCAGCTCAATAATACATATTCATATATAGCAAAGTGTGACTGTAGTCCTTCCCTAATAGGTTAAGCCCTTTTAATATATTCCTCTTCGGTTGCTAAGCAGATAGCCTTTCTTCTCTGGACCCACACTCTTCACCTTACCATTTGCACGATCAAACCACCAGATGTTTCCTGTTTTTTCAGAGAATCGTGACCCATTCTCTTCTGACCCCTGGTTCATATCCTGTTCGTAACAGTTTTTTGTGCAGTTAATCGTGACCGTTCCCTTCTGACCCATGGGTCACATCCTGTGCTAACACTTTTCTGCATTTAGTTAATTATTTTAGCACACAACCCCTTCACCTTTTGGCCTGTGTATTCATTCAATGCTTGTTTAAAAGTTTACATTTACATTAGGGGCCAGGGGCTGTTAAAGGAGGACAGTCCAAGTCCAAGGCGCCAAAATGGTTGATTTCAGCAGGGGGCTCCTCTGCAGCAGATGTCACAAAGGCATTTGGCACCCCGAGTCTTTATGGGACTCAGCGATGGATCCCCTCTCCGCAGCTTCGCCGGGCTGGAAGGGAATAGTGTCAGCCAGCTGAGCACTATTGGAGCAAGAGTCCGGCCGAAGATGATGTTTACGTCACACTCCCCACCGATTAAAATACTCCCGATAAAAGCATCCAATAATTAAAAAGTGAGTGATGCTAAAATCGTTTAAAACCAGTCCTAAAAAAGGATTTAAAAACAGTTAAAACCGTGTTTGTTTGGAGCCAGTCTTGGCGGGTCTCACTGACGCTCACTGAAATATCCACAGTCAGTCACGATTTAGGGAGCAATGTCCGGTACATGTGTTAGTAAACTCTGCTTTCTTAAATCCAAGGTAACTGCATCAGTCTACCAGAATGTTTTAGAGGACTTCATGATTCCTTCTGCTGAGGATCTGTATGGAGATGCAGATTTCATCTTCCAGCAGGACCTGGCCCCTGCCCATACCGCCAGAAGCACCAGAACCAGGTTTGATACCTATGACATCACAGTGCTTGACTGGCCAGCCAACTCGATGGACCTAAACCCCATTGAAAATCTATGGGGTATTATCAAGAGGAAAATGAGGGGCACTAGACCCAAAAACAAAGAAGAGCTGACTGCAAGCATCAAGGAAATCTGGGCTTCCATATCTCCCAGGCAATGCCACAGGCTGATTGCCTCAATGCCACGGTGCATCGAGGCAGTGATTTAGGCAAAGGGATTCCCTATCAAGTATTGAAGATTGAAATATCGTTTTGAAAGTACCATATTTGGATTGATGTGATCCTAATTTCTTTCTTTTTTTCCTACAAAAACTGAGAAGTAAATGGTGGTTTCTTCACAGTATTCTAATTCTTTGAATTCCTGTTTTTGGGGGGTTTTATGAGCTGGAAGCCTAAATTATGTACAAATAAACAACTAAATACTTGAAATTGTTTCATCTATGGAAGTGTAACGTTTTGAATGGAATTATGGAAATAAACTTTTCCATGATATTCTATTTTTTTGGAAAGGGTATGTGTTTCACTTAGTGAATTTACTTGAACTTTTCAATTATATAATTCATTAAATATGACTGTATGTTAGAAGATAACATCCAGAAATAGCTAGAGCTGACAGGATAGGTCTTGAGATTTGTTTTATATTAGGATTCATCAGTCCTTTTTATATTCTGCTCATTCCATGGGATTAGGACTATAATTTATTCTGTTGTTTAGAGGTCTCTGTAAGTGTCCTTGAATACTTTTTGCAATATAATAAAAAACAATCCATAAAATAGAAAAGAAACATAAAAATGAAACACTAAATGGAGCTAATACTCCTACAAGCTCGACTTCCACTGACACCCCAGTTAGATCTTGTGTCCAGAAGAGACAGGTACATATTCAAAGCAATATTGCTATAATTATCAATAAGTCCAACTTTATTTAGTGAGTCTGAAAAAGAAATCAAATAAGAAACGTGTTTCACCTGAAACTGATAAATTGCTACGATATTCATAAAGAAGATTGATAATGATGTAAGTCTTACTTGCTCTGTTGTTTTCCTTGAATGTCTGCCTACAATATGATGTTATTTTTCCGATATCAGTCTCTGACCTTATAAATAAGTATGTCTGGATTAGTTTATTATTTTTAGTTTTAAAACGGATTTACCATATTTACATTATGTAATGCTTATTTTTAGGTCACTACACGTTAATATTATTATGCTCATTTATACCATTTTGTTAATTTTTTTAAAAGAAAAGAAGCCACGATTAAAAGGTATTTCTAATCCTTACCAATCTGTTTTTCCCTGACGTCTCTCCGCTGTCACTTCTTCCACTGTTATGTTAGCTTCATCCTTTTCTGACCCGCTTTCTTCTATCCAACTCAGTCGTTGTTTACGGCTCGTACCTGTACGGTTCGATGCCAACCCTACCTCCAGAAGCACCAGAACCGGCAGCATTTTCCACCTTAAAAAACCATCTCAAGGCTAGAACTGGAGGACGAATATTCCGAGCCTTAAAATATGAGCGCCTCCATCATGCCTGACAGTGGAGTTTTCGGACTGTCCAACCTGTCTGTATCAGAAGAAGTGTCATGTAAATGATAGCCTAACAGTAACTGATATCTTATCTAGAGCCTATGACTAAAACCGCTAAGTTAGCATAGTGTGCCCTGGGCGTTTGTGTAGATGAAACTAAAATCGGACTGTGCAAAAACTAAAAGCTTAAAGCGGTTGTGTTTGTGGGTTCTTGCCATTTGGATAGACATATTTTTTTAAATATAATTTTTGTGGAAATCATTGCTCGTAAGTGAGCTTATATGGCGGACCCATAGTTCTTCTTTATTGTCAGTTTTTAATACTAACTTTACACACCGTATTCTTATAGTAGTTTTATTAACCATCAAGCACTATGGAACCTGTGATCTCAGTAGAGTGTAGTTGCCTATGTGTTCGGCTGTAAAACTATAGTTTTCCATTCACAGATTAATACACTTAGCCTATTTCCCCTCTTCACTTGTTATCTATCCATGTTTTGAGTAAAATTTTGGGGAAGATGGACTTGCAGGGGAATGTCACCCTCTTGCTGGCCAAAAACAAATGTGATGATTAAAAAATGTCTGCATGTAAATGTGTACTGAAGATATAATTTTAAAATGCTCAAGTTAAATAATAGTTTTGTTTTTTTTTGCCCATGTCCCCTTAGGGGTTCTGTACTTACTGAAATTGAATAAGGATATTTTACAGCCTATTTGATGCAATTTCAGCATTTTACAATAACAAAAGAGAAATAAATATTAGTCTCAATGGTTTCAGTTGAGTGTGACGATATTATTGAAAAACATCAAACAAGTTGCAAAGATCTAAATAGGTACTTTTTACTTACATGAACAGCGGAAACATCTAAGAAAAAAAAAGATTCACTACCATCCACTCCCACTTTCCAAGACAAATAAGCATTGACATTATGTCAGAGTTTTTCTTATATGACTATACAGCACCTGCAGAGGTAGAGTGTACATTGTTTTGGCCACTGGCCAAATGGCAGCTCACTAGAACAGAACTGACAGTTACAAGGTGCAGTATTGGAACAGGTGAGGGAACTGCATTAAGGAACATAACTGAGCCCATACGTAATGTTGCTGCATGAACTGAAAAGACAAAGGTGCCTGTGGTTTTGGATGAGGCTGCAAAATAAATCTTAGCATGAAAACTGGTTGGCTGTTTTGTGGGTTAGGAGACCTGGCAGTGGAAAAGTAGGATCGCTGACATCACTAGAGCCACATGTTAGCCTTAAAGGAACATTTTCCAAATGCATTTAAATGAATTTCCTGTAAATTACTCTGTAATTTTGTTTCATACCAAGCCGTGAGAGAATGCAGAAGAGTTGTCAGTCATCCACTTTTGATGCAAGCCTAAACCAATCTCCAAAAATTTTACCTATTCAAGAAAACTGCCATGTGGAAAAAATTCTGAACAGAAACAGAAAATACATAGATTTATTATATGTGGGTATATGGTTTGAGGATCTGATTATTCTGTCTGCAGACTGAAAAATAGTGTTAGGAGTTAGGAACATGCACAAATGCACAGGGCCTTTGACAGTTAATGTAGACTAACACCTGGATGGTGGCTAGTTCAAATCTAATCTAAGGCCTTCTGTGCTGAGCTTGTATGTGTGTTTCTTGTGCTTTCCTGGATTTTCTTCAGGTAGATAGAGCTTTCTCCCAACTTCCAAAACGTGTGTGAATTGATTTATCCTTTATTATTTTTAGTCCCTGTGATAGACATGCAACATGTCATGGATGTAGCCAATTTATTTTCCTCCTTGAAGATACATAGCTGGATTTGATAGATCAGCAAACTGACAAAACCCCTGCTTTACTAAAGAGAATTGCTCTCACTACTAAATTTGTCAAAAGCACTTAATAGCATGATAGACAGCATGTTCTAAATTCACTTGAAAGCAGTAAAAAATAATTGAGGGGCTTTCACGTCAGGGCAGTTTGGTTCGGACTAGAATTAATTTTCTTTGGGTTCATTTGGGCAGGTGTGAAAACTCATCTTGGTTCTGGAGTGGACCAAACAAGCAAACTCTGAGGTCTGTAATTTTCATCATTGGTACAGTTCAACTGTGAGAGACAGAATGTAAAAAAATACAAGAAATCACATGGTATGAATTTATTAGTATAATGGGGCACAAAGTAAGTATTTGGTCAATAACAAAAGCTCACCTCAGTACTTTGGCGTTTTTACCAAAGAGTTCTATTTTGGTCTCATCTGACCACATGACATTCTCCCAATCCTCCTCTGGATAATCTAGATGGTCTCTGGCAAACATTAGACGTCCTGGCTTAAGCAGGGGAGACCTTTTGAGTGCTGCAGGGTTTTAATCCATGACGACATAGTGTGTTACTAATAGTAACCTTTGTTACTGTGGTTCCAGCTCTCTTCAGGTCATTGACCAGTTCCCCTCATGTAGTGCTGGGCTGTTTTCTGACCGTTATCAAGATCCTTTGTATCAGCTCCAGCTCAGCACTTACTGTATAGTTTATATTATGAGTGCTACAACTAAGGACTTAGTCAAAGTTAAAAAAATTTTTTGAGGTAAACAAATTAAGAGGTCTGTACAGTACATATGTTACATACAAATGTCATCTGAAGGCTCCCAGTGTTGCTTGCTACTGATGTGTTTGCTTTGACAAGTTTTTATTTCTTTAGGGGAAAAAAACTTGATTTCCTAATAAAATGAAGCATTTGTTCATGCTGTGATGGTCTCTTTTTTTTTTTTTTTTTTTTTTTTTTACCAAGGCCTGTCTTTACTTCGAGTTTTTTCTGATGCTTTGCAGCCTGACTGGGAGCACCTGGCCAGTCCTCCTAGGATCTTTAAAGCTGATTCCTGCTGACACCTACTCCATATTTTTTAGTTTTGTTTTGTACCAAACAACACTGCAAATACATTATGCCAAACACTGATGGTACTGAATGTATATGTAATTGTTACATGCAAGCAAAATGAACTATAAAAAAAAGTGGCAGCACACCTGTGTAGGAGAGCACAGACAAGTCAGTGGGCAGCCAAGGTTTAAAAAAATAGGGACCTTACCAAGGGGCAAACTCCAGCCAAATGTGAGGCCAATGCGGAAGTGAGAAAAAATGCAGTTCGCCCTTCATCTGCTGGCTCCAGAAAGGAGCAAGTTCCCATTGACCCCCATGTTAAAAATGGCAACCTCACAGTAGAAATAAACATGTTTACAGCCCGGTTAAAAAAAAACCCATTGTAGATTTAATATATCAGGTTTACCATCATGACAACTCGAAGTGGGTGGAATTTTTTATAACTCATCCGTTTAGATGTAATTTAAACTATAAATTATGAATGATAAAGGGAGTGTCCTTTTGGTTGACAGGTCTCAGATGAGCGGTCAGCACTAGTGCTGGTGTCTAGCGGCTGGCAACCCCTTGCTTGCTCCAGGGAAGACCTTCAGCCTCGGCCTCATGTGAAAGTCTTGGCCATTTCGTTGCTCTGAACTTGACCATCATTTTCTTCGCTCATTTTCTCATTCTCCCTCTCTTGTTGCTCATTCAATCATGAAACTGATCAATGATCAGCTGATCAGCTTTTCTGTCGGAAGTCCCATCTCTCGCTCTCGTTTGTTTATAGCCCACTTTAAGCAAAAAGAGGAAACCAGCAGATATCACGCTAAACAACAGCAGCACGTTTAATAACCTGTTAAAACTGATTTAATATGACTTTCTAGTATTAGCTGATGTTTGCTGGAGCCACAGCCGTAAAAGCTGCTGGTCATGATATGTGGAGAGATGGAAACATGAAGATGAAACCAGGAGATGTTCTTACTGAATCATCAGAGCTGAACAGCAGATGGAGAAACAGGTTTACCTTTTAGGTGACATGAATGAGTTGAAGGGAAGTTATGAACTGTTTCTTAGAGACAAATAACACCAGGATCCTTTTCTACAACTGTGCAGGGGCGGCTCTAGAAAAGTTTTGCGAGGGGGCCAGGTAGCGCATTAACAGGGAAAGGGGGCACAAATAAATACTTTTCTTTTTTATTCTCATTTAAAATGTCTAGGTTTAAAAAATAAAAAATCTGAATCTTACAACTAAAGTGGTCATCTGTTAAATGTATAGAAATCCACTGTCTTATATAGTAAATATTACTCTAATATATACCTTAGTAAGCTATAGACATTTTCCTTTGGGAAGGTACCATCTGTGCATTCTGCAATTCTGTCGAAGAAAGATGTTGAACCTATTTAATTATTGTAGAAAAATAATTGATTTCTGTGTATTTGTTTTACACGTGCATTAAATTAAAGTCAATTAGGTAGATTAAGCATCATGAGGAGGAGGGTGGGGGGTGGTTCCTTATTTTTTTTGCTGGGAGTTGGCAACCCTAGCTCCAGGTTAGCTCTGGGTTAGCTCAGTTAGCTCGTAGCTACATCAGCTCAGAGTTTGATAGGTGTCAGTCTTCCATCCCCACCCTCACAGCCCCACTCTCTTTGCCTATTTTTTGTATTTTCCGGGCGTGACGAAAGCGTGACACGGCCAAGTTAGCGGAGGTGGAAACTGCCCACTGGGCTTCAATTCAGCTCTTCAGAAACCTACGAGTGACATCCTGGAGGCTCCCTCCATCTCAGATATACAGTCTATGGGCCTTACGAGGCCCCATGGTGTCCCACATCAGTTAACAGTGTTGACCATGAAAGGTAAACGCCAAACCTAACCACAAGGGTCCTACAGGGGCCATAAGAACACGCATGGGCAAGTCAACTATTTATATTAATTTCTCAGATTTTCTATGAAGTCCCTGCTTTGATTCAAAACAGCAGTGCCACTCCTCTGCCAGCCAAAGGGAGACCAAGGGGTAGATATTCTGCAGCAATGGGCCAACATCTAAACCAAACCACAGCAGCACACCACAGGCTCTCTTTCCCTGGTATCCTGTTTGACGTGCTGGTTTAGTCTAAAAGACAGAGCAGCATGCTAATGCTGCATTTTAGCTTGTCTTTGCTTATTTTTTATTTGTTCTCTGATATGGTTGTCACAGTGCAACACTTTGTTCAGCTGGTGGCTGTAGTGAAAGTGGTATATAAATAAAATGGCATGGTATGGTATGCTGAATTGCTCTTTGTCTTGCCTGCTGCTCATAATGTACAGCTTCTTGTGATACCACCCCGAACAAGCAGCTGCAAGAACAGTGTGATGTCAAAGTAGTTTGGTCTGTTTCCAAAAGTGGAATGTACTGCTCATCAGAGGTTCTAATTTTCCCCCATGGCCATAAACAAGTGCTCCAGCATATCCTTCTTCTGCATTTGACACAATATTACTCACAATATTTTGGGCATGTTGTAAAATTTCATGGCATGAGCGACTAGATGTAATTTATATCACACATATATATACATACTGCTATGGAATCTATAAAAGTGCTATGTTGCAACCATAACCTGAACAGTTATTTGACCATTTGGGGACACTCATAGTTAGTATGAACTTTCAATTATGAAAAGTATAAAAATGTATGTGAGTTTTACAGCCCTCATCCCAATACATGCAGACTATACAAATTATGGGGAACATCAAAAGCAACACATGTACAGTACCTTTAAGACAAGTAAAGAGTAATGTAAAACACATTTCTGAAAACACCATCATACAAGTTAGCATGATAAAAATAATGCCACCGCAGTTTTATGTCACACTTCAATGTAAACAAATACAGTTGCTCCTGAATCTCTTCTTTTTGTTGTTTCTTGCAGTCTGCTGTCACTGGAGTCATAGAAAACAATCTGCTGTATTGGCAATGTTGATGCATTTTTTCTTGTAAAACTTGACCTAATGTGTCTTATCTCAGCATAGATAAGACAACTGGGGCCCTTCCTTAGTCTGCTCTGTGTCTATGAAAGAGTCAGATATGTCAATCTCTCCCTATGAGTCAGACGTTTCCTTTTAAAAACACTGATTCATCACACTCCAAGTGTGTGATCACTGTGAATATTCCCAAGTAAAAAAAAAAAAAGATTATAAATGTAAAAGGAGCAGTAAAACCACAATGAGGTCTTAAATAGTCAGTTTCATCGTTGTGTGAGAGTTTCTTGCTATACTGCTTGAAAAAGAATTATCTGACAAAGAGCACAGATGTATGGACCCCCCCCCCCCCCACACACACACACGCATGCACACACACACATAACGTGTAACATATGAAGGCTGGTGTTATTATATTCAGAGGTAGAATTTGAGATCCTTCACTGAATGCATGACAAATGCTCCACTGTTATTCAGGTCTAAAATGTAAAAATTATTTGACATGTTACAAGGTTATGATAAAGTACAGACTGCAGTGGGGGTGGGAGTAACGGGGGTTAATCTGGGGCCTGGGGATGCAGTTGCAGCTTAAACTAATACTGAGTGGGATTTCACGGTAGGGAAGGGCAGAGGACATGCAGTCCTTTTTACATTTCTCAGTCAGGATTTCTGTTAAATACTCAACATTTTAACTTTCCAGAATTTGGAGAGTCTGTGTATACAATCAGGCAAAAACTCTCATTTTCAAGAATGATAGTCTTATTAACTATGGAAAGTTATTGAAATTTCTTTTTTTTATCTTGCTTACTAAACTTTGCCCCAAGACATAAGATTTCACCATTAAAATTGAACGTGGTCTTAATTCAGTAAGATTGTTTATCACTTAATTATGCTTCAGTGGCTGCAGATCAAGGATTTTATAAGCACCATGTTAACTTAATTTCCCACATTTATTTTCTCCTTTTACATATATGCTCATAAACTGCATGGTTTAATTTAGATACAGAATTCATGAACGTATAACATGTAACATGTGTAAACTCAAACATAACCGGGAGTGCACCACATCAGAGTACCCTGAAATACAAGTTACATGATTAAAAACAAAACCGCAGGTCCCAAAAGATCATTATAGGCAAATGACAAATAAAAATACCTGACTGAAACAATATCTCCATAAAAATTTTATCAAAATTGGGTAGGATTTGTTACAAAAAGTATGCTGTGAGAATTCAACGCTTTTTGAACTAAATGATACAGTATTAGCAAACAATGTATTTACTAAATATTACAGTATGCTTGATAATGACTGTAATATTTATAGTAACTAAATATTAGCACTATACTCCTTACTACAGTGAAACAAACATTTTTATTTATTTCTTTAATCTGGCTGACCGCACACACATTTAAAGACAGCGTGACTTAAACTCTAAAACATGTTTGGTTTCAATGACCTGAATGACTTGACTTCATTTTCTTTGTGGTAATTTATGAGACCACAAATTAACTATGGTGTTTGTACATTTAAACAGAAAGGATGTCTTACCATTTCTTTCAAAGAAAGTAAAATTATGAGCCAACAGTCATACGAAAAAACAACAACAGGAAATTGATTACAAGACACCTAGCAGATGTTTTTAAGCTTCCCACTTTGTTAATTCATTGCTTTCAAAGCTTTCAAAGCTGAGATTGTTACAAGCTTGCTTAAATAAAACAAAACTGCTGAACTGCTGATTGAGGTTGACAACTTTAAAAGAATAAAAACATCCCTCTGTAATTCGGTTAACCTCACTGTTCCTGCTGAAGCTTTTTGTTGCGTCTTTATAAAAACTCAGACTAAGAGTAAAAGTTATTTTTACAGTAAGACACCAGCATACGTTTCATCACTCCTAATGTTTGCAAAAAACAAATAACAATGAGAAGTCTTGTATTTCTTTTATATATCTACAGAAGGCAATGTTGATCATGCAGCAGTCAGACTGTACACTAAGCAGGTTTCTGAATGAAGTTCCATGTGTATATTTTCATATTGCCTGTCACATACATCCATTGATAAAAACAAAATATCTGTTCATACTGTATATCCTTTATATAATTATGTACATGACCTCAGCCTGATATCTGATCCAAAAATTATGTATTGTGTCGAAAACCTAAATTGAATCAGGTCTGACCCTTATTTAGTTGTAATTATTACAAAGATACAACTAAAACAACATGGTTTAAACCATTTCTGCAACAAAATGTACTAGTTTAGTGTTAGATACTCTTCCCTGTCAGATAATCTACAAGCAAGTTTTGGTATGTTTTGGTATGTCTAAAATTTTAAGGATTTTATCTGAATTTTTGGGGGTTTTTTCTTCTCAGCTAGCAGCAAAGTAAAAGATGGGAAAAATAATCTTGCACTAAAACAAATAGAAGTCAAACCTTTACCCAGTTATTGAAAAAGAGTTCAAGTTTAAAGCTGAACAATGTGTTATTTGTTTGTTGATACTCAGGTTTACATTACAATGTCACCAGATGACTTTGAACCCATTCAAACCCTAAATCAATGCGTTGACCAAATAAATGGATGGATGTGCCATAACTTTCTCCAGCTGAATAGAAACAAAACAGAAGCATTTATTTTTGGACCCAAAGAGGAACGATCAAGAGTCAGCACACAGCTTCAATTAAGACAGCTAGGAACTACTAATCAGGCATGAAATCTAGGTGTAGTGATGGACTCAGACCTGAACCTCCAGGGTCACATAAAGGCAATAACAAGGTCAGCCTTCTATCACCTGAAGAACATTTCTAGGATTAAACGACTGACCTGGAAAAACTCATCCATGCGTTTATCTTTAGTCCGATTGATTACTGCAAATGTAATCAACCAAAAAAAACAAAAACAAAAAAAACAACACATTTTGTACCTAAATATGCCATGTGGTATGAATACCTTTGGTCCTAATTGCATGTTTTTGATTGTAAGAATCTGGGCAAGGGGTCTCCCTCTCACCCCTTTAAAAGTAGACATGCGCCACCTTATTTAACTATTAGTACCCACATTCTTATTTTCTGTCTGGTGGAAATAATCAAATGCTAAAGAAGCAGATACTTTGTTTGTGTATTTTATAAAACATCAAGCCTTGACATAAAAAGTCTAAAAGCCTGTCAGGGAAGGAATATGAATGGCCATTCCCTTCTGGAGTCTTTTCTCTCGAGCTGGTCATCCAGAAAGCGTCGAAATTCCTCTTCTGGCTTGTTTTGTTCCCCCTCGAAGCTCCGCCTGCACCCAGACTTTTCTGGATTCTTCTTCTGGCCTATGCCCCCCCCCACCTATTCTCCTCCCTATCTAAACATTACTCTCCTATGGAGTGTAAGACTAGTATGCATTCTCCTGCTTTCAAACATACAATACAGAGTCCTACAATATTCCACAATATCCTACAGATTGTTGCAATATTTGTTCATTTTTAGAAATTGTATTCCACACTGTTTACCACAACCACTTGCAGTGCCACAATATTTGGCAGTGTAAGAAAAGGTTGGACTCTTTTCCACTCTGGAGTTGCCCCCGTTGAGAGGCGCCGAGCTGGGGTGGGCATACTTGTTGCTGCCTACGGGTCGAGGGACGGGTTCTGACTGTTGTTTGTGCCTATGCGCCAAACGACAGATCAGACTATCCACCCTTCCTGGAGTCCTTGGAGGGAGTGCTGGAGAGTCCTCCTCCTGGGGACTCCCTTGTTCTGCTGGGGGACTTCAACGCTCATGTGGGCAAAGACAGTGAGTGATTGTCCATAACAAACACCATGTTCAAACATAAAAGTGTCCATATGTGCACTTGGCACCAGAACACCTGGTGGTGAGTCGGCTCCGGTGGTGGGGGAGGATGCCCTAAAGACCTGGGGGCCACAAACGTGTTATGAGGGTCTGCTGGGAACGTCTGCCAGAGTCTCCTGTCAGAAGTAGTTTCAACTCTCACCTCCGGCAGAACTTCAAACACGGGGGAGGCGGGGGACATTGAGTGAGAGTGGGCCATGTTCCAGGCCTCCATTGTCAAGGCGGCTGACCGGAGCTGTGGCCGCTAGGTGGTTGGTGCCTGTCGCGGCGGCAACCCTCAAACCTGCTGGTGGACACCGGCGGTCAAGCTGAAGAAGGAGTCCTATCGGGTCTTTTTGTCTGTGGGAACCCGGAAGCAGCTGATGGGTACCGGCAGGCAAAGCGGAGTGCGGCGCGGATGGTCGCTGAGGCAAAAACCTGGGCGTGCGAGGAGTTTGGAAAAGCCATGGAGAACGACTTCTGTGCGGCTTCCAGGCGATTCTGGTCCACCATCCGGCGTCTCGGGGGTCCGCCACCAACACTGTTTACAGTGGGGGTGGTGTGCTTCTGACCTCAACCTGGGACGTTTTGGGTCGGTGGATGGAATACCTCCTCAATCTTACCGGCACGCCTTCCAATCTGCAAGTAGAGTCTGGGGACTTTGGGTCGGGCTCTCCAATCTCTGGTGCCCAAGTCACAGAGGTAGCTAAAAAGCTCCTCAATGGCAAGGCTGCGGGGGTGAATGAGATTCGCCCTGAGTTCCTTAAGGCTCTGGAAGTTGTGGGGCTGCGTTGGTTAACGCGGCTCTGCAATGTTGCGTGGACATCGGGGGTAGTTCCCTAGGATTGGCAGACCGGGGTGGTGGTCCCCCTATTTAAAAAGGGGGGCCACAGATTGTGTTCCGACTACAGGGGGATCACACTTCTGAGCCTCCCTGGTAAGGTTTATTCAGGGGTTCTGGAGAGGAGGGTCCGACAGATAGTCGAATCTCGGATTCAGCAGGAACAATGCGGTTTTCATCTTGTCCATGGAATACCGGACCAGCTCTACACCCTCAGCAGGGTCCTGGAGGGTGCGTGGGAGTTCGTCTGCTGTGTGTGTTTTGTGGACTTGGAGAAGGCGGTTGATCGTGTCCTACAGGGACTCCTGTTGGGGGTACTCCGGGAATATGGGGTACCAGCCCCATTGATATGGGCTGTCAGGTCTCTGTACGACCGGTGTCAGAGTTTGGTTCGCATTGCCGGCAATAAGTTGGGTGAGAGTTTGTCATCAATTCTGTTATTTTATGGACAGGATTTCTAGGCGCAGCCAAGGTGATGAGGGGATACGTTACGGTGGCCTCCTCATTGGGTCTCTGCTTTTTGCAGATGATGTCCTGTTGGCTCCATCAGAACGTGATCTGCAGCTTTTAATAGAGCGGTTTGCAGCCGAGTGTAAAGCAGCTGGGATGAGAATCAGCACCTCCAAATCCGTGACCATGGTCTTTAGCCAGAAAAGGGTAGAGTGCTTTCTCCGGGTGGGGGACGAGGTCCTTCCCCAAGTGGAGGAGTTTAAGTATCTGGGGGTCTTGTTCATGAATAAGGGACAAATGGAGCGGGAGATTGATATGCAGATTGGTAAGGCGTCTGCAGTAATGTGGGCGCTGTACCAGTCTGTCCTGGTGAATAAAGAGCTGAGCCGAAAGGCGAGGCTATCGATTTACTGGTCGATCTACGTTCCTACCCTCACCTATGGTCACCAACTTTGTATAGTGACCAAAAGAACAAGATCACAGATACAAGCGGCTGAAATAAGTTTCCTCCGCAGGGTGTCTGTGCTCTCCCTTAGAGATAGGGTGAGAGGCTCAGTCATACGGCAGGGACTCAGAGTAGAGCCGCTGCTCCTCCACATTGAGAGGAGTCAGTCGAGGTGGCTTAGGCATCTGGTCAGGATGCCTCCTGGACACCTCCCTGGTGAGGCGTTCCAGGCACGTCCCCCCGGGAGGAGACCCAGAGGAAGACTCAGAAGTCTGGGTCTCTCTGCTTAAGCTGCTGCCCCCGTGATCTGATCCTGGATGAGCAGAAGAAGATGGATGGCGAGTCAGATGGTCGTGGAGCCAAAAACCTGGACGTGGGAGGAGTTTGGAGAGGCCATGGAGAATGACTTCCGTACGGCTTTGAAGCGATTCTAGTCCACCATCCAGCATCTCAGGGGGGGAAGCGGTCTGCCACCAACACTGTTTACAGTGGGGATGGTGTGCTGCTGACCTCGACGCGGGACGTTTTGGGTCGGTGGATGGAATACTTCAAAGACCTCCTCAATCCCACCGGCACGCCTTTCAATCTGAAAGCAGGGTTTGGGGACTTCGGGTTGGGCTCTCCAATCTCTGGTGCTGAGGTCACCGAGGTCATATAAAGTTCCTCAGTGGCAAGGCTCCAGGGGTGGATGAGATTTGACTGGAGTTCCTCAGGGTTTTGGATAATGTGGGGCTGTGTTGGTTAACGCGGCTCTACAATATTGCATGGACATTGGGGGCAGTTCCCTTGGATTGGCAGACTGGGGTGGTGGTCCCCCTGTTTAAAAAGGGGGACCACAGAGTGTGTTCCAACTACAGGGGGATCACACTTCTGAGGGGTTCTGGAGAGGAGGGCTCAGAGTAGAGCCGCTGCTCCTCCACATCAAGAGGAGTCAGTTGAGGTGGCTCGGGCATCTGGTCAGGATGCCTCCTGGACGCCTCCCTGGTGAGGTGTTCCGGTTACGTTCCACTGGGAGGAGGCCCAGGGGAAGGCCCAGGACACGCTGGAGGGACTATGTTTCTCGGCTGGCCTGGGAGCGCCTTGGGATTCCTCACGAGGAGCCGGCCCAAGTGGCTGGGGAGAGGGAAGGTCTCTCTGCTTAAGCTGCTGCCCCCACGACCAGACCCCGGATAAGCGGAAGAAAATGGATGGATGGATGGATGGATGGATGGATGGATGGATGGATGGATGGATGGATGGATGGATGATGGATGGATGATGGATGGATGGATGGAAATAGGAAAAGGTAGCCTAAATACAATTTTTACAGTGGCAATAAATACAGTAAAAATGCAAATTGGCTAAATTTGCTAAATCTGTAGTCTCACTCAACTCCATCAAACATAGCAACTGTTTTAAAAGGCTTTGTCAGCGTTTTTTTAAACACCAATTACCATTGCCATGTCTTCTATTCAATTTATGATAGGCAAACCTTCATATCATGGATGGCACGGTCCAAAAGTTCCCAAGCATTGGCTCTTTCACTTTACCTTCCACAGGTGTTTTTCAACAATTCTCAGTTTTGCTTCTCTTTAAGTTTCTGGGAATAAAATGAATTTTAACCAATCATCTATTTTAAGCTAATGACTTTTTTTAACACATTCTTTTATGTACCATAGAGGAACCCAGAGTATCACCCATGGTACAAGTATCCCAATTCAGGAATGTAGATTTTAAGACATGGTTTCTTTCATCCTTTTGGTTTATGCCTTTGGTTTTTACTGAGGTGGTCCATTTTATGTCCCAAAGACTACAAGGGTGCAGTGAAAGCATGCTCCTGTCTAAAGTCCAACATTTAAAGGTTAACAAAGGAAAGAGATGTACTTTTCTTTAAAGGAGTCATGACCTGTAATTTTCACTTTTCCATGAGAAAAAATGTATGTTATGATTGCCTAACGATTATACACTGCCCAGGAAGCCGATATTTAAAAGTGAAGCGTTTGTTTACCCCTGGGTTCGTCAACCAGCCCACGTGCACGCACACTCAAATACGTGGTTTTAATTTCTGGCCATCTTGTCGGCGCAGGATATACCATATATAGACATCGCAGACCTACCTATGCTGCAGGAAGCCCGCCCTGCTCCTCTCTCCTCCTCGCTCCTCTCCCCCTCATATTCAGTACAGCGCCGCAATTACTGAATTCTAGTGATAGGAATTCCAGCTCTTTTTTGAGAGCAAGTTCTTTTGCCTTGGCTCACCATAAAGAGCCGGCTCTTTCGGCTCCTCAGATTTTCTGTTGCTTAAAGTGTATTTATTACCAAAATTAATGCAAAACGATGTGTACCAAATGTACCAAAACAAGCAGGGGGGAATGAAAAAATAAAAGAAAAACAGCTCTCAATGACGAGCTGACTCCAATCGTTCACTTCAAAGAGTTAGCTCTTAGAGCCGGTTTGTTCGCGACCGACACACCATCGATTCGAAGTACGAACTCCACCGTGAAAGATGCAGAAAGTTTCTTCACGCAATGATGCATGAAGAAGACATATTCGTGTCAGCCTTTTATTTTAATCAGCTAAATCAGCTAAAACCATTTCTACCAGAAACGTAGTGCACACGTGAGTTGCTCTGTTGTTGACTGCCAGAATCAACATGGAAATATTATTTCTATTTTTTTACGCCGGAATCCTTTACGAATTTGGGACAATATCAGGCGAAGTTGGCATCGAAGCTCCGTTTGGAAAAAGGGGCCATTCCAACAATCAGAGACTTGCCTGCAATTGAAACGGTAAGGCTGTGTTTTTATTGCTCTGCTGTGTGTAACAAACAGCAGCTAACTGCTAATGTGGCTATTGTATGCTAGCGGGAGCAGTAGATATGGGTTAAGCGTTACCTGCGGTGTCAACCCCCCTCCTTCCTGCCACCAATCAACGCGCCCCTCATTTGCATTATTACAATGCCCGTCCACGACAGCCAAAGTATCGCATCAGTTCTCGCGAGACAATAATGCCTTCAGAAATAAGGGTCAGAGGAGCTCTGTGTTTATTTTTTTCATTTTTTTAAACTTTTTTTTTTAGAAGGGCCTGAAGGACTATAATAGAGCATGGGTATCCAAGATATTACTAGGTTTAACATTCTTCCCCAAAAAACTATCAATTTCTTACTAAACCAGGTTCAAACAAGAAATAGGTACATCATCAGGTTGACTTTGACTTTTCTGTTTATTTAAAGAGTTCATTCATCAGCTGCACAATCATGCTGAAAGGTACTTGACAACACCACTCACAAACACACAGCCTTTGGAAATAGACTGTAACCATAGCATGAGAGCCATTTAGGCAAGTGTGTACCTGCTTCCTCCTGGTTTGAAGATGAAAAGGAGATGAGCGATATGGGCTGATTTTGACACTGAAGTGCCAAAATGATGAATATGTACCTTTTAAAATTCCTCATTTGTCAAAAGAATATAGATTTGTCTTTACAAAAATAACAATGCATCCTGTTAAAGGGTAAAGTTTATCCATCAAACCAGAGACGATTGGTCATGAGTAGGTTTTGCTGTCCCACCGAAGCCCCACCTGCCCCTTATCGAACGTATATCTAAAAACAGAATAGTTATATGTAAATATGTATGGTGGTGTGAAAGTGATTCCCCCGTTACAAATGTATTTTTTTAGTGCTTTTTTGTTGAATTATTTCAGATCATCAAACAAGGTTTGTTACTGGATAAAGATAATGTGAGTAAATACAAAAAGTTTATTTTTTAAATGATCATAATACATGAAGTGTGTGAATAAACTAAAGCCAGTTTCTGAAAAAAACCTTGACATGATTATTATTTGACCTTCAGATTTAATAAATACATTAAATAGATCCTCCTTGATGTCAGGCAACAGTGATCGACAGAGATTACAGTTGGGAAGCTGGATGTTCCAAACGTCCAGAATATGGCGGGACGGAACCCAAGAGTGCTCCTCTGGACCAAATCCTTGCAGTCCACTAGGGATGTAAGAAAATATCGATACACTGATATACCCCAATATTTTATTTCCCGATATTGTATCGACATTCAAAACAAAAATATAATTTTTTTTTTAAGGATTTGAATGGAACCATCAATGATGACAGTAATTTTTGTAGTAAAATTAAAAGTATAACTGGTAGTTTGTGGCTGTTTTTACCTTCTTCATTTGAGTGGATCAACCAGATCTAGTAATAAAACTGAACGTGTTAAAGTATGAAACGGGATGGAGTGCTTAATTCAATTCAATTCAGTTTATTTATATAGCGCCAATTCACAACAGATGTCATCTCAAGGCACTTAACAAGAAGTCATTTCAATACAATTATACAAACATTCCAATCAGTTAAAAAGTTTCCTATTTAAGGAATCCCAGCAGATTGCGTCAGTCATTGGCGTGAGGTTGGGCAGATTTCCAACCACAGCAATCCTTCAGCAATCCCTCATACTGAGCAAGCATGTAGCGACAGTGGAGAGGAAAAACTCCCCTTTAACAGGAAGAAACCTCCAACAGAACCAGGCTCAGTAGGAGCGGCCATCTGCCACGACCGTCTGGGGGTTTGAGAAGACAGAGCAGAACACAGAAGGAACAGAAGATCCGATATAAGAGAACTTTCTATGTTACAGAAAGGAAAAAGTTGAAAACAGGACACAGTGGATCTTCAGTTACTGAGAGGATCATTCCAGTCGATGACCCCCGTCCAACAGGGCATTGCAGCCAAGCAGGATACCAGACCAGGTGTATCTTCGATGGGGAGAAAAACACTGAGAGAAAACAAAGTTAACAGTCGAAATAACAGAATGTATTGTAATACAACTGGAGAGTCGTAGGAGAAAAGGAAGTAGCAGAGTGAAGAAAATTGGTAAGTCTGTCCTCCAGCAGTCTAAGCCTATAGCAGCATAACTACAGAGATAGCTCAGGATGACCTAAGCCACTCTAACTATAAGCTTTATCAAAAAGGAAAGTTTTAAGCCTGGCCTTAAAAGTAAACAGAGTGTCTGCCTCACGGACTAAAGCTGGGAGCTGGTTCCACAGGAGAGGAGCCTGAAAACTAAAAGATCTGCCTCCCATTCTACTTTTAGAGATCCTAGGAACTACAAGTAAACCTGCAGTCTGAGAGCGAAGTGCTCTTTTAGGAACATATGGAACAATTAGATCTCTGATGTATGATGGAGCTTGATTATTAAGGGCTTTGTATGTAAGAAGAAGGATCTTAAATTCTATTCTGGATTTAACAGGGAGCCAATGAAGGGAAGCTAAAACAGGAGAAATGTGATCTCTCTTTTTAATATTCATCAGAACTCTTGCTGCCGCATTTTGGATCAACTGAAGGCTTTTAATGGCATTTTGTGGACTTCCTGATAGTAAAGAATTACAGTAGTCCAGCCTTGAGGTAACAAATGCATGGACTAGTTTCTCAGCATCACTCCTGGACAGGATGTTTCTAATTTTAGCAATATTCCTGAGGTGAAAGAAGGAAATCCTAGAAACCTGTTTAATATGGGATTTAAATGTCAAGTCTTGGTCAAAAATAACGCCGAGGTTCTTTACGTTATTACTGGGGGCCAATTTAATGCCATCCAGATGAAGTGATTGACTAATCAGTTTCTGTTTAAGAACTTCTGGTCCAAAGACAGCAACTTCTGTCTTGTCAGAATTTAAAAGCAAAAAGTTTAGGGTCATCCATGCTTTTATGTCTTCCAGACATGCCTGTAATCTACCTAACTGACTGGGTTCATCAGGATTTATGGATAAATATAGTTGTGTATCATCGGCATAGCTGTGGAAATTTATCCCATGCTGTCTAATGATTCTACCAATTGGAAGCATATATATGGTGAAAAGAATTGGTCCAAGGACAGAACCCTGTGGAACTCCACAAGTAACCCTTGAGAGTGAAGATGATTTATCATTTAGATGAACAAACTGGAATCTATCAGACAAATATGATTTAAACCAGCCTAGTGCTGTTCCTTTGATCCCTGCAACATGTTCAAGCCTTTCTAAGAGAATATTATGATCGACTGTGTCAAAAGCAGCACTGAGATCTAACAAAACCAGAACAGACACCAGTCCATTATCTGAGGCCATGAGAATATCATTAGTAACCTTCACCAGTGCTGTTTCAGTGCTATGATGAGCTCTAAAACCTGACTGAAACTCTTCAAACAGCTCGTTACTGTTTAGATGTTCACAGACTTGATTAGCAACTATTTTCTCAAGGACTTTGGATAAGAAAGGAAGGTTAGATATAGGTCTGTAATTCACTAAGTCATCTTGATCAAGGGAAGGTTTCTTGAGTAAAGGTTTAATTACAGCTATTTTAAATTCCTGTGGTACGTATCCGTTTACTAAGGATAGATTCATCATATCCAAAATGGGGCCAGGAACCAAATGGAACACTTCTTTAAATAATTTGGTTGAGATTGGGTCCAAAATACAAGTTGAAGATTTAGATGAGGCTAATATTTTTGATAATTCTGAAAGCTCGACTGAATCAAAACAGCCTAAGCAATACTGAGGTTCTACAGTTCTTTCCGATACTGACTCATTTACTGAGGAAGAAGTAATCATGTTTGGGAGGGTGCCAATGATTTTATTTTTAATAAAATTTATTTTATTTATGAAGAATCTCATAAAATCATCACTGCTAAGAGCCGGGGGAATAGTTTGCTCAACAGAGCTATGACTCTGTGTAAGTTTGGCAACTGTACTAAAAAGAAACCTAGGATGGTTTTTATTCGCCTCTATTAATGATGAAAAATATGCTGTTCTAGCTTGTCGAAGGGTCTTTTTATACAGCAGTAGACTGTTATTCCAGGTTAAATAGGAATCCTCTAGATGTGTAAAGCGCCATTTTCTCTCCAACTTCCTAGTATTCTGCTTTAAAGTACGCAACTCTGCGTTAAACCAAGGAGTCAGCCTCCTATGGCTAGCCACTTTCTTTTTTAATGGGGCTACACTATCTAATGCCAAACGCAAGGATGACGTAACGCTGTGAACCAGACCATCAATTTCTGAAGGGTTAGAGATAGAATTGCTGCCATCCACTGTGTTACTCTGAGACACTGAGGAAAGTAAGAATGGTACAGATTCTTTAAAAATTGTTACAGCATTGTCTGATAAAGTTCTACTATAATGAAATTTTCTTTCAGATTTAAGATGGTCAGTTAAAGTAAATTCAAAAGTTATCAAGAAGTGGTCAGACAGGACCGGGTTATGTGGGTGGACTGTTATTTCCTCACACTCAATACCGTATGTCAGTACAAGGTCCAAAGTGTGTTTGCCCGAGTGGGTCGATCCCTGTACTTTTTGAGTAAAGCCAATTGAGTCTAAAATAGCACTAAAGGCTGCATTTAGGCTATCACTTTCAGTATCCCCATGAATATTGAAGTCCCCCACTATAATAACCCTATCAGTATTTAATACTATATCAGATAAAAAATGTGAGATCTGATCCAAGAATTGAGAGTAAGGGCCTGGTGGACGATACAAAACCACAAACAAAAATGGTCTTAATGTTTTGCAACTTGGATGAGGAAAATTAAGGGTTAGATGCTCAAAAGAACTATAGCTATCAATTGGTCTGGGACTAATTAGTAAATCAGAACGGAAAATGGCTGCAACTCCTCCTCCTCGCCCAGTATTTCTAGGAATGTGAAAATTTAAATGACTGGAAGGAGTTGACTCATTTATACTGACATAATCCTCCTGCTGCAACCAGGTTTCTGTGAGACAAAGGAAATCAATGTGATTATCACAAATCAAGTCATTTACTAACAAAGTCTTTGAGGAGAGAGATCTTATGTTTAATAAACCACATTTAATAGATTTATTTTCAGTCAAAGTTGTATTTATTTTTATGAGATTTCCATAATTTGCTTTTGTTGGCTTAACTTTTAATCCATTTAATTTTGGCCGTGGGCAAGACACTGTTTCTATAGGGTAATGGGTGGGTAACAGTACAGAAGCAGCAGAGAATGCTGTGACAGGTTTCCTACTGTTAAATTGAGTTTTAAAAATCACAATATATAGTCTTACTCATAGTATTGCAATATATCGAGATATACCATACCGTCTCCCATGTATCGCGATATTTATCATATTGCCAGATTTTTGCCAATACAAATCCCTACAGTCCACCAGGTACTGGAATCCTTTTCCCCAAGGACGGGAATCAAGGACACGCCGAAACGTGTAGGCTGGACTCCGATCGATGAGGCGAGGAGGTGGTGGAAGAGCCTCCGGGGGAGAGAGAGGTGAGGTGACACTTGAGGAGGGAGCAGTGGAAGACCATTGTGCTGGGATGCCAGGGATGCTGGGAGTCGGAGGCGATAGGTGACCGGATTAATGCATCGGATGATTGGGTAGGGACCCACGAAGTGGGGTATCAATTTCTGGGGCCCCGAAGGCAATTGGAGGTGCTGTGTGGAGAGCCAGACAAGATCTCCGGGGTGAAACGTGGGACCGGGTCGGTGACGCCGGTGGTGTTGAGCCATGTACCCGATGTTAGCACGCTTGATGGATGCCTGAGTCCGGATCCACGCAACCTTGGCTCGCCGGATGAACGATTGGGCCACCAGGACCTCCACCTCCGGTTCCTGTTGGGAGAATAGGGGGGACTGGTAGCAGTTGCAGACCTTAACCCGACAACCCGGTGGCAGAGGAGACCTGAATGTTCAGGGATAGTTCAGCCCAAGTCAGTACCCGTGGCCAGGAAGAAGGTTGCTAGGAGACAAAACAGCTGAGGTACTTGCCCACCATCTGATTGGCCTTCTCCATCTGTCCATTGGTCTCCGGCTGGTAGCCAGAAGAAAGGCTGATGATGGCACCAATGAGGCGACAGAAGGCCTTCCAGAACCGCACCATGAACTGGGAGCCTCTGTCGTAGACAATATCCTGGGGGAACCCATGGAGGCGCACTACGTGCTCGAGAACCAATTCTGCTGTCCCCTTGGCCATGGGCAGGCCAGGCAGGGCGACCACATGGACTGCCTAAGAGAAACGGTCCACAAAGATGGCAATGGTGGTCATGCCGTCAACAGGAGGCAGGCCAGTGACGAAATCCACCCTGATATGTGACCGTGGTCGAGACGGGGCTGGTAGAGGACGAAGTTCACCAGTCCTGGGCTGGGGTTTTTGTTCTGGCACAGAAATAGCCTGCGCTGACAAAACCGCTAACGTCCTTCACCATGGTAGGCCACCACTGGGCGCGGCAGATTAACTGAAGAGTCCTGTTAACCCCCGCATTACCAGCCACCGGTGAACTGTGGCCCCATGGGAGGGCCCCCTGGCGGCAGCGGGTTGGGACGTAGAGGCGTTTCGGGTGGTGCTGGCTCCATAGCCAGAGCCGATCGGATGGAATCTTCCAAGGGCCATCGGAGGGCGGCCGGGACCTGATGTGGGGGGATGATGGGAGCTGGTTGGGACGGCATAGGATCCTGGGAGAAGCACAGAGAGAGAGTGTCGGCCTTCCCGTTTTTTGAACCAGGTCAATAAGAGATGTGGAAGTTGTAGTGTTCAAAAAGGTGGGCCCACCGGGCCTGACAGGGGTTCAGTTGTTTTGCGTTCCGGATGTGGATGAGGTCTTGATGGTCGGTTCAGATCAGGAACGGTTCCAGCGTGCCCATGAGCCAGTGGCGCCACTCTTCTAGAGCCCACGTGATGGCCAGAAGTTCACGGTCGCCAAAACCATAACGTTGTTGTGCAGACGTGAACTTCCGAGAAAAGAAGCAGCATGGATGGAGCTTCTGGTCTGGACTCTGCTGGGACATGACAGCGCCAACACGATCTCTGATGCATCCATCTCAACAGTGAATGACTTGGTGGGGTCAGGATGGAGTGGGATTGGCGCCTCTGTGAAGAGCCGGAGTAGTCTGTAAAAGGTCCTCTTGGCCTCCGGGGGTAGGTGAAAAGGGTACTGCCGTGCGGTTGGTCTGGTCAAGTCCGTAAGTAGAGCCAATATAGAGCTATATTTACGGATGAACTGCTGATAAAAATTAGCAAAACCAAGGAAGGACTGGAACCGCTTGAAGCTAGGAAGTGGCCAGGTGGTGACTGTAGAAGCCTTCTGAGGATCCATGGCCACGCCTTCTGTGAGATGACATATCCCAGAAAGGTGTTGGAGCGCTCGTGAAAGGTACACTTCTCTAGTTTACAGTAGAAGTGATTCTGGAGGAGTCGTTTGAGAACGGCGTGGACGTGGCTGGTGTGGTACACCTCCGACGTGGAATAGACCAAAATGTTGTCTAGGTAGACGTACACCCACCGTCTCAGCATGTCTCTAAGAACGTCGTTGAAGCGTTGAAAGACTGCTGGGCTGTTACACAGGCCAAAGGGCATGACTTGGTACTCCCAGTGGCCGGTGGGAGTGCTGAACACTGTCTTCCACTCATCACCCTCTCTAATACAGACTAGATTGTATGCGTTCCGCAGGTCGAGGCGAGTAAAGATGGAGGCTTTGGACAGAAAGTCTAACACAGTGTTCACCAGAGGAAGTGGATGATGATATTTTATGGTCACTTTATTTAAACCCCGGTAATCAATACAGGGATGGTGGGTCCCCTCCTTCTTTTTAACAAAGAAAAACCCTGCAGACGCTGGGGAAGTAGAAGGGCGAATGAATCTCTGATCGAGTGCCTCTGAAATGTACGCCTCCATCTGCGCTGTCTCCTCCCGGGAAAGTGGAAACTGGCGGCCGCGTGCCCCCCCCCCCTGGCAGGAGATTGATAGCCATGTCATAGGAGCGATAGGGTGGTAGTTGGGAAGCTTTCTTCTTGCTAAAAACTACAGCCAGATCCCGGTAAGGTGGGGGGATCTCGGGACTGGATCGACCTCCGATGCCCTGGTGGACGGTGGGCGGAGACATCAGGGTGAGCAAAAGGGACTCCAGCTGAGGATTTTCTGTGTGGACCAGGAGATCTGGGAGTCACGTGTTTGGAACCAGGGGTACCCCAGGATGAGTGGTGTGGAGCTGGAAAAGATGACCAGGAAGATGATGAGTTCAGTGTGATCACTGACCCACATCCAAACCTCGGTGGTGCGGTGTTTGATGAGACTAGGCTGCAGCGGACGTCCATCGATGGAGGTAACTGGTATGGGTCGCTGCAATTGCTGCAGAGGCAATTGTAATCTCTCCACCAGCTGAGTGGGGATGAAGTTCTCAACTGCACCAGTTTCCAGCAGCGCGGAGCACGTGTTGTCTGGATCAAGGTGGATGAGCTGGACGGAGAGGAGGAAACAGTTAGGAGTTGTGGTGCCAGATAAAATCCCTCCTACCTTCACCTGGCCTGATCTTTTGCCGGCCGGAGTGAGCAGTGACTCAGGGAATGCGCTGGAGATCCACAGTAGGTGCATAATCGCTCTCTGTGCCGTCTCTCTTTCTCCTCAGGGGGGAGATGGCTGCGCTGCATCGGCTCCTCTTGATCCTCCGAGCGGGGGCGTGGCGAGGCAGAGCTGGTTTCAGCTGAGCGGAACTGAAAGGGGCGGTGCGTTGGAGAGTGGGCCGGTTGCTTGGGCTGCACATTACACGCCGGTCGATCTCGAGAGCCAGGGTCTCTGCTGCGTTTTTTGGAGCCTCCCGGCCGACCATCTCATCTTTGATGTAGCCGGCTCACCCCTCCAGGAAGATGAACTTCAGCGCGCTGTCACTCCAGGACAGTTTGGCGGCCAGGGTGTGGAATGCAGCAGCGAAAAGTTGAACCGGCTGGTTGCGCTGACGTAGGTGACGAAGCTGACCCTCAGTGTTGACCTCACTGCACGGTGGGATGAAGGTCTTCCGGAGTTCCACCACAAACACCGCGTAGTCATTGCACAAGGGCAACTTCTGATTATTCAATTCAATTCAAAAATACTTTATTGATCCCAGAGGGAAATTAGGTGTTGGTATAGCTCATATAATTAATTCTTGTTGTAGATGATAATGGCTGTGAGCAGGAAGGATTTCCTGTAGCGGTCTGTATTACAGCGAAACTGAAGAAGAATCTGACTGAAGACACTCTGTTGTTGTATGACAGTCTCATGAAGAGGATGCTCAGGGTTGTCCATAATTTTTTGGATTTTATGAAGAATCCTTCTTTGCATCATCATCTCCAGAGGTTCCACAGGCGTCCCCAGAAAAGAACCAGCCTACTTTATCAGGTTGTTGAGCATTTTTAAGTCCCTGGCTCTGATGCTGCTACCCCAACAGATGATTGCTGAAGAGATTACACTCTCCACAACAGACCTGTAGAAGATGGTGCAAATCTTGAAGGACCTAAGCTTCCTCAAGATGTGCAGGCTTCTCTGTCCCTTCTTGTCGACAGTTTCACTGTTCAGTCTCCAGTCCAGTCTGTTGTCAAGGTGAACTCCGAGGTATTTATCCTCAACCACCTCCACTTCTTCTCCCATGATGGAAACAGTGTTTGACTTATCCACGTTTCTTCTGAAATCTACAATCATCTCCTTTGTTTTGTTCACATTCAAGGTAAGATGATTGTTTCCACACCATGTCACAAAGCGGTCCACCAACTCTCTGTATTCAGCTTCTTGTCCATCTCTGATACATCCGACAATTGCAGAGTCATCTGAGTATTTCTGCAGATGACAGGTCTCTGATTTGTACTGGAAGTCTGAGGTGTACAGAGTGAAAAGGAATGGTGAGAGTACTGTCCCCTGTGGTGCTCCTGTGCTGCTGACCACCTGGTTTGACACACAATTCTTCAGTCTCACAAACTGTAGTCTGTTTGTCAGGTAGTCATTGATCCAGGCTATTGTTGAGGGCTCCACCTGTGTCTTCAGAAGTTTCTGACAAAGCAAATCAGGCTGAATTTGCTTTGTCACTGGACACTGGAGAAGTCAAAGAACATGATCCTCACAGTGCTGCTTGCTTTGTCCAGATGACAGTGGGTTGGTTGAAGCAGGTGGATGATGGCCTCTTCAACTCCACCTCCACCGCGAAAAGCAAACTGAAGCGGGTCCTGATACGTTCTTGTTTGCTTACTCAGGGGTGCCAACAGGAGTCTCTCCAGGACCTTCATGATGTGGGATGTCAGGGCAACAGGTCTATAGTCATTGATGACTGATGAGTGAGTTGTCTTTGGTACTGGAACAAGGCAGGATGTCTTCCACAACACTGGAACCTTCTTCTGAGTTAGGCTAAGGTTGAAGAGGTGCTGCAGAATCCCACAGAGCTGCTCTGCACAGACCTTCAGGACTCTGGGGCTGACACCATCTGGACCTGCAGCCTTGTTCCAGTTCAGTATTTCCAGTATTTCATCTGTCAGAAGAGTCCATGGCTGAGCTGAAGGATAAAACATCCGAGGTGTAACAGGAAAGCTGTTGGTCAGAGAAGAGTTGGATGTCTGTTTGGCTGGGAACAGGAGAGGGGGATGCTGAGCTAGTTCCTGAACTGAACCTGTTGAAGAATGTGTTCAGTTCATAGGCTCTGTCTAGACTTCCATCTATCCAATCCTTCCTGTCCTTAAAGCCTGTGATCTTTTTCATTCTTGACCAGACATCTCTGATATTGTTCCTCTGTAGTTTGTTCTCCAGCTTCTTCCTGTATGCCTCCTTGCTGTCTGTGATCTTTTTTATTTTTTATTTTTTTTTTTTACGTGTCCTGTTTGGCAGTGTGGAGCTCAGAATTGGTGTCTGAGTACCAAGTAGAAGCCCAACAGATTTACTTTCACAAGCGGAGCAGTACAGCTTTTGCTATAGTCCTCCACTTGATATATGTGTGAAAAATCTTTATTATGAATTGTTGGGGTTTTTATTTCCTGATGTTATGGACACGGAGACGGAAAATTCAGGAGAAGATTGCTGTCTGTGATCCTGACCTTAAGTTGCTTTTGTATACTCCTCAGTAATTTCCTGTCTCCCTCCCTGAAGGCTCTTTTTTTCTTGTTAAGCAGTTCCTTCAGGTCACTGGTGATCCAGGGTTTGTTATTAGGGAAGCGTCTCACTGTTCTGGTGGGGATGATATTGTCCACACAGAAGTTTATATAGTCAGCCACACAGTCAGTCATGGCATTGATGTCCTCTCCATGTGCTTGGGAAAGAGTCATCTGTGGTCGCAAAACAACCCTGCAGGGCTTCTTCAGCTTCCTGTGACCATTTAATATTATTATAAAATTATTATTATACATTATAGAATGCTGCAGCCCACTCCTGCGCTCTCCCAGACAGCAGCGAGGTGAGCAGAGCCACCCTGGAAGCTGAAGTGGTGTACATGACCAGTTGGCATTCGAAGATCATGTCCAGGGTTGCTATCTGACCGTCTGGTTTGCCGTCAGAGCTGTTCCTTTTTTTTTTGAGACAAATCAAATTCTCCAACTTGGAGTTGAGACGTTCGACCATGCTTCTGAGATGTACCACTTCAGCACGGAGGGTCTCTATTTCTCAGTCTTCCTGTAGGCAACAGTGATCGGACAGAGATCACTGTTGGGAAGGTGGATGTTCCAAATGCAGAGCGAGACTGGAGCCGATGGTCCAGTTGGAGCAGGGGTGGCGGACGAGCTTGGAGCAGGGCTGGACGTACCTGCTGGAACTCATTCAACAGGCTGCTTGGGTAAAAGTCCTAGCTGTAGGAAGCAGCTGGAGTCTGGAACAGTTCTGGAGTGATGCGCTAGTGCGGATCAGGAGCTAACCTTCAGAGCAAGGCAGATGACTGAGCACTGTAGAGGTTAGTGAGTGGAGCTTTTGAGTGTGTGGATGAGGAGATCCAGCCAATGGTTGGTGAGGAGCTCATCAAGAGCAGCTGCTCCGAGTTGGTCCTGATGACTACTTGACACCAGATGACTGAAAGCTCTCAAAAAGCAACACATCACACTTTTTCCCCTACATAGACTTTGCTGTGGCGCCGCTCCACGGCTACATTTTTAGCGCCACGGCAATAAAATGCTAAAAATAACTTATTTTACGGGGACGAGATGATTATTTCTTAATTGAACCTGCGCTGCCGCCTCCTGAGGAAGCAGTGGTTCTCTACTGTCAGAGATCTGCACATGATCAAAGCGTGCTAAGAGGCGCGGGGAGGGGGCATAACTGATCCTCGTTCAGTCTCGTTAAGTGAACGTCGAGCGCATCATAACAAGCGTAAAAGGACAAGAGAGAAGGTAGCTGTGGTTAAATTGCTTTTTGATTTTACAAGTTAAACAGGCATTTCGTTAAAGATATTGATGAGCAGGGCCCAAGATTTTATTTTTAAGTAATTGGCCGTAGCCATTGACTGGTAAGGCCGTAGCTAGGGTTGCCAACCGTCCCGTAAAAACGAAACCGTCCTGTATTCAGAGAAAGTATTATGCGTTCCGTATTGAGGTGAAAAGGAACGCGGTTTGTCCCGTACTTCAGCTACAATGAAAAAAGACAACGGTGGAGTTATTCTGTGTCTTTGAGCTGTGCAGCTGCCTTTTCTTCTCTCATTTTCTCATCCTCCCTCTCCTGTTGCTCATTCAATCATGAAACTGATCAATGATCAGCTGATCGGCTTTTCTGCCGGAAGTCTCGTCTCTCGCTCTCGTTTGTTTATCGCCCACTTTGCGCAGAAAGAGGAAACCAGCGGATGTTTCGCTAAACAACAGCAGCACGTTTAATAACCTGTTAGAACTGATTTAATATGACTTTCCAGTATCAGCTGATGTTTGCTGGAGCAACAGCCGTAAAAGCTTCTGGTCATGATATCGGTTACATAGCTGACAGCTGGTAACTGTGCAGGGGTGGCTCTAGCAAAGTTGTGTGAGGGGGCCAGTTAGGGCATTAACAGGGAAAGGGGTGAACAAACAAATAAATACTTTTCTTTCTTATTCTCATTTAAAATGTCTAACTTTTAATAAAACAATATCTGAATCTGCAGCAGCCCCGGTCGGCATCACCCCTCCCACCGCCCCCCCAACCAACCCCCCCCCCCCCCCCCGTGTGTCGCACCACCACAGCTACGGGAAACACTGCATCATCAAATTTACAACACTATAAAAACAAAGTCATTGGCATCTGTCTGTCTGGAAAGGTTTACACAGCCATGCACCAGTGGTGAACCTTCTTTGGACTTATACACATTACACTATATGATGCATTAAGAGTACCTTTAGGGTTAAGGAGAAAAAGTATGTTTCATATGCTTGCAGATTGGGTAATATGGGGCTTGGTACAGGATTGGTTAGATGTATTTAAAACATCTTTAATCTTTAAATCATTAAGTGGGAGAGCAGCGGGACTCATTAGGGCAACCATGTGAAGTTTGGCGTGCGCAAGCAAGGGAAATTTCTCAACCTAAAAATGAATGGTCTTTGAAAATGGAATTTTGCTATAGGCAGTTAGAAGATAATATGACAGTCAAAACTCAACCACATTAAAACCAGCTGATTCGACATCTGCTGGGTGTTAATGACAAAGTAATTGACAAGTTTTCCCAAAAAAAGAACAAACATGCTATATTCTTTAGGCAGCTTTGGCGAGTGACACAATAGCTTCAACAATGTTAAAAGACATTGGTTATTGTCAGTTGCCAAAGCATAAACTGTTCTGTTCTGTTGAGGACGGGAGAAGTATCCTGGATTATTAAATAACAAGCAGTTACTCCGTTATGGTCATATCCACAAGGTTCAATTGAGGTTTATTATGATTGCTGGTTTATGATGTTACCATCAGACGTAACATTTTGATGATTATTGACCAATAAGTGATTACCATTGTTGTATTGTTATTTACCAGTGTTATGGCAAAAAAAGTATCTCAGGGTTTCCATAATAAAGAAGACTTGAGTCCCAGAAGGCGTTTAAGTATTTAATTCAAACATGTCTGGCCAGACCATGGAGGGGACAGAGTTACTCGTGCATCACCCTCACCAACCTTTCTAACTAACCGATTAAATAGTATTCAGCAATCATTGTTTATCTCTGTAGATGTCTTCTCCAACCTTCACGCCTCGCCTCCGGAGTAACTGTTTCACGCGAGTCTTATACCAACGCATAAAGCAGCACATCTGAAGGCCAGACTGTTATCTTACTGCCCCAGCATCTGTCTCTCTGGTGACCTGACACATATATCTTTCTCATAACATTAAGCTGGACCAATAAGCTTGTCATTTTACCCTAGATGCATTCACTAAACAGAGAATATAAACTTAATTCTAATTGCATAACAATTTTCCACCACACCAGTTTATGTCAAATGATCTGTTAAAAAGTTAATAAGCAAAGTTAAGGGAAATGCATGTAGAGATCCAAACTCTGGTCTGGTTTTCAGTATGAGATCTTTACAAGCATGTACGCTAGGTGTGCATTAGTAAGTGTCTGAGAAGCCACCTTTGTAATGCCTATTTATAATCCTAACACCACACTTCCTTTATTAATCTGACAGTACAGCTAGAAAACCTTTTGTAAAGCTAAATAAATGAACTGCAAGGTCCACTGCCCTCAGTATTTACGTCTTAAGTTATTATATTAATATTTTTGGTTGAAAAATAACCTAATCAAATTATTCCCAAATCTATGTAGCAGGTTCATGTGGTACTGTAGGTGCCACATGTAACTCATTTACTTGGTATGGGGTTTTATCTCTTATATTGGAGTTTGAACTCAAAGCTCTCCTGGATGACTCTCTGTCTGCAGGCAAGTAGGGCTCATAATAACTTTGGATATGGGTAAGTGATTTTCATCACCCTTATTATAATGTTGGAGATGATTACACTTTATATTTTTAGGTTGCATGTTTTATGTGGTAGGTTTTTTTTCTCTGATCCATTTTAGGAGCCATGCTTTTGTGCCATGTGGGTGGAATATTTGTGTTCTTCAGCTCGTTTCTGATTTTCTTCACTCCAAACTGTAATGCGGGAAACATTTTGGTATATCCTCTGGATGGCAGCCACTGGATCAATATGAAGATCCTGCTAGAAGAACTTCATGCCAGGGGACATAACATTAGTGTGATCAGGGCTTCCACCAGCTGGTATATTCCAGAAAAATCCCCCCTCTACAGATCCATTACAGTTGAAATGGATAAAGATGTGAAGGAGTTCTTTGATGAGTTCATACAAGACCAAATGAGGGTATGTGGTTTAGTTAAATGCATGTGTTTTTCTGTGTGTCTTGCACATCAAGGTTCTACTAATTTTTCTTTTTTATTTCAGGTGCACCAGAAAGGGCCTTCCCTGTTGACATTTCTTAAGCTCTCAAAGAAGTTTATGTTATTTATTGCTCAGGCCCATACCCTGTGGTGCAATGCCGCCTCAGAAATATTTGAAAATCCAAAGTTGCTAAAAAGCTTAATAGATTCACAGTTTAATCTGGTTCTTACTGATCCAGGAATAGGACCAGGTGTTGTATTAGCTAAATATCTTAAACTGCCATTAGTCCTCAACGTTCGCTGGATTACAAGTGGAGAAGGGCACTTTGTGTTGGCACCCTCACCCCTCTCTTATATCCCAGTGATTCCAGGATCTGGATTGACAGACAAAATGAATTTCATCCAGAGAATCAAAAACATTTTTTTCTATAGCATGATATGGTTTCAGGAGACATTTATAGTTGGACCAGCATATGAAGCTATGTGTGATAAATATATTGACGGTGGATGTGATATTGTCTCACTGCTTCAAGATGCAGATATATGGCTGTTCAGGTCAGATTTTGTGTTTGAATTCCCTCGGCCAACAATGCCAAATGTTGTTTACATTGGAGGATTCCAGTGTAAGCCTGCTCAGCCTCTACCAGCGGCCCTGGAAGAGTTTGTTCAGAGTGCTGGGGAGCATGGAGTAATCATCATGACTCTGGGAACTTTGGTCAACAATTTACCAGAAGAGGTTGTGGATGAAATTGCCAGTGTATTTGCTGAAATGCCCCAAAAGGTAAAATATTTTTTTGGATTCTTCTTATCTTTGAGCCCTTTCAGAATGTGACAACACATTTTGCACTATTTAAAGCATACCATTTGGGTTACTTGGCACATTTCAATAATCTTGCTTCAGATCACAATACAGCTAGGAAAATAATGAAATTCACACCAGATGTCACTAACAACCCAAATAATCCACACAAATGAAGAAATGCAAGGACACATTTTAGTGACCATAAACACATTACATTAAACACGGACATAAGCCATTGAAGGCACAGAAAGCAAAAAGTTGATCAAATCTACCAGTATTTATCTTGCCATTAGTGCCAACCAATATCAGTTGGTTTAGTCCTAGCTCCTGACCTATCAAGAGGTTTCTTATTACCAAGGTATTAGCAAGGTCATAATGGTCATTTCCACTGTTTTTTTGTTTCAAAACATGTTGATGTTATTGGTTACAGCAATGCTTGTATTTGGAAAAAGGAACCAATGGAATCCAAAAGCTATGGCTGAATCAGTCACCCTAAATCAGTGTTTTTCTTCCTGATCTTCAAGGCACACTGACCGGCAAGTTTCCATGCTTCACCGCACCTGATTTCAATTGTTTTTGCTGAACTGCAATCATCTGAATTGTTCAATTCAATTCAATTCATTTTATTTATATAGCGCCGATTCACAACAGATGTCATCTCAAGGCAATTTACAACAAAAGTCCTTTCAATATAATCATAAAAACATTCCAATTAGTTCCAAGTTTTAGTTTCTTTCCTATTTAAGGAATCCCAGCAGAGTGCATCATGTCATTGACTTGAGGTTAGGTTCCGTGGATGCAGACTTCCAACCACAGCAATTCCGCAGGTTTGTTAAAGCAGGAAAAGATCCATAACACGAAGGCCAGTGTGCTTTGAGGACCAGGGTTGAGAAAGACTGCCCTAACTAAATCTACCACAAAAAACTGAAGCTCAGACTGCATAGAAGAGGTCCCCACAAATTTTAAGATTTGAATGTAGTTCATGTAGAAGACTGGGTCTAAATTATACTTTTTAAATATATCTAACTCGTTTGTTCACAACAGATATTTTTGAAGCTGTCATTACACAAAAAGTATTAAAGGCAGGGTATACGATTTCATTTTAAAACTGCAAAAAATGCTCTTCATATACCAGTGGCAACCTATAATTTAGGAGTTCTTAAACTTGACCGAGTAATTTTCATCCTTTATACAGCGAGAAACCCTGGGAAAACCTCATCCAATCAACTTCCACGGTCCATCCAAGATAAGAGGCTTGTAAGCAAAGCTTCCGTGATCCAGCACCTCCCCCTCTGCGCGTCCCCTTCATATGCACGCAACACTCGTTCTAGCCTGTAAACAGGAAGTGAGCTTGCGCTAAAATGAACCGAAAACGCAAAGCTGTTGTGGAAATAGCAACGAGAAAGAGGAAAGCCTACCAAGAGCGTGCTTAAAGCCGAATCTGCATCGGAGCTGATGCATTTACACGGTGGCGTCAACTCAAGGAAGCTAAGGGCTTGCTAACGTATGCGTTGGTTGCTGATTTTCTCCTGGACAGGTAAGATCACGTTATATTTTGTGACTTTGGTTGAAATGGCGGGGTGAAGTGCGAAGTGAAGTGGCGGAGACCCAACGATACCATGCTGGCTGTGCGTGCCTGTGTTATTGAGGTGTGGCTTAGTGGGAGAGCATGAAGCAAGGGGTGGGACTTTTTATTTTTCAATAACGCCCTCTCAAGGAGCACTCCCACAATCGTATACCCTGCCTTTAAAGCGGGCATATCACGCTTTTAAATATTTCCTTTTTACATTTAAACTATGCAGTTGTGGTCCTTACATTGTGGAACTACAATGCTTGGGTCTGAATTCCTCATTATTGAAGCTCCACAGGCCCCTCCTACAGTATACCCCTGTTCTGAGGTGCATCTTAGAGCAACCCCTTTTGGCGCTGTCTCTTTAAATGCAAATGAGGCACTTGAAACTCCGCCCCCCTACAGGTCATAGAGGTGCTTCTGGAGTGAACTCGGCTGTTTTTGTAGTTTGACAGAAGAGATACGATTATCCAGCAGCATAAAAACATGTTATTGATACTTACAATCATACTTACTACATCAATAATAAAAATAATGAATAATTATTGCAAACAAGGCTTTCGACCTCATTAGGGAGCGAGCTAACACCAGCGAGGGAGCTAACACCAGCGCCGAGCTAATGCCAGCGCCAAGCTAATGTCACATAAAGCATTTGAATCTAGTCTTTTCCAAGACAAAAATGCCAAAACGTAGATATGTCAAACGGAAAACACGCATATCGCAATAACCCAAGAAACGTAATAGGTGGAAGAAAAATCTGAACGGACTGCAAAATTGGACCAAAATAAAAACTAAGGATATCTTTGCAGCACCTGAAGAGACTAATTGAATATTTCCCCTTTAATAAATTCCAATAACCATATTCAATTGTTATTCCCTGTGTAATTCCACATTCCTTTACATTATTTATGTGGTAATTTATTTTGATTCCTTTGTGAGTTTGGAATATTTGGAATGTTAATGTCTGGTTTGAATTTAGTGTCAGACTAAGAAAGATTTTTACAAAAATAAGAAATTCATCTAAGCATGCAGTCAAAACATCTCATGGTTCAAGTGAGGCCAGGGTGTAATTCTGGATATTTTTTTAACAAACTCAGAACTATGGAACACTACTAGAGCGAAGTGCCTGCATTATTATGGATCAAAGGCTTTTTCTGGTTGTTATGTTTTTTTAATCTGTTTAATATGCAAATGTATTATAATGATTTTGTTCCTTTCTTTTGTTTCTATATTATGAATCAGGTGATTTGGAAGCACAGAGGGAAGCTTCCTTCTACTCTGGGCAACAATACTCTAATAGTGGACTGGATGCCACAGAAAGATCTTCTTGGTCACCCACAAATAAAAGTCTTTGTAGCTCATGGAGGAACAAATGGAGTCCAGGAAGCCATCTACTACGGAGTCCCTGTGCTTGGCATACCCTTGTTCTTTGACCAGTATGACAACCTTCTACGTTTGCAGGAAAGAGGAGCAGCAAAAATTATTCAGCTTAATGAAGTTAATGGCCACACCTTTGAGAAAAGTGTTAAGGAAGTGCTCTATAAAGATGGCTATAAGCAAAATATGCAAAGACTGTCCCGTTTACACCGAGATCAGCCAATGCCACCCATGGATCAAGCCACTTTCTGGGTAGAGTATGTGATGCGCCACAAAGGGGCCCCTCACTTGCGAACAGGCGCTTACAGGATGCCTTGGTACTCATACCATTGCTTAGATGTACTACTCTTTTTGATGACTGCTGTAACTGTGGTCCTCTTCCTTGTTTTTGCCGTTTTTAGATTTCTATTTTGCAGAAGAGGAACAAATAGAAAACTAAAAAAAACTGACCTAAAAGATAACTAAATTGAAATAATGTGTAAGGAATAACCTTTGTCTGTAAGTATCTTCTACAGTGCCCTGCAGAAAAATTTCTAACCTGTGAAGTTTGTTACCGGTTTTATGTTAGAACTGCACATTTAAATGCATTTAATTAGGAGTCTATTAAAACAGCCAACACAAAGTAGTACAATGTTGTGATTGATTTTACATTTCAGAAGTGTGGGGAGTATTTCCGTTCGTTACTCCAGAGTCACTATTTTGTAGACTGCAATATGGTTGTAAATCTGTTATATCTAGACCATTTTACCCATTCTTCTTTGCAAAAAAGCTCAACCTTTGTCATACATAATAAACAACATCTGTTAAGATCAATTTTCAAGTTTTGTCAAATACTGTTTTGGGAAGAATTTAGGTCTGATCTTTGACTAGGTCATTCTATCACATGAATATGGTTAGATTTGTGTGGTGACTGAGCTATTGACAGAGATGCAACCTGAGCTGTGGATCTCTACTACTACTGCTCAGCTAGAGCCACAATGTGTCTCTTAGCTATTTGATAAAAATGCTCTGCTTTCTCGGTTAGTTTAAGGGGACTGCTGGTTCTTTCTAAGTCAGCAGTTGTACTATACTCTTTCCATGTATTGAAAAATGCTATGTAAGAAAAATACGTGGATGTCTATGGTAAATATGTGAAAAAACTGATAAATGATAAAAAGGATATGAATACTTTTGCAAGGCCCTGTATTTTAACTTACAGTCAGCTGCAGCAGTGTAAAATATTGCTAATGATTTATAACAGTGGTATGAAAGTTTGAATTTAGAAGCAACAACATTATGGACTCTATCATTCCAGAATGTTTTGAGTTACCTATAAAAAGCATAACGAATCCTGGTATTGAGAGATGTACCTTTGTATTAACAACAAAGGTGTGTTACAACTTTTTTTGTGTGGTACAACTTTCATAATTTGTACTGAGAACATTCTACAATCTCCTGCATGATTTATCTCGACAGTTAGATGATGTTTTTTCGTGTTAACATCTCAAAACTCCTGATTTTCATCTAGGACATTGTCTTTTACAGTGTGTGATATCATTATAGAATTTCAGATTTTTGCTTCTATAATTTGGTATATGAAACATTGTTAATATATGCATTCTAAGAAATGGGGGAGATATTTTATTCTTCTAAGATGTTGCACGTCTCTTAAGTCAGCAGTCTAAAGGTTTCTCTTCTAGAAATACTTCCCAATAAGCTTACAATCGTAGTTCTTTCTTTTTAATCTCCCTATTATTATTATTATTATTATTATTATTATTATTAATAATAATAATAATATATTAATCCTAGTTACATATTTTTACTAATTAAGTAAATGTTTCACAGGTCATAAACTGTGTTTTAAAGCATCTGTAGTCATTGTCCCTCATTGTCCCCATAAAGTTGAGGACAAATGCTTGTAAAAAAGCTTGTAATTGCAATGCCATATGTGTTAACAGAGAGACTAAGATTGGTTAAGCCTAGAAAGCTTTTTAAACTCAAAAGAGCAAGTAGACATGCAACATAAAGGGTGTGTTAGGATCTTTAGGTGTTTGTTTTTTAAGTTTAAGTTATTTCATTTCTTCATGCACTTTACCTTATCTTATTAGGATTGTTAAGGGTTTGTGACTTGAGTTTTCTCCTTAGTGTTTTTCCTTCCGCTGCATTTTCTCCTCCTTTCCTCTTTTACCCTCAGGGGTTTGTACTCTGAGCCTCTCTTGTTTTTGGGTCCTTAACTCAGTTACTCTTGTGTTAGTCTTTCTTATCTATGGAAGGTTCTGTAGTCACTTTGACCTTTATTTTATAGTGTTGATCTTTTATTAGTTATTTCTTTATCTCATCTGTCAGCTTCATTCTACTTTCTTCATTAGGATTGTTGTTCTCTGATTTAAGTTCTTCTAAAGTTTAAACTGGCTTTTTTTCTGTTCTGTTTCTCTCCTCTCTTCCCTGTTCATCAGTACTTTTACTTTGAGTTTCTTTTAGGCTCCTTTATTCTTATTTTCTTAGATCCCTTTCATCCTTAGCAACCTTAGAGTTAGTTGTTGCTTCTCTCATTTAGAATTATTTTCTGTCCAGTTTTCTGTTTATGCCTTTGTTTTTCTTCTGTTTTCTCCCTGCCATTCAGCTCCCCTGCACAGCTGCTGATTGCCTCCAACTGCTCTCTTCCTAACCTGCATCTGCTCTCTCTACTACATAGTCCTTACACAGTTCTCTGCATCTGGGTCCTCTTTTACACAAACATGACAGGATGTTATTGACAATATCCATTCACAATATTGGTTTCATAGACAATTGGTTTCAAAAAGATACCAAAAGCTCCACGTTCACTAAATCATACAGTCGCTCCATCTCCAATTACTAATAATGTGGCACTTTTTAATGTTCACTGTCTGCTGAACAAAACTTGTATAATAAATGATGTGATCTAATCTTCATTGTTTATTTTTAACAGAAACATGGCTGAGTGCAGATGCCCCTGTTGTTCTTACAGAAGCCTCCCCACTAAATTTGAACTTCACTCAATCTACGAGTAGCAAAAGGGGAGGCTGAACCGCTTTTATAAGTTCATCAACACTTTCTGCCAAACCTATTTTATTTGATAACTATTTTACTTATGAATATAATGCAATGGTTTTTAGCACTCCTCAGTTTTCCCCCCCACAATTTATAGGCCTCCTAAAAAGAGTGCACTTTTTATTCAATTTTCTGAGTTTTATCAATTCTACACAGCTCCTTTGAAAGAATAATTTTAGCTGGTTATTTTAATCTACACATGGATAACCTTTTAGATCCTTTATCAACAGATTTTTAAATATTTAGACTTATATGGATTTTAGCCAACATGTCATGCAGCCGACTCACAACAGAGGACACACCCTGGACTTGGTCATCACGTATGGGCTGTCCATAAGTGTGTCCTTTGTTGTTGACTTGGCTGTCTCTGACTACTACTGTGTGTTTTTTAACATCACCAGTTTTATCCAGCAGGAGACCTCTGTGAGAACTGTCACGAAGCATCATGGCTGAAGTGGCTGCAGGTTTTCTGGAAGTTTTTGCTAAGATTCCTCCAAGTGCTTTACCTGCCCCCTGGGATTTTATTGTCAATCATTTTAAGAGTAGGCTTCAGTCCACTCTCGACCTGCTTGCTCCACTTAAAGTTAAAGCTACATTGTGTATTTTTTTGAGTTAATGCTTAGCAAAAACCCCTTTGTTCTTTCAAAAATATGTGCTCATTCATGTGTAATTACTTCCACCTACTAGGCAAGGCAAGGCAAGGCAATTTTATTTGTATAGCACACTTTCAACAGCAGGGCAATTCAAGGTGCTTTACATGATTTGGTGATTTAAAAGAAACACATAAAAGAAACACACATTATACATGATACACAATAAAACAAGAGAAAATTTTAAAAAAAGCAAGAGAGCATGAACACATTTCATACATATAACATCAAGCATTTACTCAAAGGCAATTCTAAACAGATGGGTTTTTAGTCTCGATTTAAAGCAGTTCAGAGTTTCAGCAGCTCTACACTCGTCAGGAAGTCTGTTCCAGATAAGGGGAGCATAGAAACTGAAAGCTGCTTCTCCATGTTTAGTTCTGAGTCTAGGGATGTTTGGTAGGCTAGAGTTGGAGGACCTGAGTGGTCTTGGTGGTTGGTACCATGACAACAGGTCTTCAACATATTTTGGTGCTAAGCCATGTAATGATTTATAAACTAGTAAAAGTATTTTAAAGTCTATTCTCTGAGCTACAGGGAGCCAGTGTAAGGACTTTAGAACGGGGGTGATGTGCTCTACTTTCCTGGTTCTAGTGAGTACGCGAGCGGCAGCGTTCTGGATCAGCTGCAGCTGTCTGATTGACTTTTTAGGCAGACCTATCAAGATGCTGTTGCAGTAATCAATCCGACTAAAGATAAACGCATGGATGAGTTTTTCTAGGTCGTGTTGCAAAATCAGTCCTTTAATCCAAGAAATGTTCTTCATGTGATAGAACACTGACCTTGTTATTGCCTTTATGTGACCCTGGAGGTTCAGGTCTGAGTCCATTACTACACCTAGGTTACGAACCTGATCAGTAGTTTCTAGCTGTATTAATTGAAGCTGTGTGCTGACTCTTGATCGTTCCTCCTTGGGTCCAAAAATAATCACTTCAGTTTTGTTTCTATTCAGCTGGAGAAAGTTATGGCACATCCATCCATTTATTTGGTCAATGCATTGATTTAGGGTTTGAATGGGTTCAGAGTCACCTGGTGACATTGTAATGTAGAGCTGAGTGTCATCCGCGTAGTTATGGTAGCTAATGTTATTGGTCGCTATAATCTTGCCTAGTGGGAGCATGTAGATATTAAATAAGAGGGGCCCCAGGATGGAGCCCTGGGGCACCCCACATGTGATTTCTGTTCGTTCTGATGAAAAGTTTCCTATTGAAACATAGAAGTCCCTGTTCTTTAGGTAAGACTCGAACCAGCCAAGTACTGTACCAGAGAGTCCGACCCAGCTCTCCAGTCGTTCCAATAAAATATCATGATCAACAGTGTCAAATGCTGCACTGAGGTCCAACAGAACCAGCACTGTGGTTCTTCCACAGTCTGTATTTATGCGGATGTCATTAAATACTTTGACGAGGACAGTCTCGGTGCTGTGGTGAGCCCGGAAACCAGACTGAAAAGCATCAAAACGGTTTGTCGTTGTTATGAAGCCATTTAACTGCTGAAACACAGCTTTTTCAATAATCTTACTGATGAATGGGAGATTAGAGATTGGCCTGTAGTTCTGCATTAACGTGTTGTCCAGATTTTTCTTCTTTAGCAGTGGTTTAATAACTGCTGTTTTTAAAGCCTGAGGGAAGACACCTGATAGCAGTGATGAGTTCACTATTTGAACAAGATCAGAACCAATAACAGGAAGAACTTTCTTTAGAAAAGCTGTGGGTAGGATATCAAGACAGCAGGAGGAGGAGCTTAATTGGATAATGATTTTTTTCAAGGCTGTTCTGGTTTAATTCGTGGAATTCAGACATTTTCTCTACATTGTTGTTGATTGGGGATGGCACTGGTTGTGGGTTCGATATTGAGGTACAGATTGACCGTCTAATTGTTAGAATCTTTTCAGTGAAAAAGCTGGCAAATTCATTGCAGGCCCTGGTAGAGTTTAGTTCTGGGGCTACTGTCACTAAAGGATTAGTTAGTCTTTCCACTGTTGCAAATAGAGTCCGTGCGTTATTAATGTTTCTGTTGATGCTTTCAGAAAAGAACGATTCCCTAGCATCTTTTATAGTTAGCTGATATCTATTCAGTCTCTCTTTGTAGATCTCATAGTGAACCTGGAGTCGAGTTTTCCGCCATTTTCTCTCGGCTCGTCGACACTCTCTTTTTTCACTACGTACCAGTGGATTACTTGTCCACAGAGACTTCTTTCTACCTGAGACTACTTTCACTTTAGTTGGAGCAATGGAATCCATGATGTCTGAGATTTTCGCAAGGAAATGATCTACCAACTTATTTACTGAGTTTGAGTTGGGAGATGAGGGGGATGTGGTGGAAGGATAAATACGTTTAAAGGTTTCTACTGAACTGTCCCCTAGAAAACGCTTTTTTATAGTGGTCTTACTTTGGCTGGGTAATTTAGCAGAGATGGTACTTTGAAAGAAAACACAGAAATGGTCAGATAATGCAATATTAATTACAGAGATGTCAGAAATATTTAAACCTTTGCTGATAATTAGGTCCAGAGTGTGTCCTTTATTGTGTGTTGGTTGTTTGACATGCTGGGTCAGGCCGTAGATGTGGAGAGTATCATCTAATGTTTTTGCTTGTCTATCTTGGGGGTTGTCGGTATGGATGTTAAAGTCCCCCACGATGATTAGTTGGTCATAGTCGATACATATTACAGAAAGAAGGTCATTGAAGTCATTTAAGAAGTTAGAGTTAAGTTTTGGTGGTTTATATAAACTTAGAAATAACGCTTTGTTAGGCTCATTTATCTGGGTGGCTAGGTATTCAAAAGATTCAAATGCGCCCAGAGTTACCTTTTTAAAGTTCATTGAGTTGTGAAAGATGGTGGCTACACCTCCGCCTCGTTTGTGTTTTCTGTTCTCGCTTAAGAAATTATAATTTGGAGGACTGGATTCTATTAATGAAGTTGTATCGTTATTTTCATCTAGCCAAGTTTCTGATAAAAAAAGGGCGTGTAAATTATGCTCAGTGATGAAGTCATTGATAAGAAAAGACTTTCCGGATAGAGATCTAATGTTTAATAAAGCTAACTTAAGTATTGTGATGACGGGCAGCTGACCCTTCCGACAGGTTATCAATTTGAGATTTTGTTTAATATGAGAGCGTGTGGTTAACGGTTTATGTTTCCTGCTACTGATAATCACTGATATAGCCTCAGGGGTGCCGGGTGAATTCTGGGAGACGGTAGGGGTGGATTTATTGCCCGGTTCCCTCAAATATCAGATATCTGTAATAATCAGTGGGGGGAAGCTCCCAGGCTTATGGACACTAGTCCCAGGCGTTTGGTGTAGTCTAAGTTTAGGTGTTAATTGTGTCCCAAGTTTGATTTGCTCATTCAGTCTGTCTGTAAAGTTTCTAAATGGAGACTCATTTGATGTGGCTGAGTCACAGGAAGATGAAGACTTAATCTCTGATGGTTGTTTATCTGTTCGGTCCTGTGGTGTCATCATGATTTGCTGTTTTTGTTCTCTGATATCCATGGGCGCCTCAAGGTCAGCTTTTGGGAGCAAGTGTTTTGCTTTCTGATGTTGATAAGAAAAAATGTTTGCTGCCAACAGCCTTACTCCGGACCTGTTCAAATAGCGCATTCCTGCTTTAAACAGATGATTAGCACTTCCAAATACTTTGAAATTATTAATAAATGTGAACGACTTCTCAGATGATTGTTTCTTCAACCATTTATGGAGCATGCGGAGTCTGCTAAATCTTTCATCATTCCCTTCAGGGACTGGTCCGCTGATGAGGATGTTTACGTTAAGTCCATCAAGTCTCTGTAGGAGATCAGAAAAGTCTCTCTTCAGAATCTCTGATTGTCTCATCGCGATATCTGCTGATCCTGCGTGAATGACAAGCTTTTCCAAAGCTGGATGTTGGTCCAAGATTTTAGGGATTTTTTCTGATATTTCTCTCACTGTATTTTTGTAGCAGCTATAAACTCTGGTATTCTTGCTACAAAAAGCCTCAATTCCATTAATTGATCCGTCTTGTATGATAACAGTCTTTGCCGGGGGCGCTCTTACTTTATGTGTCCGTTTGATGCGGCTGGGTTTCTCCTGGTGGCTTTGACTGGTCCCGGGGGATGCGTCATCTTTCGGGGAACTCAAGGCTGCGAATCTGTTTTTCAGCGGGATTCCAGGTGGAGAAATATCTCTTGTTTTTGGCTGAAACCTCTTTTGTTTACTTTTAGCAGAAGCGGCAGTTCTGGGTTCAGAGGTTTCTCTGTGTCGGAGTTTCTTTTGTTTTTTCTTCCTCGGAGAACAGGCTGGGGTTGATTTCATGCGTTTTAAAGCTGGCCAGTTTTCATTGTAGTGCGGAGTTCTGCCGCTCAGACGCCTGTAGGGAGTCTCTGTGACACGGTTAGACCGATGTAACACCGGGCTGATAGGCTGTTCCCTGTTTGTATTCAACGGTAAAGTTGTTTCATTTTGTCCATAATCAGCGTGGAGATCAAAATTAATTTCCAGACGACGTAGCTTCGTTTCAATGCCCTCAATTCTGTGGAGCAGTTTTTCAAAATCCTCAGCTGAGCAAAAAGCCATGTTGATAAGTCCATAGAAAAGTAATCCAAGAAGAGATCTGGTCCAATACAGTAACTCCAGGGGCTGGGAAAATAAAGTAACTAAGAAAAGGTTAAGAAAGAAAACAAGAAAAGCAAACAGAAAATAAAATAAAATAAAATAAGTGAACGGATCTGGAGAGAGACAGAGAGCAGCTGCTCCTCCTTCAGCAGACCAGATAAAAAAAATTAAAAAAATAAAAATAAAAAAAATGAATGGCTGAATCCATGTTGAGCCTCCATCTTTGACATACATTCGCCAACAAGGGACATTCCTGGAAATTCTAGCTTTGCCTTTCACGCATTGGCTACACTCAGTTGCACCGTGAGGAATGCTAGAGGGAGATTGTCTACTTGCGAAGCAGGTGACGTCTGACTATAAGACAAAATGCAATGTAGTTTTCTAAAGTAACCTAATCACTGGAAGGAACACTGGACGAAGTTGTAGTACTGGAAGCCATGTTAACCTTGGCATGAAACAGCCACAATAGAAGTTAAAACGCGCTAGGAATGGGGGGTGGGAGGTGGGGCTAGAACATAATATTCAGTTGGTTGTTTCACCGCTAGATGGGAGAAGTTCTTACACAATGTTGCTTTAAAGGTTTACACTCAAAATTTTAATCGCCTTGGAGAAATGAAGCCTCAAAAAACTAAAGAGACAGGTCTTTTTTCTTTATATTTTAACACATAAAAGACAGTGGACACCGCACACACACACACACACACAGAGGCAAAAATAACTAAAAAATAAATGGATGGGGGGGGGGGGGGGGTTGGAGGGCTCTCAGAGAGATTTAAAAAATTCTAAAAATGCTTGCCATTTTTTGTGAAATCTATCTGGGCAGCTGTGTCTAGAATATATATTTTTCTCAATTTTCAGAAATGACATAACTTCATTGATCCAGTGTGTGGTAGAGGGGGCACGGGAAGATTTGCCATTTAAAAGAAGAAGACATCTAACTATTAAAGAGGTGAAGGCTAGCGTCTCCAGTTGATCCGCAGAATAGCAGGTATAATCATCAGGAAGACCAAAGATTGCCACATGTGGGGAGATATGAATATTTTTTGTTTTATTCCTCTTTTCCTTCGTAAAGCTTTTTTTAAAACTCTCAATCAGATTATTTCAGATTTTCTGTGGAGAGGTAAAATACCCAGAATTCATAAGACAGTATTGGAAAGATGCAATTTTGATGGGCGGCTTTCCTTACCCAACTTTCAATTTTATTATTGGGGAACTAACATCTGTAAAATCGTATCCTGGTTAACGATGACAACGGTTTCTTGGTGTCAATTTAAAATACAATCATGCCATCAGTCCTCTCTTATTGCGCTCTTAACCGGCCCATCTTCTATTAACCCTTCTTGCTTCACCAGTAATCCTGTGGTTAGCTCTACACCTAGAATATGGTATCAGTTCCGGAAACAGTTTAAATTTACTTCGGTTTCTCCCTTCACTCCACTACTAAAGAATCATCTGTTCAAACCTCCGTTCACTGACCCCAATTTCACTCAATGGCACACTAAAGGAATTATATGTTTCAGGGATCTCTATAAGAGTGGTGTTTATGCTTCCTTTACTGATCACGTGAAGGAACATGCTCTCCCGGGTTCCCATCTATTTAGATACTTCCAGGTGAGGAACTGCACTAAATTCTTGTTCCCTAATTTCCCCACTCTCCTTCCAAAGCTGGTTGTGAGGAGTTAATTGAATTTAACCCCACACACAGGTTATCCATCTTGAAGATTTATAATACCATCCTCTGTTGTGATCTCCCGTACACCATAAGGACAAAGGAGGCTTGAGAGCATGAGTTGGGTCTGACATTTGACAATGATTGGTGGGATCGTGCCCTGAACACTATTCACAAGACTTCTATTTGTGCCCGCCTGATTCTCATTCAGCTTAAAATTCTATTTAGGTGTCATTATTCTAAAGCTAAATTATCAAGGATATTCCCAGGCTTGACAGATATTTGCAATAGGTGCAATGGCTCATCTTGCCATATTTCACACATGTTCTTCTCCTGTCCATCTCTTGTGAATTTATGGCAAACCTATTTTGACACAAAGTCAAAGATACTTAAAAAAAATATTCATATCTACCCTACCCTACCCTCCATGCCTACATCCCCTATTTACCAGAAAATAGTCAGATTGAAAACTGTTTGTGGCAATACTGGCACAAGGCAAGGTGTATAGAGGGCATACCCATGAAATGAACCTGTTGCCAAATACGAACCTCTCAAGGACTGCAATCAAATAACCTCACTCTCCACGATCAAATGCCTTCTTAGCATCAATCGATATTACAACTTCTGGTATGGTTGCATACTTGTAAGAGTAAATAATATCAAGAAGAGTATAAATATATTTAAAAAAAATTGACATCCCTCTATAAATCCGATTTGTTCTGGTGAAATAATCTGTGGTAGAACTTTCTCAAGACTACGAGCTAAAGCTTTTGCAAGAATCTTAGTGTTCACATTCATTAAAGACAGAGGTCTGTAGGAAGTACAGAGCTCTGGAACTGTATCCTTCTTTAGGAGCACACTGATGATGGCTTGCCTAAAAATGGGAGGAAGAGTACCATTGGCTAGAGATTCGAGATTGAAGGAGTGTAATAATGGAATACGTTTGGTGTGGAATGCTTTGTAGAACTCTATAGTAAATCCATCTGGACAAGGGGCTTTGTTGGTTCACATGCACTGCAGGGCAGAAACGAGTTCCGAGGTGGTTAAAGGTCTATGTAACTCATCTAAGAGTTCTCGATGTATTGGTGGAAATTCAAGCTGGAATTAATCCAGAACACTGCTGCCCGTGTCTTCACTAAAACCAGGAAAGTAGAGCACATCACCCCAGTTCTAAAGTCCTTACATTGGCTCCCTGTAGCTCAGATAATAGACTTCAAAATACTTTTACTAGTTTATAAATCATTGAATGGCTTAGCGCCAAAGTATGTTAAAGATCTACTGTTACTATACCAACCCCCCAGACCACTCAGGTCCTCTTATTCCAGTCTACTCAACATCCCTAGAATCAGAACCAAACATGGAGAAGCAGCTTTCAGTTTCTATGCTTCTCTAATCTGGAACAAACTTCCAGACAACTGCAAAGCTGCTGAAACACTGAGTTCTTTAAAATCACGGCTAAAAACTCATCTGTTTAGAGCTTGCTTTGAGTAATGTTTTCATGTATCATATGTTTGTGTGTCCTTCTTGTATTATTGCTGTTTTTACTTTAAATGCTTTGTCCGTGTTTTATGGCAATTTTTATTTTATCCCCTAATCATATAAAGCACCTTGAATTACCTTGTTGTTGAAAGTGCTGGGGCTGCAGAGTGGCGCAGTTGGTAGCACTGCTACCTTGCAGCAAGAAGGTCCTGTGTTCAAACCACAGCCTGGGGTCTTTCTGCATAGAGTCTGCATGTTCTCCCTGTGCATGCGTGGGTTCTCTCCGGGTACTCTGGCTTCCTCCCACAGTCCAAAAACATGACCTGTTCGGTGAATTGGTCTCTCTAAAATGGTCCTTAGGTATGAGTGTGTGCGTGTATGGTTGTTTGTCCTGTATGTCTATGTGTTGCCCTTTGATGGACTGGCTTTTTGACACTACCTGTTCAACAACAGTGATAGATTTATACTGCAAAATGCTTTTTCCTAACTGTTTCCAATGCTGAAAGCAGAAGCATATTGTAAAGTATTAAGAATTATATTCTAGATTAAGTTGTAAAACTTAATCTTGGTTAAGTATCCAACAATGATGAAATGGGTGTCATACTTTATCTTCATTTAATTTCAAAAGATTTAGAGCAGCTTCTTGTAGTATGACCTACTTGTAACTCATTTACTTTGTGAAGGCTTTTATCTGTAAAATTGGAGTTTGAACTCTCATAGATGGACAGTTGGTCGCCATGCAAGTCAGACTAATACTACCTTACTTCGATATGGGTGAGTAAATGTCACTAGGACTATTATCTTGAGTTAGGGATTTTACTCAATACTTTCTTTTAGAGACTGAAAATATACATATTTATGACATAATATAACCCATAGTCACATGTCCAGTTTGTTTCAAATTTGTTTTGATTTAACAAATATCTCTGTTTCTGGTTACATGTTTTCTGTGGTACAGTACTGTGCAAAAGTTTTACACAGGTGTGAAAATTGCTGTTAACATAGAATGCGTTCAAAAATGGAAGTGTTACTCATTTATTTTCATCAGGAAAATGCAGTGAAGGAACAAAAGAGAAATCTAAATCCAATCAATATTTGGTGTGACCACCCTTTGCCTTCAAAACAGCATAAATTCTTCTAGGTACACTTGCACACAGTTTTTAAAAGGAATTCAGCTAGTAGGTTGTTCCAAACAACTTGGAGAACTAACTACAGATCTTCTGTGGATGTAGGCCTCCTCACATCCTTTTGTCTCTTCTTGTAATTCCAGACACACTCGATGATGTTGAGATCAGGGCTCTGTGGGGGCCATACCATCACTTTCAGGACTTCTTGTTCTTCTTTACACTGAATATGGTTCTTAATGACTTTGGCTGTATGTTTGGGGTCGTTGTCCTGCTGCAGAATAACTTTGGGGCCAGTCATATGCCTCCCTGATGGTAATGCACGATGGATAAGTATCTACCTGTATTTCCCAGCATTGAGAACACCATTAGTCCTGACTAAAGCTTCAACTCAATTTGCAGAAATACACCCCTAAACGTTTAAGGAACATCCACCATGCTTCACTGATGCTTGCAGACTCCCATTTTATTTACCGCTCTCCAGCCCTTCGACGAACAAACTGCCTTCTGCTACAGCCAAATATTTCACATTTTGACTCATCAGTCCAGAGCACATGCTGCCATTTATTTGCACCCCAGTTCCTATGTTTTCGTGCATTTGAGTCAAACTTGAGTTGCACTTGAGTCGCTTGCCGTTGTTTTCATGCCGGAAGTATGGCTTTTTGGGTGCAACTCTTCATGAAGACCACTTCTGGCCAGATTTCTTCGGACAGGTGGGTGTACCTGGGTCCCACTGGTTTCTACCAGTTCTGAGCTGATGGCACTGCTGGACATCTTCTGATTTTGAAGGGTAATAAGCTTGAATAACCGCTGCGACTACAGTCTTCAACGTTGCCCGTTTCTTTATACTTCTTCAAAAGAGTCTGAACAGCACATCTTAAAAACTCCAGTCTGCTTTGAAATCTTTGTCTAGGAGAGACATTGCATTAAAAAATGCCATATGACATTGATGATTATTAGCAACTTTTTCGAATAATTGGTTGATCATACTCCTGACAATAATCCTTCACAATCACTGACTTTGTGCAAGTGGACCTAAAGGAATTGATGTTGGTTTGAAGGCAAATCATAGTGAAAGGAAATTATTATTCGATTTAGATTTTTCTTTTGTTTGCTCACTTTGCATTTTGTAAATTGATAAAACTAAACAATCATTTATATTTATATTTATATTTCTGGAAGCATCCTTTGTTTATAGCATTCTTTCACACCTGCTTATAACTTTTGCTTATTACTGTATGTTTCTCATCTCTTTTAGGAGTCATGCCTTTGCACCGTGTTGGTGAAATACTAGTATTCTTCAGCTCTTTTTTGATTTTATTCACACCACACTGTGATGGGGGAAATATTTTGGTGTATCCTCAAGATGGTAGCCACTGGATCAATATGAAGATTCTGCTAGAAGAACTTCATGCCAGGGGTCACAACATCAGTGTGATTAGGGCTTCCACTAGCTGGTATATTCCAGAAAAATCCCCCCTCTACACATCCATTACAACTGAAATCGTTAAAGATGTAAAGGACTTCTTTGATGACTTCATACAAGACCAGTTGAGGGTATGTGAATATAGATTTGTGTGTTTGATCCAGTATGGGTCAAACAGTCATTAAGGTTTTATTCCTTTTTTTATTTCAGGTGCACCTTGAAGGGTCCTCACTGATTACTTTCTTCAAGCTCACAAAGAAGTTTATGTCCTTTGTTTCTTTGGGCCATACCCTGTGGTGCGATGCTGCATCAACAATCTTTGAAAATCCAAAGTTGATAAAAAGCTTAATAGACTCAAAGTATGATCTGGTTCTTACTGATCCAGGAACAGGACAAGGTGTTGTGTTAGCTAAATATCTTAAACTGCCTTTAGTCCTCAATGTTCGCTGGATAACAAGTGGAGAAGGCCACTTTGTGTTGGCTCCCTCACCCCTCTCATATATCCCAGTGATTCCAGGAGATGGCTTTACAGACAAAATGAATTTCATCCAGAGAATAAGAAACTTTTTTTTCTATAGTATCATATTGTTCCAGCAGAAGTTTGTGTTGGCACCCATATATGATGCTATGTGTGATAAATACATTGAGGGTGGATGTGATATTATCTCGCTGCTTCAAGATGCTGATATTTGGCTGTTTAGATCAGATTTTGTGTTCGAATTCCCACGGCCAACAATGCCAAATGTTGTTTACATTGGAGGGTTCCAGTGTAAGCCTGCACAGCCTCTACCAGCGGACCTGGAGGAGTTTGTTCAGAGTGCTGGGGGTCATGGAGTCATCATCATGACTCTAGGGACTTTGGTTAATGCTTTACCTGAGGAGGTTGTAAATGACATTGCCAGCGTATTTGCTGAGATGCCCCAAAAGGTAAAATATACACTGTGATTCCCATTTTCTATGTAACTTTTCTAATTATCACACATTAATGTTCCTGTTTCAGTCAGACATTTTACTTCATCATCATTGTTGACATTACCATTAAAAATTTACATATGCATCTCATTTGGTAATCACAAAGCAAATAAAGGGTACAGGCAGGCAGAGTGTGGCTCGGATGGTCGCTGAGGCAAAAACTCGGGCATGGGAGGAGTTTGGAGAGGCCATGGAGAACAACTTCCGTGCGGCTTTGAAGCGACTCTGGTCATAACTTTTATGGACAAGATTTCTAGGCGCAGCCAAGGTGTTGAGGGGATACATTTCGGTGGCCTCAGGATCGGGTCTCTGCTTTTTGCAGATTATGTGGTCCTGTTGGCTTCATCGGAACGTGATTTACAGCTTTCGCTGGAGCATTCGCAGCCGAGTGTGAAGCGGCTGGGATGAGAATCAGCACCTCTAAATCAGAGACCATGATCTTGAGCCGGGGTGCCTTCTCTGGGTCGGGGATGAGAGTCCTTCCCCAAGTGGAGGGGTTTAAGTATCTGGGGGTCCTGTTCAAGAATAAGGGAAAAATGAAGCGGGAGATTGATAGAAGGATTGGTAGGGCATCTGCAGTTATGCGGGCACTGTACCAGTCTGTTGTGGTGAAGAGAGAGCTGAGCTGAAAGCGAAGCTCTTGATTTACCAGTCGATCTACATTCCTTCCCTCATCTATGGTCACGAACTCTGGGCAGTGAACGAAAGAACGAGATCACCAATACAAGTAGATGAAATGAGTTTCCTCCATAGAGTGTCTGGGCTTTCCCTAAAAGATGATAGGATGAGAAGCTCAGTCATCTGGAGGGGGCTCAGAGTAGAGCCTCTGCTCCTCTACATCGAGAGGAGTCAGTTGAGGTTGCTCAGGCATCTGGTCAGGATGCCTCCTGGACGCCTCCCTGGTGAGGTGTTCCCTGCACGTCCCACTGGGAGGAGGCCCAGAGGAAGACCCAGGACACGCTGGAAGGACTATGTTTCTCGGCTGGCCTGGGAAAGCCTTGGGATTCCTCCCGAGGAGCTGGCCTAAGTGGCTGGGGAGAGGGAAGTCTGGGTCTCTCTGCTTAAGCAGCTTGTCTTTCTCAACTGACTTAGACTTTAAAATAAGCAAGGAATCATGATTATCTGTAATCTGCTCCTCCACATGCACTGACATGCAACTCTCCTGCTAAGTTAGTAATCACTCTGAATAAACCTTCCCTATTTCTTAAACTTTTAGCAAACAGATTATATAAGCAGGATATTAGAAAGGCTGACTCAGACTTGAGGTATGTGTGCCTGATAAAGTTACCAGGTTGCATGCAGATCAGAAATAAAAAATCTAAACTAAATTGAAGGAACCATTGGACACAGCAAGAGAAGAATACCAGCGTATTTTAGAAGACAACAACTGTTCAAGTTAATAATGCAAAGTATTTTTATTTGTTTGTTTATTTTAAATCAGGTGATTTGGAAGCACAGAGGGAAGCTTCCTTCTACTCTGGGCAACAATACTCTAATAGTGGACTGGATGCCACAGAAAGATCTTCTTGGTCACCCACAAATAAAAGTCTTTGTAGCTCATGGAGGAACAAATGGAGTCCAGGAAGCCATCTACTACGGAGTCCCTGTGCTTGGCATACCCTTGTTCTTTGATCAGTATGACAACCTTCAACGTTTGCAGGAAAGAGGAGCAGCAAAGATTATTCAGCTTCATGAAGTTAATGGCCACACCTTTGAGAGAATTGTTAAGGAAGTACTTTATAAAGATAGCTACAAGCATAATATGCAAAGACTGTCCCGTTTACACCGAGATCAGCCAATACCACCCATGGATCAAGCCACTTTTTGGGTAGAGTACGTGATGCGACACAAAGGGGCTCCTCACTTAAGAACAGAGGGTTACAGGATGCCTTGGTACTCATACTATTGCTTAGATGTTCTGTTATTTTTGATGACTACTGTAACAGTGCTCCTCCTCTTTGTGTTTGTTGTTTTTAAATTTCTATTCTGCAAAAGGAAAAACTGAAAATTCAAACAAAACAGATTGCACAAAAAATTGCCAGGACAGTGCAAAGACTATGACATTGTTGCTATTAGTACAAGAGGGTCATGGAAAAGTTTAATTGTTACTTTGGAATCATTAGGAGCTAATTATGGCCTGTTGGTTTACCACTACATATTGGTAAACTATTTATCACTTAATTAAATGCTAAACTATTAAAAAAGGGTTTGTTATTGGTAGAGTTGGGTAGAGTACATAGAAATTGTACTCAAGTAAGAGCAGCACTTCTTCAATATATATTTTTACTCCAGCAAAAGTAAAAAGTAGTCATCCAAGAAACGACTCAAGTCAGGGTAGAAAAGTACTTCATAAAAAAGGCTCCTTCAGTTCTGAGTAACTGATGATGTCATTAGATGGAGAAAAAAATAATTTTATGGGCAAATTTGGGTTTTTTAAAGACTAAAATAACAAAGAATCTCACAAATATATCACATAATCACAAAATTTCCAATTCCATTTTTTAAAATATCAAACTTATGAAACTATTATTAACAGTAGGTAATGTGTTTCAGTGTACAACTGTTTGGTAAATTTTAATTGATAACAAGTTAGTTGTTACTTTATCATGACTTCTTAAAAATATAATTTTCAGACATTGTCTGAGGTGTAGATAAACATGAACAGAGCAAAACAAAAATCCTATACATGTGACTGATGATGACATTAAATTGTATTCAATGCTCTTTGACATGAGAACAAGCTACAAGGCCATGTTATTTGGTACCAACTGTTCATTATATATTTAGACAATTAAGGCAGGGGACCTCTGACACAATGAATTCAGCATGAATAACAGCAAAACTTTCACTTTTGAACTTTTACATATAGAAACTGTAGTTTTCAAGCACTAAAATGCCGATACATACAGTGGCTTGCAAAAGTATTCGGCCCCCTTGAACTTTTCCACATTTTGTCCGAAAATCATACATGATTCCAAACATTTTTTACAAATAAATAACTGAAAAGTGGGGTGTGCGTAATTATTCAGCCCCCTGAGTCAATACTTTGCAGAACCACCTTTTGCTGCAATTACAGCTGCCAGTCTTTTAGGGAATGTCTCTACCAGCTTTGCACATCTAGAGACTGAAATTCTTGCCCATTCTTCTTTGCAAAACAGCTCCAGCTCAGTCAGATTAGATGGACAGCGTTTGTGAACCGCAGTTTTCAGATCTTGCTACAGATTCTCGATTGGATTTAGATCTGGACTTTGACTGGGCCATTCTAACACATGGATATGTTTTGTTTTAAACCATTCCATTGTTGCCCTGGCTTTATGTTTAGGGTCGTTGTCCTGCTGGAAGGTGAACCTCCGCCCCAGTCTCAAGTCTTTTGCAGACTCCAAGAGGTTTTCTTCCAAGATTGCCCTGTATTTGGCTCCATCCATCTTCCCATCAACTCTGACCAGCTTCCCTGTCCCTGCTGAAGAGAAGCACCCCCAGAGCATGATGCTGCCACCACCATATTTGACAGTGGGGATGGTGTGTTCAGAGTGATGTGCAGTGTTAGTTTTCCGCCACACATAGCGTTTTGCATTTTGGTCTCATCTGACCAGAGCACCTTCTTCCACATGTTTGCTGTGTCCCCCACATGGCTTGTGGCAAACTGCAAACGGGACTTCTTATGGTTTTCCTTTAACAATGGCTTTCTTCTTGCCACCCTTCCATAAAGGCCAACTTTGTGCAGTGCACCACTAATAGTTGTCCTATGGACACATTCCCCCACCTGAGCTGTAGATCTCTGCAGCTCGTCCAGAGTCACCATGGGCCTCTTGGCTGCATTTCTGATCAGCGCTCTCCTTGTTCGGCCTGTGAGTTTAGGTGGACGGCCTTGTCTTGGTAGGTTTACAGTTGTGCCATACTCCTTCCATTTCTGAATGATCGCTTGAACAGTGCTCTGTGGGATGTTCAAGGCTTGGGAAATCTTTTTGTAGCCTAAGCCTGCTTTAAATTTCTCAATAACTTTATCCCTGACCTGTCTGGTGTGTTCTTTGGACTTCATGGTCTTGTTGCTCCCAACATTCTCTTAGACAACCTTTGAGGCCGTCACAGGGCAGCTGTATTTGTACTGACATTAGATTACGCACACGTGCACTCTATTTAGTCATTAGCACTCATCAGGCAATGTCTATGGGCAACTGACTGCACTCAGACCAAAGGGGCTGAATAATTATGCACACCCCACTTTTCAGTTATTTATTTGTAAAAAATGTTTGGAATCATGTATGATTTTCATTCCACTTCTCACGTGTACACCACTTTGTATTGGTCTTTCACGTGGAATTCCAATCAAATTGATTCATGTTTGTGGCTGTAATGTGACAAAATGTGGAAAAGTTCAAGGGGGCCGAATACTTTTGCAAACCACTGTAGTTCATAGTACTCACCAACCTTCCTACAGTACTTGAGTATTACCTGTCACTTGCCTAGTCTATGCTGGTTCTTTTCAAATCTATTAGACACAGTGCTCAGTAGTTAATCATTATTGAACCATTATGTAATTAACTGACCATTTTTGACTTTTTGTTTTGTCCCAGAATTAACGATAAAAGACAATTTTCAAATTAATTGCTAGTGGATTATTACCTTTAGTATTTACTATTCTTGTTGTATCCCTAAAGAAAAGTAAAACATTATAAACCGTAGTTAACAGAAAAGTAAAACTATATTGTTTTGTGATTACTTCATTACTTAGGCATTAGTTAAGTCTTTTCTGTCTTCTTAAGTAGAGAATCAGTATCAGCAGTGAAGTATTAGTTAACATTAATTCATTATTATCTAATCTCAAGTTTAGCTTTCTGTGTCCTTTCAGATTACATTTCTCTTAAGTGTAAGTTACTAAATCATACTATTTAGATTGTCATGTTAGAAAGACACACCTCCTTTTAAATCTAGGGTTTTATGAATTTCTTATTCAATTTTCAATTCTGTTTATTTGTATAACACATATTCATAACAAGGCACTTTACAAAAAAAGTCATTTCAATTTGATCATACATACATTCCAATCAATTTGAAAGCTAGAATCCCAGCAAATTGCAGCGAGTCATTGACATGCAGTTGTGCCTTGTTCATTCAGACTCCAACCACAGCAATCCCTCATAATGAGCAAGCATGTAGTGACAGTAAAGAGAAAAACACCCCTTTAACAGCAAGAAACCTTCAGTAGAACCTGGGTCAGTATGAGCGCCCTTCTGCCATGACTGTTTGGGGGTTTGAGAAGACAAAGCATATATCTGGGGTTTTGGTAGAGCCCTTAAAATTAGTTATTCCCTAAACCATCATTCTTAATAGTGTCTACAGTGTGGCATAATCTAAAATATTTGATTGTTTCTATGACAACATGGGATTATCATCTAAATCAACATTCTAGAATTGTAGTGTAACAATTTTGTAACATGCGTGTGCATGTTCTTTACACATAAGAGGTTGTCTTCTAGTAATTCTTCTTCTTTTTTAAGTTTTAACACAAATTGTGTATGATGTTTAGTATCAACCCAATTTTAGATTTTCTACTCATAATTCTTAAATCTTGTTTAGAATTTATGACAACATTCTGAAAACCAATGTTTTCATGTACAGCAACTTTTTAAAAATGTACTGTTGTGTTCTGTTTTTAAATTTAGTCTATGATCTAATAAAAGATTTTAAATCTTATCTAAGCTCTTTCATAATGTCAAATAATCATGGACTAAACAAAGACTCAACACGACCACTTGCTCTGATTTTATTTATGGACTTTTCCTCTGTTTTTAACACTGTAAAACCTGATACTCTGCTGCACTGTGTCCTGAATTACAGCTCCATTCCACCTTGATTTTATGGTTGAGAGATTTTTTAAAGGACAGGGCACAGCAGGTTTTTAAAATAGTTTTAAGTCCAGCAAATTGGTTTTAAACACAGGGCTACACCAAGGGTGTGTTTTATCCCCAAATCTGTTCTCTGTTTATACCGACAACAACACCTGTAGCAAGGAGGAAATTAAATGGACACACAGATGGACACTGCCCTGTCCTTTCAGATGCACTCGGACCCAGTCTACCGAAAGGCACTTCAGAGCCTCCAACTCCTTAGAAAACCGCAGCACTTTGATGTAATGGAAAGGATTCTAATTATGGTTTATCGCTCACTCTTGGAATCAGTTCTTACTTTTAATATCATATCTTGGTATAACTTTCTCACCAGCAAACAGAACAAAACTGCCGAGGATTGTGGAGCAAGCAGGGAAATTAATTTGCCTACCACAAATACCATTGTCAAATCTGTATGAGCGAGGAACCTTCTCAACCCCTTTATCACTGTTTCAGCCTCCTCTCATCAGGCAGGAGATATAAAGTTCCGCTGGCTAAGAAAGTATTTTACAAAAAATAGTTCATTCCCACTGCCGTCACACTCCTTAACGCCAAAGTAATAGCTTGTTAAATTCTACAATTTTTAAAATAAATAAATGGTGTTTAAAATGCATGATCTGGTCAAGTGAATGGAGGTAAATGTTCTTTCTGTGTGACTTGTATTGAGCTGTTAATCATTTAAATCTTATTTTCTCTGTGTTTTTATATTGTCTGCATGTGTGTTTAAGGTTCACTGAGCAATGTTGAAGACATATTTCTGTAACCTCTGGGTGGCAAACAAATAAAGTTTCTATTTTATTAAAAATAATCTTTGACACATGTTGGTTTGCATGAAAGACAAGATTCTAGATATTCATTCTAAATCTGTTGCAGCATTCATGACAACTTCTTGGATTGTTGGAATTTACTTTAGACAAGTACTAGAATTCCCCTTTGGTATTAAACAGCATTGTTTAAGCTTTGAACACACACCCCACTATTTAAAATAGTACTTCATTGCAGTTTTGTAACATATAAAGTTTAGTGTGTTACTGTGATGATGTTGGATAAAATAATATAACTGAGAATTTGTTTTCCAGAATGTCATCTGTACATTTGAAGTCATTTTAGAATCTTATTTTATGTATGATTTCATTCAAGTGTTCCAAAATTTTTGGATTTTTCCTTTTATTTTTGATATTCTAGAATATTTAATAGGAATGTCAACAACCTTCCTGGTTTCTCATATACTGATAACCTAATAACTTTGAAATTTGACACATATTAAACCCCCATTAATAAATAAAATTTACACCAACAAGTTTGGTAATGAAAATGACTAATAACCAATAAAAGAAACATGACAGCATTTTCCATTGCAAGGATTACTTGATTAATTTGCCTTTGATGTCAAAAACATGTTTCTGGAGCTTTGGAAACAGAAATAACAAGTATGATTTTTATATGTACCCAATTGTCAAGATAATCAATATTTCATTATAGCATTTGAAGCCTGATTTAAAATAACTGCTGATTCTACTGTGAAATTATTGTTTCTTTCTCCAGATATATATGTAGGCCTGCAGTTTCGGCAGTTTAACCTAGCATAACCCCCTTCGAATACGCTTATGAAAGAGGTCATAACTTCATTGCCGAAACCACTGTTCTTGCTTAACAGCATGAAACGGCCTCATAAACTTACAGTATTCAAACAAAGATAAACCATATAAAGAACTACTAGCTGATCATCCAACTTTATCAATTAAGTGCTAGAACCCCAAAGACGGGAATCAAAACATCATTTTATTGTGTGTTTATTATCATTTGAACTTTACACGTGTAATCTGCCATATTTACTATTGAAAGAACAGATTGTGTCTGAAGCTGGAGTTTGAACTCAAATATCTACTGGATTACCTTGATCAGACTTTCAGAGTGTGCTTCAGGACACCTGTTGCCACGATCGACATTAGGTAAGTGAATTCGGAAACCATCTGAAATTGGAAACTGAATGTATTATAACTTTTATTGTTCTAGACCTTTTATTTAAATTTTAGCTGTAATCTGTTGTTTAGATTTGATGTGCAGCTAATTAAAAACATTTATTTATGTTTGTGGCATTGTAGGAGCCATGCCTCTGATTCGTTTCTGTGGTATAATTACATTCTCTATACACGTGATCCTCTTCACATCACATTGTGATGGGGGGAAAATACTGGTGTTCCCTGTGGATGGCAGCCACTGGATTAATATGAAGATACTGCTGGAAGAACTTCATGCCAGGGGACACAACATCAGTGTGATTAGGTCTTCTACCAGCTGGTACATTGCAGAAAAATCGCCCCTCTACACATCCATTACAATTGAAATGGACCAAGGTTTAGATAACTTTTTTGACATATACCTACAGGAGCATATGAGGGTATGTGTTTATAAAACCAGTAGATGTAAAATTCTGTCCTGTTAGAGTTCTATGGTATTGCGAGAGAAAATAAAAGCTTGATCAATTATTTCTGAACTTTTTCAGTTTTAATGAGAGCTCTCTCTTGTGCAATTTAACTGAAAAACAAACATCTGTTGGATGGGGGGAAAAAAAATCAAACAAGCTGTAACAAACGTATTACTTAGGTTTCCGTACTTTGATATGTTGAACCATCTTTCGATCCGATTTCAGCATTCAGTCTTTGTTGGTAAGGTGTCTGTCAGCACTACACAGAGACGGGAGTAGTTCTGATCGCTCTTTATTTATAAGGCTGGCAGGCTTTCAGCCGCAGAACCTGGGAAAGGAAGGAGACAAGGCTGGTGAGCAAGGCAGGTCTGATCTGACAGGATGTCAGGACGACTGGAAGGACTGGAAACAACCTTGGCGAACATGGTGACGACGACGAGGAAGGAGTTCAGGGCTGGCAGAGCAGATGACTGAAGGAGGTGGAGCTGAGTGAGGGCTTCTTAAATATGGGTCACTGACCACCGATTGAAGAGCAGCACAGGTGGGCATTTCAATTCAGTTTAAATTCAATTCAGTTTATTTATATAGCGCAATTCACAACATGCCATTTCAAGGCACTTTACAATACAAGTCATTTCAATTCAATCATACATACATTCCAATTATTCCGTCAGTTCATTAGTCAAATTAGTTCAAAAGTTTTGTCTAAGGAAATCCAGCAGATGGCATTGAGTGTCATAGTTCTCAGTTTTGGTGTTTGAGTTTTAGTTATTTAATTTCCTTATTCAGTTTACATTATCATTCTAGCTTATTTCTTGGTGTTTTGTTTAGTGCCATTTGAGGTTTTCCTTCCACCACGTTTTCTCGCCCTCTCTTACCCTCAAGTGCTGTTATGTTAGGTTTCTCGTCTTTTAGTTTTACTTAGGTCCTTAGTTAGTCCTTATTCGTCTGTAGTATTCAGCCCTGTCTAGTCCTTATTTTTTGGATCTCCTCGTCTGCGTCACTCCCTCTCTCCTTGTGTTTCCCTGTTGATTATCGTCAGCTGTCTCTTGTCCTCCCCTGATTAGCTTCCTATTGTTCTCCCAGCCTTTTTATAGCCCAGTCTTCCTGTGACCCTTGTTGGTTCCTCGTCATTCTACCCCTCTCGTCTCCCATCTGGGTCTCCTTCCCTGAGTATTGGACTTTTCAGTTAATAAACTATGGTAAACAACCACTCTAAACCGCTCTCTTCACCTGAATCAATCCCTACATTCATAACATTGAGTCATTGACCTGCAGTATTCACTTCTCCTGGATGAACATGTAGTGACAGTAGATAGTCATTTGCGTTGTGTCGTTGACTTCACAGCAATCAATCATACTGAGCAAGCATGTTGAAACACTGGAGAGGAAAAACTCTCCTTTAAAAGGAAGAAACCTCCAGCAGAACATAGCTCAGTAAAAGCGGCCATCTGTCACAATCGACTGGCTGGGGTTTTGACAAGTCAGAGCAGAAATACAAAAGGAACATAACTGATACTTTCTATGTTAAAGAAAGTAAAATGTTGATAACAGAACACATAGAACATTGAGTAACTAGGAGTATCATTCCAGCTGATGCCTCCCTCCAACAAGACATCACAGCTGAGCAGGATGCCAGAGGAGATGAAGCTTCTATGGAGAGAAAAACTCTGAGAGAAAACAAAGTTAACAGTTTGAAATAACACAATTGAAGAGTAATAGAAGAGAAAAGTAGCAGAGTAAAGACATTTTCTCCTTGTGAAGCCATTCTTTTGGTAATTTTGATACATGCTTGGACTCAATGAAACAATCTTAAGGGTTTTACCCCATACTGAGTGGTATTTAGAACTGGTCATGTTCTAAATACCACCTAGACAAAAATCTAGTTCCATTTGAAGAAAAGTGACCCCAAAGCATGATGCTGACACTACCATCTTTCACTGTGGTTTTTGGTGCCAAATGTTTCTTCTGGAATTGTGACCAAAAGCTCAAGTTAGGTTTCATCTGACTATACCACAATCTTTCCTCAGGCCAAGATGTTTTCTTTAAAAGAATAGCTTATGTCTTTTAATCCTACTCCCCTACAAAAATGAACAACTATAAAGAAAATCCTATTTGGAAAAGCTGAAGTTCTTTTTATTTTATTTATTTACTTTTTACAGTAAATCAGAATGTCTTTAACTTTCGCCAGATAAGTAGCAAAATAGGCAGAATGCTTCAATTAAAATGGAAGATGGTTCAACTAGTAATAGTTTAGGGGTATGCACGCTTTTGATTTGTTTGTTTTTCATTTAAATTGCACAGGATATATGACACATTAAAGGTATAAATGTTTTAATGGAGAAATGCTTGTTTTTACTGTTACAATTTTATTTCACAAAAAACACATTTAAATAGGTGAATGCAAACTTATTATTTTGAAATGTGTTTCGTGAAGTCATAATTGTAACCACTTTTTTATGTCTCACAATTTTCTTTAGGCACAGCGAGAAGGAGCTTCACTTATGACTTTCTTGAAGCTCACCAAGGACTTCCTTTCTATGATTACTCAAGCCCATTTGCTGTGGTGTGATGCTACAACTCAGATTTTTCAGAATCAGAGTTTGGTCAAAAACTTAAAAGATTCCCAATATGATTTGGTTCTTGCTGATCCAGCCATGGGTCCAGGGGCTGTGTTTGCAAAATATCTTAAACTACCTTTAGTTCTTAATGTTCGCTGGATAACTAGTGGAGAAGGTCACTTTATATTGGCACCTTCACCCCTCTCTTACATCCCAGGGCCTGGTTCTGGCTTAACAGATAAAATGGATTTCATCCAGAGGGTGAAAAACATGTTATTCTATAGCATCATATTGTTCCAGGAGAAGTTTCTTGTGGGACCTATCTATGCTAATATGTGCGATAAATATATTGAGGGTGGATGTAATATTGTCTCATTGCTTCAAAATGCTGACATTTGGCTGTTCAGGTCAGATTTCGTCTTTGAATTCTCTCGACCAACAATGCCAAATGTTGTTTACATTGGAGGGTTCCAGTGTAAGCCTGCAAAGCCGCTGCCAGTGGACCTGGAGAAGTTTGTTCAAAGTGCTGGGGAACATGGAGTCATCATCATGACTCTGGGAACTTTGGTCAATGCTTTACCCAAAGAGGTTGCAGATGAAATTGCCAGTGTTTTTGCCAAGATGCCCCAAAAGGTAACACATGCTATTTGATTATTATTTTTCACATTTAAGCTTGTTGTGTTGTTTTCAAATCAGATCATTGAAAATGTCCATAAAACAGACCTCAATTACTTGATATTAAAGTCTCCAGATCACATTTGAGCTCATACAGGGATTTACTGTATCAGTGAGGAGGAGGAAATCAGGAGAAATGTTGCATGAGAGTATTAATTTGAAGACCTGGTAAACTAGCACCCTACCAAGTAATTTAAAAGCTTTCAACTGTGAGCCTATTCTGCTGGTAATTCACCATAATGATAAATGGCTATTTTGCTCAAATACTGTAATTCTAAAACCTTGCTCCATTCAAATAGACTTATCAGTTTTTTTCTAGTTCTGACGAGCATTGCTACTCTGTTGTGCAAAGGCATGTTTTAGCATGTCCTCACAACAACTGTGTCACCAAAACTGGTTTAAAGAATTGTGTTGAACTACTTGAAATTATTGAGCCATTCAGTGGTTCACTTTCTGGCTTCCATACAATCATCCATGTTTTACTCGTGAGGGTCTAATCCCCCGCAGCTATCTAGCTGCCAAAATATTATTTTGAGGACATTTCTATTAAACATCTCAGACTCTCCAAGTCCATCTACACATGGATTCACCACTGCAACATACAGTACAGTTTGGGCCTAAAACGTCACTTAGAAGTAAGTTGTCCAAGCGCTTTTTGCTTGCTTGTTTTTACAAGTTCAAGTACTGCTCTGTGAAGAAGAACACAGGCGAACAATGACGTTAAGTATACGGTTATTGCCTGCGACCTAGCTATTATATGTATTGTGGGAATTGCGATAAGTGATTCCTCACAATGACAACACAATGACGTGTCGTTTAATCTTTTTTTCCTCTTACCAAAAACAGAAGCTAAAGCAACATCGCAGCCAACATGGCGTTGCTCCTCCCATCTCTCTAGCTGCTCAGGGAAAAAACCCGTGCTTAAAGAGACAGTGTCTTAAGGCTCCCGAATACAGGCTGCATAACGGATTATGCAGCTACAAGGAATATGACTATGAAGTAACATGAAAAAGCAAGAACACAGAAGGCTAGTGCTGTCTGGTGAATTATGTCGCTAAAGTGTACTACAGTATATTAGAATAGAAAATTATTCTGATTGGATAGGATTTGGGGAACTACGGCTGCTTACATGTTTGGCATGTAGCGTGCCCATGAATGTGCGTAACAATGAACTTATGAGGTTAGGTATGGATGGATTTTTTTTCTAAAAACAAGGTGGCGTGGACCCCAGTTTTTTCTAAATGGAAGGGGGAGGATATTTGGTTTTACAAAAACCTTGTTACGTGTATAAATGCCCTAAGATAAAGAATGGTAGTTATTGATTGAAACAGAATCTGCAGATATCAGTCTGCAGACATCCTGTTCTAACAGAAAACACATGCAAAGTAAAAACTCTTCTTAAAGAAAGGTCTGTATGACAGGATAAACTTTTTGCACACAAACAACAGCTGTGGAAAATTTTGTGGTAAATTTGGATTGATGTTTTATCCAAATAACATTTATATATTTTTTGCCTCTGAAGTATATTTGCCATAAAGATTAGAACATAGGCCATGCTGGGCTTGTGTAATGAGAATTCTATCAACTCTGCTGTGTGAAGAAACTTTACATTGTCTGTGCCTTTTTGATTAGGTGATTTGGAGGCACAAAGGGGATCGTCCCTCCACTCTGGGCAATAACACTCTAATAGTGGACTGGATGCCCCAAAAGGATCTCCTTGGCCATCCACAGATCAAAGTCTTCGTAGCTCACGGAGGAACAAATGGAGTCCAGGAATCCATTTACTATGGAGTCCCTGTGCTTGGCATACCCTTGTTCTTTGACCAGTATGACAATCTTTTACGTTTGCAGGAAAGAGGAGCAGCAAAGATAATTCATCTAGCTAATGTTAATTGTCACACATTTGAGAACGCTATTAAAGAACTGCTCTACAAAGTCAGCTACAGGCAGAACATGCAAAGACTGTCAAGTTTACACAGAGATCAGCCAATGCCACCCATGGATCAGGCTACTTTCTGGGTAGAGTATGTGATGCGGCACAAAGGAGCCCCTCACCTGCGTACAGAGGCTTATGGGATGCCGTGGTATACATACTATTGTATAGATGTTCTAAGTTTCTTGGTGACAGCAGTAACTGTCCCTGTTCTCTCTGTTTTGTCTATTGCAAGGTTTATGTGCTGTACAAGGAAAAACTCCAATACCAACCAAAATTAACTTTGGTCAACTTTGCTTAGAAATATAGCAATTGTTCAAAACTGCTTAATTTTGACAAGTGCATTATCTATTTTTTACAATGGCCCACATGGCAGACAATATAAATTAGATTTTCCAAATAAAACATTTGTCAAGGGTTTAGGATCAAGCAGTTTCTCTTTACCAGTGTTTACTGTTTAGTACCTGCAGTCAGTTATTCAAGGGTTCAAGATCAATCCCACTGGTTCAGTAGGAGTAAACTAGTGACAATGTTCTGGTTGTCATGATCATCATGATTAGTACGGGCTGGAGGTTTGATTCCAACAATGTTACAGGTGAAAACCCTACAAGGGGCTTTTCTTTAGCCAATGTCATCTGAAGTACAGCACTTAGTTAATAGTCTTGACCTGATTTTGACACATGTAATGTGACACCAAATTCTTCAAAAAGGGTTCTGCCATTTAGCACTTTTAGAATTTGTTTGATTAGAGTGATTTTTGAAAACACCAATACACCATTCAAAACAATTTAATTACGTACTGCTATCCCTTGATGTCTGATATTTCTTGAAAGATGTGGGTGTTGTTTGTTCCTCACTGTTCCTCAATCTTTGAGACCTTTACTTAACAGCTCAGTTAATACTGCAATTAAATTGCTTTCTTTTTACAAATTAGGCAACTTCTGAAGGCAGTTTGCTGCAGTGGATTTTATTCAGGGGCATCAGAATAAAGATGACTAATTACAATTGGAAGTTACATTGTTTATATTCTGATTGTGATTTTTATGTTAGTTACAGGTCAGTTTAAGATGTTGACATTTCTTTTGTTTTGGTGTATAATTTACAATTTCCTTCTCCTGATGTAAAATGTAGTAACATCTATTATGTTCATAACATTATACACTGTTGCTTTATGAAAAGGTTTGCATATTATCAAGGCAAGGCAAGCCAAGGCAATTTTATTTGTATAGCACACTTTCAACAAGAAGGTGATTCAAGGTGCTTTACAAGATTAAGAGGTAAAATAAAAGTAGCAGTAAAACACAGACAAAGCATATAAAGTAAAAACAGCAAAAAAGCAAGAAGCATACACAGATACATCAAGGCATTGCAAAGCATATAATGTAAAAACAGCAAGAAGCATACATAAAACATGATGCATCAAAGCATTACTCAACGGAAACTCTAAACAGATTAGTTTTTAGTTGTGATTTAAAAGAACTCAGTGTTTCAGCAGCTTTGCAGTTTTCTGGAAAGTTTGTTCCAGACTAGAGGAGCATATAAACTGAAAGCTGCTTCTCCATGTTTGGTTCTAATTCTAGGGATGTTGAGTAGACTGGAATTAGAGGACCTGAGTGTTCTGGTGGGTTGGTATAGTAACAGTAGATCTTCAATATACTTTGGTGCTAAGCCATTCAATGATTTATTAACTAGTAAAAGTATTTTGAGCTTTTCTAGGTCCTGTAGCGACATCAGTCCTTTAATCCTAGAAATGTTCTTCAGGTGATAGAAGACTGACCTTGTTATTGCCGTTACGAGACCCTGGAGGTTCAGGTCTGAGTCTATTAACTAAATTTCGGGCCTGATCAGAAGGTTTCTAGCTGTATTAACTGAAGCTGTGTGCTGACTCTCGATCATTCCTCTTTTGGTCCAAAAGTTATTACCTCTGTTCTTACACAACACCTTAACATGTGCAGCAGGAATACACAAAGTTTACATAGAACAGATCTGAGTAAATGTAAGAGGAAGCACAAAAACCTTATCAGGTTTTGTTCTAATCTGCCTCACTCAGCCTGTTTTCGGCTCTGGCTCTTTTCATGTCCATGCCTTGTTTCAGATAGTTTGGGAAATCCTTTCTGTCAGTGTAGTCTAATGAGATCACATGTCTATGTTGAAAGCTTTTCATTTAAGAACTCTAAAAGGAAGCTAGCAGTTGCCTTCAAAAACTACACCCACTGACTCTGAAGGTTACAAGGATTGATTCACCAAACAATAAGCAATGATTTAAGTACAGTGAAAAAAAACTTGCATTACCTTTTGCAAGTATTTTCACCTGTTTAACTTTGTCTTTTCTTTACATTATAACCACAGACCTGGGTGTATTATTCTGGACTTTTAATGTACCAATGTATAATAATTTCATTAATCTGTGATAGAATCATGGTATAAAGAAGCCCACTCCCTTCAACTGAGAGGTGTTTTAAATTGTACATAGGGGTCATTTGTTGAATGCAGATTTACATTCTCGATTCATCTTTGCTTAATAAATCATGCAATAGCAGAATGTGTCATATGTTCACTTGCTGTCAGATTTAAACACTATTAGATGCATTTATTATTTATACATGAAAAACCTTGCCATTGTCAGGGAGTTTATTAAGCCTTATCTCATGAAACTAAAGCCCTTTCAGGAGCAATCATGCCCATGCAACTTTTTGGTTTGTTTTTATTTTTTTTTAACTCACTGTCCAGTGGGGGATTTTCCCATTACTTGCCATAAGCAGTTTTCTTTTTTCATGCATGAATACTTCCTAATGTTTTGCTAAAGGCTGATTATCAAACCCTACTGTAACTTCATTGCTTGACCTCCACTGTAAAAACTCTAAAACACTGATCTCTTGTTATTAACTTTACCATAAAAAACTGTAATTATATAATATCCCCTAAAAGTAAAATCTATAAAGGACTTATCTTAATGGTATAATTTTTTATTATATTTAAAAAATATATTTTTTAAAGTACACACTAATAGGGAGTTTCACACGAACATTGTCAGACTTAATGTTCCCAAAGGGCTTCTCCAAGCCATGACATAATTCTCTTCTCATACACGGCTCATATTCCCTTCTCTTTCTGAACAAATAGTTGCCAGAGGCACAAATGGTTTCACTCAAATGCACAATAAAGCCTACTCTATAGATTTTGTGTAGGCAGATGTTGCTGTCTGTTCAGTGTTGGAAAACATAGTCTGCCTGGGACATTTTCCCAGGCAGACTTTTCTCTAAAATGTGCTGACCACTGAAAAACATGTTAGGATTTACTCTACATATGTGGTAACTTTAGTTTACTCCTTCAGTAGTTTCTTTCAGCTAAATGTAAATATGTTTTCACCTGATGATTAATAAAAGTAAATCTGGATCACAACAAGATCACTTATTGAATAACCAGCAAAAGTGTGGCCATTTCTTTCTGTATTTTTAAAGGTTTACCTTTATATATTAGCCTATAATTAATCTTAAACACTTTGCAAACTTAACAGAAATTGGAATCCCCCTATTATAAATTAGTGGATTTAAATGAAATAATTACGGTTTTATAAATTGTCATTATGGTCTTTTTTATGTATATATCAGAGCAGATGATAATTTACCTATTTGCCATCAAGTAGTACAGGATGTTTGAAGATCTTTTTTGATCAAACACATTCAACCACACAAAATTAAATCCCCCTGTCTTGGATTGACACGATTCTTGCAATAGGAGATATTTGGAAATCCTTTTCAGTCACAGTTCATCAATCACAAAGGGAAATCTGGATGGGGCTTTGCTCTTGTCTCAGAAGAGACTCCCCTCAGGCTCCATAAATTTTTGATTTGCCTCTATGGTTGGCTGGTTTTCATTTAGAGTTGAAGTACAAACAGCGGAGTTGTCTGGAATTGCACTGAGAGGAAGAATGTATGAAATCTTTGGATCAGATCCTGGGAGAGGGATTACAATGTGTTTCAGAGCTGAGGAATCTGAATGCATGTTGCATAAAAGTGTAGCTTGGTTGTGGTAAAAAATTATGTTTCCTCAAATGGACATGGCAATGAATATAACACCTTGTTCATCATATATATTGCATACATGGAAATGTATTCAGATGGATATAAAATATTGCTACAGAGATGCCTGTCATAATGCTCTCTGACATTGAACTGCAAATCACAGCACTGTCTTCAGTGTCATTGCTGCAATTAGTTAACTTCTCAAAAGACAAAATGAACAGTTGCAGGGACGTGTGAGTGCAATTAGTTGCCGTTGGGGTATTAAATAATAAACATAGACTACATGTGGGTCAGTAAAAACAACTACATATCATGGTTAGATTTCTAGGGCCAGTTTTACATGGTAGTTTTACTCTGTGCAACTCTAAAACATAATGACATTGTGACCCTTTTTTACCCTAAATATGTTTGTCAGATGAGCTCCATCAGACTGGTTTTGGCAGAAATATATTTTGGCTATACGGTCAAGGACACGTGTTAAAATAATTCCTCATTTTGGTATACATTTATGGTACGATTGGGATGTTCGCAAAGACAGTTGTGGTTCTAAAACGTCTTCAAAATTCTGTGTAACCAGAGTTAAAAGACAACTCACTAAAATTAAAAAAAAATATTCTCAGATGACCAGCTCTATGTGTGAAACAATTAAAAAAATGTCATACCTCTAGATAAATGACTTTAGAAAAACAACATTATTGATAATATTTGACAGCATTTGTATTATTGACCCAACATTGAAATAAATAAATTCACAACTAAATTCACAAATCTTGCATTTTTTAACCTCTATTGATTAAACCACTCTTAATAAACACATGTTGACATAGAAGTTAAAATATAACTTTGGTTGGTAATATTTAACTTTTTTTAGGGACAAAGGATTCGGTTTCAAAATACTTCAGGCAATACCTCAGTAATATGGGAAAGCGTTTACTGTACTGAAAGCAGCTTTAATATAACATTGAAAAACAAACAAAACAAAGTCTGTTTCATTTATATTTACAAATGTATTTATCTGTTTGTTAACAACATTGTTAAACCTTGTTAGATGCAAAAACTGTTCAAACTCATATTCAGTACCAAGAGAACGTTTGTTTTGTCAAATAAAAGTTTTCTTAAAAACTTAGAAAAAAATACGTTTAGTTTTTAACTACCAATCGAAGAACAGCATAGTGATATTAAAACACTGTTTGTCATGATGATAAAAGCATCATTTTATACAAAAGCACATTACAAACCTTCCCAAAGTCTTCTTAAGAAATCTTTTCAAAATTCAAAATTCAAAATTACTTTATTAATCCCAAAGGGAAATTAAATGTTGTTGTAACTCATTATGCAAGTTCCTTCAAAGATTTGTTGTAGATGCTGATGGCTGTGGGTAGGGATGATCTCCTGTAGCGCTCTGCAGATCTGAAGAAGCCTCTGACTGAAGACGCTCTGTAGTTGTATGAAAGTCCTATTGTGGAGGTTGCTCTGGATCTATGGCCTCTTCTTTTCAACTCATCAAGGTTTTGTGGCTGTAGTTGAGGTCTTATTTGAGCTTTTGTGATGTTAATCAGCTGCTGCCAGTTGTAAACCACCTTGTTGCCATGGTTATGCATCATAACAAATGTCCAAAAATAAAAAGTATCAGCAAAAATCCTTCCAGCTGCACAGCATTCAAAACCAGAGAGAACAGTTGTCCACAAAAACAATGTTTCTAGCAGAAATGGAAGAATTAAAGTTTTAGAAAAGAAAAAAAATATGAACCAAAGTAACAGAGCTACTCCAACATGCTGCCACCTTGAGCGGCGCAATTCCGGAATTTCACAAAGTAAAAAGTTTAAAAGATTATTTGTAAAAAATGTACTACTTTTACCCCATTTATTCCTTTCATCTCAAAACTATAACACAAAATTCTTACTACACAGAGATAGGTTTAGATGATGTTAAGACAATGCAATCGCTAGATTCAATTGATTAATCTGTATTAGTTCACAATTCCACCAGAACTCAACCAGGAGCACTGAACATGCATACATTTTTATTTATTTTTTCACATCACTCCATCGGCTTGCGGTGACGCTTGACCAGTCTTACTCTTCTCCTTATTTCAGCTGTAAAAGATGAAAAAGCACTATTTATAGGAGGGTCTGTGACTAATACATGAGTACAAGGACAAAGACTGACATAGAGGATAAATGGAAAACATTAGGTTGAAGGACTAAAGAATTACAGGTTGTAGTTTTGCAGTTCTAATTTCGCTCCTACCTCCTGCCTTCGTGGCAGCAGCAAATCCCCCTCCCTCTGTAAAATGAGACACAACTGTATCAGTCATGCAAGGACATTGTTAAATCTTTGCAGACTTGCAGGTTGGGGCCTTCACCTTGAATGATTCTGGTGATTTTCCCAGATTCCTCCGTCAGCAGAGATGGATTTTCACCAAAGCTGGTTATCTTTGAAAAATCTGGGACTGAATATTCAAACAAACCTCTTTGAATCTTATAATGTGTTTGTAATCACTGGACATGCATTAATAATGATTTCCAAAAAGACTTATTAAACTCAACTGCATTAATGTGTAGACACCTTACCCGCAATGATTTGAGGCTCTTTCACTGTGGTGATTGTGGTTTCACCTTCAGATGGGGAGTGGAGAAGAAGATTCAGAGTCATTTAACAGCTTTGAATCTGAACTAAGTTACTCACTTACTTCCCATCATTGCTTTAGTTCTTTCTGGTCAGCAAAAATCTGTTTATGCACAGCTCTCCCAACAATAGCGTTTCAATCTCTCAACAATTGTATTTCAATCAATTTGAGTTCAGATTTTTGTCAGGCTTTTTAGCCATTCTGTTTAAGATATGCTTCTGTTTGATATCTTGTCCACAGTTCGGGCCAAGGCTCAGCTGTCAGACCGATGAACTCATATTTGATTTTGTTATACAGAAGAATTCATGAGCAAATTAGGGACTGCTAGTTGTCCAGGTGCCATGACAACAAAGCAAGTCCAAATCAATACCACTCCACCACCATGCTCAACAGATGGTACATGTGTTTGTGTTGATATGCTTTTTGGATTTTGCCAAACATGGTGCTGTGCTGCTGTTATTGTCAGACACACAGTGCCGTTAAACAGTAGTTTTTTCTTGACATTCAAATGTCCAAGATCATCAAATAAATGTTAATATTAATCATAGATAAATAGCAAAACTAGTTTAAAGTGATGATTTCATGTATTACTGGAAAAATGCAATTTTCTTTTACGTCTATAATGAATTGACAAACCTAATAATTGGTTGGGCCAAACCTGGTGCAACACCTGCTATCAAGCTTCTGCAATAACTGTCAAGGATACTTTTACATCGCTGTTGTTGAATTTTGGACCTCTCTTTTTTCCAGAAGTATTTTAATTCAGCCATGTTGAAAGAACATGAAAGGCCTGATTAAAGTGCTCATGACACCACTTTTTTTTACAGTGAAACAATATAAAACTAAGAAAATATACATCTTAGTTAACATTTTGGTTGGTCCAGTTGAATTCATAACGCAATCCTAACTTACCAACACTGAGCTGAAAAGTTTGTTTTCGTGCCACATTGTGTGCGCCTCAATACCCCTCTACCATATTGCCGTGACATCATCGGCAGAATGGCTGCCTCCTCCAGCGTTGCTAACTTAGCAACTTTGTCGCTATATTCAGCCACCTTTTAGACCCCTTTGGCAACTCTTTTTTTGAAAAACTGACTAACAACAAACCTAGTTACTTTTTTTGGGTGTTATTGGAGAGTGATATGAAGCACGTATGCCCACTCTTCTCACCGAGCAGTGGGGCTGCGGTGGGCTCTTCTCCTATTCCGGGGTGCTCACAGCAAGCAGCCCATCCTCCTGCTACAAACTCGCCTGCCTGCCCAGTTCCCATGGCTGCAGTCAGAGTAGATGTTTATCCCAGATCTTGCCTGTTCATGGACCTCAGACTCGGCGTGGACTAACATTTTTATTGGAGGACATTAATTGGACCTTTGTGAATGTAGAGAGACCGTTTCTGTTTGAGATGACACAGTTTTGTCACCTATATGAGGCTATGAGTGGTGAGTCGCACATTATATTTCTTTCCGGGGTGGTTTGCCAAAAGTACTCGCTGTGTCTACAGTTTTGATTGTATCATTGACTGGCATACACTGTTGGAATCACAAGACTCTTAACTTTCCAAGGATCTATAATATGTATATGCACAAAGAAGTTGGTAGAGAAAATCAGTGGATGTAAACACAGAAGGCAACGTTCTGCCTGTGCGGCGTAGGAACGCTGAGGGGCAATAAAGCTAGAAAAATCACTGTTTAATCTATTTAATCACTATATAATCAATTATTGTTAGATTCTGTGTAGATCGATGCACCTTTTTTTTAGCCCAACCTTCTTGATAAACCTAATCTTTAGGAAACCTAAACAGGTTACCTAAACCAGCTTTGCTGGTGTTGGAACAATATTCTGCTACACACCAATGTGGCATTGCTTCAGAAATGAAGCTGGAGTTTGGAAAAGAAATCGACCCACAAACAATGCGAAAACTTCTCTCCGACAGCATACTAACAAACACGTCAATTCCGCCTCCATCCTTAGGCCAGAAATGATCCAGTATTTAATGGCGCACTATTCAAATTGTGAGCCAGTCTACATACACACTTCTGTGAGAAGTTTATTTTATTTCAGTTATATCATATATGATAATTTTAATTAACTAAACATTAAAAATGGTGTCATGAGCACTTTAAAGTCACATCACAGCATTTTAATGTTTAACAGGACAGTAAATGCATGTGTTGAAAGACACATTGCAATCTGATAACTAGGCTAAATACCATCTTAGGAGATTCTCTTCCACATTTTAGAGCAACTTACTTGTTTCTGTCTTCCTTCTGCTTTTTTTGTCGTCTCTACCTGCATTAAAGCACATCAGATCACATCTAATGAGCTGGTCACATTTCAAATCTAAAGATTACTATCTCTTTGATTGTTTTGGACTCACTATACAAATGATGAATACATTTTTTAAATGTATATTTTTTCTTGGCTTACCTCCAATAATTCTTGTAACCTTGCTGACGGTAGGCTGTCGGCCGCTGACCCTGGTTACTTTTTGGGAAGACTGATCCCCCTCAACAACGATCTTTGAAACAGTTGGCTCTGTTTTTATCACTCTTGTCACTTGTTTGATGCCTTGTGTCCCTTCAATGAGTCTGGTAACAGTTCTAACTGATGGTTGTCCCTCAATGATCACTGTTTTTGTTTCTGGTACTATAAAAAGAGATATACAATTTCTAATTATAAGTGCGACAAATACATTTTAACGATATACTGTTGTTTTAAAATTCCCATCTATTTTATATTTTCTTGATCCCGCTTTTTGCAGCAGATTTGGTTGTACCTTGTAATTAAAAGCATTTAGTACTACATGCTGCCTTATGAATCCTGAATTTGATTTCTATTTTTCTACAGATTATGACCAGTTTCCACAAAGGTTTAAGTCACTATCTCACAAAAAGTCATCAATAATTTTGGTAAATTAATCAACAACAAAAGATACAACTAAATAATAGTTGATCCACACGTCCTCAACCCTACAAAGGAAGCTCATTCCAGGTGCATGTATCGATGATCTAGTTCTTAATCTCATGATCCAAATCAGGGGACCACGGGTGAAAGTTGGAATGTTGACAGACCTGTACATTTAAAGCTGAACTTTTTGGCCCAGCTCTTTTTTCAACACAACAAGCTAGAACAATGCCTGCATTATTGCAAAAGAGGGCCCAAATCTCTTTCTCCTGACCCTTAGGTCATTTTCTTTACAAAGATTTAAAGTGAAATATGATCTACTGTACACTTAATATATTCTGTAAATGTCTTTAAAATCTTACAAAACTCATGTGAATCAATACCAACAAAAATCTGCCAGAAACCCAATTCAAACCTATGATAACATTTTATCAAACAATATTTATAAGGGCTATAAAGTAATTCTAACCACATTCTGACCTGTGGCCTGGAGCCTTTTGGTACAAGGCCCAAATTGTAATCAAAGCCAGAGTAATATCTGCTCTTTAAAATTAGGCCATACATTGAGAAGGTCATTTATTCTTTAAATTTTGGCTGTTTTCCTTTGTGAACATACACTGTTACAAGATTCAACATGATATTGTCAAGAATGTATTACAATGGTTTGTGAGTAGTATTTATAGCCCCTTCACTTTTTCACTTTTTGTTAAATTACAACCACAGATTTCAATGTACATTATTCTTCCCTTCTGGATGTCCAAAACTCGAATATTGTATTTAAAACCCAACATGTTTGTAAACGTCCAGCCAGGGAAACCCCGCCCCATCAGGTGAAAAGAGGGCCCTGCTCACTGCCCAAGCATGAAGGAGGCTTGGGTTTTGGTGCAGGGCCCTCCCGGGGCTGGCAGAGAGAGAGCGGAACCCCAGGACTGGAACTAGGTAGGAGCACTGGGTGATTAATAATGGGAGAAAACCGTGGGATAAAAAAATCTTAAAGACAAAAGTTCTAGACAAAAGTTCGAATGGACTGGTAAGTTTCATCTTGTTTAATGATGGTTTTCTAAGGTACTTGTTATTCATCAAACAACATTAACCCCAATAGATTCTGTCAGGCCCAGTAACCAGAAAGGACAAATCCACTCCACAAGAAGCTGGCCAATATATATCTTTATACTTATATCTTTTAACAGTGCTGTTAGTCTTACCTCCAATGTAACGAGTTGTTGTGATGATCCTTTCTGTAAAGCAATGAAATCAGTTTTACCTTATTATTTCTCATTTTACTGTACTGAAGGAAAAGAAAGAACACTTACTGAAGAAGGTGAGTGGGATCTCTGTGTAAGTAAATCCAGAAACAAACTAAAGAACAAGAAGCACAACCAAATGGCAGATATTATTAAAAAAATAGACAGAAATTCAATTTAACTGTTTTTTTTTGCTTTCAATACCTTAATCTGAATATACTTAATCAGCTTTTGCAGCACCACCAGGAGGTCCTGACGGCCCACAGGAAGGTCTATACATAACATGCAACATATCTTCTGGATTATACAATATGTGTATATTAATCTACTTGAACATAAAGGATTGAATGTTGTGTGTCATTTCTTACCTATTGGGTAGAGAACATTTTTCACCACATGGATCACACCATTTGTTGCCATCAGATCACTCTCAGAAACCTCCACTGAGTTTACATGGATAGATTTGTTTTCCTTTAAATGAAAGAAAAAAACTTGAGAATATGTCTGTTTTTATGATTCTGAGAAATGTATTACTAAAATACAAAAATGTTGCATAACTTGAATGAAGCTTTTGCATACATTGAGACATTTCTCTGCGTTTTTTTAAATTGATTTTGAAATAGTATGTCTGATCAGGTTTGAGTTGATAGTATGGATTATGTATCTGTTGCAGGTGAAATCTTTAAACAAATATTAGCTTCTATTTAAAGTCTTTATAGGTAGGGAATGATAAAGGATTTGTTCTTAGGAACTTTTTTCAAGTAAGTTCAATAAAAACATATGCACAACTATTCCACAATTACTGTCTCAAACCTTATTCTGAAGGACTATATAGTTTACTCTTCTGTTGATGCTCTACTTGTTAATCTTTAGCTAATTAATGACCATGATAGCAGAATAAAGGTGGTGGGGATAAGAGCTTTGTGGATTGCTGTGGTACATACCCACCCACCTTGTTAAAGCTTGCTCGAACAATAAGACACATGCTATAGCATGAGAGCTAGAAATGAGGAGTGAATATCAAGAATTTGCATTGATAGTAAAGATAGGATATGATGCTTTATGACTCCTGGCTGTTCTCCAAAGATAGAAGCATATTGCTTAGCTTTGAAGCAGCTTATAAATGCCTCTTTGATGTTAAAGTTTAAAATGAGAAAGTGGTAAAAGGGTGTAGTCCAAGACTCAGATCCCCAGTATGTGTGGTAATAAGATTCAATTACATGATAAAAGAAAAATGTTTTTAAAGAAACATTAAAGGTTAAGATAGTTAAAGGAAAAACAAAGATTAAGTGTTAAAAAACAGCCAACCTTTGTTTTGACTTCAAGAAAGTTTAATGTTTTAATTTTCTTGACTCAATTTCGGCCTTTTTGCATTGAAAACACTGAGATATGTAGACAGAACATGTGCGTATGTGATAGGTTGTAAGACTTTTTATTTAATACTCCTATGCAGCACCAAAAGACACCAAATAACTGTTATTCATAGACTGATTTTATGTCAACAGAGTACAGTGAGATTAAAGATAACATAAGTAACAGTAGAAAGGGTTGCAGTGCATATTAATTCACATAAGTTCACATAAACCAGAAAGAAACTCAATGTAAATGTATTAAGAATACTGGTAAGAAGTTATTTACTGTTACATTTATGTTTGGTCCATTTTAGTTAAAAGAACTGTGATTTGTGCATCAGTAATCTACTAATAGGCCTTTTTCTGGGATCGATTGGTAGTGCCGCCCGTTTTCCACTAGGGGAAGCTTGCGCGCTCCTCCTCATTGCAATAAACAACTGCATGAGAGAAGCAGCTGAAATCACAGTCGTGATTCTTTCTCCTCTATTTTAAGATAATATAATCAAAACATGTCATTGTATAATCTGTATGTTGCCAACACGTTTGTATGGATAAAGCGTTGATGTTGTATAACTTGTAGGAGTATTCTGTTAGTTTTATACGCAGTCAGACCACTCTGTTCCGGGTCTTTAGCCATGTGCTATGTGATAGCTATTAAGCTAACAATAACTGCTGGAAACGCTAACGATTTCATTTGTGTAAGAAGACCGTATTGAAAGGATATATTGGTTTGTTTCGTATTATTTTTGCTTAATTAGTTCCATCCCCTGTGTGACATTGAGCAGTATGGAATGTAAATTCTAATGTTCATTTCATTGCAATAAACGACAGCATGAGAGAAGCAGCTGAAATCACAGTCGTGATTCCTTCTCCCCTATTTTCAGGGGTGTAATACGTACAGATTTAACTTGGAGGATTTTGCCCTGAAGGCTTTTCAGCAGATTGGTCACTTTGGCTTCTAGTCCTCCATTGATGAAGATGCCCTCACTGAAGTGGTACAAAAGAATGTTTCTCAAAGCGTTTTGATCCCCTGTCAATGACAACACAATTTTTTTTTATTCAATTCAAATTCATACCAGAGATAATAGGATGGTGGTGAGATTTTGATGGCAACTAACCTTTAAGCAAATCTAAATCCTCTGCACTGATGCTTTCAAATGCGTCATCAGTTGGTGCAAAAGTGGTGTAAGAGCCATTCTGCTTCAGCAAATCTTTCAGACCAGCTGTTTCCATTAGGGACAAGAAAATCCTGTCATTATTTTTCAGTAAGAGAAAAAGTAAAGAGACATATTCTGTTAATTGGAATAAAATACAGGAATGACAGATAATGAACATTCAAAATAAATGACATTGTTACTATTATAAATTTTACAATCAGTGAAGCAAAATTAAGGACATGTAAGCTGTTATAAGCCAGCAAGTAGAAATACCATTAAGGTTTCTTTTAATCTAACACACATTACAAAAGCAACAGCATTTTCATATGGGTAGTTTTAAATGTGAAAGGATAAAAAAAAGTTGTATTTCTCACTTGAATCTTCCATCGGCATCCAAAAGTTCGAAGATTGTTTTGTCGGCTGGTTTGATCAGCGAGCTCATGACATGAAGTGCCCCATTCATTCCTTCTTTACTGCCACGCACCATGCATGCACTTTCTATGCACACAGCCTTTGTAAAGAGAAACATCAAGAGAGTTCAACTACACATCTAAAAACCACTGTTCAGATCTGTAAACAATTTCTTTAAACTGAATTAGTACTGTCACACAATCCTCTTTAGTTCACAATCAATCAAACTAAACAATACACTTTCTGTGAAGAAATGAATCCCAGATGACTGTAGTATCTAAACTGAGCAAGCAGAAAACTTATTTTATCTGCCAAAAGCAGGACTAATTAGCAGTTTTGATGCATTAGGTTACAACTGAAAGACAGCCAAAATAGTGTTAATGAACAGCTTATTCACTGACTTCAGATTTCCAAGGTGAAAGCTGCTGCTTGCTATTGCATTTCACTTTTAATTTATTTACTGTATGTATAAATATATTTTGACAAGCTTTATTCTCAGTTCTTACAAACAACAAAGATGGACATAGCTCTCACAGTGCGATAAATGAAGACTCTGAGCAGTTTGCCAGAAAGTGTTTCCAGCAGCTGTCCATTGTAAAGCGTACTCAGGGAGATTTTATACTTCAACATGTGGTTTTGCAGAATAAGTTTCAGGTAGTCCTCATCTTGTGCCATCACCTCGTCTGACAAGCACACAGTAAGGTTAGTTTTAAAATGATGTTAGGAAAAATTAATATTAGAGCAGATATAATACAATTTCTTTTCTATATATAAAATGTTGAGTTAATGGCTTGGAATACTTTTGGCCTGTAAAATTTTAAATCTCTCACACAGAGAAGCTTAGTTTATGATTTTCAAAAATAATTTGTTTCAACTGACCTGTGAAGACAGTGTCTTGTGGAGCAAGGAGTGTGTACTGTGTATCCGAACTCAGGGAATCGGTTAAACCCATTTCAGACACCAAGTCGCTGAATGTGCTCTGGGAGTGTCCAGTCAGTTCCCTCACTTCCTTGGCTAATTTAGAGCATACAAACATGGTAAATTCATACTTGCAAAAGTATTCATACCCCTTAACGTCCTTTACATCAAAACTACAAACTTTTAATAGTGTCGTCCCCAAATCTCGAAACTGAACGCATGAAAAACAAGAAGAAAACCATTGTTGAAATCAAGTATGAATCCCACTTACAGTTAGGGAACCCTTACAATTATGTGAAAGGAACATGTGGAGGGAGGTGCTCTAATCAGATGAGACAACATTTTATTTTTATTTATTTTTTGGCAAACATTCAAAATGTTACGTATGTCAAAAAACAAAAACTGGACACTAAACATCTACTTGAACACACCATCCTCTCCATAAAACATGGTGGTGACTGCATAGTGCTGTCGGTATTCTTCTCCTTGGCATGGACAGAGAAGCTGGTCAGATTTAATGAGAAGCGCTAAAAACAGTGGCTAGAAACAGTTGGGAGAGCACTAAACATACAATGCAATTGTTCAGAATACTTTCCTTGTACTTCACAGTTATACACCACTTTAAATTCGTCTATCACATAAAAATCTCAATAAAACACATTACAATTTGTGGTTGTAACGTGACAAAATAACAAGTTCAAGGGTTATAAATGATTTTAAAAGTTGCTGTAAGATAGCCAAATGTCATGGAGAGGTGGCTTACCTGAATCAGGGATGAGCACCTGGTCTATGAGGTGAATTACTCCATTAGAGGCTACAATGTCCTTCTTCAGCACCATCTTGATGCCGTTTACAGTCAGACTGTCACCGTCACAGCCAATCTCTATGGTACTGCCCTCTTCTGTCTGGAACACTGATCCTGCCATGATTGCTTCTGCACACTGGACACTATTCAACAAATGGTAGGTCACTAAGGCTGAAATGAAACAAAAAAGTTCTGATTAGGTTATTGTTATACAATCAAAGAAAGTAATGATCATTACTCAACAAAGAGGCAGAAGAGACAACAAAAACATAATCTACACCACAGGTAGGATATAATGACCCTCAGTCTAATGGTGTGTCGATCTCCCTTTTTACCACCAAGCCAGCCTTGATCCTTCAATGCATGGACTCTACTAGGCCCCTAAGGGACTTCTCACAGATGCTTGATTTAATTGATATCTGGGGAATTTTAAGGTCAAGGCATCAGATTTCTATACTTGTCAAACCATTCCTAAACCATTTTTGCTTCGTGGCAGATCACATATCTAATGCTGAAAGAGGCCACAGACATCAGAGTATAGCGATTTAGTGTTTTGCCCATTGCCCAAAGAATCACTCTACCTCTGCTGGCCTGTGTTCTTCTACTCTAGTGGCATTTGTTACCCATGTAGCTAGGCCACACACACACACACACACACACACACACACACACACACACACACACACACACACACACACACACACACACACACACACACACACACACACACACACACACACACACACACACACACACACACACACACACACACACACACACACACAGCCAACGTGATTCAAAATAAAATATGATTTGTCAGAGCAGGCCTACTCTTACATTGCTCCATAGGATACTTCTGATTCTCACTTCAGCATTGTTGGAGCAGCAATAAAGTTTCGAATTTGAGCCACAGTAGTTTGTCTTTTGGATCAGACCACATAGGACAGCCTTAGTTTACAATGTGCTTCATTAAGCATGGGCCACAATTTGACTTTGGGCAACTTTAGAGAGATACTGACTACTGCAGAACTAATCATCACAATTTGGTCAAAGTGGTAGAAATAGTTGCAATTTTCCCAGCTTTTACCTTGAGGAGAATATGTTCTCTTGGTGCCTACAATAACCTACCCACTAAACAGTGTCATAATGAACAGATAACAATTGTGACATGTCAGTGGTCATAATGTGATCGATTGGTGTATGTACCTCTATTAGTAGAATGTGGCTACTTCTATATGAACATGGATTTGTCTGATACAAATGATGAGTAATAAGTTTGCAAAACAATTAAGGCCACTTGAACTTATTAAGTAACATCTAGAAACTTGAGAGGTTGCTCAGTATGTTTTTGCAGTTGTAATTACTCCACTACCAGGATACAGAAACATCTTCTCTCTTGAATATCTTTTTGTAATTTTGGCTTTTATTATCAACTGCTGAGCATTAATGATTATTTAGATGCTTATTATACCTAAGGAGGCCTCTCACAAACTAACTTCATACTCATTCATCTGTTTTCCTAAATGGTGAGATGATCCACGTGTCAGTGCTTTGCTTGACATTGTGCTAGAGATGTAAAACTTTATTTGAACTTCATTATCAGGTTTACAGTTGTTGTAACAGTGACATTAACAATGATTGAAAGTTTATTCTTCCAAAAAAATAAATGCTCGCTTTTTATAAACGTGTCCCAATGAAAAATTTCTTTGCATATTTAGCTTGTTTCCTGATGTTTAAAGACAGGTAATAATCATCTCTCTCATCTTTGAGACCAAAACAAAATCAATAAAAAAGTACTTCTAAGGAATTTGCTAATTGCCACTATATCAGTTTGACATTACACAGTTCTTCATGTGTGCAAGTGAGTTGTGGACGATGACCTAAGCCCTTTGGTATGAAACAGAAGTTTAGTTTAAGGGATGTCCAGCTGTGAAACTTGGTGGGAATCATCTGGCCTGCTAGATTAACTGTGTAGAACGTGTCAGCACTAGCATGTGGTTGTACATACACACAATGCCTTTGATGATGGATATCCTAATATTCCATGGCACTACGGTAATATATGCTACATTTAACAACCAAAGAACAATGGGGAAAGTTAGTTTTTGTAGTGTTACTCTTAGTTTTTGCAACAGTGATGCCCAAATCATGTATTTCTAAATATATATTTCAATAAATGGTCTTGAAATCTTTGCTAAAACTATTGGGTTAACAATTATAAACTTCTAAAAACTGAAAATAGATGTATCAATAATTATAACAGAAGTACACTCTAAGATTATTGTTCTTGTCCCTTTGGAGTTTTGATATGTAGTTATAGTAAGAGAACATATATGGCTAAGTATCTTGTGTTTTTACAATGCAAATAATCATATATAGTGTTTTAAAGTTTTTTTTAAAAGGTTTTTTGGGCCGGAGTGGCCTTTATTGACAGTGGACAGAGTTTTTGAAGGGGTAGAGAGGTGGGGAAGACATGCGGCAAAGGTCGCCTGGGACGGGACTTGAACTGGGGACGGCCATGTCAAGGAATGAAGCCTCTGCACATGGGGCGCCCGCTCTAACCACTGCGCCACACGACGCCTCTTTTAAAGTGTTTTTATGACAAAATCTTTCATAAAAACAGTAACTGAAGTATTGTACAAAATATATTAAATTAGCTAAATGTGCTGTTTTAAAAATACATAGCAATGGCATAGTTTTTTTAACCATTCTAAGCAATACGTGTGAAAGCTGGAGCACGGAAAGAGCTTAAGAAAGCAACATGATAAGCAAGTAATTCATCTTTACTGTATGGCCTGCATTATAGTGCTTTTTCAAAGCGCTTTGCACTACATTCAGTCATTCACGCACACATTCACACACTGATGGTGGTAAGCTACACTAGACAGAGACGAGGCTTGTATACAGACCCTCTGACCACAACCAGCAGGCAAGGTGGGTCTTGCCCAAGTGTCTTGCCCAAGGACACAACAACCGTGACGGAAGGAGCGGTGGTTTGAACCAGTAACCCAGCAGTTATGGGACGAACTCCTACCACCTGAGCCACGGTCCCCTTTTTTATAATGTTTGTACCTTTAATGACTGGCTCGTTTTCAAAGATACTCTCCATGAAGTCTGGCGGCAGCTTATCGAAAGCTTCGTTTGTTGGTGCGAACAAAGTAAACTGACCAGGCTGGTCCAACTTGTCCATAATACCAGCAATATACCCTGCATTCTAGGGAGAAGAAAACCCCAGAAAAGACCGTTTTAAATGTAAAACCCAGAAAATACAAAATTTGATTCAGCATGTAATGGTGTTGAGAGTTGGCTTACAAGTAAAGAGGAGAGCTGTTCATCATTTTCCAGGAAGTCCTTGATGGTACCAGTAGCAGAGCTGATCACCCGATCAATGACGTGCACCACGCCGTTAGTTGCCATCTGGTTACCATGGATGATCCTGGCACAGTTCACAGTCACAACCTAAGAAGAGAGAAATCATTTTCAGTCCAATCATTATGAGTACATTACTCTGGTCCTGTGACTGCTGCAGAGACTGACCCCATTTGGGTAGTGGTTGATGTAGATCCCCTGGTTATTGTACATTGAAGTGACAGTGATTCCATTCTTCATGTCTTTGGTCATCAGGCGGTGGTTTACCATGTGGTAGTGAAGTATGTTGAAAAGCTCGATATTGACATTGCTCTCTAATGTAGCCCGTGCAGGCTATGGAAGTCACAATAATAAAGACAGTAAATGGCATTGTTATTCATGCAAATATGTACAGGGCTTTAACAAAGAATTCGTGCTCACTAAACTATTTCACATTTTGTCACATGAACACAAACAATAATGTATTACATTGGGAATTTATGAAATGGACCAACAAAATGTAGTGCATAATTGTGAAATGAAAATTATATATGGTTTTAAAATTAATTTTTCGAATAAAATCTGAAAAGTGTGGACAGCATTTGTAGTTACCCCAAAGAGTCAATACGTTGTACACATTTTGCTTCAATTCCACCTTGAATCCTTTTTGATATGTCTATCAGCTAAGCACATCTAAATACTGATAATTCTACTCAATCTTCTTTGCAAAATACCTTAAGCTCAATCAGATTGGAAGGAGAACATCTGAGCAGCATATTTCATGTCTTGCCAAATATTCTTAATTTGACTTAGGTCTGTACTTTGACAAGGGCATTCTAACACATAAACTTGCTTGATTAAAACCATTCCATTATACCTCTGGCTGTATGGTTATGGTCGTTGCCCTGCTGTAAAGTAAACCTCCACCGCAGTATCAACTCTAAAAGGTCAGACTCTACTGGGTTTTCTTTCAGAATTGCCCTGTAATTGACTTAATCTGTGATCTCCTTAAACTCAGGTGATGACAGCATGATGCTAGCAGGGTTTCACAGAGGGTGTGATGTGTTCAGGGATGTCTGCAAGGTTAATTTTCGACAACACATAGTGTTTTGCACTAAGGTCAAAAAGTTACATTTTGATCTAATGTAACCAGAGCACCTTTTTCCGTGCGTTTATTCCCTACATTGCTTGTGGCAAACTGCAAACAGTATTTTTTTCAATGGCTTTCTGTAAATAATGGCTACAACGCAACAAAGGGTGGATCTCTGCAGCTCCGACGTAGTTACCATTGGCCTATTGGCTGCTTCTTGAATTTATGATCACTTTGCAAAGCCTGTCAGTTAAGGTGAACAGTTATGTCTTGATAGGTCTGCAGGTGTGCCACTCTAATAGGGGGTTTAGTGTTCCATAAAGTGCTTAAAGCTTGAAATACTATTTTATAGCCTAACTCTGCTTCAAATTTTTCCACAACCTCATCCCTTGATCTATCTAGTGTGTTACTTGTTCTTCATAATGCTGTTTGTTCCTTAATGTTCTTTAAAACCTCTAAAGCCTTCACAGGACAGTTGCATTTACTGAGTATTAAGATCTATTTACTTGTTTGGTGACTTCTAAATGCAGTTGGTTACACTGAATTTTACTTTTGGAGGTACCAGATTAAAGTGAGCTGAATAACAGTGCATGTCACACTTTTCAGATTTTTATTTTTCAATATTACAAAAAGCATATTTTGTTTACCATTTTGTTTCAAAATGTGTTTGTCATATAAAATCCCAGTGGAATCAAAGCAAAAGTTTATGGTTGACAAATTGTGAAAAGAATAAATAAATAGAGAATATGATTATTTTTACAAGGGAATGTAAGTGGATAAACATTTTACATTTCCAGTTTACTCACAGGATCCAATTCCTCCCAAGCATCGTTGCTGGGTGCAAACATGGTGATGGTGCCTATGCCCTCGATCTCCTCTCTTAGCTTTGACACATCAGAGTATTGTTGTGTGGTTGTAGCGTTTACAAGCCCCAAAGTAATATATACATTGTCAATTGGAGCCACTGTTGGGTGCAGAAAATAATTAGGAACCATCATTTTGATTAAACCATTTAGAGCATTAAGTTTAGACCCCAGTGGGTCTTACCTGCAGTGCATCCTTTCATCCCATTCAGCTTTATGTACCCAGGGCAACATTCGTATAAGATCTCACTGGAAAAGGAGGGGGAAATAAATACAAATGTGAGAGTTTATGTTTACTGGTATTCATTAAAACAACTCATACAGTTTAACTGCATGCAGATGTAAAAAAAAACAACAAATTTCATTATTTCTTAAGTACCTACAGTTGCTGTGCAGTGTGTACTAATATTTCAATATTTTGGCAGCAAAATGAATATAAATAAAACAGAGGGAGATCAAATATGGATGTAATGCAAGTTGAGAGAAGCAACAAAAAAATCCCATTCGAGTGAGCAGATTTGGCAGCTGAGAAAGAGAAAAAAAAACATCTGGAGCAGTGAGTCAATGACAACTGTTGGATCAAGACTGGTGAAATAAGAACTAGCATAGCAAGGTTACACAGAGCAGTACTCTTGCTATATTTTATGCTTTTTTGAAAGGTGTGTTTGAAGGTGAAGTGGTTATGGAGTTTGGGGGACTTGTTAAAAAAACAAGCAAGGAGAAAAACATAAGCAGAACACATTAAATATAGAAGTGGGATACTCTCCCAATAACAACACATGACAAATTTGTAACAGACAACTCAGATGACATTTGGAATCCCCAACCAATATTTATGTCAGCAGTCAGCTTATAACATTTCCTGTATGTCATATAGCAACAATAAAACGATGATGATGACCAAACATACCAAGAGGCGAGAATAAAATCATCAGGATAGATCAGAGATGGAAAGGGAAAGTGTCTTGCTGCATTACATTAGACAAGAGGTTGGACCAAATCATTGCTTTGTAAGTTAAAAGTAGGTCTCAAATCTTTCCACACAGTCTCATGTCAAATTCTAAGTAAGCCGAGTTAAGTCCAAGTCCTACATTTTTAATTTTGAGTCCTAAACAAGGCATTTAACTATATATGTCATTTAATCAGTAATTACTAACAATTTAGAGATTTATTTAAAAAAATTAATGTTTAGTTTATTTTTGTTGAGTTTCTGTTTGCCAAAACAACGAGCAAGACGGACTGAACTTTAGCCAACAATGCTGATGTTGCTTTTTACAGTAAATATTAACAGGAACAAAAACATTCAGTAAAGTGGAAAAGAAAATAAGCAAACTCATCCATAATAACAAAATATTTCAAAATAAAATAAAAATAATTAATTAAAAAAAAAATAATAATTTTACAAAATAAAATTATCTCCATGCCTTTGCAATATTTCACGAGTAATATCAGATCATTGAAATAAAAAAAGGAAAACTATTTATACAACTGTAAGAAAGTACATTTTCTGATCAAGTAAGTTTTATTCGCCATGATTTGTTGTTGTCTGCTTGCTTGGATACACTGACTTTGTTTAGATTCAGAGACTCAATGTAATAATCAATCAGCAAAAATAATTTCTTTTGAATAAAGGAAATTCTGGCAATCTTATCATGTAAGTTTACTAATGCAAGGCTAGCAGATTGCAGGGATAACCACCTAAATTCTAAACCAACCTGTAATTGTTTTGGATTCCAATCAAAGTCAGAACCTGCAATTTTCCAGACTTAATAATTAAATTAGAACAAAAAACAAATATTTGGTCTTAAGCTACAATAGACATTTTACATTAGCTTTGACCTTGTAATAAGGACCTAACATTGTGGGGACTAGAGGCAGACATTATTATTGAGAGAAGGCAGATATAAGAGGGGTGCAAGAGAGCTCAAGCTTTTGCCCAGACGGGCTCCTGTACAAGACTGGTCTGTCTCATCCTTGTTTAAAGGAAGTAGACATTTTCTTCCATGACAATGGCCACACATTTGTGGCAGCTATTTTATCGGTACATATCTTGATACATCGCTAACAAATAGGACTCTGAATCCAACTTTACACACACCTCTGTAATAGCACTGGATGACAGTGTTGGTATAACATATTAATTTTTTTTCAAGACAAATAGTTCAAGTCAAAGCAAAATCTAAGTCATTGGTGTGAAAATCCAGCAACGTGTTTTGAAATTTTGTGTAGGTGAGTCTCAATTCACTGAATTTGTAACGTGAGCCCACACCCCTGTATTAGACAGCTATAACAGAAATGGAATTCATTCTTTTTTCATATTTAATCCCTTAAACAGCTTAAGAGTAAGGAATGCAAATTATTTGTTTGTCACAGTTATAGATAAAATTATATGTTTTACTCTGCTTAAAGATTATCAGATCCGAGTGGGATCAACATTTTCTTTGCTTCTAATGTGGTTTGTGGAAGGTGATAATCTGCAGTTGGGGACCCGATTTATGACAGTCTTTCTGTAGTCTTTTGAATCAAACATGTTTGATATTATCGCAAGTCCTAGTGTAGTCGTTGTGACGTAAATCAACCAACCAATAAAGCTGTTCTCACACAAGCGGAAGTACAAAGCTACAGATCCCGCCAGGGGTCAGGTGCAGAAATTTTTTTTGAGGGGTAAGAATCTGTACCCTCGGTTTATTAAACCATGCGCATGGAGTCGTAATCTGTTCCCTCCGTTTACTCAACTATGTGACCGTGTGGGGTTCTGTCTGCTTATACTGTACCCTGGCTATCTGGAGTTGTACTTTACTGCTATGGCACAATGGTCAATAAGCAGGATTACATCGCCGATTAAACTGGGTTCGAGTCCTGTTTATGATATCGTCTTGCACCTTGCCACATATCAATTATTTTTTGTTCCTGCGGGAAAGTAGCTTATAAACATAGGTGTCATATTTGTAGCCACCTATGGTGCCTGGCAGGGTCTATACACAACAAATACAATATTTGTGTTCCATGGCTGAGTAATGGGCCATAAATTAAAAAGTGTATGCCAACCTTGCCCCCTGGAATACAGGCACAAACCAGCGCTATCTGTGCATCTGCGTGGAGCAAGTGGTACAGCATAAACACCTTGCATTAAAAAGATATGAGTTAACCAGTTACTTGATGATACAGTACCCACTTTGAATGCAAGTCTTTATTTGATATAACATTAATCTTGCCAAAGAATGCTAAAACATTCGCACATAAAGAAACTGTATAATGCTGAGCATAATGGGAGGAATTTTGCGGGAAGCTAAAATAGCCTAGGTGTAGTCTTTTAAATAGTGTCCCAACAAGATTCAGTGTTTATAAAATCTGTAGTCTGAGACTAAAAAACTGTTAACCCAAGTCTTTAGATGTGAGCTGATAATCTTTAAGAGTCTTTTCTAAATCGTTTCAAAGTCTCTAGGTGTACAGAAACCATAATATGGTTTGTGGAATAATAATAATTTAAAAATAAGATATAAACAGTTTCTTCTCAGTTTGCATTGGCAGCTGGCGCACATTACCGCCACCTTCTGGTTTAGAGTGTGTGTCACAATTACGTTTTGCAATCTAATAAAAAAAAGAGTTGTCAGTGTTGTTAGCTTTGCTTACACCAGTCTTAATTGATTTGTTAACGTTATTGACATGTATTGTAAATATGTATTGTCGATCTGAAATAAATACAGTTATTTAATATGGTATAGCCTATATAGTGTGTATTTACATCCCTTCATACCACACTGTCTGTAATGAGGAGAGCCTCCAACAAAGACAGGCACACAAGAATAAAACTTTATCACAAAGACTCCTAGTCTACTGGTCAGTAGAAGAAACAGAAGAAACCGTTTATGTCTTTTTTTCTTCCACAAACCACATTATTTGCAATGTAAATGTCCTGTTGTTTCTTGTGTCTTGCCTTGGACAGTCGGAGTTTCCCTCCTGCCTCGTTCATGCAAACATATGGGGGGGGGGCTGAAGCCCCGCCCCTCATGCGCGTGCACACACAAGCGTCAAAATAGTATCACCTGAATGAAGCTGAAAAAAATGATGGCATTAAAAAAAAGATTGTTATTGAAAAAAAGATTGGCATTGTGAAAAAAGATTAGCATTGTAAAAAAAGATTAGCATTGTAAAAAAAATGAAAGTTTGAAAACTTGAGTTATTTCTTTCAATGCATATATATGAGTTTCATAGAAAAAAAATTACTTTCAATACAAAAATTTCACTAGGTTTATTTCAGATTCAAAATTAATATTTTCAGTTACAATAATATTTTTCAATGCCAATATATATTTTCAGTTTCATTTCAAGGTGATACTGTTCTGATCCCATAGTTTTCACCAACCCTTGCAGTCGACTCAGCCATTTTCTAGTTAATAGAAGAAAGCAGTAAAAATTGTGAGAAAGGCCGGATCTAATGCACCCCCTTCCTTCCTTCCTTCCTTCCTTCCTTCCTTCCTTCCTTCCTTCCTTCCTTCCTTCCTTCCTTCCTTCCTTCCTTCCTTCCTTCCTTCCTTCCTTCCTTCCTTCCTTCCTTCCTTCCTTCCTTCCTTCCTTCCTTCCTTCCTTCCTTCCTTCCTTCCAAAAGAGGCATGATTTACAGCCTACTTTGTGTTCCATAAGTGGATATAGGTATGGTCAAACAGCTAAAACCTTGGAAAAATGTAACTAAAAGAAGCAGAATGAAATATTGTGGGAACTCAAATTGCACATTACTGCATATTTGTGTGTGATCAAAAAGGGGTGTGATGACTTTAGTACTGCAGAACTGTTTTTTTCACAGTTAGAATTCAGGGTTTCGGGGTTCAAACATGCCATCTGAAATACTAACAAATAAAGAAACAAAATGCTACATAATGGGAAAGCTCAACACTGATCCATAGATGCAGAACGCTTGAAATTATTTAGTTTAAAATTACTGAGATCTCCTCATCATTGTCATTTGGAGTCATCACTCCAAATCCTGTTTTTCAGCTGGAACAAAAAACTGATTAATGCTGCGCTTAGTGCTGAAGCATTATTCTCTAACATACACTGGTAAACCACATAACTGGCCTCGCCCTCACAATTTCAAAGGGATGAGTCAGGATAACTTTAATCACTTTGAATCAGTCAGCTTTTGTTGTGCAAATAGCCATAATGTTTATATTACTTTATACTATAATTTTGAATACATATTATATACTGGTGCACCATTTTTGGCAGTTAGGGGGGGTATGAAGTCATTTCTTCTTGGCTTGTACTCTGACAGGATAATAAGTGCAGTGAAAACCAGAAACAGAACAAGCCAGTTCACTGAAACCAATCAGCAGAACAATGTGGCCTCCAGATGAGCATAGGTGCATGCTCAAACGCACGCGCACGCACATCCACTCACACACATGCATACCCACACATACGTGCATACATGCACGCATGCGCACACACACAGACTTTTATCTTGTGAAAATTGTTGCAGTTCTCTGTTATGCAATCAGTCTTCATAATAAACAGTCCGTTTTGTATTTTTATTCATACAGCTTTCCAACCTGATTTGTATATTAGTACATACTGCATACACCTTTTATACTTTAAAGTCCTCATTCAGTGCTTCTTACATGTTTAGGTTGTAGCTTAAAATAAAAAGAACTTTTACCTCATTGGTTTTTCCTCATTTTGTGTAGCCCACACACCTTATATATTGTATACTCTTTTTACCATGAATTTAAACTTTCGAGGTTAATAGCTGAAAATGCAACAGGAATGAATTTAGGATTTTGACTAGGAAAGTCAGGGATAGTGAAGCAGTCTCGAGTTCAGAAGTCAATATGGTGGCTACCCATAAAAGTTGCCAGAATAAACTATTTACTGACATTTCTGACCATTCACAGTTTGTTACCTTTAAACCTCATGCTCACATAGTACTGGTAAACGCTAATTACTGAACCAGTTTCTTTAGTGCATGAATGCAAAAATGTGGAGAAATATTGACTTGTGTCACTAACAGTAGTTACACATTTGTACATTTGACCTTACTCCACAGTCTCTTATTTAATTATTGGTGTCTTTCTGTGTATGAGTGACTTTTATTTGACCGTCACTTTGGTCCTGATACACGTGGATTTTCTATTTTATTATACTTCTACTTTATTCTAATTCCTGAAATCCCTTCACAGTACTTTAAAACAACACACTCTCCCCTTTTTCTTCATATTCAGGCTAACAGGAGTCTAGATTTTGGTCTCTTTGAATAACTGTGTTCCACTGGGTGTTAATGATAGTCTGAAGTAATGCACCATTTTTTTTCCTGCACTGTCCTTGACAAGGCATGTAGCTCCAGCTGGGCCTTATACTCCATTGCCTATTTCACTGATATCCCACTCATTCTGTGCGACTTTTCCAAAGAAAATATTATGTTGATGTAAATTCATTTTTGGCTTGAAAAAATGTTCCTTAAGTCAAAACAATTTAAATCAGAAATAAACAAACATTGTCATAGACACTCAAAAAACATCATAAAAGTTCTTAATATGCTTACAGAGCCTGAAATCTTATTAAACCAAGATGCATTTCCTGTATTTTATCCACAACCGGTGGAGCAATGTTGGAGAAGTTCAGTATTGAACATTACTACATTACAAGTCCAGACTAGAGATGAGGGTCAGATAAAAGAAGACAAAGAATGCAATTGTTGTACAGTATGTAGGATGTGAAATTCTGCCTCTTTCTGCAGGGAGGAAAGTGACTCAATTATGTAGGTTTGGTTGACCTGAGGCAGAAAGTGAGTGAAACTCAAACACAGCTGCTTTCATCCAACTGAATCACATAAAGTGCTGTGGATGATTTTTTTTTTCTCATGCAAAGGAATAGGCACAGCAAATATTTGTATTCATCTGACAGCTTTCGTTATTCAGCGGATTTGGTGAAGCAGAGAACAGTTTGCACTTAGATGAATGTTCAAAACCAAGCCCCAAAGCACATTTGATCAATTCAGCAACTTAGGGAGAACTTACGCCTTCTTGCCACAGATGGATTTTCTAAACCAGTTCCTACATGTGCTGAAGTACTTCTTCTTGGTTCCCTCAACTTGCTGCAGAGCACACACATTGGGCCTGTCAGAGGAAAGGATTTTGGGGGCAGTAAGGGCAAGAAGGCAGAGGAAACAAAAAGTAAAAATCGAGAGGAGGAGTAGTGTCATTACAGTATGTGGGTGGGAACAGAGATTAGTTTCACAAGACAAAAAAGGGTAAAATGTTTAAGTTGTCAAGTGCATGAAAACATCAGATTGTCATATTAGCAGTAAAAGAACATTTTACAACTCAATGACAAGATTGGTATGCAATGCTCTAAGTTTTATTTTGATGACAGTATACATCCCTTTACATCAATTACTTTTTTTTAATTGTGGAAAAAAGTATCAGTCATATAGTTATATTAACAAGTCCATAATTGTGTCTGTCAGTGAGGGAAATGTCAATTTGTTCAGCGTTGTGCTTTTGGTTCAGTTGTTGTTTTTTATCTTTAAAGCACCTATCTAACATCAATAATGTCCTTTAAAAAATAATAGGACCTTTTTATTCAAATTTAAATAGAATTACTAAAGCAAAAAAGTGCTGAAATCCCTTTATTATTTTAATACTACATCCTAATAAAATAAAGATATACAATCATTTTAATAAAGATAAAATCAATTCATCTTATATGCATTTCTTGGCCCACCCAGCCCTTCACACGCACAAATCTACCAGTTCGTTACCAATACAGCTAATGTTTATTTCATTATTTCATTTATTTCCTCTGTCCTTACCCTTCTTTCTTCGCCCTTATGCGGCTGTGGGTGACTATTTTGTCATAAGCTGAGGAATCCACACTTCCCAGAAAGCAGAGTGCCACCACCAATAAGGTCACCACTGGCAGTTGATCCATCCTGTGGAGTTATCAGTCCTCTACACTTTAAGGTCACCAAAACACTCTCCTTTTGTAGTTTGTATACACACTCACACACTCTTGCACCCCCTTTTAACACCCCCTACAAAAGTATGGGACCACATATGTGAGAGGAGGAGATTTTATACCAGCAACTCCGACTCTCCAACACACCCACTCTCTATTTACTCTGCTACTGTCTTTTCCATAGCATGACGTGCTGCTCTCAAACACACACATCCTTCCTTTCAGTCCAAACCCTTCCTCCAGCTCAGACTTCAGCACAGGCTCCTTGTCTCCTCCTTCCTCATGTTGTGTTACACACATTTTAAATGAACTTTCTGAACCACCATCTCATCCCATAGCACCAAGGACACCAAATGAAAAAAAAAACTGCATGCTGTAAAAGGTGTTTAAAATAAACAGTAGTTAAATGAATATGCAATTGGGAGCTTAGATTAAAGAATTTCAGAGGCAAAGATGTGTTTTTTTTGTTGAAAAAAGCTTAAAATGCACAGACATTCCAGTCAGTTCAGTCCATTTACATTTAAAAGAATTAAACTTTGCACTCCTCCAATATCTATTCTCAAGCCAACTTCATCATATAAACTTGATTTAATGACAGCTTTTCAAATCACTTTGACAGTAAAAGAAAGCCCATTTGTGTTGAATCAGAGAAAATCAGTTTCTAGTTGACACTTTGCATAAAAGACCTCTTCAGTTATTGTTTAATAACCTACTTCTGATCTCACTTTCCCCCTTTGTCTTTCATAAAGTGGATACATTATTTGAACTAACTTTTCCTACGATGATCTCCTTATTTATCCTGATCGTCTTCTGCTTTCCTCGTCCTTGCTGTCATGTTCGTCGTTCATTACCTTAGCTCTCAAACCCAGGCCCAGTTTTTTTTCTGCAGCTGTGTTGCTCTCCTGTGTTAAAGCCAAATCGGATTCAACTTCCAAAGGAGGAAGAAAACCATCATGAATCAGGCTCTGTGGACAGTGTTGTGTACAGTCTGAGGTAAACTGTTCTATGATGTTATTCTTTCTTTTAGTCTGTTAAAATGACAACAAAACATTGTACTTTGGAATAAACAACTGTTCTGGTAAAGAGCAAAGAACAGAAAGTCACTTTTTTTTCTTTCTTAACTCATTAAAGACTCAGAGTTTAGATGTTTTGATTTTCTTTGTACATGCTCATCTGATTTCAGATGAGCTTCTGGTAACCTAAGGAAGTGCTATGCTATTGCTGTTTAAGGTAATTCAGATGCCAGATCCCTGGATTAAATATAGTGTCTGGCAAAAGCTGTTTTCTATAAACTTTGGCAAATAGACTCCTCTTCTGGCATGTAGTTTCTTGTAGGTGGAGCCTAACTAGCTTCTGTTGCCATGCAGCTTAGGCACATTCATGATAAAAAGTAACTGGATTGATGGATGGATGGACGGATGGATGGAAAGGGTCAGTTAAGATTTTCTGAGTGAGGTTCTGTGAAGTTATTGTCAAACGGTCAGAAACAGACTCCATGAGGGTGATATGAGGGCCCGACGTCCACAGGTGGGGGTTGTGCTTACAGCCCAACACCGTGCAGAACATTTGGCATTCGCCAGAGAACACCAAGATTGGGAAATTTGCCACTGGCGCCGTGTGCTCTTTACAGATGAAAGCAGGTTCACACCGAGCACATGTGAGAGACGTGACAGAGTCTGGAGACACCGTGGAGAACGTTCTGCTGCCTCCAGCATCTTCCAGCATGACCGGTTTGGCAGTGGGTCAGTAATGGTGTGGGGTGGCATTTCTATGGGGGGCCACACAGCCCTCCATGTGCTCACCAGAGATAGCCTGACTGCCATCAGGTACTGAGATGAGATCCTCAGACCCCTTGTAAGACCATATGCTGGTGCAGTTGGCCCTGAGTTCCTCCTAATGCAAGACAATGCTAGAGCTCATGTGGCTGGAGTGTGTCAGCAGTTCGTGCAAGAGGAAGGCATTGATGCAATGGACTGGCTCACCTGTTCCCCAGACCTAAATCCAAATGAGCACATCTGGGACATCATGTCTCTCTCCATCCAACATTGCACCACAGACTGTCCAGAAGTTGGTGGATGCTTTAGTCCAGGTCTGGGAGGAGACCTGGACTAAGGAGACAGTCCGCCACCTCATCAGGAGCATGCCCAGGTATTGTAGGGAGTTCATACAGGCAGGTGGAGGCCACACACACTACTGAGCCTCACCTTGACTTTTTTAAGGACATAAAATCAAAGTTGGATCCGCCTGTAGTGTGGTTTTCTACTTTAATTTTGAGTGCGACTCGAAATCCAGACCTTCACTGGTTGATAAATTTGATTTCCGTTGATAATTTCTGTGTGATGTTGTTGTTAGCACCTTTTAACTATGTAAAGAACAAGATATTTAATAAGAATATTTCATTCATTCATATCGAGGATGTTATTTTAGTGTTCCCTTTAGCAGTGTATTTTAGACTAACCTCTGAGCTACAGGGAATCAGTTTAGGGACTTTAGAACTAGTGTGATGTGCTCCGCTTTCTTGGTTTTAGTGAAGCTTCGGACAGCAGCATTCTAGATCAGCTGCAGCTCACTGATTGACTCTTTAGGCAGACTTGTGAAGAGACTGTTGCAATAAAGAGTGAAGACATTATTAAAGGAAGAAAACTGTTAGTCCAACGAACCCCTGTTTTAGCTAATTAAAGCAATTACAGATACAATGCTATATTACAGGAAACTGATGGTTTACACTTCAGCAAGAGACTGTTAGATTTTTAACTATTTTCTCAGCTCAACACAATTGATATAAAAGGTAGGAGAATTATTACTCATAATTTCATTGATCCTCTGGTCAAAATACTGAACCATCCCTTTAGACTACGTTTTTTTTTAAACACTACTTTTCATATAGCCCATTATAAATATCCCTTAGCTTTAGATAGCAGGAAACCGTGATTTATTGTTATTCATGTTAGAATTAAAAAGTTTTTAAAAACATGTTCAACTTAACCTTATAAATGATTTTCATTAATCACAACAGTATTCCTTTAATGTACTGTATTTAACATTCATGCTTTGGATTATAAAAGACTTCAGTTTTTTTCATGAGAGCTCAATGTATACCTGTTTCTTAAAAACAATAGTACTTTTTAACTTCAGTCCTATTTTGATTCAGTCGGTTGTGAAACTAAGTTCATGAAGGAAAGCTGACAGCCAGCACATCCTGTGTTATATATCTCCCCTTAGTGGGCAAGACCTGTCAGTACAGTCCCCAATTTATACCTTTGAAAATGGTACAAATGCACTTCGTGTTGCTTAAAGGAAAATATTGTGTTGGTAATGATTAGCTGTGTTTTTCTGTGCATATACAAAAAGTAGCATTTCAATCACATTTTATACAGTATAATTAAGGAAGCTTGTGTATATTGCACTAAATAACCAAGAATAAATATATCACACTTTATAACCTTCACTGCTCCCAACAGACTCAGTCTTTTTAGTTCTGCTTTTATTTGCACATCTCTGTTTGTAGTTTTTTCACTTCCTGTAAGTAGTCTGTTGATTTTTATACACGTATATCCATGCACATCTTGCACATTTTTTTCATCTAAATTAAATTACTCACTTACTTTGTGTCAATAAGCATGTTCCCACTTACCTCAACTTACTTGCATGTGATAGGGTAACTCAAAACAATGTTTCCTAACCCTGGTTTTCAAGGCACACTGTCCTGCATGTCTTAAGATGTTTACCTGCATGCTTTAACGCACCATCTTCAAATGATTGCTGTTCAGCAAATGCCCAATAATTAGCCATCAATGGAAATCAGGTGTGCCGATACAGGATAACATCTAGGGCAAAGTGCCTTGAAATCCAGGGTTAAAAACACTGACTTAGAGTATGTTTTTTGAGAAGATTGAAGTACAGGGTTCTTTTTGGCCTGCCTGCTCTTGCAGATAGCAAAGTAATAGATGTTTTTCATAAAATAACAAATAACAAATTACATTGGCTTGTTTGATATGAACATTATTCACCTATGTTTAGAACAATGTGCAATTTTACTGTGGCAATTTAGACAACTTACTTTTACAATAAAATGTTAAAAGAGAGTTGTTTAGATGTAACACTCAATTTAATCCTATCTGACAGAGGCTTACATTAACACTCTGAGCTTTTGGGTTTGGTTACATGAAGTCAGTATAACCAAAAATGATTTAAATGTTTCTAAATATGCATTTATTCAAGTTTAGGTCTTTTATATTTAAGCATATGTAGTCCAGGTAACCAAGTGGCACCTAAGGATGGAGCCCTGGGGCACCCCACATGTGATTTCTGTTCGTTATGAAGTTTCCTATTGAAACAAAGAAGTCCCTGTTCTTTAGGTAAGATTCAAACCAGCCAAATACTGTACCAGAGAGTCTGACCCAGCTCTCCAGTTCTTCCAATATTACATCATGATCAACAGTGTCAAATGCTGCACTGAGGTCCAAAAGTACCAGCAATATGGTTTTAACACTATATTATGAGGATATAATTGAAAACTTTGACGACGGTAGTCTCGGTAGTCTGTAGTCGGCTGTGGTGTGCATGGAAACCAGACTGAAAAACATCAAAACGGTTTGTCATTGTTAGGAAGCTATTTAACTGCTGAAACAAAGCTTTTTCAAGAATCGTACTGATGAATGGAAGATTAGAGATTACCCAGTGGTTCTGCATTAACCTGTTGTCTAGGTTGTTCTTCTTTAGTAGTGGTTTGATAACTACCATTTTTAAAAAGTGGGGGAAGACACCTGACAGGAAGGATGAGTTAACTATTTGAATCAGATCAGACACAATGACAGGGAAAACTTTCTTAAGGAAAACTGTGTGTAGGATATCAAGACAGCAAGAAGGGCAGCTTAATGAGTTAATGATTTCTTCAAGGCTTTTTTGGGGTTTAATTCATGTAATTCTGACATTTTCTCTACATTGGTGTTGATTAGGGATGACATTGGTAGTGGATTCGGTACTGCTTTACAGACCGACTGTCTAATTGTTAGATTCTTCTAAGTGAAAAAGTTGGCAAATTCATTGCAGGCCCGGTCGATTTAGTTCAGGGGCTACTGTTACGGGAGCATTGGTTAGTCTTTTTCACTGTTGCAAACAGAGTCTGTGCATTATTAATGTTTATGATTATGTTTATATGTTTATGATTTCAGAGAAGATTCCCTTGCATCTTTTAAAGTTAACTGACATCTGTTCAGTCTCTCTTTGTAGATCTCACAGTGAACCTGGAGTCGAGTTTTCCGCCATTTTCTCTCGGCTCGTCGACACCCCCTTTTTCACTACGTACCAGTGGATCGCTTGTCCAAGGACACTTCTTTCTACCTGAGACTACTTTCACTTTAGTTGGAACAATGGAATCAGTGATTTCTGAAATTTTCGCAAGGAAATTATCTACCAGCTTGTTTTCTAAGTTGGAGTTGGGAGATGAGGAGAATGTGGTTTGAGGGTAAATATGTTTAAAGGCTTCAACTGAACTGTCCCTGAGAAAAATGCTTTTTTACAGTTATTTCACTGTGGCTAGATAGTTTAGCACAGATGGTACTTTCAAAGAAAACGCAGAAATGTTCAGATAATGCAATATTAATTACAGAGATGTTGGATATATTTAAACCTTTGCTGATAATTAAGTCCAGAGTGTGTCCTCGATTGTGTGTTGGTTGTTTGACATGCTAGGCCAGGTCGAAGTTATGAATAGTGTCACCTAATGTTTTTGCTAGTCTTGCTAGTAATCTTGGGGGCTGTCAGTGTGGATGTTGAATTCCCCCACAATGAAGTTTAGAGACTCTGTGCAAAAGCATTTCTGTTTACCCTTAAAACACAATAGCTGTAGACCTTGTCCAAAAATGTTCATGGCACTTCATGTTACATGTTAAAATATAGGCACGTCTATGCAGTTTAAGTAGCTGATATTGGACACTAAAGATAATTTAAAGGAAAACAAAAGAATTGATTTGAATTGATAAATAAAAACCCACATGCATAAAAACAACTGAAAAGCCAAGTAAAGAGAATACTTTGATATTTATTTTATTTGTAACTTTATTTTGACTTCTTTCAAATGATTTCCTTTCATTTAAACTAACAGTACATCTTAAAAACATAATATTCCATCAAAAAAAAACAAGTTACTTCTCTGCTGAAGATATGAGACATGGCAAATGTGGTGTCTGAAATAGCTGATAGGCTGTTTTCACATCTTTTATGTCCTACATAGAAGAATATTCCCCATGAACCAGTGCCGCAGAAGTCGGCCTGTCAGAACAACATGAATAACAATCCAAAGTTTTTGCATAGAAAAACACTGACAGAATCTGTGCATGATGGGAGCTTGACACATATGTGAAAGACCAAATGCCATTTTAAATTGTGTAAAGTGCAGAAACAGACAGTGTAAGGCAGAAAGTCAGGTTAAAAACAGCTCATCTATTGCTCTAGTAAGATAAGGATGCAGGGAGGTAAAGTGGTGCAGAGACAAATGGAAAAGGAAAAGAGGTAGAAAGATTGGATAAGGAGAGGGCAAACAGGATAGGTGGGAAGGGAAATAAATGAGGATTAAAAAGGGAATTGTTTGTTTTGGGAAATAATTGTTTTTTGATAATCTTTCAGGAAGAGATAAGATGAGCTGATCATATTGGCACGTGTTAATCTTCAGAATGCTCACACATAAATTCAGTCACCTTAGCTGCATTTCCTCTGCTAATCTAAATCACTGAAACCAAAAGCCGCTCCAACTCTCCAAAGATTGAAGTTTGGCAACAACTATAAAAGTTAGACTCTGCAAAAGTCATGGCAAACATTTCTGTCCTGAAACTCGTCCTGATTGTGAGACCTTTTGTCTTCAGTACAATGTGGCCTGTAGTGTCTTGCAAAAATAATCCTACTCAATGATCTTATTTGCATTTTACATTACAACCACAAACTTCAATTTATTTTGTGACAGCTTATATGATATACCAACACAAAGTAGGAAAGTGGTGCCAGCTGTCACAATCCAGAAAAGCTTCCCCACAGCATTGATGCTGCATGATGGTGTATTGAAGGTGATACGCAGCGCTAGCTTGTAACGACACATACCATTTTGTATGTTATGGCCTAATCTGACCAGACCACCTTCAACAACATGTTTGCTGTGTCTCCTGCATGGCTTGATGCAAAAACTAAAATATGTTTTTATTACGTTCTCTTTACAGTGGTTTTTTTCTTACTACTTCTCCATAAAGGCAAAGTTTGTGAAGTGCAAGACAAATACTTATCCTGTCAACAGATTCTCCCAACTGAGCTGTGGATCTTTCCAGCTCCTCTTGGCCACTTCTCTGAACAATGCTTCAATCCTAACTTGGTCTGTCAGTGCAGGTGGAGTTTGAGGCCTTCACAGAACAGCTAGATTTATACAGAGAAGTTTTCTGTTAAGTAACTCTGAGAATTTTACTACTTCCGCTAGAATTTATTATAGGGGTATTATAGAAAAGGGATCTAAATACAAATGCACATAACTTCACAATTATTTGGTGTGTGTTGGTTTATCACATAAAATACACTGGTTTGTAACTGTAGCATGAAATAATTTATGGGCATGAATGTTTTTGCAAGGCACTGTTTCTATATTCATGCTTCATGCCTCCTTTCTTGTGGACCCAGGATTTTTTTCCTCTTTTTCAGTCTGTTTATCTTTACATTCAAGGCCGCTGTTAATGTTTAACTCTTTTTTATCTTCTGGGGACTCTTCCGCTGTTTTATTTACCAGTAGTTCTTCTTTAGCCTTGACTATAACCTCTTTGCTCCGCTCCTCTGTGTCTGAGCCCCCTGACTCACCAGCTTCCTCTGACAGAGAATACATCCCTCTCAAAACCTCGCCTGACCCTGATGGGACTTCTTTGCCACTCCAGTGGCATTTCTGGAACAAGCTAAAGTCGTTTATATCTTTAGAGCAGTTTCTCCACTGGCTCGATGGTTCGCTGCAACCCTCTTCTAAGGTCAAAAGTCCATTAGGAAGACCGTTGGAGGCCTCAGGAGGCCTGGGTGAAGCTAGAGAGCTAGTTTGTTTGAGGATGGATGCAGTAATCTTGAATCGGTTTAGCTTGCCCTTTGCCTGGCTGGCAGGAAGGCCAGGAGAAATCTTCAGTGAGGAGTTAGGATAAGCAAGACTGGATTCCACTGAACTGCAACTAGCTATTGCGCCCTGTAGAGCAGGCTTTCCTGTCTTCATCATGCCCATCACCTCATAACGAAAGCTGGAAATATCTTGCTTCAGCTCCTGATTGAGCAAAGAAAAAAATCAGTTCACTCCAGAATAACCAATGCATATCTTTAATTATTTTTTTATAATGGCTGCAGAAACCTCAAGTCTTGGAAAATATTTCTTTAATATAATCGTAATGATCAAATATGACAAAAAACATACATATGTACATACATACATACAGTGGCTTGCAAAAGTATTCGGCCCCCTTGAACTTTTCCATATTTTGTCACATTACAGCCACAGACATGAATCAATTTTATTGGAATTCCACGTGAAAGACCAATACAAAGTGGTGTACACATGAGAAGTGGAACGAAAATCATACATGATTCCAAACATTTTTTGCAAATAAATAACTGAAAAGTGGGGTGTGCGTAATTATTCAGCCCCCTGAGTCAATACTTTGCAGAACCACCCTTTGCTGCAATTACAGCTGCCAGTCTTTTAGGGTATGTCTCTACCAGCTTTGCACATCTAGAGACTGAAATTCTTGCCCATTCTTCTTTGCAAAACAGGTCCAGCTCAGTCAGATTAGATGGACAGCGTTTGTGAACAGCAGCTTTCAGATCTTGCCACAGATTCTCGATTGGATTTAGATCTGGACTTTGACTGGGCCATTCTAACACATAGATATGTTTTGTTTTAAACCATTCCATTGTTGCCCTGGCTTTATGTTTAGGGTCGTTGTCCTGCTGGAAGGTAACCCTCCGACCCAGTCTCAAGTCTTTTGCAGACTCCAAGAGGTTTTCTTCCAAGATTGCCCTGTATTTGGCTCCATCCATCTTCCCATCAACTCTGACCAGCTTCCCTGTCCCTGCTGAAGAGAAGCACCCCCAGAGCATGATGCTGCCACCACCATATTTGACAGTGGGGATGATGTGTTCAGAGTGATGTGCAATGTTAGTTTTCCGCCACACATAGCGTTTTGCATTTTGGTCTCATCTGACCAGAGCACCTTCTTCCACATGTTTGCTGTGTCCCCCACATGGCTTGTGGGAAACTGCAAACGGGACTTCTTATGGTTTTCCTTTAACAATGGCTTTCTTCTTGCCACTCTTCCATAAATACCAACTTTGTGCTGTGCACGACTAATAGTTGTCCTATGGACACATTCCCCCACCTGAGCTGTAGATCTCTGCAGCTCGTCCAGAGTCACCATGGGCCTCTTGGCTGCATTTCTGATCAGCGCTCTCCTTGTTCGGCCTGTGAGTTTAGGTGGACAGCCTTGTCTTGGTAGGTTTACAGTTGTGCCATACTCCTTCCATTTCTGAATGATCGCTTGAACAGTGCTCCGTGGGATGTTCAAGGCTTGGGAAATCTTTTTGTAGCCTAAGCCTGCTTTAAATTTCTCAATAACTTTATCCCTGATCTGTCTGGTGTGTTCTTTGGACTTCATGGTGTTGTTGCTCCCAACATTCTCTTAGACATCCTCTGAGGCCGTCACAGGGCAGCTGTATTTGTACTGACATTAGATTACACACACGTGCACTCTATTTAGTCATTAGCACTCATCAGACAATGTCTATGGGCAACTGACTGCACTCAGACCAAAGGGGGATGAATAATTACGCACACCCCACTTTTCAGTTATTTATTTGTAAAAAAAAGATGGAATCATGTATGATTTTCGTTCCACTTCTCACGTGTACACCACTTTGTATTGGTCTTTCACATGGAATTCCAATAATATTGATTCATGTTTGTGGCTGTAATGTGACAAAATGTGGAAAAGTTCAAGGGGGCCGAATACTTTTGCAAGCCACTGTGTATATATATATATATATATATATATATATATATATACATATATATACACACACATATATATATACACATATATATGCACATATATATATATACATATATATACACATATATATGCACATATATATACACACATATATGCACATATATATGCACATATATATGCACATATATATACATATACATATATACATATATACATATATATATATATATATATATATATACATATATATATATACATACATATATATATACATATATATATATATATATATATATATACATATACATATACATATATATATATATATATATATATATATATATATATATATATATATATATATATATATATATATATATACTGTCCCACTGCGAAAATCATCCACATATATATTTTTATAAAATAAAAAATTATACATACAGTTTGTTACCTATTGAATATGTCATGATCACTTTTTTATTTATAGTTTGTTGTCTTCGTTGGTATTTCATAAAAACACAATCTACCTTCTTAAAAATATACTTTCACTTGCATGTGCAATACTGTCAAGCAAACATCACTGGTCGTGTGACAACATTGGAGATAGTATGTTCAAAACTCCAACAATGGTTCTGTGAAATTGATGTCCCAATTTTAACAGCATTGTAGTGTTTTTACGTTCGTCCGTCCGTCCGTCTGTCTGATAACCCAAAAAGTTATGGGCAGATTTAACCCAAAAAGTTATGGGCAGATTTTACTCAAATTTTCAGGAAATGCCTGCAATGGGACCAGGAACAACTGATGGGTTGATTCGACATGAAGCACGCATCCACCCAACGACCAGCGGTGCTAACCTCCACTCCTCTCCTGAGTCAGAGAGCTCACAGACTGCTGATCTTACGCAGCAGCCCTGCAACAGTTGGAGCATATGCACGGCAAATTATTCGCGCATGCATAAATGTTCCCTCTCTGCTCGAAGAACACAGTGACAGTGACAGGAAAAGTACCAAAAAGTTGGGGGGAAAGGGGAAGGGGGGGCCACCTGGGTTTTGATGCATCTAATTGACTGCAGTCAATGAATGCAAAACTGCACAATTTTTAACAGTCTCCGACAGATGGGCGTGTCATTTTTAGAAAAGTTTTACTTTACTAAATAATTGTGGTTTCAAGATGTTATTTCAAAGAAGTCTGTCAGCCCTTAAAGGGGGGGTATTATGCAAAATGGACTTTCTGAAGCTTGATATCCTGAGAACCTGTCTTTACCTCATTAAAAACATACCTGAAGTGTTGCTCTGACCCATTCACTCATGTTAGAGTAGTCTTTGAGTCTCTGCCGGTCTCTGCTGGTAGTTCTCGGGGTTGCTGAAACACCTGCTCCCACCTATCCCCACCTTTTCCACCCATCTCCTCCTCCGACCTTACGTACTCAGCCGAGAGCCTCGCCCCTGCAGAGCTCCCCTACCCCTCCCCACCTCTCACAACTCCGGCTGAGTCCCAGGTGCAGTTATTATAACACACCAGCTGCAGCTGCCCGTCTTTTGTGGGATTTTTTTTCCGTCTCCGTGCATGCTGCGATGATGCACAGTATGTGACGAACTGAAGGGGGAGTGTCAGAAAGAGTAGGAGGATAGAGACACGCGAAAATCAAGGCGTCCAATATGGAAGTAATTTTCTTTAAGGTGGATTTGAATATATATGACGGACTTTTAAAAGACTTAAGGTGACAATTTTATTGGAGTGTGCTATATAAGGGTAATATGTGCCAGGAAGAAGCATAATACCCCCCCTTTAATACAAATTTCTTATTTTCTCCTAACACAGTCCTCTCCAAACATCTAGTGCTGCCTTTAAATATTTATGTATGTATGTTTGTATATGTCTTTTCCATAAAAACTAGAACGTTAGTTGCTGTCTTTATTACTAATTGGGTCATAACAAAAAGAACTGATGCGATATAGAAAGATGAGACTCGTCAGTGAGAACAAAAATAGTACTGCTGTGTGTCAGAAAAACCATTCTCTGCAAAATATGGCATAAATTACTACTCTTACTTTGACAAGAAATTTTTACAAGTGGATCTGACTCTACCAGTGAAGGCAAACATTTGATCTACTATAAATAGAAATACTGAATATAGATGCTTTTGGTTATTTATTCTCAGTGGGACCCGATCGTACCTTGAAGTTGTCCTCAGTCAGGCCTTCCTCTGTCTTAGCATCTCTGATCATTGCAGCCACATAACGTTTTACCAGGTTCCTCAATACCTCCTAAAACAGTGGGAAAATGCTTCATCAAAATGCCAGACAAGAAAAGAAGGACAAAAATATATACACAAAAAGTAAAATCTATTCATAGCAACATCTTCTATGCAGATGCTGTCACAACCCCCTTAGGATGTGGGCAAATATGAAATCTTCTGCAGAGAATCATGATAAATATCCTGCTGGCTGTAATTGTCAGACCTGCTGAATGTGACAGTGTGTGCTCAGATTGAAATTGGAAGTGCAGAAAGGCAGTTAAGGGGCAGAACAAGTTTCCTGAATGCACACAAACAACAGTGTATTAAAGTCAAAGTATTTAGCTTGATTTAAGAGAGATTGATCTTACCTGATATTGATGGTTTTTCCTCACATTCTCTGCTGCTCGTCTCTGCATAGACATCAGAAACATCCATATTGAATTAAATAAAAAGCTAAAAAAAAACCTCTAATCTGGATATTCCTCATAACATTACAGTTTTACATTAGTACTAATTCTATAACCTTACTAGGTGCCTCACTGTGACTGCATTAAAAATAGATTAGGGATGCAGCTAAATATTTTAAAATAAAAAATATATATAATTATAAAAATATTAAATATATAATTATTAATTAATCATTGTAAAAAATATATAATTATTAAGTTGAACTACCAACTGACATGTACAACTGTAGACTAATTGATTGGCTGATTCACATATGTTTAGCTCTTATGGTTGTTTATATCATTTTAAGCTTCATGTCAGACGTGAAAACAGCTGAGGGGTTGTTTTTTATTCAACGTGACAGGAAGACAAATGCATATGACTGTGAAGCATCAGTTTTTCGACAGCAACAAGTAAAAAGCATATTAGTGCTTTTACTTCAATGTTGTTTTTTTTGTCATGGTTGATTCTAAATAAAATTAGTCGTACTGGTGGCCTTTATTCACAGTAATTTCACGGAAGGGTGGGGGAGGGGTGTTAGGGTTGGATATGTAATAAAGATTCTAAGTGAAGGACTAATAACTTTTCATATATGGGGCATCCAGTGTACTGCAATGACTCCTGATTAAGGCCAAAATGGTGTTTTTTTCACAAAGAATATTCACCAAGAATCCTCTTACATAAAGCTGTGTTGAAAAGTGTAAGTTATGTCTCTTTGGTTAGGGACATAGAACATTGATGGTAAAGGCATGTTATCATGTCCGGTAATCCAACTTACTCCAAGAGTTCCAAAGGTTTCGGTTCTTTTGGACTGAGTCCTCTTACACAATTGTGTCTTGATCCAATATATTAGGTACAATAATGTTTTGGGACTTGGAATAATGTTGAAAGGGGGGGGTGCAGTGGCCCCCTCCTCAAAGTAACTCATCCACAACTTTGTTCTTGCAAACTTCCACTCAATGTCTGCATGGTCCTGCAACCAGATTTGAGTACATTTGAAAAACATGTAGTGGGTAAGTGTTGTAACAGTTTTTTCTTATAAGTGTATGATCTCATGTACTCACAGCAATATGCTGGTAGGAGTTGTTCATCATGGCTATGAGCATGTTGAGGAGTACTACCAGGGAAATTATGTTGTATGTGCCGAACATGGTGGCTCCAACAAATTCTGTAAACTGGTGGTCTGGATCCACATTGGTCACATAGAGGCTGATCAGTCCGAAGATAGACCAGAAAAGGGATTGCAGGGTCTCAAACAACCTACAAGAGATTTGAAAGTGTTATAAATGTTCTAGACAGTGCCCATGAGTGTCAATGGGATTAGATGGCGAGCATCATATATATTATATTATATATTTTGAAGTCCTGCCACATATGTTCAATTTGATTTAGGTCTAGACTTGGCGTTGATCATTCAAACACATGAATATGCTTGGACAATTAGCATTCTGTGGGTATTTGTCTACTTTAAAGTTTGGGGCTGTAACATGCACTGTAACAGCTACTACATATTGCACAATAATTTTAAGTAATAATTTACGAACCTAGACAGGAGTTTCCGTTTCTCTTAAAAACAAAAAGCTTTTCACACATGTTGCACTCAGCAACAGCTTACACAGAAAAAAAGGACTTTTTATCACACTTATTTTCACAGTATCACACATTGGCTCTACACATGCACTAACTTACGTGGAGAAAGCGTTGTTCTGCTCTACACAGCGGATCCCTTTGCACTTTCCTTTCTCTTCTGAAGCCTTTGTCTCATAGTAAAAGTACAGCTGGTTAAGCCCATTAGCAAATGCCAGGAGAACCTGAAGAAAGACCAAATGTCAAATATACTGTCCCACTGTGCAAATTTACTGTAAGGCTCCAGTTTGTGTTGAAGCATTTGTTGGGTTTACCAGACAGTAAATAAAAAGGAACTTCAGAATATCCAGCAGCATTCGCCCAAGTGAAATCTGCAGAGGCCCCAGATGGGAATTAGCGGTGAAAAGGGAGATGAGGCGCAGGGAACTGAATATGTTTGCTATGGCAAACACTGCCTCAGCAACTAAAGTGGGGTGCCACATCTCCCACTGGTTCCTGGGTTTGGTACCACTGTACTGAATATGGAAGAAGGAAGGATGGAATAGGAGGTAAAGATGACAAACCATGACAGTGCTACTATAATACTGATACAAATGACTACCTTGGTGTAGGCTACAATCTTGAGGGATATAGTGGCCAGGTAAAGAGAGTTCATGACGAAATCCATCAGGTTCCACCAGTCATGGACATAATCCTGGAAACCACCATCCCACATTTGCTTGATTTCAGCCCAAATAAATCCTAGGACAAGACATAAAGAGGATAAAATGTTGGGGTCTGACTGACAGAGTGACGGGTGTGTAGTGAGAATGAATATAGAAGATCCTGTAAATAGTACAAGCATTAACATTTATTCTTTAGATATAGTGCCTGACAAAAATATTCCCATCCCCATAGCTTTTAACAATTTGTCATGTTACAATCTGAAACTTTAACTTAATTTGTAGCAATTTAATGTGATGGACCACTGTGAATTTGATTTGGATAGAAGGCTTTTGATGTGCAATTGTATTCAGACCCATTTACTTTGATGTCTCATAACAATTTCCAGTGGAAGGCAAGAAGAGCATGAATAAGCATAAACAAAGGTCCATGTTAACTCTGGAGGAGCTTCAGAGACCCACAGAAATCTATCAGCAGTACATGTTTCAGTTGACAAAAATAATGTAGGGGACATACCAAATATATCTAAGAAGAGGTTCTGATCAGATAAGAGTAAAACTTAATTTTATGGCCTACATGTAAAATGCTATTTGTGGTGGGAAACTAACACTCAGCTGTGTTTTCACCATGAAAACACCACCAGTTGCACCAAAATCTGTGGCCAGAACAGAAAACTGATGCTGAGAAATACTCTACATCCAGTGTGACAGTGCTTGATCTATCTTTGAGACAAAATTGACCAATACAAAGATCCAAAAGACTTGAAGCTATAAATAGCTATAAATAGAGTGATAGGTGCTTCCTAGGGTAATATTACATTTGCAAGACACTGGATTAAAAACCAACACAAGGGCTCTAAAGTATACTATCAGTGTCATTGTGCTTATGCACTCGGCGAACCACTCTAAACCACTGTTATACTCACCCAGCACCCAAGGTAGTATCATCCACTCCACAGTGGTCGGTGGAGGACCCTGTCGGTCCTGCCTGTCTTGTTCTGTGGTGACAATGTGCTGGGAGGCAAGCAACAGCAGGAATAGAAAGGTCAGGTAGGATGCAGTGTGGCAGATAAACTTGATGAAGGGCTTGCGGATGAAGAGACCATAGCGGCTCTTGGGTGCGATGAGGTAACAAAGGGCAAAAACAGGGTAGAGGAGGCCAATAAAGACACAGGTGATGAATTTTCCTGCCCAGTGGCGCCGCCTCCACCCAGGAAACTCGTCGTACCACCTCGAGGCCAGGAGCTGCTGACAGTTTGGTTGAGCCACAAACTGAAACAAAAATCCGGAAAGAGGAGAAGGTTAGATTTTGTTCTCATCTACAGACATAAAAAATGTCCCAGAGGATCTTTTCATGCATTATTCCAAAGTAGGACAGCAGCATGTAAGCCTGCAAAGAGACTGCTTTCTCCCGTAGGCTGTTTTTCTGGTTTCCCATAATATAATGCACTGGTAATCATGTGCCAAAATTAGCAACTGCAGCAAACTTGAGCAACAAATAAAGGAATGAGAAGTGTTATTGAAGTGAAACCAGTGATGGGGTGGTCGTCTACATACAAATTTAAAGAGGTTGCGATTTTCAGAGAAATAAAGCTGTAATCCCAACAATATTCTCTGCTCACAGAAGTATAGGTTTCTCATCCAGAGGAACATACGGTATTTTTTTTTTTTTTCAGAGTGGCTAAAAATGAAATGTTTCCTTTGCCTGCTTGTCGTATTGCAGTGCTTTAAATATGTGGGTGCAAAGTAAAAGATTTGAAGGTAAATGTCTTCTTAATATGAATTTAAATTGCATTATTCAGAAACAAAGGTAAACAGTAATTAAACAGTAATTTTCTAAAGATATTGAGTGTTCTTTATGGACCAGCAGGCATATTTGCAAACATTTATGTAGATTCATACTATATTGTAAAATATTATGCTGAGTATTTATATCAAAATACTGACTGACCCTGGTGGGTTCCAATTCATTAATTCTGCAGCTTTGTTTCCATGGGAACCACAGACCCCCTTATCTGTGTTGGGGTATGAAGCAGAAGGGCTTATATTCCTCTGCTTCAGCTACAATAATGGTGCAAAGCATGACATGGAAAGGGAGAAATGTTTTTCAAGATTAGACAAATTTGATGAACAAATGAGAATATGTGCAATCTACAATAACACTAAAATTTTAAGATAAATGAAATGTAAAGGAAAGGAAAAAAGGTTCCAGCTGATTTCTTTTATTTACACATCTCCTTTAAGTATCCTCTTACATAAGTTATATAAAAAACTTATTAACTTGCACCCAAAGTCTGAAAAATACATCTGGGTCTTGTAATGAAGACCATTTAGGTCAGAAAGCAATTACATAAATTCTTGTATTGAAACTTTAAAAATAGCTGTTTTTGGCTCTTTAAAGAACGTCTTATTCTTGTGTTAAAACATGTTTTTATGGTAAGTTTAGTGGCAAAAGTGAATCTTGCATTTGCAAATACTACGTTTGATTTTTAGATTTCATCAGAGACAAGTTCACAAGTCATTTTTTCTAAGTCATGTCTCAAATCTAATAACTAAAATATTCTCACATTGGATGCATATCACCCTGTCTCTCGCGTAATGATTGCTTGAGATAGGAACCAGCTTCCCCGCGACCCTGCAAGGATAAGCAGCATAGATAATGGATGGATGCATTTCATCTCGTCTCCCTATAGACTGCACTGCTGCATACAGAATTCAGTTTGAGAGTAAATGTGTGGTGATTATTATGTTGCTACAGCCAACATAAACAGGTTTGTTATGAACCATTAACAGCTCTGGCTAATAAACCAAACACACCCCTAAGCAGCAGAATCTCTGCAGTTCTGGTGAAGCTTCAGTTGATGGCTTATTCATGGTTGCTCAGTGATAGCATTTAATAAAGAGGAAGAAGCAGCTGTCACCTCCTTTTGCCATCATGTGCTGTCAATAAACATTAAAGATCAGCCCTTAGTACCTCTCATAACATTAACATAACAATCACTTATTTGCATATTCTACAATAACTTTTCCTCAAATGGTCTGCACTTACCTGCCCACTTTCAGCTCCAATTACACAAGACAGATTGTTTACGAGACTTAAGTCGCAGAGCTCGAGTCTAAATTGGATCTAAAGTCTTTAGAGCACAACTCCAAGTTAAGTCTGAGGTCTATGTTTTTACCACCTAATACAACTCCAGTGAAAGCTGCAGGTTATAGTTAGCATTTCTGACTTGCATGTATCATTTATTGCCAATTTCTAACAAACAAGTAGTTATCAGATTCTAGATAAAGACAGACAAGTAAAGTAGCAGGTAGATTTTATGTAGATTTTTTTTATGTCCCCAGTGAGAGAGAGTCTAAACAAGTTAACATCAATGTGATGGTGAAGTTTATTTTGCCTGTTACAGCCACTTAGTGAAGCTTGCTGCAGTAGAGTGCCAAATTTGGCTACGGTGGCTGTTTCACAAAACTAAAGTCCAGTTGGAAAACTGCCTCTTAACAAAGCATCTGTCGACTGTCATCTGTCCATAACTGCTCATAGAAAAGTGCTTTGTGCCTTGTGAGTGCAGATGTTTTCAACCTTGGTGAGGACAAGTTTAACTGCAGCTTTCCAGACATAGAGTCTGCCTAAGCTTTCTTACCTCATTTATAAAGACAAACAGTGAAAAGCATATTTGTTTTTTGCAAAGATCTGTCATATAGAAGATGGCCATATTTATTAATTTTGGAAACCAACAGGTATACTTTAGTATAAAAAAATTGCTACCAAAAAGAAAGATTTTTTCGGTCAGTGTCTTCATGTGGATGCTTAAGTTTCTTCAAGAGAAGCATACACTTCTGATTAAAAAAACATGCAATCACAACTGCATTTTTAGCATTACAGAGCACATTCTGTGGAATAGAGGATCATTAGTTCAGTTTCATAATATTAGACTTTTTAACAGTCAATTGTGTGCATTTGTTTTTGCATTAGTGTGTTATGTGTGTTTCTTTACACTGCATTAACTTTTCTCAGAAGACCCAACTTCTGCACACTGCTTGTCTTGACTGCACAGTTTCACAAGGTAAACTAAATGATGCTAAAAATGTAGCTTTAAATGTTAAAATGTTCTAATGTTTTATTATTATAGTTTTTTGGAGATCATGGCATCTATTCCCTATTACTTACTTTTAGTCAAACAAAGTCTTGACCTCAGGGTGCTCATATGTTTTCAAGTCATGCCCTAGGATCATGATAAATAGCTGTACTGTATGTTCTGTATAATGTAATGGAATATATTACATTGGTAACATCCAGATCAATGTACATACCTGTACATATTTCTTTCTGTATCCTTATTCATTATATCCCTATAAGCTCAAAATCTATATTTTATATCCGTACACTGTGAATGTACGGACATAACCGAACTAAAGACAAATTCCTTCTTTGTGCACACAATCTTGGCCGGAAAAAAAAACAATTAATTCTGATCCTGATTTTGAAAAAAAAATAACATTTAGCAGAGCTGTTGATGAGAGGATATTAATCATGAAATCATGAAAATTAAAACATGTTTTTAGTGTTCTAAATGGCAATTCACTTGCATGAGTATTTTACATCTGTACTGGGATCAAATGCATCTGTCACACCCCCTGTTATTCTCAAAAAGTTGACATTATTTAGATGGACTTGTTAAGAGAGAATTTTTCTACATCAAAGCACTAAAATAAATGCTTTATTGGTTCATTAAGACTGCTTTTAAAATGCTCAAACCCTTAATTGCAGTTTTTATGAAAAATCACAAGAGGGCAACATTAAACTACAGAATATAAAACTGATGTCATTTCTCATAGTACCTCTGATGATTTTAAGCATTAAAGAGAAAGCTAATTTTATTCCTACTTAGATTTCAAGAATGCTCACCCACCTTTTTGCTAGTATAACAGTAGAAACATATCTAAACTACAGAAAAACCCTTAAGCATGTTGAGCAATGGATGTAATCAGGACATTCATTTTTTGTCTTAATGATAAGATTGATCTTATTTAAACCCTGGCTGCTTAAAAAAGGCACAGAGTGCTGTGTGAGCTTAGTTGCTCCTGTGGAGATTTGTCTTCAGATCATTATGAGCTCCCTTTCGAAACCCTGGAAGCACAACAGAGTAAACAACGACAACAACAAAAACTAAACGGAAATGTGAGAATAAATACAAAATAACTAAATTCTGTGCACTCAGCGCGCACACAGTAAGGGTTAATTGGCAGACATTTCCTTGATTTTTAGGAGGGTCAGTCATGACTCACTGCCACACTTATAAAGACCCTGCCACATAAAATAAATATCTCACATTCAGGCTGTGTATAGTCCCAATTATAAATGCTTCTGTATTTGTCTGGAAAAATGGTGAAAGAGAAAAGTAAACATAAAAAGGGGAAAAATGCTCTTTGTAATAATAGGCCTTTTAAAGGCCAATTAAAGGTTCGCCCTTGATATGTTAAAGGAGAAAACCCCTATTTGCTGGATAGATGAGGAGCCAAAAAATTCTGTAGGACGACCTTTCTTTGTTGTGTGTCAGTGTGTTGGGGGTTAGTGATGTTATGCACAGGGGTGGTATTGTTCTCAGGAAACAATAGCAGAAAGTGTTGCCTTTAGGCAATTTTTCACTTCATTCAGAATTTTTTCTCTTGATTTTTTTGTTTTAAAGTGTCCTGTCTGGCAGAGTGGCACACAGAATTGGTGTCTGAGTATCAAGTAAAAGCCCAACAGATTTACTTTTACAAGTGAAGCATCATGGCTTTTGCTATAGTATAGCATTTGATATATGTCTAAGAATTCTTTATTAGAAAGTGCTGTGGGTTTTTTTTATATTATGAACACGGAGATGGAAAATAAAGGGGAAAAAAGATCAAAAGAGGTAGGGAAAAAAGTTAAGAAGGAGAGAGTCAGTTGAAGATACAAGAGAGGAAGAGAAAAAAAATAAAACATCCCAGTCCGCCTCCACACCCACAGGACGGCAGAGAGAGAGGAAAAAAAACAAAAACAATAAAACAAACCAAATAATACAAAAGGAGAACTACACAACCACAACCCACAAATAGATATAACTACAATAACAGCGTCACTGAAAAGCTCATGGTTCTGATTATTACAAGATCTAGTTATGGTAACCTCAGCCCAAGAATGCATCTGTAAACACCGGAATCTCCACACCTGTGCGTGTGTGTGTGTGTGTGTGTGTGTGTGTGTGTGTGTAGGTGTGTGTGTGCGCGTGTGTGTATGAGCATGCTGGTGGATATAAGGTTTACAAGTGTTCAATAGCTGGTGTGAGAAGCCTCCGATCTGCCTCCCAGGAATCGACGCAGACATGAAGGAGATCGGAGCCATATATAGCCAAAGGACCTCCAGAATAAATCCCTCACACCGCAGAGCACCAAGATCAATCATCCAACCAAGGCCAATCAAATCCACCAATGAACTGACTGAGCATGAAACATGCAGAGCAGGCGATCAAGTGGAGACGACGGACCTGACCCCAGCAGAGCCACACGACAGCTAGCACCAAACAATGCCCAAACAGGCCCCTCCCAAAGAGCCACCCCGGCCAACGACGCTGCAAGAAAAACATCGGCCAGGCACATCGGCCAGCCGATAAACCGGTACACCAAGGCCCAACCAGGGAGGCACCAGTGATGAACCAACATGCTCCCGAGCCCCCAGCCCCGGACACCGATAGCCACCAATGCACCAGCAGGCAGAGGCATAAGTCACTGGCAGGGAGTGATGGAGGAGAAATACGCCCCCCCATTTGGTGAGAAGCCTGAGATGCGCCAGGCAAGGGCGGGCCCAAGATCCAACCTGACGGATATACAGGAACAAAAAGACACAGTCATACGTTCCATCCCTCTTAGGCACATACATTCTTATCTGCACACCTAGACAAACACAAGAATGGACTCATACTCCCCATACACACTATACTCTCAGGTCCAGGTACCGATACTCCAGCAGAGCAACCAGCAACCAGCTCCCAGAACCAGGAGGTGAACCCCTACCCTCTAGGATGCAGACAAGCAGACCGCCAAAGCCCACACAGTAGCGAAGCAGCCCACTAGCCCAGGCCTCCGACTAGACCGCCTGTTCCTCCTATCAGACCCGAACCCTTGATGGCCAACCCTGAACAGGGGTGTGGAAAGACCCCTAGCCTCCCTCCTCCCGCTCAAGTATGGTGTTGATCCGTGTTGTTATAATGTGCATTTAAAACAGAGGGGTGGGATGTGGGGAAGGCAGCCACACACCCCCATCCCCCACCACCCATTCACATTTGCGTTAAAGTCTGAGCTCAAAACCTTTTATACACCATAAACCCTTCGCTTTCTCTTCATGTGAACAAGAGTTTACTACAGAAAGATACTTTTTGAATGTGAAGCAGAAGAAAATCTTTGCAAGTTTTGTTTGCACACACTAAACGGGGAACAGAACGGAAATGTGCTCTAAGCCGAATTACCAGCGAGTCATTTTAAAACAGAGAGTAAACATGCTGGTGCTAGTATAGAAATTCCACAAGATGCTCCATATGTAAACATTGTCAACAGGAGCAAGATGGGACTTATTTGAAGATTGTATGTTCTGAATAAAACATATGTTTAAAAACTCCTGTTGGGACTAAATATATATCACTGTCAAGGAAAAAAATAAAATTAAGACTGAGGCCCAGAAGGTCATTTCTGAATTAAGTGAGTCACATTGTCAATGCTAATGTAGTTGGTTATCTCACTGTGCATGCATAGGTATTTCCAATCAAGTATCAAACTGGTTGATTCCCTCCTCATATCCTTAAAGGAATATTCTAGTGTAGCACTTTTATTTGTTTATTCTCAATATATTCTGCAATCAGGCTCACTGAAAATAAATTTAAAAGGTTATAATGCAGCAAGAAAGTATACTTTTTACATAAATTCCAAAAGAAATCCGCTCATCAGACTACACAAAAATCTAAAGTAACTTTTCTGTATTCAAATGTTCTATAAAATATTAGAAACTGGGAGATGATGAAAATAATATTAAAAGGAACATCGGGCAGGATTTGTAAAATAAAATAAACATCCATGTCCAGATTTTTAATGCTGTTGGGTGATGAAGCGTTATAAACCAAAAATAATGAGCCCACCAATGTATAGTTCCATTTTCTTAAACTGGCTGTGTGCTGCAAAATGTGCTGCAGTTCGGGGCCCGAATTTCCCGCGCTGTGGCGGTGTGACGTCAATTGACACTGCTTGCGTGTTCTCGACAGCTTTAAAAGAGGAAGAAAAGTGGTTGCAGACCTCCATTGATTCAATTGTGAGAATGGATTCTTCTGCAACTGGAAAACGACTCACAGCCCACTAAAAAGAGGCACTAAGAAAAAGAAGTATGTCACTGTGAAGAGGTATGTTTTTTTTGTGAAGTGTTTGTGCGCGCTCCCTTGCGGGTGGCTGCAGTTACTTGCAGCGCCGCCCGCGTCGCTCGTGAGTTTTGTTTCTTCATTCTGTCCCATGCTCCTTTAAGGAACATATAACAATCATTAACCAGAAAACAATATGAATCTCTAGAATGACTTGACTATTAATTGTCTCCAGACAAATCATCTTTGCTGGACAATTTATCATTTGAAAAGGGCAACTGGATAGATCGTTTCCCAAAACAGGACATAGTCCTCTCCATCAAAGTCCTGCTACTTCTGAGGGACAACACAAAGACGATGCTATTGAAAGGCATACTGGCACATCTTTAACACATTTAATACTCTCCTGGAGAAAGTAAAAGGCTAGAAGATATACATATATACAGGTACCAGGGAAAATGTCTCCTTACAATTTGCAGAAGAGGTTTATTACCTTCTGTTCTGTCTTTTGTAAGTTTATAGAGCAAGACAGTTTTTATAAACTGCCCCAAAGCCCCCTCTGGTGGTTGTTCTGGTGTATTGTTCTTTGTTACTGTGTAAGGAAAATAGAGGACGCAGAAAAATCCAAGATGGCGGAATGTAGTGCCGTAGTATTATTTTTTAAGCCGATACGGACTGCTAAAACGTTCTTGCTTTGGACGAGATTTGTCCTTTTACGATGGTCATAGAGAAGCCAATGGTCAGAGGCCATTCTTCAATAAATCAGCACACAAAAGAAACAAAGTCTGTTTATTGGAGCATCGTTATCTTGCTGTCTAGCTGGTGAAAATTAGGAAACTCAGGGCGAGGACAGCATAGCTTCATTAAGATGACAGAACATTGCCTATCATCACGGCCACCTGTACATATGCCATTTAATTAGTTTTTGTCACTAACTGCATTCATCTTTAAGTGTGTGTGTGTGTGCATGTTAATTATGCAATATAACTAGGATGAAACAGTTGTAAATTAAGACTCCTCCAAAAGGTGCCTCTACTCTGACAGCCAGACAGAGCTCCCAGAAAAGAAAAGCATAGTAAAATTCAAATTGCCCCTGGGAGTAATGTGCTTGTTTCTTCATATTTTGCTACACATATTGCTGGACATTTCTGCACTAGAATACCAATTTAACACATTTTATTGGCTTGCTTCCCACATCCATCCTTCATTATACCGCAAAGAATCGTAACTGATGCATTAATGGTAAGGTTCCATGCAAACATTTTTTTTCACTTCCTAAGCAATTAACAAGAAAATATGCAGCAAAAGTACAAAAAGTGTGAATTTTTTTAATTTTGTTTGCATACTTATTGTTCTGGCTATCACGAAAGTAATATATATTGCGACAGAAATAAAAGCCGCCGGGAAAGCAGAAGTCAGTGGGCTTTAAGAATTGACATAGTTTCGGACCTATTATTGTTAAAATGAACTTGAAAGATAATAGGGGTCCAATTCAAAACAATGTTCACATTTCAATGTTTGATCTATTTATGTATCCCTGGAAAAAATATTTAATTGGATTTTACAAACAAAAAAAAAAAAATTTATTCATTAAAGAAAAAATAACTAAAACCATTTCCTAGCTAAAGAAAAAGTTAGGGAACCCCCACCTTGGTCTACAGGTGAAACTCAAAGAATTTGAATATCGTCCAAAATTGTATTTATTTTATTAATTCAACGTAAAAGGTGAAAGTAATATAGGAAAGGTGAAAGTAATGTATATAGTAGTATATAATATAGACGCATTACATGCAAAGCAAGATATTTCAAGCCTTTCTTTGTTGTAATTTAGATGTTTATTGCTTACAGCTTATTAAAACCCCAAAATTTAAATCTCCCAAAATTTGAATATTACATGAAATCAATAAAACAAGGATTTTAAATAGAGGGATGTCGGACCTCTGAAAGGGATAATCATTTGTATGTTCTCAGTACTTGGTTTGGGCTCCTTTTGCATCAATAACTGCCTCAATGCGGCATGGATGCTATCAGTCTGTGGCACTGCTGGGGTGTTATGGAAGACCAGGATGATTCAGGCCTTTAGCTCTTCTGCATTGTTCGGTCTGATGTTTTTACATCTTTCTCTTGGCAATGCTCCTTAGATTCTCTATGGGGTTTCAGGTAAGGTGAGTGTGCTGGGCAGTCAAGCACAGTAATCCCATGGTCATTGAACCAGGTTTTGGTACTTTTGACAGTGTGAGCAGGTACTAAGTCCTGCTAGAAAATAATGTCAGCATCTCCATAAAGCTCGTCTCCAGAAGGAAGCATGAAGTGCTCCAAAATTTCCTAGTAGTTGGCTGCATTGATTCTGGACTTAATAAAGCACAGTGGACCAACACCAGCAGATGACGTGGCTCCCCAAATCCACACACCCTGTGGAAACTTCACACACGATTTCAAGCATCTTGGATTGTGTGCCTCTCCATTCTTCCTCCAGACTCTGGGACTTTAGTTTCCAAATGAGATCCAAAATTTGCCGTTCTTTTTTCCTTTAGCCCAGGTAAGACACTTCTGACGTTTGTTATTCAGGAGCGGCTTGACAAGGAATACGACATATGAAGCCCATGTCCAGGGTTCGTCTGTCTGTTGTGGCCCTTGATGCACTAACTCCAGCCTCAGTCCGCTTCTTGTGAAGGTCCCCAACACTTTTGAATGGCCTTTTCCTGACAATCCTCTCCAGGCTGCTGTCATCCCTGCTGCTTGTGCACCTTTTCCTTCCACACTTTCCCCTTCCACATAACTTTCTATTAATCTGCTTTGATACAGCACTTTGGGAACATCCAACTTCTTTTGTAATTACCTTTTGAGGCTTTCCCTCCTTATGAAGGATGTCAGTTATGGTTTTCTGCACAACTGTCAGGTCAACAGTCTTCCCCATGATAGTGATTTCTACTGAACCACACTGAGAGACCATTTAAAGGCTCAGGAACCCTTTGCAGGTGTTTTGGATTAATTAGCTGATTAGACTGTGACACTTTGAGACTAAAATATTAAACCTTTTCACAGTATTCTAATTTTCTAAAAGTTTGGATTTGGGGTTTTCACAAGCTATAAGCCATAATCATCAAAATTATAACAAATAATGGCTTGAAATATCTCGCTTTGCATGTAATAAGTTTATATCATATATTAGTTTTACCTTTTAAGTTGAATTACTGAAATACATTACCTTTTGTAAGATATTCTAATTTTTCGAGTTTCACATGTAATTCTCTTGACCAGAAATGGCTTCAGTGAAACTTTTTGTAGTCATGTATTTTCCTAGAATGCTGTATTTGTATTTGGTTTATTTCTTTGTTGTTTTTTTTTGTCAAAAATGGCTTCTGCATTAGTATCCAAATAATTCAGTTCTATACACATCAGTTCAAAGAATATTTTTCCACAGGTCCTGGTTTTTATTAGCCTAGAAATGTAGACAAACCATGCAGTAGCAAAGATTTTGGTCTGCAGGTCGGTCAACCATTGGTGGCTAAGTGTAGGCCGGGCCAATCACAGTGCTCTATCTTTGTAAATGATAAATGGCCTGTACTTGTATTGTGCTTAATTTAGTCCTTGAGGACCTCAAAGCGCTTCACAATAAAACCACCCATTCACACACACACACACACACACTGGTGATGGCAAGCTACATTCCAGCCACAGCTGCCCTGTGGGACACTGACAGAAGTGAGGCTGCTGAACACCGGGCCCTCTCACCACCACCAGTAGGCAGAAGGGAGAAGTGTCTTGCCTAAGGACACAACGACTGAGACAGATGGAGCTGGGGCTTGAACCGGCAACCCTCCGGTTTCAAGACGAACTTTAACTCCTGAGCCAAAGTCACCCCTTGTAGAGAGATGTTTGGTGTGCTTAGCACCATTAGGGCAATTTATTTTTGTTTTTGCTTTTTTTTACGATGACTGCAGATCTGTGGCGGAGCAAAACAACAAAGGTGACTGAGGAATGGTCTGTGGTCGGTACACCAGATATTCTCATGTTTTTCTGACAAAAGCCACAGAATGATGTTGATGTTCGATGCCATGACTGTCTAATCCTTCTTCTTCGATCGTGTATGGCGGACTGCACCATTGACCGATTTCCATCGCTATGAATACGTCTTGTTCTTCATTACTGATTGGTCCTAGCGCTCTCCAATTGTGTGCAGAGACAGTTTGAAAGACAACAGTAGATTCCGCCCCTAGGACTAATTTTGTCAATGGGTCATGGCCAAACTATATATTTATATATATACAGTAGGATGGCTCGCCAGGCTAGGTCTTTACATATTCTCTGCCAAACTTTGGTATGCTCTTTATGTTTTTTCTCAGACAGTAAAGGGTTCCTTTAAGCACACCTTACATGAAATTAAGACATGTGCTGTCTCTTTCTGGTTTTACAGGCATGAACCTTGTCATCACTAGAAGTAACAGCATGTGATAGATATTTTGGAGACTTCTTTCAACATGTTGAAGTCTCCTCCCTCGTTGAACGTGCTTGGTGGACAGACCAGAGCAGCTGTTTTTAGTTGTGTTCTTCTCAACAAGTTCCCTAATATGGAATGCTTGATTTAAAAACACTTTTGACCTCTTTAGACGCTGACTTTAAAACAGAATCATAAGCTGCCACTATCTTTTTTCTTTTTACAGCTCTTTGATCTTACCATAGTGTGCATTAATATTATTATTTAATATTACTCTAGTTTCTCAGTTTGTTAAAACTTTGATTAAATGTCCAAATGTGTTAGAAAAACACACAGGCTGTAGCAAGGTTTTTAAGATTTTTCTCATGACTGCACATTTCTTTGGCTGTTTGTGTCATGAAAACAACCATGAAGAGCAGATAACGTTCCAACAGCGATCAATGGAAAACACAAAATGGAGTAGCAAAGCCAGTGCTTTAGGGAAAAAGCCAAAGTTAACTGCAGTTTGAGTGCATATTGCTCTATTTAAAAGGCTACAGTAGGATCTACAACACCTGGGTCACCAAAAAAAGAAAAGTTTCAATTCTTACTAATAACAGTTTTATGTTTAACCATACCTCTTTTTGATGGTACTTGATTGCTAGTTTGAGTCTTGCAAGATCATTATTGCCTTCCTCTTCCAGTAAGTTGGCATCGTCTCGGTAGTTAAGGATCATTTCCAGCTCTCTGGAGCTCCTTGTTTGGTCAAGGAGGTCTTTAGCAAACTGTTTACACTGGTGAGAAAGCTCCTCATACTCAGATTTGAACTCATTCTCCACCTGAAAAAGCCAGGTAGAGAATGCATACAAAATATAAATGTGATCCAAAATATCAGCTAATATAGATTAATAAAAACAGTAAAAAGAGATTTAGCTTCTTGAAAGAATTGATTGTAAATTAAACTTTGCTTCTTTGTGTTTTTTCACAATTTGTCATATTACAACCACAAACATCACAGCATTTTATTAGGATTTTGTGTGATAGACTACTACATGGCTTAAAAAATGTTTTCCTAACAAATACAAATCTAAAAAGTATTTCATGCATTTGCATTCATACACCTTTACTATAGTAATCATAAAAACCCCTGCAACTAATTTAGTCAATGCTTGTTCAAAAATGAGGGAAAAATGGAACGGGAGATCAATGGATGGATTGGTCTGCAGTGACGCGAGCACTGTACCGCTCTGTCATGGTGAAGAGAAAGCTGAGCTGAAAGGCGAAGCTCTCGTTTTACTGTTTAATCTACGTTCCTATCCTCATCTCTGGGTAGTGACTGAAAGAACGAGATCACAGATACAAGTGGCTGAAATGAGTTTCCTCCACAGGGTGGCTTGGCTCTCCCTTAAAGATAGGGTGAGAAGCTCAGTCATCCAGCTCAGAGTAAAGCCACTGCTCCTACACATTGAGAGGAGTCAGTTGAGGTGGCTGGGACATCTGGTCAGGATGCCTCCTGGATGCCTCCCTGGTGAGGTGTTACGGGCATGTTCCATCATGAGGAGACCCAGAGGAACCCCCAGGACATGCTGGAGGGACTATGTGTCTTGTCTGGCCTGGAAACGCCTTGGGATTCCCCCTGAGGAGCTGGCCCAAGTGGCTGGAGAGAGGGAAGTCTGGGTCTCTCTGCTTAAGCTGCTGCCCCCACAACCCAACCTCGGGTAAGCAGAAGAAAATGGATGGAAGGATGTGTCATTTTATCTCAGAAAAAATACAACAGTTTTGTGAAGGTCTCAGAGGTTAATGAAGACCAAGGAACACGGCAACAGGTTCGAAATAAAATTGTTAAGAACTTTAAAAAATACAATTTGCTTTAAACATCTCATAGATAACTTTTCGGTCCATCATCTGAAAACAAGAGTATGCCACAACGAAAGACCTACCAAGATATAGACAATCTCCTAAATTTACAGGACAGGCAATGAGAGCATTAACTGACCAAGCAGCCAAGAGGTACATGATAACTGTCCAGGGGCTTCAGATGTTTACAGCTCAGGTGGGATAATTTTCTTAGGAGAACTACAAGTTGTGCACCTTACAAATCTGATCTTCTTTGAAGAGTGTCAAACAGAAGACATTTGTTGAAAGGAAGCCATAAGAAGTCTCATTAGGTTTTTGTGACAAACCATGTGGTGATCATAACAAATGTGTAGGGAAAGTTACTCTAATCAGTTTAGACCAACATGGAAATTGATGGACATCTTCCGTGGCCCCTGTGTGTTTCAGAAAACAAATAGTGCACTTTACCTTGAACACACCATTCCAACAGTGACACATGGTCATGGTCCATCATGCTGTGAGAATACCTTCCTTAAGTAGGGACAGGAAAGCTGGTCAGATTTGATTGGAATATGGACGGAGCTAGGCCTGCATGGTTGCAAAGTTAGTAGCACTGTTGCTTTGCAGCAAGAAGGTCCTGGGTTCAAATCCCAGCCTGGGGTCTTTCTGCTTGGAGTTTGCATGTGTTCTAGGTACTCTGGGTACTCCGGTTTCCCTTTACAGTTCAAAATATGACTGTTGAGTCAACTGATTACTCTAGGCTGCAACAGACTAGAGACCATTTTGGGCCATGCTTCAAGAGGACAATGCCTCTAAACATACAGGAACAATTAAATGGCCAATCTCAAAGCATATTTATGTGTTAGAATGTCTCAGTAAAATGACCCAAGCTCTGACTGAGCTTGAGATATGTGCAAACTGGTGGAAATAATACCCCATAAATATTTGCAGTGTCAATTACGGGAAGAGGTTCTACAAAGTACTGAACAAGTGGGGCTGCATATAAATGTACTCCACAGTATTCAGACTTAGATTTGTCATAGTAGTGGCTGTAATCTGACAAAATGTGAAAAAGATCTTGTCAAAAACTTGTCACTAAAGTTAGAAAATATTGTTTCATGGATTCTTAATTTCAAAAACATATTCCATCTTTTATTGACATGAAGAAACCATTATGCTTTTGACTCTACTACAATTTATAAAAAATACTTTTGATAATGAGCCAAGCATGCAGAGTTAAAGATTACTTACAAAATTACAGAATTTCTAAATGATTCATCTTTAGGATTATTTACTACAGTACATTTAGCTCAGTGCTTTAAAAAAAATTCACAGGCGAATGTTTGTCTGATAATACGATTGGGAAAGGACACATGGTTAATTAATGAGCATGCTGCCAATATTTCAGGTCTTTATAGTCTAATTTTAGTAACGTGTGTCTCAGCTTAGCAAACAGCTGTGTCTCTCCTCTCCTCACCTTACTGAGCTCCTGAAGCTCCCAGCTGAGTCTGAATGCAGTGAGAAAGGGATCTTCGCTGGAGAGCGCAATTAGAGAGGGACTCGATAGTGCTTTGTAGATGTTGAGGCGAGACCGGGAGTGCCGCAGGCTGTCCACGTCTGAACTAGACACACACTCCACACAGTTGCAGCGCACCTGCAAGATCAAACAAAGCGTGGACACATTTTAATGAGGCTTCCCTGTGTTTAGTCATGGATCATGATCCCATGTAGCAAAGCAAGTCCAGAATTCATTACATCTGCTAAGCATTGTAATGTCTGGTTATAATATTTAGACACTGCAGTGTGTTACTGACCTTTCATTTATGTGCAAAGTTTGTAATAAATTGGACATTAAAGATAAGAATGGAATAATTACAAAATAAGGTAAGATACTTGTTACACTTACCTCATGTGGCTGGGGCATAGACACACCTTTCTGCACCAGAAGCTTGATAATTTCATAGTTATTGGTGTGTGCAGCAAGGATGATGGGAGTGATGTCAGGGGTGAAGTCAGAAAACTGCTTGTCCAACAAGATAGGGGGGACCTTTCAAGAGAGAGGAGGAAAATAAAACCTTCAATCTCGTATCCATGTCAACAGAAACTTTTCAAGCAGCACATGAGGCCTTGGACTGTAAAGCCATTTAACTCTCCCCAAAACATTTTTTATCATTATTTACAGTGCACTAAAGGAAATAAATTGCCACAATAAAAAAAAGCTGTTTATATCTAAGAGGAATTCTTTTTCACATACAGTGCTATTCAAAACGAAGTTCCCCCTTTATAGATTTGTTTATTTTTGTCACACTTAGATATGTCATAATTAAACACATTTTAATATCCAACACAGCCTGAAAAAAATAAACAAGTTATCCAAATGTAAAAAAGTAAATGCCTAATAACAGGTTGTATTAGCCTAACCCCTGACGACACCACATGGGCAACAACTGCATCAATATGTTTTTATTACTCAAAATTAGTCTTTTCTATTGCTGTGGAGGAGTCTTATCTACTCCTTAGTTGTACATTTTTAATTCAGCCACTTTAAAGGGTTTTCAAGCACTTCCTTGTGTGCTTTGCATCACTGTGCTGCATACCCCAAATACGCTTAATCTTAAGGCCATGAAGTGATGGCCAAATATTCTCCTTCAGGGTTTTCTGGTGTAGTGCAGAACTCATCCATCCATCAATTACAGAAAGTTGTCCAGGTCCAAAACGGCGCATGACCAACACACTATCACTTCCATGTTTGACTGTTGGATGATGTTCTAAAATGCTTTGTTGGGTTTATGTTTTTTTAGACTGACAAGACACATACAACTTCCAAATATCCTGTTTTCGTGTTTTCAGCCCTGTGGTGGATGGACCAGCACCCACCACATAGGTGTTAGTATTTCTTTTGTTTTTCTTTAAATTAAAAAATTTCATTTGTTTACTTGATATAGGTTAAATGTAGTGCACACATTTGATTTGTCTTAAGTGAAAAACAGTTTATTACTTTGTTTGTTTTTGAGTTTCACCCCAGGTGCCCTCAATCCCACAATAATTGAAGGTTGGCCTGCTCCACTGAAGGAGACAACTGCAGGAGGAGCAGCCAAACCTTTACATGGACTTTAGTTTTGTTTCCTTAAAGATTATGATTTAATTTCTTTATTGATAAGATTATTTTTTGTTTAATTTGTTAGTTTAATGGTTTTCTTTGTTTCAACTTAAATTAGTAAATAGTAATTTTAGTTTATTTCTTCTCCCCCATCTGTCTAGTTTAGTTTTGTCCTTCTGCTTAAAACCTCCCCTGAGTGTTTCTTGGGGGAAGAAGAATCCTTGTCAGGCCAGTCAGTCTTTTTTTTTGTCTGTGTTTTAGTTAGTTAACTTTAAGTTGGGCCCAAACAATTTTTGTCCCTCAACCTCTTTTTCAATGTTTGTTGGACTTTTTATCCCTTGTTTTCTCAAAAGAAAAGAAAATATTAGAAAAACAACTTGCAAGTCAAACCACCTTTGTCCTCTGACTAATTGTGAACCTTCACAAGCCCAAAAATATTTTCCTAAAACTCAAGATGTATTTTTTTGGTGGGAGATGGGCCTTTGTGTTTTTTATGCCGGCATTGGCTTGGAACTCTCTCATGGATGCCATTTTTGCCAAGTCTTAACATTAACCTTTACTGAGGCAAGTGAGAGTCTTCCGTGCTTTCTTGTTCTTAGTTGTTTTGTTACCTCCTGGATGAGTCTTCAATGCACTCTTTGAGTATTTTTAGTAGGCTGGCAACTCCCAAGAAAGTTCACCAGTGTTGTATGTTTTCTCCATTTGTGGATGATGCCTTTGTAACTCTTTCCAGGGTGACAGATTCTGTTTGATCTGTTCTTGAATTTCTTTAGTTCATCACATGATGTGTTGTTTTTTTTAGATTCTTTTGGGTGCTTTTTTTGTCAGGCAGGTTCTGAAAGTTATTCCTACGTTCTATGATCAGGCCTGTTTTTGGCTAATCAAACTCAACCAAATCACAGCTACTCTGTGATTGAATAAATGGGGCATTTTCTTTTAACACAGGACCAGGATGGTTTGAATAGTTTTTTTCCATTACTCAGTCCGTCCGTCCATCCATCCATCCATCCATCCATCCATCCATCCATCCATCCTCTGCAGGGTTGTGGGGGGCTGGTGCCGATCCAGGATTCATCGGGCGAGAGGCGGGACATACCCTGGACAGGTTGCCAGTCCATCGCAGCCACCCATACTCAGAGTAATATTCAGAAAATATATTTTTATTTACTTAGATTATTTTTGGCTGATATTAAAATATGTGTGGTTATCTGGATAATATAAGTGTAACATAAAACCCGAAAAAGAACTTCTTAGAAAAGAACTTCGGAGAAAATTATTTTTTCAGGGCACTGTACCTTTAAAAGAATACAATCTTTGGCCAAAGAGATGAGAAAAACGCCCTCTGTCTTAAAACTGCTATTAGGAGTGTAGTCAACAATTCAGTAGAAATATCTGTATTTCACACGTTTCAGAGAAAAACGTGCTCAGAGAAAACCTCATCCAAGCTATCCCTCTTATCACACACTGCAGCAAAGTCCTTCTAGCTATGTTCCTGTCATTCAGGGGAACAAGTGGGCAACAGTCAGTTGGCTCCTTTTGACGTCTTTTAATTGAAGGCCTATTGTCTAATTCCCTGGTGGGAGAGAAAGGGAAGTAATTCAGAGAAATGTGAGATGGGTAAGGACTTTAACTTAAGGCAGACTCATGACAGATGAAAAAGGAGTTCCAGTGAGGAGACATTACTTAGATGAATTTTAAAAAGAGGGGAGTGGCTTGGAAAATATCAGTTTTTCTCTGCTGTTATGAACAGCTATGGAGAAGCTGAGAAAAATTAATTTGAGGTGTGAACACAGCTGTGAAAATGAAAAGCATATGTTTCAAGAAAGCATAATTTGAATTAGAACTTTATCTAAGTAACATGTTTCTAAAAAAAAGTTGTGACAAGCGAATATTGTGTTTCAGAACTTCCCTTAATAAAATTCTGCATTGATTCAAAAGCAAGAAATCCAGCTGTGCTAGTTTAAAAATGAAAAAAGGTTTAACTATCTCTTGTTTGATTAAGGGATTTCAGCTGTTCAACAGATTGGCGCCTCCCTTGAAGTATTTTTGGACTTGAAAGCACCAGATTTTCACTGATCTAGACTGCACTGGTTTCTTTTATTATAAAGACCCGCAGCTTTAATACATGCAGAAAATGATCTATCATGCAGGATGGTGCAAAATGTTGCTTTTCAGTGGCTCTAGCCTGCAAATATAATTCAGCATTAATGGTGCCTTCACAGATGTGCAAATTCCCCATGAAGTGCACTCATACACGCACATTCCATCACGCATGCTGGCTTTTGAACTTTTTTAATGATAACATTGATCTGCACTTTTAATGCCTGGAGAATGTAGCACTCAAGATTTAATTTCTTGGATAACTACAAAGTATTCTTCTTGCTTAACTTAAAAAAGTTGCAAGAATAAACTTAGTCCTGCCATTGCAACTTTACTGAATTAAAATGCTGCATTACAGACACCACTGACAGACCAAGTTAGTAAGTCAGAAACATAAACATGCCTTCATAATTCACTTACTGATATTTTGAAGCGAATAATATAAGGGTCAAGAGAATCACTTGAATTTAATTGTTGGCTTTCTAGTTAACTATGAAACTAAGGGTGTTAAATGCAAAACCGTAATAGTCAAGTTGAAATTTTTTTTCCAGTTTTGTTTTACTGTTTGGCTGGCAATTTAGACAATGACTTCTAAAACTGAACATTACTCATTGACAGCAAAACAAAGCAAGACATAAACAAAACCCATATCAAAAACTATTTAACGCACAAAAGAGCAACAACTATTCATCAAGGCTCATGCGAGGGGTCGGGTATTGTCCCGCTCCAGTGCGTTGTGCCTGCCAGGTGAACCAGATGTTTCCAGCGCTGGCGGTCTTGTGCCAGCTGCTCTGCATTTGCCACGGCAACTCCGAATTGTTGGAGGTCGCCCGCAACGACATGAAGCCATCGTGTTTTCCTCGTGGTCGTCTCCATCCTGCGACCCTCGGGTCAAACTTCAGGATGGTTCTGGTCAGATGGTCCAAAGGGAGGCGGAGAACATGACCTGCCTATTTGTGGTTCAGCATTGGCAGATTTTTGTGTGAAATTTAACTCAGGGCACCACCTTCGTCTTTTATAAAGGAATCTTGAACCAAACAGTCTCTCATGAAGAAATGAATTTGACGGGACAACATAATTGCACAATAGAAGAAATGGTATAGTGCTTTATTTAGTCCCTGAGGACCCCAAAGTGCTTCACACTACATTTAGTCATTCACCCAATCATGCACACATTCACACACTGGTGATGGCAAGCTACATTGAAGCCCCAGCTGCCCTGGGGCACACAGAAGCGAGGCTGCCAAACACTGGTGCCACCGGGCCCTCTGACCACCACCAGTAGGAAGACTGAGACAGACAGAGCAGGGGCTCGAACCGGCAACCTTCCGGTTATGAGACAAACTCCTCACCCCTGAGCCACAGTCGCCCCTATCCCAAAAGATCCCTTAAGGATCACAAACTCCATCCAGAAAAGAATTATGATATTGGTGACTGGGAGCTCTTGGCCATCAAGTTAGCTTTAGAAGAATGGAGACACTGGCTGGAGGGTACAGAGCTCCCGGTGATAGTTTGGACGGATCAAAAAAACATTTCATACATCCAAGCCGCTAAGAGACTTAACCCATGCCAGTATCGTTGGTCACTGTTCTTTTCTAGGTTCAACCTCACCTCATCTCCTACCGTCCTGGCTTTAAAAACATCAAGCCCGATGGTTTGTCATGTCAGTTCCATACAGACGACAGTCCTGAACAAGTCTGCTTCATTCTCCTAGCCTCCTGTTTTGTCGGGGTCCTCACCTGGGACCTGGAAAGGGTCATCAATGAGGCTCAACAGAATGAACCAGACCCAGGTGAGGGTCCCCCCAACCAGCTTTATGTCCCATCTTCAACCAGAGCACGGTCCATCCAGTGGGGACACACATCTAAGTTTTCTTGCCATCCCAGAATCAGTCGCACCATAGGATTTCTCCGTTGATACTTCTGGTGACCGTCTCTAAATAAGGATGTTATTGAGGTAATTTCAGCTTGCCCGTCATGTAATCAGAAGAACCCTAGCCCACAGGGCTTCTCCAACCACTTCCAGTACCCTCTCGCCCGTGGTCCCACATTGCACTAGACTTCGTCACTGGATTACCACCATCCAAGGGTAAGAGAGTCATTCTCACTATCATTGACCACTCTTCAAAAGCCTCCCATCTCATCGCCCTTATGAAATTACCATCCGCCCATGAAACCTCCAAACTGCTTCTCAGTCATGTCTTCTGGCTCCATGGCATCCCATCGGAGATCCTGTCTGACCGAGGGCCCCAGTTTGTTGCACAGGTTTGGAGAGACTTCTGTTAAGCCCTGAGGGCCAAGTGTAAGCTTACTTCTGGTTTTCATCCTCAGACAAATGGTCAGTGTGAAAGACTTAATCAGTAAATAGAAAATGCCTTTCGATGTATATGTGCTCAAAATCCCACAACCTGGAGTCAGGATCTCACCTGGGTAGAGTATGCATACAATTCTCACATCTCATCTGCCACATATTTGTCCCTGTTCGAAATCTCCCTAGGTTATCAACCCTCACTTTTGCCATTCTCACATCCCGATTCCGTTGTCCCTATGGTCCGTGCTCAGTTCAACTCCTTATGATGCATCTGGAACAACACCAAGGCTGCACTTCAACGAACATCCAATTAAAATATTAGAATGGCTGACCGCAAATGCTGTCCTGCTCCTGTCTACACACCTGGATAACAGGTATGGCTCTCTTCAAACGACTTTCAGTTAAAGACTGACTCCAAAAAATGATCCTCCAGGTTTCTAGGTCCATTCCCCATCACTTCAGTCATCAGTCCCACTATGATCAAGCTCAAGCTCCTGTCCCATCTTCGTTTCCATCCTGTATTCCACGTCTCCTAGATTAAACCTGTAGTCTCTAGTCCTTTGTATTCCATCCAATAGGTTTTTTTTTATCAGTCAACTATTGGTGGAATTTAAACTCAAGCTACTAGACAAACTTTTCTAAAAAATCTATTAAACTTTCTTTAGATATTCTTGGTTACTTAAAGACAAACATGTTCTGGTCTGTTTGGGCAATTTAAAGAAGCATTATTGGTGTTTTGTTGGCTGGTGAGTTATGGGTTGAACTGGAAAAAGGCCCCTAATCAAATTCTCCTTTGGGTCCTATACGATCTTGGGCTGGCTATGCTTCAGCCTGTTGTTCCACTGGTTCCAGTTCATTATTTAAAGACCAGCTCTACCAGTTTCAGGGAAAATATTATTAGTGACAAATGTCACTATGAATAGATCTGTCTCTGCTAGTTTGAAGTGTAGATGGGTGTTTATTGTTAAAAATATTTTTTTGGGAAACTCTGCTGTAAATGGGGTTGATCCAAAAGTCATGATCTAACCTGAGAAGGATTTTAGTTTTCTAACTTCCTCTGGTGGGAAGCTGTGCTAGTGCTAGCTTTAAAACAGTAGAAGCACAGTAAAATAACTCAGAAGAAGAACTTTGGAAAGTTTAAGAGGTTTATTTCTGCCCAGCTTTTTAACTATGCTATGTGTTATGGCTATAGCACAGTATGTGCTACTCAGGTTAAACGAAACTACGTAAACATTTCTTAATTCAAAAGTTAAGATATTGTTGATGTAAAAAATAAATCTGGTGTCATGGCAAAACAAATTAAATACAAATCCTGGACTAAAAACATATCCTAAGTTGTTGTGCTTTAACTTTGAAGGTGAGTAACATCTTATTCAAAGTAACACATACTAATTAATATTTTATTGAGGTTGGCTGCAGGGGGTGGAGGGAAAGAGACATCAGTCAAGGAGTAGTGCCAGATGAGCCTGATCAGAGCAGCTGAATTAACCAGTTAGCCTTTCTCCTTTAGGAAGTTGGCCAACTGCCCTCTTGGGTTAATGACTGATCTTCATTCATCAAACACACAATTTGATCTTGTTTGATCTTATTAAAAGGTACAGATATACACTAAACTTTAATGACAGCCCAGTTTCAACTTTACCTATTTTGAATTATTTGATATTTGTAACATTGCTTGAAAATAAACCAATAGGTTGGCATGATTGGTAAAAACTATCTATTGACAGTTTACATTATTTCATGATGGACTATAGGGCAAAAAAATGATTAGTGTATGGATATTAAAATAATTACATGACTTTACAGTGTGTTCAAGTTTGATTAAAAAATGTACTGAGTTGACAAATAAACTTTGTATTTAATAAATTACTGACACTAAATCAAATATATTTGTAATATAGAAATATTATTATATAATATAATATATAAATATTTTTTTGACAAATGTTCAGTCTTTGGATTGTGGCACACTTGCCCCTCAGTAGAATTTGACCTGACTCATCTTAAATTTAATTTGTGCACTAAATATAACGGGTCCAGAAAATGTGTAGCTAAAAAACAGATTAGTACAACTGTTAAATCATCAAAATCATAATCAGAAAAAAATCCTGTTAACAGAGTCAGTTTTTTTCTGTTAACAGAATGGTCTAGTGCAGGGATCTGCAACCTTCTTGATCCAATAGATCCCATTCCCCCTCTAAGTGAGATTTATGAGGATCCTCCATGAAATACTCTTTGAAATTTTAACTATGTAGGTCCTTTTTGATGATAACAAACAACATTAAAGCCTGATAAAATCCTAGTTTTTATCTAAATAAGGTTTACCATCTCTCTTTTTTCAGTATCAAGCAACCTTTTTTTTGTTCTTCTTAGTATTTCCCCTCATCAATAATTAAATCAGTTATGTGAAATGTATTATGTTTCTGTTAATTTTTTCAAACTGATCAAATTTTACATTCCATATTTACTTTAACCAATGTTACAAATGCAATACAGGAAATTAAGTTTCGTCAATGTATTTTTAGTGATTTAGTTATGCAGACCTTTAGAAAGTGAAGCTTATAATTTCATTAAGCTTAGATTCATCTTGTTTGTATTGTTGGTGTCATTCTGATGTAAAAACTCCAATTGTATAATGCATAAATGAAACAGAAAACCAGTCATTCATGCTGTATGTAAAATATATAAAAATATTTATTTCCTGTGTATTTTCTTCAAGTTACAGAGGGTAATTGTAGAGGGGAGGAAGAGTGTCATGTGACTGCAGAGCAGCAGGTTGGAGAACTGTGCTCCAATGTTTCCTTGCCCAAAGGATCTAATTAAGGAAGCATTTAAGCTCATTTCCTGTTTTATCTCCCACTTCCAAATGGGTTGTTTCACTCAGAAATCTCTCCAAATGGGTTGTTTCACTCAGAAATCTCTCTAAGAGAAAAATAACATTGGAGTCTCAAGACATCAGCAGACTTACAATTGAGTGAACATATACAGGGTCAAACAAGATGACACATCAGGCTGATCTATTTTAATAAGTTAACCCCTTAACATTCCTGGAATTTCTGCCTTACATTTTTTTTTATGCATACAATGCAAACAAGTTATAATAGGCCTATGGTATGTACAGAACATGTTAATGAAGTTCTTTGCACAAAATCACTCTCACATAAAGTGTTCTCTTCAGCTCAGTTCTTAACAATAGTAAAGTTTCCCCTATCGGAACTTCAGGGTAATTTGACCAGACTTTTCCAAAATGCGCGTGTCTCCACTTCATCTGGGGCCATTTCAGGAACCAACGGAGTACCTGAATGGGGGTATGTACTCAGAATGTCCCAGATTGTCGCTCAGTGGGAGCTGTGGGTAAGTCGCACTGATTGGTTGTAATTCAGAGGGAAATGAGCAGACGTGGCCAAACAACTGGCTGTGTAAAAATAAGAAGTTACTGGGGAAGCAGTTAATGACATCAAACAGAAACGCAGCAACAAGCTGTTGATTCTATCTCAATCTCTTTTTATTTCTGCTGCTGTCGGCGCCATTTTGCGCCAATCATTGACACTGCTCGCTGCTGAAACAGTGTGATATGCAGATGTCTTGAGTTGATTCCTTAAAGGGCTGATTGTGTATGGAGACACGGTGGCTGAAAGGAGCGGGCCAACAAATTACCCCGTCAGAACAAGATCTGGTTAAATTACCCTGAAGTTCCAATAGTTGAAACACGCCTAATTTCACTCCCTTTCAGAATGAGCTGTTTAGAGGGCTCTGTCACATTTATGCAAATTAGCGGTTTCCTAACCTGGTTCATCTGTACTCAGCCCAATGTCCTTGTTATTGCTGCTCTTAAGTGTGTGCGTGCATGAAGGCTGGGTCTGGGGAAGGGGGGTATAACTGTGATCATGCTTTAAATTATGTGGGGGATGGATGGGAATGTGGTCATTTTAATTCTGTAAAGCACTTTGAGCTGCAATTGTTGTATGAAAAGCGTTTTATAAACTGTGATTGATTGATTGGTATGCAAACTCCTCTTATTGTGATGTCACAATAAGGCACTTTTTCAAATGGCTTGTTAAAGCACAAGATTTCTGACAGCAGACATTTGCAAAAGTTGGATGGATGGTTTTTACTCATGTTGGGAGTGTTTAGAAAAAAAAGTGACATTTGCACAACATGTCTTCTTTAAAAGTAGTTCTTCATTATTAAAGTATTTCAATTGGATTGATTGTTGTTAAAGTGAAGGTCATGATAGTCTATCCTGCCATTAAAAACTTTTGAATACTTTTTTTAAGTGGGAAAGAGGCTACTGGCAGACTCATCATGTCGGTCTGTGCCAAAGGGCAGCTTAAAAAGTAGTTGTTAGAAAGGCAAGATTTTAAAAGGCAAAGCACTAAGTTTCCGTAAGTTTTTTTGCAAGTATTTTTTCAGACAAGATTAAAGGTGCAGTGCGGAGAATATATTTATGTATCAAAGTTTTATAAATCTTTAAAACGATAGTGGGGTTCAATACTATGATACTGTAAAAGGCTAGTGCTCCACAACACTTGTTATTTTCCCACCTTCATCCCGTAGACCCTATGCATTTTACACTTTACATTTTTTTAGCCAATAGAATTCGAGTTTCCGCATTTTCGGCTGTCAATCAACTTGCATGTGGATCGCCCAAACATGTGAACATGGCGCCGCGCACACAGACCGCTCCGTTTCTTCCCGTTCACAGTCGCCATATTGTGAGAGAGCATCAGTCATGCAGAAGTTGCTCACCTCCGAAATGTCCATAGCAAAAATACAATCAGGTGGTGCTCAACAGCGCTTGCTGCTTACTTCTTTGACTCGCTGTGTCGCCACAGGTGATGCGCGTTCACAACTGCTGCGGTAGGGCTGGAGGGAGGGAAGGGGAGGGGGAGAGTGTCTTGGGAGGGGCCTTGGTACGTCGGATTCAAAAAAATCTCTCTCGCTCAAATACTCCGGACTGCAGCTTTAATTGGAAGCACCTTAAAATGTTAAAAACATCCATCCATCCATCCATCCATCCATCCATTTTCTTCCGCTCATCCGGGGTCGGATCGCGGGGGCAGCAGCCTAAGCAAAGAAACCCAGACTTCCCTCTCCCCAGCCACTTGTTCCAGCTCCTCGGGAGGAACCCCAAGGCGCTCCCAGGCCAGCCGAGAAACATAGTCCCTCCAGCGTATCCTGGGCCTTCCCCTGGGGCTCCTCCCGGTGAGACGTGCCTGAAACACCTCACCAGGGAGGCGTCCAGGAGGCATCCTGACCAGATGCCCGAGCCACCTCAACTGACTCCTCTCGATGTGGAGAAGCAGCGGCTCTACTCTGAGCCCCCTCCGGATGACTGAGCTTCTCACCCTATCTCTAAGGGAGAGCCCAGACACTCTGCGGAAGAAACTCATTTCAGCCGCTTGTATCCGTGATCTCGTTCTTTCGGTCACCACCATGTTAAAAACATATATGTTATAAAACAGACCATGCTGGGCAAACATGCTAAGTGAGAAGAAACTTCAGAGGATTTAGGTGAAACATTGTCAAAGTATTATACGAACTTAACAGATTTAACCAATGTTGCAGCAGAATATTGAGAGACTGCAACATCCAAAATGTTACTGGTTACTCAATTGGTGGAATAATGATTAAATGTACAGTAGTATTGACTGTGCTAACTGCTACTTAATTCAAAAGCATATAAATGGCTTTGATTTTATTAACCTAACTAATGTATTAGATTGTGACTCAGTATCGGTTGATGCCTATTCTAAAATGATCAGAGTAGTTATGGGGGACAAAAGTGTAATTATGGTGGCAATGACAAATAGTCTATGACATACAGTTGATGACTGATGTGGAATGGTTGATCCAAATCTAAGTTTAAATGTAAAAATGTTGGATTTGGTCCACGGAAAGCAACTTTGTAGTAGACATTGCCCAAACCAGAGCTGCTTATTATAGATTCTCATAGGAACAAGACCTTCTGAAACTTTAGCTGTGGCTAACATTTATGGGAGCACCTCATCAACAACCTTTGGTGAAATAACACTTAGAGCATCATCAAAAAGCTCATTAGTGGCTCATTAGCCTCATGTTTCCCGAGGAAGCTGTAGGGGGTAGCGAGGAACACAAGAACCATCATTTCCTTCAGCAGATGTGTTAAGAGAAGAAGTATTACCTCTTGCATGACTGTGTGTTGTAATAACTGTTACAGCAACATAAGATGGTAAAACTGGCACACCCATCATAGACGTTTGCAACAGAAGAAGCAAGGACAAGGTAGATAAAATCCAGAGACCCCACCCACTGTGCAAATGAAATTTCTGCTCTAGTCTCCTCAGTAGGTGGGCATAATGAGCAAGCACTTCCACGCAGAATGTTTTTTTCAAACAATGTTTTAATACACCTGTTCATGTTGTCACATAAGGGTCTAAAGCAGAACCACATTGCTGCTGTCACTCACTCAGATATTCCTGCTACATTTATATTTGTCTGCAACACCAAAACACAGAAACATGCATGTTATATTCTTCAATAAAACTCAGAAATGCAGAGGGCGAGAGGATGGAGTAATATAGGTGCTCAAAAGCCCTTTGCCCCTGTTGTCCAACGTGAGCTTTTGAAATGTTCTTTTTTTGTTTGAATACGTTTTTATATTCATTAACTCATGTATATAGCCAGCTTGACTTAACTGATGTTATATTGTAGTTTTCTGGTAAATAAAATGTAAAGATTAATATAAATCTATCCTAGCTTACATTAATGTACATTTAGTGATATTAGACTTTTATTTTGAGGGAAGAATGGGCTGGTGCATATGGTCAGACTTACTTTTGTTTTATTGTTTCCTATATTTTTTCCTTATTCATGTGAACTTTTATTATGCAATATACTTTTTTATACATTTACCTGTATATACACTCACTGGCAACTTTATTAAGCACACCTGTCCAACTGCTTATTAGCGCAGATTTCTAATCAGCCAATCACATGGCAGCAACTCAATGCATTTAGGCATGTAGACATGGTCAAGATGATCTGCTGCAGTTCAAACCGAGCATCAGAATGGGGAAGAAAGGTGATTTAAGTTACTTTGAACGTGGCATGGTTGTTGGTCCCAGATGGGCTGGTCTGAGTATTTCGGAAACTGCTGATCTACTGGGATTTTCATGCACAACCATCTCTAGGGTTTATAGAGAATGGTCCGAAAAGGGAAAATATCCAGTGAGCAGCAGTTCTTTGGGCGAAAATGCCTTGTTGATGTCAGAGGTCAGAGGAGAATGGTCAGACTGGTTTGAGCTGATAGAAAGGCAACAGTAACTCAAGTAACCACTCGTTACAACCAAGGTATGCAGAAGAGCATATCTGAACGCATATCTGAAACTGCTGATCTACTGCGATTTTCATGCACAACCATCTCTAGGGTTTACAGAGAATGGTCCGAAAAAGGGAAAATATCCAGTGAGCAGCAGTTCTTTGGGCGAAAATGCCTTGTTGATCCTAGAGGTCAGAGGAGAATGGCCAGACTGGTTTGAGCTGATAGAAAGGCAACAGTAACTCAAGAAACCACTCGTTACAACTAAGGTATACAGAAGAGCATATCTGAACGCAAAACAAATTGAACCTTGAGGCAGATGGGCTACAGCAGCAGAAAACCACTCCTGTCAGCTAAGAACAGGAAACTGAGGCTACAATTCCCACAGACTCACCATAATTGGACAATAGAAGACTGGAAAAATGTTGCCTGGTCTGAGGAGTCTCGATTTCTTCTGTGATATTCGGATGGTAGGGTCAGAATTTGGCTTCAATAACATGAAAGCATGGATCCATCCTGCCTTGTCTTAAAGGTTCAGGCTGGTGGTGGTGGTTTAATGGTGTGGGGGACATTTTCTCGGCACACTTTGGGCCCCTTAGTACCAAATTGAGCATCGTTGCAACGCCACAGCCTACCTGAGTTCCCATCTTCAGATGGCTACTTCCAGCAGGATAATGCGCCATTGTCATAAAGCTCAAATCATCTCAGACTGGTTTCTTGAACATGACAATCAGTTCACTGTACTCAAATGTCCTCCACAGTCACCAGATCTCAATCCAATAGAGCACCTTTGGGATGTGGTGGAACGGGAGATTTGCATCATGGATGTGCAGCTGACAAATTTGCAGCAACTGCGTGATGCCATCATGTCAATATGGACCAAAGTTTCTGAGGGATGTTTCCAGTACCTTGTTGAATCTAAGCCACGAAGGGTTAAGGCAGTTCTGAAGACAAGAGAGGGTCCAACCCAGTACTAGCAAGGTGTACCTAATAAAGTGGCCAGTGAGTGTATATCTCCTGTATTGTTTTCTGTGTTCAATCTTTTGTCAAATGTATGGTACTTTGTGTCAGGGATCACAGATGGAATTTAGCTCTGAATGCTATAATCTGGTATGAAGCATATTTCCTTTGAGATTAATGCTATAGCACATTTTCCCTATTCAAAAAACTAAACAATCAATGTGACTTAATTAACTGTAACCCAACATTTTAGAGGATGCACATTAGCTCCTATGTCACATAGTGGGGATCATTCTGCTGTTCAAGAGGAGTGATTCCTAACCTGCTTTGCACCTAGACAAAGTTTAAGATCCCCTTTTTTGGATCAACAAAAAAATTATAATTGCAAACCTAGACAACAGCATGCATTCACTCCTGAATCCTTCATATGCATGTCCCTTATATTTATGTCCATACAAATTACCAGCTGCAGAATAGTTCATGTCTCTTCCCAGAATGTTAGTAGGACAGGTTGGTTACATCTTTTTCATTATGAAATCAATCTAATATTCAGTCAGACATGAAGTGAACAAGAGAATGTGTTGGGTCAATCTGATACCGTCTCCTCCTTGTCAATTTGAAATGTTTTCAACAACATCCTCCTGGGAAAAAAAACAACTGCCTTTAGGCAGACTAATGTAAGTGCAAGGTGCCTCCCTACTTTAGAAACTCCACAGTGCTGACTATTGGATTTTGTTTTCTCAGCACACATTTAGAAACCTTTAGTATTATAATGAAAGCTAGACAGGTATGGTTAAAAGGAAAGACAAGGAATGCAGAGAGAGGTCAAAGACAGAGTGGAAAACACTGAACAACATCTACAGAAAAAATTAAGACCTTTTAGATAGGAATAATGTTAATACTGACACATGATATCATTTTGTTTTCGATGTCTGAAGAACTTAAGTCTGATGAAGTTTGTTCCATAACTATATTGTGTTTCAGTTTAAATGTATTTTTCAAATCAAATCAACCTTTATTTATAAAGCGCTTTTCAAACAAAATTGCATTTCAAAGTGCTTTACAGATTAAAATGTAGCCCCCCCCCGCCCCAAGAGCAAAACCATAATGACGATTATACCCCCCCTCTCCCATCTCCCATGCCCCATGCATACACACACTTAAAAGCAACAGTAAACAAGGACATTGGGCTGAGCATAGATGAGCCAGGTAAGGAAACGCCATCAGGGGAGCCATCTGCATCGGCAGTAGCAGATCAACAGCAACAGCCCCAGGGCGCCCAGTGGAGGGAAGGCTGAGGTCCCCCACCTCCACCCAAGCACTACCTGGAGAGCACCCAGGCAGCCACAGCCGACCACTGCTCCCAAGGCAGAGGGCTCCCACAGAGGAAACACTTTTTTTATCGCCATTTTAGGCATTATTGTTATCCCTGGCTTACCTTGATTACCTTATGATATTTATTATTAATCATAAATTCAGCCAACCACTCATCCCAAATCTGGTTGCTTAGAGGAATCGGAAAGGCATTCCCAGGCAATAAGGGGCAAATAATCCCTCCAGCAGATTCAGGGTCTACCCTGGATATCCTACCAATTGGATGTGCCCAGAAAACCTATATAGGGATGCACCCAGAAAGCATGATGTGCCAGGGCCACCTCCCCTGAATCCTTTCTATGCAGAAGAGCAGACGTTATACTCTGAGCTCCCCCTGATGACAGAGCTTTTATCTTATCTCTAAACCATCTTATTTGTCATAGTCCTAATTAGGTCTAATATTTTGTGTGTTTATTTAAATTACAGTAACAGCAAGAATGGTTTAAATAAATAATTGTCAACCTGCAATTTCTTTTCAAAACTGATACTCCTGTTACATAGTTTTATTATTTTTTGAG